>OX589592.1:32475817-33962317 GCA_951329385.1 Polia nebulosa
TCTCACATATTTGCTTTGATGTAGTCTGGGACTAAAGTTTTCGTCGAGCCGAGTTCGAGTACATCAATGTGTCGTATGTAAATATCTGTTCTGACAAAATTTTAAATTAGCTACAGGGAAGATTAACTGATTAATCTCGTAATCCGTGATGATGACATTGGTTTTATACATCACCATCATTAAAATTTGTCCTTTTTTATCTGCACAAATAAGACACTTCTATAAAACCGTAACGTGTAAGTCCACCTTTATAATTTATTAGTATATGCCTTAAAAACCATGAGGTGACATAATAAGTAAGAAAGTCTGTTAAATCGTTCCCTTGGTCAGTAAAGGCGACTGTTTTGGTTATAACTTAAATTACGATCGGCGGATTAATTCAATCATTAATTTATGCGGCTCGCATGGCTCCGTTAATACCTTTTATGAGGTAAATATGACGGATAATGTAATTACGAAAATTAAATTTATTACACAGTACCTAAGTGTACTGTTGCAAAGAGTAACTGAGTAATGATAAACGTAAAATTAAATGCCTGGATTAATTATTCCTTGGTATTAAAAGTAAAATAAGATTTTTATTCAATAACATGAGCAGAAGATGACATTAAACACGTTTCTAGATCCATGCAAGCCACTTCACATTACGACAATATACCTCAAATCACAGAAATATTCGACTGATCTCCGAATTTACACAAAAAAACCAAACCAACTATTTTCTTACCAAATGTAAAACCTGCACTACACTTCTCGCGAAGTTGAGCGAATACGATAGTGTAGAAGGGCCTTCGGTTTGCTTCGTGCAACTTCGGCTCGCATACTTACATACTTCGGTCAACTTCGAAGAGTACTTCGCGAAGTAATTTCGCAAGTAGTGTAGTGCCTGCATTAAGCGCAAACTATTGCCGCAACGCGAACGAGATACAATATTTAAATACCAATGACTATAAACAAACCTACACGAAGACATCGCTCCTGCAATAATACCTACACGCTTTCGAGTGTCCACTACGCTAACTTACAATTTAAATTATATACATTACGCGTTCTATACACGTGAACGCTTCTAATTATATTTACAATAAAGTTTTGGATGCTTTGGCTAATAATAGGGCACTCGCTTTAAGTCTGTCTCGTAAGGTTCTTGGCACACTGTTAAATGGGTACAAGATGCCTGGCTTTGATATGATAAATGCTAAATGCTATTAAAACTACATCCAGTTTTTACTTTCCTTAGATCTAAAAGTTGTCACCGACTCCAGCCAGCCTCGTGACAACAATTTAGTTAATTTAGAAACTGCCTGAATTTATCAGTGTAACAAGTACCGCAGGAAACCAGCTTTACAGTTCATTCCTATAAAACTACGTTAATAATTTCAAGTTCGTTAGGAACCAACGTGGTAGGCTACTGTATCGGAACAAATAGACGAATTGAACCCTATGAAAAATTAATACTGGGTTTATAATGTCTAGCCATACTTCCGCGTACATAACTACAGATGCTTCAGTATAAGAAAGCCATTAAAACCCGTAGTTTAAGCGTTTGAGTTGAAAACTTTTGCGTAAAACCATCCACGACAAGTACAAGATCTTAAATGGTAATTTTTATAAAAGCTACTATTCTAAACGCTATATAAAAAGGACGTCCAAATAACAAAATTCTGGACTGTAAGTAAATCCGGAGTGGTTGGCAAGAGATGTCTAAACGGAGCTGTTTACGCAAAAGTTTCAACTGTCAGTATAAAGATGAATAGACGCTATTAGCTAGTATTAGATGATTTGTGGTTCTGTTGGACGTCTGCGGCGTCGTGTTCGCATTCGTGCATGGGCTGCGCACGCGGAGACACCGGCCTGAACGTGCACTCCAGGGAGTCCGAGTCCGGCGTGCCCGGCGTGGACGGCGTCCGGCGCTCCGACGTGCACATGCGCTTGGACAGCGGCGAGTCCGCCTCGTCGCAGCGCCGCTTGCCGGGCAGCATGCTGGGCCGGCTCACGGGGCTGAAGCTGGACGCGCGGATGGCGATGGGGGACAAGCTCCGCCGCGTCGTGTACTTCCGCGTCGGGGAGGGCGACACTACTGGCGAGAACCTGAAAGAGATTAGATATTCATCGACTGTTCAAAGGGTGGGAAATCATCCAATGACATCTCCCGCTCTTGGTGGAGCGGGAGGGCGTGTCAGACTCTTACTGACTAAAACCCTGCCTGAGTGCCCAGGGGAGCGGTAACTCTGTTGCGAATTTATCCGTTACCCCTAGGCATGCTGTTTTGTTTCTGTGTTCTGGCAATGTGGCACGAATAACGTCAACATCGTGATCAAATGAAAGATGACAGTTGTTGGAATATTTTTTTTTATAGTGTGTGAAATCATCAAATAACTTCTCGCGATCTGAGTGGAGCAGGAGGGCGTGTCAGACTCTTACTGACTAAAACCCACCCGGTCTCCTGGCGTTTTGCTGAAAATAATAACGGAGTGTTTCCGACAATGACGAATCGTGGGCAATTTAACTTTAATACACAAGTATTAAAGTACACTGGTACTAATAGGCAATGAATACTACTAATGTACTTTAATACTAGTAAAATAAAGTTGAATAAAACTTTGCCCCACACTAGGAATTATTCCTGTATCGTGGGTGCGTTCACAAACATGTAAACTCACATACACAAGACACCCAGACCCGGAACAACTATCTGTAGGCCATACAAATATTTGTTCCGTACGGGATCGAACCCGCGACAAGCAGCGCAACAGCCGAACGCTCAACCACTGCGCCAACCGTGCCGTCATTGTCGGCAACACTCCGTCATTTTTTTTTGCAAAACGCCAGGAGATTCACCCACCCGTCTCCCTTCAGTTAATTGTGCTAGGGCCGCATTGACACAGTTGTTGGACATAGACCTTCTCCAGAAACCGCCACAGCGACTGATACCGCACTGTCTCCGTTCAGGGGTTACCGCGACCTTAACAGGGTCATCGGTCCACCGACAGTCAATGAACTCATCATATCGCAGTCAGACTGATTTCGTCAAAGGTAAGCTACCATACTATCTTTGTCAATATTACGGATTCTAGATTATTGAAAGAAAGAAAAATTGTTTATTCTGCACAAACAAAACGCACCTATGAGAAAAATTAGATGAAAATAAACATACAACGAAGCCAAAAGCCTTGTATTCAACCAATGAAAGTCTTCTCTATTGCCTGATGGCAGGGTCCGCCAACAACCAAAGACGATGTACTTAAACTGATTAATGATACCATTAACCAGTTTAAGTCAGAAATATGTAATTTCGCGTCCATACCCTAATTAGCATAGTACTAACAGTAACATGACGACATAACAAGGCTCTAAGTACTGATACGCCGATCAACACTTTCAGTTATCGAGGCGAAAACATCTAGTTTTTATCTGACATTGCCAGTGTCGATTAATGTCAAAAATATTTCAATGTTAATCCGACCTAGCAAATATATTTTATGTCTTTTGTTACAATAAAAAATAAACTAATTATAAGGTAATTATGTCCATACCAAGCCTCGAAGCCTCGATGGATCAGACCACGATTTGGAAATTGCGTCTGCCGCCATTTTGTTTATAAATGTTCAATACAAGTTCCCATGTCAGTTTCACACATGTTTACCAACAACGCCTCCCTGTCTATTTCATTGAAGCGCTTAAAGATCCTTGTAACACTTTATTTATAATTATGTATGCAGTGGTCCTACCTAGGTGTCCTAGTGGGTGAGTTGGCGAGTCCCGCGACGAGCGTGAGGTCCTCGCAGGACTGTCCCATCTGCATGGCCGAGTGTATCTCACGCTCGTGCGCCACCTCACGGGTGTTGCTGACGTCCGCGCACTCTTCAGCTCGCAGCTGAGTGACGCGCGGCGCCATCCGCGCCCAAGAGCTCTGTAGCAACAAATAAGCACCTGTTATAGAAGAGATTTTTTTAATAATTATGTGCCGTTTCATTATGGTTTTAAAAGAGCAAAAGAAATGATCCTGTTCCTATAATTCTTCATTCGTCTCTTACCGCACTCACTTTAGGAAAAGCTGCTCAAATTGAATGTATAAACCCACACAAAAAAATACTCATAATGCACTCACGATAAAATTCATCGATGTTTGCATCGAAATTTTATTCGTATCGTATCGCAGTCGGCTAAAAAAATCCTCAAATATTATTTTTTGTTGCAAATTGCTGTTAGTGCTACAATAAGGCATTACAACCTTTGAACTCGCGTCAATCTTGCTCAATTTTATTTTTAAATACGATGTTAAATTGTCAAGAATAATAAAGATACAGCTAGTAGTATTCCCTGCCAGAATCTGTATTTCTTGATAGCTATAACTTGGGGGTCTTTAAGTCAAGAGTGAATAGGTTACTTCTGGGCAAGCGTCGTCAAACGTTAGCTTATCATCGTCATGTCTGCCAAAAGACTTCCACTGCTAGACATAAGTCTCTCCCAAACGTCACCACAACGAGTCCGTACCATGTGGAGCCACTGTGCTCAAAAACGATGGTTTCCGTGCGGCCCCTCTGCGGACTCCCGTAACCTTCACCGTCCTCATCGGTATACATTTTGGGACGGCTTCCAACGTTGCATTGTGTTCATCCGGTTAGCCTATCAATAATAATTAAAAAAAAAACAAATATACTCACGGCTACATTTACTGGCGAGGTGACAGGTCCAAAAGTACCGCTATGTCTGCGCGTGCGCGTGATATTGTTGTTGGAAAACATGCTGAAGATCGACGGGTTCCTGAAACAATATTGTTAGGTTCGTTAGATCTCAGAGTTCTACATCATCAAGCAGTTTCAGTGTCGTATGAAGGGTCTGTTTAGAAGGGTAGTTGAAAAGTTTTACGATGCCACCGAATAAAACCATGGCACCCAACGTGACACTAGTAGAATAGTCGAAACGCCATAAAACTAAAAAAAAACCATGGCGGTCAGCCAGCACATTTGTACACTTTTTTTTTTGGGGGGTTGGGCAATCATCCAATGACTTATGACGTCTCCCGCTCTAGGGTGGAGCGGAAGGGCGTGTCAGACTCTTCCTGACTAAAACCCACCCCTGTTCCTCCCTGCCCTGAATGCCCAGGGCGAGGTAACTCTTTCGAATTTATCCTCAACCCCCGGGCAGACATTTGTACACGTAAAGCTGCCTTCTCTCAATATAACTCTTTCTTAAAAATCTGGAAACTATTTTGCTACTTCGGTATTAAAAGAAACAAATCCTGTGCCACTAAAAATATTAGATTATAGCCACAAATGGGCGTAGTTATACATCATCTGCCCAGCCGAATGCTTGATTTTTCAAGGAAATGTAGGTACCTAATGTTTCTGTACCCAAATTACTACACCGAACATCTGTAACATTCCAGGGCCGTGTTAACTTCATGGTAATTTTGTGCAATCTTGCACGCTACCACTCTGCAAGCGAATTGGCATCAATTTACAGCGAGTAGCAACGCATCGATGCCGGCTGCCGGCACACTCAATTGATTATAAAGCCGAGACTTCCCGAACCGGTGCTTTGAGAGCAGGAGAATATATCGCAATGAGGAAGAAATATACATGCAGGCTTGTTTAGTACAATTTGAACCTATTGATCTGGTTGGCCTCCCCTCTTTCTCATGCACATATGATTATCCAACTGACAAGTTCACGTTATGTTTCCTCCAAATTATGTATGTGTTTATGGCACGTGCATTCGTCCCCCCCATCGGAAACGTTGAAGGAACTGAGTAATGGAACTGCGTTAATTTTTTTTTCCATATTACTGTTTTCACGTGAGTAGGTGCAATTGTATAGAGCAGGTATACGCGTGCACCGAGCGCACCCAAATGAGAACGGACCAGAATCGTGCGCAAAAACATCTTTGACTTATCTTTTGAAACAGGCAGAATTACAGCTCGTGCAAACACGAAATAACATATCTTCACAGTACTTGTCTTCCTACACTTTTAAAACTGACAACAAAATCCTATTACTTACAAAATATTATCCATGAGGCCTATTTCACTACGACTAAAACTAGCTAACTTAATAATGAAAATATAAGTACCTAACGTCACCTTAACCACGTTAGACTATCTCAAAACCACAGAACACTATTACCCTAAAAACATAGTCACAGACTCACAGCTACTTGCAACTGTTTGGCAATCAAGTCGACGCCAAACCGACAGGATTACTTACTGTTTCTACCGCATAGAAATATTAACTGATTTTGATTCTACAGACGCAAAAGATAGTCAAAAACAGAAGAGCCGATGTTATATCATAGAAGTTTGTAGACCTAACTTCGCAAAGTATCCACGGCTAAAACTTTTTATGTTCTACCCGGCTTCTGGATATAAATTTTATGATATTCGATTAAGAATTTTTATTACCCCTTAGGGCAATATAAAGCGTCGAAGATTTTCTTTTTATGGAGGAAACTTCATTGTTCTACAAAATATACCGATGACCTAAATAGCTGTGGTGGAGAGTCTGTCATTGTGATCAGCGTTCTATCCCGTTTCTAATCAAGCATAAGACTCATTCACGGTACTGTTTTTAATGTATCAGCAGGTGTATTCGCTAACTCAGTTGACATCGATTTGATAGGCACTATGCAGTACATTGCTCTGTGGACATCGATTATAATAGGCACTACGGTTTTCTTATACGTCAAAGCAGCAATGTACTGCAAAGTGCTTATCAAGTTGATGTCAACTGCGTTAGCGAATGCGCCTGCTGGAATTGAGAGTACACTGAAGTTCCCCGTAACTCGTCTAGTCATCCTGTCTACTAATATTCCAAAATGCGACAGTTTGGATGGATGGATGTCTGTTTTTACTCAATTACGCCAGAACGGTTGAACGGATCTTGATAAAATATGGCACAGAGATAGAATAAAGTCTGGCAAAGCAAATAGACTATCTAGTTTAAACTATTTTATAGCGGGGAAGCACTAATTCTACGCGGGCGAAGCCACTAGTAGAAACTAGTGCATCATATGCAATAAATCTACGGCAATCGCTCGTGCTCTACTTTGACTTTAAATTCCCATTCGTCAATCTTACAGAAGCTCTGAAAAGCAAGCTATAAATATTTAATGCCATTAATTTATTAATCCGCATTTCCGCAATAATATCGTCCTCAAAGTAAACTATCAGGGAAGATAGCCAACTCTGTTCAGACTGTCTCGCAAGTGGCAATACCAGTTCCTAGCAAGTTTCTTGTAAATATATGTATTTGCGCTCATAAAGTAGACAATGCGTGGAATCTGCAGCCATTGAAATTTTAACACTGGAATTCCCTATATGAGAAACATTGGGAATTTACTGCGATGCCTTTGGTGATAAGTCAATGATGTATTTTAACATAATTATATTATAACACAACATCAAACCTGTGCTTCCCGAAGGCCCGGGGGTTGGTAGAAGTGCACAAGAATACGCCCGACAGAATTTCGATAACGGTGACCAATATCAACGGAGATTAGCCAAGTAAGCGGAAGATATTATAGTGCAGAGGCGTGTACACAAAACACAGGTGCACCTCCTTCTTTCATAGTCCGATGGGACGGCCATCCGACACGACAGCGGAAAGGTCAGGCGCAAGACCAACGGCTTTACGCGCTTTCCAAGCCACGGGTGTGTCACACCAGTACACCACCAACTTCCAAAGCCCAGGCTTTGTAGTGTTGTAGTGTACAATACGCCTACATTTAGACAGTTATGTTACGCGCAAGCGAGCCTTTTTTTTTTGGGTTGGAAATCATCATAAGACTGCGGAGCGGGAGGGCGTGTCAGACTTTTACTGACGAAAATCCACCCCTGTTCCTTCCTTGCCTGAGTGCCTAGGGGCGCAGTAACTCTGTTACGAATTTACCCGCAACCCCTTGGCATGCAGGCATCGGCCATGATGGGCCCCGTCAACGCTTGCGCGAGCCTGGTTTCAGTAGGTAAACGAGTCCAAATCCAGACTTCTGCTGCAAAAGGGACTTTCATACCAGACAAACCAGCCCAAACTAGACCAGAAATAAGAGCGAGATATAAACACAATTGCTTATAAAACACGTATATTTCGATACCATAACATTATGCACATATTATGGAACGTCGTGAGACAATAATAACACGGACAGTGTTGCGTGCTTCAATAACAATTACTCAGTGTTTATAATACTATTTCGTTTCGACTATTATTGTTGAGTGTACTTATCTATCACGATCTTTGAATGACAGATGTGTAGTTGCATGAAATTACAGTAATAATTAGCAAGAGGTGTGGCGCAACATGACTGGCCTTTTCGCAACTGCGGTAGAGCGGACTTCTATCCTAACCAAGTGCCTTACCAGCTTAAAGTTTCGTAGTTTCTGCAGGGCTACGGCTTTGATCAGTTTCAGGAGATCGAAGTGTTTGTACCTACACCCCTTGTACCCGTTGAAAAACTATTACGGCGCCAAAGTTAACGCCTGCGATTCCCTTAGAACTGCCTTAAACTCTCGAGCTTGCCACCGTCCCTTTCCATGATTCGGAGTTCAGGAAGGCGTCCCGGGAGTATGCCTAGGGAAAGCGGATAAATTCGTAACAGAGTTACCGCTACCCTGGGCACTCAGCCAAGGGTGGGTTTTAGTCAGTAAGAGTCTGACACGCCCTCCCGCTCCACCCAGAGCGGGAGACGTCATTGGGTGATTTCCCAACTCCAAAAAAAATAAATAACGGTGTCGCGGGAGTGCTCGAGTCATCGCGGACCTGGCTCAGGCAACTGAAGGAACACTGGGTAGGTTTTAGTCAGTAAGAGTCTGACACGCCTTTCCGATCCACCCAGAGCGGGAGAATCTATTTGATGATTTCACACCCAAAAAAAAGTGGTCTGTTTCGCCGTACTCAAGATATTATTTGAGTTGGTTTTGCGTGTCGCACTGTAAGTCGAGTATTTTCTCTCGTTAATGCGGGTGGAGAACTGGAGAAGTACAAATGGATGCAAAGTATGCCATTAGATTTGCAATTTCGCATGGTATTTATCATTTTGGCAGCACATCAAAGATGGTCGTCTGCGAAGTGTGGAGCGTACAAAATCGTAGCCTATCCAAGAGGCCACAACGTTTTAGTCACCATACACGTGTCACACGCAACCGTGCTGCATTCGGTGCGACAGAGCTTTAAAAGACGATAATGTATTCATTGGATTATGCAATGAAAGGTCATAGGATATACACGATCCAATTTAGAATACTGAAGGGTTCTCGATGCCATTGCACTTACAAATCATATGCACGGACATACAGACTCGGTCCTGTCAATTGAAAGACCAACTGCCTTATGCATGCCCCTGCGCCGCCATGTAATATTACCAATTTACTGCTATCAGTAAATTGGTAATATTACATGGCGAACTACATTTACTCATGGCATTGGCATGGCGGACTACATTTACTCTACAACTCTATGAGTTGTAGAGTAAATGTAGTCCTATTTCCTACTAATATTATAAATGTGAAAGTTTGTGAGGATGTATGTTTGTTACTCTTTCACGCAAAAACTACTGAACGGATTTGGACGAAACTTTACAATAATATAGCTTATACATCAGAATAACATATAGGCTATAATTTATAACGGGGGGAAGTACTAATTCCACGCGAGCGAAGCCGCTGGCAGAAGCTAGCATTTTTAAAGTTTTTTTTTTATTTTGGGACAAGCCCGCCACACTATTCCCAAACCACTGTAACTTCTGTAAGCCAGAATCAACAGTGGCGACCACCAGAAAAAAAGCCGAGGCAATGAAGCTCGACGAGTCCCAGAGAAACGATTCAACTGTCTTGGGAAATTAATCAGAAAAGACAGCAGAGGAGTAAGAAAAACATAATTTTCACTTCCCTTCTAATCAAGCGGGAGACAGAACACAACTAGGCCATTAGGCACAAAGGGGGTTTTTACAACTGGGGTAAGCCCAGTTGCCAAGCACCACTGGTTAAAAACACTAATATTAATGGGTCCTAAAATTGTGAGCTGTTACACATGATTCCAATAATAGGTATGGCAAAAACGCTTGAACCCTCGGAAATTCGTTCGTTTCCACAAGGTCCGTGTAATAGACAACTCCAGACGTAGGCTGAATACTATCCAACATAATATTGCGCTCAGTTTGCCAAAGAGTACACTCCCACAGGATATGATGTGCCGATTGTTCGTATTCGCAATCAGGTGTAGAACATTGACATAAAGGTGAGGCAACAAGCTTGAAGCAAAATAATTTACTCTTAAAGTTGCCATGAACTGTGAGAAATTGGGCAACACAGTGATCCACCTCCAGTCATGTCCTATCCAGGCGTTCGCGAACCGATGGGAAGAACTGGTGGAGGTGTCTGCCTTTGATGAAACTTTCCCACCTACATTGCCATTCGGATAAAAAGTCCTCCCAAACTTCAGTTTGAGGTTTAAGTAATCTAGAAATCTTGGCACGATCATGTTGAGGTAAAAATTCTGGGTCCGTAGTCTTTCATACAGAATAGTACATTACAGCATGTTGCTGCATCTCAAGATCGACTGGAAGTACACCTGCAAGTACCGGTAAGACTTCAGTGCTAACTGTCCTATACGCTTTACATAGGAAAATCAAAGCTAAACGTTGACTTTGTAGCAATATACGTCGTACCGCCCCAATGGTGGCCGTATCAGCCTAAACAGGTGCCCCGTAGCACATACAACCCAGGTAAGTAACCCCATAGATCGTTTTTAACGTTAGGAATGATAGGCCCCTAGTAGCCCTGGAAATCCACGTCAACGCATAGAAGTTCTTTTTAGCTTTTTCACCTACTGTTTTTATATGCTCAATAAATGGAAAGTTATTTTCTAATACCATACCGAGGTAGCATACAGACTGTTTTTTTTAACGGGAACGTTATTAAACCTTATACTAGGCCAAGACTTAAGGTTACCTTTCAACATAAGTTGATTGGTTTTATGCGGTGCGAAGGTAAGACGGTTCCGATCACCCCACTCAGATATTCAGCATTTTTATAATCTAAAAGTAAATGGTCCCCACAGGTGGTAGGCAAGCCTTTAACTGGTATTATAAAATGGTTAGTCTAAAATAAAAAAAACCTGTGCCCGTTTGATTGCAATAGCCTTGTATCTCATTTACAAGTCAGTTCAAGTCAAAATCTAACTAAACCAGAAGCCTTCTGCGAACACACAGATGCAGTCTGCGTCTGGTGGCGAAGACCATCAAAGGACACTGCTCACTAAATAAACACTTCCACATGACAAGCGTAACAGGTAGTCCCCTGTGCAGAGCATGCATGGGGACGTAGGAAAAAGTCGCCCACCTGCTCCTTGAGTGCTCGGGCGTCGCCGATATACACATACGAACCTTAGAGTCACCGAATACTCTCATAGAAGCCCTAAATAGACTAGAAAGCCTGATCTGCTTCTGGAGAGAGATGGACTAAGTGCAAAGTGACTTAGACAGAACTAGCGAAATATGGATGTACTATAGGTACACCTCTGCCTTACCCCCCGGGAATACAGGCGTGATATTTTGTGTGTGTACAGTATACTAGTTTCTGTCGGCAGTACAAACAACTTAGAATGAGCAAAGTATATTGCATGAAGGAAAACAGAATATTTTGCGGTTTTTGATGTGCAAGGCACAGTGAGTAAGAATTTGTAGGTAAGAAACTAATAAGTTGAGGTGAAAGAAAAATTCTAAAAAGGTATTGTCAAAAAAGGTAAATAGGTATTGTTTATTTAGCAGAGGTCATCTCTGGATATAGTTTGATTATAAAATCTTTCGCTGATGGATAGCCACATTATTTCTAAATGCCAAAGGCTTTTTATCTCAGAAAAATGCATAATCCCTGTAGGATAGACCAAGAGAGTGAATACAAAAGGAAAAGCTATAATACTAAAATTACAAATGTAAAAGTAATTCTGTCAACATAAATTTTTGGTCATACAGCAATCATACATAGTACCTGGTGCCTGTGATACAATTTTTTTCTTTAGTACAGGTACCAATGATACTCTTTTTACAAGCCTTTTTATTATCACCTGTTTGTCCGCGATTTTCCCGAAAACTACTGATCCGATTTGGATGGGGTTTTCGTTATTCAAATGCATGTTTTTAAAGGAAGGTTTTAGTATATAATACATTAGGATCTGATGAAGATCTTTGGAGATAAACAGTGGAACTCTTCAATAAGTAACAGCAAATGACTCGTGATTGATGCGATCATATGTCTATGTATTGTTAACACAATTTAATGGGGAACCACATCTAAAAAGTGAAAAATAAAAAACTTTTTTACAACTTTAATACTAATTTTAATTTCGGAAGTCGGTATCAAAAAAACGAAGACACCGACTGCCAAAATTAAAGTTATTTTCACTTTATTTGTTTTTTTTTTGGAAGTTGGTTTTATTTTTTGTAAAAATGTTTCCTTCTTCTTGTCTGGGTAATATAATGCATGTACATTAATTATTAAATAAATAAACATCATCACACAAACAATAAACACATAAACAGACAGACTTTCAGATCAGTTGGACATTTTAAAAGAAGCTGAAGGGCTTTATTTGATATTGAGTGGTCTGTGTCACAATATAAATAATATTTTCATTTTCTTTCAATGTTTGTGAATGAGTAAAAACAATTGTTAACCATACACACTAAATATAGCCGCACGGGTCGATCCATCAGGTTAAGCTACGCTTGCCGGGGTTGGTCCATGGATGGGTGACCATCTTTACATACCGAGACTCCTCCGTGCCTCGGAAAGCACGTTAAGCCGTTGGTCCCGGCTGTCAATCGTGGATCTTTGACAGTCGTTACGGGTCATCAGAAGCCCAAAAGTCTGACATTCAGTCTTACCAAGGGGTATCGTATTTCCCAGTTACTGGGTTGTGGAGGTCAGATAGGCAGTCGCTCCATGTGAAATACTGGCATTCAGCTGCATCCGGTTAGACTGGAAGCCGACCCCAAGATAGTTGGGAAAAGGCTAGGCAGATGATGACACACTAAATATAGTAATCTCATTTTAATTGTCCTGCATATTTTTATTAACAGCAAAATGTTTCTGAACACTTTAGTAAGTCCATGACAAATAGTTAAATGTAATTTTTCATGGAAAATACCAAGTTCAATGATAATAAACACTCTTAACATTATACCAAACAATTTATCAGAGAATCAGATATTTATCAAAAGAAATTTATTCTGATAGCATATTCAGATAGACATTCATAGAATAAATCATGATTCTTTAAAATTACTAGTAAATATTGATGTTATTGTGAGTAGTTTTGGAGATTACAGTTTAATGAGTGCAAAAACTATGCACTCATTTTTTTAAATCTAAATTTTAACTTTGTAAACAAACATCAAATGAAATCTCAAAATCTTCAAGGCATTTTTTTATATAAACATATTTAATCTCACGAAATTAGACTCAATAATTTGTTTACATACTAGGATTTCATAAAAAAAAATAGCATAGCCAAGTTGTCTGGTGGTCAGTGTAGGTGTTGATGAGTTAAATTGCATTTTAATTAACTTCTTATAGGGAAGCTAGAAATATTGCTTTAAAATATTGTAAATCATTGTTGAGATATAATAAATTTATCTGTTGAGTGAATGTGTCTGGCAATTATGTGGTTATAGTTTACCTATTCTAGTCTTGTGGTTACCTCCCAATCAACAACTGAGCAAACCACTAATAATAAAATCAGTATTTAGCACTTTTATCACCATCATCATCAAATTAATAGAATCCATTCCAATTTATATATGAGGCAGTTATTTTTCAGAATAAAAAAAACATGAAACACAAAACTATAGAACCACATCAAGTTGATAGCTCAGCACTAACTGCAGTACTCACACTGCAACTCAACACTGAAAAATGACGCCAAGCTTCTGCACTTTTACCATAACAATATACAACCAACCAGTAACGATAATATTATAGTATACACTGTGAATAATGCACAAACATCGCTAAATACGGGCACAGCACCCACTGGCGACCTCAGCAGCTGTCAAAAATAGGTAAGCAGCGTAGCAACAACCATATCACTACAGTAGGAGGCGTGTTCAATAGGTACATATTACTTTACCTGGGTGCTACGTTCGTCGTGGGCGATGTGGCCGTCGTAGAAGCAGCCTCATTGATTAACGGTGCACTACTGCACCTTTTTAATATGTTAGGAGCATCCACATCCATTATCTTAATGCCACCATTCGTTCACTGACGTACTATGTAGTTATATGCATCGGGTTTGCCGAAACCATTAGCCCTCTACTGTTTATGTAACACTGTAAGTGCACTTACAAATAGTCTAATTAACTAATCACGCTACTATTACAACTATATACATGTTATTTATTACGCGTAAATGAAAGGATAACATAAAATAAAATGAAAATACGCTACTCGGAAAGCTAAAAAGTGGCTCGAAGCTGACCTGTCAAATCGCCGCAATAGAGAAGCGTTCATGTTTGTTTTTTTTAATAAAGCCGTCTTATTTTATGGTAAATGCAAGTGCAATTCGAAATAAAAATGAATATCAATTGCATATTTCGCAAATTAAAAAATAATAAGGTGTGTAAGTACAATTTTGGTAGTTCAAAAAGGATTTTCTAATCAAACAATTAAAATGCTTTTTATTGTTTCTCTTTAATTGTGAACGCACCTCAACTAATGTCAACAATCATTAATCTTCAACGTTCCGTTTCTGCCAACTTTTATATCACTAACTTAATCAAAATTCTTGATAAATTATAATATCGTTTGCTAATGTAGATGTTTTACTGGTATCGAAATATTAACGTATCATTTATATTTAGTTAGTTTCGTTTGTGCACTTTCAATATTAGATTACTTTTATCTTATCATACTTATAGATTTTTACTCTCCGTAAAATGATAACTCCATAGATTGTTTTGACTTTTGAGTTCAATATTTTCAATTTTTGGGATGGAGTAGGAATCGGAAAAGTACTTATTTTAATTTAATTATAAAACGAAAAAACGACACTATTTTGGAAATAATGTACTTAAGGCGAAGGTGAGAAATTTAATATTAATTGATGAGTAAATAGTTAAAGCCCTAGAACTATTTCTTGAAGAAATTCACACTTGGTTGATTTTAAGGCTTTTTCATTGTAGCACCACTGTAAAATACGTCTTAGCGGCGTTCTTCGGGGCTGTAGTGTACTGCGAGTGGTTCATTTACCTCGTTCAGCAGCAGTACTGGACGGAACTGGAATGCAGTAATGATCGTGATCCCAGTTGCACCAAGATATTATTCATTGCTGACCCTCAAATACAAGGGGAAGAAGCTGTTCCGCCTCCATGGAGCTACATCATTAATTGGGATAGTGACCGGTATGTACAAGAATAAGCAGAAAATATAAAAAAAAAACTCTTAATAATTATTTTCTTATCATATTTATTTCTTCCCTTTATCTAAGAATGTTAGATAAAATTTTGTGCCGACCAACTGCTTATCTGTAGTCCCAAATATCCGAAAGTATTAACTAAGGAATACTCCAAAACACTTTTGTACTGATGAGAAACTATTGCAAATAGGTTTAGTTCTAGAGAGTTGTTCTTGTGTTGTATATTTGTAGTAGTGTTTATTGATGTAGTTTTTATTTCAGTTCTTTTTTTGCATACTTGATATCATTAATGAAAAAGTCTTCTATACCTATTTAAACTGTTGAAGTCTATATTTCTACTATTGGCAGATTTGTCCAAAAAATATTTTTTCTACAGATTAGATAAACTAGGAATAATTAAAGAAATAAATATCTGGACCATCAAAAATGTAACCAGCAATTCTACTATTCCAGTTACTTAAAGTCAACATTCAGCGTAGTAGCAGAATACTTCAAGCCTGATGTACTCGTGTATTTGGGTGATCTCATGGATGAGGGCTCCATTGCCACATTCCCACAGTTCCATGGCTATGTAAAGAGGTTGGCTGACATATTTGATTGGGATTATCCTGCTGTGGTAAGTAATGGATATTGTTAGTCAGTTTCCTTCTCCAAGCTTAGCCTCTCAAACTCCTTAAAAGTTAGAATCAATGAAAATTGCTGCCCTTTTTCACTATTGTTAGCTGACACCTAAATGGCTGCCTAATTAACCATCGTTGTCTCGTTCACCATGTGTCTAGATTTAAAATTTATGATATTAACTGTGTTTTACCCATTGTGTTAGATTTAAGTTATTGATTGTTTTCCTCTACGGGGGTGACATTCCACCCCATACCATCCCCCATTCCCATTTTTCCCCATTTTCCCTATGTAATGTTTTCTATTCTATTATCACTAAGTGACAAAACCCCTAACAATAAAAAAAGATTAAAAAAAAAACCAATGGTTGTAACTCGCCCACCATGTGTCTGGATTAACAATGCTTGGCTGAGCACTAAGTGTTGAAAATCTTACAGTGTGCTGAAGTTATTTATTTAATTCTTCATGCACACAAGCACAGAGGCGGACTTAATGCCTCAGGCATTTTGTACCAGTCAACCTTGTCAAGTTAGACAAGGCTTTACTATCAGGGAACTTACTTTTAATATTTATTTTCGGATTAAGATTGTACATGGATTAATCCATTAATTCATTTGAACAATGAGAAAAAATAAAAAAAAACAATAGTAGGTACAGTTCTCGCCAAACATCTTGGCCGCCCTGAAGTTGAATTTCCGATGCGCAAGGCGCAGCGCGAGTATGAGATTTACTACTGCGCAGCCATTGTAGCGAACTTCAGAGCGGCCAAGAAGTTTGGCGAGAACTGCATTTGAAGATCGAAAGTACATTTACAAAAGGACAGAGACCATCCATTTATGGAACTAGCACTTTTTCTGCGGCTTTGCTCCCGTGGCCTATGCTCTATCCCGCAGGAACTGTTATTTTTCTCGGGATGAAAAGTAGCATAGGCTACTCACTGATAATTTAATACTCAATACTTTATTGCATTCCACAGTGTATATGCTTAGGT
Source organism: Polia nebulosa (assembly GCA_951329385.1). Lineage (NCBI taxonomy): Eukaryota > Metazoa > Arthropoda > Insecta > Lepidoptera > Noctuidae > Polia > Polia nebulosa. Next base: position 32,492,834 of record OX589592.1, read on the forward strand.
GTAAACATTAACTTACAGAACAATCATGGACTCTGTCGGTAGCTTTGTATTGGTGAAAAAATGGGAGGAGCTCGTGGCTAAAGTAATAACAGCCGCACGGGTCGATCCATCAGGTTAAGCTACGCTTGCCAGGGTTGGTCCATGGATGGGTGACCATCCTTACATACCGAGACTCTTCTGTGCCTCGGAAAGCACGTTAAGCCGTTGGTTCCGGCCGTCAATCGTGGATCTTTGACAGTCGTTACGGGTCGTCAGAAGCCTGAAAGTCCGACAACCAGTCTTACCAAGGGGTATCGTTTTATCCAGTAACTGGGTTGTGGAGGTCAGATAGGCAGTCGCTCCATGTACAATACTGGTATTCAGTTGCATCCGGTTAGACTGGAAGCCGACCCCAAGATAGTTGGGAAAAGGCTAGGCAGATTGACAGATTGATTGGTGAAAAAATGTTTAAAACCGGTCCAGTAGTTTCGGAGCTTATTCGGTAGTAGTTCAGTAGTTTCGGTCGGTTTCGGGGTTATTCTCTACCGGAGTCTGTGTTTCCTGTAAGATACAACCTGGGAGTCTTTAAGTCAAGAGTGAATAGGTTACTTCTAGGCAAGCGTGCTCCATCTTCGACCACATCATCGCTTAACATCAGGTGAGATAGTGGTCAAACGCGAGCCTATCAAACATAAAAAAAAAGAAAAAAAGAAAACAAAAAAAAAACTTTTCTCTTTATAATATTAGTATCATAGAGCAAAACGGTCTGCCGGTGGCCCGTATTGCTCTATGATTAGTATAGATAAAGTGCTGCCCAAAATTGACACATGGTGCATTATATGTATAACTTGGGCTATTACTAGTTTGAAAACTAACGCTATTCAAAATCCATCTGAGAGGTTTTGAGAAAAACTATATTTTGTAGAGTTTTTTTTTTATTGATGAAATGATGATTAACAGTGATCGGAGTAGGTAGATTGATTTTACGTACTTGCATCATGAATAGTCATAGAAATCATAACATGGATAAGCCTTTTTTCCGGGATTTCATTTTGGTACTCACGGGATTGAATCAAATATTGTGAATGTAAAGTTTTTGAAACTACTACATTTGAAATTAATAGAATGCGATAGTTAAACGTTTAAAATTGTTTTTTTCTTATTTATCAAGTAATAAGTGTATAAGTGAATCTTACTTTTGTGCGTCCATTCGAAACTTACAAATGACTAATTTAGTAGTTATTAATAAAAATACACTATTTTTCTTTTCAGTAGGCGTTTAAAAAGTATGATCTTTCATACAATAATCTTACTAGAAAATCATAATTATAAAAGGCCGAGGTATTCGCAATATGAAAAATAATATTAACTTACCAAAGTATAAAGATAACTTCAAATGGGTCCAATCCAAGAAAAATAAATCCAAGTCCGTAGTTTCAAAGTCGTCGTTCAAAGAAGATTCCAGAAGTCAGTACACAAGCCAGGGTCAAATCACGTTTTCACAAAACAGAAACAAAGATGCGCACTCTATGAACCGAGGTAAATGAGTGAGCTACCTGCGACGTGAGCGCGGCTCATCCAGGATACTCTGTTCTAATTGGTCGTTGCATCGCGGTGTGCGTACAGAGGCCTTAGTTGGCGTTACTATGGCGTTTGTGTTAAGATTTGAATTATAGATCTTAATGCTATTAGAATAAGGTCGAAGTATAAAATTTTAACTCAAACGCGATGGTAACGTTTGCACTTACACTAAGGCCTCTGAGTATAAAATAAAGTGCCAACTTTATTTTATACTTTTGCCGAGTTATTCCTACTATAGAACTCCAAACTAATTAGGAAAAGGATAGGCATACTATTGTTTTATAGTATACCTATCCTTTTCTTGGAGTCGTTGCAGTGTCCACCTCTTCTATCCTTTACTGTTTCTCTTCATTAATATTAAGTAGGTACATATATAGTGCGTGCCACGAAACATGAGACTTGACCTGTGCTGCCCTTGCTCTTTCCGCCACCCGCTGTCGTTGACAACCGTTGTCAGTAGGATAGCGGAGAGGCAAGTCCCATCTTTCGTCGCACGCACGCACATGTAACTATTATTAGTAGAATCCCACTTTACGTTTGCAACGTTTTTACTCAAGTTTAGCCATGCCATAGTTTTTTTTAGGCCGATCACATATTCTATTAAAAAGACAGCAAAAGAGTTAAACATTCCTTATTCATATTGATATATTCTTCATCTTACACATTACAATATTTGAAATTCATAAAAAAACTTAATTATTACAAAATCAAAATCAAAAGTCATTTATTCAAACTAGGCTGAGAGCCAGCACTTTTTGAACGTCAAAGTACATAAATACAGTACCCCAAAAACGGGTGGGCGGCCCGTCACACACACAAAATCCGGAATCCCGGAGGCATATCCATATTAATATATACGTGCCATTTCAATGACCCCAAATCAATCTACCTACTCTCAGGGGCGTATTTACCCTAGGGCCAAGGGGGCTATGGCCCGGGGCGGCACGCTGCGAGGGGGGGCGAAGCCGCCCCAAGCCACCTCTCGCGGCCTTCTCTAGGCGCCTTTTATTGTCCCCTTAAGGGACACATTGATAAAAAGGCTGTTTGTCTTTTTAGTGTATCTTGCTAAGTCCTTGGACTAGGAATATAACATTTCGTTATAAGATTTTGGATTAGATGATCTTCAATTTGATTGAAGGAAAACACGATACAAAGAAATTTTATCGATAGAAAAAAAATGCAAACTTCGATCCATCTTTTAACACTTTTTAGCTACAAGGCGTAACGCTTTTTTTTTTTTTTTTGGGGGGTGGGAAATCATCCTATGACTTCTTCCGCTCTAGGGTGGAGCGGAAGGGCGTGTCAGACTCTTACTGACTAAAACCCACCCCTGTTCCTCCCTGCCTTGAGTGCCCAGGGGCGAGGTAACTCTTTCGAATTTATCCTCCACCCCCGGGCAGGCATCGGCCGTGGCAGGCCCCGTCCTTTGCTGACAACTCTTTGAGGCGCGCGTGGAACACTACGCGCCGTCGACTCTCGGGCCTGGTGCTGAGCGAGTTATCCACTACTCGCCGTCCGCAGGCCCGGGTCTACGGTGGCCGGAGATCGTCTCGCGGCGCCCGAACCCCCTGGCGTCTGATGCGGCGGCTGCGGCTGGGGGCGCTAGGGCGACTCGGCTGTTGTCGAGTCTCCCTAACGTATGCCGCCTCCCTCTTCGCGAGCATTACTGCTTCGCAGAAGGAGGAGACGGCTTCCCATTCCCTCTCGCTCCGTACCATGGCCTGAAACAGGGCACGGCGCGAGAGGTCGCTGCCGCCTATCGCATCCACGAGGACACGGCAGTGCTCTGCCCAAGCGGGGCAAACCTCCACCGTATGCTCCACCGTGTCCTCTGGGCGATCCTCGCAGGCGTAACGCTTCAGAGGTATTTTATGAAATTTCCTTTAAAACATAGAGAATAAACTTATCAAACGTTTGATTGAACAGATTTTGATGTATTGATACTTTTATTTTATTAAATACGTAGACTTAGTGTGACGCTTCGTTGTTTATTACGAGCGGCACTCATTATTGTCTTCTCGTCTCATCAAGTATTTGCATCACTGCCATTTGTTCAATAAGTCAGATGGCCGGTGGGCATTGACTACTATATACTGGACGCCTAGGCCGTTCATTGAACGCCGGCATTCAATGAACTGTTTAGTGTTTCTAGTTGAATTAACTATCAGCCTTGATAGTTAACTCAACTAGAATCACTCAACGTTTAACAACTTGGCGTGTTGAAAGTCAGCCCTTTGAAGATGACTGACCAAGACTCAGAGCCAAGTGATTCAAAACTCCAAGTTAAATGAAAAATAATGAAAGATGGGGGTTATTAAGGGGGGCAATTTTTCTTCAATACCCAATTTAACTAAATGACTAGACGACATCCAGCCATTTGGTTAACCGTTGCGTTCAACGACTTGGCTGGTTGTCCTTCAGTCTCGTCAAAAATTTTGTGATAAAATCGGTCTGAGTTGCAGCTGTCCCTATCGCACTCTACAGGGGCAGGTTTAAGGGAGCACGATGGCAATAGTTTCTTCAAATACCTATTTTGTAAATTCCTCGCAGGCCCTGTTCCCTCTTAATGAACGGCCTAGACGTCCAATTGACTGGCGGATTCAACCAGATGGCTGCGAAATTTACATTATTGAATAAGAAAGTATCCACAGCTGCGTGTATGTAAACTGTATTAACTAGGCGCGACTTCTATTTGAATATCTGCCTACAGCGAAAATAAATATAAAACTGCCAAAAAACTTTTAACCCTGTCACCGATTTTTTTTAAGTGTACATTAATGTACGGAACCATTTGGAAGTATGCTAGATATGTAGATAGTCAATGTAGGTACTTCATTATCATCATTTCAGCCGAAGGACGTCCATTGCTGGAGATATGCCTCCCCCAAGTGTTACCACAACAACTGCATGGTCCTGTGCGTCTCGCATCCATCGGATTCCCGCGACCGTCACCAGGTCAGACCACCTTATGGGAGGCTTTCCAACGCTGAGTCTTCCGCGGTACGCGGTCGCTACTCCAGAACTCTTCGGGCCCATCGACTATCTGTTCTGCGAGCAATGTGCCCTGCCCACTGGCACTTTAGTGGTAACGTGTTATTGTAACAGTAAATAATGATACCTTTGCATTTCAGCAAGTCTGGATACCAGGTGACAATGACATCGGTGGGGAGAACGAACCAGTCCGTCGAAGCAAGGTAGAAGAGTTTGAGAAAGTCTTCTCGCAGCCTAAAGTCATAACTTACTCCAACGTATCCTTCTACGCAGTGAACGCTATAACATATACATTCCCGCAGAAGACTGAAGAGCCACCGGGCACTGAAAATAACTTCAAGATTGCCGTCTCTCATTATCCTGTTACAATGAGAGGAATGTTCGCCAAAAAGGTAAGATGCGGAGCTAATTTTTAGTGTTCCGTACCCGAAGGGTCCAAACATAGCCCTATTGTTGTCACTCACGTGTCCGTCTTTCTGTCCGTCCGTCCATCATCTGTTACAAAATTTTGTTACGAAGAATTTTTTAACTTCCCATTGACATATGAACTTGAAATTTGGTGATAATGTTTATTATTACGTATACTTTACTAACAAATACCAATATTTGGTACGGAACCCTTAATGTGCGAAATCCGACACGCACTTGGCCAGTTTTTTCAATATTGTTTCGAGAAGGCATGCATGTTAGAGATTTTATGTTTTATTTATATAACCAGAAGGTAGGGAGTCGCCTAAATCACGGATGACCTGAAACCTGACCTGTATTGAGCAACGCACCCTAAAAAAAAATAAGGCACTCATGGGGACAGAAGTGAAAACTTAAAACTTTGGGATTATAACTGTGTATTTTTGATTTCAATTTTGAAATTAATTGTTTTGAATAATTAAAGGCGGGACCCCCACACAGGCGCATTATTATCGGTCGATAATATCGCATGCGTTATTGCGATATCTGTTTTCAGTACATTTTGTATTAGGATGGTCATGTAGTTACACACTGCTGCGATAATAACGCCGCAATGGAAGTATAGGAAGTTATCGCAATACCGCATGCGATATTTTCGACCGATAATAACGCGCCTGTGTGGGGGAGCCTTAATTTGCAAAGTCAAATTATAAACATTAGTCTAGTTTTCACACTTAGTGGCACTCCGAGCAATATTATTCCACATGTCGCTAGGCGTCGTTAGGTGGGCGCAACACGTCACTCGCATGTCGGTGGCGCGAACTCATAAGTTTTGTCCCTACCAAAAATCACTCAACGCGGCTAAAGAAGTTTTCACTTCAATATTCCTCCTCATCCATTCTCTCGATATCAGGGCAGCCAACAGTCAGTGGAAGTTGCGGAATTATTTTCTACAGTAGAGTCGTCTCAAAAACCCCCTTTCCATCTTCTAACATCAAAAAAGATCATAAAATCTCGTGTCACGGTGTTTGTGGTTGTACTCTTCCGAAACGGCTCGACCGATTTTAATGATTTTTTTTTTGTATATTGGGTAGGTATGAGAATTAATAATAAGAGAATTAATATACGTATATGTATACATTCTAGACCCTCACAATGTGCCCTTTAATTTGTTTTTTTTTTTTTTTTAATTTTATTTGTAGGTGTATTATTTTAAACATAATGTATGTTTATTATAACTCTATTTATACTTTCGTATCCATTTTTTATAGTTCTGTACCCGCAGGGTCCAAACGGAGCCCTATTGCTGTCACTCACGTGTCCATCTGTCAGTCTGTCTGTCCGGCGTCTGACACACAGGTTTTACAACCAAACGGTTGGAGCTACAGTCTTCAAATTTCACAGTATAAGCATCTAGTTGACCCAAAGCCATACAAATAGTCAAAAATACATTTGGTACGGAACCCTAAATGTGAGAAGTCCGACACGCACTTGGCCGATTTTTATTTTTAATTTGTTTATTTTTTATGCACCTGACATTATGTATTATTTCTCCACCGCGCTTGGTTGACTGGTAGAGAATGCCTAAGGCATTAAGTCCGCCTTTGTACTTTTGTTGCATGAAGTGTTAATAAATAAATAATATATGTTTCCCCAGATTATAAAAGCAATAAATCCTCGAATATTCTTCTGCGCCCACGACCACGAGTCGAAGTACGTGAAGCAGTCCAAGGACCTGACGTCGAGGATCACGACTTGGTTCACCGCACCCAAGTCTACGCTCAGCATCAACTTCGATGATGACTATGTGCTCTACGAGATCTATGTGCCGACATGCTCTTATAGAATGGGGACGAATTATATTGGGTTTGGAGCTGCGGTTATAGGTAAGAAAACCTTACTAACTAACAATATTAACTCATTATCATCTTCCTGCCCTTATCCCATGTTACTTGGGGTCGGCGCAACACGTTTTTTTCTTCCATTCTGTCCTGTCAGCCGTCACGCTATCACTAACTCTCTTTTATTTTATATCACTCGTCACACAATCCATCCATTTTTTCTTTGACCCCCCTCTTCCTCTCCATCCATCCACATTTATAATTATAACTCTTTTAGTTACATGTGTTTCATCCCTCTCTTCACATGACCATACCAAGCATACCACTTTTAAACTACCTCTAGTGTAACAATATTAACTACTACTAAAAATATTAACTTCACCTGTAATTAACTATGTAAACAAATCTTAGAAGTTAAATTTGACCCACTTACCGGTTTCAGATAAAGCTGAAATCTTTGAAATTTTACATGTTTGGTTTGGACTTGGATGACAATGCATGGTTAACTAAGTGACTTCATTCTAAATCTTATATGGCGGACTGCTATAAATGACGGACTTCGGACTAGTTATTTTGTATGCATTCCCATGATAAAGATATCAATTTGATAGGGTATGCTGAGAAGAACACGAACGAAAAATAAAAAAATTAAGTGTTTTTTTTTATTTTTTAAACTACAGAAAATTATTCTTCACTTAGTACGATAAGCTATTACACCGACGCGACCTCAGGATCGGGGTCTCACCTCATTAGTCTCGTCACGGGGTCTCATCTCGAATGTCGTAATATGCATCGATTTCTTATTGAAGTTTATGAAATATTAATATCAATAATAAAATTGTGGCTTGTAATTAATATTTAGACGATTATTGGAACGAATCCTTAGACATCTCTATTTCTTGTACCAATAGATGGCGCTGTTTGAAGTTTTAGAATTTATCCATTCGCCTCTTTTAAATTTGAATAGTGACACATTTTGATACAGTAAAACTGCTATGAAGTGCCAACAATACAATAAAATAATTCCTCAATGTGTGTGAAAATATTGTTAAGACTTGTAAGTAAATTCATTCAGTTTGCAAGCCGTCGCTGCTAACACCATCTAGCGAGGTGTAGAGGACGGGCCCGAATGAATAACAAAAGTTACTTGTGCCAGACGAAAACTCGTAGTTACGGCGCGCGGCGGTACCATTTATTTATTTACACTTCATGCAACTAAAGTACAAAGGCGGACTTAATGCCTTAGGCATTCTCTACCAGTCAACCAAGGGTGGTGGAGAGATAATATGGCAGGTCAATAAAAAAAAAAGCAACACCAAGTAGAAATATTAAAAAAAAAACGAGAACGAAAATATATATATTAATAATAAACATACATTTTAATATAATAACTACCAATAAATATATATATATTTATTGGTAGTTATTATATTATTATATATATAGTAATAAATAAGGTTTTTGAGACGACTCTACTCCTTGTGTAGAAAATTCATTTCTTTGTATGGGATGAGGCATCTGTACGCTAGTATTATATTATCTGTGGTCTCGTGCTCACAAGCGCGACAACTGGACGTGAACTTAACACGTTTTATAGAAATATATATGTATATAGACGGGATAAACGTGTTATTGAGTTTTTCCATTAGGAATTTCTCAGTAGCAGCAATTGTAGTTATTGGTGTCACAAATGTGTGCGCAAACAAAGGAACAGAGACTCCACCTGTGTTTGCGCACACATTTTTGAACTATAATTTATTTTATTTATTTATTATTAACAACCAACCTATATTTACAGTTTAAAAACCACACATACCAAGTTATAGGTCAATACAAGAAAAAGATTTATATTAGGTAAAAATATACATAATTGGACAAGATGAAATAGAAACAAACACAAAAATTAGATTAAAGTTATAACAAAATCAATGAAGTATAAAATAGACAAGATCAAATAAAAATAAAAAAAATATGAAAATAATAAAAAATGTGATGGAGATTGTGCTGGGAGTGGCAATAGACTCCAGGTGTCGAGTTGCAGTGTTCAGGAATCTCAGTTCAGTGCTCGCAAAGATATCTAACGATTGGTCAAACAATATATTGATCTAATAATTAAAAATCTAATTAAACTAGGAATTATTCCTGTATCGTGGGTGCGTTCACAAACATGTATACTCACATACACAAGACACCCAGACCCGGAACAACTATGTGCAGGTCATGCAAATATTTGTTCCGTGCGGGAATCGAACCCGCGACACGCAGCGCAGCAGTCGAACGCTCAACCACTGCGCCAACCGTGTCGATTATTATAATACTAGCTTCTGCCAGCAGCTTCGCCCGCGTTGCATAGGATTGACGACTAAAAAAAACTTAATTAGTCCGTCAGTTAGGTTACCAAAAAATATTGGACATGTATTTTTTCTTGTCACTTTAACAAAAAATTAAAACGATACAGCGGGTTGAAATTTCGGATGACGTCACACTTAAGTTAAAATTGTACCACTTTTTACTTAAATGTGACGTACTCCTGAACTTTGAGGCGTTGTATCTTTGTAATTTTTTTTTGTAATTTTTTGATAAAGCAAAAAATACGTGTCCAATACTTTTTGATAATCTAACTTACGGACTACTTAAATAGATTTTTATTTTCGTCATCCCTATTAGTAATTCCCCCTGTAGGGACACACACACCCCGGGCCTGCGGACGGCGAGTAATGGGTAGCTCGCCGTCCGATCAGCACCAGGCCCGAGAAATTCGAAACAGAGTTACCTCGCCCCTGGGCACTCAAAGGCAGGAAGGAACAGGGGTGGGTTTTAGTCAGTAAGAGTCTGACACGCCCTCCCGCTCCACCCAGAGCGGGAGAAGTCATAGGATGATTTCCCACCCCAAAAAAAAAGGGACACACACACTCGCTCAGTGTGTCGGGGTACCTATCTTGTTACTCTAGGTAAGTTAAGACAGTCAGGATAACGCGCTCGCTTGTATTAGACGTTTACCGTGTCAAATATATTAGTTTACCATATTGAGACTTTCATTTATTGGGTCCCGAACATTTATTTTTATTTAGTTTTTTTATTGAGGGCGACTTTTATAATGGGGGTTTAGGACCCCCATTATAAAAGTCGCTCCGTCTGTCTGTAACCAAAAAATCGAGAGGAGCTCGTGGCTAAAGCAGTGGTGTATTCAAAGATTTGGCGCCACAAGCCAAACAAATTTAACAAATTTTAAAATTTTAGCTACACTATTCGGATACCTACTTAGGTAAGATTTTCTTGTGATAGACAAGAAGTTACGACCCTGGCTAGAAGAGTAGAAATACTAGTGCGTATCCAACTTAAAAAAACGGCAGCGCGAAGCATTCGTCGCCCCTGGTAGTCTGCCACCCCGGGGAATGGCCGTCTTGGCCTGAGGGTAAATACGCCACTGGGCTAAAGTAATAACAGTCGCACGGGTCGATCCATCAGGTTAAGCTACGCTTGCCGGGGTTGGTCCGTGGATGGGTGACCATCTTTACATACCGAGACTCCTCCGTGCCTCGGAAATAACGTTAAGCCTTTGGTCCAGTCTGTCATTCGTGGATCTTTGACAGTCGTTACGGGTCGTCAGAAGCCCGAAAGTCTGACATCCAGTCTTGCCAAGGGGTATCTTATTACCCAGTAACTGGGTTGTGGAGGTCAGATAAGCAGTCACTCCATGTAAGCATCAGAGTTCAGGAGTGTGGGCTCGTTACGTCACTGGTGGTAAAAGTGTCGCACCGAGTGACGTCACGCGACATTTCAACACACTGTATCGCCCTCATTTTTAACCGACGAAAAAAACGGAGGAGGTTCTCAATTCGACCGTATATATATATACACAAATACACAACACACACAAATATACACACACAAACACAAACACCCACACACAAATACACACATACACAAATATGTATATATATATATATATATATATATATGTGTATGTTCAGCCCTCACTCCGTCATTTATGAACCGATCTAGATGATTATTTTTTGTTAGATAGGGTATACCTCAAGGGTGGTCCCATGTCAAGGAAATCAGGATCTGATAATGGAATCCTGATAAAATTGAGAGAAAACCTCGAAAATTGGGCACGAATATTGTTTCTGTTTACTTTACATTACTTAATCAGGTATTTGCATTTAGGAATCATCACGTCACGAAACTGAGCTGATGATGGAAACCATGCCTTTCCTAAACAATAGAAGTTAGATATAAAAAACTGGTTTTAGTGACAGATACCACTTAATATGCTTTGAAGAAAAGACGTCTTTAGATTATTGGAGGTTACCTCAACTGTTCAATATCCTGGGAACCTCATGGAAGGATGGTTACATCATCAGCTCAGTGCCAAAAGGAATGATGAAGGATTAGAAATTAGCCTCGGAGTAGTCACAAAAAATCATAAAACATAAAACGGCGCCGACTCAAAATTAGTTTATATAAAATTTGATATTTTATGTAGGTAAATAAGCTCAAGACTTAAAAGGTTTATTTATTTTTAGTTCTTTTTCGTCGGTTGATTTCTTTTTGTTTACGTTTAAAAGAAAAAAATACATGTCCAATATTTTTTGGTTATTTAACTGACGGACTAATTAGTTTGTTTTAGTAAAATACCCTATTCTTTAATTTTGCTCACCTTTGTATGGCTTTGCGATCTGTCTGTGATAGTAAGATTTTTATTAAGTAGATATATTTTTCTTGTTCCAGAAAACAACTACAAAAACATGAGATACACAGTATTCTGGTCGCCGACTAGGTTTCCATATTTATTCCTGTACCTTTGCATACTGGTGGCTCTACTAGTCTATTGCATCGTATTCTGTGTTGCCAGACTAGTGTGCAGGAAATGTTTGAGCTTCCTGAAGACAAAGAAGGGAGAGATGTCCCCACTCCTGGAAAGAATTTAGCACTCCCTCGGAAAGTCTCGAAAAGCTAATTTTTCGCTCCACATTGGTTGTATTTACTAGTACTTACTTTTAGAATAGATGCTTAGAGTTAGTTGATGACTTAAAAATCGAGGGAATTGAACAAAATTTACATTGAGATTTTTTATAAGTTCATAGGTTAAGTGTTTAGTAGGTATTTACTTAACCAGGGAATTGATTAATAATGTATATGACTTATTTATAAAAAGTTAACCATGTAAAACTAATCAGTTTAAACACTGATTAGTTATTAATTTAAAAAAATATATGGAGAATTTTTATTTAGGATTCGCTAAACAGTACCTTTTTAAACAGCATATTGTTAGCGAGTTTTTATGAATTACGATGTAAACCTTAAATTAGTGATTGCCCCATTTTAAATTGTAACCAGTGATGGTTTTAAGAAAATACCCCAAATAGTAAAATTGGCTGTGCTTGATGAAGAATAACCCCGTCGATGTTAGTATAATATTTACTGTATTACTAATATGTTAACTTATTATATAAAATACTTAAGTGAATTAATCATAAGGAATTGAATTGAACAATATTGTTACTTATGTTAAATATTGAAATCAAAGTGTACTAAATTATTGTTTATTGTTAAACACTCTATATTTACAAAAGCTCTAATTTCAAAGCTTTATTTTACTAACAGTGTACAAATAGGAATTAACTAGATACTAATTTAGTTTTTACATAAGTAAGGCTGACTGCATATTGTATATTTTTATTGAATGATCAGATCAACTAAGGCCCTTCATAGACGGACTGCTTAGAGCAGTTGTGTTGCTCTCTAAGCAGTCCTTCAAGCGGTCAGTGTAGTAGTGGCGGGTCGTTGACGTTTTTACGGTCCACGAAACGAAGCTGTTTTTCGTCGACCATAAACTAGTTGAAAAAACGGTTTAATTTTCGACTAGTTTACATCGTCTACAGAAATACGAACTAGTTTAGGTAGGTATGTCGGCGTAGTTCATCCACCGAATAAACTGAAGAATGATTTCGCCTGAGACGGATTTTTTAAATTGCCGGTCGATGATTTATAACTTAAAATGTCCTTGCATTCATTGCAAGTTGCTTTAAAAGTTTGATTGTCTTTTTGGTTTTATATAAATCTGCTGGTTTTACGGGCCGACTTAATAAGTATTTACACTTAACACTAATAAATTTTCACTAATTAATACACACACACTGTTGAAGATGAGGATGGCTGATGGCTTGATATTTAAAGAAAAACGCACTTTTTTATTGAGTTTATTGTTATATCACATCATTTTCTTTTATAATAGCTGACACATAGACAGAAACATAAGCATTAATAAAAAGAAATAAAAATAAATATAAAAAGAGGTTGGTTGCTGGTCGCCAACAAACACATACAGTAGATATTTACACTATAAACTGTTACAATTTACTTTATCTACAATAATTCAACTATTTATCTATTATTAATATTACACGTCCGAAATGTAATCGTAAAGTAATTTCACATTGGCGACGCGTCAGGACAAAAAATAACGTGAAAGTGTCGACTCGTGCCATCGCGCGTCGACCGTCTCGCCCTCCCGTCGAAGCGTCGACTACGCAAAACGTACCTACACGTCAACGATGCGGTGAAACTCGTTCATGAGTAAATTAGTTTATCTGTGGACTGTAAACTAGTTGTAGTGTAACTGTAACAGTTGACGTCAAAAAACTGTTTTCAAAAACCGTTCGTTCATTCAACAACCACCACTACAGTGTAGTGCAGGTCGTGCAGCTCTTTGCTGCCGGCAGCACATCGAAACTCTACCGCAGGAAGACTGCATTTTTAGCTGCGACTGCAAATGAACTGCATGAGCGGTCCGTGTATGGCGAATGCCAATTTTATAATGAAACTGCAGATCGCCCAACAGCGTCCAAGCAGTCCGTCTATGGAGGCACTAAGAGTAGTTGTGTCTCAGTGGTCTGTGTAGCCTCGTCAAACGTCAGGGCCAATCAAAATGCAGGACTGCGCTTTGTAATACCTCGGCTAGTTGACAAACTTAGAAGTCTAGAGCAGAGGCTCTCAAACTTTCGTGTCCCGCGGGCCCCTTGGCGACTTTTTCTGTTTTGTCGACCCTGCTGTTTCAGTTTCGTGCCCCCCAATATTATATTTCTTTGTCATAGACTCATTGCAGGTTTGTCAACCCCTGGGGGTCCAGGTGCAGCATTTTGGGAATCGTCTGAATAGTCGATGGTGTCATGCCTCGCAAGCACTACTCTTGAACAAAAAGTGTGTGTGTAGGTACTTATACTTCTTTGGCGTAACAAGATAAAAAAACCAAACTGTCACAAAGTTTACAAAAGGAAAACAATCATTCTTCATAAACCACAGACCGTAAAAATTTACTCTCATAATTTTTCCCTAACGCGGGAGGAGCGGTATAGCAACTAAAAAGTGAAAAATAAAAAACTTTTTTACATTTTTTGTAAAAAACTTTTTTTTATTATTGATTGGCGACCCACCCCGGCTTCGCACGGGAGCAAAAATTATTTGAAAGGCACGTAGCGCCATCTAGCGTCCTTAATCACAATCAAAGATAGCCTGTCACTCAGGAATAATGTAGCTTTCTACTAGTGAAAGAATTTTCAAAATCGGTTCAGTAGTTCCAGAGATTACCTACTGCCTACAAACAAACTTTACCTGTTTATAATATTGGTATGAATAGGCTCGCGTTTGACCTCTATCTCACCTGACGGTAAGCGACGATGTGGTCGACGATAAAGCACGCTTGCCCAGAAGTAACCTATTCACTCTTGACCCCCAGGTTGTAGCTATCAGGAAACAGACAAATCTGCAATATGCAGTAGGCCTTAAAAAAAAGCAATAATTTGATATAATAACAGGAATATTGACATGACAATGTACCTACTTAAATTTTATGAAAATGTGCATCATGTAATTATGCTCACTTTCTAAACAAAATAAATGTTCTAACTTCTATATGTAAAGTTGTTATTTTTAATAAATACTGTAGATTTTAGATTTAAATTATTAATCAGTAGGGTGTCCAGTCTTCTGTTTCGCCACTTCCAGATTAAAATAATTATATATCATCAAAATGTTTTAGGAAAATGAAAAGTTCACGAGAAAAAATTGGTTTGTCGTTATTAGACAATGATTTACGTACATTACGTCTGCGGGGTTGCACTATGTATTTTAGTTTGACCCTGTATTTGAATATTGTAGCCATTTTCGCCCCAATTGGTTGTGTATTTAGACCCTTATTTATAACTCGCTAACCATATGCTTAGCTTAAATACTGATTAACGGATTCTAAATTCTAATTCTCCATAGAAAAATTTAAATTAAGAACTTGTTAATCAGTGTTTCAACTAATCACATAGTTAACTTTTTATAAATAAGGCCCTTAGTACACAAGTAAACGAAGAATTATTTACTTCAACTTAAGCTTTTTTTTTTTTCGACTGTTATGTGTGACATTAAGTTTCTATAAAATTATCAGGTTGTGGTGAGGCATATAAATTCAAAGACTGTTGTAGCAAAATCCAATATATTTAGTAAAATATGAAATTTTATGTAGAATTATGCAAGGTGGAGATGACAATACAAAATTAAATGAATAAAAAAACTACCTTGAGGACATTGTTTTCGTATGTACTTTGTAGTTCATAGACACATGATATTTTTAACCGACTTTCGAAAAAGGAGGAGGTTCTATGTTCGACTGTATGTATGTTTTTTTTTTTTTCCGCGCATTTCTCCGTCAGTTGTGGACCGATTTTCAAAATTCTTTTTTATTCGAAAGAATATACTCCCGAGGTGGTCCCATATAAATTTTATTGAAATTGCTTTAGCGCTTTTTGAGAAACTGAACAAAAACGAAAAATACGCAGATCTTGATGACGTTTTTGTGTACTCCAAATGTTTAAATTCCACGTTCCATGTTATTGAGGTTTTTAGTTCTGGGGTATAACAACTAAAAAGCGAAAAATAAAAACTTTTTTACAAAAAAAACAACCGACTTCCAAAAAAAAATACACTAAAAATTTAAACTTTTTATAAAAAAGTTTTTTTATAAATTCTTTTTGACATGAATACTTAAATTATATTTTTAATTATTTTGATTGACATGATTTACTTTGTAAAGTATCATATATTTTTATTTTTTTGATTACCTACTTAATTATTGTAAATGTGCAGAATACGTGAGTTAAGTATTATTATTATTTTCTCCTCCTTTTTACGGTAATTTTTAACGTTGTCTGACAGTTTGAGTAGGTACTTTTGTGGCCTACCCAAATGTCCTTTCTTTGGTATTGTTCGTCAAGTAATTTAGCTCCTTAGTAGTTCTAAGTTGAGCTATTTGAGTATGGACAAATGCTTGCACTGACTGGACAGGTCCACTCAAATATGTGTGGTTCTTTCTTCAAAAGACCATTACAGACACTAAGCTGAATGGTCCTCATATAGCATAATGTGAATGCGAGAACTATGTAGGTCGTTATATTCACGTAGATTTTATGATTGTCTGGCAGTTTGATTACTTTTGCGGCCTACCCAAATGTCCTTATTTTGGTATTGTTCGTCGGTTCGTTGAGCTCCTCAAAGTTTTGAGTTAAGCTTCACGATAACTGACAAATGCTTGCACTGTCTGGACAGGTCCATTCAAATCTGCGTGTGGCTTTCCTCAAAAGCTCATCCCAGACATTAACATACATGGTTCTCATATGATTTGACCAGTACATAGTGTATGGATTGGCACACTTTAAAAGATACTTTGACCTCTGAGTTTGTTTCGGTGTTTCTTCTCAAGGTAGTCAGATAGGAAACACCGGCCTCATCTAGCTAAAACTGATAAAAAAGAAAATGACTTGTAAAAGTGTTGTTAAAACTTAATTACATATATATAATCATTTATCAGTTGTTTTGTCGTCTCCGCCCTATATAAACAGTGAAAACTATATGGAATGTGTGTAGATTATGATTTACAATAGTATTTAGTTAAGTAATTTTAGACATTTACAAATCCGTAAACTAAGTTTAAATGAAATAGGTCCCAGCATTTATCAACAACATGACATATGTTATGTATAAAATTATACAATTTTTATCAAATTCATAATTGTAAATTCTGGATTGAAAATAACTTACTAATATATAAAATACCAAAATTTATTATATTACCTCATCTGTCACGCAGGTCACCGGTGACCACAAACAATAGAATTTCTTTTGTGTCTGTTGTCTGACAGATCAGCCAATATATCATGATGATACTAAATGCACTCATACTTATTTACTAATACAGGAATTGAACACAATATTTTAGTTGGTATTTAGATACTTATTTTTTATTTCATTTTTTTTATGAAAATGAGATAATATGGCAATATTGGTATGTTAAAGGAATATTTATATAAATATCTGTTAAAAATAATTATATTTTTAGTTATAAAATTTGCCGACTCTGCCCAGTTCTTTACAGTATTAGTCAGTATTATTATATATTATTTAATTTTATTATATTTAAGTATTATACAGGGTGGAATGTGGAAATGAGCCTTGGAGGGGCAGTAACCTTATTATATTTTTTATTTTCAAACATTTTTGAAAAAGAAGTTGTTTGCTCAAACCGGGCTACAACACAAATTCGATAAAAGCACATGTGTATTTTTTTTTATTTGGAGGATAGTTAATTTTTACCTAAAAAGGATTCTTTTTTAGTAAAATTTTGAAATATTTATGATACTTTCCCTCCAGGGCAAGGTCCCTTTAACTGCACACTTTGACCCTTTATTGATTCTATGCCTTGTTAGTTGTTGTTATAAGAATTTATTCTTCTGACATCTTCATGGCCATCTAAATTGTCTTAGTCTAGAATCACCTTCTTCGAGTTGGGGCTTTGAATAAATGTGCATTATGAATTGCAATAAATATATTATAATGTTTTAATAAAACAGTTTCTGTTACGATTTGTATTTTCTTTTAAAATTATATAATTTAAGCTATGAAACCAAGACTAAATTGTGCAATGTAATATCTAGATTGTTCTTATATTTTCAAACCTAATACTTTTAGATAAATCATAACTGCTAATGATACTACCATATAGATATTTAAAATTATAAAAGTAACAATACTAGGTACAAGCAAAGTTCTAATTGATAAATTGACAGCACCAGTAAGCAAGTTAGCTATAAGGAAATATGACAACCCATTGGTGTTTATGTGGTATAATATAGTAGGGACTTGGAAATGAATATCTTTGTCTTCAATTAATACTGTCACAAAGTATAATACAGATGTCATTGTTATTAATAGTGTGTCCATATAAATACAATAGGCAGCATTTGCTAATGTCCTAGACATCGGTCGAATTATATCCACAAAATATGTCAAAGTCCACATTATCACTGTTCCAAAGATAAGTTTTATTTGAGTTTCATATTTAGTAACATTTCTATCAAGTACTATATTTTTTATTAGAACACCAAAAATATAGATGGACACATATCCTAAGCAGGAGGATATCCCTTCACGATTGGCTGAGATTAGAGAGTTTCTTGGACTGTCACTAAATACCCAGTCTTGTAGACCGACATATAAGGCAAATTCATGAAAAACTAAAGAAAGACCACACAGTAAAAAAGCACGGTCTGAGAAATATAAAACAATGGTTGAAAGGACTTTACAAACAGCTATTGTGAAAAAAAAGTTCCAGTGGACACCATACTCTGTGACATGTTCCTGATAGTCTAATTGTTTCACAGAGACAAACCTCCCCACACCAAGAACAACAAGTATGCATATCATTTTTAAATTCCCTTTTATGATATCCTTCAGTCTTTGTTGACGGAGGTCTTTATGGACTAGTCCGCTCACAATAACAAATAGTCCAACCCCAGTATCCATCAAACTATAACCATATCTTTCGGTTTTAGCTAAATATCTAGGGAAGTCTTGAAAATCTACAGCTAAGATACATAATGCTGTGATGAGATACGTCAGTCCTCTTAGACACGATATTAAAGCTATTCTGTTGTTATTGAAGACATTCTTCTGCATAAACTTTTTGACTGCATTTGGATAATAGAATAAAAGATTGATTTGCAAAAGAATGAAGATTATGAAGTTTAGAACATATATGTATTCCGCTAGTTTGGTGTGAGCGATGATCATAGGTAGTACAATCACAAGGTATTCGTAAGCATACTGCCAGCAGAAGGGAAATCTTGATTTGATGGCTACGTAAATAGAACATTGAACTGTAAACAATATACAGGCGCAGGTGTGCACTGCTGTAGAGCCGTGGTTGTTCTGCATGAAGGATTCATGATATTTCTTGTACTCCATTGCGTTCATTGTAGTTTTATAATTCAATGCTGATAAGTTATCTCTTCGTGAAAATAATCAGACAGGCTGGCTTGTAACTTAAAGTTTACCGGAAACAAGTTCAGTACAAAGTGGAAAGATGTGGTGTACTTTTTGTGTTCTTTCACTAACGGTTTGAACAATCAGAATTATTTACAGTATTTTTATTTATTTACTTACATTCTATGTTCAAAATAAAACTCAAAATCAAAACAATACTATGTCAGTCAATGTCACTGTCAGATTTTTTTTCCTTTTGTTTCTTGTGGAACAGGAGGTTTTTTGGCGGGATTTTCTCGAGTGAAGTTCAGTGGCTGTTTTATTATATACGCTTATATAAAGCGAATGCTTATTGATTCCTAGTGGATGTTGTGATGTAAAATTGTTGTAGTTTTGTGTCTCAAGTGTCTACGGAACTGGACAATAATGTGGAATTAATGAAACAGTCGCGATCTCGGTAAAATGGAACTGAGAATTTTATTGTAGTATTGACTAGCTCGGCGAAGATTGCCGAGAAGGCTGACTCGAAACATTTGTTACCAAATACTGCAAAAATCATTAGAATGTGTTACAACAGCATTCTAATGAAAAAAATACAATACTGATGACTAGGCAGTATGGTCTTTGACCTTAGCTTGTTACAAAAGGAACAACAAACTCCCCTGCCTCTACCTGGATCTTTGCTTTACCTTGAAGCTTTGAACATAGTATTCTTTGGCTTTGAAGTAGAGCCTGTATGAGGTGGGTCCGGGCTCCGGCCCATTTAAATATTGTATGAATGTGATTACTAAAGATATAAGAATAGGGCCATCCACATTATAAATGAATGCTACACGGTGTAGTTAAATCAAGTAGTTTTTTTAATCGTAACTCTAAAACCTCCTTCTAATTTTCCAAAGATTCAGCACTTCAAGTTGTCTGACAGAAAGTCAGCAATGTCTGTCACATAAATAGCAGAAATAGCAGGATGGGGTGCAAATAGCAATACAGGCAGTATTTAACATACCAACTAATTAAATCCAACAAGATGTTCCACTAACTTTTCACTCCATACCTACTAACAGGACCAAGACAATGTTCAAGCAACCACGGGGCAAAAGTTTCGACATGCTCGGCAATTCATGGTCAGAGACCAGAAAAATGATAGTTCCCTTGGTATAACATGTAGGCATTTGGTACTTATTACAAATATCAAAGCGGATCTTTGAAGGTGTTTTCATTACATATGTGTATACTTGCCTACTTAGCGCTTTCCTTGCCAACTTTATTCAGCATTGCTGCGGTGATCAAATTTATATTCACTTCTACATGTTGCTTTTAAATTCCAGAACATTTTGGATTTGGAAAGGACTCACAGAGAATTTCAGAAAACTCGCAACAATTTTGACGGTCAACTGTTTGAATTAGGTAAGAACACTTAGTGTACCTACTAAATAAGATGAAAGCGTACCTTCTCTTTAAGTTTTTTAGGGTCGTTATGCGGATTACCTACAGTCTTTCGTAAGTTTTGGATAGCTGGTAAGTACCTAAAACAAAAACCATTTTTTTTTCAGTCGCGCTTAAAAGTCAACATGAAGAGGAATACGTTAGAATATGGTACCTATTCTTATTTGACTTTAAGTCTAAAATACGTGGGTATTTGCAGAAACCAAAGTTCAAAATCAGTAATGTTACATGTCAATTGATGAAAGACTAAGAAATGAAAGATTTTATTGGAGACTTTTGTCTAATTAACATTCTGAATGCAGGGCGTGAGTGCGCGAGTTCGAGCTATGTAGACCTTAGGCCCACCATAATGGTCGAACTTGGTACGGTTGGCTACGTTGGACAACGAACATGATCCGCTGTACGATGTCTGTTCCGTATTTGTCTATTATCCACTACTACCTGTCTAGACGAACAGATTTTGAACGTGTCTGCTGTCTGGCTAGTAATAGCAAGTTCGCACGTCTGATGTTTATAAATTATAGGTCGTCGCAGTCATCATACAAAACCCTTCTGTGAGAATTTTCAGTGGATAACCAGTGAGAGATACGTAGGAATGTATAGTTAAAGACAACAGTTACTAGCTAGCTTATGTCAAGTATATCTAAAACCATAATATGAACAGCGATGATTAGAGATCGTCCGTTTAGCATATATTATCTACCTACTTAGTTGACACGCTGATAGTTAAGTATTATCATCATTCGTGGGTTTTTGGTTTTTCTCCGCACAAAAACAAACTAAGTACAAATAATTCGTCCATTTATTTATCGAACTTCTTGCTGACAAACATCAGCAACCATGAAACAAAGTGCGATGAAGTCTAATTTTATTTTAGGACATCAACAAATGAATCAAGCATGTTCAGAAAACAAATGTTCGGAGAACGATTTAAACGAATGTATTCTCAACAGTTATAATTTTGACGACGTATATAGTGACCAAACCAGAGTATGCGAGGATTGCAAGCAAAGGGGCTTGTCGGTGTGTGTGAAACATTCTAACGTAGGGCCTGTTTCCAATACGGAAAATGTAGTTGAAGTTGCTAAAGTATGTTCTCGTCCAGCAAAGAGCCAACAAAAGGAACAGAATCCTTCATGCCAACAATCTCTGTTACAGAGGGTGTGGGTACACCTACAATCAATTATTACTGCTCACATGAACAGTTGCCCTCGTTGTAAACCAAAGCCCCCATTTCGTCGACTTGTTCAATCAGTCAGTCAAAACTCTATACAATCCTTTGTACGCTCGCCAGCATCTCCAAAAAGTCTTACTGCTCACATGAACAGTAGCCCTCGTTCTAAACCAAAGCCCCCATTTCGTCGACTTGTTCAATCAGTCAGTCAAAACTCTATACAATCCTTTGTACGCTCGCCAGCATCTCCAAAAAGTCTTACTGCTCACATGAACAGTAGCCCTCGTTGTAAACCAAAGCCCCCATTTCGTCGACTTGTTCAATCAGTCAGTCAAAACTCTATACAATCCTTTGTACGCTCGCCAGCATCTCCAAAAAGTCTTAGTTGTAAACGATCATGTCTAAGTGGTTCGACATCCTGCCACAGAGATAACTTTCCTCCCCAACCCCCACTACAACACACCTCCTCATCTCCTTGTCTCAATGCTAGGCCATCATGTCCAAGAACTGCATCTCCCTGTCTCAGTGCTAGATCGTTCTGTCCAAAAGCTACATCTACCTTTCTGAGAAGTAGATCATCTTTTTCCAAAGATTTACCTCCCTGTCATAATGTTATACCACCCTGTCGAAATGTTATACCACCCTGTCCAAATGTTAAACCAACCTGTCCACACTTTAACACAACGCTTCCTATCTCTAAACCACCATGTCCAAAATGTATAGCAATCGGTCGAAACGCCAAACCAAATTTTCCATTGGCTAAATGTTCTTACACCAAACTATCCACTCTAAGAGCTAAACCAATCTGTTCTAACGCTAAATATCTAAACTCTAAACCATCCTGTGAGAACACGGAATGTCCTTACCCTAAACCATCCTTTTCAAACGCTGAATGTCCTAACGCTAGACAATTTACACTAAATGCTGAATGTCCTAACTCTAAACCATCCTGTCTACACGCTAAATGTCCTCACGCAAAATCATTAACTCTTAACGCTAAAACATCCTGTCCAAACGTTGAATATAACGCTAAACCATTCAGCCCTAATGCTGAGTGTCCTAATGCTAAAAAAATCAGCCCTAATCCTGAATATTCTAACGCAAAACACTTCTGTCCAAACGTCGAATGTCCTTACGTTAAACTGTCCAAACTTGACGATGAATATCCTTACTCAAAACCATCCCTCCAAAACGCTGAATGTCCTAACGGTAAACCATCCAGCCATAAAGCTGAATGTGCTAACGCAAAGTCATCCTGCTCAAACGCTGAATGTCCTAACACTAAACTGTCCTGCCCAAACGTTGATCGTCCTAAAGTCAAACCATTCAGTCATAAAGCTGAATGGCCTAATGCAAATCCATTATGCCCAAACGCTGAATGTCCAAACGTTAAACCATCCAGCCATAAAGATAAATGGCCTAACGTAAATCCATTATACCCAAACTCTGAATGTCCTATCGTTAAACCATCCAGCCATAAAGATGAATGGCCTAGCGTAAATCCATTATGCCCCAACGCCGACTGTCCTATCGTTAAACCATCCAGCCATAAAGCTGAATGGCCTAATGCAAATCCATTATGCCCAAACGCTGAATGTCCAAACGTTAAACCATCCAGCCATAAAGATAAATGGCCTAACGTAAATCCATTATACCCAAACTCTGAATGTCCTATCGTTAAACCATCCAGCCATAAAGATGAATGGCCTAGCGTAAATCCATTATGTCCAAACGCTGACTGTCCTATCGTTAAACCATCGAGCCATAAAGTTGAATGTGCTAACGCAAAGTCATCCTGCTCAAACACTGAATGTCCTAACACTAAACCGTCCTGCCTAAACGTTGATTGTCCTAACGTTAAACCATCCAGCCATAAAGTTGAATGTCCTAACATTAAATCATTCAATCGTAGTGCTGAATGTCCTTACGCTAAACCGACCTGCCCAAACGCTGAATGTCTTAACGCTAAACTATTCAGTCATAACGCTAAACCTACATGTCCAAAAGCTGTACCAGTCTGTCCAAATTCAAAAACTAAACTACACCACAGTTTTTCTAATGACTCTTTATCTAGTGTTTGTAAAGAGGATTTGGTAGAACTAGCGAAAGCTTACCTTAAAAAAATAACATCTGACCACAAAATGAAATGTCCACGTTGCTCGAAACAGACAAATAATTATCCTTCTCCCATAGAAGCAGTATCTACTTACTTGCGATATATGTTGGAACAAGCGTGGAGTTATCTTAATGGTAATACTGGTAGTGAAACATCTTCTCACACACCGTGCGCACTAACCAGTTTCTCAAATACTGCAAAAAAATCTCCTTGCCCTATTAATTCCAGATGTTGTTTCCCCAAACTTGACATTTGTCCTACTAAACCTGTAACTTGCCCCAAAGCTGTAAACTGTCCTTCATGCTTTAAGCCCGCCCCTTACGCTAAAAATTTCGAAGGGGAAGATACTATATCGCCAGCCCGTAAATCTAAAGAGCAGGGAACTCATGAGCATAAGGCTTGCCACACACCCTGCTGTAAGCGCAACTCACAAGCAGTGCAATCTTCTTTTAATTTTTCTGACACATCTGTTTGGTCTTTGAATTCTGATATTAGACACCGTCATATAAAATCTCCCCAGTCGGTTGAAGAGCTTAAGGCCAGTATTATAACCGATACAACCGCATTTAACCAACCTTCTGAACATTTGCTCGGTTGTGAAATTTTGGATTTTCGTAACACCATAAAATATTCCAAACCTGATTTAAAGGTTTCGAAAGATTCGATTTGTTCAACTGATAAACCTAATCCTGACCTGGATATAAGTATTACTAAAGCACAAAAAGACCACGGATATGACCCTCACTTCAAGGATATTAAACATGAATCTTTCGATAATTGTGAGAAGACTATGAGTCCTTGCATTGATCCAGAACAACAGAATTGCAAGGAAGAAGCAGGAGGCCGCTCAAAGTGTGATGCGCATTATGAAGCCATAATTAATGAAAAGTTTGACAGTACGCCAAGAAAACAGAGACAGATCACAGAATCAAAAAGTAAACCCGCCCACAACCCAATCACTTGTGTTGATAGCATTCATCCTGATCGCAAAGGTAAACTATTGTTTTATGTAGGTAATATTAGCTATATCTAAACATAAAAATATAAGCAGGATGTAAAGTATACAAAATCACATTTTGTACTGTATCATTAGAATCCGTGTCTATTCTCTGTGATCTAAATTGTGAACAGAACTGTAATTAATGGACCATTTGTTTATTACTACCTACTCTTTAAAATCGAAAGTAACTTGAATTAGCAGATCTCAGAACCCAGAATTGCTGATGAAAAATTCAGAAAGAGATTATTTGTTGAAAAGTTTGAAATTTGAAACCTGTTGTGGACCATATTTTCGCTTACCGCATTTAATTGTGATGCCCAACAACTTGGTCGCAATGTCATTCAAGTCCATAGAATAACTTTCTATCACTGTACTAGTTCAGGCATTGGTATGTTTACTGTTAATTTTAATGTAAGTTTTGAATGAAACAAATAACTGTGATCACTGCTGCCAAATGCGGTGAAATGCGAGTCGGACTTGCGCATTTAGGCTTCCTTCCCTCTTACCATGTCTTCCTTCCCTCCTACCATTGCGTCTTAATATAATCATAATTCTCGTGTGAAAAAGCGATAGTGCTATTCGTCCTGTATAGCTCCGTTGCTCTCTACACCGGCATAATGATTACTTTAAGACGTCATATTAGGATCCCTGATCTCAGATTTATAGTATTACCGTCTGATTAAATAAAAAACTTTAAAAAAAAAAATTAACCGACGAAAAAGAATTAAAAAGCAAAAAATAAATAAACCTTTTAAGATATTTGAGTATTGAGCTTGTTTACCTACATAAAATATCAAAATTTATGTAAACTAATTTTGAGTCGGTGCCAACAACAATCTGATTATTAATTATCTAAATTTTATATGTACTTACAAATGAAGAAGGCTATATGAAGGTAAGTAATCATTTTATTAATTGGCGCCGACTCAAAATTAGTTTATATAAAATTTGATATTATGAGTAGGTAAATAAGCAATACTCAAGACTTAAAAGATTTATTTATTTTTTGTTTTTTAGTTCTTTTTCGTCGGTTGTATTTTTAACCGACGAAAAAAAGGAGGAGGTTCTTAATTCGACCGTATATATATATTGTATATATATTTGTTTTTTTTTTGTTAGAAAGTTTTTTATTTTATGATGTTTTGTGACTCGTATCATCTTTTAATACTCTGAGGCTAATTTCTAATCCTTCATCATTCCTCTTGGCACTGAGCTGATGATGTAACCATCCTTCCATGAGGTTCCCAGGATATTGAACAGTTGAGGTTACCTCCAATATTCTAAAGACGTCTTTTCTTCAAAGCATATTAAGTGGTATCTGTCACTAAAACCAGTTTTTTTATTTCTAACTTTTATTGTTTAGGAAAGGTATGGTTTCCATCATCAGCTCAGTTTCATGATGTGATGATTCCTAAGTGCAAATACCTGATTAAGTTATGAGAAGTAAACAGAAACAATATTCATGCCCAATTTTCGAGGTTTTCTTTCAATTTTATAAGGTTTCCATGATCAGATTCTGATGTGCTTGACATGGGACCACTCTCGAGGTATACCCTATCTAACAAAAAAAGAATCATCAAAATCGGTTCATAAATAACGGAGTGAGGGCTGAACATACATACAGAAACGCTAAACGTGCCCACAATTTTCGAGGTTTTCTCCCAATTTTATCAGGATTCCATTATCAGATCCTGATTTCCTTGACATGGGACCACCCTTGAGGTATACCCTATCTAAAGAAAAAAAAGAATTATCAAGATCGGTTCATAAATGACGCGAGTAAATGCTTTTTTTTTTTTTTTTTTGGGGGGTGGGAAATCATCCTATGGCTTCTTCCGCTCTAGGGTGGAGCGGAAGGGCGTGTCAGACTCTTACTGACTAAAACCCACCGGCGAGTTACCCACTACTCGCCGTCCCCAGGCCCGGGTCTACGGTGGCCGGAGATCGTCTCACGGCGCCCGAAGCCCCTGGCGTCTCCTGCGGCGGCTGCTGCTGAGGGCGTTAGGGTGACTCGGCTGTTGTTGAGTCTCCCTAACGTATGCTGCCTCCCTCTTCGCGAGCATTACTGCTTCGCAGAAGGAGGAGATGGCTTCCCATTCCCTCTCGCTCCGTACCATGGCCTGAACCAGGGCACGGCGCGAGAGGTCGCTGCCGCCTATCGCATCCACGAGGACACGGCGGTGCTCTGCCCAAGCGGGGCAAACCTCCACCGTATGCTCCACCGTGTCCTCTGGGCGATCCTCGCAGTGGAAACACCCGTGGGTCACCTCCGCCTTTATCCGACACAGGTACCTCCTGAAACAGCCATGTCCGGTGAGGACCTGCGTCAGGCGGAAGGTGAGGGCGCCGTGGCGCCTTTCCAGCCAATCCTCAAAGAGGGGCACTACCGCCGCGATGGTGGCGTGCCCAGCGCTGGGTTGCGACAGTCTTTCTCTCCATTTCACCATGAGATCCTGCCGGCGCTCTGTCCGCCGAGCCGCGACGTGTCGCGGCAGCGGAGTTTCGCCCCGGCGTTTTGGCTCCTCGCGCCACTCATACAGGAGCGCGAGGATTTTTGCCTCCAGATCCTACGGTGACAGTCCGGCAAGGAGGCTCGCAGCCTCACGGGAGACCGTGCGGTATCCTCGGATCATGAGGATCGCCATGACCCTCTGGGACGCGTTCATCTGGCGAGCTGATCGCTGCCTCAATGAACGCGCCCACACCGGTGCCCCGTAGAGGGCCATTGACCGCACGATCTCCGCGTAGAGCCTCCGGCAGGAGGCGTTTGGCCCCCTCAGATTGGGTAGGAGCCGCTTCAAGGCAGCCCCGGCCCTGTCCAATCTGGGAGCCAAACGTCGGAAGTGCTGGACGAAGTTCCACCGGCTGTCGAGGACGAGTCCCAGGTACTTCATCGTACCCTCAACGTCGATGCGAACCCCTCCTACCGTGATCTGGGAACCGCCGGTGGCGCGTTCCGAGGACCATGAAAACACATGGCCTCGGACTTTTGCAATGCCACCTCGAGTCCCAGTTGCCGGATCCTCTCTATGACTGTCGCAACCCCGCGTGTCATACGGTCGGCCGCCGTTTCGTGCGACCACCCCTGTGCCAAGACCAGCGTGTCGTCAACGTAGCACACTACGCTGACACCAATGGGGAGGTCGGCGCGCAGCACCCAGTCGTATCCGATGTTCCACAAAGGCGGCCCCAGGACCGATCCCTGTGGAACACCGCACGACATCTCTCGCTGGTTCCATACTCCCTGATGACCGGGGTAGATGACGGCTCTGTCCGTCAAATACGCCTCGACTACGCGACGGAGATAGGGCGGCACCCGGTGATACCGGAGTGCCTCCACTATGCAACTCCAGGGCAGGGTGTTAAAGGCATTGGCGATGTCCAGAGACACCGCCAAGACGACCCCACCCCGGGCCACTGCATCCCCCGTCGTGAGGGCTCGTACGCGCATGACTGCGTCCACCGTGGAGCGCCCCCTGCGGAAGCCGTACTGGCTCTCCGCTAGGTCCGGCCCCACCCGCACCATCTGTCCGACGAGGCGGTCTGCAATTACTCTTTCAAAGAGCTTGCCCACCTCGTCGAGCAGCACAATGGGCCGGTAAGCGGACGAAGAGTCCGCAGGGCGCCCCACCTTCTTGATCAGGACCAGCTTCCCCGTCTTCCACCGACGTGGAAACTGGTCCCTACGGAGTGAGGGCTGGACATACACAAAAAAAATATATATATATATACGGTCGAATTGAGAACCTCTTCCTTTTTTTCGTCGGTTAAAAAACGAGTTTTAACTTTTGTTGAACCTTTCACACGTGATCTATGCAGCATAAATGGTAACAAAAATTATAAATGTATTGAAAAGCTTCTTCTTGTCTTCGTGTTCTTCTGCTGACTGGGTTTCAAATCTTGTCGGACCAAAACTTTGCCAGTTTGACGACGTCGTCGGTGGCAGCATACTTTGGTGTACAGCAGGTGTATTAGCTAACTCAGTTGACATCAATTTGATAGGCACTATGCAGTACATTGCTCGGTGGACATCGATTATTATAGGCGCTACGGTTTTCCTTTACGTCAAAGTAGCAATGTACGGCAAAGTGCTTAACAAATTGATGTCAAGTAAGTTAGCGAATACGCCTTCAAATAGTCAAATAAAAGGTGGAACTTTTTTTGCGACACAGTTCCACATTCGGTCCTTACTACCGTTCCATTGAGGTAGCTCACCAATGCGAGGTTGATGTTAAAGATTTAGAGGCAGTTCAGGTACTTCCAAACGAACCACGGTATTTTTGACCCTGCGGGATTATGGAGGAGTCCGCCGGGTTTCTTGATAGGTACTACTGCTGATTTTCGAAGCTGTGCCTTGTGTTGGTAGTTGTGCACCTAAAAGTGGGTGTCTATGTCTACTGTTTGTGTTTATTATCTGAACTTGTAATTTCACTTCGGAGTTGTGAAGGTGCTATATCAGCTGAGGATATATATCGCGCTGACCGGTTGGTCAGCGCGCTATTTGGCTAAGGGGGTACCCTTAGCCAAATAACTTTTATGATAGCGCTAACGCTAACGCTTCGTGCAAAATGTATGGCAACGACATTACCTGCGGAGAGAACTGTCACGTGACTCTCGCTCAGTAATTTCGTTGCCATACATTTTGCACGACGCGTTAGCGTTAACGTTAACATTACTGGGCGTGAGTCACGTGACAGTTCTCTATCTAACGCTTCGAGCAAAATGTCGTTGCGATACATTTTTCACGAAGCGTTAGCGTTAACGTTAACAGAAATGTATTTTGTCTAAAGGCTCTGAGCCGATTTAAAGCAGCCTATAATCGCTCGGCATACTTCGTTCTGACACGGGGATGATGATGATATATGTAATGTGCTAATAAACCCCGTTATATTATGTATGCATGATCCAGTTTCCACTTTTAAAATTTCTACCACTGTTTCAGCCATTTTAATATTGCGGTAAACTCGGAGGTTATGCGCCCGGAGAAAAGTAGTATAGCAGAATGGAAAGCAGGCCTATAAACCAGCAGTTGGTGATTTCCGGGCTGAAATGCTGCTATAGTTTTGACTTCGTGAAGCAATGCAAATGAAACCAGCTGTCTTGCACCCTAAAGGGTTTCTCTTCACGATTTTTGTGCGGTACCCTGAAAATTTGTAATGAACTCTTTTTTTTTTGTTGTAGATTGTATATCTCAGGAAAAAGATGCTCACGGAAAAGTGCCTCACAATTACAGATACTACTACTGATCTTATATTCATGTAGAAAACTAAAATATCAAGATAATAAATATTTAGTAAGTTAAAATGAGTAGTGAAGAACAAACTCGTGCACAAGAGAGCGAGCTACTGAACAGCTCACTGTGCTCACAGTCTTGTATTTTAATGCCGGTTTGTGAAAAGCCGGGAGTTATAAAACTGTCTTCGTCTGACACAGATTGTCATTGCCCCAAACCAATGTCAGAAGACGCAACAATTGGTCTGTCAACCGATTGCGCTCATTCAACCGTTTGCCCTGTAACTGCCATATTATCTCTCGAAATCTGCGAATGCCAAGGTTTAACTCATGCGCAGCAAGGACTGCAGCCAGCATATGTAACTACTGACTTTAGTTATGACTCTTATACTAAAGATGAGCTACTACAGTCGCCTGAGGATCCACACAAAGAAGGTGGCGCGTTGTATATTGAACCACGTCTTAAAGACCATACCCCTCAATCGATTGACGAGCTCAAGGCCAGTATAACCGGTTTAATAGAAAAACCTCGAAAACGGCATGGTTGTGAATTTATTGAATATCGTTGCGAATTAAACAATGATTCGTATCCGGCAGAGCAGAATCCCTGTAATAGACCTCCACTTAGGCCGGGTATTAGTCTGACTATGGAGCCTAATGATCATAGATTTTGTGTAAATCCGAATGATTGTAAGCATACGAGGGAGCTACCGCAGAGTCCGTCACCACCGCGGTGTCCGACACCACCACGGTGTCCGATACCACCGCTGTGTCCGCTACCACTGCCATGTCCACCCCCGCCGACATGTCCACCCCCAGAATATCCACCACCGCCATGTCCGCTACCACCGCCATGTCCACACCCGCCGACATGTCCACCCCCGCCGACATGTCCACCCCCAGAATATCCACCACCGCCATGTCCGCTACCACCGCCATGTCCACCCCCGCCGACATGTCCACCCCCAGAATATCCACCATCGCCATATCCGCCCCCAACGACATATCAGCCCTGTCCTCACTGCTCCAATGAGTGCCCTCATAACCATGCTGACTGAGAAGCCCTTGTGAACAAACACTTTGGAAGGACGCTAGGAACACAGCTACTGGACAAGGCAAAAATATACGCTGGTTGTAGCTGCATGACTGTTCGATAAGGTGTGTACTTATTTATTAAAACTTCATGCTGATTTAAGAATGTTTAGGTACCATTGTACATAGACATTCCTAAACACTCAACCAAGGATGGTGGAGAGATATACCTAGTAAGTGAAGTTGTGCGAAAAACAAAACCTCAACAGGTTTTTTTTTTAACCGATTTCAAAAAGGAGGAGGTTATCAATTCGGATGTTTTTTTTTTTTTATGTATTTTCGGGCATAACATTTATAGACGGATTTCCAAAATTTTTTTTTGTTCGAAAGGGCTTTGTTCCGAAATGGTCCCATTTAAATTTCATGTAGATCTTACCATGATTTTCGGAGACAGACAACGGAAGTCTTCAAAAAATTACAGTAAATCAACCGTGATTGCTGCTATCGCATGAATATGCATTGTTAACACAATTTCATGAGGAAACACAACTAAAAAGTGAAAAATAAAAACTTTTATACAAAAAAAATATAGCCGACTTCCAAAAAAAAAAACAAAAAGTGCAAAATAACTTTAATTTCGGAAGTCTGTGTCAAAAAACGAAGAAATAAAACCAGAAACACCGACTGCCGAAATTAAAGTTATTTTGCAGTTTTTGTTTTTTTTTTGGAAGTCGGTTATATTTTTTTTGTAAAAAAGTTTTTTTTAATAAAAATGTTGCAAAAGTACATATATTATTAGTATGTATTGTTGATTTATGTAGTTGCTTATTAGTGACCCATTTTCTTTTTATTTTAGATCTCAACAATGTTGGCGGCAAAGCTGTTACAACTACACATAAAAATAATAATATTTTTACTTGGAACGATGGCACCGGCCATATTTTTTTGTAAACCGTTCAAACATTTAATGATCAAAGACATGAACTCAAATTAAACAAAAGATCCATCTTTTTCATTTTATTTATTACTTATCTAGTTTACGCAAAGACTAGCTTACAACTAATTTGTGACTTATTGTACAGAAATATAAATAAGTTTTAATTAAAACTTAACCATAAATAGATATTACAATGTGATGGTACAAATCAATCGAGGGTCAATAGAAGAAAGTCAGTTACACAAATATAATAGCACCTCACGAGTGTCCTCACCGGTTTATTCATACTTATACTTCAGTGGCTCTTAACAAGAGTAAAACTACAATTTACGGGCCCTTAAATACTTGCAACTGTACACAAATAAAAATATTGAGAAACATTTTTTTAAGGAACTGAAGTCATCAAACAAATAATCTAAAAATTTTTTGGATGACATAAATTCCTGTGCACGTTTGTTTTCTATACTCGATTGCAACGTCAAGAACCACTGAATAGAAATGGCTAAACCAATAGATTATGGGAATTGGCAGATGAGAGTAGAAGCTTACAGCCAAAGAACGGCGTCTAGTAAAGAGGCGGTTTAGAAGTCGAAGTCGTATGGGCGCTGCGGGCGTCTCTGGACTAGGGGGATGTTGACCTCCTCGGCGGAGCGGAACACCTGCGGCGCCTGCGCACGCTGCGCCGGCCGCGCCTGCAGCTGCGCGGGCGCCGGCTGGCGACGCGGCTGCTCCTCCTACACAGTTATACCACATTTAGAAACACGCTATTACATAATCTTTTTGGTATGTTGACTGTCTTCATCATCATCGTTGGCATCAAAGAAAAGCTACCAACAGAACATCAAACTGGAGCATTGATTTTTTTTATTTTGGCGCGTCTCTTTTCTCGTGGCATGTAGGTACCTATAGTAAGTTTATTTTTTTTTGCTTTTGCTGTTTTTGATAGCCTACGTAGTGTCCCACTGCTGGGCAAAGGCCTCCCCCTTTCTCCCTCCAAACCTTTCTGTCTATTATAAATCTATCTACTGATATGAATAAGTTTTTCAATGCTTGATTTTCTCTTTTTTCTACTTCAACGTTCTACATTACATTCATATCTTTTCTTTTCCCTTATTTTAAATCTCATAAATTACCTCTTCCTCTTCTTCCTGGTCGTATCTGTCGTCCCTGTACACCTCAGCGGGGTAGTACCTGTCGGAGTACTTGAGGGACACGTTGGGCTTCCTCTGGACCTCCTCCTCATTCACTGGCTTATACAGGTACTCGTTCACAAAGTGGTACTTTGATGACTTCTGGCAGATGTTCTCGTGTGTTGGCGGCATGCAGATTAAGTGGACCTGGAAAAAGAAACGCATCGGTGAATCTCCTGTGACTAAAAACTGGAGATAAACCTAAAAAAATATTAGGGAAACCTCTGGTTTTATTTTGACAAACAACGTAATACACTTACCTGGTGGAAAGAGAATCCATCGGGGCAGACCCAGGAGTGCTTCACATTATCTTGGCAGTAGTGGAACACCTCGCAGTTAAGCTCCTCATCAGCATAATAACCAGTCTGCTTGTTCACACAGTTGAACTTGGACTGCTGCAGCAACTGAGATAGACGGTCAGGTTCCTCCTTTTCTTCTTCTTCTAATTCCTCTTCAACTTCTTGGACAGGTCTTTGCTGCAACCTCGCAGGGCGTTGGTCCTGCTAGAGAAAATATTCTGGTTAGATATTAATTAAATTCATTTACCGTGGTGAGTATTTAAACCAACGTTTTGTTAGAGCTTGCAAAGCTTTTAGAGGATAGTATGTTTAGTAAACGTTTCATCACTCACCTTCCTGTGAGGAGCTCTTTGCTGCTGCCTAGGCTCTTCAATGTATTGCTGCTGCTGCTGTTGCTGCTGAGGCCTTTGTTGCAGTACATATTGCTCTTCTTGCTGTTGCTCCTGTTGTTGTCTTTGGTAGCCTGCTAGCTCGGCCAATGAAGGCGTCGGTCGGAACCCGCTGGGCAACGCGTTGTAGGCTGTGGGTGTGTATGCTCGCGGCCGAAGGTTGCGGGACTCCTGTAATTGAAACGAAACAGTTGAATATAAACATTTAAAAGAAAACAAACATTTTTCCCAAATGGATCAATTAGATTTATCATCTAGGTACTCATTCGGTACAATCAGGATCGAGATAAAAATGGTAATGGTCCCTGGGAAATGGTAACAATTGCCACTAAATTCGTCAGTCATTTATAGCAATTGATCTTTGCAAGGTATTTGAAAACATAGACCAGCGCATATTTTTGTGTATAAAGTCGGTAATTTTGATAGTCAGTGAAAAATCTTGAACTTGCATGACCAACACATAACATAAAACAATAAAAAATATTAACACTTTATAAGTGTAGAAGAAGAAGAAGAGAGAGAGAGAGAGAGTGTGTAAATACATTCAGTGATTGAAAAATGGGTACCTATGCCTCAAGGCTGTATTCTCAGTTCTTCCTTTTTCACTAGGAAGAATGCACAAAAAATAATTACTATAAAACGTTGACTGTTGACACTTTCCTATTTTATTATAGCATAAAACAATACAAGAGACATTCACACGTGTGCCCGCATTAGTAGCAAATTTTTCCGGGCAATTAAACCTGCGCATAATCAGTTTTTTGTTCAAACTAAAAAACTGGAAGTTAGTATAGCAGTAACAGTAAAATTACATAATTTACGCAATTACCGATGGATAATTTGTATTATAAACAGTTTCAATTGTTGACGACGCGTGCAAAATTTCGTAGCGGCAATATTATTGGTGGTAGGAAAAAATGCGAGGTATACAAGCGTGCAATCGTGCGGGACGACGGTAATGTGTTGTTATCGGGTATTATATCACTGTTACATGTAGCCAGATCCGGGAGAGAGGACTTTTACTTGTTAATGAGTTTGTGTTATTAATTTTGTTCGAAGCGGCTGCATTTGTTCTGTGATTGCCGTTCATCGCTCCGGGGGACGTAAGTTATTAATTTTGACAGGGAGCTAGAACGTTTTAAGTAGTTTGATAGTAATTAACAAAATATAAATCGTGGTCTGTAAGTACATGGCAAAAATTTTTTAGTTGCATTTTTTTTGCTGACTTTTACGTAATTGTTTTTGACTAATATTTTATTAGTAACGGGAACATAGACGAATGTTGCCGTAACATTTAGACAAGCGTTTAATTAATTTATTTAAATGAGCAATTCTAAAGAAACACATCGAATGGATTTCCTCAGATTCCGCTCGCATGCAATCCGACGCGTGTTTCTAAACGTATTCAAACGAATACATTATAATAGGATGTTTGCATTTTTCTCACGCGATTACGCAAAACGAACGGCAAATGTGGAACTATCTGTCTATCATAAAACAGATCATTAGGCAAATATTTGTTTCCGGAACAATGAGATAATGTTGTAGATTACAATGAATTTAGAAACCTACAAGCTCTTTACATTTCATCTTTTAAATGTTCAAAAGACTTTCCCGCCGAAATTGGGAACATGGAATGACGTTCGGAAAACGTGCAAAAAAAGAAGAAAATAAGAAAAAAGAAAAAAACGTAGAGTAGCTTTCGACTTTCACTCTCAACGGCCTTGCTAGCCGGACATTGACACGGAACGGCGTTAGAAAAATTGCATCGTGAACACGGCGGAATTGTAACATTCGATTTCGGTCACGACTCTTGTCAATTTGTCGGGAAAACTAATTCTGTTGAGTTTTTATCTACCTATGCCTAGTTTGTTTTTATTGCTACTAAAGACTTTTTGCAAGGTTTAACTTTTAATTGAATGTGCAATTATAGTGCATAACTGACATTACATAGTTATGTAAAAAATTGTTACTGATTATAATTGATATTTTAACTTGTCTCAAATATCAAGTTGCTGGTTTTTAATCCCCAACTTGTTACGTAATTCTTGCTTCCTTATTCTCTATTAAGATTTATCTTATATAGATTCTTGTGTTGCCTAGTGTCCTGTTACGATTAAGTACTTGCACTAGCTAAATTGAAGTTATCTTTAATTTAATCTTGTTGTAGCCAAAAGAATTGCTTTCAACACCAAATAATTTGATTTTTTTGATTTGGTTGATAAAAGTCAACAATACTATTAAAAGGAAAACGTGCAGCTCTACTTGAGACCGTGAACACGGTCTACATACAAAAAGAATTAAGTACAGTTCAAATTGAGTAGTGCATAGAACTGCATAGAATATATATGAGGGTAATATTGCAACCACATAATATATGGTCATTACTGCTATCCATATAGTTTTGATGGCTAATGTCCCAGCCATATGAAAGTACCTTATTAAAATCATTTCGCAAAAAGTTAAAAATAATACTAGGTATACAATCTCTTTTCTGTTGAGGTATCTACAGAGGGTATATCCATCACTCGTGGGTCATTAGATTTATTTCGATCTGATTTAGATCTAGATAAAGAAAGCGACAGTAGCAAGGCTAAATCGTGACTTAGAAATCCGCATGGGAGTTGTGAACCTATTGATCAACGGCTTGCTTCAATCAGCTGTTAATTATACATTATGTTGGCTATCGACGTGGAGATTGATATCGTACAATTAGACTGATGTAATTCGAGAAACATTCTCTACATTCTGAGATTAGATGGGTAAAAATAATTTGTAAGTAGGTAATACAGGGTGTAATGGAAAGGCGTGGTCATATTTTAAGAACTGCATCGAACAACTTTCGTCAAGAAAATCAGAGGTAAATCTAAAAAAAAATTTTTTACCTCCCATACAAATATTGATCAGCCGATGATAACTAAATGAAAAGTACAATATTTTTTTTGGCAATTTTCTGTTTTTTCTTAGAGAAAGTTGTTCATTTCCATGGGCAAAACCGGCTCTTAAAATATGACCACACCTTTCCGTTACACCCTGTATACTGATGATCAAGACGAAATGAAAAAAAATGGAGTCACACAAGGGACAGACGAAGGATAGAAAATGGGACTTGTAATTCTCGCTTATTTCGGAGATTGTAAAGCATGATTGGGGTTTCATTAATTTTAGGTGTGGAACTCTCTGTTGTTTTCCGATATCTGGAATAATGGGTGATTTGAACTCTATAATGATTGGTTACTTTTAGCCATTGGTGTAAGATCGTTAAATCGCATACCATCAGTTATAGTGGTCAAACACGAGTCCATTAATTGGGTACTATTAAGATATTTTCTAGTTCCTCTTTAATTATAAATCTCACCTCTTGATCTAGGGCTAGTTCGTCACTGTCGTCAACGCCTGCGTCAGGTATGCTGTCATCATCTTCAGCTGCAAACGCCACACCAAGCAGAAGTAACGTCA
Organism: Polia nebulosa; assembly: GCA_951329385.1. Lineage (NCBI taxonomy): Eukaryota > Metazoa > Arthropoda > Insecta > Lepidoptera > Noctuidae > Polia > Polia nebulosa. The sequence continues at coordinate 32,530,217 of OX589592.1, forward strand.
ACAAATATCTCCATCTGGAACAAATAACAGTTGGGTTAAAATTCTAGTCCTTTAAAGCAGGCTCTATCATCTTCTTCTTGCCGAAAGACGTCTATTGTTGGTCGTCCACCCCCAAAGATCTCCATAATGACTGGTCCTGGGATTCCAGGATCCAGCAGATTATTGGCTTTACAACTATTTAATTCAATAAATGTATTGGAAGGAACTATCGAAGATCTAAGAGAGGCCCAGGAAACGATACCGATGCATCTAGTAAATGTAAGCGCTATTTGCCTTTAACAATTTATGTTAGTTTCTTTTATTTGCAAGTTTAATGGAGTGCTTGTGATTCAATTACAGTTTGTAGATAGTTACTTCCCGTATCAATCTCACAATTAGTTACAGCGAACATGCCGCCTGTCGGAAGACAGAATTGAATTAAATTTCACTTTCGTTCAAAATTAACTTTATAAATCTCAGTAAATATCAAGTGTAAAGCATGTACGGTAAGATGGAGTTACGTAATGGTAGCAATTTCTCCAAAATGAACGCTGCACTGCGCAGACGCAGGGCCGTTGTGTAATATGCGCCGATTTAATTCGATGACAGCGGAACTGGTTCGCTCGAGACGTTAAATGATAAAGCAGGTGTGAGATCAGACCACAGTTGCGTATTCGCTCCAATTCGCGGCAGATTTCAGTGTGTCAACTGACAAGATAATGGACCAATACGAACGTAATTACGGCTGTCAGAATGTGGTCCTAAATGGTTCACATTTCTAAGAAATTCCAGCAAAGGTCTATCAGACTTTGGCTTGTGATTAGGTAATTTATGTGTGAACTTGGCTTCGAACATATCAATTATTTGTGGCATGTTTGATATTTCCTGCCATTAGAAGAAAAAATCGGAAGTTGTTACTTTCGAAAGCACACATGCAGTAATGCATAAAGCCATCGGTTTTGTGCGCCAAGTTCTTTGAACTATCTGGCCAACTAACTACATTAAACGCACGCATGTTCAACATTCTCAATTCAAAAAATATCCATGCAAAAATGGCCACCGATCAAAATGTAACCTCGTCCCTTTTAGGTTAATTATTCGATCATATTCTTCTTGCGTAAGCTTTCAAAATGAGAGATTCTTTAGGCTATAACCGGAAAAAGAATCGTTGCTGTCCATACAAGGAACATTATAAGTCCGAACCTTTAGTAGGTCATCAGATATGTCTTACTCTTACATATATAGTTAACTGTTGCATTACATTGGCGTAACTTTTGGGTGTGGTCCTTCGGCATTTACTCATGTAATTAATGTGATGAAAGCTGTTCAGTGCTAAAATTTATTCTTTTTGGTGTCAAGACACTGGTAGGACATAAAGTTGCATAATTAACCGAGTATTTTGTCACATGAATCATAAAAATTACGCGATTTCTTTAATCGATACATTGCCAAATTTCACTTCTCTGTCCTCCACGCTGCACATAGGTGGAACAGATAGAAAGCTCGTGTTACAGGACCAGTAGTTGCATGATTACAAGGAAAGCCATTTCTGCTTCTCCGATATGTATTCTGACATGATCTACTGTTAGATTTAAAGACTCTTCGTGTCCTTTCCGTTGTCCTTTTACTCGTGTTCCAAAGAACCTCGTTTGTTTTGCCCTGTAAGGTCTGCTATATTTAACATCGCTATTAGACATTTTAGCGTTATCGATCAACAAGACACCTATCGATAAAGAAAATCGTTAATCGACTTCAGTCAGTGAATCCTGGGCTGTGGGATCAATCGATGCTAAGATATTCACTCTCTGCCGGTAGTTTCTCGTAATCATGTGTAAAACCCTCTAAATAAGGACTCATTAATAAATCAGTGATCCATATCGGAAAACGTATATTTCAATATGTCAGTTTACATTATGAAATTCACAGAATATACTAGGGCTGCGCTAGTTGTGTAGCTTTACAATAATCAATTATGTTTTCTTTATTTGGTTTGTGACCATCAACGTCTGTATCTAAACATAAACCTACTACCACACTTTGGAATTACTTAACAACAAACAATAGCTATAAACTTTAGCTGTTCATTAGCACCAACTAACATATTTCACAAAAATATAAAATGAACGTTCACACATTCAGTACTTAACCCAATAAATGTCGGCAATAAGGAAGGAATTAAATAAAAACTAACAGTTGAAATGAACTTTCGTATTTAAAAGCAAGAACTTGACCTTTTGTTTAAGACAGAAACGTGTAACAAATGTTTTGTTTTATTTTTCTCAAATATGGTTTGTTTTGCGGCTAGGCTTTGTAGCTTTGTGGTTATTAAGATTGGATCATTTCCGGGTGTAAAAATAACTGGGTTCTCTTTAATTATTCAGAACTGTTGGTGGTCGGTGGGATAACCCCCTGCTCGGTCATCGTTTTGCGAAAAACTCTTGCAACAGAAACCGGCTATTGGTAATTGCTATTTTCATGAAGATGAGACATATATAGAGCCTTGTGAAGACGCCTATCTTCAGCTGTTGACTGATAAGACATAGTACAAAGTTTGTACATTGATAGGCCCACGCTCGTGTATATAACAATTATTGTGTGACTGTTTTGGTGTTCACTAAAGTTTATTCTATTCTATTCTTGACCACTATCTCACCTGATGGTAAGCGATGATGTGGTCGACGATGTACAGAACGGGACGGGACGGACGGTGTACTAGAAGTAACTTATCCACTCTTGTCTTAAAGACCCCCAGACTCTTCTATAAAACTGTGAATACAGTGGTGCCTACCTATTTATTCATTTCTACGTCGGCTTTAGCATTCAGCAGTATTTCAAAATATTTTATAAATATATAAACAGAAATTAACAGTTTCCGCAGTCTAGTTTTTAATTTTGCTATTACTAAGTGTATTGCAATGTTTTTTTTCCAATTACTGTCCAAATTGCGTAGGAGCGTTTGATGAAATTTTATAATCTTGCTAAATGTCTGTTGTTCAAGAAAATATGCGACTTTGTTGAAAAATTGCCTAGCGTGTTGCGACTTGCAATATGGTTAGGAAATCATCAATATTTACGTATTTTATTAGCTATTAAAATTAAATGAATGCCTGTATGTCAAGGGACGATGTGTGTCCAAGTTTGGTAATATCTAAATGTCATGCATGGCTTCGTCACACTCTGAATATTTACAGTCATTACCCAGATGTTTAAAAGGTTAAAGGAGAGAGATACCAGGACAGAAAGCATAAGTATATAGATCCCTTACTGCTATGCGAATACAAGACGTGACCATCAAATTAAGCTGTTAAATCACACAACCTGTCATCGTATCAATCGGCCTTATAGACCGTGAAATACCTAAAAACTGTTACCAAACCAAGCAGACCAGAAAAACGTCTTGTTATTATCAAACGGGTGTAACACAGTCGCATAAAATGCGAACTAAAACAGCTGCTTTCTCTATTAAAATCATCGAATCGTGAAATGGAAGCTTGCGTATTGGCAGCTGGCTCAGTCGCAAGAGGTGTTGGTCGAACAATGGTAATAGCTGTGATCTGGTCCATGACGAGATTTGGCTAATACACCTGTGTTTGCGACTTGGAATGTACTGAATAGAGCTGGGTGACTTCATCTGAGGAATTTATGTTCTCGAATTGCTGAATGGGTGTTTGTTTCAGTAAAGTTCAATAGTGATCATATCTTAGAGCAGTAAGATTCTACTTATCCTGTTTGGATAGCGTTAATTTATCCAATCATTTAAAACTTGCATTCACAGTTTTAGGAACTATAAGCCATTTTTATTCTACTCTTCCACCCCATTTAAGTTGCTTATTTTGTCTCTTCTTTTGCTTTTTCGTTTTCCGTTGGTTCATGCCTTATTTTTATTGTTCCTTCAGTCTTTTTTTTTCTTTGCTATTTATTTCTTAATTAATAAAACAGTATTTTTTCCTGGGACTATCGCCCCACTAGGTTCGTTCTTTTTCCTTCGTCATCCAAAATGTCTATCTGTACAAATATGTGGTCATTGTAACTCCTTTCAGGTCACCTATTGTTAGCCTAGCTTACAAGCAAACTCGTGTACTAACAATCAACTCTTTCACTCGTATCCGTCCATCCAAGGTCAGTTCAGCTTTGCTAAGCTTTTCTAATGCGCTAGCGCACGCTTGACTTGCATTGTTTTCAAATATACTTAGGGCTGTCAATTGTTTTATCTGTAAAGTTTGGTCCAAAATCAACGGCTTGATTATAAAAAGTGAATTTTCAATGAACAGTGCTGAGTCAAGATTGAGTTGTTCGACTGTGTAGGTTTTTGCTGCATAATGCAAATAAATTAGTTTTTAGCCAGTTGAACTGCAATTCGATGAAAAAGACTCATTTATTTTTCTTTGTATTTATTGCCTTGTCATCCTCTATCAATGCGTTTCTTCTATTTCTGTAACGCGATTTATAGTCCATTTCTGTTTTTCCTTACCTGTATCTTGCCAATTATTCTCAAGTTGAGCATCATTGCTTTTATCAATAGCTTAACATCTTCACTATCATTCGCTAATGATATATAAGTTTATTTATAAGCTACTAAGAATTGTTTGATCTCTAACAATATTCAGCAAACAGCTAGTCGACTCTTCACGTGACCAGAGGGACTTTTTCTTTGGCCAACGAATCAGCATTGCTATTCAACGTGGCATTGCTGCCAGTGTTCTGGGCACTTTTCCCATTAAGAGCGATGTGGATTAATTTGATGCCCAATGAGTTGTTTTCATACGCGTTTGTACCAGTTTGTATACAGAGTGTAACGGAATGGTGTGGTCATATTTTAAGAACTGCATCTGCCCATCGATATAAACTAATTTCTTCAAAAAATCCGAGGAAATTCTAAAAAAAATTTTTTACCTCCCATACAAATATTGATTAGCTGATGATAATAAGATTGTATGGAACGTCCAATATTGTTTTTGGGAATTTTCAATTTTTTCTTAGAGAAAGTTGTTCATTTCCATGGGCAGAACCGGCTCCTAAAATATGACCACACCTTTCCGTTACACCCTGTATATGGGTACCTATACCTCTTATTGAGTTTTTTAGTTTAGTTGTTCATTAGTATAATGTAGTTATACCTATACATTTTTTTACTCCGGTTAAATTATAACAGTATATTTTTAAAATTCTCTGTTACTATGGCAACCCTGTGTACGTTTCAGAAGGCTGCGCGAGCGCATATCGTGCGCCGTCAGTTTCATTGTCAAGTATAACGCAACGCTCCACAGTTCCGTTTCGTCACTTTTAATTACGTTCCGTGACGACAAACACTTCAATTGATCAGATTCTGTAATTTTTGCAAATATTTTGAACGTTATGCAAATAAGCAATTACGGTATTTGGAGCAGTTTTAAGTGGATTGATCACGACTGAGTTATTGAGATTGTTTTGTCAATCATTGTAGCTGATTATGGTATGAAACCATAACTCCTAGTTTTTTTTGCACAAATAATTGTTTGATATAAACGATGTAATTTTTTTGACGCCATGTTTTTGTTTTAATTACAGATAGGTTATGTTTTTTTATAATAGATATGTAAGTAGTATTTATTTCAAATACAATAAATCTCATCTGTATGCAGTGTAGGTACCATCTTGTTTAAAGTTTGATAATATCTGTTTACTTGTGTAAATCATCTGTTTTTTGGTGAGATTCATCATTCAACTTAGAAGTCTCAGTCGTAAATCACGATTTTCTCATTTCCGGTGTTATAAGACCGTATTTTTGAGAGATGCGAAACCTATGTAAATAGAATATTACATAGAAAGGTCATAAGTTCCATGACCGGCAAGTCAGCAAAACTGCCTAGTAAAATTATCTCGGCAAACTATGCCGAATACGAAATTAAAAATTATGCCGTTTGTCTGGTTTCGTAACACAAATTGGCAGCTTTTAATATCTTGCGGAAATAAGTGTTACAAAGTTACAACACAAAGAAGTGGTGTCTCGTTCGTTTTCTTGTTTTGAGGCGTGTGCACACTTGTGCAACGAGCGAAACTTGTCAGACTCGTCAACGTGGTGCGAATGCGATGCGTTTGTCGATAAAAATGTGTAATTGTACGGTAGTATCTAATTAGAACTTTGGGAAATGCGACCTATTGAAGTTTAGTTTTTTTACGATGATAAGTTCTATGACAGGTTTATCAAGAGATTCTAGCTGCAGTAAGATTTACTGGACGTGGTTAAGATTAGCCTGGTTTGGTATGAAACTAGATGAACTTTAATAATTAGATATAAGATCAGATTTCCTAGACTCAGATTTCATTAAGGTTCACATCATATAAATAATTTGCAGCCAGACCCACCACATTAAGCTTGATATATTGGGTTGTTTATTTTATTTACTATCAAGCATACAAATATTCTACTACGATCTACGACATACTGATTACCTAGGTAACTACAGAAGTGGTCCTAGAATAGGTAGGTACGTATTACTTTCTCCAGTGAGAACCCTTGCTTGAATAGCCTGTCTTTAGCTCCTAGGCACTCTTGACTTAAGAGTAAGTAAACGACTGATAAGTTCTCTATGTATTTTATAAGCTCGTTATGACCCACAGCTGGTCACAACTCCGCTCTCCCTTTTCCACACACGTCTGCCCTCTGCCAATACTTACTGCAATAGCAAGTTCATCTCTCCTTCGTCGCCTAGCATTTTATGGCACCCAATAAGTGTTTTTTATAGCCCACAGCTCATCTGACATTCAGATATGTCTGATCTAATCCTACTTACTAGATATATACTCGTACCAATTAAATTAAAAATTGAAACGCAAAACAAAAAAGAGCTGATTATCTTAAAATGGCTTAACCAATTTTGATGAAACATATCTAAAAGCCATGGCCAGAATAACTGCTTTCAAATAAAAAAAAAAACTACTTTCAAATCGGTTCACCCGTTTAAGAACTACGGTGCCACAGACAGACACACAATCAATCTGCCAAGCCTTTTCCCAACTATCTTGAGGTCGGCTTCCAGTCTAACCGGATGCAGCTGAATACCAGTATTTTACATGGAGCGACTGCCTATCTGACCTCCACAACCCAGTTACTGGGATATACGATAACCCCTTGGTAAGACTGCATGCCAGACTTTCGGGCTTCTGACGACCCGTAACGACTGTCAAAGATCCACGATTGACAGCCGGGACCAACGGCTTAACATGCCTTCCGAGGCACGAAGGAGTCTCGGTATGTATAAATGGTCACCCATCCACGGACCAACCTCGGTAAGCGTAGCTTAACCTGATGGATCGACCCGTGCGTCTGTTATTACTTTAGCCACGAGCTCCACAGACAGACACACACATAGCGGTCAAACTTATAATACCCTTCTTTTTGCGTCGGGGTTAAAAATAAGCAGCTTTTGAAAAAGCTAAGACAACCCCCTCCATATGCCTCTATGCAGTAGCACCATTCTTGAACACATGACCCCAATTTCTTGTAAGTAGTCGCTTGTTTTGTTGTACGGCAACTCTGTGCCATTCATTTTCTTGACCTGTTTGCGCCTTACCACAAAATCAGCTCAGTCACTCTCGATGATTACGTTACGTTGATTAAGAGTCTATGTTACCTCAAATGGCTTAGCATGATCCTCCGTTATGTCGATAATACTGCAGCATTAATTTTGAAATAAATATATGGCAAGGTTGAGGATCAATGTTAAGTATTATAAACCTCAAAAACACGATTCCATAAAATTTTCTCGATAGAAAAAAAATCCAAAGTTACCTCTAAACCGAAAACAATAAACCGCTAGCATTCAAAAAATGCTTAAAATTAGGTCATGAAACTTTGCATACTAACTGAACTTACTATAAAGCAGGTCCTACAAGTTTTTTTATTTTTAAATTACCATTATTTTCACAGTAAAAATAAAATACCTAAACTATCACCTAAACTATGCCGTCTTGAAGCTTGTTCCCTGGCGCCCGACGCCCCCGTTCAGTCTCGCTGCGGCTTTCGAACGGGAGGGCTGTGTCGCTTGCGCTCAGAGCACACATTACGCAACAAGACTACGTAAAATACAAATCTTGTAGTACTTATAGTGTTGGTGCAATGGGAAATAACCGTAATAAAAATAAGAAACGAAAGGGTTGGCGCAAAGAAACTGGAAAACATGATAAACGTAATGAAGTAAGTATATAGCTACCTATCTACTTACAGTATTAGTGATTACAAACATGTCACGTTTGGTGCAGTGGCAGGTGATTGGCTGCTGCGTTAGGAGTTGCAGGTGTTTCTGCATGTGAAGATTTGTGTTTGTAAACGCACCTTTCACGATTCAGGCGAAATCCAGGTGTCCACTTTTTTTTTTGATAAAAAATGTGAAAAATGGGTGTCCAATTTTGTAAAAAGTTAAAAAGTTCCCTAAATAGGTTTGTTGTTGTTTTGACAATATACAACAAATAGGTATCTATGTAGTACCTAATTGTTTTTTTTTATAATGTTGCCGACTCCAGGATTTCAACTGAATCGGAGACGGTGCGATTACAAACACAAATCTTCACATTCACAAACGCGCAGATCCGACACAACTATCTGTAGGCCATAAAACACTGATCTGTTATTATTATTACTACACATGGCTATATAATTTTGACGGCACGGTTGGCGCAGTGGTTGAGCGTTCGGCTGCTACGCTGCGTGTCGCGGGTTCGATCCCCGCACGGAACAAATATTTGTATGACCTGCAGATAGTTGTTCCGGGTCTGGGTGTCTTGTGTATGTGAATTACATGTTTGTGAACGCACCCACGATACAGGAATATTCCTAGTGTGGGGAAAATTTTTTTAAAAGACAAACAAAAATCAATTTTTTTTTATCAAGCTATAAATTTCCAGTATAAGCTGATCTCACATTGTATAGGAATTCCGTACAATGAGAGGTCAGCTTGTACTGGAAAATTATCCCTCACCATCAAATACCAATTCACCAAATTTGTATTTCAATAAAAAATGTAGGGTGGTAATTGTTATTTGTTATTCATAGGGCAAGTCTGCTTCTATGGACGATTTAGTCTTCTTTTGTATATTTTTAGGGTTCCATAGCCAAATCATAAATAAAAATATGTGAGGTCTAGGTAGGTATTTATTTGTCCCGTGTGATTGTTACAGGACCGGACGGACGGAGGTATGAACTCCGAAAACTGTAGAAATAAATTCGGACGAAACAAATCTTCATGTGTTACAAAATATATAATTGTAAGTACCTATCTATCATACGTGTGTGATAATCACGAAATTTGCTGTTCCCCCATGGCACTACCGCTTGGTACTAACGCGTAATGGTACTATCACGAAATCGGCGAATTCATAATAAAATTTTCATAATGTTGGACTTTTTAGGGTTCCGTATTATTTATTCATGTTGACAAAATTATGCTGCCGGGGTCGCGAGTATATTTGAAAGAGAGTTACCGCGGCTCTTGGCACAGGCAACTGAAGGAACAGGGGTGGGTTTTAGTTAGTAAAAGTCTGAGATGCCCTCCCGCTCCGCCCAGAGCGGGAGGTCATTTTTTTATATTTTTTTTTATTATAATCGTTTATTAGGAACAGAACAACAAATACAGGCAGATAAAAAAACAATGTACAACGATGGTAGCTGCAAAAGTTTAAAACTTTGGCGCAGCCACCAACGCCCATCACGCCAGTCATTGAATGATAACATAACATACCCCAAAAAAAGTGTTTTATAATGAATGTTGTGTTTTCTTGCAGATCACCTGAGAACATGAGCTGTTCACTGAATATACACAATCATTGAAATCAAGCGTCCCATTGCAGCATTCTAAACATCTTTGGACGAAGCTAAGATATAGATAAGATAGAAGTAAATTTTTGGAGAAAAACTCAAAACGGACTTGTCGTAAATAAAAAACATCCTTGGTATATACCTACAAGTGCAAGGACAATTACATATCATCGGTACAAAAAAAAATGTATTTTCGGAATAAGGTCTGGATGCGACAAAAAAATCAAAGTCGAAATTATAGAAAGATGACCAATATTTCTGAAATGGAACTAAAATTAGAACATTTTTATAAAACATGCATGTTACCTGAGCTATGCAATTCCAGACATGTTCTAACTATGTAAATTAGAAATTTAAGCGATTAAAAATAAATGTTATTTAATTTTGACTATTTTTAATTACTTTGAGAAAAACTTATGGTATTTATCATACCTACCTACATACCTACCTGCATACTTACCTACTTATCCTACCTATACCTACCTATCTTATATTTATACAAACCTTGTCCTGAGAATCACGAACACAACAAAAAAAGAATTATGCAATTTGGTGAAGTCCTTCGAAAGATATACGCATACCTACATTTCGGCGATTCATTCTTATATAGATGCATAATAACTAAGAAAGTGGTAATACAAGGAGAAAGCTACCTATTACCTATAAGATTTTAAAATGGCACAGCGTAAACTTACTACCAAGCCAATGTACCTACAGAACCCTCAGTGCAATGGTGACTCGCACTTGACTAGTTTTTTGTAGCTCTACTGCTACTAAACCGACTCTAAACCACTGCATAAATTCTACAATTTATGTAGTGGTTTAGAATCGATTTTTCTAACCTATGTATACCACATGTATGTATACCTAGGTACTTGCATATACCTACAACCTACATAATTACCTACATGCGCAAACGGCTGTCACATAACATACATACACGGCTAAAACTATAAAACGCAAACTTACTACAAAACTAATTGGCGGAACCCACAGTGCAAAGTTGGATCGCATTTGACTAGTATTTTATAGAAGTAGGTAGGTAAAATAAAATAGTGTGCACGGCTAGACATCACCTATACCGTCCAGTATAAGCTGATCTCGCATTTTATAGGCTTTCCGCACACTGAGAGGTCAGCTTATACTGGAAACGTATCGTTTATAGATACATTGAAATTGTATTTGCGATATAATATATAATTTTATATTCATAAAATGACAAGTTAAAATTAAATTAGATTGATAATTTTATTTCTTAGTACTCGTCCGATAATAGTGTAGTTTACTCTAACGAAATCGCTTCGACCTCAAGGCCGCGCGTGTCGCGTCTCTGCGAGCAAAAGTGTGCGAGCGAGATAAAGAGTGCAGTGGCACGCGGGGAAGTGGGGGCGAAATTAGAATTTGAGCTGAGATGGCATAAGCTCTTAAACAGAAGCGCGGGCGCATCGCGTGGTGATATGACATTCTTACGGATTTCACTTTCAATTGTGTAATTATACCTCCTTGGTTAACACTTATTGAAAGCTAGAAGAAATGATGGCAGCTACACAAGGAAATAGCTGAAGAGTGTGCGTGAGCGAAATCAGAGTAGGGCACGTCGTAGGGAGGCCTATGAATCATATTGGATAAGTTTTTTTTGATGATGTAATTTTAGAGAATGAGGAAAATAATCGTAAACTAAACGTTGCGCTCTACGAGGCAAATAAAGCGCAAGCACAGATTTGGATTACCCGCGTAGTGTATAATTACTTAAAATCAATTTTTGCTCTCTTCTCTACCAAAGAGTTGGATTACTCGGGTAGGGTAGGTAACCAAAATCTTTGCCTTCTTATCTTCTAACAAAGATTTGGCTTACTCTACGCCGTGACCTAGTGATTTTCTTGTTTCAATTTCAGATATATTGCAAATTTCTTCTGCAATATTAGTAATATTTCCTTCTCTCTCAGTACACTTTACATTAGAGAACGAAAGTGGTTAGGCATCACTTACAAGAATATTCATGAGTCAATATATCTTACCATAAAACGATATTTACAGTCGGCTGGTGGCGCTACATTTGCAAGCCAAACAAGCATATTTTCGCTTATATTCTCTACTAAAATGTTATGTCATATTACTTATATCATGATACCTATTAAGCATTACCTATACGTAAATCACTAAAACGATCGATATGTACCAGCCTCTAATAATTTACTCTAAAATAATATTCTGTAATACACTTCCAGTATTAATCTAAATTATGTAACAAAATGAGGATTGCGAATAAATTAAATTAAACCACAGATTAAAATAAAAATCGATTTCGCTATTAGACGTAACCGCTAATGTGACCTAGCCTTAATTTCTTGTAATAAAAACCGTGTGTAAATTTTATATGCCCGTTTAGAATGTTATTGTATGTAAAAATTAATTGTCATTAGCTCGGCTATTTAAGTGTTCCGGTTGTTAGAACAAAAATGTATTAACTGTTTAATAATTCGCAGCTGAATGTGAAATTACCTTGTAAGTAGGCATTCGGAAGTGGATCTATTATGTAAAGACTCATCCGCTTTTGTAGAACAGAATATTTAGGTACTTGATCTAGAACACTAGAACAAGATAATTATCATTATACATATTCTTCGAAACTTGAGCATCTCGTTATAATACTAGGCAGAGTAAGAAGGTAGGTACACATTAGGTTATATGTGGACGATAATAGGTGATAATAGGTACTTAGGTAAAGCATCTTTTTACTCCAATGTGTTCCCTTATAATATGACTTGCTTGGCCGAATTTATCATTAAAACAAAGTCAAGGGACGTCCTGTCTGCCGCATCTGTCTGTTTGTTCGCGAAAAACTCAAAATTAAGTGATCAGATTTTCGTGCGGTTTTCACCAATAGACAGAATGACTTATGAGGAAGGTTTAGGTGTATAATTTGTACCCGTGCGAAGCTGGGGCAGAACCAACTAGAGCAATTGAGTTGGCCTGTTTATGAGGACTTTGGAAACTATCATTCAATCCCACAATGAACTATTAATGATCTAATCCAGACTACATATCTCTTCAAAAAAAATTAAATAAAAAAATCTGCCAATCTAAAAAGGCGTGAACCAATTAGCTCCTATCAAATCACACCCACATTATGCAATTTAAACGCAGATTTAAATCTAATCACCGCTAGTTCAATTAATCACATTTATCTCGACACCGAACTACGACAGTCGCATGCTAACAGGACTTATTCGCAGACTCATACGAAGCTGGGTACTCACTGACGAGCGCTATGTGGCACTGAACACGGTATTTTTAAATTAACTGGTGAAAAGTCAGAGGGTAAGCTTTTGACGTATGGTATAGGGACTCCTTCACCGTTGCCATACAACACAGACGCAATTAGTAGATATCAGCATTCTTAGGGTAACATACATAGTCGTCTTTGATATGACAGATCAAAGCAAGTCTAAGCGTAAGTTTCGTATCTGTACCCTTTAGGGTCAGCACAGACAGAAAGGAATAATCCCCGCGCGGTCTCGGGCATTTTCTTTACGGATCGCGTATGCTCCCCGCATATCTTCGGGGACGCGCGAGCATTTTTTGTCAGGTTCAAGCATTTATGCACTTTATTGTAATAATTTTAAAGTTTATTTTCAAGTGCGTTAATAAAATTCTCTCCGCTGCGCTCCGTTCTGTCTGCGCTGAGCCTTAGAATCCGAGTGCTCGCGCTCACTACAACCATTCATCACCTAGCCATGTGGACATAGTTTGCGTGGCCGGGTGGTTCCAGTTCCGCAGAAAGGCACCACCGTCATCATCGTTGTCGAATTGTCGCGCCGTGCGACTGTGAGTGCTTAGCTTTGTGGTAAAGTGTGCATGCTCACGACATGTATGATCCATTTACCACGCGTTGTATGCGCGGGCGCACCCATGAGTGTGAACTGTGGTCGTTGCACGTGTAGGGCATTAAGGTTGCCCCTGTTTTTGGTCATTATGTAATGGTTGTAAATGTTACCGGCTGTTTCCAGGTAAGGTTTGTCTTATTACGTGATTATTATTCACAGTTGTAGACACGTGATTTGGTCGCGTGGGTCGGTTGTCAAAAGGAAGAGGTAGTTTGGAAGTCCCACAATGAGTAAGGAGTAAATGAGTTATATAATTAATTGATGAATGAATGAGTTATATAAAAAATTGTTAAATAATAATTGCCAAAAAAATGTGTAGAACCAAAGCGAGGCCTTTTACTTTTTGAAGTTATACTTCTTTAGGCGCGTTATAAAAAAATTATGAGAGAAATTTTAAGATGCGCGCGCATCACTGTCACACAAAATTCACAGGTTGAAGTTAGCTAGAACCGATCCACCCTGAAGTTATAAGCTTGTTTTCCTTTTGTAAACTTTATCTTGTTACGCCAAAGAAGTATAACTTTAAGCTACGCTTTCCGGCGTTGATCCATGAATGGGTGACCTTCTTTATATACCGAGACTCCTCCGTGCCTCAGAAAGCACGTTAAGCCGTTGGTCCCGGCTGTCAATCGTAGATCTTTAACAGTCGTTACGTCTCATCAGAAGTAAGAAAGTCTGACAACCAATCTTACCAAGGGGTATCGTAATACCCATGTAACTGGGATGTGGAGGTCAGATAGGCAGTCGCTCCATGTAAAATACTGGTATTCAGCTGCATCCGGTTAGACTGAAAGCCGACCCCAAGATAGTTGGAAAAAGGCTCAGCAGATTGATTGAGTCACACTGCTGGAATATAGGCCTCCTCTTTGTGGCCTCCTCACTCTCCGTATGTCCTATAGACAGCTGAATTTGATGGAAGAGATGTATGGTATCTTGAATTTAGAATCGGCTAATCAGTATTTAAACTAAGCATATGGTTAACGAGTTTTATAAATAAAGCAGTCAGTAGATATGGCAACCCTAACCTAAGTTAACATTTACGTTGTTGATGTAGGTAATGTAATATTTTAACATAATTACCGCGTATTGCACGTGTTTCTAACTTCATATTAAGTGGCCAATAACTTTATGGGTGTTTTGCGAATAAGTGCTGTAACAATTTAGACTGACTTCGATGTAGGTAATAGAGCAATTCTTAGGTAAATCCACAAGTCTTTTGGCTTTTGTGAAGCTGGCGCTAGAAAATAAAAGTCAGCTCCTAACAGTCAGTAGATACAGGAAGAAACATAAACAAGGTTCGAAGGAAACAAAAAAATATAGGTACTGTGGCGTGTGTGCTCTCGGCTTACACTCCACACATTATGATTCGCGCTGGCAGCTCATAAATTTTGAAGAGTCATTCGAATATTAAGATTAGAATAGTTTATTAGAACGTTGCGATTGTTTAAACAGTGAGTCTAGTTCGCCCGTCGAACAGGGTGCATGTATTCTTTTACTCAACAATATAAAAGTCCTGTGCGCTATCCCTCCGTGTTTTTTACTCTTCACACTACCCTATTAAATCATGCCAGCGAGTGAGACAGCTCCACAAAGCTACAAGAACACCCCTGGAGGCCTGCAGGCTCTACAGCACCTAATACCATATATCCCCCTTCCTTACCAGCCCAGCCAGCCAGCCAGCCAGCCAGCCACCAGCAAGTTTCTGAGCTCAAAGTGTTTAAATAGTTAAGAACTCATAGATTCCAAAGAAGAAGATCCTTAAAGTTTCACGTGCAATTTCATGAGTTCAGATTTTTTCTCTGCAAACCCTACATCCCAAATCATAAAAAAACATTATCATCAAAAACTATCTACTTCATTTTATTTAATGAAAGGCCAGGAATGCAGTCTTTTCTCTGCATTGATCTGCAGTGGCCCCAGGTTACGTAACGCCAGGCTGGCGCAGGAAAACTCGCTACCATCATATTAGCATTTCACTGCCCCCGATAGCGTGGATACGATTTATAGAATTACTCAACATCCATCTGTAACATGCGTGCCTTTTAATAACCAAGCGGTAAACGCGTTTGCAAAAGATACTGCAAGGTATAAAACTAATGTTGCAAAATTTACAGAAGAAGAAAATGTCGATAATTGTAAGGCTTGGGAAATGTTGCATCAAATATTTTTTCCACTATCAGAAATAATGGTCTCCTATAATTGTTATTTCCAGTCCAACGAGTACCAAATAATGATTCTCAAGCTGTAAGTGATTCCGAAATTATAGAAAGTTACTAAGCCATCTACTTTCGGGTAAAATGCTGAATCATGAACCATCCTAGACAAGCTTATGTGATTGGTGGTTTTAACCATGACTGGATAAAACTTTTTGGAGAGCTTAGTATATTTAAAGTAAATTTGAATACCACAGACCACGCTAGTAGTCATCAAGGTGGCCTCAGACAAGACAGTGACAATATCTGTCCATAACACCACATGACACAACCCACACTTGCATCATGATCAATTAATCGGCATTACTCGAATGCCCACAATCGTATCATTAGCGTTACGGGTGTTACGACAGACGACACAGATGAAGATCTAGTTGAACCTGTTCGGAGACATGTGCCACAAGTGTGTCAGTGTCGTCACGACAACGTTGATGTCCAGTGCCAGGGTTAACACATGTACTATGAAATATATTGATACGTGCAGCTGGGGAGTGGAATTCCGTGCCGGAGTTTGTGTTTCCTGACAGCTACAACCTAGGAGTTTTTAAGTCAAGAGTTAATAGATTACTTCTACGCAAGCGTGCTCCATCTTCGACCACATCATCGCTTACCATCAGGTAAGATAGTGGTCAAACACGTGTCTATAAAGAATAAAAAAATAAAATAAAAAAAACGTACATTAAAGAACCTCTCCCTAACCTTTAGCAATAGCTATGACAATAAGAGGACTATTAAGTAGAAATAACAAGAACAACAACAACAACAGTGAATTTAGTTTACATATATCTAGTAGCTTTTGAGTATGAGTCATCAAAGACCAAGACTGTTGCCACTTGTGACTTTCAGAAAGCTCCAATGGGAATTATCTATATCAGATGGTTGACAAGCAGCAGTGAATAAAATAGCGCTATCACAGGCGCCAGAAGGCACTACAGCTATCTATGACGTCTTATTTTATTTACCAGAAGATTCAACCTGTAAAAAAAGCGTCAGGGCCGTTACTATGATCCTCAAAATACAGATGAGAAGACTGATTCTTGCATGCATATGTAAAAGGTTCAGGGTAAATCAAAAACACAACCCTACAAATTACAATTTGACAAATGCAGACTCAGTTTTGAATAGCACGTGCGCGTTGTGTCACCGACTATGAATTGATCGAGCTGTTTGTTAATTTGACTCGCACACGATTTACCTTTGTAAGATCGAGTTCATGTGCTGCAACTATTCATCAAAATATCAATGATTTAATGTGTCTTTTGAATTGGCTGCTGCTTGGATGTAGTCAGAGCATGAATAGAATTACACCATCAAACCTTGCTATTGTGTGAGATGCTATATGTAAGAATCTTGTTATCAGGTTGAGCAGCATCAACTGCTATAGCACCTATTTATCAAGATTCCATAGTAACTGTATCCACTTTTCCAACATAAAATAATAATTAATTTATTTCGGGTTACGTAGATCCATAAACCCTTAACCTAAGTTTACATACTATTAACAGAAAGTGATCTTGAATGTGAAATCAGTAAAGAAACAGACGTACTGAGATACCATGGAAAGTTTCAAGGACAGAGGAAGTTCCTTTGCTAAGTATCTACCACCAAAATCCTGCTTCGATTAATGAGAAACTTCAAGGGTACTATTTGAATGTTTTCTCATTATAAATTACATTAGCTCGCGTGTCGCCACTCCGGGTATCCGTTTCCTCGACTCTCGACTTCTCGAGGTTTTTATTATTTTCGGAACTAACTTCCGAGTATTTTCCTGTCTATTCAGTTTGAAGTTTCTCATCCTATTTCCTTCTTGTTGCGTGGAGATTTCCATCCCATTATCTTTTAATTGAAGGTTAATTTTAAGTAGATCTATAATTCGGATGGAACTCTTTTCGAATTATCGACGTGCTTATCCGATAAACTTATCTATAGAAGTCGAGATGTTTGCAGGTAAAACTCCGGAAAACTCTCCATTATCTTGAATACGTATATGTACGAGTAGTTAACTTAATTATTTCATTAGTAAATGTTGGGCCTATCCTTGAAAATACTAAGTCCCTGAGTCACCGCCGAGATCGGGTTTCATGACCTTAACTATTAAATGCCAACAAAAACTTAGACAACGCCGTTTTGTTAATTATTACTGTGACAATATAATTAGTTATGATACGGACATCGGATTTATTATTACGTTTTAAACGATTACAGGTTCCACGCAAGCGCACTCACGCTAGGAAGTTCACATAATTACTAATTATTACGACACTATCGATTTGTACGCTAATTATTATGAAAATGAAAGTGATGCGTATTCCCAAAGTGCTAACAAGTCACAAGACTGACTTGAGGCATTTGATACGGTCGCATAAGGTAAAAGATATATTTAGAGCTTACCATTACCTTACTACTGTATTTACAATTATTTAGTATCATACGGTATCATAAAACTAGTTAAATATGATATTCCATATGATCATGAGCGCATTCATGCCCCAAGGCGTCATTATGAGCCCTTTGCTGTATAATCATAACGCTACTGCTAACAACATTGTTACTAACATTTAACATCTTTTAACAAGATTACGCACATAAACAATGAAAATTACTTAATTTAACAGCTGACACACAAACTTTCTTCCTAATCACCCACCGTAACTGCCAACAAGGCTTAACATTGTTACGTATATTACGTATATTATATCTGTAATAACTAAGTATTTTCCGCATATAACCAACATAGCACAATGTTCATAGGCCGTATAAACTATGGCCGCGTCACAGTCGCCGGTGAAGCAGTAATACAACGTTATGCAACGTGCAGTCTGTGTGAAAATGAAAACCGTCGGGATTTACAACACTGAGAGTAGCCCGACCAGTCTAGATGACGGAGATTAAAATTAACGCTCTTGGTAAGCGCGGCTTTCGATAAATAGTTCCGTAAAGGAAAGATGATTATTGGAGATTTACGGGTGAATGGTTTTGTGGTTTTACGATAAATTTGTGTCAATATTATACACAGAGACATTCGAAGAGATAGATGCAATCAATTTGAAAAGGAAGAGTTACAAAAGAGTTTAATGTGTCGATAAGGAATTGGTGAAAGGGCTCTTAGGGGATAAACAGAAAACAAAGATACTAATCAGAATCAAAGAAGTACATAAGAAAATATCTGGCAGATCTGCTGAAAACGAATCGCTTTGATTAAATCGACATCTAATGGACGGTGGTTACCTTTGTTTTACCTGTAATCACCTCGCTCAGAATTAGACATTCAATAGATATTTTCAGCTTGTTAGCCTGAAACTTATTTGCCTTAGCAAATCCTATTCAATTAGCTACAAATGGACCGCGTCGGATCGATTTCATCACTGTGTCGATAAGAGCAGCATCTCGGTTCAACTGGTTGAGTAACATCACTTAATCGTTTTATCTTTATAGGAACTACGCACAATATCCTCACGACAACTCTTTGTTAGCTAGTCAGAGTTAATCAGGCTTTCGAGGGTGACAAAAGATCGTGGAATTGGTTAGCGATTTGGATTGATACATCGATTTTGCTTGATCTTAGGTTCCTCCCTTCTTACTACTTGTTTATGGCTACAAATGGATACCTCATCATCATCATTCTCCTGCCCTTATCCCAATTTATTTGGGGTCAGCGCAACATGTCTTTTTCTTCCATACTCCTCTATTAGTCGTCATCTCTGTAGTCACCCCCTTTTTACCACTATCCTCTTTCACACAGTCTAACCATCGTTTCTTTGGCCATAAATGGATACCTACTAGGTACATAATGTATTCTTTTTTTAACCAAATCATGTTTTTGACACATTTTGCGTATTCGACGCAAAAAAGCAAGCCTGAAAATACCCAGTAGCGAGTGATTCAGTTCTGAAACGATTATGATCTACTTGACGAGTTCCTGTTTTATTATGAGAACAAGAACTCCAATCTAGTTGTCTTCGACGTCTTACTAAACTAACATCGACTAATTTGCAAGTTACAGCAAAGTGGTTGCAAATTGTTTTATTCCGACAACCCATTAAGATGAGATTATAACAACAATGTATGCAAACAGCCAGCAGACAATGATTGAACGTGGCCCACATACTGCGGTGTAAAGGGCCCTGCTCATGATATGAACACGTTACTCGAAGATATTACAACTTCCAAAGTTGTAGTAAGTGAGAATGGTAAAGTACCTATAATGATGTTGGTCTTCATTAAGTGAAGTTCGATTGAGATGTTGTCCTACTGGAGGAAGCAGAAACTGTTGACCAAGTCCTTGCCCACGATCTTGGTAAATCGTGTACCTACTTCAAACTAATTAGATTAATCTGACTCAACAGTAAGTAACGTAACAAATCATAAATATGGGTAACAACAGCAGAGTCGCCCTCACGCCCTCAGCAGCAGCCGCCGCAGGAGACGCTTCCGGCGCCGCGAGACGATCTCCGGCCACCGTAGACCCGGGCCTGCGGGCGGCGAGTAGTGGGTAACTCGCCGCCCGATCAGCACCAGGCTCGAGAGTCGACGGCGCGTAGTGTTCCACGCGCGCCTCAAAGAGTTGTCAGCAAAAGGACGGGGCCTGTCACGGCCGATGCCTGCCCGGGGGGTTGAGGATAAATTCGAAAGAGTTACCTCGCCCCTGGGCATTCAGGGCAGGGAGGAACAGGGGTGGGTTTTAGTCAGTAAGAGTCTGACACGCCCTTCCGCTCCACCCTAGAGCGGAAGAAGTCATAGGATGATTTCCCAGCCCCAAAAAATCATTAATATGGGTATTCTACAACTACATTCAACAAGTGGCTTGAGAAATGCCTTGGGCGTCCTATATACACTCAAAAGTACGACTCAAAGTTGAACCAGTCTAACCTACATTCCAGGACCAAAGAAATTCAGCCGGCTGCTTATTCATTAAGACGCTGTCATTCCAAAATTTCACGCCTTGTTATCTTAGTCAGTCTCAAACATTGCCCTTCTGACAACTGTTACAAATTGCCAATGTCTTGTGCGTACGTGTCTAGACTATGCGACATTCCAGTACTGGAGTGCAGACGAAAATAGCAATATTTACCACTTTACTCTCTTTGTAGAGATATAGCTGGAAGTGGAGCAGAGTAGCCTGTTTGCCCAGCTTTAGCAAAAACCTCCTCCGTGTTTTTCTACTCTATTCTATTCGGTGCTGTCCTGATTCATGTTTTTTTTTTCTTTCTGTCATCTGTCGACAAAAGACTTTGTCTTCCCCTTGTTCTTTTGTGTTTCTGAGGTACTTGCCTGAATTAAATACTTTTATTACATTTTTCTATGCCTCAGATTTGATCTGCCCATTTCCACTACAGTTATCCACATCAAAAACACGTGAAGCATTAAACATTTGGTTATTGCCTGAATATTAGTAGGTTTTTCCGTGGTTTTTCCTGATAGCTACAACCTGGGAATCTTTAAGTCAAAAGTGAATAGGTTAATTCTAGCCAAGCGTGCTTCATCTTCGACGACATCATCGCTAACCATCAGGTGAGATAGTGGTCAAACGCGAGCCTATTAATGATAAAAAAAGAAAAAAAAAATACAAGAAAAAAACAACTGACTTCCATTCCGGTGTTTGTATTTTATTTCTTCGTTATTTGACACCGACTTCCGACATTAAAGTTATTTTTTAATTTTTAGTGTATTTTCTTTTTTGGAAGTCAGTTGTTTTTTTTTTTGTAAAAAAGTTTTAAATTTTTCACTTTTAGTTGTTATACCCCAGAACTAAAAACCCCAATTACATGGAACGTGGAATTTAAACATACTCGTAAATGGAGGAAACCAAAACGTCATCTAAGTATCTATACAAATTTTTCGTTTTTATTCAGTTTTTCAAAAAGCGCTGAAGCAATTTCGATAAAATTTATTTGGGCCCACTTCGGGAGTATTTTCTTTCGGATAAAAAAAGAATTTTGAAAATCGGTCCACACCTGACAGAGAAATCGGGGGATATATATATAAAAAACATGCATACAGTCGAACATAGAACCTCCTCCTTTTTCGAAGTCGGTTAAAAAAGGATGCCTCTGACATATTTTATCCACACTTTTGCTCTGACGCACTTAACCCAGTGTGTAGTCTCCTTCTAAGAGCGTAGGCTCTGCATACGAAATAGATGCAAAGCTGAACTTGTTAGCTGTTATGAGGTGTTGCGCAAGCGCTTTCTTCATTGAAAACATTCAGACGGGCTATTGACTTGTAAATACACATTGCGGTTGAAGCCTTTTTGAATTTGTGCTGTTTTTGTTCTAGTCTATGGTTTGGGCAACTAGGTTCACTTTTGTGTCCTACAATATTATGCTTGTATGCATGCTTATTTTAGTGACAGTGTCGTTGGATAATTATGGAGTGGCTTTACTTCTACTGCGGATTTTTTTTAATACAAGATTGAACTAATTAAAGAAATTCCACAGATCTAAAATAAAAGATAAGGCTTTTTTTTATTTATCGACATTGATATTAGTATCCTATCACATCTGTGGAGTTTCACCAGTAAAGTTATTTTCACCTGGTTTTGTTTTTGGGTATTTATTTAGTGCGGATATACCTACCCAGATCATTATAATACATGTGTTTTGTAGGAAATTAGCAGCTTTATCGATGCTTGTAGTATTATAAGATTAGTTACGGTAATTGGATATTTAACGCATTGGAAAACGCAATTAGTCACCCACGACTAACTAAAGGCGCCAAATTAAACAAGCTTTAGTCCAATTCACATCGAAGGCAATCAAGAAATAGGTACCTTCCTACCCACCTATATTGTTTTTCATAAATTAATAAACTCTGTTGTTATTGTTTGCTTTCACGCTAGATCTATCATAAAAAGTTAATGATTTATCCTTGCTTCTCAGACCAATCTAATTTACAACCAAGGCTTTACCGAAAAATCGATTAAACATGAAAGCTTCGATATTTAAATGATCCGAGTTTTTATGTAAAACTCCTTGGTCTAGAACAACACTAGAAATGTCATTTCGCAACATTTTCCCGCGAATTTGTAATGAAGTATATTGCGAAAACAAAAAAAAATTAAATCATTGATGCAATATAGTGTTACTAAATCTTTAAAATATTTAATAAATAGGTACCTACTACAATAGGTCTTTCGGAGAACTTGATTTTGCTATCAATGGCTGACCTACAAAGTTTATTCAAAAGATAATTGAAAGATTAGTGACGGTTAACACTATGGTCGATAACGTCATATACACTATCGTTTGTTTTTTAACCTATTTTATCCCACAACTGGGCAAAAGTCCTGTCCCATTGCTACTCTTCCGGGTGTGTTGCCTTCTCGGGCCAATTGTTATTAGTTAATAGGGATTGGCTTTTCTTTGGCCAACGAATCAGCATTGCTATTATATATAACGCTATTATATTATATTATATATAGCTATTATATACAACGTGTCAATGCTGCCAGCCTTCTGCCAACGTTCTGGTCAATTTTTTTGATGCCCATATGTGGTTTTCATACGCGTTTATACATATTATTATTATCAGTTGGTGTATACCTATTTAGTTCCAAAAATCCTTGAATTCCGTGGAAGTGGACGACAACAAGACCCAAACAAAGCCACGAAGGCTCGCGGCCGCTGTTGCATAACATAAATAACCAGAGATTATAAATATCGCATTTCTTGGACCAAAAACCAATCCCAAAATCCAAAGCACATGACTTGTTTTTTTTTTTTCAACAAAAGAATCTTTTTCGCCGATCCTTTTTCCGCGAATCCCACTTTGCATTTTGGCCAGCTCTACTTTATTTTCTTTTATCCGAAAAGGATATCGTTTTTTATGCGGACAATGCACAAGACCTAATGTTTTTTTATGCCCTGGACAGAGGTCATTGATTTATTTAAGTGCTACAGTGCATTCAATATGTTCGTGTGAATGTTATTTCGGCACTTTATTGCGCGGATCGAATTGGATATTTTAAAATTAAATAAGGCACTTTAGGGGTTTGCTGCTTTGCTCAATTGGAAATAAGCTGAAAGGATCTTTATACAGGCCCTTCGATTGGTATAGGTATAGAATGGAAGTGAGTTCTTTACCTAACAAGCACCCAAGCACATTTATTTTTTTGTGTTTTAAAATATTAATGCATCCACAAAACTAGTCTTTTTGAACCTATTTTTAGGGTTCCGTACACAAAAGGTCCAAACGGAGCTCTACTGCTGTCACTTCACTCACGTGTCCGTCTGTCACAAAATATTGTTCCGAAGAATCTTTTAACTCCCCACTCTCCACCTATGAACTGTTACTGATAATGTTTATTATTAAGTATGTACATTTTACTAACAAATACCAATATATTGATATGACATGTTGCGCCGACCCCAAATAAATTGGGATAAGGGCAGGAGAATGATGATAGTATACCAATATATATTGATAAATCTATTTTCTTTGAAATTCCCTCATTTGGTACGGAACCCTAAATGTGCGATGTCCGACACACACTTGGCCGGTTTTTTATAGTCGACCCCTATCTCAACGAGTTACTGGTTACATAGAGATTATCCGATAACTATAGCATTAAAATCAAACGTGTAGAGCGTCCGCTATGTTAAACGCTGAGTCGTCTAGCATGTTAATTGAGTCGAATTTAAACGTTCATTTTGTGACAGAACAGATAACATGGAAATAATTAGAAAGTGCATTATAAAAATCTATACGCTGCCGGTATTGTGGCGCAACCCGCGCTACATGGAAGCTTGTGGCTACCGCTGGACTTCGTTAAGCTACGTTGATGGCATTTAAAGTAAGACCACCCTACACACTTTAACTAATGTTTAGGGAAGTAGGATATGCCCAGGGGTAGCGGATAAATTCGTAATAGAGTTACCGCTCACCTGGGCACTTAGGCGAGGAAGGAACAGGTGTGGGTTTTAGTCAGTAAGAGTCTGACACCTGCTCCACTCAGAGCGGGATATGTCATTGGATGATTTCCCACACCCAAAAAAAAAGAAAATAAGAAAAGGGAAATAGGATAAATACTGTTCTGAATCGCTGAAACCTTTTCGGTAGGCAGATAGGACTTCAATTTATTGATAGCTATATGTAGGTACTCCACGCACCTGTATTTAAACTTCTAAAATGTAAATATTTTTGTTCACACGAACCAGGAACTGACACTTTTAGGTAATTTAGTAAAACAATTAACATTTTTAAATTGTTACTGCCATTGCTCTCTGCCCATTCAATGTTTGTAGCCATTTTTAGCGCAATCACTCCAACTCGTTAGTGTCTCTCGACTCGCGTACCTACGCAATAATTACAACTCACTGTATTGTATCACGAGACGGTAACCATGATGGTATATAGAAATTACGGTAACCATACGAACATATAGCTCTGCAGTCTGCACCTATGAGACTCTAGACTATACTGCCAATGAGACTAGAAAGCGAACGATTTCTCATGATTACATAGAAATTAAGTGACATGACAAATCGTTTCAATGTATGTTTGTAGTAGAAATTCGTAAAAAATGATGAAAAGATCTTGGTAGATATTTTTTGTAACTTCTAATATTTTACTCTTTATTAGTTGTCAATAATAATGTAGCTTAATCAATAATCACACTTGATAATTAACTGTCGATTTCTAATCTTAAATTAATTAAAAGTAATATTTACCTCATATCCATTGTGAAACACAAATAAAAATGGTATCCGAAATAATTTACAACACTAAAATGACTGCACGTCAAAAAGGGCGCGAAACGGACGAAACGCAACAATGGCGGACGGGACTCGCGAGACTGTTCGGCCGCTGTGCTTTCTCCACGCTTTATAACTTGCAGCGAGTGGCTGCACGGGGGGCCGAAGAAATGAAACTGTTTGGCAATTGTATGCGAAACTAACGAATTCTGTAAAATACGAATTTATTTCGCCCAGAAATAGATCGGTTATTATTGCGATTTGTTTCGGAAGCGAAGTTTATGACGTGACGGTGCGACGACGACGCTAATCGATTGATTTATTTTACTACGTTTCTAAACAAACAATATTGTGGGTTCAGCTTTCGTGATTCATTCATCATAAGTTACGAATGGAAAAGAATTTTTAAACGAGTCCTTTAGAAAGAATTTATATAAGACCCGTTTAGAAATTCTTGTCCTTCTGAAATTTTCCAGATAAACCGACGACTTCAAGGTAGCTGAAGTTGAAATCGCATCCGTTTCCTGGCAGCGGAAGATCATTGTTAGTTCTATAGCTAGGTACTGATCGTCAGTGAGGCCCGTGACCAGTTGCACATTTAGATTATTTTCTTTAGATAAATGCTGACATCTGACAAGCATTACTACAAGTTCATATTAAAGTTGTTAATAATAAGTATAACTTTTTGATACAAGAAACCTTTATTACACGTATCTTTTATTTCAATTAATTAATTTATTCGTAAAACAAAAATATATCTATCTACTATACAAGGTGTTCCTTTTGATATCCCCTAAATGAAACGATGTCAAATAATCAACTGGCATCATCATCATTCTCCTGCCCTTATACCAATTTATTTAGAATCAACTGGCTTATAAATGATTATTTTTTTCGTTTTTATTTTTCACATAAAATAATTCAACAAAGTATAATTATGTGAAATAATTATAATCACATCGTATTTTCTTAGCTTTAAATATGTATGATGGGTTTGAATGAAAATGATTTACTCGCAAAATAGAGATACGTCATACGGGTGACAATTTTTAGTAATTGAATTATGATTGATGTTATGTGGGGCATACTGAAAGTTTCTGGATCCAGGCACTTTTTTTACAATAAAATTATTAAAAAAAAAAACAATTATGGAATTATATTATATTATACTATATTCGAAAATGGAACTCTTTGGGAACATGCGTGATGTTACTTTTGAATTTGTGCGAGACTGACAGACAGACAGAATTTAGACGTGGACGTGATCATATCCATGACGAGGTACGTGAAGGTCGGCCGGCGACTGCGGTTACACAATCTAATATTGATACAAAGACAAAAAAATATTTGTCGGCAAATTAGTACTTTGTTATGCATTGAAATGAGCCAAGTGATAAAAATTTTACATGCGCATCTGAAGGATCGGAAGCTTTACACTCGATGGATTTTTTTTTTTTTACACTCGATGGATACCGCATGACTTAACAGAGGACCTGAAACGACTGCGTGTTCAGTGGTGTCGTAAAATGATAAAAAAGCTTAACGGAGGACAGTCATTGGCTGTCTATAATATCGACAGGTGACGAAACCTGGGTGTACTGCTTTGAACCCAAAAGAAAATGCCAGACGGCAGAGTGCGTCTTTCCTTTTGAAGATTTGCCGACGAAAGTTAAGAAAAGTCGAAGCATTGGTCGAAAAATGGTTGCTACTTTTTTCCGCAAATCATTTGGACATTACACTACAGTATCGGTTGAAGATCAAAGGACAGTGACTGCAGATTGGTACGTCAACACTTGCTTGCCCAGAGTCTAAGAAAAAGTTCGCGAAAAGCGTCCTCGAAGCAATGTTTGCCTTCACCACAATAACACATCCTCACATTCCGCTAAGGTAGCAGAAGGCTTCAAATGTAGAACTGATGACGCATCCACCTTACAGTCCGGACCTCGCACCCTGCGACGTCTTTTTGTTTGCAAAAATTAAACATAAACTTATAGGCACACATTTTACGAGCCCCGAATCGGTTGTGAATGCGTTCCATGAAGCCATTTAAAAGGTCCCTAAGGAAGACCGGTCCAACTGCTTTATACAATGGTATTAGCGAATGGAAAAATGATATACTTTGAAAAACAATAAATGTATCGTAAGTTTTATATCTAGTCTTATTTATCAGAATCCAGAAACTTTCAGTATGCCCCGTAAGTACTCGTATCATCGAAACTATTTATTTTTGGAACAGGTTCTAGGACTTTTTGTATTATTTTTACATAAAGCATATAGCTTGAGTTATGGGACATCAAAACGAACACGTTGTATATTATGTATATGCCAATCAACCAACCACCAACCAACCACCACCACCAACCACCAAACCAAGTACCTTGTACCAAGTGATTATTAGGACATTATAGAAAATGCCCGGGTAGTTTGAAATATCCCCAATATGAGAGGCAGTGTGATAACAACTATTGAAATAATCAAATTGACCGGCCCTTTTTTATGCGACTTCGAAAAAGGAGGAGGTTCTATGTTTTTTTTATATGTATGTCCACCGATTTCTCTGTCAGTTGTGGACCGATTTTGAAAATTCTTTTTTTATCCGAAAGTATATACTCCCGAGGTGGTCCCATATACATGTTATCGAAATTGATTTAGCGCTTTTTGAAAAACTGAACAAAAACGAAAAATACGTATACATAGATGACGTTGTTGTTTCTCCAATTACGAGTATGTTAAAATTCCACGTTCCACGTTATTGGGGATTTTAGTTCTGGGGTAGAGCAACTATTAAGTGAAAGATAAAAAACTTTTTTACAAAGAAAAAACAACCCAACAAACAACAAAAAAGAAAATACATTAAAAATTAAAAAATAACTTTAATTTCGGCAGTCGGTGTCAAATAACAAAGAAATAAAATATAAACACCGACTTCCGAAATTAAAGTTATTTTTTGAATTTTTAGTGTATTTACTTTTTTGTAATTCGGTTGTTTTTTCTTTGTAAAAAAGTTTTTTTATAATGCTATAGTCACCTAAGGGGCAGGACAATTAATAAAACCAAGTTTTATTACTGTTATTTTTATTTCAAACGTAGAATCAATTTTATGTGCTTTCGACGGTCCTAAATAAGAAAAGACGATGGAGCCCCGTATAAGATGAGGTGGTCGACGCCCCGCTACTTCTGAATGGCTTAAGGCGCAGTCATACGACTTCTAATGGTTTTTAATTGAACATCACGTCTAAACAACTAGTTTTATATCTTTGAAAAAAATATAATATGTTACTCTAGACATTTTTTTTCGTAATTCGATCTATGAATATTTGAAATTATATTTTTATAACAAAGTGTAATTAATTTGTAAAGTTATGTCTAACGAGGATAAAAAATTGAGAATCACGCAAAAACTATAACTATAAAGCGTATTTTTATGAAACCTTCACCATTTTAAAGATCATTTAATTATTCATATTTTACTATAAGTGTTTTGTTTTTTTATACGTCTTAGTCCAGTCATTATAGTAAGTTCACCTCGGAATTCGAGATACCCAGCTGTAAGTCTGTAAATACTTGTATATTGACACCCTAAAAGTTGTCTCAAAACCTACATATGGTAGGGTGTACGCAACTATTAAATTTCAAGGTCAAATTTGTTGAGAATTTTGTATTCTACAATAATGATAATTAATACAAATAGCAAACAACCCATAGGAAATGAGATATTTACAAAAAAAGCGCAAAAAACCGATTTTTGTGACCTTTGACCTTGAAATTTAATAGTTGCGTACACCCTACTATATGTAGGTTTTGAGACAACTTTTAGGGTGTCAATATACAAGTATTTACAGACTTACAGCTGGGTATCTCGAATTCCGAGATTCTTACCTAATTTAAGCTTATGACTGGACTACGAGTATCTGTTGTTTTATGTTTAATAAATTAATAATTTCGACTCCTATTACTGGGTGGACGTACGACGCGTTACGTGAGCTCAGCACAGAACACGCAAGCTAATCATTCAAGGTCGTTGGTAGTTAATAGCGCCTTAAATAAAAAAAAAACAGTGGCACTCTGGGAGTACCAACAGAAGTGAAGACTTGAACAAAAATACCCAACTCGCCTTGCGATCAATTCGAGATACAAAATCATAGATATCTCGAAAATGATAAGTGCAATCGCAAAAATAACCAAAATCTGGAATCCCTTATAAAACCCCGTAGAAAGATCCATTGGATATAAATTTATAAAAAAAAAAAATCCCAATGCGCCTTGCATTTTTGGGTCCCGGCGCTGGCTGTGCAATCTGGAAGTGCCTCCGCAGCCAGCACCGTGACCCGTTAAGATAAACTTATCCATAGTTCTGTTGTGTCAAGTTATTGTGTATCAGTATTAAGCTGTTCTTCGTGTTGTAACTATTTTCTTTTACTGGATACTAACCCACGCCACCACACCATACCTGTATATTATCAGATTGCCCAAAGACCACAGGGCAATATTTATAATGTCGAGGCAAGTTGATAAATAAGGAAGTTCAAATTATAATTATTAAGTAGCTTGTCATTTTTTTGCTTGCCGGGATTGTTCCATGGATGGGTGACCATATTTATATACCGAGACTCCCCCGTGCCCCGGAAGGCACACTATGCCGTTGATCCCGGCTGTCAATCGTAGATCTTTGACAGTCGTTACGGGTCGTCAAAAGCCCGAAAGTTTGACAACCAGTCTTACCAAGGGATATCGTATTACCCAGTAACTGGGTTGTGGAGGTCAGATAAGCATTCGCTCCATGTAAAATGCTGGTATTCAGCTGCATCCGGTTAGACTTTTTTTTGTTTATTTTTTTTTATTGTTGCTAGGCGTGCGTTTGACCACTATCTCACCTGATGGTAAGCGATGATGTGGTCGAAGATGGAGCACGCTTGTCTAGAAGTAACCTATTCACTCTTGACTCAAAGATCCCAGGTTGTAGCTATCAGGAAACACAGACTCCGGCAGGGAATTCCACTCCTTAGCTGTACGCACATTGAATGTGTTCCTAACGTTTTGTGCGTGGAAGCCGCCCCAAGATCGTTGGGAAAAGGCTAGGCAGATTGATGTTTTAGCTTGCCATTTACACATCAATATTTTTTGTCAGTTTAAGCTAGATGATGCCGTTGTTTTCTAGCTCTCTGGGAAGAAACACCAAAACAATCTCAGAGCTCATAATCTTTTTTAAAATCCATACAATGCGTACCTACTGGTTCAATCATATGAGAACCATGTAGTTAATGTCTGAGGTGAGCTTTTGAAGGAAGAACCACTTAGATTAGAGTTGATATGTCCAGTCAGTGCAAGACTTTGTCAGTAGTCGAATAGCTCAACTTAGAACTAGAGCGCAACGAACAATGCCAAAGAAAGAACTTCTGGGTAGGCCACAAAAGTACTCAAACTAAACACCTTGCTGCCGTTCTTATTAGTAGGATCACTAGGATCCATGTACAAGACAATTCCAGTGGCCCCATAGTTCTATAATTACCCACTTATTCAGCAGGTATTATTCCACAAACCCGAAGTCAGTACGTGTATATTACATGAAGTTTTTAACCCTCGCTGTCTAAAAAGAAAGAAATCTTAACGTAGGTAATTCGTGGCACAATTCTACTTGTTTCTTACGTCAGTCTTATTATCACATAATGGCTCCAAAAGTAAGTTTTCGCCGTGCTTGGCATAAATCACTCGGGTTCCTTTGAGTTCAGATGTCGCCGGCAACCGGTTTCAGGATTAAATTTTGATTATTCGAATGATTTTGTGGTCGACCCAAACGGTCAGATTCAATGCACTTAAAACATAAAATCTGTTGGTCCCGAAATAAATATGAACGAGTTACTTATGTGACGAAGCAAATGTATATTTATTATACCCAAAATATGAATCATGGCCAAATAAATTAAGTGTTCAGACAAAACGTTGAATCGATATTGCTGGTCGTATTCTCCTTTCTCTATTTGATGGTGGACAGTAGAAAACTGGTTACGAAACCGTCAGAAAGCTTTATAGAAGACCTAAATGTATTTCTGTGTCTGGCAAAAACCTCTCAACAAACTAGCAAGAAAATCCAATCACTATCATTAGGCTCTTATTAATAGTTTTTAAGATCAATGAGGTGTTCACCAGGGACCTATACTGGGACCGTTGCTGACCTTTCAAGTGATTGCTATTTTGGTTAACCTCATGTTAAAATCCTCACAACTTTAAATATTTATTTTATTAGTACAGATCGTTAATAATATCATAAAACCATACTCATACCAAACCGTACTCATTGCACATCCTTATGGCTTAGAGTCAGTAATTGCTCGATTAGACTAAAACAGTTCCTGCTGCAGCGTTGAACAATGTGTTTTGAATAACATGACACATACAGCACTAATTCTGTTTTCACGACGGGGTAGGCAGAAATACATATATACATAGTTAGTGTAAGGTACGTAGAACCTCGTTTTGACAGTAATGTTTGAAGCGGTGTAACTTATCAACCGGTCACAAAGTCAGTCAAATAATAATAATAATAATAAATCATTTTATTTCGGACAACTAAGAGATCCATAAATTGTTAGTAACAGGTTTGCACTTAAACACTATTGTTAGTAACTTAACTAAAGACGAATTAATGAGAAGACCACCCATCAACTAAACGAAATACTAGGGTATAAGTCTTCTCACAAATTGCCTTATTATTGAAAGAAAGAAAAAGTATTTAGTGTTAAAAGTGTTTAGTAGTTTAGTAGTGTTATTGTGGAGGAAGTATCGGCCGCCACGGCCTTCAGGATGCTATTGCGACTGCCCCTTATTCTGCTCAAGAGCGAGGCCGTTTTCTTGCGGATGATGGCATGAAACCCATCGGTATGGGTTACCGCAAACATTTCCGAGGCACTGCAAAAACGAGGCAATCGCAACAGCATCCTAAAAACATTATTATATTGTACGCGCAGAGCATCCAGCGATCTTTTCGAGTAGTTGACCCAAAGATTACCGGTGTAAAAACTCTGACAATAAGCTTGAAAAAGCGTTATCTTTACTTGATCAGTACACCGAGCAAATCTTCGTGCCAACATATTACCCCTGACCGCCAGAGCCCTACGCTCCCGTTCAATGTCAAATAATGCATAAGCATTTTATTTATGTATTTTTTTTAGGGATCAAGCATAGTCAGCCAATAATGTTCCAACTGCTGGGACACAGGCCTCCTCTGTGAGAGGTGTGGGCGGTAAGCGACCAAGCGGGCCCAATGCGGATTGGTAGATGTCACATATCTTCGAAGTTTTTTTGTTCTAGGATATGCTGCTTTTCTTTTTTTTTGGGTGGTGGGAAATCGTCCTATGACTTCTCCCGCTCTGGGTGGAGCGGGAGGACTTGTCAGACTCTTACTAACTAAAACCCGTCACCCCTGTTCCTTCCTTGCCTGAGTGTCCAGGGGAGCGGTAACTCTGTTACGAATTTATCCGCTTCCCCTAGGCATGCAGGCACCAGCCATGATGGGCCCCGTCAGTAGTGGCTGACACATTCTCTTTGAGGCGAACGTGGAACACAACGCCGTCGACTTTCGGGCCTGGTGCTGATCGGACGGCGATCTAATCCTATCTGACCCCTACAACCCAGTTAGGTACTAATACAATACCGCATAGTACTGGTCGTCAGACTCTCTGGATTCTGAAGACTTTAAAAAATCGGTACATGACAGCCGGAACCACGACTTAACGTGCTCTCAAATTATTTATTTATTACTTAGACCATGTCGTCTATAAGGTACGCTTCTAAACTAAACAGACCATGTATGACTAGGCAGAACGTCCTAAAAGATGGAAAATAAGACTTTTCCACCTGCAACCTGCATTGCAAGCTACGTAGATCTAGAGTTCTAGACACAACAATGTTGACTTTATGGTAGATCTAAATTATCTAACTCCGGTAAGTAGATTAGTAAACTTACGGTTTAATTCGTAAAGTCAATGTTGACTCCGATACGAACCACTTGTGCTTTCATAACAGGTGTAAACGAATGTAATACCAACTTGTGCGTATATAGGATTGTATAACTCCGAAAGTATATTTCTGAGGTTGACTCGTGTCAGTAGATATGTGTAGTAGTCGCAAATTGGACTGTTAAGCGTAGCGAAGCGATTTCCATGATTTTGGATTTTTCCACGATTTGACTATTTTGTTGATATTTGCAATGAAACCTGATTTCTGAATATTTAGTTATTACAAATATTATATACTAGCTGTGCCCGCGACTTCGTTCGCGTGGTTGTCGAGAACAAAACAACGTCGTTTAGATAAGAGTATATCACCTTTTTGATGATTTAGATAAGAGTCCTGACTTTGGTATAGTTGATTACGTTAATGCTTCTCTATATACTATGTTAGCGGTGGAATTACCCGGAGCATATACAAAAAGGTTGTTTGGGTTGCAAACACGTGATAGAGAAACATAGAGTTGGCCGTGTGAAAAACAATCAAAAGTAAGGTCTACACCCGCAACGGATAACGTCTGGCCTTGGGCTTTATTAATAGTCATAGCGTAACAGAGGCTTACAGGAAATTGCACACGTTTGAAAGTAAACGGAAAATTATTGGGGATAATGGGTATCCTGGGAATGAAAACAACATCACCGGAGCCGCAACCTGTTAAGATTTCGGCTTCGATGACATTTCGTTGGAGATTTGTTACTCTCAACCGAGTTCCATTGCATAGTTTTGGTGGGCTTAAATTTCTGAGTAGAATGATTGGTACTCCGACTTTTAAATAAATTTTGTGTGCTGGAAGACCTGGTGTATTTAGAGAGTCTAAAAACTCTACTGGATAGTGGGTGGCATCTCCTTCTTCTAAAACCGTGTTAATAGATAAATATTCCCTACTTTCTCCAGAAACATGTACCAATATTTGAGAATTTATTGCTGCTGCTTGGTCGTTGCGAGGTGCCAAAATAGCTCGTTGGCATAGCCAAGCAGCGTCATGGTTCGAGATCTCTGATAGATCTCCGTATACAGAGGAAATGAGTTCCTGCTGTGAGGCAACAGAAGAACACAGGCTTTCGACTAAAGTTACTTTACCTCCTTCTTGAGTCGGGTATGTGCCGTTACCAATTTGAAGTAGTAAATTTGAGAAAACCTGCGCGTTTGCGTCACCTCCCAAATATGCTCGCATATTAAAGCTCAAATTAGTTAATATGACACTACGCCATAAAATAGAGCTCTTTAAACAGGCACCTATTTCATCGGCCCTCGTTCCTCTGGGTATTATAGGGAGTGTCTGCCTGAAGTCTCCACAGAATAGCACCGTTAAGCCTCCCATCGGTCGGTCATTTTGTCTTATATCTCGCAACGTTCTATCTACAGCTTCCACAGCTTTACGATTTGCCATCGTACACTCGTCCCAAACGATAAGGGCGCAATCGCGTAAAACCCTTGCTTTATCACTATTGCGAGACACGTTGCAAACAGGGTTTTCTGTGCGGTCCAAGTCGATTGGTATTTTAAATGTTGTATGTGCAGTTTTTCCTCCTGGTAATAAAGTGGCAGCTATTCCTGAGGAAGCGACGGCAAGGGCAATTTTGTTTTGGCTCCTTATTTGAGCCAAGATAACTTTAGTGAGGAAAGTTTTACCTGTTCCACCAGGTGCATCTAAAAACAGCATTTCTCCTAATGAATGTTCTACACTACAGCATACTCTATCAAAGATTTGACGTTGTTCTGTCGTCAAATTTGAACAGCCATTTCGCAATATTTCTGCTAACTCTTCGGGGTTGTAATTTATTTCAGATGTATACTCCCTATTAATTCGTTCCCCACCAACTGTCGGTGTCGGCAAGCCGTATTGACTGAGGGGGTTCCCTCCTATACTTGTAACTATATCTTGTATAGCCAGCAAAGCCCTATTATGGCAGCTTTCACGTACTTGGTCAGAAGTTTCACTATTTATATTTTGCTGTCTCAAAAAATCTTCGGCAAACGCGTCTTTATATTTTTGCCACAACTGCCCAGCGTCCGATAGGCCACAAAATGTCAACAAAATGGCAAATAAATGGCGCAAACGATGTGGACTATCACTGACGCATGCTTCGGCTAAAGCATCATCCCAATGCTGATCGCCATCTAATAAATGCCGTGCGCGGCAAGCAGCTTGAAATGTGGGATATTCTATATCGTCCACTTTGCGGAGCTCAGCAAAAGAAGTAGGTCCTCGCACTGTGTGAAGAAGAAGGCGTAAATAATAACACTCTGCATTATTTGGGTGCACCGTGTATACTCTTCCAATCACGTGTTCTTTAAAAATGCCGGACTCGCCTTCTACAGCAGTTCCACGTCTCCTGCGATTAAAAACACCTTGCTGCTTGTTATAAGTATAATAATGTGGCACTTCATTGTACAACAGAGACTTAGCGAAATTGTCTCTTTCGCAAAGGCGAAAGAATGCGAGCAAGGTGGTTTGTCTTGGGTTGTTCATTCTTTCTGCCACATTTTCTGGCTGAAAGTAAACTCGCTGCCCGCCTTCCAGGTGCACGTCAAGATGGATGACTGGCGGATACCTTTCATGAATAGGGAAACTCAAAATGCGCCAAACTGCCTCCGAAGAGCTTATGTATCGGCCAGATTGATACCTTGTCACTTCATCAAATTGGTTGTTATTTCTTAGTGCTATCATGGCTTGATCACTACCTTTATTAACATATTTACATATATATTTTATAGATTCGACGCT
This sequence comes from Polia nebulosa, assembly GCA_951329385.1. NCBI lineage: Eukaryota > Metazoa > Arthropoda > Insecta > Lepidoptera > Noctuidae > Polia > Polia nebulosa. The sequence goes on from OX589592.1 coordinate 32,566,516, forward strand.
ATTACAAATTTCAACATTAATGTGTGCTTGAAAAGCGTTTGACAAAACTGGAGAATACGGTACCACCCAACTATTATTTAGAATTATTTCTTGTCCACGGAATCTGTCAGTAGCTGTGAAACCACCTTGTGACGGTGATCTTCGCCGGTATTGCGGATACCCATTTTCCCCAGCCATAGTTAGTTCTTTCAGTGCTCTGGGGTATTTTTTTGAGCATTGACCATCTTTCATGCACGGTGATTCCCTGTTTAAGAGGCCACATGGCCCGTGAACCATATGTGTTTTTACTATGTCATGCAAAATCGGATCTGCATTATAGTCCGGAAATTCTGCACTTATGACACTGTCTATAGCATCGGGACGAATTTTTTCTTCCAGCCACAGAAGAATGTGCGCGTGGGGTAAACCACGCTTTTGCCACTCGACGCTATACATAAAACAAAGAGTTGAACCGAAAACTTTCTCCTTTGTAAGTAGATTAATCAAGACTTTGAGTTTTAAATGAAAAATCCTAGCAATAATGTCATGTCTGTCGTATGACGCCTGTCCTGTGAGAAGTGCCTGGCAAATCTCCGTCCACTTTGGATTTGTTGTAAATGTTATAAAAAGGTCCGGCCGGCCGTATTTACGGACGTAACAAAAAGCATCTTGCGTTCGTTCGTGCATATACCGCGGACCGCCTGTGAAACTGGATGGCAAAATAACCAATCGACCCAAGTTTTCGACGTTATTATCTGATTGCATGGCGTCCCGCAAGTGCACGTATTCTTCAGCGCGTAACCGTCGCTGGTTAGTGCGAATATACACTAAACGTTCAGTTTCTATTTTTGCGTACATGTCCACAATAAATTGGCTGAACAAACCACGAAATCGTTGCAAATATACGAAACTGTTTTGCCTTATTTGTAAAAGGTAGGAATAGTATTGTTGAGCAGATATTTTTTTTTGATAATTAGTGACTCTCGTAGTAGGGTTCACTTGGTACAGCCCAAAATTGTACCCATCTTCACCATGACAATAAATTAGTGGATATTGCAGGGCGTCGTAAGCTCGGTGGGTTTCCAAAATGCGTTGAAGGCGATCGTCGCGTGTACGCAACACGATATCACGTCTCTCACACTCCTGGTCGACTAAAACAACTGCAACTTCATCTGCGACGGGTGCATTGTGTCTTCCACGGTGTTCACCCACAGGACGTCTATCGGCACTTATAACAATTTTGAAATCATTGCTGCCTTGTGGAATTGACTCCAATGCAGCTTTGAATTCACGAACGTACTGGTTAACGTGATGCAGCAATTCTTGAAGTTGACCCAAAAGCTCAGCATTGAGCTGGGGAAAATTGTGATTTCTAACATTGAGCTGTTGCGTGTAATCGGATACAAAATAAATTTGGAGAAATTTGGGTTCATTTTCTGGCAGCAAAGATCCAATAAGGTGATAAACTTGACCTTGTACTTTGAAGGTTGGCATGAACGGTCCTTCCGTTATTTGTTTTGCCCCAAAGGAAGTCATTTGGAAAGCACTGTTATATAAACGAATATTATCCAAAAAACGGTTCGACTGGGGATGATCGCCATTCAGGAGACTTTTAAGTAAGTGTGGTGGATCTTGGAAATTTGGAAGAACAATTTTTCCATTTGAGCAGCACATTCCATCTGTCTCTTTCCTCCATTTCAAAGCATGACAAAAATTACAAATTTCTCTCATGTCACCCACGAAAGTAAAGCCAGCATAATTAATTCTAGACGAATATGTGAACCCTGATTTTTCCCTATTGTCCCAAGGTAATAAAATATTTGCATCGTCATTTTCCATGGACTCATCAGCTCCGCTATTTGTTTCTCTATTCATATGGTATCGAGCTCGTTCTATTTCTAGGCGAGATTGACGTTGTTCTGCTGTTTCTGCTCGTCTTAGTTCATCTATTCTTTCCCTTTCAGATGCAAGATAACTTTCATTGTTTCTTTGTACACCTACATAGTTATGTCTAGCTATTTGTAATCGTTCTTCTCTTTGGGAGAGAGATTCAGACTCGCGCGAGAGAGCGTGTCGCTCTCGGTCAGATGACAGACGTGCTTGGCGTTCCTCGATACTCTCTTGAGAACGCAAAGTCGCGGTCCGAGTTCTTTGCGAACTTAAGCGCGACTCCCTTTCTGTGAATGTCTCTGACTCGCGTGAGAGAGAGTGGCGCTCCCGATCAGCAGACAGCCGGTCTTCGCGTTCCTGGATACTCTCTTGAGACCGCAAAGTCGCGGTCCGTGTTCTTTGTGAACTTAAACGTGACTCCCTTTCGGTGAACGTTTCCGATTCACGTGAAAGAGCGATGTGCTCTCGGTTAGCAGATAACCGTGCTTCACGATCTTCTTCCGATTCCTGAGACCTACAAAGTCTCATCCTTTTCGCATTTCGGCTACGCAGCGAAAGGTTAGTTTTTTTTCTTTGAGGCATTTTCAAGGAAAATTAAAGCAATAAACAAAACTAACAACACTTATGACTGAATAGCCTACAAACTTAAAAGATCGGTGCGTCGAACAGTCTAGTGTGACAACGTATCGTCTGTTCGTGGTCGTGACTCAACGAATTGGCAACACTAACTTACTGTATAACGATTGGCACTATTGGATTCAAACTACGAAGTAAATCAAATACAATCTTTACTTCGTACTTCAAACCAATGACCAAAGTTGACCAAACGAAACCAATAAGATAAGCAAATACTTTTTTTTCGACCAATTTAGAAAATCGATAAACCAAGCAACCAAAGAACTTTTACGACACACGCAAGAACTTTTAAGACACCTAACGAAACCCAATTTGCCTAGTAAACACGGTGGACGTCATCCTCGCGCGGAAAATCTTAACACCGCGATTCAGAAAATGACGTCATTTGCACAACGCCATCTATCGGATTTAGATTTCAACTATCAACATTAGTTCTATTTTTAGTCTTAAGATGTCGTTGCAAGTACTATACTTAATTGCGTAACGTAATATTTTACTTCTTGAACTCACTAAACCTCATATCTTTTGATAGAGTGAACCGATTTCGATGAAACAAAAACTAAGTTAATCCTCAAGTTGCGTATAATTTTTGTATATAAACATTGTCAGCATTGAATTCGTAGATTTTACGTGATGTGCGCACAAACAAACAGACAAACAGACAAACAGACAAACAGACAAAAATTTCAAAAATGATGGAAATGGGTTCTGTTACTTATCTTTTCACACGCTGGCTATTTTTTGTTTCAATTTCTTCAATGTACAAAAATGACTTTTCTACAGATTTATTATATGTATAGATATAGATAAGTAACATAAACCAAAGTAGGTAGAATTTAAGTGAAGTGAAAGCATTGACCAAACGGCGTTTTTTATTTTTTTGCGGGTTGGGAAATCATCCAATGACATCTCCGCTCTGGGTGGAGCGGGAGGGTGTGTCAGACTCTCCCTGACTAAAACCCACCCCTGTTCCATCCCTGCCTGAGTGCCCAGAGGTGCGGTAACTCTATTAAGAATTTATTCGCTAACCCTAGACATGACCAAACGGCGCTGAAAGACTATCGCTCTATCCTGATCAAGGGCACAGAAGCGCCGGCGCTGCAGATAGGTAGGTAGTTGTTTTATGACAAAATACTGCGGGCCCTAACATTGGGAAAAAGCTAGGTATTGTAAATGGATTGACCTGGATAATTGGAGGTAATTCTGGTTGGTTGGTAGGGGCTGGTATTGATAGGATAATATTCGTGTTATTAAAACCTTTAAACCAAATCCGTTGACAATTTAATTAGTTCTTCAAAATAAAGCTTTATCTGTTAAGGCTAACTCAGTAACACTATGATAATGCGTTTCTCGGAATAAATGAAAAAAAAAAACAAGTAAGAGTTGCAATAGTTGAATTACTTGCAATATACCCTCAATGAAGAAATAGACGTAAACTGTTACCGGCTCTCTCTTGTCAATCCAATTTTACCTACTAAATAAATATTCTATGTAACTTTCTAATCGATCAACACAGAAAAGTTACCGAAAATCCAAGTCGATTTGTTTTTGGCAAAAGTGAAAATTTCGCTATCACACCACCAATTCAAATCGGTACCTAGCTACCTACCTAATTTAAATTCAATCAATAAGTTGGCAGTAGTTTCGAGTCGAGTATATCAGCTATAATACAGGGTGTAACGGAAAGGTGTGGTCATATTTTAGGAACTGCATCTGCCCATCGATATGAACAACTTTCTTCAAGAAAATCCGAAGACATTAAAAAAAAAAATTTACCTCCCATACAAATATTGATCAGCTGATGATAACTTTATAATTATGGAAAGTCCAACTTTTTTTTTGCGAATTTTCTATTTTTCTTAGAGAAAGTTGTTCATTTCCATGGGCAGAACCGGCTCTTAAAATATGACCACACCTTTCCGTTACACCCTGTATAATACCTATAGCTTACTTATATGTAGTACCTACTTTTCTCACCTAGTTGTCTGCCTAGGTTCCATATCCTAATCCTAATTATCCTTATTATAAATACGAAAGTAAGTTTGTTTATTACCTTTTCACACCACAAACACTGAACCGATCATCATAAAATGCGTACTGAAATTCTATACCCCTGACTACGTATAATCTGGTCTTGGATAAATTCAAAACAGAGGTACTGCGCCCCTTGGGCACTCAGGCAGGGAAGGAACAGGGTTGGGTTTTAGTCAGTAAAAGTCTGACACGCCCTCCCGCTCCACCCAGAGTGGGAGAAGTCATAGGATGATTTCCCACCCCACAAAAAAAGGGGTACAGAACAGAGGTCGCGGATAAATTCGAGATAGAGTTACCGCGGTCCTTGGTACAGAGGCAACTGAAGAAACAGGGGTGGGTTTTAGTCAATAAAAGTCTTATACACCCTACCGCTCCACCCAGAACGGGTGAAGTTATTGGATGATTGCCGTACGTAGGGTACCTAAATTTCATCCAGAAAAAAATGGATTGGTACTCCAGGAAGCCGACAGAAGTGAAAACTTGAACAAAAATGGCCAACGCGCCTCGCGTAGCGGTGTCGGTGGCGCGCGAGTTCAATTGTTGTAGCCCGTTTCATCTAAGGACCACAAGACGTACGGCGAAGTGCCACCGGTTCATGGTGGACATCCCATCCATACGCACAAAGCGTTTTGAGAAAACATTCATTGCACGTACAGCTAGAGAGTGGAATTCTCTACCGGAGTCTGTGTTTCCTGTAAGATACAACCTGGGAGTCTTTAAGTCAAGAGTGAATAGGTTACTTCTAGGCAAGCGTGCTCCATCTTCGACCACATCATCGCTTACCATCAGGTGAGATAGTGGTCAAACGCGAGCCTATCAAACATAAAAAAAATAAAAAAAAAATAGTTTTTTCCCATCTCAAAACTGCCCAACGCGCCTAAAGAAGTTTTCACTTCAAAAAGTATTGATCCCGAGTGAAAGAACAATAACTTTCGACGGTAACACAATATGTGATTGCTTGATCCACTGTATACCTAATTGCTTTAGCCTAAAGCATATAGTCCTTAAGCCTTTAGGACTCTAGTCTAGATACCGCTACGTATCTTTCGTCCCGTTTGGTCCCGTGTAAAGCGGGGGCGGGCCGCTTATTCACTATACGAGTATGTTTTCATCTGTACCTACAATTTCAGTTTTGTTCTAAACTTCTTTCTCCCTGACCTTTTCTACTGTTTCCCGACACAAAAGTGTCATCAAATGAATACATACATAATACTTAGTCTTCGGTAATAGTACTAACATTTACTGACATAATTTTATGTGCATCAAGTAGAATTTTCTAATTTTGTTTATGTCTATGACTTCACGCTTTTCCGTCATTATGACAAGCTCGTTTCTTAGCGGCCAACTTTAATTTAATTGTGTTACATCATAAAATCATAACCGTGTTACGTTTAATAGCAGACGACAATATTATGTGGGCGGGTGGCTCGGTAATAAGCAGAGGTGTATGTAGGTAGAATATTCACGCTTCACCAGCTAAGAACGTTTAGGTACTTACTCCTCTCGGGATTTCATACATATTCGCAAGTCCTTATTCTTGAAATGAGTGAACTGATTGGTGTAGCGCGTGTTAATAGCCCACACCTGAACTGGACCGATTTTAAGATATGATCAAAAATTGCGGTACAAAAAATATGAAAAGTAAATGTCTATTGATAAATCCCCCGAACATCTACATCTATAAAGAAAAGCCTACGTATCTTGTGTCTTCCTGAGAACATATGTCATACCCAGGTAGATTCGAAGAGTTGACTTCTCTCAGAGGACAATTTCCTCGTCGCCGGCCGGGCTGAGAATTAATCTTGAATAATCTGCCGTTTTAATGTTTGTCCACAAATCAATACTGCATTATAAGTTCAGAATGTCTGACAGAAGTATAGTAGTCTATTTATTTCACGAGAATGTCCAAGTAATCATCAGAAAAAGAATTTTCAAAGCGCACACGTAATTTGGTGGTGAGCGGAGTCACCGCTGTCGCTATATGCCTATATATTATAATGTACTCTGTGCTATATGCTGTCATGTCAAGTCTCTGACAGTCGGAAGTTGATCGCAAACGTCATCTGGCGCGCAAATTAAATGACACTCAGTACTTTGAACTACACAGAATAACATAAATGTAAGAATTCATCAAATGGACACTCAATTACGTCCCCTTTTTTATAAAGGATAAGCTATATATATAGTAGTTAATACAGGAAAAATCCTACTTGATTTTAGTTCCTAATTTAATCGTAATGAATATTAAAAAAGGCAATTGACGCTTCACCACTGATTTCGATGAAACTTGGTACACATACGCAAGGTGCCTAGATCTAAAAAAGATAGTTACGAACATTTTTGAAAAAGAGTTTAGAGAGGAAGAGAGACTCAATGTCTATCTGAAATCGTTTTCGAAAATGTTCGTTCTTAGCTAACTTTTTAGACCTGGGTGCCTTGCGTCCCTACGTATCTTTACTTTTTTATCAAGTTTATTTACAATCGGTTCATTAATTTCCAAATATAAGGACTTGACAGTTTGTATGGAATACCGTGAGGAGTAAAGCCTTATGTTGGGGGCGACTCTATGTATGTCTATGATCTACAGGTAGTTAATGTTACAAAACGCGGGCCATATTTTAAATATTGCTTGTATATAAATATAGAAATAAACAACTTTCTTCAAGAAAGTTAACATAATATAATAATGATAAGCTCGTCGAGTCAAAGCTCCAAAGTCTGGTGTTACAAAGCAAGCTCCAAAGTGGAATTGCATAGTCTAATTCCGAGAGGAACGGCGATGCGCCACCGACCAGGGCTTGGAACCGGTTTACTAATACCGGTTAATATTGTTCATAAAACCGTTATAATTCCGTTCATCGATTAACCGGTAAATTACAAAAGCGGTTTCGAATAAACCTAAATCATTTAGGTTACCGGTTATTACAGAGAGTAGAATTTTAAAACTCGCGCTAACCTGAATAAACCGGTTTTACTCAGATGCACGGCCGCCGCCGGGCGGCGGCCATTTGTCGCATTCTCGCGCGCTTACTTGTTCGTGCGTGTTTGTTTTCTTTCGTCGTTCACCGCAGATGCAAGTGTCGTGCGGCCGCTACGTTTTGTTATAAACTTATAACATAGACAGAGTTATTATAACATTTACCATGGGAAGAAAGAAGGAGAATAAAATATATTCTATGTTCAATTATAACCCAGAGACAAATAAATCAAAGTGTTTGATGGAAGGTTGTAACCAATACATCAAGGTAAGTGTTTATTAAATATTGCGGTACAAAGGCTTACGAATCAAGTAAACAAAAAGTAATTTACACTAGTTTGATATGTATTAAGTGTCACGTAAGACTTGTGCAGTTTTGAAACAGATAATAGTACCATAACTAAGTATGGTGTGTAAGTATCTATTTAGTGCGCGGTGATGCTAACCAGGCACCGTATTTCCGCAGAGTACATACTCAGTAACTTATCAATTTGCGACTTTAGGTACTATCGTTATGTGAACGTGAATCAAATCTAAGTTTCGTGAGAGATTACAATATTACGGAAGTGTTCGGGAAGATATCGTAAGAGGTGCGTTTTATTAATACGCGAAGTACCTAAATATGCTTAGAATTACAGTACCTACGGCCGGCCGACATATCTTGGCGGTCCTGAAGTTAGTTGTTTGGCTGCACAATGGTTTAATCTTTCAGGAACGTAATTGTCTACTGCGCAGCTAATTGGCTAACTTTAGGTCGACGTTAGTACAATACCTACGTGGTTTACTCAACCGTGTACTACAGGTATAGTATTCGTTAAACTTAATGGCGTGTGCGAAGTTAGCTGCGAGTGCTGCGCGCAGGTACTGTCAAGTCGACAATAATTTAGATAGATAGATAGATATTAAATAAGACCATTTAATGATTTTTATAACTGAGTGGAAGCTGTGTGAACATTTTTTAGGGGTGTATGGTACCTACTTATTGGTCAGTTTAGAAGTTGGTGGTATTCCCCCGCGTCATTATGTTTGACGAATAAAATACTGGAAAAATCCTTCCTTACATATTCTAAAACACAACGTCTGTCTGTCTGTCTGTCCGTTTGTGTGCTTGTAACTAAAAACCACTGGTCTGATTTTTGATGATGATTATTTTATTTACATGTATGTTACATATTACGCAAACCATAGGAAATTACCCAACTCCACACAAGTATTGCATCAGCCTAACAACGAGAGCGGATATGCTGAGTCGACGCATCGTGGCGCACGGTGACGTGCCCCGGCCGCCGGACCGCTGGAATGTAGGGCTCACTTTCGATTCAACCATTGAACGATCGTCATTAGACTAAGATTTTTTTGAACAAATGTTAATACTGAATTAAACCTGTTCCAGTAATCTCGGGGTTTCCTTGCACCTTCCTGCCGGACCGACATAATTGGCGCAGTCGGTAGGATCTTCGAGGATCAACGAGCACCAGCGAGCTGTCCTAGCGGTTATCAAGCCCGTTCGAGGATCCGAATCTACACGTCGTGGCCTGCGGCAAGGGTATCCAGCCATCGATACAGCAAGAGATACCGAGATGCGATACATGTGAGTACACTAAAATCTTTTTAGTGGATTGCTCTCCCTAATCTTTAAGTTTCCCTGTGCTCATAAATTTCCAAGATTTTTCACCCACGGGAATCGCGTAGCGTTAGGTTAGATAGTAGGCAGAGTAGTAGGTGTAGTGCTCAAGATTTAAATAGAGAAGTCAGCGTAGATTCTAGTATTAGGTTAGATAAAGTCAAGAATAAGATGGCTGACCTAGATGGCATTTTTAAGGCCCTTCGCTTGGTCCCCGAGTTTGACGGTAACGTCAACGTATTAACTAGGTTCATACAGTTATGTGACGAACTCGCAGACGAATTTGTTAAGAACGTAAGCCCACCTAACAAACTTTCGGAGATTGCTCTTATCAACGGTATACTAAACAAGATAACCGGCCCCGCGGCCCGATTGATAAATTCAAATGGCATCCCATCTAATTGGACCGGTATACGCAAATCTCTCGTAAATAATTTCTCAGACCAGCGGGATGAGACCGCACTATATAACGACTTAGCGTTACTGTCACAAGGGTCTGATAGCCCTCAGGAGTTTTACGAAAAGTGTCAGAACCTGTTTAGCACACTAATGACATACGTTTCTCTACACGAGACCCTGGCAACTACTGTTGAGGCAAAAAGGGACCTATATAAGAAGTTGACCCTACAAGCTTTTGTGCGTGGGCTCAAAGACCCACTAGGTTCACGGATTAGGTGTATGCGACCCGAAAGTGTCGAAAAAGCTTTGGAATTCGTTCATGAGGAACAAAACGTGGAATATATGCAACAGCGTAGTGGTCAAATTCCGGATAAGAAATTGCCACCTCAAATCATGCCACATAGACATTTGCCTGGACCATCGGGCTTTCCCATGCCACAACCTAGACAGTTATCTTTTAGTTTGCCTGGACCTTCTAGGGGTCCATTCGGACAATCAATGTCGCCACACGTACCCGCAACGTGGCGACCTAATTTAAATACTCAAAATCAGGCTGGTCCATCTCGCACGCAACAAATATTCCGTGCTCCCCCTCCTAATTATAACCAGAATAACGCATTTAAATTCGTACCGCGCAATACTGCACCGCAAGGTAATTTTCAACAGTCTAGGCCCATGAGTGGGGTCAGCCATTTTGTGCCGAGACTGTTACCACCCAGTAATGCGCCAAAGGGACATGACTGGACTAAGTCTGGTAATCCCCCGGCAAGTAATTATTTTGGAAATAAGGAGTTGAATTATAACGACTGTTTTAACTATTACGGCTTCGGAGAAGTTGATAACGATTGCTACTCCTATTACGAACCTAATGTCGAGTATTACGAGGGATACTATTACACTGATTACGATAAGGCGTGTTACCCACTGCCCGAAGCAGCTAACGATTCGGTAAAAGACGAGTCCATTAAACTATCTAGTTTAAAAGAGGATTTTCCGAATGCACAGGAATTAGACAAACCAAAATAGAAGTTAACCTTCAAACACAACGCCAGCTTCCCTACTTACAAATTCAAGATCCTCCCCTAAAGCTTCTCATAGATACAGGTGCTAATCAATCTTTCATTAGCCCTAATGCGATTGAAAGTTATTTTAATGACGTGCCGTTAAACTTTGACCCCTTTGAGGTTTGTAACGTACACGCAGTGACACGTAGCAACTATTCAATTACTCTACCTTGCTTTTCGGAATTGAATGATAGCGATCGCATTACACTTTTTGTATATCGATTCCACAACTATTTCGATGGTTTGATAGGGTCAGATTTATTAGACAAATGGGAAGCCGCCATTGATTTCAAGACCAAATCATTAATAACCAAAAACGCGTTAAATCCCTTACAGGTTTACGATTCGCGGAACGCTAATCTGTACGAGGATATCATTCCTGCCGGTACTTCTAAATTAGTCAAATTACCAGTTAACGTTCAGAACGGAGAAGTTATCATCCCGGAACAGATTATATCAAACTGTCATATTAGTGAATGTTTGACTACTGTAAAAAATCAGAGGGGCATAGTAGAAATTCACAATCCAAATCGAAGCGACGTTATTTTCTCCATGGATCACCCGGTGTGTGCGCAGCTTTATAATACTGAGTGCACGCGCACCGAGCAAGCACCTCAACGCGTAAAGGAAGTGTTATCGCGCTTGCGTACCGATCACTTGAACAAAGAGGAACGCGTTAACTTAGAATTATTATGTGCGCGCTACGCAGACATATTTTATTTAGAAGGAGAGAACTTGACTTTTACTAATAAAATTAAACACTCAATTAAAACTAGCGATGAAGTCCCTATATACACCAAGAGCTATAGGTACCCTTTCGTGCATAGACAAGAGGTACAGGACCAAATTAGTAAAATGTTAGATCAAAAAATTATTCAGCCATCAGAGTCTGCATGGAGTTCACCTATTTGGATTGTCCCTAAAAAGGCGGACGCTTCAGGTAAAATTAAATGGCGTTTAGTAGTGGATTTTCGGAAGTTAAATGAGAAAACTCTGGATGATAAATATCCCATACCAAATATTGCAGATATTTTGGACAAATTAGGCAACTGTCAATACTTCACAACCTTAGATTTAGCCAGTGGCTTTTATCAAGTAGAAGTTAACCCCACAGACATTCCAAAAACAGCATTCACTGTAGAACATGGCCATTTCGAGTTTTTAAGAATGCCCATGGGTCTGAAAAATAGTCCATCCACTTTCCAGAGGGTAATGGATAATGTTCTCAGAGACCTACAAAATACAATATGCCTAGTGTATCTAGATGATGTTATAATTTTTTCTACGTCACTCCAAGAACACATGGTCAATCTAGAAAAAGTATTCAATAGATTAAGAGAGTCCAATTTCAAAATTCAGATGGACAAGTCAGAGTTCCTCAAGCTCGAGACAGGTTACTTAGGCCATGTTATCAGTAAAGACGGCATTAAGCCGAACCCCGACAAAATATCCGCAATAAAGAATTATCCGCTTCCGAAAACCACCACAGAGATTAAAAGGTTTCTGGGTCTTCTCGGTTACTATAGGAAGTTCATACCCGATTTCGCGAAAGTAACTAAACCCATGACGCAGTGTTTGAAGAAGGGCTCGAAAATTACGTTAGATCAGAATTATATTGATTGTTTCGAAAAGTGTAAAACACTCCTAATTAATGATCCCATTTTACAGTATCCGGACTTTTCAAAAGAATTTATCTTAACGACAGATGCATCGAACGTAGCCATAGGAGCTGTCTTGTCCCAGGGTATCATAGGCACGGATAAACCCATTGCTTATGCTTCCAGGACCTTGAACAGTAGTGAGATTAACTATAGCACAATTGAGAAAGAACTCCTTGCAATTGTCTGGGCTACTAAATATTTCAGGCCGTATCTTTTCGGTAGAAAATTTAAAATTGTCACAGACCATAGGCCCCTCCAATGGGTAATGAACATAAAAGAACCCAACTCGCGCCTCACTCGATGGCGATTGAAACTAAGTGAGTTTGATTTCTCTGTGGTTTACAAGCAAGGAAAATGTAACACCAATGCAGACGCATTATCCCGAATTGAAGTACATAACGAGGAGACTAGCTCCCTTATAGTCAACCCTACCGAAAAACCATCCTCAATACTAAATGATTCTAACACCGATACAGTTCACACTGATGCCGAAAATCCGATACTAGAGGTACCTATAACTGATTCCCCACTTAACAAATACCACAGACAAATCATTTTCACAGTGGTCGATGAAGTAAAAAGCCGCCCGTCAGCTTCAAAACCGTTTGAGTCACACGTTAGAACACATATTCAGATTTCCAAGAGCAATCTCGAAGAGGATGTCGTAAACGCTGTGAAAGAATATATTAATCCTAAGGTAAAGACCGGTATTCTCGTTAATCCCCCATTAGCAATGTACAAAATCATTCCCATTATTCAGAATAAGTTTAAAAGCTCATCTATGGATTTAGTCTTAACAAAGGCAGAGTTACAAAATGTCAAAGATTATCTAAAACAACAGGCGATAATTCGCAATTATCACGAAGGTAAAACGAATCACCGTGGAATTAATGAGTGTTATCTGTCTTTATCTAATAAATATTACTGGCCAAAAATGAAGGAACACATAACGAAATATATAAATGAGTGTGACACATGTGGTCAAGCCAAATACGATAGGAACCCCATCAAACAAAGGTTTAATATTGTTCCACCTCCAACCAAACCGTTCGAAATAGTACATCTTGATTTACTCAGCGTCGAAACGCAAAAATACCTCACAATCATTGATACATTTTCAAAATATGCCCAAGCCTACCACCTAAGAGACGCAACAGCGGTTAGCGTCGTACAAGCTCTTTTAACATTCGGCACGCACCATGGATTCCCCTTAACTGTCGTCACGGACAGAGGCCCGGAATTTACGAATCAACTATTCGCGGAGTTCGTTAAAATACATAAAATTCAACACCACAAGACCTCAGCATGTACACCAAATGAAAACGGCATGGTGGAAAGGCTACATTCCACACTTTTAGAGCATCTACGTATTTTAAAATTGGAACATCGCAGAGACTCCGCTATGAGTTTAATGCCATATGCAATCCTGGGTTACAATAGCTCTATTCACAGTTTCACCAAGTGCAGACCTTTAGATATAATTACTGGCCATTTAGACCCTCGCGATCCGTTAGATATAAATCTGTCAGAAAATATACTACAATCATACACACAAGAACATCGTAACAAAATGCAAAGAGTCTTCGAGATGATTTACGATTCATCTCTGCACGATCGCACAAAGATTACCGAAAATATTAACAAGAACAGGGAAACCGAACAGGAATACTCTGCGGATCAACAAATTTTTGTACGGAACCCAATGGCCAGTCGACAAAAACTGGCCCCCAGATTTACACGCGATACAGTATTGGCGAACTTACCGATCCACATCTACACTAAAAAGAAACGTGGACCCATCGCTAAGTCCCGCCTGAAACGAGTCCCTAATACCAACCTCTTGTTACAGGACTGCCCTCCTGGCTCTGAGCCTGACGCAAGCGGAAGACATAACGTTGAATAGTCTGGAGAATGGACCAGGCATCTTGCCTTTTAGGCTAGGAAAAACGAAAGTTATCTCCCATTACCACTCGTTTATCCAACCAGTTAATCTGGACGTTATTAGTAGCAATATAGATTTAGTAAGAAAACAGTTAGATAATATTTCACCTGAATTTCACAATAAAACCCTGTCATTATATACACCACATATAGAATATCTCTATAGTAAATTAACGCAGCTAACTGACCAGTTAGAATTGTTCCAACCTAATCGCGTCAAGAGAGGTCTAATTGATGGGTTAGGTTCAGTTGTTAAAAGCATCTCTGGGAATTTGGACTATACAGACGCTATTCGTTACGATAGTGCAATTAAAACTCTGCAGGAAAATGAGAATAAAATGGTCACGGAATTAAATAATCGCGTTAGTTTAAATAAACATTGGATGTCTGAAAACTCGAATATTCTTAACAAATTAGTCCAGAATCAGAACAAAATCAAGGAGACTGTAAATGAGATCATGATTAGCGACTTGCGACATGAAAAAGATATCGTCAAGTATGCCCAACTGGCCCAGTATATAACGATGCTAGCGGATAATATTGAAACGTTATCTGAAGAATTACTTAGATTAGAAAACTTATTAGGATTTATACGTGCTAAAAGCACACATTTTCTTATGTTTAAGTTAGATACATTTAACAGAATGATAGAACAGTTAAATGCTCTCTATGGCAGAGAGCATATACTAAACGCTAGTTTTAGGGAATATTTCGACATAATCAAGTTAGGTTACTACTATAATAGCCGAAATTTGGTATTGATATTTAAGTTCCCGGTAATCCTTCCCTATACCTATGACCTTTACAAGCTATCCATAGTTCCCAATAAAGATAACAAAGTACTAATTCCATCTTATCCTTTCCTGGCAATTCATGACAAAGATTTCATGTACATAGAGGCAGAATGCCCGAAGTCAAAACAATACTATCTCTGCGAGAACAGCATCAATCAACACTACAGAAGTCAAGGCGACTGTATTCACCGTCTCATATCCCAGCAGCAAATCGACGAGTCCTGCCAATTCATCACAACGAAATTAGAAACCGAAGCCGTGGAACCACTCGACGACCGACACTATGTAGCAAGCTTTCCGGTGCCTACAAAAATTCGCCTGTCCTGCACCGAAACCCAATACAGCACAGTGCTAGGAAGTTATCTCATCACGATCCCAAAAGGCTGCGATGTGCAAACCCCGGACCTAACCCTGGCAAACAAGGACGACCGGTTGAAAGGACAAGTACTGAAGATCATGAACATCCCATTCAATAACGGAACCAACTACAATTCTGAAGCTAGAATATTAACACTCAACTCCGTCAATCTCCGCAGCCTCCATGTTGCAAATAAGGAAATATCCATGGAAACGCCATTAACCCTGACTAAATCCGACATTCACAGCGTGTACTATACTATCACGCCGCTATACCTAATACTATTAGGTGCAAGCGTACTGGGCATCGCGCTCGTATTACGAAGATACGCGAACCGGCGCACACTGGAAACAACACCGGAACGCACAAACGGCGAAATAGACAGTGGCGAGGTATATGCCGAGATCAACAACCACACTGCAACTGCTCAACCAAGGTTGTCAGCGCTATTCTCGAACCAACTCTCGAATAGTCGCTGAGCTTCGGGAGGGAGATGTTACATATTACGCAAACCATAGGAAATTACCCAACTCCACACAAGTATTGCATCAGCCTAACAACGAGAGCGGATATGCTGAGTCGACGCATCGTGGCGCACGGTGACGTGCCCCGGCCGCCGGACCGCTGGAATGTAGGGCTCACTTTCGATTCAACCATTGAACGATCGTCATTAGACTAAGATTTTTTTGAACAAATGTTAATACTGAATTAAACCTGTTCCAGTAATCTCGGGGTTTCCTTGCACCTTCCTGCCGGACCGACATAATTTGTATGTATCTACCACACTACATATTAGTATAGAAAAAATATTATCTGGCCAGTTTTTAGTAAAAGTAGGTACATTTGCCTGTGATAGATAGGGTAAGTAGCAGGGTTGAGATGTTTAAATCTTGTGATTTAAATCAGTGATTTAAATCGCAATTAATATCAAATGTTTTTTTTAAATCGTTGATTTAAATCGATACCTTTTTAATGCATCAAACTGAAACAGAACGTTTCAGGGGATTCCCCCGACATAAATTCCAGCGCACACATACGAGCAGTGCTATGTTTATTTACACAGTGCGGGTATTTCCCGAAATGTAAACTGGCGACTTGATGTGTTTTCGCCCGGTTATTTGCGATAGATTAGTGAAAGCGTGAATACAACAAAATGGCTGGAAGGACAAAAGATGCAGTCTGAGTCAGTCAGTCATTTTAATGAAAAAGACTGTTTATAATGTTTTTTTTCTGCAAAAAAATACAACCGACTTCCAAGAAAGAAAATACACTAAAAATAACTTTAGTTTCGGAAGTCGGTGTTTGTATTAATTTTGTTTCTTCGTTATTTGGCACCGATTTAGTTGTACCCCAGAACTTAAACTAAAAATTAAAGTTAGGCCCAAATTTATAACCCCAATAATATGTAGGTATTTTGAACGTAATTGCAGAAAACCAAAACATAATCTGTGGATACAATTTTTTTTGTATTTGTCGATATTTCAAAAAGCACTGAATCAATTTCAATTACATTTATATGGTGGTCCCATATAAATTTAATTGAAATTGATTCAGTGTACTCATGAGTATACACACATACGAATGAAAATAGAATTTTGAAAATGGGTCCTCTAATCACAGAGATATCGGTGAACATACATAATAAAAACAGATACAGTCGAACATAGAACCTTCTTTTTTTTCGAAGTCGGTTAATATGTGACTGTCTTAGCACGGTTCTGTTTTTAGGAGACCATTTGTTATTTTTTTATGATGCGTTTTTGTTTCATTAAAACTTAAGAAGAACTGCAATGTTAATTAGTTTTTATTTTATGATTAAAATATAATTAAAATAAATTAACAGGTTTTATTTATAGCTATTAGCCGACTTCCATTTGTAAAGAACATAGTTTAATATGTAAAAAAAAACACTGATTTAAATCAAATAACAATATTTTGTTTTTTTTTTTAAATCGTGTTTTTATCAACCCTGGTAAGGTACAAGTTTAGTTTTTGTCGAAACAAAAACCGGAGCGTGGAGCTGCACAGAATTCGCTCTAGTCTTCATACGATTTACAAAAAAAAACAACTTTAGTATTTCTCGCAATTATGTATCAGATATTATTCTATCCTCCATAACATCCAGGAATATAGTATTTACCTACATCGACGAGAGTGAATTCTCGGACCACTATGCGCCTAACAGGGGCTCTACCTACGCAGCGGTGGCAATGCATGGGAGCATCGGGGTGCCAGTCGGGTGAGCGGGACGGGTCGTGGTTAGCTCGCTGCCCGGCAGGCAGCACTCGGTCCGTTTTCTATACTCGGTCCAGTGAAGACATTTATTTATTTATGCTGTTAATGGGCAACGATATTGATCGCCTTATGTTTATTTGAAGGTAGGTTAAGTTTGGTAAGCTTTGACAGATTAGTCGTTAGGTGTCGAATCATTAGTATTTCATTTTAGATTTATTACGTTGTGTTTTATAATATGTAAGGATGGATGGATAATGAACAGATAACAGAATAAAAGCCTAATGTTAAATAGATATTATTAGCAAAAGCAGAAATGAACTGGAACTAGGACTAAGACTTCTATCGCACTCGAGGCGTGTAGGTATGACTCGCGTTCCAACCGTTTGTTTGAAGATAGAATACTGTAGATATTTTTACCGTGCTGAAGCGCTTAAATTTCCTGTTACTTTTTTAATTTTCTCTCAATTTTTTCGCTTCTTTTAATTAATATCAATCTTATGAACTGGTTAAGATTCAGCCCTATTTCCTTACAAAATAGTTTATAGGTTTTTTTTTTTTGCAATATTTTTTTTTAAATCTTTATTAAGGCGGAGCTTGGCCACAATACTGACTATGTCGCTCCATCATAGCCAAATTTTGAGTTTTAAATTATTTAATATGATTATAGTATATTTTGTAAAGAGTTCTAGCCTCGTCCGACATAGAATTAGCTAAAATACTATTGCAGGTACCGATTTCAGACATGTTTTGGGAATTATACAAATTTCTCCTGAGGCGTTCGCCCCGCTCAGACTTCACTAAGACATGGTGTACGTCCTCGATTATTTCATATTTCTTGCAATTAGGTGAAGGTGTGATACCCATAAGGAACGTAAACTTCCTCGATGGGATGTGACCGGATTGCAGCCTCATGGCAGTAACAATTATCTATTCTATTAAGTAAACAGTTATCTATCCAGGGAATCATTAGAGGCTCAGGCTGAATGGTGCTGTACCAAATACCTTTCTCTCTTGATCTGACATCATGAAATTCTTTACACAGTTTATGACAGTATTTTTTAACCACATAAAAGTTATCTGATAAAATGGGTACTATATCTAATGGAGTACTCTCAATACCGTCTCGCTAAACATCCACCACTTCGTTGCCATGCAGCCCGATATGTGACGGAATCCACTGCAGTATTACTAATTTAGAATTTTGTCGAAGTTCCAGAATCTGATTAATTATTGTTTTCTTTTCCTTGCAAGGTTAATCTACACGTGCGTGGTTTCAATTAATTACACGAATTCGTTTACATTGTATTTTTGTCTGTACATCTTTATAGGTGTATATCCATTTAATAGTTTGTTACATGCTTAGACTTTTTTTTTCAGGGAAACCATGGATATAATTTAACGCGGCATTTTTTTTCGCAACACAGAGCAAAATATGAAGAAATAATGAAATTAAATACGGAAAATAAAGAAAATATGCCAGCGCAACCATCCCGCAATACCAATTCCGTTATGGAGTGCTGCACGAAGCTTGTTACTGTACATGGTCGGCCCTTTAGTATCGTTGAAGACGAAGCTTTTAAAGGATTACTTAAGTTGATTCCTGCAATGAGCCAAAAAGAGCAGCAGGCTATTAACGTAAAGAACGTTAAAGAAAACATACGTCAAATGGCCTACGGAGTTCGGCAACAAATTTTTAATGAATTAAAACATAGCCTATTAGCGCTCAAAGTGGACGTAGCATCAGTTAAGCTACGAAGATTTCTTGGATTAAATATTCAATATATTTCAAGTAAGTAATCTTAACCAACACCTATTGTGAACTTAGTATTTGCCGCAGTTTTAATTTAAGGCATTTTTTGTTATAGATGGAAAGATCGTTCTCCGTAACTTGAGCGTTGTTGAGTTGCACGATAGAAATACTGGAGACTATCTGAAAGACAGTATTGCTATGTCCCTAAGTCGTTTTGGAATAGAGCTTAAACAAATATTGACAATAACAACAGACAACGGAGCAAACATGTTGCGCATGGTAAACAGAATTGACGAATCTGTCAGCGAATTGTTAGATGAATCCATCAACCAATCATTAGATGAATCTATTAACGAGGATAGAGCTGGTGAATCATTTGAAACAAACGATGAGGAGAATATACAAAACTTGGAGCTAGAAGTCGAAGCAGATAACATTGTAGTGCGTAAAGTTATAAGCATACGGTGTGCTGCGCATTGTTTGCAACTAGCAGTTAAAGACGCATGCCAAGACATACAAGAGTTTCTCGAACAATGCCGGCAGCGCGTTCGTTATTTACGTACACCCAATATGTCTCTAAGACTAAAGCAGCAATGTCTGTCTCAGGCAGTTATCGATATGCCTGTCAGGTGGGACTCAACTGCGGATATGCTAGAGAGCCTACAAAAATTGAAATCATTTTGCATTGCTAACTTAGATGTACCAGCAGAAATTTGGTCTTCTTTAGACAAATATTTGGAAATTCTACAACCATGTAGGTATCTGTCTAAAATTCTACAGAAGGAACAGCTAACTTTTGGAGATTTTTACATCTCATGGATGCAATGTCGTCATCAAGTGGCTCAGATAGATGATCCCTTTGCCAGTCGTCTAGAAAATTGTATGATAAACCGTCAAGCTAGCCTCTTTGAAAATGAATATTTTGTGGCGGCCATATACTTAGACCCAAGAGTCAATTCAGTCCTTACAACTGAACAAACAACCAGTGCAAGGATCCTGTTAATTGACATTTATAAAAGAATTGTACAGCTCAATGAGAGAAGAACTCAAGGTCCATCGAACTCAGCCTCTGAACCGGGACCTTCAAGAGAGCTATCGAATCTGTCAAATTTTGATGATTACCTCCATCAGCAATTTGCACGTAACAGTACTAATAGACAGGAAATTAATAATGTACATGTTTTAGAAAGAGAAATAAATTTTAAACTAGTCGAATTTTTGCAAGAACCTGTATTGCCGTCTAATTATAACATATTGTACTATTGGGAGACGAAAAAATTGACAGATCCTTTATTATTTAATCTGGCTAAAGTAGTTTTGGCTACACCACCGACAAGTGTTAGCGTCGAGAGACTCTTTTCTTCGTTAAAATTTATACTCAACAACTTAAGAATGAGTTTGAATGACTCTATAATAGAAGATGTGATGATTGTCAGAAATAATCATTTATATTCAGAATAATTATTGTCATCATCATTAGCCTTTTACGGCGCAATTACACGACTTTTAATGGTTTTTAATTGAACATCACGTTTTCTTTGAAAAAAATATATGTTACTCAAGACAATTTCCGTCGTAATTTGATCTCAGAATATTTGAAGTCATATTTTTATAACATAGTGTAATTTATTTGTAAAGTTATATCTAACGCGGATAAAAAATTAAGAATCACGCAAAAACTATACCTAAGTAAAGCGTATTTTTATGAAACATTCACCGTTTTAAAGATCATTTAATTATTAATAATTAATAGTTTTAAGCCTGTTGTTTTATGTGTAATAAATTAATAATGCGTCTAATTTCGGACAGCGCTCCTTGATGGGCGAGTCCTATTACTGGGTGGACGCGTTACGTGAGCTCAGCGCAGAACACGCACGCTAACCACTCAAGATCATTGGCAGCTAATAGCGCCTTAATGTCCCCACTGCATACTGATATAATTTTATGGGTGTAATAAGACAAACAATTTAGATTACCATTTATTTTTAAATCTAAATATTAAAAGAGCTAGGCTCTTAAATTAAAGGAGAAGAAACATAACCAAAGTCAAAATCACAGTACTCAAAAATATTATCATTGTTGATTAATAATAACAATAACATGGGCATTTACCTACGTTTCAGATCGGCCCTTATTTTTTTAAACATTAAACTTAATTTATTTCGTTTGAATTATTTCAACGTCGATTATTAAATCTACTTTGAACTAATTCAAATAAACGTTAAATGTTAACTCTATCTATATTATTAACATTAAGCGTGAAAATACGTTGAAATTTTGAAAAGTAATAAGTAAATAATAGGATTTGATTTATCCCCAATATTAATGATTGTACCTTATAATAAGATGTTTTCTGTTTATATTTAATTAAGATGAATGGACAATCGCCAAAAACTATTTCAATTATTCACTTTTTTACGATGCTTTTCTTTTAAAGAATCCACATATCTTAGAATAGTCACATATGCTTCAGACCGCATACAGGGAGGTAAAAACTGTAGTTCACCAATCAATAAATTTCCAAAATAGTAATTCCTTTTGTCTAATTCTTTGTCAAATATACAGTGAATACAGGTCACACTTGGTACGTTATCTCCATTTTGCGAAAGTAAATCAGATTCTGTGTCACTTTCAGCTTTTTGTTCATTAGAAGGTTTCTTAGAGTGAGCTTCTAAAACGTTAGTATTACTACAATCTACTGTTACCGCAATTGAACTAGCTTCATTGCTACGATGATTATGTGATGGGTTAATGATCAATGACTGAGAATCTTCGTTATTTGGTTTATTACATATTTTTCTTTTTCTTGTTTTATCTGGAATAAAAATAAAAGTGTCATTACAAATATTATTAATTGTTTTATTTACCCTGTATGGTTTAGACTCATCACACCACCTTTTTTCCCGGTCTAAAAATATAATTTGCTAGGGTATACCCAAATTTGCGCACTGGTTGTATTTTTTTCCTGTATTTGATATTGTTACGAGCTGGGTATGGGACAAATTATTCTACACCGATTAATTCACCAAATATCCTTTAACTCAACCACTTATTTAATTAAACACTAAATCACTAACAATCACTATTCTCTTCGTAATGGCTTGTATTCGCTTCCGTTCGAATTCGTAGTCGAAAACAGACTAACTCACTCGCCGGCCACCCGGCCTATTTATACGGTCATAGAAGTTTCCAGAATATTGTCGAACTATCCTATAGTGGAATATTCTAGAAACATTTATGAACTTCTACACAGTACCACATTGGAATGTTCTCGAACGTAGTAGAAACTTCTGGAAACTGCCAACACATTCTCAAACGTTCCAGTGTAATACGTTTGACGTAACAATATATAGGATGCCGGTACTTAAACATGTGATTGTACTCATGATAAAAAACAACTTTTACTATGGGACCAAACCTGAAATCGCGAAAAAAATCTGCTGTTCAGTACATTTATGTTCGCCTACTGACTGGTCAAAATGTACTGTACTGCCTATTTTTTTTCGCGATTTCAGGTTTGGTCCCATAGTAAAAGTTGTTTGTTATCATGAGTACAATCACGTGTTAAAGTATCGGTCACTAATTACCAGTCACCCTATCTATGAAATGGAAACAACCAGTGCCCAAATGTTGATATATATATCCGCCTCGGACCGCGCTGAAAACGATCCTGTCCGAAGCAGACCGAGCAGTACATAAGTGACGTTGACGGGCTGTGTGGCGCACTTCCCCATCCCTTGCTCGAACCAGCCCGCGCCGCTGAGCCTGTAGGTTTAAATTCGTCCTCAAATAATCAAAGTTCGATCCAGCCCGTCCCTTGCTGTCCTCCCCCTAGTGGAGCCCTAAGCTGAGGTCCGTACCCCACAGGAGGTGCCTTTAGGGTGTATACCTAGTATTCGTCAAACTTAATGGCGTGTGCGAAGTTAGCTGCGAGTGCAACTGCGCGTAGGTACAGTCAATTCGACAAAAAATTAAGCCCTTTAATGATTTTTAAAACTGTGTGGAAACTGTGTGAATATTTTTTACCTATTTTATGTCATTTTGGATGTTGGTGGTATTCCCATACGCCAAAATTTTACGAATACTATACTCGCTTAGTTTTTAAGTTTTTTCAAATAAGCTCTGGCCGGAGGCTAATAAATTAAAGTCACCACAGGCTAGTAGGTCGACCAGCGAACTGCCACCCAAAAAAAAATTCTTAAAAAAAAATTTTTTACAAAAAATAAAACCACTTCCAAAACAAAAAGCAATAAAAATGCAAAATAACTTTAAATTCGAAAGTCAGTGATTCTGGTTTTGTATCTTAATTTTTTGACACCGACTTCCGAAATTAAAGTTGTTTTGCACTTTTTTTGTTTTTTTTTTTAATTTACTTGGAAGTCGGTTATATTTTTTGTAAAAAAAAAAATTCTCACTTTTTAGCTGTGGTTCCCCATTAAATTGTGTTAACAATACATAAACATACGATCGCAGCAATCGCGAGTTATTTGCTACTAGATATTGATGAGTTTGACTGTCTATCTCCGAAAATCTTCGTTCGACCGACCTTGAAAAATATGCATTTTAATAATGAAAACCCCATCCAAATTGGATCATTACTTTTCGAGAAAATTGCGGACAAACAAGATACATACATACATGTACAGACGGGTCGAATACAGAATCTCCTTTTTTGAAGTCGGTTAAAAATGTTCGAAAAAATTGAAATAATTTGGCTAATTGGTTACGCGGCTTGCGGCTCTAATCATTAGACCCACGGGCCGTTTAAAAGGAGCGTCGTCGGCAACGATGCTCCTTTTAAACCACTCGTCTCACTTTTAGACAACTCGGCGCTTTGATTTGGTTGACATATGATGACGAGCCAGTCGTAGTAATCAAATTAATAATCTACCTACCATCCGCTGTAACAGAAGTTGTATCCTTTTTAGCTTCAGTCAACAATGGTTGGACACCCGTTAAGTCTTGTTCAGTAAAAAAAGTCTCAGAGTTGGCTCTTAAAACTTTAGTACTAAGATCAGCATAGTCTATTGTTACTGCACTTGAATCAACAACATTTCTGTAACGCTTCTTTGATGATATCAATGACTGAGAGTCTTCATTATCTGGAACACAGGGCAGGTTGTACAAAGTTGATTTCACATTACGAATACGAATTAAATGTTTTATTTAACTTGCACTGTCTGTTTTACCTACCATTCTCTGCATTAGAATCAAAAACTGTATCCTCTTCAGCTTCTGTGAAAAATGGTTGACTATCCGGTAAGTCTTTCATTTGATAATAATGATTCATTTTTTTACGTAATTCTATCACAATATACACCTTACTTAACAACAAAATTCGTGAAATTCAATTGTTTTGTTACGCACACGTCACATAGAACAAAACTACTCAGCCAGCAACGTGGTCGAAGAGTGCGTATTCGTTGGCGTAGAGCGAGAGCGTTGTTATTGTAGGTGTAAGAGAGATGGCGTAGTAGGTAGAACTCGTTTATACCGTCGAAACTCAAATTAACCGGTTAATTTCGCTCAACAGAACCGGAAATTGTAGAAAAAACGGTTTCTCCCTTAACCGGTTAAAATACCGGTAACCGAAACCTAAACCGCAATCGTTTCTGGTTCGGGGTCAATGACCAAAACCGGTTTAGAAAATTAACCGGTTTCCGAGCCCTGCCACCGACAGATGGTGGGCATCCCACCCACCCACTCGCACAAAACGTTTTGGGAACACATTCATTATGCGTACAGCTAAGGAGTGGCGTTCCCTGCCGGAATCTGTGTTTCCTGATAGATACAACCTGGGAGTTTTTTAGTCGAGAGTGAATAGGTTACTTCTAGGCAAGCGTGCTCCATCTTCTACTACATCATCGCTTACTATCAGGTGAGATTGTAGGTCAAACGCGAGCCTATCAATGATAAAAAAGTACCGTAGAATGGGGTGACATTTAAATACCGGGGTGTCTTAGACATTGACAGTCAGGAGTGACAGTGAAGTATTTTAATTAAAAAACTAATGAGTGAACATTTTATTTTTATTTCCTGTTTACTTTCTTATTACATACAAAAAACAGGGGCGATCAAAGCGACCCCATATCAAGTATAAAGTCCAAACGCCTCCTGCCGGAGGCTCTACGCGGGGATCGTGCGTTTTGAGAAAACATTCATTGCACGTACAGCTAGAGAGTGGAATTCTCTACCGGAGTCTGTGTTTCCTGTAAGATACAACCTGGGAGTCTTTAAGTCAAGAGTGAATAGGTTACTTCTAGGCAAGCGTGCTCCATCTTCGACCACATCATCGCTTACCATCAGGTGAGATAGTGGTCAAACGCGAGCCTATCAAACATAAAAAATAAAAAAAAAATCGTGCAGTCCATGGCCCTTTACGGGGCACCGGTGTGGGTGTGTTCAATAAGGCGGCGACCAGCTCGCCGGTTGAACGCGTCCCAAAGGGTCATGGCCATTCGGCTCATCAGCGGATACCGCACGGTCTCCTGTGAGGCGGCGAGCCTCCTTGCCGGACTGTCGCCATGGGATCTGGAGGCCAGGGTCTGCGCTGCTCTGGGAGTGGCGCGAGGCCAAACGCCGGGGCGAAACTCTGCTGCCGCGACACCTCGCGGCTCGGCGGACGACATGGAAACACGTACTGGGCGTAGGACGTCGCGAGACGACTTCCGGCCACCGTAGACCTGGGCATGCGGACGGCGAGCAGTGGGTAGCTCGCCGTCCGATCAGCACCAGGCCCGTGAGTCGACGGCGCGTTGTGTTCCCCGCGCGCCTCAAAGAGATGTTGTCATCCACCACTGATGCAGCCCATCGTGGCCGGTGCCTGCATGCCTAGGGGTAGCGGATAAATTCTGAAAATGAGTTACCGCACCCCGTAAGAGTCTGACACGCCCTTCAGCTCCACCCTAAGCGGGAGAAGTCATTGGATGATTTCCCCCCCCCCTCCCCCCCCCCCCCCAAATATATCAAGTATGAAGATGATAAGCCATTTAATGCTTTTTTCTCGGAACTAAGGGTGTAAAAAAAAATATATATGCCTATTTTTTATAATTATGGACCATGAGTCGCCATTACAGTTTTCTTTTATATTTTTTCTTATAAAACTGAAGATCAATGTTACCCCATTATACGGTAGGTCGCAACTTTAAAAAAAAAAAAAAATAGTAAATTCCGAAAACAACCTTGCATACTAATTTTGATCAGCTGATGATAATAATAATAGGGAATTTTCTGTGATTTCCTCGATTAAAGTTTTTAGTAGATGTCTATGGGCAGAAATGGTATCTAAAATACGACTAATCGTTTCCAATGTAAAATTAGACAAAAAAAGTATTTTTGTACAGTCTACCTAAGCAGACTATAAGACCTAAGCTGCTATACCTATAGGTACAGTTCTCCGTGACTACAGAAACAACTAGATAATATTTCGTGATCTCGCAACCGACAAATCAGTCTAGGTTTCTAGTTTAACCTTGACCCTATAACTCAACAGAGAAGGTTTCAGGAAAGCCTTCTTTTCAAATCGCCATAATAAATCAAACTGCATTGTCCCATCGATGGGCAAAGACCTACACGACATCAAACATTTCGTAATCATCACAGCTCCAAACTACTTGTAGTGTGAGTAACTGATCATGATCATTTTAAGTCAGTGGTTCCCAACCTGTGGTCCGCGGATCACTGGTCAGGTCCGCAAGAGCTAAAATAATGTCCGCGAAAGGTTCACAAATTCGAACTGAAAAGTAACATTGAAAAATTCTATCAAAAATGTTGTAATTTCTAGGACTCTTTTCTTTACCTATGATTTTAAGTGGATTGTGAAAGCGTAAATTTTTATTAAAAAAACGATAACGTTTCCCAGTAACCATACACCCAGTAAACATAGTCCAATTTTCATTATTTTCGGAAATTTTGTAGATATAATGAAAAACTAGTTCCGTAATTTTTTTTATTTTAAAGATATGTTGCGTACGATATAAGTTATTAGCATCTAAATATCTATATTTTTTACTAAAAAATTCCTCGATCGTTTTATTTTTTTTTAAATTAAACTAAACTGAATTACTAAAAAAGAAAAACGTACAGACCTAGATTAAGGTATACAAAATCTAAAGAGGCCAAAATTGTCTCATTTCGTAAAGGTTTAGGGGGTAAAAACGTTATCGCCCGAAACAATATTTCATAAAAGAAACGTAGGAAATTGCCTCCAAGACTTGCAACTCTCTCTATCGCACGGTACGGGACACAGAGCGAGCGGTATGAAAAAGATTTTTTTTGAAAATACCTGCTCGCGCCGCGTATCGGTGCTTCCAATCCTCTGTGGTTTTGAATTTGTTTTAAGATTGCCACATTTTTTGTCTTTAGGACTTCTAGTCCCTGCTAAAAACAAAGTTTGGGAGTCACTGTTTCAAGTGAATGGAGAAGGACCTTGCCCAAAGAAATGATTAAAAAGTTCACTCATTGTTCTATTTTTGCGTGGGTAGGTCCAAGACGGGTTGCAATCATGCCGCAGTCATTATGCATTCATTCTGATGTGATAATGGCTGCTTTGTTTGTTTTTTGTTTGTGGCGTACCTACAGAGAAAATGTTACGCCGTTTATGCGGGCCTGTACCCACTTAGATACCTATGACGAGCAGCTTATAGCTTAAATTACTAGCGACCCGCTTGGCTTCGCACGGGTGCAAATTATATACAAAAACCTTCCTCGTTTATCACTCTTTCTGTTAGTGACAACCGTATCAAAATCGGTTGCGAGGTTTAGGAGATGTAAGCGGAGAATCAGACAGACGCAGACAGCGACTTTGTTTTATACTATTTAGAGATCTATATAACATTTTCTATCGGTACTGCGCAACGGGACGCAAGAGATGCTTATGGCATCCCAGCTTATTTTCTTCCGTAGTGAACGGTCGATCCGAATATTCGTTGAAGGCTGCTTGCTGCACTTCTGGCCTCATGACTATTGAGGCCGGAGTTCCTCAGGGGTTTATTCTCTCTGCAACTATTTTCCTGCTGCACATCAATGACCTAGGTACTTCAGCCTGGTATTATTGGGTACGCAGTAGGTACGTTTTCAGATAGATACGTGTCCAGCGCAAAAACCAGCGGGGATGAAGTTCGTTCTTTGAGAGAGACCATGGTAGAGCGGACGAATTTGACCTTAAGGGCCTTAACCTAATCATAAGTGGCGCCCTCATTGAATAACAAATCGTATCTTAGCATAGAAAATAAAGATTGCAAAATCCTATGTTGCGTTTGTTACACATAGGATAAGGTATTTTTACGTGGTTAAAAAGTTAAAAAGTAGTAAGCAAAAGGGTCAAAAACGGCCGGTTTTGGTACTTTTGCTTACTGCTTTGGATATGAAATACTTTGAGTCATGCTTCCACAACGTAAACATACCTCATGCTTAGGGGTAGCGGATAAATTCTGAAAATGAGTTACCGCACCCCAGGGCACTCAGGCAGGGAAGGAACAGGGGTGGGTTTTAGTCAGTAAGAGTCTGACACGCCCTCCCGCTCCACCCAGAGCGGGAGAAGTCATTGGATGATTTCCCACCCTCCCAAAAAAAAATCCTCTTTGTAACAAACGCAACATAGGATTATTTTAATCTTTATTTTCTACGCTTTGCTACGATTTTTTATTCAATGAGGAGGCCACTTATGCGGAGGTAGGCCCCTAAGCCTTGTCTCCCAGTGGAGTGATGACAATCTGGTCTCTTTTAACGCCAACAAAATAATTTAGTAGGTAATGTTTACTTTTAATCTGTTTATTTTTATATCGTTCCTTCTAACAACTAGTAGATCTGTTTATTAATATGTGGATAACGTTGTAAGTGGTGTATTTGTTACCTCTATTATTAAGTTGTAACCTATTATACTGCTGTTTGTTGTCCCTAAATAAATAAATAAATAAAACACAGGCGTGTCTTTTTACCGCAAAAAGGAGTCGTTTTGTCCAAACTCCTATTTTTCAGGGTAAATCTGTTCCTGTAATTGATCGTGTCGAGCTCCTAGGTATGGAGTTGACATCCAGTCCAAGTTGCGGCAGGAGTTGAAATCCACAGCAAGTTACCATACCTACCTTGTTGCATTTCACCAATTTGCACTAAGCGTTTCAAAACGTCTTTCATAATGCGCACAGCTCTTTTTTTTTGTGGGGTGGGAAATCCTCCAATGACATCTCCCGCTCCAGGTGGAACGGGAGGGCGTGTCAGATTCTTACTGACTAAAACCCACCCCTGTTCCTTCCCGGCGCGGTAACTCTATTTCGACTTTATCCACAACCCCAGGACAGGCATCGGCTATGACGGGCCCCGTGGTTTGCTGACAACTGCTCGTGGAACACTACGCGCCGTCGGCTCTCGGGCCTGGTGCTGATTGGACGGCGAGCTACCCACTACTCGCCGTCCGCAGGCCCGGGTCTACGGTGGCCGGAGAACGACTCGCGACGTCCTCCGCACAGGGCGTCTCCTGCGGCGGCTGCTGCTGAGGGCGAGAGGGCGACTCTGTGGTTGAGCCTCCCTCACCCGTTCCGCCTCCTCCTTCGCGAGCATTACTGCTTCGCAGAAGGAGGAGACTGCTTTACATTCCCTCTCGCTCCGTACCATGGCCTGGACCACGGCCGGGCACGAGAGTTCGCTGCCGCTGATCGCCTCCACGAGGACACGGCGGGGCTCTACCCAAGCGGGGCAGATCTCCACCATGTCCTCTGGGCGATCCTCACAGTGGGGACACACGGGCGTTTCCTTCCATTTTATCCTACACAGGTACCTCCCGAAATTTCCGTGTCCGATGAGGACCTGCGTCAGGCGGAATGTGAGGACGCCGTGGCGCCTCTCCAGCGACTCCTGAAAGAGAGGCACTACCGCCGCAATGGTGGCATGCCCAGCGCTGGTTTGCGACAGTCGCTCTCTCCATGTGTAATATGTCTCCATGTCGCCATGTGATCCTGCCGGAGCTCTGTCCACCGTGAGGTGTCGCGGCAAATGCGAACAGCTAAGAAGTGGATGTCTATATCTGCGTCTGTGTTTCCGAAAGCTTGTATGCGTTGTAATCTCTTCAAAGTTAAAGTGAACAGGCTTTTTCTGGGTAAGCTCGCTCCATCGTCGAGTCTGCCTCTGTCACCTCTGACCTAGACTAGTCTTCAAGAATAAACCCATCTCAAATAAACATAAAGGATTTTTCAGATTTTATATCAATCTATCAATATTTAAGACGCAGTTATACGACTTCTAATGGTTTTTAATTGAACATCACGTCTAAACGACTAGTCTTATTTCTTTGAAAAAAATATATCTTACTTTAGACAATTTCCGTCGTAATTTTAAGTGAATATTTAAAATTATATTTTTATAACATAGTGTAATAAAGTAAAGTTATCTCTATCGCAGATAAAAAATTGAGAATCACGCAAAAACTATAAGGCGTACGAGTATTTTATTAAACCTTCACCATAACGATCATTTAATTATTTGCATTTTAATATACTTACCTACGTGTTTTAGTATTACCTGTTGTTTTATGTATAATACATTAATAATACGTCTAATTTCGGACAGCTCTCCTTGATGGGCGAGTCCTATTACTGGGTGGACGTACGACGCGTTACGTGAGCTCAGCACAGAACACGCAAGCTAACCACTCAAGGTCATTGTCAGTTAATAGCGCCTTAAAGTGTGTCTTATTATTGGCGCACGATCCTGAACATGGATTGCTATTTAGGGGTGCAAGTGTGTTGGTGAACGGAGATCTATCATCCGCTTATCGCTGTATCGTCGAAGATGCCTCGTTGCTCACGTGTTAGCAAGTGCGATTGCTGAACGTAGAGTCATGGGCTCAATTCCCAGATCGGAAAAGAAAGTTCTATTGGGTTTTTACATTAGGAATTACTCTGTAACAGCCTGGAGTTGGAAGTTGGTGGTGTGACAGCCCCCGTGCCTCGAAAATCATGTAAAGCCGTTGGTCTTGCGCTTGATCTTCCCCGATTGCCGTCCATCGGACTATGAGAGTAAAGGGACAGAAAGTGCACCTTTTTCTTTTTTTGAGTGTTGGAAATCATCCTATGACTTCTCCCGCTCTGGGTGGAGCGGGAGGTTGTGTCTGACTCTTAATGACTAAAACCCACCACACACTGTTCCTTCCCTGCCCTGAGTGCCCAGGGGCGCGGTAATTCTGTTTTGAATTTATCTACGACCCCTGGGCAGGCATCGGTCATGACTGGCCCCGTCATATATTGCTGACAACTGTTTGAGGCGCGCGTGGAACATTACACACCGTCGACTCTCGGGCCTGATCCTGATCGGACGGCGAGCTATCCACTACTCGCCGTCCGCAGGCCCGCGTATACGGTGGCCGGAGATCGTCTCGCAACGTCCTACGCCCAGGGCGTCTCCTGGGGCGGCTGCTGTTGTGGGCGTGAGGGCGACTCTTGTGAGCCTCCCGTTCCACCTCCACCTTCGCGAGCATTACTGCTTTGCAGAAGGAGACGACTGCTTCCCATTCCCTCTCGCTCCATACCATGGCCTGGACCTAGGCCGGGCGCGAGAGGTCGCTGCCGCCGATCGCTTCCACGAGGACACGGCGGGGCTCCACCCAAGCGAGGCAGATCTCCACCGTATGCTCCACTGCATTATCCTACACAGGAACCTCCCAAAACTTCCGTGTCCGGTGAGGGCCTGCATCAGGCGTTGTTGAGGACGCCGTGGCGCCTCTCCAGCCACTCCTCAAAGATGGGGCCTACCGCCGCGGCGTGCCCACAGAAAGTGCACCTGTGTTTGCGCACACGCTTGTCCACTATAATATCTCCAGCGTACGACGCTATAAACTCCGTTGAGATTGGACACCATGATCGAGATTCGATATAGAGGATTATGGGTCTATGGCCTCAGTCAAGTGAATGTTGCTGACAACTTTAGGTACCTACTTTGGTACCTACTGTTACCAAGTCTTCCATTGCGTTGACTTTATTATAATTTGGTCATTATTACTCGCATGTGTCCTGACGACACTTTAAAATATATAAATCTAGCTTAGTTTGTTATAGAAAATACGAAAACAATCAGATAAAATTCTTACTTTTCATCAAATAATAAGGAAGCTAGGCAATTAAATTATAAAATGGCCGCGAAAATAAAAATGAAACCTAATCGTTCGCATGCAATGTGTTTTGCGTGAGTTCACTTCACGACTTAGTTTAGTACATAATTAAATTACGTTTTATATTTTTATTTTAGATGGGTCGAGGTGGGTGGTGGTTGGACGTTTCGATAGTTTGTTTCCTTCGATGCCTGAAAGGTCTATGTGTGGCTTTCAGTATAACCAGAGATTCCCATGGGATTTTTTTACAGTTTTACGAAGAGTCGACGACATAGCTATCGTCGACTCGTCGTAAATGGCTCTGGCTAGGATCGGGCGGGGAGTATCCGTCTAGGCCCCGCCCGATCTAAGCCCTAGAAGCACCCGGCGGATTTGGCGATACAGGTCAGCAGATTGGGATAGGATGCGATCTTTCTTCGCATGTTATCTTTGGCAGCCGACTTGCTTTTCTTCGACTGATGCTTCGTCGTGCGCGGACGCCGTGACGGATGTGTTGCGGCAGGGAATGGAGTAATATATTACGTTCTCTGACGTAACAATGTCTGGCGAAGCTCGTCCATGGTTTGGTGCCGCGTGCAATCGCGCTGATGCGATTAAACACGCGGCATACCTAGCATGGGTCGACGCTCGGCTTCGCCACGAAGGTGTTGCGGCGGGCTCTGTTTGATTATATTAGCCGAATTGGGAACAAACTTGCTTCTTACCCAGGGTAGTAAGGCGTTTGGTCCCTGACTAAGTCGGTTGAATCGAACTTCTGCCGCCCCTCACTGCCTCCACTGCTGAAACCCGACGGGTCGCTGGCCCACTCCGCTGAAGAGAAAGAAAACTTGTTTGCCTCCCTGTTTGCGGAATCTTCGCGTCTAGACCCTGGTGCCGCGAGGCTCCTAGATTCACATTTCGTTGCCGAGACATACGTGTCCGACGCACGAGCTGGTGGGTCTCAGGTGAGAGGCTATGGTTGAGCGCTTGAACTTGACCTTACAGGCTGTCTCTGAATGGGGCGATGCCAATCTAGTCAAGTTCAATGCTGCTTAGACACAGCTTAGGCGTGTCTTTTTCCAGCTAAAAAGTGCCAATTTGACCCAGCTCCTTCTTTCAGAGGTGTAACCGTGCCGATAACCGACCAACTTGAGTGTCTTGGTGTTACATTGACATCTACCCTCAATTTCGGTCCTTTCATAGAGCGCAAGATCGATCGATTTTGCTACGCCTGAAATATTTCTATTAGCAATATGTAGTTTCGAATATTTTTTTGCTCTACATAAACACACGAGCTTCTTATTTATATTATACTACCTGAAAGACTGATCTTATTGTAAATTCGTGTAGGTAATTCCTTCAATTATTTTTTAATCACAACAAGATATTAGATATGTGACGTGGGTACCTAAACCATGCCAGTGTCGCGGGAGTGTTTGAAAGAGTCAGCAACTTAAGGAAGGAGGAAGGGGGTTTTAGTCAGTAAGAATCTGATACGCTCTCCTGCTCATCACAGAGCGAGAGAAGTCAGTGATGATGTCTCACCATAAAAAAGGTACCTTCACCATCGCAGTGATCAAACATCATGTTGGATGGAATTTTAGGAATTCAGAAACGTAGGTGTGTTACCTTATGTAGGTATTTGGTCATCATTCTCCTGCCCTTATCCCAATTTATTTGGGGTCGGCGCAACATGTCTTTTTCTTCCATACTCCTCTATTAGTCATCATCTCTGTAGTCACCCCTTTTTTACCCATATCCTCTTTCACACAGTCCAACCATCGTTTCTTTGGCCTTCCCCTACTCTTATAGCCATCCACATCCATACACAAGACTTTCCTCACGACATTTTCTTCATTCCTCCGCATCACATGCCCATACCACGACAACCGATTTCCACACAACTTTTCAGTCAGCGGTGCCACTTTCAGACTTCCTCTTATATACTCATTCCTAATTCTATCCATGCGCGTAACACCACACATCGCTCTTAGCATTCTCATCTCAGCTACATGCAATTGCTTTTCATTCATCCCTTTTGTGGCCCAACATTCTGAACCATACAAGACAGCAGGTCTGACCATTGTTTTATAAATCTTCCCCTTAAGTTTTAGGGGAATGCGGGAGTCACAGATAGTCCCGGTGACCTGCCGCCATTTCATCCATCCAGTGTTAATTCTGTGCTTAACAGTCCGATCTATTTCGCCATCGCTTTGCACGAGTGAACCGAGATACCGAAAATCGGAGCAGACTGGAAGAAGCGCGCCATCTAGCACTACAGCTTCAGAACTGGAGAGACCGCCGAAATCGCAGAACATGTATTCAGTTTTGGTTCTGCTGATTTTCAAGCCAACTTTCTCCAGCTTCTGTTGCCATTTCTCCAATCTGCTCTGGATCTCAGGTCCATCTTCACCGACCAGAACAATGTCGTCGGCAAACAGCATGCACCAGGGTGCCTCTTCCTGTATTTCCGACGTAAGAGCGTCCATAATCAACAGGAAGAGGTAAGGACTTAAAGCCGACCCTTGATGCAAGCCTACAGCCACACTGAACTTATCGGTGTTGCCAGCAGCCGACCGGACGTAGGTACTAGATTGTCTGTACATAGCACGAATCAACTCAACATACTTCCCAGGCAAACCTTTCTCTTTCAAGGCCCACCACAACACATCCCGAGGTACCCTATCATACGCTTTCTCAAGATCAATGAACACCATGTGCAAGTTCTTGTGCACACGTCTGTACTTCTCGCACAATTGACGGAGAGCGAAGGTGGCGTCCATTGTCCCTCGACCTGGCATAAACCCAAACTGGTTCGGGGTAATCTCACTCTCCTCTCGCAATCTTTTCTCTACCACTTTCTCCCATACTTTCATAGTATGTGACATGAGCTTTATCCCTCGATAGTTGTTGCAGTCCTTTACATCCCCTTTATTCTTGAAGATGGGCACTAGCGAACTATTGCACCATTCTTGTGGGATCACTTCTTCATACAACAACTTATTGAAGAATAAAGTCAGCCGCATACATCCATCCTCTTTTAAACACTTCCATACTTCCACTGGTATATCATCAGGGCCCATGGCCTTTCCATTTTTCATACATTGAACTGCCTTTCTTACTTCATCCATGCTAATTTCTCTCACCAAACCCATATTTACTTGTACCTCTTTGAGCACACCACTCCATTCATTCTCTTCGTTCATCAACTTTTCAAAATAAACCTTCCATCGCTCTTTTATTTCGTCATCTTTCGACAAGACTTTACAGAGTTCATCCTTCATACATTTTATATGCATTATATCCCTCGTTCTCCTTTCTCTTAATTTTGTAATCCGGTAGAGCTCCTTCTGGCCTCTGGGGCTGTCCAGTAAATCATATAATTTTTCCTGCGCCTTAGCCCTGGAAACTGCAACCGCCTTTTTTGCCTTCCTCTTCCATTCTTTATAAATTTTCTTTTTCTCTTCTTTCAAATTATCATTTCCGGTTTCTACATTCTGCCATACTTTAAACGAAATTTTCTTTTCTTTTAGCATCTTTTGCACATCTTCATTCCACCACCATGTATCCTTTTCTATCATGCCTTTACCTTGCGATTCTCCAAACACATCTTTTGCTACTCGCCTTATACAACCCGCCATCTCTTTCCAACATTCATCCACAGATTTTCCTTCCATATCCTTCATTTCTATCATTTTATCTACCACTTGACTCTTAAACATACTTGCACACTCCTCATTTTCTATCATACGCCATCTGATTTTGGGTGGGGGCCGTTCTTTGTTCCTACTGGACGAGACACTGACTGTTACGTCCATCAATATGAGCCTGTGTTGAGAGACTAAGCCTTCGCCTGGCAACACTTTACAGTTTTTGACTGTTTTGAGACTATTTCGTCTCACCAAGAAAAAGTCAATTTGGGTCGCGTGCTGGCCACTTTTGTAAGTGATCAGGTGTTCGTCTTTCTTTTTGAACCAGGTGTTAGTTATTGCCAGGTCAAAAGCCGAAGCAGCTTGCAGCAATGTCTCGCCATCAGTATTACGGTCTCCGTACCCCCAACCACCATGCACTCTCTCATAACCGTACTTCAGACTTCCTACATGCCCATTAAAATCACCCCCCACAAACACCTCTTCACTCTCCTGTACATTCATCATCACGCAATCGAAGTCCTTCCAAAACTTTTCTTTTACACTATCCTCACATCCTGATTGGGGTGCATACGCACTAATAACATTTACTATCATACTCTCCACAACCACTTTAATAGCTATCACTCTATCACTTACTCTTTTAACATCCACCACACATTCTTTTAACTCACTATCCAAAACTATGCCCACACCATTCCGTTTGCCATCACTTCCACAGTAATAAAACTTATATCCTTCTCCTAATTCTCTTGCTTTTGCACCCTTCCATTTCGTTTCTTGCAAACACGCTATATTTATCCGTCGCCTTTTTAAAACATCTGCTAACTCTCTTCCTTTTCCAGTCATAGTACCTATGTTCCAGCTCGCACACCTCAATCTTAATTCTCTCACTCTCCGAGCTTGCGTCTTACGTCGCACCCGCCCGTCCTGGTGCGACAACCCTTGTCCATTTCCCACAGGAGCCGGGTGCTGCCCCTGCGCGTCGCCTGTGGGGTACGCCCTAGCCCTATCGCACATCATATTTTTCCAGACCATGTTGCAAAAAAGGTTTTGGCAAAAGTTTTATAGCCGGCCGCCTGCCTGACGCCAACCCTCCTTGGGAATGCTGTTGTTGGTGGTTTACCCGCCACCGCGCGGGTGGCCCAAAGTGCTTTAGTAGTATGCACTAGGGCTCAAGCTCCCTTAGTCGCCTCTTACGACACCCACGGGAAGTGATGGGATATGTAGGTATTTGGTATTGAAATAAAAATTAAAAACATGTGCTAACTTTGAGAAGAAATGCCATATTTTGGGAAAAACATTACAGTTTGTTTTGTACACGCATCTAATACAATTCTGGGCGTTTTGAAAAATAAACCGAAGGCTCATCGCGCATTTTCTCTAGTCTGTACAGACAGGTCCAACAGGGACAGAAGTACAGGCGTAGGAACCTGGCCATCTTGGACTTCTTCGTCAGCTTCGAGTAGCCCGACTGGCTATCTTTAGAACTTAACATTTCATTGTTTTCGCGACTGCATCTTGGTTCGTAAGCAATAAATTCGTGTTTGTATTTTGCTATATAATCAATGGGTTGTGCCTCTTCAACAATTGGATCTTCCTTTTCAGGCTCCTGGTCTTGCTCTCGCTCCCAAGACGACAGTGGCAACAGATACTCTTCAATGTTTAAGCTATGTTTCGATGCGGGTTGCGAATGCCGAATCAATGTCGCTAAATTGGTCATGGATGAGCTGTCGGGTTGGTGCAGTCCATCTCCCGGAATTATATTACCAACTTTCTTTTTTAAATCACTGTTTGAACATAATTTCATTCTTAGCACGGTTATGTCCGAATCGCTCGGCCATGATACAACGTCCGGTAAAGGACTCTTGTGGCGTTTTGATCGTAATTTCTTGAACTTTTTCTTACCACCACTGTCGGATATAGATTTAGATATGCCAGATTCTAAGCTCTTAGCCACATTAGCCGAAACCGTACTTTCTGACTCTGTAGGAAGTTTGAAGGCCACTTGCCGGACATTAAAATTTCCAATTGCTTTTTGTATATCAATGATGTCTTCAATTTTCCTAATATTCTCATTTGGAGAATGAACGTCGATATCCATTGTTAAAAAATATTTTTAGCCATTTACTATTTTG
Source organism: Polia nebulosa (assembly GCA_951329385.1). Taxonomy (NCBI): domain Eukaryota; kingdom Metazoa; phylum Arthropoda; class Insecta; order Lepidoptera; family Noctuidae; genus Polia; species Polia nebulosa. Next base: position 32,604,724 of record OX589592.1, read on the forward strand.
TAAATTTTTTATACTGTTATTGTTTCAATCAGGGTGGTTTACCTTGACAGCTTGACAGTAACTTCTAATTTTTTACTTTTAAAAATAAATCGTGCATTCGGCGCATTCAATTCAATAGACGTTTTTTTGACTTATGTCTATAGGTGGAGTTATTGGAATAAGTGGTCCTAGTGAGTATTTACAAATATTTCTTCTTCTTTATCGTGACACTCTTGTCAGAGTGGTCGTGGTCATCACGTAGTGACTTCTACAGAGGCCTTAGGCCGGGACTCCACCAAAGCGGAGATGTGTGCGGTGTGCTGTGCGAGAACAACCAATAGAAGAAGTTGACCGGAGAGGAGATGTGTGAATAACACAATTCTATTGGTTGTTCTCGCACAGCACACAGCACACCTCACACATATCCGCTTTGGTGGAGCTCCGGCCTTAGGTACGTCTACGGTTTCGCCCTATGATCCTTCCCCACTTCTCTCTGCTGCCCTGGTGCACTCACCAGGATGTCGACAGCATACATAATTTGATCGGTCCATCACAAAGGTGACCTTCCTCGCCCTCTGGTATTAGGAGTAAAAATTGTGACTTGAATTTGAGGAGGTTGCCGTAGATAATGCAACTTTAACCCGTCAGGCCCCGCGCGTCCCCTATCGGGGACGCAACAATAGCGTTTTGCTAATAATAATATAATAATAATATTTTTTTTGCACGGCCTCTTATTTGATGTGAGGCGTTGAGCGCCGACGGGTACTCGATTTTATACATTTCACTATTTGTGGCCGTAGCAAGTATGTATTTATATAGTTATAATCATTCATCAATACAACTCTTTCAGTTAGAATTGATGTCAAATTTCATGAACCTTTTATTAGCCTTTCTCTTTTCCCTGCACGACAAGGCACTCGATGGTGCACAGCTCTCGCCAGAGACCTGTCCAAAAAATATTACTAGTTGACTTTTTACCTAGTAACGATGCAAGACGTTGCTGAGTTCCTGGAGTAAAGAGATGTTGGTGCGAAATTCGGTCCACGAAACTCTTACCATTCTCCTCGAGCACCACGTCTCCATTGTGTCTCCATATTCTTCTAGACTTGTCGACAACAACAGATATTTAGCCAAAATATTGCTGAAATCGTATTCGTTTACTAATTTATTGGAAGCCTCCAACAAAACATGTACAAAAAATTACTATTTATGAAGACATTGTTTTAGATTGATGCTCTCCTTTCGGAGCCCACAGCTTGCTTTTACAATTATTACTGCTATCGAAATATTCGGTTTAGCGAATACCTGCGTAAAGAGAAGCGCAACAGATTTTGACATTCCACTTTGTAGACGCGTTCGTAAACCATATTTTTGAGAAATCAAATGATTTGTAAAGCAATGATCAGTATGATTGTAAATCAAAATAAAAATACAATTTATATAAGTAGTTTGAGACAATCGTAATTTTGAATCCAAATTTTACTAAAAATTTGAATAAAAAAAAACAAAAATACTTTCATTCCGTTTCGCGGCAACTCGGAAAGAGTTTTTGAACATGACATTTTTCTCAAATGTCATCACATCGCCTTAGGGGGTTTGGGGAAGGATGGTGTAATGTTTTCGCTTGATTAATTTTTAACTTTCCACCATGGAATCGAAAAATACCGACACCGATATAGGTGATAAGTGTAATACTAACGGCGACTGTTCACCGACGCCGAAAAAACAATCTTTCGACTTGAATAACGCTAAAAATATTGATGACATTTCTACGCCTTCCGAGCTAAAATTCGATGAAGGTATTGTAAACAATTAATAAGACGATTTAAATACTTCCTATCTGTGTGTTTTCTTGATATATTGCACTGTGATATCAGTCCTATTTTTGTCTAAGTTTCTTGAATGTTATTACGGAAATTGTGAGTGAAAGTCCCAGGTGCCTGCTGGTAATGTCATTGACAATTTTGTTTAGAACCTGATTACGAAGACCCTGAAGTGAAGGAGAAGAAGAAAGATATTGAGAAATGTCTAGAGAATCCGGACTATGTGAACTTGGAACAATGGCAGAATTTTGCAAAAGGCAAAGCAGGATTGATCAGTGGTAAGTGTGATTGTACAATTTGTTTACGTCGTAAAGTTGTGAACAATGCCTTTCTCTGTCGTCATGCACTGCTATATTTATGACTAGAGATAATATGGTGAAGCTTGTGACTATATTACATTTTGTAAACATTTTATTTTTTAAAGCTTTCACAGAACTTGTTGAAGTACTTTCCAGTTTTGCTGTTTTTGATGACAAAATGTCAAGTGTCATTTTTGTAGGGTTAAAAGCTGGGCAAAATTGATATTACTATTAGCTAAATAGTTTCCAATAGTGGTGATATAGTGAGATGTGACAAAAATGCTGATTTCTTTTAGTCAAGCGCATTTCTGAGTCACAGTTTTGATTTAATTTAGAACAATATTGCAAATATAAACATCATGATTATCTTTATTTACAGTACTTGTGATAAAGTTACAATCAATGAAGGGTACTTTCTTTTAGCAAATGTCATAGCCAAAGTAGCCCGTAAATAAATGAATATATATTCCTTTGCTCTTATGATAGATGACTACAGAAGAAAAATCTGGCCGTTGTTGGTTGGAGTGACACAGGAAGAATTGACAGAACCTCCATCTTTAGATGAACTGTCCACACACATTGAATATAATCAGGTAAAATAATTATACAAGGTGGCGCAAAAGTAGTCATAATCTGAAGTGGGCTACCATTTTGTTAGAAATTAAAAAAATTAGCTCTGTTTGTATCAAAAATTAACTTGTTGATTTAAAATTTTTATGAAATTAAGTAGAAAAAATTATGTCACTGAAATGACCACCAAGTCGATGCACAATTGACCTTGTTTTACAGTATTTTGAATTACTTGCAAATCTGGCTCAAAATGGTAATTTCTTCTTCAATGTTAGTTTTCAAGACTTGCAAGGTTTGTGGTTTATTGTGAAGTCGAGCAAGTAAAAGAAGAAGTATGACGCCGTAAGGTCTGGCGATCTAGACCGCCACTTTAAATCTCCAAAACGGGAGATTGCTCGCCTTGGTATTGATCAAATAAGCCGGAACAATAATTCCACGTTCTTCTGGTGTGTACAGCTCCATGGCCTGTTGTCAACTAATTCTCTATCCATCTGCAACATAGATGTCAACACGCAATGACAATTGACGCTATTTGCAAAAATGAAGGCACATTCACACCATGACAACTTTTGCGCCACCCTGTAAAATAATTATATTTTAACATAACATCACACCAATAATTTTCTGAAGCAAAATCTGAAAAGCAATATAGCTGTGGCATACGTTCGTACACCCACAATTCAATAATTATTTTAAGACTTATTTATAGTCAGAGCTTATTACCACCACACTTCAGGCCATTCTGAGAAATTACATATAGAAAAAAAAACAAAATCAATCGAGCCTGGGACCTGTTGCTCAAGTAGTGCTTGCTGTCACAACAAACAAAACAGTCTAAGGCGTCTAACGTAACGTAAAAACATTTTCATAATTATTGAATTCCCTGTTTCTAAACTACATTATTGTACCTACGAGGTTGATTAAAACCCTTCATTTTATATTTTTTACCAGGTGGTGTTAGACGTGAACCGGTCACTGAAGCGGTTCCCCCCAGGCATTCCGTATGAACAGCGTGTGGCGCTACAGGATCAGCTCACAGTACTCATTCTGCGGGTTATTATGAAGTACCCGCATTTGAAGTACTACCAGGTCAGTTAATAGTGTTTATACAAACAAAGTTATTATATTGGCTCTAAGGAGTTATTAATGCAAACTGTAGGAAATATTTACCACTTAATTAAATAAATATAATTGTAAATCAGCATTTATTGAAATAAGGAAAAGTTTAAATGCTGAGGACAGGGCAGTGGCCATACCATTTTATGTAAGATGCTACCGTACATGATACGGTAGCATCTTACTGAATGCAGCTACTGAATGTCCTGGGACAAATTGCTTAAGGAGAAAAAAAATATTGCTGGCTTACTCTTGCTACATGTTATTGTATAAGTCAATTAATATTTTAAATACCTTTTTATGGTTCAGTATAACTAGGCTTATTGAAGAATTTCGGTTTTATTAACTTTTGTTGATGCTATCTATTAACTCATAAAAGAAACAGCTTGTTATAACAATAAACCATCCGGGTTAGTACTATTTCATTTGTTGGTCTAAATGGCTAGAGAGGTCTCGATCAACAGGAAATAGTCACTTTCAATCAAATACTGCAGCACCTTTGTGCTCTTCTATCTGTATTTGTTCGTTTTTCTCTTGTAAGTGTTTTGTGTGTCCATAAATAAATACTTCATACAAGATTGAGACGACGATACGACATGAACACTGGCAATACTCATCATTATGAACAACTGTTACTACGGGACTAGGGAATCCAACACGCATACGCGGGATCCTGCACCATTTTTGCGGGACAAGTAATGTCTGTAGTGTGTATCGGATTTCGCACATTACGGGTTTCGTACCAAATGTTGGTATTTGTTAGTAAAGTATACGTAATAATAAACATTATCACCACATTTCAAGTTCATAGGTCAACGGGAAGTTAAAAAATTTTTCGTAACAAAATTTTGTGACAGAGGACAGACGGACATGTGAGTGACAGACAACAATAAGGCTCCGTTTGGACCCTTCGGGTACGGAACTCTAAAAAAATGAATTCAAAGAAAATTTTATTCATGCCTGCCAATTTATATGTGCATAGGTAGGTACTACGTGTTTCCGAACGCGATCAATGTCCAGTAACGCTATCTAGAATTACAGGGGATTCCCCGATCATTAAATATAATATGAAACTGGGTCATTGAACTAAAATATTTTGACGTGTGAAAGTGACGATTCTTTATAAGGAAAAAAGTTTTACTGGTATCTCTAGGTCAACAGTATTATTGTGTGGCAAATTTTGCTACAAGTAAAAATGAGTGTCAGTGTGGTTATTAAAGAGTTAAAGAGTCGGAAGACGGTCTTTCGGCTAAATGTAAATTATGCCCTCGAAATGTTATAATATACGCAGTACAATAATCTTACCAATGATGCAGATTCGAACTAAAGGCTCAATTACACCTTCCGATTTCAAGGGTAATTTAGGAACAAGCTAACTAGGAAGTAGGAAGCTAGCGATTGCACTATCCTAAATTTAACTCCTAAATCGGAATTCTAAATCTCCAGTTTTGTCAACTCTTACAAATTCAATCCCCTAGACAGAATATTAAAAGTCGCTAGAAAGTCTCTAAAACTGATTCTACCAGGAGCGGACTCAGATTTTTTTCTGGGAAAGGGATCTTGGGAAATTTTAATTTAAATTTAATTTAATTTTGCAGTAATGCGATTCCACTATCCTAAATCGTACACAATTTAGGAAGTCAAATCGGGACCTCCCAATCTCACTAAATCGGACACTAAGTACTCTAACTGCTATTACACCTTCCTGTTTCCTAAATTGGGTACCTTGAAATCGGAAGGTGTAATTGAGACTTAAAGCAAAAACTGAGTCAAGTGTCAATGTCAAAAGGCATTGGCAATAAAATCAGGAACACTAATATGTATCTATGTATACTGTATGTGTGTCTTGTGAGTTGTGGTTGTGACCACAACCCAAAGGTTTGTTTGCTTGTGGCGCGTACTTATCAGAATACCACAATCTGACCTGCTTAACTTACCAATACGTGCTGTGGTATGGTCGTGGATATTGTTTCAAAAAAGATATAATAGCGCGGAACTGCTACTGTGGGAATGCAATTCAAACCAGTGCATCAGCCAATTCTCGAACCATTTTGTCCTTCCTAGATATTAAAAAAAAATGTTATTCAGCGAAGCCTGAAGCGGAAACTCATCGACATGTGCATTCAATCTGTTCTAACCTACGTTCACCGATTCGCAAAAGTTTCGCTTGAGAGTTTGCCAAAGAGCGATGGAACGCATCCTGGGAGTAAAAAACAGGACAGAATTCGGAACACCACGCTGCGTTCCATAACGGGCATAGTAGACGTAGGCAAGAAGGCTGCCAGGCTCAAGTGGGATTGGGTGGGTCTCGCCAGCCGCATGCACGACGACCACTGGGGAAAGGTATCCACACAATGGGTGCCTGAAAATGGATCGTGGTTGGAGACGACCTGGACGCGTACCTCGAGGGCTGGTTTGAGAATGCATGGGACAATAGCTCCTGGAAGGACTTGGAGCCCAGCCGACGGTCAATATAGGATAGAAAAAAAAGTACCTATTAATCAACTTTCCTTGCTGACCAATCAATCTGCCTAACCTTTTCCCAACTATCTTGGGGTCGGCTTCCACTCTAACCGGATGCAGCTGAATACCAGTTTTTTACATAGAGCGACTGCCTATCTGACCTCCACAACCTAGTTACTGGGTAATACGATACCCCTTGGTAAGACCAAAGATCCACGATTGACAGCCGAGACTACCGGCTTTTTTTTTTTTTTTTTTGGGGGGTTGGGAAATCATCTTATGACTTCTTCCGCTCTAGGGTGGAGCGGAAGGGCGTGTCAGACTCTTACTGACTAAAACCCACCCCTGTTCCTCCCTGCCCTACATGCCCAGGGGCGAGGTAACTCGAGACTACCGGCTTAACGTGCTTTCCGAGGCACGGAGGAGTCTCGGTATGTAAAGATGGTCACCCATCCAATGAATCGACCCGTGCGGCTGTTATTACTTTAGCTCCTCTCTCTTTTTCGTTGCTGACCGTGCCAAACAAAGTAGTATCGCTTTAGGTTATTGAACCTAATTAGTATTTTCGATCCCTCTATAAACTCTATAGGTACTTACGTAAGAATACGATGGTATCCGCCTGTCGATGTGACCTGAATATTAATTTCACTATCCAATTACCTAAAATAACTCCCGCGGGCTTGATAGTAGGTGTGACACTTCGTTATTGGTTTTATTACCTAGTAGCTGACCCAACAGACGTCTTTCTATCAAAATTGATATTAAAAGCTAGTGTAGCGACATCTATGACGCCGCACACGAACTGAAATAGCAAAAATTCTACATTGCGCAAGCAGAGTTCTCCGCGCGATTTGAACATATACAACAGCCCGAAATCAACCATTGGGCAGTTGCCCGGACCAGACACAACACCCGTCTGGTCGGAGGATCCTCCCTTTTCAATGGAGGTTGTGGGACTTTACACTCTGTTCCGCTCACCTCCAAACTAGGAAAAGTTGGAATGTAAATAGTGGTTTTTACGGTATTCCTTGCAATTTTTCCAATGTGTCTTTTCATAAGAATCTTCCTGAGACTTTAACGAATAGTTTAAAAAAAAGTTCATTAATATTGGTCCAGCCGTTCTCAAGTTTTGCGCTTAGCCATTCATTTTTATTTATATAGATTGCTTATAAAGTTTGTGTTCGTCTGATGTTTGCGCTATTTTGTTGATTACACTTATAAATTAACTTTCTATGCTGGTACGCCCCTATTCAACTTGACGTCATTCGACACGAAGTAGTCAAAAAATATTAGTAGAGTATTTGAGGCAACTTTATCAGTAAAAAAACTTATGATTGGATTTAATAACATTCAATATGAGTCACAATCATAACCACTCATTAGTCATCATTAATATCTGCCAGCTCAGCATCGTTAATTTCAAAATAAACAGATGGCTCAGAAACTAAACATTATAATAATATTATGTAGTCTGTATCCTCTACCCACGCATAAATGTATTTTTTTTAGCTTTGATCTTTGCCATTACGACCGTTTTCTCGAATATAACCTCGATTGCATTCATCGTCATGAGAAGATGATCAAAAACGTACCTACTCAAATTAAGGCTTTTCTCAACTTTGGTACATGGTAGACATCGCAAACCCATACGCACAAAACATTTTGGGAACACATTCATTTTTCGTAAAGCTAAGGAGTGGAATTTCCTGTCTGGGTCTATGTTTTCTGGTAACTTAAACTTGGGCTCTCCAACGTCGACCACATCATCGCTTACCACCAGGTGAGATACCTAGTGGTTAAACGTGAGCTTATCAATAGTAAAAACAAAAAAAAAGAGAAATCTTCCAAGGAAGCAACTTATCTTAACTAATATTATATAAGGGTACAAAAATCTGATAGAAAGCAGCACTATGGCTCAGTTTCATACTGAGTGGCTTCTTACTATTTAGGAGTAATGCACGGTCATCACAAGCCCGAAAGTTTTTTTTTTTTTTTTGGATACTAAATACCTTTGTTACAAATAGTAGTAAATGGGTTACAAGAACAATTGGTTATAAAAGGTGTCTTGAATGATGGAAACCCTGCCTCCTAAACTAGGGGAAACCTGTGCCTTAGGAGACAGAACTTAGGAGTCTGTCAACCAGTCTAACCACGGGGTATCGTATCGGGGTATCTAGTAACTGGGTTGTGGAGGTCAGATAGGCAGTCGCTACATGTAAAATACCTGGTATTCCAGCTGCATCCGGTTAGACTGAAAGCCGACCCCAAGAGAGTTGGGAAAAGGCTAGGCAGACACAGATGCATGCACGGTTATCGCACGATAAGCCTCGGAAGCAAACTCACCGGAACAAGCTAGTACATGATGATGATGTTTTTGTTTATTCCCTCAAAATAAATTAAGAATTCCTTATGGTGCCCCCTTTAATTTTTATTATTTGTTGTTATAGCGGCTAAAGAAATATACGCTGTGTGAAAATTTCAACTGTTTACCTACTCGTATTACGTATCATGAGATACGGCCCAAAAAATACGTTTCTAGAAACGTGTATTTTTGGGTTTTTTATTCAGTTCATGGTACGGAACCCTTCGTGTGAGTGCGAGTCGGCCGTAATGTTCGGCTCTCCCTCCAGTTTCGGCCGAAATAGGAAGTCACTTGGTAACAGAAAAAATGTCAAAAATTTAAAACGTTGCCTGGAAAAAGTTATCAGATCATTGAAAATTTAATACAAATTTACATAAAATATCTAATAAAGAAGGTAAAAAATATCTAATAAAACGATGATTACACACATACGAACGAGTCAGTCAGTTTTGAAATTTCTATCTCAACCTTCAGCTCAAAGACGCTAATTTTGGCCAAGCTAAATATTCAAACAAGCCAAATATTCAAACAAGCTAAATATTCAAACAAGCTAAATATCCAAACAAGCTAAATATTCAAACAAGCTAAATATTCAAACAAGCTGAATATTCAAACAAGCTAAATATTCAAACAAGCTAAATATTCAAACAAGCCAAATATTCAGACAAGCTAAATATTCAAACAAGCTAAATATCCAAACAAGCTAAATATTCAAACAAGCTAAATATTCAAACAAGCTGAATATTCAAACAAGCTAAATATTCCAACAAGCTTAATATTCAAACAAGACAAATATTCAAACAAGCTAAATATTGAAACAAGCTAAATATTGAAACAAGCTAAATATTCAAACAAGCTAAATATTCGAACAAGCGAAATATTCGAACTAGCTAAAGATTCGAACAAGCTTAATATTCGAACAAGCTAAATATTCGAACAAGCTAAATATTCAAACAAGCTAAATAATAAAACAAGCTAAATATTTGGCCAATTTTTAGCTGAAACCGTTTTTTTGGCCGAAGCTGACTGAAACCAAACACACAACAAATCGAGAATAGAGAGTTGTATTTATGACTAGCTTTCAGCTTTCAGGCTTCGCCTGCGTGGAATTAGTACTTCTCCCCATTATAATTTATAGCCTGTTATTCTGATGTATAAGTTATATTACTGTAAAGTTTCATCAAAAACCGTTCAGTAGTTTTTGCGTGAAAGAGTAACAAACATACATCTTCACAAACTTTTACATTTATAATATTAGTAGGATTCTAATGATTATAATTCTATAACTACATAGAATGACATGCAAATTGCAAAAAACGTGAGAAAATTTGAATTTTGCGGGCTACCCTGGAGCTTTCACCTTAAAGGCGAAATGTACATAGTAGCCCGCGAAATTCAAATTTTCTCACGTTTTTTGCAATTTGCAGGTCAGTGTCAGGTTGTATCTTGGTCAATGGTCAAAATATGATTCGCGGCCATAGCAAGTATGTATTTATAGAATTATAAATTTTATAGAATTATGTATTTATACAATTGATGCTAAATGTCATGATTTCATGAAATACTTACATTTGGCATCAATTCTAACTGAGAGAGATGTATTGATAATGTTAATGATTAGAATTCTATAAATACATACTTGCTACGGCCGCGAATCAAATGTTGACCAAGACACAACCTGACACTGACCTGCAAATTGCAAAAAACGTAAGAAAATTTGAATTTCGCGGGCTACCCTGGAGCATCCACCTTAAGGCGCAATTATACTTTTAATGGTTTTTAATTGAACATCACGTCTAAACGACTAGTCTTATTTCTTTGAAAACAATATCTATTACTCTAGACAATTTCCGTCGTAGTTTGATCTCAGAAAATTTTAAATTATATTTCTATAACATAGTGTAATTAATTTGTAAAGTTATGTCTAACGCGGATAAAAAATTGAGAATCACGCAAAAACTATAAAGCGTATTTTTATGAAATTTTCACCATTTTAAAGACCATTTAATTATTTATAATTTAGTTTCAGTGTTTTAGTTTAATACCTGTTGTTTTATGTGTAATAAATTAATAATGCGTCTATTTTCGGACAGCGCTCCTTGATGGGCGAGTCCTATTACTGGGTGGACGTACGGTATGACGCGTTACGTGAGCTCAGCGCAGAACACGCAAGCTAACCACTCAAGGTCATTGACAGCTTAAAAAAAAAAAGCCGAGACATCACCTTAAGCGCAGTCACTCTCGGACTGCATAGAAAAGAAAGAGATGCGCTACGACAAATGCTCGCAATTTATTGCAAAATAAGAATTATTTTATCGATTTACGGATTTCATAATTTTATAAAATATAATCCATCACTGGATGCAGTTTAGCATTTCAAATTTTATTGTATATTTTTATTATGATTATAATTATGATGAGATAAACTGCTTAAAGGTAATTAGTAGATATGATATAAGATTTTTTTGATGCATTAAAGTACGTTAAATTATGTTTTGAGTTCCATCACTGTATGCAAATAGGATTTGAAAGTTTTTTTAATTTTTTATTTGTCATAATTATTGACGGTTTAAAGAGATACACTGTTTAAAAAAAACACATTTTTGATTTTTTTTGGACTTAAATAAATAGTTAAGGTGGAAGGGCCAGGGTAGCCCGTGAAATTCTAATTTTCTTACGTTTTTTGCATTTGCAGGTCAGTGTCAGTTTGTATGTCGGTCAAAATATGATTCGCGGCCGTAGCAAGTACGTACTTACAGAATTGCTATCATTAAAATCATCAATACAACTCTATGTTAATATTAATGCCGTATTAATGTTGTATTTCATGAAATCATGAGAATTTGGCATTAATACTAACAGAGTTATGGGCTTTCCTGGGAGTCAAACAGAATCCGTGCCAGCCAGTACGGAAGAAAGCGGATAGGCGCCGACCTTGATAGCGTGAACTTGTCACCAGCCGCTGTCCTTATCAGTGACACAATAGCTAATAGTACGCTCGCCTGGCTACGGGCTAGTGTATCAACTGGCTTGTATTGTATTGTGTTACATGTTATCATGAGTCAAGTTCTAGGCTTGTTATTAATAATTTTGTTTTACTTATGAAATGCGAAAGGAATTGTTTGTGGTCTAGATTACTGATTTAAAAGTTTACGAAAGGGTATCGTATTACCCAGTACCCGGGTTGTGGAGTTCAGTCAGACAGGTAGTCACTCCTTTCAAGTACTGGCACCTGCGTCCGGTTAGGCTGGAAGCCGACTCCTACATCAACAAAACTACAAATGACAAACTACCTTTATTATAATATATTTTTAAATGACTTAATTTTAGGAATTGAATGGATAACGTGAGAAATGAGTACATTAGAGGTAGTTTAAAAGTGGCGCCGGTCACAGAAAAGTTGAAAGGGAACCAGCTTATCTTGGTATGGTCATGTGAAGAGGAGGGATGAAACACATGTAACTAAAAGAGTTATGAATATAAATGTGGATAGATGGAGAGGGAGAGGGAGGCCAAAGAAAGGATGGGTGGATTGTGTGAGTCTAGAAATTTGATATGATAGAAAAGGGAGTTAGTGATGGCGTGACGGCTGACAGGACAGAATGGAATCGAATGTCGAAAGTTAAAAGGGAACCGCTTATCTTGGTATGGTCATGTGAAGAGGAGGGATGAAACACATTCACTAAAAGAGTTATGAATATAAATGTGGATGGATGGAGTGGGAGAGAGAGGCCAAAGAAAAGAAGGATGGATTGTGTGAGGAGTGATATGAAAGAAAAGGGAGTTAGTAATAGCGTGACGGCTAACAGGACAGAATGAAAAAAAAAACGTGTTGCGCCGACCCCAAGTAACATGGGATAAGGGCAGGAAAATGATGAATTAATATTGCAACAAACGAAAATAACAGCCCTATTTATAAAACTCGGTAACCATGCTTATTATAAATACTTATTTCGGGATTATAAATTCAATTTCTCCTTGGGAAATTTTGAATAAAGAACCCATGCTAATAATTAATGACATGGTTATTTTTTTTTATAAATAAAGCAAGGATTTGATTTAAAAAAAAATGTAATTAAAAATGACGGTTCTATTGTAGTTAAGCTTCTCTGTGTAAAACAAACAATCTGCGCATACCATAACGTAACGCTTTTGTAATTATCTCGGTCAGTGAACTAGCTGCTTTATAAAACGCATAGAAAATGTAACTATAACATTTTTTGTTTTAACTAGTCATTAAAATAGAAAAAAACAGTGGGTACGTTTATTTACAATTGCAAATTTTTAGTAACCTGTAGATCACAAAGTTTTATTTGATTTATATTCGCCCAAATAGAATAAGGATGTTTCCTGTGTACTAAACTAATAATTATATTTAATCCGTAAGTAAGATTACCAAAAAATATTGGACACGTAATTTTTGCTTTATCAAACCAATGTTAAATGACAAAGATAAAAAGCATCTAAGGAGTGAGGGCTCGTTATGTCACTTCGTGGTAAAAAGTTTAGCACGGCGCGGCGTGACGTCACGCATTTCAACGCACTGTATCGTTTTCAGTTTTAGTCAACTGCGCTGCGTAATAAATAATCAATTTATTGCTTGCGATTACTGTTCGCTCCCCAACTAATTTCTATGTAAAAATAGATTCGTTGAAAATACTGATGATGTAGTCTATGATGCATTGGTGTCTGGAGCATAGATATATTATTCAGTCTGGACATTCCGGTTAAGATAACTCCAGTTTATTCTGAATTAATAGTATGACTCGTTAGTCTAAAGTTTAGGTGGATGCCCAATGTTCTCAGATCGGCTAAGAAATCTACGCTAAATCTAATAATACTGTAACCCATTAAAGGCAATAGTTTACCCTACATAATTTAATTATAATATGATTGTATTTTGGACCATATGTCTTTATTTTTCTAGGAGGAGCTCGTGGCTAAAGTAATAACAGCCGCACGGGTCGATCCATCAGGCTAAGCTACGCTTGCCGGGGTTGGTCCATGGATGGGTGATCATCTTTACATACCGAGACTTCTCCGTGCCTCGGAAAGCACGTTAAGCCGTTGCTCCCGGCTGTCAATCGTGGATCTTTGATAGTCGTTACGGGTCGTCAGAAGCCTGAAAGTCTGACAACCAGTCTTACCAAGGGGTATCGTATTACCCAGTAACTGGGTTGTGGAGGTCAGATAGGCAGTCGCTCCATGTAAAATACTCGTATTCAGCTGCATCCGGTTATACTGGAAGCCGACCCCGAGATAGTAGTAGTATAGGGAAAAGGCTAGGCAGATTGATGTATTTCTTTTTCTGGTTTAAATATTTTACATACATATTATACGAGTATGTTAGGATTGTTGCATACAATTATATACAGGGTGTAACGGAAAGGTGTGGTCATATTTTAAGAACTGCATCTGCCCATCGATATGAATAACTTTCTTCAAGAAAATCCGAGGAAATTCTAAAAAAAAATTTTTACCTCCCATACAAATATTGATCAGCTGATGATGACTTTGTATGGAAAGTCCAATTTTTTTTTTGGGAATTTTCTATTTTTTCTTAGAGAAAGTTGTTCATTTCCATGGGCAGAACCGGCTCTTAAAATATGACCACACCTTTCCGTTACAGCCTGTATATTAAAGTTTTTCAAACTTAACAGACAGATGTGTTGTTGCTGGGGAGTTTGCTACTTCTTCTTTAAAGCTAACACATTAGAAAGTGGTGACGGGTCATCGTTTTTGAGGGACTGTCTTTATGTAGAATTTTAACGTTCAAAAAGTGCTGGTTCTCAGCCTAATATGAATAAAAGACTTTTGATTTTACAATTACAAGCCCAGAATATTATCGGCGGCTCCCTCTCACTATGACTAACTGCCCCAATAAATAATTTTAAGATGATAATTTGTAAAGTATTTTTTTGGGACAAGCCCACCACACTATTCCCAAACCACTGTAACTTCTGTAAGCCAGAATCAACAGTGGCGACCACCAGAAAAAACGCCGAGGCAATGTACTCGTAGCTCGACGAGTCCCAGAGAAACGATTAAATTGTCTTGGGTCCCGCAACGAAATTAATCAGAAAAGACAGCGGAGGAGTAAGAAAAATATAATTTCCACTTCCCTCCTAATCAAGCGGGAGACAGAACAAAACTAGGCCATTAGGCACAAAGGGGGTTTTTACAACTGGGGTAAGCCCAGTTGCCAAGCACCACTGGTTAAAAACACTCATATTAATGGGTTTGTAAAGTATCTTAGAAAAAAATCTCTTCTATCCCCAGGGGTACCACGACGTAGCAATCACCCTCCTACTGGTCTGCGGCGACCGCGCTTCGTTCCCGCTCCTCTGCCGGCTGTCGTACGGGCCCGGGGCTCCGCTGGCGCCCTTCATGCAGATCACCATGCAGCCCACTCAGCACCTGCTTAACTACATGCTGCCGGTGGTCAGCAGGGCAAACAGGAAGCTCGCCGAATGTTTAGACAAGTCAGTTTTATAGAATAGTTCCAAAAACAGACATAATAAAGCCGACCACGCCATCAGAAATGAAGAGATCCGCAAGGGTACTGCAAGGTTCGGGTCTGCGGACGGTGAGTAATGGGTAGCTCGCCGTCCGATCAGCACCAGGCCAGAGAGTCGACGGCGCGTAGTGTTCCACGCGCGCCGAACAAGAGATGTCAGCAACAAAGGACGGGGCCCGTCATGGCCGATGTATGCATGCCAAGGGGTAGAGGATAAATTCGAAACAGAGTTACCGCGCCCCTGGCCACTCAGGCAAGGAAGGAATAGGGGTGGGTTTTAGTCAGTAAAAGTCGTGACACGCCCTCCCGCTCCACCCAGAGCGGGAGAAGTCATAGGATGATTTTTCCCACCCCAAAAAAAAAATGCGTACTGCAAGGTTATTGACATAACCCGAAGATTTATCAAGCTTAAGTGACAGTGGGCAGGACACATTGCTCGCAGAACGGGTGATCGATGGGGCCGAAAATCCTGGAGTGGCGACTGCGTATCGGAAGACGTAGCGTTGGAATGCCTCCCACAAGGTGGACCTGGTGAAAGCCGCGGAAACCCGATCGATGCGAGACGCAGGGGACCGGTCGATGTGGCGATGCTTGGGAGAGGCCTATGTCCAGCAGTGGACATCTTTCAGCTAAAATGATAATGGCGATTATGATAATATTAGTTTAGAACACTGAAACAACTGGAGCAGTGGCGGCCCAGTGGTAACCTAGGTTAAACCCTGGCAGGCATTTTATTTTGTGTAATTTATTTCATCACCACTGCTCTCAAAACGGTGAACGAAAACATCGTGAGGAAACCAGCATGTCCTAGAACCAAAAATTGGAAGACATGTGACAACCACCAACCTATCTAGGTTGGTGGTTGTCACATGTCTTCCAATTTTTGGTTGAAAGAAGAGTTGAGTTGAGTTGAGAGAATGGGGATCCCCCCATTCTCTCTCCTAGAGAGGGGATCTTATTCCCAGCAGTGGGAAAATTATAAAGGCTCATTAATGATTATTATATTTAACCGACTTTTAAATGGAGGAGGTTCTCAATTCCTCTGTATGCTTTTTTTCTTTTAAGGGTTCTGTACCCAAAGGGTAAGACGGGACCCTATTACTAAGACGCCGCTGTCCGTCCGTCTGTCACCAGGCTGTATCTCATGAACCGTGATAGTTAGACAGTTGAAATTTTCACAGATGATGTATTTCTGGTGCCGCTATAACAAAAAATACCCCTACAACAGACATGATTTTTTTGCCGTTTTTATACTTTTGTACGGAACCCTTCGTGCTCGAGTCCGACTCGCACTTGACCGGTTTTTTTTGTATGTTTGTTACACGATTACTCCGCCACTTGTGAATAGATTTTGATGATTATTTTTATGTTTGTTAGGTCATACTTGATAGGTGGTCCCGTATAATTTGATTTAATACAGATGACGTTTTTTACTAAAACAATTCCTGTTTTTCCATTCCAGAGCACAAGTAGGCACAATGTTCGCCCTCCCCTGGTACCTGACCTGGTTCGGGCACAGTCTCAACAAGTACACGGACGTCGTTCGTCTCTACGATTACTTCCTGTGCGCGCCGCCATTGTTCCCGGTGTACGTCACGGCCGCCATAGTGCTCTACCGAGCGGACGAGGTCCATAACTGTGAATGTGATATGGCGATGCTGCATTGCTTGTTGTCTAGGGTAAGTTTTGTTTTGAATATGATAAGGGGGAGGTTTATTTGTGATATAGTGTGTGACAAATAATCGTCAGCTTGATAGATGTTACTTAATTAAATCAATATATTTAAAGTCATTGCTCTTTTTTGCACCAAACTTCTTTTGAACTTAGGTTCGATAAAGATAGTAACCGAACAATACATAGACAAGCTGCCGCATAGAGGCAAACCCGACACGAACCCTTAAACTTACACCAACAAGGTCGATTTCCTTATACGAGTAAGGGTGCGTTTCCACTAAAGCGGAGATAGGCGGAGCTGAGCGGATCTAGGCGGAGCGGAGCTGAGCGGAGCTAGTCGGAGCGGAGCGGAGACGTGCAGGAATCGACCAATCACAATGGTTAAGTCCTCATCGCGTCACTCTTCTCGTCTGTGATTGGACGATACCTACACATCTCTGCTCCGCTCCTCCCAGCTTTGCTTCAGTGGAAACACACCCTTATACTGGGGCTTTTCAATGTAGGATCAGGCTCGTTCCGGCCCAATCTTTTCGCCAGTGTCTGTGGCATAAATAAAATAAAATAAAAAAGCCTTTTATTTCTTGCCAATTACATTCATACAAAATTGAAAGAGTAAAAATTTTTATGAATATAAATTGAGAATTTAAAAATAAAATTTAGATTGAAATATTTGTGAATTGAAAATTGCAAAATAATTTGAAAATTTGTAACTTAAAATCAATTATATAAATCAATAATACTAATAAATTAATATATTACATTGTAAATTATTCAATACATTTTCATTCAATCATGTGATTAAATTAAACATTTTACATGTGCAAGAACCCCTCTTAGGTGAAGACCTCCTCCACAGATTGCCATGCGTCCCTATTGCTTGCTACTCTTGCCCAGTCCTTGCCGGCTATGTGTATTATGTCGTCTGCCCATCGTGTTTGCGGTATGCCTCCCTTTCTGTAGCCTGCTGGTCCTGGCCACACCGTGGCATAATCAACCCATAATCACCAGCCCGTCTTACTGCCTCCTCTCTGTGTAAGGGTCTATATTCATCATCTTCTGTCCTTGCCCTATGTTACTTGGGATCGGCGCAGCACATCCTCTTCCTTTATGTCTATGGATTGTGTCCTATTTTACACTTATTTTATTAGCTTGACCTGTGACTATGTAGAAAAGTTAAAAACCCACTTCCCGGTTTCCGATTGAGCTGAAATTTGCATACATGTTTAGTTTGAATGACAATGCATGGTTACCTAAGAGACGTTATTTTAAACGCAATATGGCGGATTCTCAAAGATGTCAGACTAGAAGTGTTTTTTTGTTTTTAGAGTTCCGTAGCCGAAGGGTCCAAACAGAGCCCTATTGCTGTCACTCAGGTGTCTGTCTGTACGTTTGTCCGTTGTCTGTCACACAGGCTTTACAGTCAAACGGTGTGAGCTAAATTTTCACAGTATAAGCATGTTGTTGACCCAGTCATAAAAAAAGTCAGAAATACATTTGGTACGGAACCTTAAATGTGCGAAGTCCGACACGCACTTGACCGGTTTTTTTTAAACTAATATATTATCTCCTTATTCTAATTAGGTCATTTAAATGACAAGATAAAACAGAGCTCTAACAGGTTACGTTGTGTCTTCTAGTTGCCAGATGACTTACCATTCGAAGACATTCTCGTGACCGCCAAGCAGCTGTACGAAGACAACGACCCCACTGATCTCGAGCCGGAAGTCGCCGCGCTAGAGAGGAGAGAGTAAGTTCATACCCATACTAGCGTCACCTTTGGGATTGTGAAGTAATAGTAAACTTAGTGCCGTAGTGTAGACCAACCCGGGAATATGCATGAAAAAAATATTTGTTATCTAACCGGTTTATTGATGAATATACTAAAATAGAGTACGAACAGTGAAATCAGAATCAAAATTGACCGAAAATTAAACGATATAGCGTCATGTCCTTTGACGTCAAAGAACATGTCGGACTTCTCTTTCTAATTATCAACTTTAAAGCTTTATAACTTCATAGCTGATGACGATATTTTGAAAATTCCTTCATATTTGTTCACTATAGTTAATAAGTCTTTAAATGAACAAATAAAAAAAACTTTTTTACAAAAAAAAACAACCGACTTCGAAAAAAAATACACTAAAAATTAAAAAATAACTTTAATTTCGGAAGTCGGTGTTTGTATTTTACTTCTTCGTTATTTGACACCGACTTCCGAAATTAAAGTTATTTTTTAATTTTTAGTGTATTTTTTTTCGAAGTCGGTTGTTTTTTTTTTGTAAAAAAGTTTTATTTTTCACTTTTTAGTTGTTATATCCCAGAACTAAAAACCCCAATAACATGGAACGTGGAATTTAAACATTTGGAGTACACCAAAACATCATCGAGGTAAACGTATTTTTGGTTTTTGTTCAGTTTCTCAAAAAGCGCTAAAGCAATTTCGATAAAATTTATATGGGACCACCTCGGGAGTATGTTCTTTTGGATAAAAAAAGAATTTTGAAAATCGGTCCACAACTGACAGAGAAATCGGCGGACATACATAAAAAAAAACATACATACAGTCGAACATAGAACCTCCTCCTTTTTCGAAAGTCGGTTAAAAATATCATGCATATTCTCTATTGGGCCCACGTGGTGGATTACGGCCCATGTACGTATGTATGTATGTCGGACTGGTTTCTGCAACTCCACGCACAAGGCGCGTATTTTGCGTACAGGTGGGACAGCTTTGTCATTTGATCCACCCACGGAATAGAAAAAACAGTAGAAGTGCTCCTACACTGTCTTAGCACAGGAACCAGTGTTGCCAAACTCACACATTTGCAAATTTAATTGCACTTTATACACATAATATACCGTAATATAATTGGCTACAAATTATAAATGCAACTTTGAAAAATCATCTATTTATTGCTATCGAAAAATAAGTCTTATTACAACTACTGAAAGTTGTTTTTGTTTTACATGTCACAATCAATAAAGACGTTTATCACCTAACAAACTAAATTTGAGTAATTTACCGTTGTAACAACGTGTTGTTGTTTGTTAGGTGATAAACGTCTTTGACTAACTGAACTCGTTAGTTCAGTTAGTCACCCTAGTGTTGAGATGATGAGAGGGGGCTCTTTTGAAATAGATGTCATCAGTGAGAGATGTAGACAGATATCGATATTTCAATATCGATGCATATTTTATTTGGGTGTGAAATGAAATAATAATTATTAACATCATACAAGTCTTATAAGTAATGAAAAATATTGATTATCTTTAAAAGGTTTAAATGTTAAATAAAATGATAGTAGATAAAAGAACTGAAAGTACTGAAAATATTTTTCACTTTTTAGTTGTTGTACTCTATCACTAAAACTAAATAGTAAAATTATGCCAGAATTGATAGCCCCAAAAAACATGGAATTTCAACATCATTGGTGAAAACATGCCGGACGAATTGAGAACCTCTTCCTTTTGACTTTTATAAATGAGACTTTATAAATGTTGCTTTTTTATACTTAACTAGCTGACCCGACAGACGTTGCCCTGTCTTAGCTATTAAACGTCAAACGCGCCAAGTTTAAATAGTCGTTATGTTTTCTGAAATTTTCTAATTTGCCGCGCAAATTTTTTTCTTTCCTATGAACTTTCTCCTGGCAATAACAAACACAACAAAACAAGAATAAGCGAAATCGGCCCAACTGTTCACGCGTGATGCCGTGACCAAGGAAATAGGGATTCATTATATAGATATTCGACATTAAATTTAATTTTTGTAGCATTTTGCTAGGGACTTTGGTTTTGTACCAAATTCATAAATATTAATATTTGTAAAGTTAGTATTTTTAATTTGGATCTAAGACGTTCTAACCTTGACGATGGGTGAGGAACGAGACTACTTTTATTATAATTAGCTGCGCCCCGTGGTTTTACCCGCCTAGACCGGAATAAAAGGTAGCCTATATGTTAATCTAGGCTATAAGCTATCTACATACCGAATTTCATTCAAATCGCTCCAGCCGTTTGAGCGCGAAGAAGTAACAAACATACACACTCACAAACTTTCACATTTATAATATTAGTAGGAAGTAGGATTGTTTATGTTGCTTCTTCTTGTGTAGGTACCTACTATGCAAATATTTCGACACAAATGTATTTTAGTTATGAAATAAATAACTCTTAACTCTTTTTTGAAGTTGGTTAGGAACAAGCTAGCTGAACTAAATTAAATTTTCTCTTACAGAGAAGAACAACGCCGCCTCGACGAAGAGCGCCTCAAGCGTCGTCAGATAGCGGCCCGCAACCGTGCGTCCGGCACGCTGGCGGCGCGCATCCGTCGCTGCGTGCCGGCCGCGCTGCGGCGCCTGCCCCTCTCCAGCCGCGCAGTGTTCGCCACCGCCACGGTGCTGCTCGGCATCTACGTGTACTACCGGCCCGACCTGCTGTTCAACAGGTAGCGTCACGCCTACCAGTTTGTCTTCTTCCGTCTTTAGGATTGTTGTTGGTGGAGTTGTTGGAATTCTGGGACTGTTCTTGGGTTGAGTTGAGTTTTTTATTGGGTGGTCTTGGTACTGTGTGGTTATCGCTAACGATCTGCGAGATTGCTGATAGTTATGTTTGTAAAAAATATTTGTGTGTGTGATTTCGTCGAGTCTAATACTAATTGGCAGAACTTAAAACTACCTAGTAGTTTAGAGAACTCAAAACTACCCTATAATTTTAAGTAGAACTCAAAACTACCAAGTAATTTTGAGTATAACTCAAAACTACCAAGTAATTTTGAGTATAACTCAAAACTACCAAGTAATTTTAAGTAGAACTCAAAACTACCTAGTAATTTTGAGAACTCAAAACTACTAGTAATTTTGAAAACTCAAAACTACCTAGTAATTTTGAGAACTCAAAACTACCTAGTAATTTTAAGTATAACTTAAAACTACCAAGTAATTTTGAGTAGAACTGAAAACTACCTAGTAATTTTGAGAACTCAAAACTACCTAGTAATTTAGAGAAATCAAAACTACCATGTAATTTTGAGTAAAACTCAAAACTACCTAGTAATTTTGTGAACTCAAATTTACCTAGAAATTTTGAGAACTCAAAACTGCCTAATAATTTAGAGAAATCAAACCTAACTAGTAATTTTAAGAAATCAAAACTACCTAGTAATTTTGTAAACTCAAAAAACCTAGAAATTTTGAGAACTCAAAACTGCCTAGTAATTTAGAGAAATTAAAACTACCATGTAATTTTGAGTAAAACTCAAAACTACCTAGTCATTTTGAGAACTCAAAACTACCTAGTAATTTTGGCCTGGCTATCCCGGAATATGGAAGCAAATAAAACCTTGACGGTTTTGCTAAACTGAATCACACAACACAAATTAGTTTTTCATACAAACTTTTTGGTGGTAATCATATTGTGCTTTGGCGTTACAGATAACTCTACTACTACACTTTATCTATGGTTAGATAAAAGCATAGTAGCAATGTTAATTGTTGTACTATCTCTTGGGTTCCTGAAAATAAGAGTTAATTTAGAGTTATAATTTATATCATACTTAATGAAATGTTAAATAGTTTTGTGATGTGTTGAATATGTTGGATTAATTGATTTCAATTTGAGTGAAATTAATTTGAATCACAGCTTAAGTTTTGATATTTTATTAATTTATTTTTACATCTTGTTCACGTTTTTTAAGTGCACTTTCAACTATTACATTAAATCTTGCGTTAAATGTTATAAATCGAATATTTTTACATCGATTCTTTGTGTTGATTTTCCATTTGTTTGTTTCCATATTTATGTAGTCATAATTCAACCAAATGTCAATTATTTTCGTACATAAGTTTCTGTACTCCTTGATCTCATATTGTCTGGGTATATTTCCAACAATTCCAGCAGCATACGGTTGACATCTCACACTTACCCAGAATCATGGCGGCATTATACATATACATACTTACCTGCTTTGTTTTCAATCATGGGCAGTTTGCAGACTTGATCGAAAAATCGATAATAAATAACTAACAAAGATTTTATTGTTTGAAAAATCGATCAAGTGTGTGTGTCTTTAAGTCAAGAGTGAATAGGTTACTTCTAGGCAAGCGTGCTCCATCTTCGACCACATCATCGCTTACCATCAGGTGAGATAGTGGTCAAACGCGAGCCTATCAAACATAAAAAAAAAAAAAAAATCAAGTGTGTAACAATCTTTATAAATAAAGTCATTCGCTGGTTATGGTTTTCATTGCTAGCCAAATGCGGGAAATTTTAACTGAGAGCACTGTTTAAAATTTGCAATTTATACTTGAAAAAGATGTTGGAATTCTCTGCAGAAATATTTCATGGCTATAAATTGTGCTTATGAATGTCATAAAATATCTAGTTTTGTAACATTTGTGGAATAAATGCAATATACAGGCTGTAACGGAAATAGGTGGTCAAATTGGAAATGAACAACTGTTCAAGAAAGACAAAGTTAATTTCGAAAAAATAAAGATGGACTTACCATAAAAAGTTCATCTGATGAAAATCGACCACGTCATGGCTTACCATCAGGTGAGATAGTGGTCAAAGGCGTGCCTAACAACAGTAAAAAAGAAATAGTGTCGGAGGTCCAATTTTTTTTTGCTCGGTATCTAAAAATCTCGTGTTGGTTGCACTCCTCCGAACTGGTTCGACCGATTGTAACGTTTTTTTTTTTTTGTATATTTGTTTGGTATGAGAATAGGTCGTATTTGTCACCCTCCTACCCCAACCCCCCATTTTTTTATCGCCGAACAACGTTTGCTGGGTCAGCTAGTTATCTATGTCTTCATTGAAGAAAGTTTTTCATTTCTGTGGGCAAGAAGCAGTGTTTAAAATATGACCACTCATTTTTGTTACACCCTGTACTGTACAGCTGGCACTTGTTTGTAAATGAATGAAATACATTTATGTATCCATAAATAAACTACTGGATACTCATTGGCTTGGCATTGTATTATCCCAAAATAGTTCTAATTTGTCAAATCTTTAAATTGTCAACGCATTTTTGACTTACTAATGAAACAATTTTTAAAATGGTGATTAATTTGAAAGTTATAATAATTAAAATGATCTGTCCCTTTAGGGAAAATGATTTAAAAGACATTACAGTAGAGTCTCAATAATCCGGTAGTATTAATACCGGCCAAGTGCGTGTCGGACTTCGCGCATTTAGGGTTCCGTACCAAATGAGGGAATTATCAAAGAAAAAATCTGATTTACCAATATATTGGTATTTGTTAGTAAAATATACGTAATAACAAACATTATCACCAAATTTCACGTTCATAGGTCAATGGGAAGTTAAAAAATTCTTCGTAACAAAATCTTGTGACAGGACAGACGAACACGTGAGTGACAGAAATAGGGCTCCGTTTGAACCCTTTGGGTACGGAACCCTAAAAACCAGCCATCTGAAATTGGTATGTTCAGATTACTGGATTGTATAGAAAAAAAATCAAGATAATTAAAATAACGCATTATAGAATGTTATAATTGAATAAGATACCATATAGGAAGCAGTGGGGGTCGATCCATCAGGTTAAGCCATTGGTCCATGGATGGGTGAACTTTTTAAATATCGAGACTCCTTCGTGCCTCGGAAAGCACGTTAAGCCGTTGGCCCCGGCTGTCAATCGTGGATGTTTGACAGCCGTTACGGGACGTCAGAAGTCCGAAATTCTGACATCCAGTCTTACCAAGGGGTATCGTATTACCCAGTAACTGGGTTGTGGAGGTCAGATAGGCAGTCGCTCCATGTAAAATACTGGTATTCAGCTGCATCCGGTTAGACTGGAAGCTGACCTCAAGATAGTTGGGAAAAGGCGCGGGCAGATTGATAGGAAGCGGTGGGGTAGGTCCGGTCGGAGGGTGCTGGATATGCCGGAGTACTGAATTGCCGTACTTGAGTGAGACTCTACTGTGCGGTAAAGATTTGTGAGTTAATGATACAAATATACTAAATATTTTGAATTCCCAATGTTCAGTTCTGATGGAAATCCAGTCAGAAATGTTATAAAATTTGGATCATTTCAAGTTGATAGTGCGTTTATTACAAGTCATGGTGCTTGGGCAGTGTGGGAGTCATCGCTTATTGGCTAAGACGGCGGACAAACTGATGTTAGAGCAATGTACGCTCTAACTGGTACGGCATAAGGGACGGTATCGTGTAACCATTGGGACGCTTGCTAATGTTTAATGTGCGGTAGATATTATGTTGGGATAGTCTGTTTCTAAATAAATTTTACTTGATCTTTCAAACTAAAGGTTTTAGTCAGTAAGAGTCTGACACGCCCTAGCTCCACCAAGAGCAGAAGGAATCTGATAATTTCATTTCTCCACTCTAAAAATAGGAGGTAATAAATTGCAAAGAAACTCGTGACAAAATATTTTAAACCTACTACAAGTATTTCAATATTTTTGAATCATGAAAAGTTAATTTTGGAACAGACTTCTTATTAGAATGTTTAGGAACAGAGAAAACCTCTAATAAACATTCAAATTATTCTAAATTAACGTCCATTCTTGCTAAGCTTCTCCATTAAAAAACTGAACATTTTTTTGTTGCAAGAATTTATCATTTACCATCTTAGCTATGTGATCAATTGATCATTTTCAGATGTTTCTCTGTTCCTAAACTTTTTAGATGCATATTGTAAAAATAGCCCGTTTGGCTAAATGTTCGTATCTGTGTGCAAAATAACCCGAAAACAGTCGTGTCCTTTACTGTGAAGTTTTGTTTGAGGGAATCATAGCTTAATTCGTCATGTGATCAAGTAGAACATAGACTAGCCTAAGGCGCCACCTCCATAAGCGAGTGAATCGCCGCGAGTTGACGTTTTGCTCGTCGAATCGCCGCGATAATATCGTCGTGTGGAGACACGTTCATAGCATAATCAGTCTTTTAATGTCTCACTGCTGGGACACAGGCCTTCTCTCTGTGAGAGGGAGTGGCCCGTAATCTTTCCTCCGAAGTTTTGGTTCTAGGACATGCCGGTTTTCGCACGATGTTTTCCTTCACCGTTTATAGAGCAGTGGTGATGAAATAATTTACACAAAGTAAAGCGCCTGCCTGGGTTCGAACCCACGACATACAACTTGTAAGTCGCGGCCGTCACCACTGGGCCATCACTGTTCATAGAGATGTTATAAAATGAAGTGGCAGGACGATATCCCCGCGAGATACTTGTGGAGGTGGTGCCTTAGACATTGCTTTATAGCTGAAACAGCTTTAAAGTGAATGAAAGCAAAAACAGCATTGAAAATTGCTAATTCGCCGATGCTAAAACTAGCATGTCTGTTGAGGAAGTCTGTTTTCTGATAGCTACAACCTGGGAGTCTTTAAGTCACGAGTGATAGGTTACTTCTAGGCAAGCGTGCTCCATTGTCGACCACATCATCGCTTACCATCAGGTGAGATAGGGGTCAAGCGCGAGCCTATCAGAGTTAAAAAAGGGCCCTTAAAATAAAAAATAAAAACTAGATAATTATTCTTTATTCGACTCTGGTCGATAAACTATGAATTTATGTTTGAATCAAATACATTTAACCAAACGCGCTAGAGTAGAAAGTTAAGATAACATATGACTTAAATTATTGAGAAAAAAAATGCCTTACAGGAGTGTAGGTAAAAAGATATGTAACCAATGAAGTCGTGTAATTTTAGATGTTACAGTTAAAATATGTATGAAAATTTTAACGTGCCAGTAAAATAAAAATGTTTTAAATAGTGCCTCTGTAAATGTGTCTCCTTGTACAGTCAGCGTCACAAGCGTATACATACCTAAGAATTTTGAAGAACATTAAGGTGAATGCTCCAGGGTAGCCAGCTAAATTCAAATTTTCTTACGCTTTTTGCAATTTGCAGGTCAGTGTCAGGTTGTATCTTGGTCAAAATTTGATTCGCGGCCGTAGCAAGTATGTATTTATAGAATTATAATCATTAAATCATCAATATATCTCTCTCAGTTTGAATTGATACCAAATGTCATGATTTCATGAAATACTTACATTTGGCATCAATTCTAACATAAGGAGGTGTATTGATGATTTTAATGATTATAATTCTATACATACATACCCGCGAATCAAATTTTGACCAAAATACGACCTGACACTGACCAGCAAATTGCAAAAACCGTAAGAAAATTTGAATTTCGCGGGCTACCTTGGAGCTTCCACCTCAATAATAAACTTAATTATGTATGGAAGTGGTGTTCCCCATGGAAATGGCAAAAAAATAAGTGTCGTGCCAGCGACTCGAAGCAGAAGATGGAATTAAACAGAGGTTTTCATTTATTGAGGGAACATTTAATTAATTAGAGAAACTCCATGACGGGTGTGTATCGATATCTAATGATAACGATAAAATAATTAAAATTGTCTTTGAGTTCGAGTAACAGCTGGTTGGATCAACGGCCGCTAATATGAAATTAAAAATTTTTGAAGTGAAAACTTCTTTAGCCATGTTAGGCGACTTTTGGTAGGGGCAAAACTTATGGGTTCACGTCACTGACATACTAGTGACGTGTTACGCCAGACTAACGACGCGCAGCGGTCCGTGTATACAGCATGTAACAAAAACCCTGTCCGATCCTGAAGGGTATTACTTGGTATCGTACTGCGTACACATACGTAATCTTTTAATGGATACGAGATAATTAGTTTTCCTCACTGAAAATAATTAATTAAAAAAAAAAGAAAAACTTATCAAAGGCAACACTGAGCGCTCGACAATGTTCTCCTACTTTCCTTTCAAACATGTCGCCTGAGCGAGACAGAGTGCCTACAGCGCGGCTAGTGCAGGGCGGTATCGTTTGAAAAAAAATAAAAAAAAAATTAAAAGATTTCGCCGGCCGGTGGAGTGTTGTCAACTTATGAAAATTTGCCATATTTAGTGTTAAATTTCGCATATTTTATAAAAATAACAAATCTATAACTTTTGGTTTTTTTGAGTTATATTTTTTTTTTACAACTTTTTCTAGTACGTATGGTAAACCAGGAATACGCCTTTATCGGATTGGACAGAGTTTTTGTTACATACTGTATGTATCATGTGCGTGTTGGGCTTTTTTTGGATGAGTAAAATTTTGTTAATTCGCGTCATCGACATGCTGTAGTAGCAGTAAGTTACTATTCATACCATTAATTAATGTTAAGATTAAAAAAACAAACAGTTATTCCAAAGTTTCAAGTTTTCACTTCTGTCGACAGTCGCTACCTATGACTGCTAACTTTTTTGTTTTGTCGTCATTCGACCCAACTACTCTGCGGAGTTTCACTAATTAATTTAACCCGCCGACTGTACAAGCCAAGATTATCTGAACACTTTTTATATTGCTATTAACTTAGAGGCGCAATTTTATAACGTTTTGTAAAGTATAACTGTGAGCTATTCATACAACGGTTTTGTATGGTCGCCATACAAGGAACATACGCTTTAAACGCGGTGTAGTTAGAAAGTGCACAGTAATAAATGTGAAGGAGTTTCTTACACGGTCTCCACTTGAGACCATTTGTATGGAAACTGTATGAAATGATGTTGCTGTAGGAATGGAACAAGTAGTCGGTCCCTATTATGCACAAAGTCAGAACTACGTTACTATGATTTTTAAAATTAATCTTTAACGCTCTAGCTTTAAATATGAATGTGAAAGATCATAAAAACATAGTTCAGACTTTGTTGATAGGGACCGTCGAAATAATATAAAGGTTTTAATTAAGACGTTTGTGGCAATGATTGTGAAACGTGTGCTTTAAGTTTTGGTTTATTATAAAAAAATCGGTATTTGTTATTTTGACAAAATAATTATAAATGCCTCATCTTATTTTCATCAATTTATAGGTAACTAGCGACCCGCCCGTTTTGCACGGGTACAAATTATACTCACAAACCTTCCTCATCAACAGTTCCTCATGAATCACTCTGTCTATTGGTGAAAACCGCATGAAAATCCGTTCAGTAGTTTTTGAGTTTATTGCGAACATACAGGGTGTTACGTAAAGGTGTAGTCATATTTTAAGAACCGGTTCTGCCCATGGAAATGAACAACGTTGTCTAAGAAAAAATAGAAAGTTCCCAAAAAAAAATTGGACTTTCCATAAAAAGTTATCATTAGCTGATCAATATTTGTATGGGAGGTAAAAAATTTTTTTTAGAATTTCTTCGGATTTTCTTGAAGAAAGTTGTTCATATCGATGGGCAGATGCAGTTCCTAAAATATGACCACACCTTTCCGTTACACCCTGTATACAGGGTGTAATGGAAAGGTGATGGAAATGAACAACTTTCAAAAAATCCCAAAAAAAATTGAATTTCTTTCCATACAAAGTTATCATCAGCTGATGAATATTTGTATTGGGAGGTAAAAATATTTTTTTTTTATTTCCTTATGTTTTCTTGAAGAAAGTTGTTCATATCGATGGGCAGAAGCAGTTCTTAAAATATGACCACACCTTTCCGTTACATCCTGTATACAAACAGACAAAAGTGGCGGAGGTCTTTGTTTTATATAATGTAGGGATGATTTGTTGTACTTCTAAGGATGTTATAGAAGATTCATGTATGTTTGTATATTTCTTGGTTATGGAATCTTTTATGAATTTTATTCTTGTCTCATACAAATAACTTGAAATTAGTTGAGGTATTTATATAAAGCAAAGCTAAATTAAATTATTTTGTTTGTATATTGGATTGAAAACTGTTGGTTTAAAAATTTTCTGTAAATTATTACATTTGTGTGTAGGTACATCATGATTTTGGTTAAAAATGTGATATTTCCTTAATTTAATATAATTAGGTTACATTGTTCATTCCTCGTTAGTTTGTATATCCTCACGACCAGACTAAATGGTGCTGCATCGTGAAGTAAGAGGAATATAAGCATTTACTATTTATTGTTATCGTATGCACTCTAGAACTGAAACACTTAAATGTTTGTTAAGGTTATGTAATAATTGAAGGAGGAAAAATATAAATATTGTAAAAACAAAAAAAAAATATGATGGAGCCCTTAAATATTTTCATCTTTGATAACTGAATTTTTAGCACATTGCAAAAAACATGAGAAAAAGTTGGAATCAATGTGATAAATATTTTGTGTCTGACTATACATTAATGATTAAGTTTAGTTTCTTTTTGTAGTCGTTTAGGTTAAATCTTTTAGCGATGTGTGGTTTACATACAGTTAAGTGTATATCGTTGCTTAAGTTCTAACACCACGTAAGTTTTTTTTTTTTTTGACAAAGTGCATTACTTATATCATTCGATAGGGAATCGAACGACGCAGCGTTTGACAAACATGAGGATTTTAACCAATGGTGACGCGTAATTTAACGCCAAAAACAATACGTATGTCAGTGTTGTACAGAAAAGCAACAGCAAAACCGCGTAACTCTGTTGTTTTTTCATAGCAACAGCAACACTGCGTAACTCAGGTCTTCACAAAAACTGAGTTACGTGCCCGTACTATACCTGCAGTTTATTTACTCTTCTGAAGTTTCCGATTTTGATGTAGGTACTCACGTAACTTAAGCGGCGATATGGTGATTGTTAGTTTAGCAAGACTATCGTTCAGCAGTAAACTGATAAAATTGATATAAAGCAAAGTACTTAGCTGTGTAGTAATAGTGTACTGTCTTACTTACTTACTTGGCTGCCAAAAAGTTGGGGGTCCTCGCAAAGGTGAGACGATACTTCACGCCGGAACAGCTGCTCCAACTCTATCAAGCGCAAGTCCGATCGTGTATGGAGTACTGCTCTCATCTTTGGGACGGATCTGCAAGATACCAGCTTGATTTCCTTGAGTCAATTGAGAAATGAGCCAAGAGGATCATCGGCAATGATAGACTCGTTGAGACAAAACTCCAAAGTCTTGAACATAGACGCCGAGTTGCTAGCCTGTCGGTTTTCTATCGATTGCATTTTGGAGAGTGTGCGACGGAATTGCATGATTTGATTCCGCCAAGCCCGTTTCATCTAAGGACCACAAGACGTACGGCGAAGTGCCACCGGTTCATGGTGGACATCCCATCCATACGCACAAAGCGTTTTGAGAAAACATTCATTGCACGTACAGCTAGAGAGTGGAATTCTCTACCGGAGTCTGTGTTTCCTGTAAGATACAACCTGGGAGTCTTTAAGTCAAGAGTGAATAGGTTACTTCTAGGCAAGCGTGCTCCATCTTCGACCACATCATCGCTTACCATCAGGTGAGATAGTGGTCAAACGCGAACCTATCAAACAAAAAAAAAAAAAAAAAGCTAAAAGATTTCTCTTAAAAACCTATGCATGTAAATATGTATGTAAAACATCCTAAAATAATAATTGTCTTTTTGTTGTTTATATTGTTTGCAGTGTTGTTAACGTTTGGTTTATAATTATGAGAAAGAAGTGAGATTGTATGAATCTGAATGTAGTTAGGGTTCTCAAGACGAGGCAAAATTGTTCCCTGTTAAGTATTTCTAAAAGTAAATACTGGGATTCTGTAATCTCTGTTTGCTTTTAGAAAATAGCGGCTGACAGGTTTCAGGAAATATATTAATCAAACCAAAAGTAATTTATTCAAACTAGGCTGTGCTAGCACTTTTTGAACGTCAAAGTTCTACATAAACACATTCCCTCACACCCGTCACTGTTTAATATTTTTATTAAAAGGCAGGTTATTTGAGATTGGAAAGAAATCATTAAAAAACGTCATAAGAAACGCGAAATTGAGAAATTGATACAATAACTACTATGAGAACTATAAAAAATCTTCAGGGCCTAAAGTATCCAACCTAGTCAGTCGCTTTTACCTTAGTATTATGTAATAAGCTTTACAATGGGGCTATGTAAGGTGTATTTATTTAGAGCGTCGTTCATTTTGAATGTAAAACACTAAGTTGCGGTGCGTACGAACTGGTGCAAAACTCCATTCAAAAAGTCAACACTGGCGTTTTCATCGGTAACTTTTGCACCAGTGTGTACCCACGTCTAGCATGGTAACGAAAGTATACCGTAGTCATTACGGCTATTGATGAAATGCAAAGTTAAATACATGTTTATTACAGATTACTGTGTTTTATTCATAGACTAATGTTTTCCTCATATAGAAAATGTAGCTTCATGAAATTGAGATCAATTTTAATCAATATATTGGTGAATGTTTTGATATTTTATCTTTACTTACGTATTTTGCACACAGGTACTATTTTGGACGGGTTATTCGGGGTTTTCTATGGCTACTATCTACTTCATACACAGACTAACAATTTCATGATAACACCATTCCATTTTAAAAGTGCATTAAAAATTTCTGATATTTTTCTTTTATTTTCCAATATTCCAGACGGCGGGAAAATGGGCTGGAGTTATGACTGTTGGTAATAAGAACGGGAACGAGGTACAAAATAATATAATAAATATTTATTTGGGTTTTTATTTAATTCTTTTCACAATCTCACATGTATTGATGAACAATGCATTTTTTATGGTTAGGTTAAATTCTAAACCAACACAGTTAGTATTTATTAAATAAAATTACGTAAAATCCTTATTTTATTGGTAAGTTTTGATGAGAGAGTTCGTAATGTAAAAATATGCCAAGTCTAATACAACTTCTAATTGATTTTTAAGTAAAATTTGAAAGAAGACTGCGAAAACACAGTGATTTCATTATATGAGAAGTAATTTCTAATATTCTACTTAAATATAACATGTTTTTAATTTTTATTGTTGATTCATCAAAATAATGCGTTTAACTCTTACAATAATTATTCGCGATCGTAGATTTGTAAAAAAATCGTTAACAATGCAAATACATACTGGATAGAAACAAAAGTTCACATCCAGTGATTATGAATCGTGAGTTAATATCACTTTATAGTCCTAAAGATAATAAGATAATCTGACAACCAGTCTACCAAGGGGTATTGTATTACCTAGTAACTGGGTTGTGGAGGTCAGATAGACAGTCGCTCCATGTAAAATACTGGTATGCAGCTGCATCCGGTTAGACTGGAAGCCGACCCAAGATAGTTGGGAAAAGGCTAGGCAGATTGATTGATTAAATCCTAAAGATAAACCCTAAAAAGGCATAAATTCCTTCCTAAGTTCATGACTTGATCAACAAATAATTCGCGTTAGCTTCGTAAAAAAAATATATATATACTTATTCAGTGTTATACAGAAGTGTATCCTTACAAAAATAAAAACATTTAATTGAGATGAAAACAGACAGGATTAATAACAAAACAATAACAATATGGTACTTATTTAACAAACATCTCGTAAGTAGATCTTTACGAGAGTTTGATTTCATAACTTCGAGTTTCTTTATGTTTTTCCAAACAACTGTTTAAGATTTATTTAAATTCACAATAAAAAAAATATCTCAGCATAATGAGCCTTTTTAAAAGAACTAATTATCATGTGACTATTTTAAAATTAAATATTGATAAGCAGCTTCTTAATTCAAAATTTTCTATGGAGAATTTGAATATAGAATCCGCTTATCAGTATTTACTAATCATAATTATCTTTAGCGAGTTTTATATTGCCTGATTGAGTAATACTTATTTAGTACAAGGCGACTTTACGAGATAATCGTTACTATAAATTGTGTCTGAATAAGTTACTAGTAGAAAAGACGGTTTTGCAAGATTAATGACTAGTGGTTTTTTTATAGCTTGTCAATTGAAAAACGAAGTTTTATGTAAATACTAAATAAATGTAATATTAGAATGGATACTGATGAATGGACATAGCAAAAAAATGGTAAAAATAGTACTGAAGCACTTTTTCGTCATGGAAAGTAACTTGTCATAATTTATAACGTTAAAAGAAATTATTTTTCAAAAAATAAATACAATATGTTACAGAGTATCACAGCCGTGAGCTTGGCTTTGTCACTTAAATATATTGAGGCGTGAAGATAAGAAGTATAGGAGTATTCACGAAATAATCCTTCAATTATATCTATAAACCTTATTACTAAAGTGATAAGGTTAATTTTTCTACTTAACGAATAGTTTTAAGAGAGCTTAAACCTAGTTTTTTTTTAATATTATGTGTGAAGAGCAACTGTGTCGATATTATTATGTATAGAAAGTAATTAAGTATTTAGCTCTGTTTAAAGCATTACAGGTAACTGGCAAGAAATACAAGTATTTTATTTCATAGTATCTATAGAACCTACCTTTTTAAATAATTTACTATGGTATTTATATATGCCATGTTTATACAGAAACACAAATACTGTGTTAACCTATAAAAAAGTATAATAAATTTAATTTTATAAGAGTTTCACAGGAATGCGGCTCCAAATTAATTTAGAAATCATGACAAAATAAAAAATACTGCTATTCTGTCAATAAACAAGAATCAAACACAACACATCATATTGATTTCTTTCTCCTTAATATTAACTAAAACTACCCACAACTTAACAATACGTTTTATGAAGAATTTAGTTCAACAACCCTGAGAAAATGTACACTACATAAGCCATTTTGATTTCCAGAGCCGGCTTGTTTTTATTAAGTTCAGACGACCCCATAAGAGAATTAAAAAAGAAAGAATGGTAAAGATCTTCCCGAAAAAAATATTTTTTTACTAAATGATTTTCCAGATTAATTCGGTTGTCGTGGTATGGGCTTGTGATGCGGAGGAATGAAGAAAATGTCGTGAGGAAAGTCTTGTGTGTGGATGTGGATGGCTATAAGAGTAGGGGAAGGCCAAAGAAACGATGGTTGGACTGTGTGAAAGAGGATATGGGTAAAAAGGGGGTGACTACAGAGATGACGACTAATAGAGGAGTCTGGAAGAAAAGACATTTTGCGCCGACCCTAAATAAATTGGGATAAGGGTAGGAGAATGATGATGATTTGCCAGATTAATACAAATCTTACACCTAAGGTTGTCTGGTAGATATCGCTGACAGCGATAAGACCGCCCAGGGTCGTGGGTTTATTCGAAAGAGTCACCTTGCCCTGGCACAAGCTACTGAAGGGACACGGGTGGGTTCTAGTCAGTAAGAGTCTGACACGCCTTCCCGCTCCACCCAGAGCGAGACAAGTCATCTGAAGATTTCACACACTCAAAAAAAAAAGAAAGCGATAAGACCGCCACTGTACTCGTGCAATAATAGGTAGGGAGGAAGATTATGTCTGTCTATCTCAGCTTAGAGTACAGCATACTCGAAAATTATTAAACAAAATTCTTCACAAACTACAAGCACCTCATCCTCAATCTCTGGAAGCCTTACTAATTAGTCAGACACAATCGACCTTCAATTCTTCATGACCAGTTCCAAATAATCTAACACCCGTTGATCATGGAGTATCTTCAGGTGTTCAGCGCCGGGTAACGCGAGGGACTTCACCGAGTTCCCGTTCCGGAACCTGCGCTTGCGCCAGTGCTCGCACGCGTTTAGTGAGCGCAAGTTGACCGTGCCGTCGCCGTCTCCCATCGCTAGTGTGGGGTAGCCGTCCAGCCAGGTACCCGGTTTGTATACTAGTCTGGAAGTTAAAGATAGAAATGATTTATTAATATAATAAACATAGTTTGATCGGACAGAACAGGGAAGCGGCTGAAAGGAAACGAGGCTTATACCCAGCACTGGGTCGTTCGAGGAGGATATGATGATGATGGCTTGGCCATCTTCTTAAATAACACTAGTCAACAAAATGTAGTAACATGGAATGGCTAATGTGAGTCAGGATGGCTGGACAAATCTTCAAAACAGCTCGCATTTAAGTTCAATAGGGCGCTTTATGTGACGGCTAAACACCCTTATTTCAGAATTTGTGACACTACAGAATCTTAGATGATCGATCGAAAACGTGTCCATCCATCTTGAAAAACCACTTTTCGCTGGTCTCTCAATCTCGGTAACGGAAGTGATTTTGACGACTTTTTGCATATCAACGGGCGTCACATAAATTTGTGACAGGCATCGACCTAAAAGTGTTGTGATACGTACAGCGGCTTAGTAGAAGAATGCAAAAATCTGTGTCCAGCCATCTTGAATTTACGTATAAAACTTCTGGCTGGCACTTCCGAATCTCAATAACGGGAGCGTTTTCGAATATGGTTCCTTTACTAATATTTAGTGACGCAATTTGTGACAGTAATAACGTTTGATTTATGGCGTCACATGTAAGGGTTTTCGAGAAATCAATAAAAACTTAATGTTCAGCCAGCCTGAGTTCAAGATGGCTGGACATCTGTATCTCCGCTGCCTGATGATCTACGGCCTTCGAAATGTGTTCAAAATTTTGTGACGGGGACAATAATGATAACCTGAATTTGTGACGGAGAAACTTTGAGTAGTTTCAAAGATATTGATAATTTAAATTTCCCCATACAAACACTGCAGTAGGGACCAATATTGTAGGTTTTATGTAGGAAGTATATTTAAGATGTTTTCTTTAATGGACGAAAAGCCGTGTATTGGTGATACTAATACGAACAACTGTAGGTGACAAAAGTGTAGAAGTGAGGAAGGGAGGGGGTCATTTTTTAATGTTATTGATTATTTACGTGCAGATACCTACTCTTTTTAGTAGGTAGGTATTGGTGTTTTTCATAGTAAGTACATAGGTAGATATTGTGTCAGGATAAACAATGCTCGAATGTATTTAAATGAAAATATAATGTTTGCTGTAAATAAAATCACATTTATGTATATGTAACTTATACAGCGTTTCAATGATAATGATCTAAACGCGAAATACAAGTGGACTCTCTTTTGCAGCGCTGGTAGTCAATTATTATTTGCGTATCACAACACTTTTAGGTCGATGCCTGTCACAAATTTATGTGACGCCCGTTGATATGCAAAAAGTCGTCAAAATCACTTGCGTTACCGAGATTGAGAGATCAGCGAAAAGTGGTTTTTCAAGATGGCTGGACACGTTTTCGATCGATTATCTCAGATTCTGTAGCGTCACAAATTCTGAAATAAGGGTGTTTAGCCGTCACATAAAGTGCCCTATTGACCTACTTAAATGCGAGCTATTTCGAAGATTTGTCCAGCCATCTTGAGTCACATAATGGCTATATAGCTTTTTTTTTATGCCATGTTATCTCTCCACTACCCTTGGTTGACTGGTAGAGAATGCCTAAGGCATTAAGTCCGCCTTTGTACTTTTGTTGCCTGAAGTGTAAATAAATAAATGGCGTAGGTAATAATTTTGAAATACTTATCTACCTTCATAAAAAAACCATATTTAATTTTTTTTCTTGTTTATTCCGGTGTTTTGTTTTTCAATAAAGTAGCTGTGTTTCTTTTTAACCGACTTCCAAAAGGAGGAGGTTCTCAATTCGTCTGTATGTTTTTTGTTTTTGTATGTATGTTACGCGATTTCTCTGGCAGTTGTGAATCAATTTTCAAAATTCTTTTTTTATCTGAAAGAATATACTCCCGACCCAACCAGCAATTCGGTCCTATTATTTAAGCTCATAACTCTAAACAGCTCTATAAACGATTTATTAAGGTTTTAGCGGTGCTAGAGTGTTGTATAAAAGCGTTCGACAGTACATTACTGCTCTAAATGCTTATAGAGCTAAAAATACCTATATACAAAGGATGTAAACGTTTACTACGCCATTTTATACAACCTTTATAGTCAAGTACTATAGCAAGTTCTAATATAACTACTACATAATAATATTGCTCCATAAAATTGTTAACAGGTGCCTTTATTTATCTGATTAGCGTAATAAGGGTCCAAAACGAACTGCAATAGTAGTTTCGTTATAGCAGTGATGAACACTCAACTACAGGGCGATATTGTGATATTGTGGATATTCAGATCGCTGCTATAGTACGTGTGCGTTAGTAGTCACAAAGACTTTACAATACAGTGTTTTTGTGATGTAGTCTAATTTTAGATTACGTTAATAGAACTTAAGTGTACTATAATAGTTTTTAGATGCATATTATAATTTTATCGATAAGCATATCAAACAGACACTATAATAGAGCAGAATTATTGTATAACAACTTTTTTGGTGCCTAGCAATGCGCTTGTTAGTATTATAAATGGATATCTATCACTATAATGACGCAAAAGTGGCACATACATGTAGATAAATGTTTCTATTAAATGACAGTTAAGTCCCAAAAAGGATTATTGGCTCGCTTTTACAACAATACTCAGACATTTTGATACGGAATTAATGCGACGTGCATTCTGACCTAAACACAAAAAAAAATGGATTTAAAGAATTGGAAAAGATATAAACGCAGTGGAACTTATAGAAGAGAAGTGAATAGACGTTTTGAAAAAGCAGCTTCGTCATCATCAAACAATCAAAGCAGTAATAGTAGCCAAAATCAAGTTGGAATCACAATTACGGGAAACGGTTCCGTACAAAACGTGTCTTACAAAGATCTTATTTCGGAAGAGAGTCCTTACTCCAGCGATTTTTCTGAATCTTCAAGCAATGATTCAAGATTCGAAAAAGACCAACAATTTCGTGATGGCGTGAAAAATTGGGCCATTAATTATATATATATATATTTCGCATGAAGTTCATATTTGAACATATACTAAACACATGAACAAAATTCAAAGATTATTCAGAGTTGACGCAATAAAGTGTAAACTTATCTCGATCTCTTACAACTCAACTACTTATTTTGTGCCACCTGTGAAGCCCCGCAACTGACTGGTGAGTCGGACAAAAAAAAACAAAAGTTAAAGAGAAAAAAATATTAAAAAAAATCGGCTGTCAACCCGGGTTGTCGTCGGGGTTCAATTTGACAACCCGGATTTGGCCGCGGGGCTTCACAGGTTAATACTGTATAATAACGACATTTTACTAATTCCCAAGGTTTATTTACGCAGATGGTACTTATATAAATAAAAATCTTTATTAATTGAATGGTTCTTTATTTTAAACTAAAAAAGATCAGTCATTCTTGATCAGTCTTGATCTCACGTTAAAATCAACCCACATAATTAACTCAGCTTATACAAACTTCAGGTACCTACTCCAAAATATGTCAAAAACATAAAATGTTATAATATTTACTTCACAGAAATATTCAATTTAAAGCAAGTATAAAACAGGACTCTTACAGTTAACACAGTTTTCACTTAATATAAAATGTGTGATTTTCCACGGCCATTCCACTGCTGTAAGCAGCATGAAATCGTATCGACTAAGAAATTTATCGATATCCATATTGGCGTCCATTAGGTACACTGAAAAAACACAATGTTGACTGCAGTTTATATTTATAAAGGTATTGCTTCTAAAGTTCAGCGATGCTACTAGATACATACATAGGCACTTCATGTAAAGAAATATAAACACTAGGTACGTAAAACTTGTTATAACTACGAAGTTCTTCCCGAAGAAAAAATAACTGGTTACATGATTAATTCACATTATTCGTCAGTAAACAGTTTATAATTAAGTTTTTTTTATTACCTATGGTCTTCAGAAAAATAATAAAAAAAACACTGTGTATTATAAATATATTCAGTCATGGTCACACAGAACCCCAATTTTAGGTAGAATCCACGATGACTGACAGTGAAAACATTATCACAGCAAGTACTATAATGGCTCTTAAAATATCGAAGTCACTTTATGTGATAAATATTTTAGTAAAAGCTCAAGAATTCGAGGGGGGCACTTTAAATTCATGGTAAACCTATCCCTAGTTTATCAGTAAAGTTGCAGTCGCACATCATTTCCGCCGTAATAGACTAATATTATAATAACAAAATAAAATCTTACTCACCTCAGATGGCTTGTATCTTTTTGTAAAATTATTTTAATTATTTTTTGCACTCTGCACTATCACGAATGTAAAATAATGAATGGTGAATGAAAAATGTGAGGTAAAGGAAACTAAACTCTTGTATAGTATGAAAAAGTACTATAAAAGGTCCTACAGTAGCCAGTACATCATTATTTTGAGACCTGTATCACTGTTACATAGATTTTATTGGTCTGTTTCGTCATTTGGAACACTGCAATAAAATTATTTTGTCACTGAACAGAGATATAAATGCGCCACTTCCGAATAAACGGTACGTTCTTTGGGGTTTTATAGGACCAAGGACAGTTTTTTACAAAACGTTCTATGGTCTTTTATAGTACTAGTTTTTGCAACTTGGGGAGGTGGTCCCATATAAATTTTATCGAAATTGCTTCAGCGCTTAGTTTCTCAAAAGAAACTGAACAAAAACGGAAAATACGTGTACCTCGATGACGTTTTGGTGTTCTCCAAATGTTTAAATTCCACGTTCCATTATATTGGGGTTTTTAGTTCTGAGGTATAACAACTAAAAAGTGAAAAATAAAAAACTTTTTTACAAAAAAAAAAACAACCGACTTCCAAAAAAAAAATAAACTAAAAATTAATAAATAACTTTAATTTCGGGTGTCGGTGTCAAATAACGAAGAAGTATAATACAAACACCGACTTCCGAAATTAAAGTTATTTATTAATTTGTAGTTTTTTTTTTTTTTTGGAAATCGGTTGTTTTTTTTTGTGTAAATTTTTAGACCTACGTAATTATTTCATACCATGAAGTAACAGCACATATTATAAAACAAGTACCCCGCCCCGTCTGTCTGTCTATTTGATGGATTTTCATGCGGCTTTCATCAATAGACAGACTGATTCATAAGGAAGGTTTAAGTGTATTATTTGTACCCTCGTGGCTAAAGTAATAACAGCCGCACGTGTCGATCCATCAGGTTAAGCTACGCTTGCCGGGGTTGGTCCATGGATGGGTGACCATGTTTACATACCGAGACTCCTCCGTGTCTCGGAAAGCACGTTAAGCTGTTGGTCCCGGCTTTCAATGGTGTATTTTTGACAGTCGTTCGGGTTGTCAGAAGCCCGAAAGTCTGACACTGACAAGCAGTCTTACCAAGGAGTATCGTATTACTCAGTAACTGGGTTGTGGAGGTCAGATAGGCAGTCGCTCCATGTAGAATACTGGTATTCAGCTGTATCGGGTTACACTGGAAGCCGACCCCAAGATAGTTGGGAAAAGGCTAGGCAGATTGATTTGTACCCGTATGAAGATAACGTAATATTTTTATTATTTACCTTTCAACAGTGGAGATATTGTAGCCGTATATGCAGTGTACTTCCACGCCGGGTGCGCTGAAGTCTTTCGTGTATTTCTCCGTGTCTTTGCGCATCTCCCACGCGTCTGGGAGCTCCATGTCACTGTAAGGACAATGGCAAACTTAATTTAAATATAATAATAGGGAATATGCATGATATTTTTTTTATTTGTTCAATTGAAGACTTATTAACTATAGTGAACAAATATAAAAGGATTTTCAAAATATCATCATCAGCGACGAAGTTATTAAGCTTTAAAGTTGATAATTAGAAAGAGAAGTCCGACGTGTTCTTTGACGTCAAAGGACATGACGCCCATACAACTGCCATAGAAAACGGCGTTTTCGAGAGGGACAGATATATTTGTTTAAAATG
This sequence comes from Polia nebulosa, assembly GCA_951329385.1. Taxonomy (NCBI): domain Eukaryota; kingdom Metazoa; phylum Arthropoda; class Insecta; order Lepidoptera; family Noctuidae; genus Polia; species Polia nebulosa. The sequence goes on from OX589592.1 coordinate 32,646,006, forward strand.
GTTATATCTCGTTTAATTTTCAATTAATTTTGATTCTGCTTTCACTGTTCGTACTCTATTTTAGTATATTCATCGATAAACCGGTTAGATAACAAATATTACTTTCATGCATATTCCCTATTCTATTATTATTTAAGAGTTATATATTTTATTATTTATTTATTTATTAAGTATATTAAAGTATTAGTACTCGTATATATTTTTAAATAACAAAACACAATTAATATTTTTTTATGGGATATATCCGCTACACTATTCCCATTCACCGCAACTCCTGAAAGCCAGAATCAACGGTGGCAACCACCAGAAAAACGCCTAGGCAATGAACGTCGACGAGTCTCGGAGAAACGATTAAACTGTCTTGGGTCCCGCAACGCAATTAATCAGAAAATAACAGCGGCGGAGTAAGAAAAAATATATAATTTCCACTTCCCTCCTAACCAAGCAGGAGACAGAACAAAGCTAGGCCAATAGGCACAAAGGGACATTCCCAACTGGGGTTGGAGGAGAAAGATGTTTGTTACCATGGGCAGAAACAGTTTTTAAGGGTCCCAACGGAGCCCTATTGCTTTCACTTACGTGTCCGTCTGTCTGTCTCTCCGTCGCCTGTCACACAGGTTTTACAACCAAACGGTTGGAGCTACAGTCTTCAAATTTTCCCTGTATAGGCATCTTGTTGACCCAAAGCCATACAAATAGTCAAAAATACATTTGGTACGGAACCTTAAATGTGAGAAGTCCGACACGCACTTGGCCGGTTTTAAAATATTACCACGACTTTCCGTTACAATCTGTATAAAATAACAGTTGTGACTAAATTAACATGAATTCATTTAAATGCTTATGATTTTTAACAGCAAATCAAAATGGCGACGAAGTTATAAAGCTTTAAAGTTGATAATTAGAAAGAGAAGTCCGACGTGTTCTTTGACGTCAAAGGACATGACGCCCATACAACTGCCATAGAAAACGGCGTTTTCGAGAGAGGGACAGATATATTTGTTTAAAATGGTTATATCTCGTTTAATTTTCAATTGTGACTAAATTAACATGAATTCATTTAAGTGTTTATGATTTATAACAGCAAATCAAAATGGCAAATTGGGCGGAATTAATTTGATTGAGCGAAAAGTGCAACAACGCGGAATAATATGTCTAGATTAGGTACAATAAGTGTGACGTGACGAAACCACTGTTTAAAAAAACGTTAAAACCTACGTGATATAGCAAAACAGCAGTTTGCCGATGTAGGTAACTTCAGCTTTGTATGAATAGGGATGACAATAATAATTCTATTTAGGCTAAGTAAGATTATCAAAAAAATATTTGACATGTATTTTTTGCTTTATCTAACCAATAAAAAATGACAAAGATAAAACGCATCAAAGTTTTGACGCTGATGAATCAGTCGCCCACGTCATCATGGATTGCGTGGCCGTGGCTACCAATCCTCGGCACAGTGAGGTCGCTCCGCGAAGCCTGTGAATCTCCCAAGATGATTCTGTGCTTCTGGGCGGAGTTAGGCTGGCTGAATTAGCCAGGATCCACCACGCACAACGGATCAAATAAGAGTCTTAAGTGCGAACAACGGAGTCCCTATACTATACGCATCAAAGTTCAGGAGTAGGGGCCCGTTACGTCACTTTGTGGTAAAAAGTGTCACACACCGTGACATCACGCGAAATTTCAACACACTGTATCGTCCTCATATTTTGTTTACGGGGCAAAAGAAAAAATATGAATAGTTAGATTTATTTAGTTTTTAGTAAGTACATACAATTTTCTCTCTTTAAATATTACGTAGGCTAAGGAACATGTATAGTTGAGACTCACGTGAACAGTTTCTGGAAGTCATTGATGGTGTAGTTGTACTTGTCGGTCTGGACCAGCACCTCTCCGGGCTTCCAGAAGAGCGGCGAGGGCAGCAGCCACGCCAGCGACGGGCAGGTTATCTGCTGCGTGCGCATTATGCTCTCGCGCAGCATCAGGCTGCCGAGGTCGTCACCTGGAAAACAATAGGATATACATATATGTATTGAGGCTGCATTCCCCGTTGGATTCATCATCATCAACCAATAGCAGTTCAGTGCTGGACATAGGCCTCTCTAATTGCACGCCATTCAGCTCGGTTCTCGGCAACTCTCGTTGCATTAGCAGAGTTAAACACTTGTTTTTTCAGTTTTGTTTAAGTTCTATGCTTGTAATTGCCTTAACCGGGCACAAATTCAGACTAATAGCCACTCCTTTCACGGTGAAGGAAAACATCGTGACGAAACCGCTATGTCCTAGAACCATAAACTGGCCAAAAGCGGTTCGGACTCGCGCGCAAAGGGTGCCGAACAAATCACATAATTTTTCAGTTTTTTTTTAAACTGCCTCCACCTTATAAACGGACCATTATACCAAGACGTACGGCGAAGTGCCACCGGTTCATGGTGGACATCCCATCCATACGCACAAAGCGTTTTGAGAAAACATTCATTGCGCGTACAGCTAGGGAGTGGAATTCTCTACCGGAGTCTGTGCTTCCTGTAAGCTACAACCTGGGAGTCTTTAAGTCAAGAGTGAATAGGTTACTTCTAGGCAAGCGTGCTCCATGCATCTTCGACCACATCATCGCTTACCAACAGGTGAGATAGTGGTCAAACGCGAGCATATCAAACATTAAAAAAAAATAGGTTTTCCTGTAATCTATAAGTAAAGAACTACTTCCTGCATTTTTTTTTTCAAAATTTTAGGCCCAGTGGTTTCGGAGATAGGGGGGAGGGGATGGTCATTTTTCATCTATTTTCTTAAATAACTTCAATATTATATATTTTAAAATTTCCGTTTTTTTATTCGGACTTTCGGAACCCTAAAAATTAGAAGACATGTGACATCCAGGATCCCGCACTAGGCCTCCGTGGTAGTTTACGGTCCATTCCCTCTCACAGAGAGGAGCCCTGGGCCCTAGCTGTGGGAAAATTATAAGGGCATTGTTACTCGACAGTAAAAATAGTTTTAATAAACATCATAATTTGGATACCTACTACATTCGGCAAAATAAGAATGGCTTCGAACGGACCTTTTTCTATGAATCACCACAAAACATTGTAAAACGAGGGTTCAATACAATACAATCGATGATAGTGATCGGACGTTCATTGAGACTGAATCGACATGTTTATTGTGATATGAACAAGAGTACATACTTCCTCTGAAAGATGCAGTGATCATGACAAACAAACAACACACCTCCAACCCCACACTTGGAATGACTACGTTATACCGTTGATGCGTCCCATGTAAACTCACATACACAAGACACCCAGACCCGGAACACCTATCTGTAGACCATACAAATATTAGTTCCATGCGGGAATCGAACCTGCAACACGTAGCGCAGTAGCCTATCGCTCAACCACTGCGCCAACCGTGTCGTCAAATTAATAAAATGTTTATAATATGAGTTAAAAATTAGCAGATATCTCAACCTTATTGCTATGGACATAAGAGCTGATAGTGGTCGATCAGAAACTTTCGCGGTACATTCGTGTACTTGCCTCATAATAAAATTGGTAAAACGTCATGGTAAGTGCCCCGAGGTATTTGAACCCAGCTTGTTATGCTCGGGCAAAAGATATTTATCAACAGTGGGAAACAGCGCCATAAAGTGGACGTAATTACGAAAAGATAATGACAAAAACAATTAGCTAAGTATAATTTAATTGTACAGTATTACTAGCTGACCCAGCAAACGTTCTACGATTAAAAACTTTTTTACAAAAAAAAACAACCGACTTCCAAAAAAAAATACACTAAAAATTTAAAAATAACTTTAATTTCGGAAGTCGGTGTTTGTATTTTATTTCTTCGATATTTGACACCGACTTCCGAAATTAAAGTTATTTTTAAATTTTTAGTGTATTTTTTTTTGGAAGTCGGTTGTTTTTTTTGTTTAAAAGTTTTTTATTTTTCGCTTTTTAGTTGTTATACCCCAGAACTAAAAAACCCCAATAACATGGAACGTGGAATTTAAACATTTGGAGAACACAAAAACGTCATCGTCATCGTCATTTTTCGTTTTTGTTCAGTTTCTCAAAAAGCGCTAAAGCAATTTCGATATAATTTATATGGGACCACCTCGGGAGTATTTTCTTTCGGGTAAAAAAAGAATTTTGAAAATTGGTCTACAACTGACGGAAAAATGCGCGGACATACATAAAAAAAAAAAACATATATACAGTCGAACATAGAACCTCCTCCTTTTTCGAAAGTCGGTTAAAAATGGGAAGGTGGGGATAGGAGGGTGAAAAATATTTTACGACCTATTCTCATACCTACCAAATATACAAAAAAAAAGGAAGGACTTTTACATAAGGGTACATACAGCGTGTAACGGAAAGGTGTGGTAATATTTTAAGAACTGCATCTGCCCATCGATATGAACAAGTTTCTTCAAGAATTCCTGAGGAAATTCTAAAAAAAAATTTTACCTCCCATACAAATATTGATCAGCTAATGATAACTTTGTATGGAAAGTACAATTTTTTTTTGGGAATTTTCTATTTTTTCTTAGAGTCACAGTTGTTCATTATCCATGGGCAGAACCGGTTCTTAAAATATGACAACACCTTTCCGTTACAGCCTGTATATAAGGTGTTAAAAAATTAACCCTCGAAACTTTAAGGAGTGCTTTGGACCATCGAACTGAATAACTTTTACTATGGGACCAACTTTGAAATCGCGAAAAAAAAATCAGCTGTTGCCCACATTTATGTTCGCAAAACTCGTCAAAATGTACGGAACATTTGATTTTTTTTTCGCGTAAAAATACGTGTCGAATTTGTTTGGTTATCTGACGGACTAATTAAGATTTTTTTAGTAAAATACCCCATTATGTCGCAATGGACATTCTAACTACATTTGTATTTTCCTCGAAACAGACTCGTAATGAACAGGTAACGTGCCAACTACATACATAAGTAGTTTACAATCAATCAATGAATCATCAAACATTACAATTCTATCTTGACTACCGACCGTTAATGTGACCGTGGTGATTTATCGGTCACTTACACAATACTTCATTGTTTACATTCCAAAAGAATCGTGTATGGTGCAAGTACCTAAGTCCATTATTTTACTAATGAATAAGGTGAGCATACATCCCGTTTTCGGTGGGACAGCTCCCCTTACAGGCCATCTATACATATATCCCGTTGTTCCCAGCCAGAGCGAAAATGTCCCGCTTTCGCAAATAAACCAAACGATAATTTATTATGAGGTAAGTAGTAATATTCATTGCATTCGCAATGTGAGAAAATTGAAGGACAAAACGTGTCTGCTATAGAATAAACGAAGGACAAGAGACGTCCTGGGACTCAAATCCTAGTTGAGTGGAATTCATGGAAGTCCATTGAGTGGAATTGATTTTTGCACTGTTATGTCCTTGTTTTTTTAATAAATTGTCAAATAACTAATTTTTTATTAGCGTTCCGCACTGACAATAAAAATTAATGGTCACGTTCCACATGAATCAGTATCCCACCGAGGACAGGTCGGGGGGACATTATGCCAGATAACTAATGTTGCTGATCGGGACTTCCGTTGACTCATTTGTGTTTGATGTAGTTTGTTTTGCAAACAAGATGCGTTGCAAGTTGCAACTTGGTTGGGGCATTGTTTGTTTCACGTTACTATGAAGCTGTGGGTAGGTACTACGATCTGTAGTTGCTAGGTTGGTTTGGTGGGTGGTTAGGTTGGTTGGGGTTGGTTGGTAGGTTGGTCTTTGAGGCTCTTATGCTCATTTTCACGGAAACAAGGCAACAGCGAAATAAATACCTAAATAAAAGCGCAATGTTTAATTGCGGAGTTGGTTTTAGACTCGGATTTTCGCCGAGAGTTGAAAATCGATTAGTAAAATCTTAGACATTTAATTAAGTGTTCTAGTAATTAGTTGCCGAATATGCGGCGACAGCAAATTCGTTGTCGTAGCACTCGCAAGATTATGACGAATCAATTGACGTAAGAATTATCGAAATCTATCTTTTTTTAATTCTCATATTCTATCGAATACATATTCGAACAAATATACATCCATAGACTGATAAAAACATTACCCTCCCTTGCGTCGCGCAGTCGGGTAATAACTAATCGTAAATAACTTACTTGCCATTATTATAGCTGACTATGGGTTCGGCGGCCGTTACTTGAGTAGTTACTAAAAATTGTGGATTTATACATTTTTAACCTAGACTTGACAGATTTAATATTATTTAGTTATAAGACTACAATAAAAACAAGTACATATTTCATATTGCAACATTGAGCAGTGAGAGTTCAACGTGCATTTAAATGTAAACAATGGGAAATAGGATCTCATGAAAATACATTATTTACATCCTTTTATTGGTATTCACAACAAGCGTCTGATTCATCTTTTTTGTTCGTTATCTGATACCTTGGACATTTTAATGTGCAAGTAGCAATTTTAAGTTTTATGAACCGACTTAAAAAAGGAGGAGGTTACCAATTTGGATGTTTATACAGGGTGTAACGGAAAGGTGTGGTCATATTTTAAGAACTGCATCTGCCCATCGATATGAAAAACTTTCTTCAAGAAAATCCGAGGAAATTCTAAAAAAAATTTTTTATCTCCTATACAAATATTGATCAGCTGATGATACTCGTAACTTTGTATGGAGAGTCCAATTTTTTATTTGGGAATTTTCAATTTTTTCTTTCAGAAAGTTGTTCATTTCCATGGGCAGAACCGGCTCTTAAAATATGACCACACCTTTCCGTTACAAACTGTATACATTTTTTTTATGTATGTTCGGGGGCATAACTCTGTCATATATAGGCAGATTTGCAAAATTGTTCGAAGGGGGTTTATTCCGCAATGGTCCCATTTAAATTTCTAATAGATCTGATGATGAGTTTCGGAGACAGACAACTCTTCAAAAAATGACAGCTAATGAACCGGGATTGCTGCTATCGCATAAATATGCATTATAAACACAATTTAATGGGGAATCACAACAAAAAAGTTAAAAATACAAACTTTTTGACAAAAAAAAAAAAACCTGCAGAATAACTTTAATTTCGGAAGCCGGCGTAAAGAAATACAACCAGCACACCAGTCGGTTTTTGTATTTTATTTCTTCGTTATTTGAAAGTTAGGGAATGCAATCTCGTACGAGATTTCCGCCTAGCGAGATCTCGCGAGACTCAAAACCCAGTCTCGCGAGATCTCGCAAATTACGGGATCTCGCGAGATTGAGAGAATCGCAATTAAAACATATGCAAATGCTTGTTTTAAGAACTAGTAATTGACATGATATGTAATTAAATAGAAACTGCGTTGCTTAGTTATAAAAATATTGTAAGTTTTATTTTAAAAATCAACAGAGTACTTATTATTTTGTCTCTAACTCTAATAACATTTCTTTATGTCTATAATTATTATTCCTACTGTAGCTAATCAGTTCAAATTATTACAATGTTGGTAACAAAACAATAATCATCTATATTTAGTCCTTTGTAAATTATTACTTTAGTTTCAATAATTAAGAGTAATAGGAACATTACTTATGGTAAATAAATACAACAAAACAAAAACTTAACTTCACAAGTTGTTAAATAAATGTTGTGAGATCGTATTAATCAAATAAAAAAAGTTTAAGTCAGATGAAGTTATCAAGGTACGGAAAGGCAAGTTAGTTTGTCTGAAAATGGCTTCTCAAAAAACACATCATGTCGAGAGTATCATCTGACAGACGACTTCTGATTTTGCATGCCAAATACCCTGCTGCTGAAAAAGCTCGTTCTGCCTCAACACTTGTGGGAACCACAGTTGAGAGGCAGTTACGAGTATGTACGAAGTTTAAAAGTTCCCCTCTTACTCCACCAGCTTCGTACAAATTCATTTCTTTTTTTATTAAAATGTCTAAAGTATTTGTTGTAGAATCGATCTCGTTATCTCGCGAGATCTCGTACGAAATTTGACGAGATACAATCTCGTAAAATATGGCCGGGATCTCGCGAGATCGGGATCTCGGCGAGACGAGATTGCATTCCCTATTTGAAACCGACTTCCGAAATTAAAGTTATTTTTAATTTTTTTGTGTATTTTCTTTTTTGGAAGTCGGTTGTTTTGTTTTTATAAAAGTTTTTCATTTTTACTTTTTAGTTGTTATAAGTACCCCAGAACTCAAAACCCCAATAACATGGAACGTGGAATTTAAACATACTCGTAATTGGAGGAAACTAAAACGTCATCTATGTATACATATTTTTCGTTTTTGTTCAGTTTTTCAAAAAGCGCTGACGTAATTTCGATAAAATTTATTACGGGACCACCTCGGGAGTATATTTCTTCGGATAAAAAAGAATTTTGAAAATTGGTCCACAACTGACAGAAAAATCGGTGGACATACATAAAAAAAAAATTAAAAAAAATACATACAGTCGAACATAGAACCTCCTCCTTTTTCGAAGTCGGTTAAAAATTAAATTGAACCAGCAATTTTTGAGTTTTTGTAGAAGACAGGGTCTGAATTTAAGTGCCGCGCCAATCGTAAGCAGGATTTGATCTCATACTCAAACTACTTTGAAAACTATAGCAAATATAATATACTTAAACACATGTCAATGTCATTTCCGCGTGTCTGCAGTTCTTCACGTCACAGACAGGAGGTCAAGCCGCATGCTTATCACTGTTATTAAATTATAACATTGAAGGCTTGCCTATCGCTAATCGAGATACTTATTACGCATTATTTCCATATCTCTCTCAAAAGAAAACAATCGCATGACATGACGCCAAAAATAAATTGTAGAATCTTCTGTTTTAATCATAATAATATTTTTTTTATTTCTCCCTCCACAAAGGTTGGCTTAAACTAACATCTTATGACTAGACAATATAATTATTATGTAGTCAAAATCTCCTTTGCGAGAGACTGGAGTCCGTACTAGGGAAACCCTGTGTTACGGACCTCCAGGCTTCCAGTGTTTAGGTCATCTTATGGGATGGTTTATATGTATTGAGGGTTCATGTGTGGAGTATGACGTTGTGTGTGTTTGTTGCGTGATGCTGTGAGTGTGTGGTTTTTTAAACCGATATGGTTTTGAAATTCCTTGGCCTATCTTGCTCTGTGACCTTTTAGTATCTCGGCCCGACGCGGCCGTCTCGGCTTAATGTGGCTTCGAGTAGTTACTGAACCGTTAACTTTTTAAGACAACATTCGCAAAAACTCAAAAATTGATGACTTTATAAAAAAAAAATGTTGATATTATTGTTGTTGTGTTGTTGTTGTTGGTTTATGTTGAACTTTGTTGTTTTTGAACAAAGTTTAAAAATAAAATTCTCGATAGAAATGATCGTCCAACTTACCTCTAACCTTGACCTTTTATTTCTTTCCCCTATTAGTATTACTAGCTATATTGAATCGAAATCTCCCGTTTAATGAATCGAATCTTAATGCCTAACTTTGTTGTTTTAGATTTTTAATAGTTCAACTCAGTTTTGAGTAAATCGATAAAATGCTTCATATTTTGCATTAAGTTCCAAGCAGTTTGTCGTCGCGCATCTATTTCTTTTCTATGCAGTCCGAGAGTGACCGCCCCTTAAAGATTCTTTTTTTTCAATTCTCAATTCTTTATTGCGTACCATAATGTTTATAGTTGGTAGGGAAATTATTATATAAGTCACAATTATGGACCCTGTCGGGCACAGCATAGATCAAGTAGGAGAGAGGAGGAAAACAACTACTGTTTTATTAATTCAATTAATAGAATTGAATTAAAGATCAAAATGATGTAATTCGAATTTCTCAACTGCTTGATTTCCCTAGTCATCTGGCTTATATCGAGCCCGAAATTATTTTCGTCTCCGTATTACGCTCAGGCTCAACCGGCTCAACTATACATCAGAGTCACGCTCGAACTACGAGAGCCCCGCTTACTGCTTCGAAATAGGTGTCAATTTCTTGTGAACGTGGTTGGGGTTTTACGACACGAGAGTTAGCAGTACCTATATTAGTATTTTTTTTTTTGAGGGTGGCAAAACATCACATCGTCAGACTCTTACTGACTAAAACCTACCCGTGTTCCTTTAGTTGCCATTTACGTTCCAAAAAAAAAAATGTATTCAAGAATCGAACGATTGATAGCAAAATCGGCCCAGTGCCACTGCAAATAAATAAGTAAATAATATTCGACTTACCTATACCGCTTTCTCCGCAAGGTGGTGGATGCCCCCTACTTTGTGAGGAATGAGGAGCTGCATGTTGACCTCAAAATCCCCACCCTGCAGCAGTTCATGAAGCGCTCCACCAAGCGCTTCCTAGAAACTGCTGCTAAACATCGTAACCCCCTTACCGCATCGGCTACTCGATACGTTCCCTCCCAAATTTCTAGGATTCGCCGCCCCCGGCATACCCTCCAAGTCCCTGATGACGCCACAACCCTGCTCCAAGAGAGCCGTAGGGAAACCAGCACTATCAGAAAACACTACAGACCGCCGATTTTCCGACCTCGCCGGCGAGGCCCGTCGCGAAATCTAAGTCATTGCCCTCCCCGTCTCTCGCCAGCACGTGCCGCTGAGCCAGTAAACTCCCCAATTAATGGTAACCAGATCCAGCCTTCCCTTGCTGCCCCTCAGTGACGCCCTAAGCCGAGGCCCGTACTCCGCAGGGAGTGCCCTTAGCGTGGTCACTTAGTTTTGTAAGTTTAATAAGTCCTGGCTGGAGGCTTTAATATATTAAAGCCTACACAGGCAAGCCCGGTTAAGCAGACGACAGCCTCAGAGGCTGACCTGCAAGATGCCCCACAAAAAAAAAAAAAAAAAAAAAATAACGACTTACCTATAGCAAACACCTTGACAGCTTTCATAGATCCTGCCCAAGGCGTGGACAGCGAGATGAGTCTCCTTATATACTGGTCCTTCCACTTCTGAGGCTGCAACTGTAAGAAGTGCATGGCCATCAGTCCGCCCATACTGTGCACCAGCAGTGTGACTGATGTCTTGTTGTTCGTGACATATGTCGTCTCGACTAAGGTCTTGAGGTCGGTGAAGAATTTCTCGTTTTCGTCTGTGGAGAGAACGTTTCTATTATTACAAGCTAGGAATGTGTCCGGAATAAAGATGAACGCTACTCGCTGCTGAATGAATTAAAGTTAAACAGGCTGGATGTAGGTCTGATTCAAAGCATACTAGCAAAGTCGGAGGCAGCTAAAAAAATATGTAGTATTAAATTAGTCGCACAGCAGTGAGCAGCAGCTTTTTTAGTATACTATAATTAATTCTTGTGTGTTATATTACTAAGTGTATTTACTTTGTTATAAGGTATGATGGGGTTTGGACAAAAACCCAAAAAAAAAATTGCTAATTTCTTTGTTCGGGTCAAATCTTGCAAGCTGAATTAAAACCACTTTTTTTTTTGTATTGTTGATAGGCACGCGTTTGTCCACTATCACACCTGATGGTAAGCGACACGACGACGACGGCGACGTGATGATGGTTCAGTTCCGATGGCAATGCATTTTTAAGATAGGCGTGATCAGAATCGACATTCGGAATTAGCTGCAGGTAGAGGAACTCTTTAACGGTCAAGAGTACAGACACGAAAGTGTGTGTATGAATTTAAAAGCTTGTGTTAAAAAAGTTTTTTTTAACTATTGACTATTTTTATTTTTGTGGCGGTGGGAAATCATCCAATGACTTCTCCAGCTCTGAGTGGAGCGGGACCGGCATATCAGACTTTTACTGACTAAAACCCACCCCTGTTCCTTCAGTTGCCTGAGAGCCCAGGGGGGCGCGGTAACTCTGTCTCGAATTTATCCACGACCCCTGGGCAGGCATCGGCCAAGACGGGCCCCGTCATATGTTGCTTACATCTCTTGTTCGGCGCGCGTGGAACACTTCGCGCCGTCGACTCTCAGGCCTGGTGCTGATCGGACAGCGAACTAAAGGGTAGAGGGCCTATGGCTCTAAGCAAACTGGTAAGTGGGGACAAGGATGATCAATGACCATCATCGTCATTATTATCATTTGTAGAACCGATACAGAGCATAGATGCGGCGTACGAGAGAAGAGATCAAGTGGCCATGCCAGTACCGTGAGGTAAAAGGCAACGAGTAGGTTCAGCACTGGGAATACTGCCTAAATGAATACTTTACCTACTGGCGGTCAGGACTCCAGAAAGAGAAACATAACAATGCGAGCCGTGTCCAGAACTACCGCTTTCTGAATCAAATCCCTGATCCAGCCGCCTAACGAGAGCCTCCTAGGGTGTTGGTAAAGCGACTATCGGTACAATAATACCTGAGTCTACATACCTACCACATGTCGACAACCTCGCGAGTTAAGATATTTGATTATTATTAAACAATGTCGAATGTCGAAAGTTAAAAGGGAACCGCTTATCTTGGTATGGTCATGTGAAGAGGAGGGATGAAACACATTCACTAAAAGAGTTATGAATATAAATGTGGATGGATGGAGTGGGAGAGAGAGGCCAAAGAAAAGAAGGATGGATTGTGTGAGGAGTGATATGAAAGAAAAGGGAGTTAGTAATAGCGTGACGGCTAACAGGACAGAATGAAAAACTTTTTACAAAAAAAATACAACCGACTTCCATAAATAATATTAAAAAATGCAAAATAACTTTAATTTCGGAAGTCGGTGTTTCTAGTTTGGTTTCTTCGTTATTTGACACCGACTTCCGAAATTAAAGTTGCAAATACTAATCCATATTGGTTCAAGTGGTGAATTGAATAGCTGGGAGCAGGTAAACAGTTTCCACTTAAACAATAGTAACTGCGTCATTTTCATTCAGGTCATAATTCAGAGTGGGTCAGTGGGCTTCGGTATTAGTCAGAACGTTGAAAAATTTAAAAACTTTCAACATAACACCTGATTAATCATTAAACATGGTGGCTAGGTATGTAATTATTCAGCCATTGTCTAGAATTTTTAGTAAATAGCAATAGTAATCTAACAAGCCCGGCTCCGCACGAGTACAAATTAAACACACAAACCTTCCTCGTTTATCACTGTTTCTGTTAGTGCAAACCGCATTAAAATCTGTTGCGTGGTTTAGGATGTGTTAGCAGACAAACAGACAGAAACGTAAACCTACTTAGATTACCCGGGCCTGCGGACGGCGAGTAGTGGGTAACTCGCCGCCCGATCAGCACCAGGCCCGAGAGTCGACGGCGCGTAGTGTTCCACGCGCGCCTCAAAGAGTTGTCAGCAAACACGACGGAGCCCGTCATGGCCGATGCCTGCCCGGGGGTTGAGGATAAATTCGAAAGAGTTACCTCGCCCCTGGGCATTCAGGGCAGGGAGGAACAGGGGTGGGTTTTAGTCAGTAAGAGTCTGACACGCCCTTCCGATCCACCCTAGAGCGGGAGAAGTCATTGGATGATTTCCCACCCCCCCAAAAAAAAAAAAAACCTACTTAGATTTATACCACGTAGTGATAAGGTTCTGTCCACAAACTTTTATTTTGTTTACGTAGCTATTAAGGCGCAGTTATACGACTTTTAATGGATTTTAATTGAACATCACGTCTAAACGACTTGTCTTATTTCTTTGAAAAAAATATATGTTACTCTAGACAATTTTCGTCGTAATTTGATCTCAGAATATTTAAAATTATATTTTTATAACATAGTGTAATTAATTTGTAAAGTTATGTCTAACGCGGATAAAAAAATGTGAATCACGCAAAAACTTTAAAGCGTATTTTTATGAAACCTTCACCGTTTTAAAGATCATTTAATTATTTATAATTTAGTCTCAGTGTTTTAATTTAATACTTGCTGTTTTATGTGTAGTAAATTAATAATGCGTCTAATTTCCGACAGCGCTCCTCGATGGGCGAGTCCTATTACTGGGTGGACATACGACGCGTTACGTTAGCTCAGCGCAAAACACGCAATCTAACCACTCAAGGTCGTTGGCAGCTAATAGCGCCTTAATATACAGTGTGAGTCTTTATAATGTGCACATATCGAAATGAGGATTGTATGCTTAATTTTATCGACGGAAATATATTTTAAAAAATCTATATATTTTTTTTTTATTATAAAAACTGGCCAAGTGCGTGTCGGACTTCGCGTATTTAGGGTTCCGTACTAAATCTGATTTATCAATATATTGGTATTTGTTAGTAAAATATACGTAATAATAAACATTATCACCAAATTTCAAGTGCATAGGTCAATGGGAAGTTAAAAAATTATTCGTAACAAAACTTTGTTAAAAAAGCTGACTTTGGTGGCTTCTAATTCCTTTGTCTTCCAATATTTTCAAAACCAAAAATATAGTATTTGTCTACTCAACTAGCTCTAAACAACGATAGCCCATATGTCAATTTTTTTTTCAGGCCCTCCCTTTTTCTGTATCCCATTCAGATAAAGGGGGATGTCGGTATGTGCACATTATAAAGACACACACTGTATTTAAACGATATTAATTATAATTATTATTAACTGTTTCCAAGCTATAAAAAATGGAAAAGAATGTATATGTATTTTCACCGTGGTACAAGAATAGCAGTATAATGTTTTATTCTTATCGGGGAATTTTAACTTTCACTCTGCAGCGCTTGTTAATAATTATAATGTTTTGTGTGTCTACTTATCTAGCAGGAAAATGAATATAAATGTTATGAAAACTACAAGTTACGTAAAAATAATAGATATCTACAAGTGATTTGTTGGGTGTTATGATAATAATCTAATCCACATTGTGAAGTTTTAAAAAGATAAAGTAAATGCATAATTTCTGGTCCATATTTGTTTACGATTTTACCATTTGTAACAAAAAAAAAATGTCATTATCATCATCAGCCTGTTAATGTCCCCACTGCTGGGCACAGGCCTCCTCTCTGTGAGAGGGTGTGGGCCGTAATCTACAACGCGGGCCCAGTGTGGGTTGGTGGATGTCACATGTCTTCGATTTTTTGGTTCTAGGACATGCCGGTTTCCTCGCGATGTTTTTCTTCACCGTTTTGAGAAAAGTGGTGATGAAATAAAAAAATGTATACTTAGCTTTAAATCTACAATAACCTTTTCCTCCAAAAATAATACCCTCAAAAGATGTGTAAGTAAAATAATACTTACTAGGAGCCTTCCTAAAATCATATGGCGCACCGAGAATGGACACATTTCTCGTGTAGTTCATCTTGACTAGAGAATTCGCAATCGTGTTGAAGTACGCCCCAGAACTCTGATGTGATGGGTCCAACCACTCCACAGGCTCCGGGTCTCCCCAGCCTGGGATCCTGATATCCACACCAGCTGGGCATCTTGTTGTCCGCGTAACATTGTCATATTCAAGCTTCAGGTTGTCCACCCAGCAGTCAATGACGAAGGGCACGAGGAGTTCGAGGTTGAGCCATATGTTGAAGTAATCCGTGGATGATTTGGCACAGATGTAATGCACCACATTTGTTTTGTTTAGTCTTGCCTCGAGCTGGCTTCCTCCGTCACCAGGGACTGTTGAAAAAAAAAAAACATAATTGAGAACCTCTTCCATTTTGAAGTCTGTTAATAACACTTTATTTTTACTACTAATACTAAAGTACAATCTATATGTATAGTGGATCACTTATAAATTGAGTTAAGGTGAAATGTACAAGGTAGCTCGCGAAATTCAAATTTTTTCACGATTTTTGCAACTTGCAGGTCAGTGTCAGGTTGTATGTTGGTCAAAATATTATTCGCGCCCGTAGCAAGTATGTATTTATAGAATTAATATTGTTATAGAATTAATATAAAATCAGGCCTCCTCTCTGTGAGACCCGTGGGCCGTAAATACCGTAATCCACCACGCGGGCCCCACTATGTCTTCGAATTCTTGGTTCTATGACATGCTGGTTTCCTCACAATGTTTTCCTTCATCGTTTTGAGAGCAGTGGTGATGAAATAATTTACACAAAGTAAAGCGCCTGCCTGGGTTCGACCTCACGACCTACAACTTGTAAGTCGCGGCCGTTACCACTGGGCCACCACTGCTCACTGGTTATGCAATTATCCGAAAATTATTCTAGGCTTAGTTCCTCCTGATATAATATTTGTTTATCAGCAAACAATAATTTAAATATTTCCTCTTCTTATCACGAAATAAAATTAACAATCAGAATTTTAGAACAACAATATTTATTTAATTATGAATATGATATGACTGAGCTCATTAACCTGCATATTTAAAAGTAAACAGATAATAGGTTTATGTGTATAAGTTATCAATACATATAAATAAAATTGAAGGGTCTGTCTGTAATGTCGAAATAATAGTTTTTTTTTTTTAAGATCATACAGTTATTTGCACTATAACTATGCTTAAAATCAGCTAATCTTCGAAACGTCTAGACCGATTCTGATACTAAAATTCCACGCGGGCGAAGCCGCTGGTAGAAGTTAGTAAACAATAAATTGGTTTAGGTAAGCGCAACCCAGAAAATCTATAAGTATAAGAACTTAATTACATGAATATTTTAGAACAAATGTGAATCTATGTACACATTACTGTAGCATGGGTTAAACCAATCAAACGGATCTGTTAAGGTCAAAGTCATGAATCTGCCTTTTGCCAACTATCTTGGGGTCGGCTGCGGATGCAGCTGAACACCAGTATTTTACATGGAGCGACTGCCTATATGACCTCCACAACACTGTTACTGGGTAATACGATACCCCTTGGTAAGACTGGTTGTCAGACTTTCGAGCTTCTGACGAGCCGTAATGACTGTCAAAAATCCACGATTGACAGCCGGGACCAACGGCTTAACATGCTTTCCGAGGCACGGAGGAGTCTCGGTACGTAAAAATGGTCAATGGACCAACCCCAGCGTAGATTAACCTGATGGATCGACCCGTGCGGCTATTATTACTTTAGCCACGAGCGCCTCCTCCTGTTAAGGTCAAAGTCATATCATAACAAGTTTTGCAGCCAATCAACATGGATAGATAGATAGATATAGGTACTCATTAATGAACACCATATCAAATAACAATGGGCGGTCTTATAGCTAAATCCTATTATTACACGACTGCGCGAGACACGGGAGAGTAATGTGTTTATCAGCCTGTGTGCGTAGATTTGTTCCTTTGTGGCGCTTCAGAGACCAAATACGTGGACCGATTTTGATAATTCTGACGTAAGAATGATCAAAATCGGCCCACGCGTTTGGTATTGATTAGTCTAAAAAAACCTTGCGAGTGCTACTAAAGATACATGTCTTTAGTGGCACTCGCAACAATTTTTCAGTAATCAAAATACAATATGGCGACAACCAGACGCCATATTTTGAAAAAGAAAAGTCATCGAACTATATTAAGTGGAGTATCAAAATAAAGGATTCGAGGAGGCGATTCCAAAAATATAACTCACTAAAATTTTGAAATTAAAATATATTCTCTATACATACATATATTATATATAATCTCTTATATATTTTCAAAAAACCTGACTAAGAAAGCAACTACTTAAAAAGTTCCAAACAAGTCACTTTTCAAGCAGTCTGATGCAGTTGGTGGCAGTTATTTTAGTTCAATTATTGATTTCATGCCTGACTTGTTTGGAACTTTTTACTGGATTTTTACAGTCGGGTTTTTTTATAGACAACCTTTGGATGAATTTAACAGAGAAGGAGAAAAGATATGCTGGTTGTCCGTGGTGTACCTACTATTTACGTATATGTATGCAATATAATACATAACTAATAAAATACATATAATATAAACATATATCATATATGTTATGTTGAAAGCCGACAATTATGCACCTATACTTAATGACATTCAAGGAGAGTGGTAGTGAATTTTGGCGACATGGTTGGCGCAGTGGTTGAGCGTTCGGCTGCTGCGCTGCGTGTCGCAGGTTCGATTCCTGAACGGAACAAATATTTGTATGGCCTACAGATAATTGTTTCGGGTCTGGATGTCTTGTTCGTGTACCTACGCACCCACGATACAGGAGTAATTCCTAGTGCGGGGCAAAGTTTTTTTTTTAAGAAAAAAAAAATTGGGGAATACTCCACGAAAATACACTACACAATACTGTGAACCCAGTTTATACTCACTGAGGATAACAGGCGATAGACCCAAAGAATTCCATGCAAGCAGTCCATGAGCAAACAATATGAGAAAACTTAATTCAATACTCGGCATTTGTCTCTAAACAGGACTACGTGTCGTGAGGAGTTATTTTATAAATGGTTTTACGCAATAAGCGATACGTCCGACCTCCGACCACAGTCGATTTTTGCCGCCGTAGGGTTCAAGAGCTACACGGGCCTGCGGACGGCGAGTAGTGGGTAGCTCGCCGTCCGATCAGCACCAGGCCCGAGAGTCGACGGCGCGTAGTGTTCCACGCGCGCCGAACAAGAGTTGTCAGCAAACCATTACGGTGCCCGTCATGGCCGATGCCTGCCCAGGGGTTGTGGATAAATTCGTAACAGAGTTACCGCTCCTCTGGGCACTCAGGCAAGGAAGGAACAGGGGTGGGTTTTAGTCAGTAATAGTCTGACACGCCCTCTCGTTCCACCTATGTTCAAGAGTTGTGCAATGACGTAGCAGGATCGCACGATGATAACTTGAAATTGGCGGGGGTAAGCGTACGACTGATAACGCTGATAAAGCTACAGATTAAAAACCGCGTACACAACCAGCTGGCCAGTGTTCTGATAATCATTGAGAAATCACAACACGCCCGTAAATAACGACGATCACACGATATTCAAGCGACATAATTATGCGCGACACGACATTGTACTAAACAATACGTTTTGTGTCAGGTTTTTTAAGTCCTGTGTTCAGGTCTTAGACTATAGACGGAGTGTCACAATCTAGCAATCTGAAGTACCAGAATGAGAAGCCGGCTTGTATCTGTACATGCGAAATAAGCTCACATAGACAAAATGAGAAGCCGATACGTCATTGTTACGTTCGTCGAGGTCACTCACACATTTTAACAATCCTGCTTCATTTAATGTTCAATGATGTTCCGTCTATAACCTTTCATAGTCTAAGATTCAGGTATACTGTTTATCATAAAATCACGAAAGTAAAAGATGCAACGTTGGATGGCCTCGGGTTTCGGGTCAGGTTTTTTATGTTCTGTATTCAGGTACCCTGTATAACATAATATCACGGAGGACAGGCCTCAAGGTGGACCGATGACCTAGTGAGGGTAGAGGGAATCCGATGGATGCGAGACTCACAGGACCGGTTGTTCTGGTTACACTTGGTGGAGGTCATGTCCAGCAGTGGACATCTTTCGACTTTAATGATAATGATGACTAAAGTAAAGATGGTCTATTATTGATAGACTCCCCACTGACCACTATCTCACCTGATGTTAAGCGATGATGTGGTTGAGGTTAGAGCATGCTTGTCTAAAAGTAACCTATTCACTCTTGACTTAAAGAGCCCCAGGTTGTAACTATCAGGAAACACTAACTCCAGCAAGGAATTTCCCTCCTTATAGTAATACCTATGCCTATATAATAAATGATTACCTGACTACTCATGTCTGACCTAGGGTTTCAGCAATTTATAGTCTAGACAAGTCGATATACAATCAAGTAAGTAAAAGTATTAATTCATGCAAGTCATGCAGTGTGATAAATTTAGTGTTAATATAATACCTAATTAAAATTCAGTTAGTGTTTGTAATTAATTATATGCACAGTTCGTACTGGTGTAATATTTGTTTATGAACCTACCTATCTACAAATTAATGATCTGAATTTTACTGTTAGGTACACTTTGATTTAATTATGGTTATGATATAATTATGCACAATTTCCGAATAAAATGTAAAAGTAACAATATATACAAGCATACTTTTGCTAAGTAAACAAATGATTGATTTACTTCATTGCAACTTATGAAATCTTTAAGTCTATGAAATTAATTACGTGAATATTCTAGAAAGCTAAATGTAAAATAATACTTACTGAGGATAACAGGCGATAGACCCAAAGAATTCCGTGCAAGAAGTCCGTAAGTAAACAATATAAGAAAACTTAATTTAATACTCGTCATTTCCTTTCAAACAGTGTCTGTATAAAGAATTACGTAGTTTTTAATAAAAGGTTTTACGCAATAAGCGATACGTCCGACCACAGTCGATGTTTATAACTACTGCCTTTGCCGCAGTACCGCAATAGAGTTCAAGAGCTGCTGTTCAGTGCAATGACGTAGCAGGATCGCACGATGTTACTTGGTTACTTGCGTACGACTGATAACTACAGTTTAAAAACCGCGTAAACAGTCAGCTAGCTAATTATGTCAACAACATTGTTTTGATAATGATTGAGAAATCAAAACACAGCCGTGAAGAACGACGATTACACAATAATCAGTCAAATCAGGCGACGACCCGCGACAATGAATGAGAGAGAAAGACAATCACACCACATGTCAAGCACATGTCATAATCATAATATGTCATTGTCTTTGTACTAAACGTTCCGATTCAAGGCGTAAAAGCTCAATTACACTATCCAATTTCAAAGGAGCCAATAGAAATCGGAAGGTGTAATAGCATAATATAGCCCAAAGGTTCTGTCTTCAGGTATTCCGTTTTAAATAAAACTACTTGAAGTAAAGAGTGTCTGGGATTTAATTTACTACAGTTTATCTATTTTGCTTTGTATTTGTAATTTTTTTTTCTGAAGTTCTTGAAGAATGAAACGAAGAAAGAAAGAAACCAAACGTTTCTGAAAACTACGGAACGTAGATGTCAAAATCGTGATCCGCATACTTCGTTCAGAAACCTATTGTAAAAAGTTAAAATTGCAATTCCAGTCCCACGAAACCGTCTTATTTCAGTAGCTCTATAAAAAAAAAAACAACAAAATATGATAAAGTAATAATATTATAGTGATACTACTACATAATTTAATATGTTTAAAGACCTAAAATCTTTTTATTGTTTATCATTTCTGATCAAAAATAGTTGACGCACAGAGCGCAGGCGCGGACATTTCAAAAATAGACATTGCCACTTTATAATTTTATCATAGTATTTATCTTAATTTTATTATATTTATGTAGGATTTCTATTAGATAAGTATTAAAAATGTTAGGAAAACGTTACAGTAAGGGATCAAAAATAAGCGTGTTTCGCTTTCGTGTTAATAACTGAAATGTTTCTGCAGGTATGTTGAATGCACTTTCAAACAATAAAATCAATAATTTAGCCAAGAATATGAGTTTAAACCCCAAATGTTTATTTGCAGGGTCGTGTTATAATTGTTTGGTTATCTTGGCTTATAGGAGGGATTTGCGGAGTTGTTATTTTGTTAGTTATAATTTGTTACTGTCGCCTAATGCCGCGTCATCAGAAATCGTTTGGTGAGTTCATTAATAAAATCCTTTTAATTTATTATTAGCGAAATCACAGCAATTCTGCAAGATATTAATTTAAGATTGTTGGTCTTGCTTTTCAGATGAACAATACCTTAAAGAAAATTATGCTATTAAAGAAAACCATGCATATTCTAGTCAGGAAAATTATAGGATGAAACATGCTGAGGTAAGAATATTCTATAAACCTTATAAATTATACAAGTTGTAGGTCGTGAGTTCAAACCCAGGCAGGCGCTTTACTTTGTATAAATTATTTCATCACCACTGCTCTCAAAACGGTGAAGGAAAAAAGTAAAGCACCTACATAGGTGTGAACCCACAACATACAACTCGTAATTTGGGGCCGTTGCCACTGCTCCTTTTTTTTTTTTTTTTTTTGCGCTTTAGAATTAAAAATTAGTATATATAAGAGGAAGTGGCACCGCTGACTGAAAAGTTGTGTGGAAATCGGTTGTGGTGCTGTTTGGACGGCAAGCTACCCCTTACTCGTGTGCAGTGACTGACGGCTACCTGCAGCCAGCGTGGTTTTGTCCACCAATAGCATTGCAGTAATACATTGTTTAATATTATTCGTATGTTCAAAAATATAATAAATAATAAGGAAATTTTTTTGTGAGGAACATGGTTCAATTTGTAGATAATAATATGATGAAATAGCTTTTTCTGACAACCTTTTTTATTTCTATCATAATAACCTTGTAGGTACATGACTATAATATTTGTGGTTCCTTAAAGAAATACTGACTGCCAACAGATTCGGTGCTTATAATTATGACAATCACTTTAATAATTTTGTAGAAGTCCACCCCGGAAAAAAAAACACGAAGACTTTTATTCATAGAACTTTAATTAATGTGGTTTATCTTACCAACTAACTATACTTACATTTACTATTATAACTTATCTATTATTTTAACTATAAGTACTTACAATCTCTTTGACAACTGACAAATAATTATTACTACTAAACTACATAGGTACATTTTTACACTCTTTCGTCTTGATAGCGTGTGGACTCCGACAACCCGCACCCTGTAGGCATGCAAATCATACTAATATTATTATAAAGGCGAAAGTGTGACTGTGTGTTTGTACCCCCTTATCGTATCGGCTACTCGATACGTTCCCTCCCAAATTTCTAGGATTCGCCGCCCCCGGCATACCCTCTTAGTCCCTGATGACGCCACAACCCTGCTCCAAGAGAGCCGTAGGGAGACTAGCACCATCAAAAAACATTACAGACCGCCGATGTTCCGACCTCGCCGGCGAGGCCCGTCGCGAAATCTAAGTCATTGTCCTCCCCGTCTCTCGCCAGCACGTGCCGCTGAGCCAGTAAACTCCCCAATTAATGGAAACCAGATCCAGCCTTCCCTTACTGCCCCCCCAGTGACGCCCTAAGCCGAGGCCCGTACCCCGCAGAGGGTGCCCTTAGCGTGGTCACTTAGTTTGTAAGTTTAAATAAGTCCTGGCTTGAGGCTTTAATATATTAAAGCCTACACAGGCAAGCCCGGTTAAGCAGACGACAGCCTCAGAGGCTGACCTGCAAGAAGGGTGTTTGTATGTTTTCACCGATTTTGAGGAAATTTAATACCTATGCTACTTTGTATCCCGGTCTACGCGGGTGAAGCCGCGGGGCGCAGCTAGTATTGAATGTTGTCGAAAGTTACAAATGACAGTCCTCAAAACAAACTCCCCAGCAACTGATGTTCTTTGTTATCTGTTTGGACTCACTGTTCAGAACGGAAGTAAAGTTCTCTGGCTCATAGCGCGTATTATACACACACGCCGTAAATTACGCCGCCCAACCTGACTGGACTTAAAATCTTTTCGTGAGAAAATATGGCGTGTGAAAAATCGAAATCCCTGTAATCTCGTGCAAATTGCAAAAGTACCTACTTACAATCTCTTTGACAACTGACAAATAATTATTACTACTAAACTACATACATTTTTACACTCTTTCGTCTTGGTAGCGTGTGGACTCCGACAACCCGCACCCTGTAGGTATTGCAAATCACACTAATATTATTATAAAGGCGAAAGTGTGACTGTGTGTTTGTATGTTTTCACCGATTTTGAGGAAATTTTGTATGTAGGTTGATGCTACCCTGGATTAATACCTATGCTACTTTGTATCCCGGTCTACGCGGGTGAAGCCGTGGGGCGCAGGTAGTATTGAATGTAGTCGAAAGTTACAAATGACAGTCCTCAAAACAAACTCCCCAGCAACTGATGTTCTTTGTTATCTGTTTGGACTCACTGTTCGGAACGGAAGTAAAGTTCTCTGGCTCATAGCGCGTATTATACACACACGCCGTAAATTACGCCGCCCAACCTGACTGGACTTAAAATCTTTTCGTGAGAAAATATGGCGTGTGAAAAATCGAAATCCCTGTAATTTCGTGCAAATTGCAAAACGAACCGTTGCCCCTTTGTGGGTATCCGATTTTTTTTTTCTGGCCGGTTTTGTACGCCGATGCCCTGCTGGTAAAGCCATAGTAGGTATCGCTTCGCTTGCAGAGACTGCAGTCAAACTCGTCCGCAAGAATTCCCGTACTAGTAATTGGCTCCTGCTCAAATGTGGGTGGTCACCATTCGGTCCAAGCGGTCTTGTTTGATACTGTACTGATCACACGTGGACGCGACACCCGAAGAGTCTCTAGGCTCGACGTGCCCCTCGTTGCCAAAGCGATTGAGCCATAGCCGGACAGTGTTTCTCTGTAAAAAATAAAACAAACACTGAGAGAGTGCTTTTCTAATACCTACAATTGGTTTTATAAACACGTTTTTGCTTTCAATGTCATCCTTATGCGTAAGGAGTAGATGTCAAAATCAGTGGACTAAACTGTAAAGGGTTTGTTAAAATTTATATGTGAAATGCAATAATTCTCTTTGGCGAAATGATATTACTTAATAAAAATAATTCGATACCTAATTATTAAAGAAAATCTAAATTATTTACCTGTCACTCACCGACACATTCAGGTTTTTGAGCTATTTGGCTTTTATTTGCTCCGTCATCTTCATCTCGCAGGTGAATAATGCTGGTGCGGTGGTGCACTCCAGATTATTAAGGTTCCTACGCGAACTCATAGCTATCAACCTGATATCATAAGTCGATAAATGTACCTAATACCAAACGTAATATGGTTTTTCAAAAAAAAGGGCTATGTCTCAACAAATGGTTGGTTTCGGTTTTCGTCTGGTCTGTGCCCAATGAGACGGAATTACGGAAACCATTTGAAATATGAGTGAGTGAGGCGTGGTTATTTATCGTAACAGATACAAATCACAGGTAAGTATTCGTAGAATATACTAGATAACAGTTGTTCCTGTGATATCATATGCCTGTTAAAAAATATCATTCATAATTCTCAATACTCAATCACAATCACTACTCTTCAGTCTTAGTAGGTACTCAATAACAAGTAACAACTATTCGTGTTATCTGTTATTTCTTATTCGTATAAGTAGATATGTCTCGCTCACACCCGCTTGATCTGAATCTTGCTAAAACGAGAAGAACCTAGTACTTATTATTTATCCGAAAATTCAAATTGTAGTTTTACAAGAAGATTTATAAACCATCCTTGAAAAGTGACAACTATTTCTAGTCGTATTATCTTATCTGTTTATAACTTTCAGTTCAGAAACACTGCAAGAATAATGCTAAGGTAAGATGGGTAATGGTAGTACCATTACCCATTACCTTAGGTACGTGTACTGTACGTGATTTATTTACCGACAACCGAGCTTTTTTCTTTTTTTTTTTTAACAGGACTAACAGATAACTTGTTTGACCAGCCAAGTCTAATTTGAAACAAAGCCCTTTTTTAACCGACGAAAAAAAGGAGGTTCTCAATTCGACCGTACCCATATAATTTTATATATATTTTATTATTTATACCATTGGACAACTAACTAACTAAGTAATTGACGGGGCGAGGTATGCTTGACAACTTGCAGGTGAAAATGTTTCCTTACGAAGCTTAAATATTGCTGAGTAGGTACAAGTATCAAGTTAGACAAGATTAGTACAAAAGATGTGGAACAATTAGAATAGAATTTTTTTCACCACTCTGCTCCAAGAGAGCCGTAGGGAAACCAGCACTATACACAAACGCAGACCGCCGTCGTTCCGCCCTCGCCGACGAGTGCCGTCGCGAAACTCACGTAAACGTCCTCCACGTCCCTTGCTCGAGCCAGAACGCGCCGCTGAGCCAGTAGTCTTAAATTCCATAATTAATTTAAACTCGATCCAGCCGTCCCTTGCTGTCCCCCCGCCAGCGACGCCCTAAGCCGAGGGCGTACCCTGCAGGGGGTGCCCTTAGCGTGTTGTCGCTTAGTTTGTAAGTAAAAAATAAGCCCTGGCTGGAGGCTTTAATAAATTAAAGCCTTCACAGGCAAGTCCGGTTGAGCAGACGACAGCCTCAGAGGTTGACCTGCGAGACCCACTTAAAAAAAAAATAAGAATGGAATTCAAGTTTCTGTTATTTCTTACAAGAGCAAGACAACACAAATCTGTGCTGTATGTTTAACAAAAAAAAAAATAACAGGGTGTTTGTGACTAATATATTAGATAAGAGATAAGTAGGTAGGTAATATTATTTGGATTCACATTAATCCGACGAACTCTCAAGCTAACATTTAATATTCACATAATCTGGGATTCATTTCACTTGGCACGGATCGGATTCACTCTGCTGTTCTCAGTGTTCTCACAGAACACTATTACTTCCTTGACTGTTCTGTTCCTTTGAGAAGTGAACGAAGAATGCCGAATGGCATTTTTTTTTTTTTTATGAGGGGCCTCTCGCAGGTCAACCTCTGAGGCTGTCGTCTGCTTAACCGGACTTGCCTGTGAAGGCTTTAATTTTTTAAACCCTCCAGCCAGGACTGCCGAATGGCAACAACAACAAACGAACTTATTATCTGTATCGGTATATCCATCTCATTCTTAAGTAGGTACAAGTACTCAGATACGAATGAGACGGGTAATAATATTTCGGGCGAGAAAAACAGATATGATGTGATGGTGGTGATTTTAATTTTTTTTCCGACCGACGCGACTTACTCGGTTGTCATCAGCAAAAGTAAAAAAAAAAAAATGTCTATGGACATAAATAAAAAGTTTTTTTTTTAGATATTTTTCATTTATTCCGATCCTGGACCTCGACACGATGTGTTAAATTAATGCTGTATTATCATAAGTATAAACCATTTAACATTCATAACCCATCTAGCAATAATAAATACCGAGATGATACTGTTTAGACACTAATATAATACGGCAGTGATACTTATTATTAGGTCTTGGTCACTGATCTCAAATATTACATTACTATTAGATTAATTTATTCTTAGATAATACTGATAAATATATTAATAAAAATATAATAAATATTAACCCATCTCAGTTGAGTTCTTGAATTTTTTATTGTAGTAGGTAGGTAATAAGTAATAACGTTTGTTGTGTCCATTAAAAAAAAAACCGGCCAAGTGCGAGTTGGCCTTGCGCTTGAAGAGTTCCGTACCATCGTACAAGATTATACGCGTCTACTTGTTGCTATTATTATGATCGAGCAAAAAAAGCCAAAAAAAACACGTTTCTAGTAAAAATTAAAGGTAAAAAAATACCCCCTTTAATTTTTAATTTATTTTTATTATTTCTTGTTAACACTTGTTATAGCGACAATACACATTCTGTGAAAATTTCAGCTGTCTGCCTATTGCCTACACGGACGAACGGACGGACATCGGAGTCTTAGTAATAGGGTCCCGTTGGTTACCCTTCGGGTACGGAACCCTAAAAATGTGCATATCAGGTCTTTTACCTTAACGTCTCTAGTGTGCGAGATAAATATATCTATCTAAATTAAAATGAATGACTAAATGTGTTGCTAAGCGCAAAACTCGAGAACAGCTGGACCAAGTTCATAGGTCAATGGGAAGTTAAAAATTCTTCGGAACAAAATTGTGTGACAGATGACAGACAGACAGACGGACACGTGAGTGACAGCAATAGGGCTCCGTTTGGACCCTTCGGGTACGAAACCCTAAAAAGACTTACTTATCGTCATTATCATGCACAGCCCACTTCCCCCACTGGTGAGCTTAGGCTTCTTGTCTCTTTCCACGTTTCTGTGCCAGCCTCATCTAGGTTCTACTCGCGATGGCAACAATGACAACAATATTGTTTGGCCAACTCGCCGCCGGAATGCGACAACCATTTCTTTTTCTTCTCCCAGTCCTTGGACGCCACTCGGTCACTGCCTCACTCCACCTATCATCACGACTATAAACAAATACAATGCAACATATTTATAATACTTTCAGGTGCAAATTCAGCGCCACGCTCGTCCAGTCAGCTACGCCGGTGATGCGGAGTGCCGGACCTCGCGAGAGGCTCGCCACCCTCCGCAATGCTACGTCAACCGCGTGCCCGACCCTAGGGAGCAATGCGTGCAATATGCCTCAAGCAGTAGTCAGTATTATTAAAATCACTTGTTTGTTAGCGTCAAATTATGCCTAAGTCATACAGTCCGCCTTTGATCAGTCTTTTTCGCAAAAAAATTTAATGAATTAATTATCGTAGTGAAACCCCGCAGACGTCATTTCTATCGATATATTATCATGACGATGACGATGTAAAGAATAACTCTTAATTTCAAGTAACTCGGCTGGTTACGGGGACAATGGCCGCTGGTTCTACTCAGGTATTTGAAATTAAGAGTTCAATCTTCGGTCATCGCTCTGGGTGTCTTCATGCGACGTGGCCAGCCCACTTCAGCCTGGCAGTTTTTCCCCAACATCTATTTAAGCTGCACTCCATTGCCCGTCGGGGGAAGGTCGTCTCCGTCGAGGCCAACCGCGGCGAAGTCGTGTAACGATCTGATCACGTTTGAGGGTCAAACTTGGCCTGAGATCCTGCGAGACCTAGAGGTTTGGAGGGAGAAAGGTGAGGCCTGTGCCCAGTAGTGACACAAATTAAGCGAAGAAAAAAAGGGGTTTGTAATTTTGTTAATTTTTTTTAAAGCATTTGACACACTAGAACAGCATTTTCAAAAGACAGCAGATATAATACTGACATTCTTAAGTTAAATCTTATGAGTATTCGTTTTTGAAGAAATCATGGTCCATAGGCATTTAATATCACGGCCAGGTATCATCACTACACAGAAATGGTTATATAATATGGTGTTCCACAAGGTAACATTATTGGTCCAATTCTATTTTTTATTTTGTTACAATATCCTATTGGTCTGGATTTTATCCTGATATCCATTGCATCAACTACTTACATTAAAACTTGGTTCCAGTGTTAGACGAAATAGACAATGCGGCGAACATCGACGCACTAAAGACGAGGTCATTACCCGCGTTCCTCAGGCCCAAACCACGACCACTCTCTACAGAAGACGACCTACAACAACTGTACGCTAAGGTAACGGGGACCTATATTTAGTATATTTTTTATCCTTTATAGGCACGCGTCTGACCTCTATCTCACCTGATGGTAAGCGATGATGAGGTCGAAGGTGGAGCACGCTTGCCTAGAAGTAACCTATTCACTCTTGACTTAAAGACTCCCAGGTTGTAGCTATCAGGAAACACAGACTCTGGCAGAGAATTCCACTCCTTAGCTGTACGCACAATGAATGTGTTCGCAAAGCGTTTTGTACGTGTGGCTGGGATGTCCACCATGAACCGGTGCAAAAAATGAATGCCTTGTTGCATTCATTCCGAAGTTTGATTAAATAAATAAATAAGTAACCGGTGACCCATCGCCGTACGTCTAGTATGTCATATTGCTAGATGCATTTGCGGTGATAGTTCACGTACTTTATGCTTTCTGGTTAAGATACCTATACCTTGTCTTTCCCTAGACCCCTGTTTGTTTTTGTGGGGGTGGGAAATCATCCAATGACTTCTCCCGCTCTGGGTGGAGCTGAGGGCGTGTCAGACTTTTACTGCCTAAAACCCACCCCTGTTCCTTCAGTTGCCTGAGTGCCCAGGGGCACGGTATTCCCTAGTCCCCTGCAGTCATAATATTTGTTAAGAGCGTTAACGCCAAATCCGCGGCACCGAGTTTAGGTAAATGCAGTGCTCTTTCAACCCACACAGATAAGCGCGTGGTTGTGTGCGTAGAGTTGGTGTGCGCTCAGTCATTATAGTCAAACTAACCCATGTTGATCCGTTGAGTTATGTTTAATGATTATTATTTTACGGTCAGTTGATTTTTATTTACTATTCATATATTTATATTACTTACTACTTGCCTTGTGAAGTAAAAAGGTAATTTTGGATACTTTATACAGTACAGTAAGTAAGGAGTAGGTAATCAGAAAAGAAAAGTTAGAAGTGGGACAATCGGCTACATATCAAGCTATACATTTCCAGTATAAGCCGATCTCGCATTGTATAAAATTTCCATGGAATGAAATGTCAGCTTATACTAGAAATATATAGCTTGATATGTTGCAGTGTGTACAAATGTAAAATTTATCTATGAGTAATATTACAAACACGTAAGTTTGTGAGGATGTATGGATGGATGTACGAAGTTGCGATGGTCTTCTAGCAAATTATAAAGTATTCTTGTTGGAAAGTAAAACATTTCAGTATCTAAGTATTCTTTATTCAAAACAATTATAGCACTTGTATGTACATTTAAAAAAATCCACGATTGACAGCCGGGACCAACGGCTTAACGTGCTTTCCGAGACACGGAGGAGTCTCGGTATCTTAAGATGATCACCCATCCATGAACCAACACCAGCAAGCGTAGCTAAACCTGATAGATCGACCCGTACGGCTGTTATTACTTTAGCCACGAGCTCCTCCTCGAGCTCGAAATTAAATTAACGGACAACTGGTACCGACTTTAAAAAATAACCTACATGTGTGTGCCGTGCCACACATTGAATAACCTCAAACAATCAATGAATAACGTTCATAATACAAAAAGAAACCAATAATAGGATAATCCCTAATTCTAAACATAAAATCAATTCACATATAAGCAAAAACAACAAATAAAAACGATATTTATGTTAACAACAAGCGTTCATAATATTATGACTAGAAAGTCGTAGTCCGTAGTGGCATCGACCTAGACTTACGTGGGTCAACAATTTCTGGTAACAGACACGTATTATAATATTCTATTAATCTAGTTTTCATTGCCTTTTCCCAAAATTCATCGTCTCGAGTAATTTTTTCCACTTTCATGGGCAACTCTTTACCCGTCCAGACTGCAAATAAGCATAATTTTGTATCTGCTATGTGTAACTGCCCTTGCACTTGATAAAACCATTCGTGTCTTCGGTTTATGGTCCCATCTGAATGCCAAAATTTAATTTTTTTATCTCTGATGGCGTCGTCAGCATTAATACCAAATGCGGAGATTGGACACTTAATTTCGACAATACCTTCCTCAAACACGCCATCGGGTGAAGCCCCCAGAAAAAAGAAATCTTTGTCGATAAAGAGGCCACATTTACGTATTTTAATATGCTCTTGGTTTTCGAGTTGTGAGATTGCAATGGCCTCGTTGGTTTTTCCGTGCTTTATACTGCTTATATGATCAAGAGAATATGTGTACAAATGGCTTTTTACAAGCGGTGCAGAGCTAATATTTTTTCTTCTTTTGCACACTTTGCCGAATGATGATGCCGTTAAAAGACACCTTCGCAATTCCAGCCAAAGTGCGCTTTCTGCTTGAAGAATGGTGTCTCTTTCCACTTCTTCCCTATTGTTGACCTAAAAACATAATAAAGAAAGTTTGATTCATTCAAAGGGCAATACAAATGGAAGGGTCTTGCAAATTAATCAAATGGAAGGGTCTTGCAAATTAATCAAGCGTTTACCTGTTCCTGAAGATTTTGTAGAAAATGGTTTTTTGCAACCTCGTATTCATCTTTGAGCATATCTGGCTTTTGACATTCTTCACCATAATCCGCTTTGTCGTCCAAAATGAGTCGTCTCTTGAGACGACGAATTTTCTTTCCGGATAGTTTCCTTTTGAGTCGTACCATTTCTATCCGTTTTAAAGAGATACCTAGAGAAAAAATAACCCCATTTAAATTATTGAGTATTCATTATGAGGAATCTAAACTTAGTTAAAGATTGGGACTAAATAAAGAGTGTACCTGGACTCCTGTGAAACTTTGATTTATAAATGGCGTACTGAGGCCGTGCGGAATTGAATGAAACTACAGCAGCGTGGCATCGGACAGTATATGAGTTTTTTAATGAAAAATTTACGCGCTTGCCTCCTACCAACTTTGCCACAATGCTGTTGAACTGTTTAGCTCTATTGTTGGTTACATTACAAAGCAGGCTCTTAGAGTGAAAAGCTAGCTGGGTAGCATACTCCATAATTTTTTTAAATAAAACTTTTAGCTTGGGCTTCAAATTTTCTTCTTCTTTTCTATTTTCTGTGCAATAGTAACTCTCACAGTTGTGATGATCACCAAAAATATGAGAAGGGCTATTCAGAATATCTTTTTTCAAATTAATTATTTGCTCAGCATGGCTTAAGTTTTGTGCCTTTCGAAAACGTACAGCGTATTTGACGGCCGTTCGAAGCCTTTTCTGTCGATCAGCATTAACAGCGTCTTTCTTGTAGAGGTGTGCGAATGCGAGGTCTCGAGATAATGTGACCGGGTTGTACAAAATAACTTTACGTGTAAGAGAGGTAACCAAAAAATATTTTTTTTTTCAAGTTTTTATTTTTTCCTTTTCCTTTCTAGTAAACCCGTAGTATGTAAGCTAAGACGCGGACAGACAGACAGACAGTCAGAAGGACATAGGGAAACTATAATGGATTCCTTGTTTTACTACGGAACCCTAAAAACTGCTACTACCCTATAACTGCTTTAAAATTAAGTTGCAAGGTTTAAACCGAACAAACAAACATACATACAAACACTGCAAGTTAAATAAAAGCTTGTAAAAAAATCTGGTATCAGATAATCGACGAAAGTATTTTTTCTTACAACTTTGATGTTGGTCGTAGTCAATTTTGATTTGGATTGGTTGGTTTATAGAAGGAAGTAAGTTATTAGATGAGGACTATAAATAGCAAATAAAAAATATTATTTTACGAACTTGTTAGCCATTATTTTAGCTAAAAGCTCTCTATTCATTCTCTTTTTTTTTCTCGATAAACCTAGTTTTGTTTTTAGGTTTTTTATTCCCCATGGTATCTGAAACAATATTTCTTGTTTTGAAAAATATTGTAGTCAGTCATATAAATAAAATTTAATATTTTACTTACCAAACCAAGATCGTTAGGTCGCACTATAAACTCACTCAACGCCAAGTGTCGGGCAAGGTCACGCGTAGAGCACCGAGCGATACGTCCACTCTCTGAAAGGCCTCGCGGCAGACTAAATTTTAAACGTTTGCGCGTCGAGTTTTATAGTGGTTTTAAAATAATTATAGAAAAATAATTAATCTAATTTAGTTGAAATTTTAAATTGCAAGTTTTAGATAAGATATTGTTCTATTACAATACACGTTTATTTTGTAAAATTAAGTAATATTTATAGGAGGAAATAATGAATTTAGCAACCGCTTTTTCTTGTTTATTTCACTTTGTTTATTGCTTGATTTTACTATGTTATGAGACGAAAATCAAAAAAAAAAATGCATAACTTTTTGCTCAAGAATCTAAACAATTGAACATGATTGTTTGTTTGTAAAATTTATGAGTAATTTCGGATATTTTAAGCTCCGAAATTACCACTGTAAAAGAAATTTAGAAAACTCTGTTCGTTGATATGGTTACAATTCACGAATACTCTATTAATGTAAAAATGTTCACGGATAACTTTTGAGTTCGTAATATTTCCTACAGTAATTAGTAATTCACACTTTCGTTATATAAGTTTTATAAAGAGATTTATCGGTTTGAAAAGTACGCTTTTTGGGTCGAGCAGCCAAAATCGGCGTTAACGCTCTTAAATAGAAGTGATTTTAATTAAGTCCTTTACTTCCCAGGTAAATTTAAGCAAGAAATACAAGAACCGCATGCGCAACGAGCACGCGGCCATCATCGCGCTCAGTAAGTCACACAGCCAGTTCTTTGATGCAGATGCCGTTATAGTCTATGACCAGCGGACGGCACTCTAGGAAAAATGACATAAAATGTATATTCTGTTGCTTAATACCCGTAAACGAATATATCGACGAACTAAAATATTTTATAGGACAAAATATACCAAAGAATAAAAAATGTTATACCTACTAGTCCATCAAAGCAGGGGTACCATTATGTTATGCATATGATCAGAGAACCAAATCAAGTTATCGCAATGATATAGACAAATTATACAAAAATACTAGGACAATTTTATGATGATCCATTCGAATGCATGGATTCTGCATCGAGACACAAACGTCTCGGACACGGCCTAAAATAAGAAGGAGACGCTCAGAATAAATATTTAATAAGCTGTCAGAATTTGCTACACTTAAATAAGACTAAAAAGTAATTGTACAATAATGAGAAGCCTATGTAAAGCTAGATAGAACATACAGCCTCTGAAACTAAATGGGATCAGTAACGCTGATGGCTGAAATTATAAGCTTGCAAACAGATTTCAATGAATAGGCAATTTTTTTTTGATCCTGGAATGTGGAATTATTGCTCAATGCATTATAGGTAAAGACTGCTAAAATTATGCCATGAGACGATATTAAGTATTTGCTGAAATGTTACACGATATCTGCAGGTGTATTCGCTAACTCAGTTGACATCAATTTGATAGGCATTATGCAGTACATTGCTGCTTTGACGTATAAGAAAACAAAAATGTATTACGAAGTACTATTATAATCGATGTCCACCGAGCAATGTACTGCAAAGTGCCTGTCGAATTGATGTCCACTGTGTTAGCGAATACACCTGCTGGACAAGAATGTCGCACAAATTATGTGAACCAAAAAGATGAGCTAGAAAAGTTTGCCAAACTGTGTTTGATCGCCCAAGCTTCTTTCTGGCTATCGTCTCGTCAGATGTCACATCCACAAGATGAATTAAAAAACCCGGATAAGACAACAGCCCCAAATCTTCCATTCACGAATTTGTTTCAAACAATGCCTTGAGAGTATTGGCACTGAGCGTCGGCTACGCTAGCGTCGCGTGAACGCCAATATATCGAAATTACGCCGCGTTATTGCTGCGTTAGTGCAGCGTATACGGAGGTCCAACGCTATATGCGAAGTCAAAATAATCGTCATGTTTGATATAAGTGCTATGGTTACAAGCCTCTGAAACAAGCATGTGAATGAAATTTTCTGGGTATATAAAATAGTTTTCTACACTCTTATATCTCTAAAGTAACTTCTAATACCCCGATCCCCGATCTTACATATCTACATTTTTAGTAAAATAGCAGTATTATAATGTACCGTCATAGTTTAATGCGCACAGCCGTAGTTGTAAACGAAAGCGCTTGAAATGTTGCAAGAGAACTAATGTTTTTAAAATCTTTTTTTTTAATTAGCCCACGCTGTCCTACTGCTGGGCAAAAGCCCCCCAAATCTTTCTAGCTCTATTTGTGTCCTGTCCTCTTTGTCAAATCAGTCAAGAACGAGTCCTTATCGACACGCCAGCGTTTTTTAGGCCTGCCTCGGTGACGACGCCCGTCTTTGAGGCACCCACTGTGTGACGATCCTGGCTCATCTGCTTTAGTTACCCGCCCAGTCACACTTCAGATTCGAAGATTTTCCTCCAACATCTGCGTTTCCGGTCTTGGAACGTATTACTGTGTTGCGGATTCGAAGCTCCATCGCTCTTTGGCAAACCTTGAGTTTGGAATTCTGAGTTACGGTCAAAGACCTAGTCTTTGATAAATATATAAATCATAGGTATATTTATTAAAAATGTACTTACAATAAAAATTAACTGAGATCTTGAATTCAGATAATAGATACAGCTCAGCGACCCAGCCCAGCTATTAAGTTAATAAAATGCTGAAAAGTAATTAATCGAAAGAGTAATAATTTTTGTTCTATATAAAACGTAATATCACAGCTAATATTCACTTATATTGCTGACCGTACACATATACAGATAGTTTATACAGGACATAACAGCAATGCGTCATCATATTTTAGGGTGTTATTACACCAAGGGATCGATAGTAGAATGCATTAGTCGACGTTAATCGATCGTAGAATGAATTTAGTCTACGTCGATCGATAGTTTCTACTAGATACACAAATCGTCAAACGCCAACCGTTCAATTGTTTATCGATCCGTATCGGATCGATGGCATCGATCGTCGATCGATCGATTGGTGTAATAACACCCTTAGATACTGTTGCTGTCCATGGAAATGAACACCTTTCCTCAAGGAAGCCAGTCAATTCCCAAAAAAAATATTGAATTTACCATACAAAGTTATCCTCAGCTGATCAAATGGAAGGTCAAAATATTGGACTTACCATACAAAGTTATCCTCAGCTGATCAAATGGAAAGTCAAAATATTGGACTTACCATACAGCGTTATCCTCAGCTGATCAAATGGAAGGTCAAAATATTGGACTTACCATACAAAGTTATCCTCAGCTGATCAAATGGAAAGTCAAAATATTGGACTTACCATACAAAGTTATCCTCAGCTGATCAAATGGAAAGTCAAAATGTTTTTTTTTTTTTGAGTTTACTATTACTGAAGAAAGGTGTCTATAATGTTGTTTTAATTTTGAATCTGCAAGAGAGAGAGAACGTGTGCTCAATAATAAGCTCCTGGCATAACTAGAAGCTAACAACGTTCTCAGTGACCGTCAATACGGCTTCCGCCGAAATCGGTCAACTGGAGATCTTCTAGCGTATGCCATTTACATCAGGAGTGAGGCCATCGAGAAACACGATTGTCACCGCAAGTGCTTCCCCACTTGCGGTCTCCCTCGACGTCTCGAAGGCCTTCGACAGGATTTGTTACGAAAGCCTTATTAGTAAGCTTCCTTCCTTCGGTCTTCCCGCCGGATTGTGTGATTGGATTGCAAATTTCCTGAGGGACCGTTCTATCCGAGTGGTCATAGATTGCTGCTCGTCCGGACTGCTAAATATTAATGCCGGGGTTCCTCAGGGGTCGGTGCTCTCGGCAACAGTGTTCTTGCTGCATATTAATGATCTGCTTAAACCCGGTACAGCTTTGGGTATGCAGACGACAGTACTGTTGCTGCACCAGCTCGTGCGTACGTGTCTGAAGCACGAGCTGGTGGGTCGCTGATCCGGTCTCTCCGGGAGGCTATGGTTCAGCGCTTGAACTTGTCCTTACAGGCTGTCTCTGAATGGAGCGATGCCAATCTGGTCAGGTTCAATGCTGCTAAGGCCCGGGCGTGTCTTTTCTCCGCTAAAAGGAGCCAATTCCACCCGGCTCCATCTTTACGTGGTGTAACCGTGCCGATAACCGATCATCTTGATCTTTTTGGTGTCACGTTAACATCCACTCTCAATTTTGGGCCATATATCGAGGCAATGGCTCAAGTGGCTGCCAAAAAGTTTGGAATCCTAGCAAAGGTGAGACGGTACTTCACGCCGGAACAGCTGCTCAAACTTTATCAAGCGCAAGTTCTGCCAAATACCAGCATGATGCACTAGAGGTAATTGAGAGGCGCGCCAAGAGGATCATCGGCAATGATAAGCTCGTCGAGTCAAAGCTCCAAAGTCTTGAGCATCGACGCCGAGTTGCTCGCCTGTCGGTTTTCTATCGGTTGCATTTTGGGGAGTAAGTAAGTAAGTAATTTATTACACAAAAAAGATTAGCCTATAGGTAACATTAGTGTTGAAATTACATGGTAGTGGATATTTTACATAAATAAGACCCCTGTCCTTCAAACTAGGATATTATCCTGTATCCTATATGCGTCGGTATTGCACAGTTTAATTCCGCCAAGCCCGTTCCATCATCGGACCTCTAGACGTACGGCGATGCACCACCGGTACATGATGAACATCCCACTCACACGCACAAAACGTTTTGGGAACACATTCACTGTGCGTACAGCTAAAGAGTGGAATTCCCTGCCGTAGTCTGTGTTTCCTGATAGCTACAACCTGGGAGTCTTTAAGTCAAGTGAATAGGTAACTTCTAGGCAAGCGGGCTCGATCTTCGACCACATCATCGCTTACCATCAGGTGAGATTGTGGTCAAACGCGAGCATATAATTTATAAACAAAAAAAAGTTGTTCATTTCTATGCGCAGAAGTGGAATTTGTTGAAACGGAAATTAAAATATAGCCATGTGTTGCCGCCTGCCAACCAGAAGATTTTCAAAATTTTTCCTTGCATCGTTTCAAGTGCATTTTACTCCATTCGCAGTTTGATAAGATTCTAACATCATGATAAAAAAATACATTCAAAAGATTTTGTACCAATATTCAACATGTTTAATAAATAAATTAAAGCAAAAATATTTTTTATTTTTGAGTAAATATTGGCGAAATTGTGATGGAAAATCGTGTGATAAGATTATTTTTTAAAACGAAATTGTGGCCTAATCCTAACTTTTTTATGAAATTTCTTTAGGCAGGTACAGTCGTTGACAAACGTTTAGAAATTTATTCACATTTCCTAAAATAATAATAGCATAGCTTTTGCATCCCGTAGATTTTTACCTTTCCTAATTACTGTGTCGAATCAGACTGCTAAAACTTAGATGTGCAGATAGATCCATAGAGTAAAGTAGCGTTTGTTCTCGACTGCACCTACACTACTTTGTTAAGGCTTCTACAAATAGGCGCAACGCGACAATGCGACAACGATGCGACGACCATTTTTCTTAAAATTAAATTCTGCTGAGAACAATTTCTACAAAAACTTAATTACAAAAAATACAACAGACTTCCAAAAAAGAAAATACCAACTAAATTGAAAAATAACGTTAATTTTGGAAGTCTGTGTTTTTATTTTATTTCTTCGTTAATTGACACCGACTTCCGAAATTAAAGTTATTTTTCAATTATTTTCTATTTTGGTCGGTTGTATTTTTTGTAAAAAAGTTTTTTATTTTTCACTTGTTAGTTATACCCCAGAACTAAAACTAAATATTAAAGTTATGTCCGAATTGATAACCCCAATAACATGGAATTTGAACACACTCGTATTTGGAGGAGACCAACATCATCATCCGTCATACCTCCGTCATTTACCTATACACATTTTTTGTTTTTGCTGACTTTTTCAAAAAGCGCTAAAGCAATTTCGATAAAACTTATATGGGACCACCTCTGAAATATACTCTTTCGGATAAAAAAGAATTTTGAAATTCGGTCCACAACTGACAGAAATCGGTGGACATACATAAAAAAAAAACACAGTCGAACATAGACCTCCTCTTTTTTACGCAGTCGGTTAAAAAGGGGTTGTCGCATTGTTGTGTTGCACAGGTCTGTGGTAGTCTTTATTGCGTACGCGCATATGAAAGGCTTTGTTGCCTCCGAATTAACAAATTTTAAATATTCGTGATTTGAGACTTGGAGAATCTCCCCACCATTTTATATCATTAAAATGGAAGGGTATCACGAACAAACCTAGGCGAATTTCTTAAGTTTTTCTATAAATGTTGAGCTGTATCGAACTATTAATAATATAATTGAATGTATTTTATCAGTAACTGTAGATTTGTTTATGGAAAATAAAAGTTTTGTAATCAGTGTTTTTCTTTTGTCTTGTGATTTCGACAACCCTTAGACCCGCCATAGACGGACTGCTTGGAGCGGTCAGTACATTTTTAGCTACGAAAACAAATGAACTGCTTGAGCGGTTGGTGTATGGCGATCGTTAACTTTATATTGAAACTGCAGATCGCCCAACAGCGCCCGCTTGAAGCTGTCGGCACTGACTGCTCCAAACAGTCCGTCTATTAATTAATTTTAAGATGGCGATTCGCGCCGCGATCGGTGACCGAGACATGAGACAAGAGACCGCAATCGGTATTTGTCATTTAGGCTTTACATGATAGAAGATAAGCAGACTGTCGCCGACCAGCAGGTGTGCATTGGTGGTGGTCTACATTGCTCGGTGCACGCGCGCCTCAAAGAGTTGTCAGCAATAGGGACGGGGCCTGCCACGGCCGATGCCTGCCCGGGGGTTGAGGATAAATTCGAAAGAGTTACCTCGCCCCTGGGCACTCAGGGCAGGGAGGAACAGGGGTGGGTTTTAGTCAGTAAGAGTCTGACACGCCCTTCCGCTCCACCCTAGAGCGGAAGAAGTCATAGGATGATTTCCCACCCCCAAAAAAAAAAAAAAAAACGCATCTATGTGCTAGATACACGCGCCGGGCCTATAATCGATAGATATGTCGTAGACCTGAATTAGTAACCACCACCGAGCAATACGCAGAATGAGATTGCGTTTTGCGAACGGTGGTACAGTCTGTCACTACCCGTACTTGTTTACCTACTGCACAGTGTATATTTTTGGCAGATAAAAATCGTTTTTTTTTCAAGCTATTGGCAATTGCTGGCAGTGGCACTGACCTGAATGCTGACCCTGACCTGAATATCCCTGCAGCTTTCAGCACGCAGCAAAATGGTGGGATTCCTTCTAGTTAACATCCTTTTCTTCATTGTTGATGATCTTCAGGTAGCCAGTGCTTCCGCTATGCACAGTTGCAGGGATCGAGTAGGAGACTTTTTGAAGCTCATAGTGGCGTACTGGAGTCACCAATTTGTTTCTTTTAGTGTTCCCGGTTACGCTAACCTTGATGATCGATATTCCCGATCCCGATCGATATATTTCTTTTGTTTTACTATTATGGACCAAGTCATGCTGACGCAACATGTTTTTTTTTTATAGGCTGGCTGGCTGGCTGGACGGCAACTGTTACAACCTCCCACTTAGGCCTCCGTGGTCGGATGACGTCATAGCGATAGCGATAGGCTGGCTGGCTATCACCACAGTGGTAACATCTTTCGCAGGCGTTACACAATATTAATCTCACCTTGTGTTCCCTCCTTGTTCCCTTGCTTATACAGCGTGGAGAAGACAATACGACAATAAATGAAAACACGGACAATACTAGTTTATAAGAATAAGTTTAAGCTATCAAAAATATCCTAACATCGAAAATAAAAAAATAAAAATTTCAAACAAACTAAATGGCATAAAACTAGAAACGAAATAGAACACCATTTATAAATATGAGTTCACTAACCTGTCGTAAGAGCGGCAACAACGCGCGGTCCTGTAGCGACTTGATTTTTTGGCTTTTAATTATGGATTAATGCTCAGTAAAATTACACTAAATCACAGATCATTTAGCACAGAATCACAGCTATGAATGCCAGCCCAAACATTGGCAGTAAATCTGTACTGGTGCGAAGTCTCCCGTCCTAGACGCGGATTCACGCGGCTCCAGTAACGAAGATTCTGTCTGTTCCATAAACCGTTCCTTGTAAATGTACTTTCATCAGTCCACATCACATTGTACAAGAAATCCGAATTCTCGAAATGTTTATTTTCAATCCAGCGACAGAAGTTTTCCCTAACTGGTTTGTCTCTAGGTAACAATGCATGCAATTTCTTGTATTTATACGGCTTCCGTTTGTCGCGTTTTAAAATTTAAGAATAGTTGTATGGTCAACACCTGACCTGCCCTTCGCGAACTACACGTTGGGTTGCGTTAAAAAAAAAACACGAAAACAATAAAAACTAAGCGTCTAATTTCGCACAATTCACTCACTGTTTAACTAAATACCTATTAAAACGTTACGTGTCCTGTCACCAAAATAAAGCGTCCAATTTCGCACTAATACCGTCGTAAATGAATTTACAAAAAACACGAGCGGCGGGGAAGTACCTAGACATCAAAGGCGGGCGACGCGGTGCGAACGAAAGTTAGCGGCACTGTACCTGAGGACGCGTGACTCGTCACAGGACCGCGGCGACACACTAACATAAATTTATTGTAGCAAATTTCTTCCGAACTAACAAACGAAACTAGATTTATCTCTTTCGCACACACTAAATTTTCTATTAATATTATGAGTGCATTGCAATTTCCGCATTCGTTACTTTCTTATCCAACTCTGATGACACGCTTTATGACTCTTATAACTCAGAGTTAAGGTATAATTTTCACTAAATCAGATGAAAATACTAATTTGGCGAAAGTGTATAAGTAGCGAGTTGGCAACGTGACTTTAATGTTTTGATGTTTATACCGATGTGGGTCGTTAACCTGACAGTGTTTCCCTATTATCAGATACATCATGTAGCAAATGTTAAAAATGAAAAATAGTTTCCTGTGTGTTGCGTGTAATATGGTTTAATTTGGGTTGGCGAGTAGTTGTCTCAGTAAAACAAGCGTCTGTCTTCGTTGGTGTTTATTGGCAACTAAACTTAAAATTACCCATACATCATATTTAGTAGGGTCGGCGGCTAGCTACTTACTCTAATTAAACGTGGACTGTATGTACAACAAGTTAAGTCTTAAATTGCTTCAACATAAGCCGCCCACCAAAGGACTATATGAGTCCTTTCAAATTAATTACAAGCGCAATTATACATGCAAATAATCAAAATAATCAACACTCTAAACTTGGATTAATCAGAACCACTGTCCACTGGCAGTGGGCAGAGCCTAGTCACAGTTCTCTTTATTATATCGCCACCGCTCTTAACACTATAAACTCTTGTGCAGCCATCTGGGCCTGGATGTTTGCCTACTACTCGTCCCAGTAACCACTTCCCTGGTGGGAGGTTCTCCTGCTTGATCAAAACAATATTGCCAACTTCAAACTCCTTTACTCGT
The DNA here is from genome assembly GCA_951329385.1 of Polia nebulosa. NCBI lineage: Eukaryota > Metazoa > Arthropoda > Insecta > Lepidoptera > Noctuidae > Polia > Polia nebulosa. Next base: position 32,688,157 of record OX589592.1, read on the forward strand.
TTGAGCCATTTTGGACGTTGTTGTAGTCTAGATAAATATTCTTGTTGCCATCTAGACCAAAAATCATGTAACAGCTTTTGAACGTGTTGCCATCGTGACAACGTGTGTACCTTCAAATGTTGTATATTTGGACTAGGTATGACAATGGGCGCCTCTCCAATTAAAAAGTGCCCAGGTGTAAATGGCTCGATGTTTTCATTATCCAAATCATCTTGGGGGCACAAAGGTCTAGAGTTCAAGCAAGCCTCTATCTCACACAGCACTGTCAACATCTCCTCGTAAGTTAGATTGCTAGTTAGTATTCGTTTCAAGTGATATTTGGTGGATTTCACTCCTGCCTCCCAGAGACCACCGAAGTTTGTGCTGTACGCAGGAATAAAATGCCATTGTGTGCCGTCAGATGCTAGCGTGTCTGCGATTGCTCCAGAGAACTCCAAACTTGCTTCCTTCCACATGGCTACCAATTCTTTATTTGCACCGATGAAGTTCCTCCCCTGATCACTCCATAAATGTGCACACTTGTCTCTTCGTGCACAGAATCTTTTATATGCGCCGATGAACGCCTCCGACGTCATATCTCCAACTAACTCCAAATGAATGGCCTTGGTCGCCATGCAAACAAAAATTGAGATGTATGCCTTATGTGTTTTGACTCCTCTTCCCTTGCTCCATAGAACTTGTAAGGGTCCAGCAAAGTCGACGCCGGAATGTAGAAATGGTCTAGCTGGTGTCACACGAACCTATGGCAAATCACCCATTACTTGCGTTCTAGGAGTCGCATTCTGTCTAGCACATACTAAGCATCGCTGCATGTACTGTTTGACTTGTCTCTTAGCTCGCGTTATCCAGTACTTCGATCTCAAATAGCTTAACATTAGTTGGATTCCACCGTGTAGGGTTCTTGAGTGTGCATCGGCAATGATCAAGGGAGTAAGTTTGTTTCTATGACCCAATATGATTGGATGCTTACTTTGATCCTCGATATTAGCTAATCTTAGGCGTCCGCCGACCATCTGTATCTCATCTGTAACTCATCTAAGTACGGATCTAAAGTCTTCAGTGTGCTAGTTCCTTTAACTTGTTTACCTTTTCTTAAAGACTCAATTTCTTCTGCATATTCTTCACCTTGTACCTTTTTTATGCATATGTTTAGTGCACCTTCTAATTCTTCCGTTGTCAAAGAACTATCTATGTCTTCTTTTAACATTTTATATTTTAAAAATCTCCTGCAAAATGCAATACTTCTAAGTAATTCTTTCAATGAGTTGTATTCTTTAAATTGTTCTGACAATCTTCTCTCTTCTTCTTCATTTTCGGTCATTGTAAAGGTTTGTATAGTTGTCTTCTTTTCTAGTTCTGTAGGTATGATTTCTGGTTTTGTAAAATAAATATCTCCATTTGAAAGCTATTCTGGCCCCTTCCACCACAACTCACATGTTTTCAACTCTGATACTAGTGCACCTCTAGACGCTATATCAGCAGGGTTCTCTTGCGATTGTACGTGATACCATTGTTCTTTCGAGACATTGCTAGTTATTTCTACTGTTCGATTGGCAACGAAAGTTTTCCATTTGCTAGGCTCCTTTTGCAACCAAGCAATGACTATTGAGGAATCAGTCCAAGCAAAAACATTAGCTGATTGGACCTTCATGGCTGTCGAAATTTGTTTTAATAGTCTTGACACCAAAACAGTTCCACACAATTCAAGTCGTGGTAACGACACGGTCTTTAACGGAGCGACACGAGTTCTTGCTGCGATTAATGAGGTTTTGACTGTACCATTCAAGTAATGTACGCGACAGTACACCACAGCTGCGTATGCTCTCATCGATGCATCACAAAAACCATGTAGTTGTATGCTGCTCTTGTTAGAACTGTATGTGCCCATCCATCGATCTATTTTTATTCCATTAACGTTGGCCATATCTTCGCGTATGGTTTTCCACTCTTCTTGTATAGTTGGAGTGATTTCTTGATCCCAATCAACTTTAGTTTGCCAGAGCTTCTGAATCAAAATTTGTGCTTGTACGTTGCATGGCGCTATCCAACCGAGCGGGTCAAAGAGCTTTTGGACATCTGACAGTATACTTCGCTTCGTAACGATCGCAGGAAGGGGAACTAGGTTCAGTTGGTATTCAAATTGATCGCTGCCTAAGTTCCATTGTACCCCTAAAGCCTTTACGGTACCATCTATATTTAAATCCAAATGTGCATTAATAGATCTGTCCTCTTGATCTATGGACTTTAAAAAATCTACATTGTTTGAAGACCACTTTTTAAGCTGAAAACCACCTAGTCGTAATAAATTCTTCAAGTCTTTGCCGATTTTAATGGCTTGCTCTAAATCGTCACATCCTGACATAACGTCATCAACATAAAAATCTTCTTGTAACACCCTTGCAGCTTCAGGACACTTGGCACCTTCATCATTAGCAAGTTGCATGAGTGTTTTTATCGCTAAATACGGCGCGGACGCTGTACCGAAAGTAACAGTTAGGAGTCTTAAATCTTGAATGATTTCAGATGAATCGCTTCGCCATAGTATTCTCTGGTAATCGGTGTCTTCTTGGGCTACCAAAATCATTCGGTACATTTTCTGTATGTCAGAAACAAAACACACTGCGTGTGTTCGCCATCTTACAATTAGGCTTCGCAAGTCGTCTTGTAGAATAGGACCTGTCAGTAACTCGTCGTTTAGGGAAACTCCATTGTAACCCTTGCAGGAGGCGTCAAAAACAACGCGGGTCTTCGTGCTTTCTTTATCGTTTCTGACTACTGCGTGGTGGGGTAAGTAGACAGACTCTTTTGTATTTATTTCATGTTGTGGTACCCTTTCTATGTGTTTTAAGTGTATGTATTCTTCAATAACCTTTTTGTATTCTTCTTTCAGATCAGGATTTTTGTTTAGTCTCTTCTCCAATTGCAGAAACCTGTTTAATGCAATCTCTCTTGTTTTTCCGTCGGGTGATTTTATATTGTTGTTTTTAAAGGGTAATTTCACTATGTATCGTCCTTCATTGTTTCTTGTATGTGTTTTTTCATATATCTCTTCGCATAATTTCTCTTCTTTAGTAAATTGCCTCTTTGTATCGGTTTCTAACTCCCACATTGTATTCAACAGTTCTTTCACATCGACTTGTTCATTTATCGCCATTAAACATTTTTCTTTTGCGTTTGTTCTTATACTTATTTCTCCAAATATTATCCAGCCGAGGTTTGTTCTCTGAGCTATAGGTGACCCCGGTGGACCTTTGATTAGACCTTCTTGTAGTATTTTTGCATATCCCTTGACGTCTAGAAGCAGATCAATGTTTCCTGACACTCCATACTTTGGGTCTGCTAAGTCTAGATCTGCCAAGTGTGGCCATTTGCTTGTTGGGCATGTATTTGCAGGTAATTGTACTGTCAAGTGCTTGGACATCACGTAGGCTTGTATAGGTAGAATGAAATTTGATTCCCATCGTGATAAAACTTCTATGCTTACTTCATACTTGACAGCAACCTTCATGGATTCCATTCCAGTTACTATGCAATTAGTTACCTGCCTTTTTAGTTTTAATAATTGAGCCGCTTTCTCACTTATAAAGCAGGCTTGTGATCCTGGATCTATGAGTGCCTTGAGCACAATGGTGTGTCCTTGCTCACTCTTTACTGTCACCATTGCGGTTGCTAGCATACCTATATCTTTTCTGGCATTGTAGTACGACGCAATAATTGTATTAACTTGCACCTTTTCTTCTACATCTGCTTGGGTTGATACTGTCGGCATTGGTTGTACAGTTTCTAGTGATGCCGAGGGATCTGTCTTCTTTGTTAGATGTATGAGAGTATGATGGCGTCGTTTACACGTGCGACAGGACATTGGAACACGGCATCTGAAGACCGAATGTCCTGATGCCAGGCAATTAAAACAGACCTTGTTATTTTTTACACAATCAAATCGTTCTGAAGGTTGCATCTTCGCAAACAACTTACAGTGAGACAGGGTATGATTCTCTTTGCACATTATACAAGTAGTGTTTTCTCTTTCGTTCGTTGAAACATGGAATGTACTTCTTTCTTTAGGGGGTTTTTCTCGCGTAGCTGACGTTGAAGAGGGTGCTATTAGTTCTAATGCACGAAATTTGCCATTTAGGAAAGTCTTCAACTCATTCCACGTAGGTAATTCCTCTGAATTACCCTTGTAGGCGTGCTCTTCCCAATCCTTGTGGGACTCCGGGTCCAGCTTCTGCACGACCAGAAATATGATTATAGGATCCCAGGAGTCGGTGTTCACGTTGGAGTTTTTAAGGTTGTCTAAGATTTCAGAAGTTGTATCCAAAATTGACTTCAGTTGACTGGCCGATTGAGCGTTCGCCTTTTTTTGAAAAACTAATCTCTTCAACATTAAGTTAACTATCAATCTTCTATTGCCATAACGATTCCTTAATGTTTCCCATGCTTGTACATAGTTACCTTCAGTTACTTGTATATGTTCAAGTAAGGTCGCTGCTTCACCGCTGATGCTGGTTTTCAAATAATGCAACTTTTGAACGTTGCTCAGTGATTTGTTATCATGTACTAACGAAACATATAAATCTTTGAACGCAGGCCAATCTTCATAGGTTCCAGAAAACGTAGGTATCGTTATAGTACGTGGCAGTCTCACTTGTGTATGTTGGTTATCTTCATCCGCGTTATCGATTTTCATCGATTGCGATGATCTAGTTACCTTTTCTAACATGTCGCGTAATTCACCCAACAAACACAAATAAAGATCTTCGTAAATAAAAAACTCTTAATTAACGAAATACGATATCAAATTACGTTTATCTCTCGGTGTTATTTTCGCTAAGTCTTGATGCGCACCGTTAAATGTTTTCCAGTAGTCTTCGAGGCACTGAATTCTAGATTGAATGTATCCTTTAGTCAAACGTTGTTTAGGACATTTTCGTAAGTTTATTTGTGTTTTCTTTAATAACTCTGCCGTATCTTCTAATACACCAAGTGCTTCTTCGGCTGATTTAGACATATTTCAATGTTAAATACGTAAATATTCAATAATACACGCACATAAACGCAAACTTTGATGTATTCAACAACGTTTTATTTGGTTAAAAATCACTAATTACTTGTTTACGCATAACGATTTACTCGCACCGGCTTCTTATCTCTGATGGAATGTGGTTCTTTTGTAATCACTTCACTAATGATGCGGCTCGATTATGACCATTATGTTGCGTGTAATATGGTTTAATTTGGGTTGGCGAGTAGTTGTCTCAGTAAAACAAGCGTCTGTCTTCGTTGGTGTTTATTGGCAACTAAACTTAAAATTACCCATACATCATATTTAGTAGGGTCGGCGGCTAGCTACTTACTCTAATTAAACGTGGACTGTATGTACAACAAGTTAAGTCTTAAATTGCTTCAACACTGTGACTAAACTACTGGATATATTCAAATGATTTTTTGTATGTAGACTGAGAACGTCTTGAGGTATGCGAGGTTTAATTTAATGTCGTATTGTCATCACCACTCTGTATAGGTCGGAAAAAAGGATCTGTAGTATGGGAATTCACTTCGAATAAACGGTAGAGGATTATCCAAGTTTGGCCTATCGCAAATCCATAGGTGTGAGCGGAGTGGTGCTCAGACCCTTTCCTGCAAGGGATACCGTATCAAAACCAAAATCTAAATCTATTTAGGAAAATCTAAAATTTTAATCAGCCCGGGATCTTTCAGGAACTGTCACAGTTTCTTTGATAGGACCATTAGTACGGCCCTCTGCGCCCTTTCTAGACGTAGCAGGGTAGTTTTACAGTACAACACAACTGACTCCATCGACAGATTCTACAGTACTAGAATGGTAGCTTTTCGTTGCGGTCGCGGTCTCGGTCTCAACTTAACTCACAGAAGAGACCAAGACTTGTCGCCGTCTCCTGTCTCTGGCCTCTGTATCTGGTCGCGATTTTTTTTATCATTTTTTGCCTCGCGTTGCGGCGTGAACCGCCATCTTTACACGACCAATAGACTTAACACATGTTAAAATAAAAATCAGATTTTATCCTTCCCATAATTTATTAACAAATCCAAAGTACATTAAGTAACTAACTAACGTCTTAAAATACATATTCAATATAACATAATTATAACAAATAAATAGTAACATTCAGTAATAACATACTAGTGCAAAAACTATAATTATCTATGTAATGCAATCAAAAATCCGTCAGGGATCAAAACACACATTTTTCAGTCTATTATAAGGATGTAAAAAGTTATAAATATTATCATACTTTCCTAGCTCTTACTGACAATTTACATGGCTGCACAGTTCAGCTATCTCGTCGGCTAGGCTCACAACACCATGATCTTGCGATAATTCATCAGCGAGCATTAGTGATGAGCCAAGACAGTAGCGGATCCAGGATTTTGGTTTGGGAGGGGTTTTTATATTCGGGCAAAACTTATTTTTCTTGATGCATCTCTACTGCTGTTTGGGGAATATGCTCCCCCCTGTCACTGCAAAGCTCCTTCCAAAGAGTTATTCCTATAATATCAAGTTTAATTTTAGTTTTGTCATGAGATGACTCAGATGCTTGGGGGGCGGGGAGGGGGGGACTAGACCCCCATCCGGATCCGCTACTGAGTCAAGAAACTCATAGTAAGTAACACCGTCGAGCTGATCCAGATAATAAGCTACTATCTAGTAAGTACAGAAGCTAGCGAGGGTCGGGTAAGTCTTGAGCCGCAGGAGTTCCAGTTCGGTCTGCAGCATCACGATGGTGGAGTGGTTGGCTTGCACCTCACGGATCAGCCGACTTCGCATCACCAGGGTCTCCATCCTAAGAGGAAACATATATTCAGACATATGTGGAAAACGAGGAGGTCAGACACGATTGAAAGCTGTGGTCACTGAAGTGAATCTCTCTCATTATGCAACTATTAGCTGGGAGACTTCCTAATCATTAAAACAATAAATTAAGGTACGTCACGAACTTTCCAGCGGTAATTAGGGTCAGTTATAAAAATAAATATAATTATTTTGAAAAAAACCCGATTGTAAACAACAACCAAAAGGCTCCAAACAAGTCAATTTTCAAGCAGTCTGATGCAGTTGGTGGCAGTTATTTTAGTTCGATTATTGATTTCATGCCAGCAACTGCATCAGAATGCTTGGAAAGTGACTTGTTGGGAACCTTTTTATCAATTTAAAGGCACGCGTTTGTCCGGTATCTCACCAGATGGTAAGCTATTTTTGTGGTTGTTACCCGACTGCGCGACGCAAGGGAGGGTAATGTGTTTATCAGCCTATGTATGTATGGGCTCCGTTTGAACCCTTCGGGAACGGAACCCTAAAAAAACAATATTGATAGGTACCTATTTTTGAAGATGCGTCTTATCTTGATGGGTTCGAGCGGATCCGCCTTAAGTTTCTTGTCGGACACCTTCACGTGAAGTGCGGTTATGAATTTTTCCATCTTAAGGCAGGCTGTCTCGACACCTGACAGTTTCACCTGAAAAAAAGTTCTTCAATTTAGGTGAGCGCAGCATGACTAGATTTAATCCCCATCTAGTCATAATCACACACATTGTTGTGGATATAATAACTATTATATGTGTAGAATCCTATTTATAAATTGGCAACATTAATTTAGAGTTGGCAACACGAGGAGAAAAAGGCGGTGCGTTGTAAAATTACGAATGAGAGAGGAAGTTGGTAATCGGTTGGCAAAATTAAAAGAAGATCCAATATATTCAGTGGTTTTATTCCTGCAATTAAAGTAAAGAAATCGAAACAGTGGTGATCTGCAGTTGCAATCCCCGACACACATATCACAAGTCCGCACACACATATCACAAGTCCGCAGGCTTGGCATCCGCTACACCTAGTATGTGTAACCTTCATATCTTTAATGATCACATGCATCCACCGTTTATTAGGGTTCCGTACCCGAAGGGTCCAAACGGAACCCTATTGTTGTCACTCACGTGTCGGTCTGTCTGTCATGTGTATAACTCCAGCTGCCTCATATATGATAGAATAATCCTACCTATTCCAATATTTAAAGCATAATAGCAGCAATCAAAGTTCCCAGTATTAATTTAGCAGCCACAAAAACTTCGTTAATATGAGTCGTTTAGTGTGTCAGCTGGAGTGACGTCACCCCAGCTTCCTCATTCAATACAGACAAACCAGGAGTGAGGGTTTTGGACTTAAGTCAAAAAATTAAAGCATAATTGCAGCACAAGGAAGAAAAGAACTTCAACGATAATACTTAAAAACTGTTGAAACTACGATCAAAAACGTGCTGTGTAAGCTGGAGTGACGTCACCCCAGCTGTTCATTCATATCTTCCAAACGCAAGAAGATATGAGTATGTATTTTAGCTCAAAAAATAAGGCCTAATTGCAGCCATAGGCTGCAAAATTTTCAAATCTCTGGTCAAAATACTCTAAGAGTTATTAAACCGATAAGCATGTGTAAGCTGGAGTGACGGCACCCCAGTTCCTCATGTCATATTAGTAGGGGAGCCCACGAGGCTAAATGGGGATTTACTCGAGCGTCGTAGAGACCTATTGGGATGCAAAGCTTAGATGATAAGAAGAAAAAAATGTTATATGATATATACCTTTACATCGGTGGGGAAAGCGGCTATAGATTTTTAAATATGTAAAAAAAAAACTGTTGCATGGACATCCTCGAGCGCGTCAGATATTGATAGCATCAATGCCCTACGTATTTTTAATAATGTACGTATGTTAATCTGATCGTTTGCATCATGCGGGTGGTTGTATTTAAGGGTTGAAAATGAAAAAAAAAAAAAAATTAATCGAGCGCGTCAGATTTTCTAAGGGAGTGTTAAGTGCACCAAAAAAAGCTCTCATTCACTAATCTGACGATTTCGATGGGACGCAAACTCGCGGCCATTTTCATAATGTGCAAAAAAAATTCGCCATTTTGAAATACTCAAGCGCGTCAGATTAAGATACATATGGTTCATCTTTATGTTCTAAACGTACTGTCTCATAATCTGACGATTATCTAGAGGGATTCGCCTGATCTGACAAAAAAAAATTAGAAAAACGGTTTACCTTAAAGGCCATCCCTGCAACTTCCCGCTAATTCCATTCCTGGGCGCTTAAAATTGTACTTATGACATTTTTGAGCTCAAAATATAATTTATGTGATATTTTGAGCTAGCTGAGTTCAAAGAAATAATATTTCTATGCATTTGAGCTCTCCCAGCTCGAAAGTCTGATAGAAGTTTCATAGCACACTATTTTTGGAATTTTCAAACCGCAATAACTTTTGAATGGATCAAGCAATTTTCACGCGATTGGCGGCATTCGACGCAGTTTTATCATCCTCATAAGTAATTTTGCAATTTTAATTGATCGAATCACAAATTTCGGAGTAATCCCGAAAAAACACTTTTTCGGGTTTCTTTCGTTCGCGATATCTCTCGAACGAATCAACCGCTTTTGACCAGCTTGGTGGCGATCGACGTGGTTTTTCAAGCTCAAAGGCGGATTAGTTTTTGAAGTTGATCGATAAAGCCGGTTAAAAGTTATTCCAAAAAAACCACTTTCAAAAAAAAAAAAAATCTTATTTTTTTTTTGAGATTTTTCAAGATTTCTCAAAATCTATCGGTCTGAATCGGTTCAAATTCACAGGAAATCTAATTTTGAAGGAAATATTTAGAACGCCGTTTAGTAGATTCCGATCGGTCTGGTCGGCACACACACACACACACACATACATACATACATACATACAGACATAGTGACAACATCACGGAGGTAGTCAGGGAAGCTTCCTATGACCTTAAAACGTCAAGATCTGATGAAAACTCGATTTTCGCAAAACGGGGTAAAACCAATAACTTCCAGAATTGGCATTGAAATGGCATTTTGCGTCATGGCAACAGAAACCAGAGTGGGGACGGAGTGAGAGAGTAATAGATAGAGAAAGACTGAGAGAGGAATAGAAACGCGGAGAAGGAAATGTAGGCATCACGCAGCTGCACGCATTTAACTTTATCGACGAATTTTTGTTATTTCGGCTTGCGGAGATCGTCAGATTATATATTTTTCATTATTCTTGAATTATTTCCTTCAAAATAAAAAAAAATTTAGCTACGCTCGAGAATGTCGAGATGACGTTTTTTTTTACAACTTTGTTGCCCTCCCCTTTTTTTACGTCACTCTCAAATTGTCAGATTAGTGGAATATACACTTTTTAGGATGTAATTAACTCACCCTACCTTAATCTGACGCGCTCGAGAATTTCTGATGATCAATTTTTTTTCACTAATCTGATCCTGTATCCTTCACGGGCGGCCTTATATATGGGCCTCATGTTTTGTGGAGGTACTTAACCGGGTACAAGGTATCCCCCTGTATATTAATCTGCCGCGCTTTAGTAAATCCCGAAATCCCCGCTTGGGCTCCCCTACTATATCTTCCGAACGAATGAAGACATGATTATGTATTATAAGCTCAAAAGAGCATAATAGCAGCCAAAGGCTCCAAAATTTTCAAATCTCTAGGCCTTGTAGTTTCCACGTAATAAACAAAAAAACAGTTTCCGCGCCAAAAATTCAAATTACTGCTTCGGAGTAGGTAAGAGCGCTGTTGCCGCTCCGTGCGCTACATTATTGTAACCAAGTTTGAACTTAGTTAGCATTATAATATGAGGCATTTTAACTTGCGCTCAAAATAATTTTAATTTAGTAAAATGAAAATATAGTCTGAGAGCCGACTGAACTTTAGTGGAACTATGAATGTTATATTAAAAAGTAGATTCTTATCAAGTTTAGACGACGAGAGAAATACAATTTTTTTTTTTTGTGACTTGTTCTTTGTAGTTCGGTTATGGTGGATGCGCAAAGGTAGCCCGCGAAATTAAAATTTTGTTACGTTTTTTGCAATTTACAGGTCAGGTTGTATCTTGATCAAATATGATTCGCGATCAACAAATCGTGACATGTGCATGTGACACAGTGTTGCCAAACGGTTACATTTCTTATATTTTTCGTAATTTTTGACACCCTCACGTAACAAGTAATTTTTATATTTAGGGCAATTTTCGTAACTTTTGAGAACAACGAGATTTGTAATACTAGATTTTTATTGCAAAGAGTTTACGAACGCATCCAAATTGAACGTACCTGAAACTGGCGTGTCTAAAAAGTATTTCACACCATAACACACTCAAAGATGGCTTTTAATGGAACGCGCCATGACAAAATGAAACGTTTTCTGGATGGATTATTATTAGTGATCGATGATAAGAACTTAATTTTGCTTGAGCGTAGGCGCGCACGTTTCTCGCCGTTCGCGGTTTCGTAGCTACTGTGACGATTGTAGTCACAGCCTAATTTTAGCGGGTCTGAACCGGCCTTTAACTGGCAAGTAAGGATTGTTGGAGAGTCGATGTAATTATGATTAGAGATTAGGTGTCACATTTTGTTTTATGTCAGAAATAGAAGTTTAGCCCTTGGAAGTGGGCACACATGTATTTCTATTTAAAAATCAATATAGAGTATATAACGCCCTCAGTCCTTTCCCTTATTCTCCCGTAGCGAGTCCCTTTTCGTACAGTCCTCTCGCAGTCGCCAAGCTACGTGACATCCCCCGGAGCTACGAAGAACGTCCCAGGATCCCTGCAGGCTGTACTGCCTTGGGGTCCTACACTACCTAGCAAGAAAAAGAAAATAAACATGTTTTTTTTTTTTTGGTGGGTGGGAAATCATCCAATGACTTCTTCTGCTCTAGGGTGGAGCAGAAGGGCATGTCAGACTCTTACTGACTAAAACCCACCCCTGTTCCTCCCTGCCCTGAATACCCAGGGGCGAGGTAACTCTTTCGAATTTATCCTCAACCCCCGGGCAGGCATCGGCCATGACGGGCCCCTTCTCTTTGCTGACAACTCTTTGAGGCGCGCGTGGAACACTACGCGCCGTCGACTCTCGGGCCTGGTGCTGATCGGGCGGCGAGTTACCCACTACTCGCCGTCCGCAGGCCCGGGTCTACGGTGGCCGGAGATCGTCTCGCGGCGCCCGAAGCCCCTGGCGTCTCCTGCGGCGGCTGCTGCTGAGGGCGTTAGGGCGACTCTGCTGTTGTTGAGTCTCCCTAACGTATGCCGCCTGCCTCTTCGCGAGCATTACTGCTTCGCAGAAGGAGGAGACGGCGAACCAGGGCACGGCGCGAGAGGCCGCGCTGTGGTGACACCCGGGCTTTTCCTCCCGCCTTATCCGAAACAGGAACCTCCCGAAACAACCGTGTCCGGTGAGGACCTGCGTCAGGCGGAAGGTGAGGGCGTCGTGGCGCCTATCCAGCCACTCCTCAAAGAGGGGCACTACCGCCGCAAAGATGGCGTGCCCAGCGCTGGGTTGCGACAGTCGCTCTCTCCATGTCGCCATGAGATCCTTCCGGAGCTCCGTCCGCCAAGCCACGAGGTGTCGCGGCAGCGGAGTTTGGCCCCGACGTTTCGCCGCCTTGCACCACTCCCAGAGGAGCGCGAGGACCTTGGCCTCCAGATCCCTTGGCGACAGTCTGGCATGGAGGCTCGCCGTCTCACCGGTGACCTTGCGGTATCCCCGGACCAGCCGGATGGCCATGGCCCTTTGGGACGCGCTCAACCGGTGAGCTGGTTGCCGCCTCAAGGAGCGCGCCCACACCGGTGCCCCGTAAAGGGCCATGGACCGCACGATCCCCGCGTAGAGCCTACGGTAGGAGGCGTTTGGACAAAAAACATTGCCTGTGTCACCAGCGGCATTTTTAGATTCACTATTTTTTGTCAAACATGATATAGAAAACGAAGCAAATAATTAATTTTAACTTTGATTATTTTTAATTATTCTCTTCATTCTCGCCGCCGCTGGTTGCACTGCAAGGACTAGTTTACAAAACTAACTAATTTACCTAATCTAATATATTTAAATCTCGTGTCACGGTGTTTGTGGTTGCACTCCTCCGAAAAGGCTCGATCGATTTTAATTATTGTTTTCTGTATATTTTTTAGGTATGAGAATAGGTCGTAAAGTTTGTTCACCCTCCTACCCACTCAAACGTCAGTCCGTCGTCTGACGGGGGTCGTTTTTTGCAAGCAATTCTTCAATGAAAAACAATGGTGCCAACACTACGGCGAAGGGAATTCTTTCATGAACCGACTTTATACGGTAAGCTACCTAGAGTAAACTATACTTTACGTTAGCTTACCTACTAAAAGATATTTCATCTTAAATCTAAAGAATTATTTGTGATTTATACTGATCATGTTTTATCTGATTTCAAAGACTGTAAATTATGCCGAAAATGTGATTTATAATAAAAATATATGAATTTGTTACACTTAGATTGTTTAATTTTCTTTCATCCTATGTATAAACACACAATAAGACCATAAAAAAACCATGAATGTAGCGCTCGGAGCGGCAACGCCGCTCTAACCTAAACTAAAGCAATAATTTGAATTTTTGGCGCGAAAATTGTTTTTTTGTTTATTACGTGGAAACTACAAGGCCTAGAGATTTGAAAATTTTGGAGCCTTTGGCTGCTATTATGCTCTAAATTTTGAGCTATAAATGTCTTCATTCGTTCGGAAGATATGACATGAGCAACTGGGGTGGCGTCTCTCCAGCTTACACATGAAAAGAAAAAAAAAGAAAGAAAGAAAATACGTTTATTTACGGTAAACTCATAGAGTATTTTGACCAGAGATTTGAAAATTTTGCAGCCTATGGCTGCAATTAAGCCTTATTTTTTGAGCTAAAATACATACTCATATTTTCTTGCGTTTGGAAGATATGAATGAGCAGCTGGGGTGACGTCACTCCAGCTTACACAGCACGTTTTTGATCGTAGTTTCAACAGTTTTTAAGTATTATCGCTGAAGTTCTTTTCTTCCCTGTGCTGCAATTATGCTTTAATTTTTTGACTTAAGTCCAAAACCCTTACCTCACTGGTTTGTCTGTATTGAATGAGGAAGCTGGGGTGACGTCACTCCAGCTGACACACACCAAACGACTCATATTAACGAAGTTTTTGTGGCTGCTAAATTAATACTGGGAACTTTGATTGCTGCTATTACGCTTTAAATATTGGCATAGGTAGGACTATTATATCACATATGAGGAAGCTGGAGTTATACACATCTGTCAGTCTGTCGTTTGTCACACTGGTTTTACAGCCAAACGGTTGCAGCTACAGTCTTCAAATTTTCACAGTATAAGCATTTTGTTGACCCAAAGCCAAACAAATAGTCAAAAATACATTTGGTACGGAACCCTAAATGTGCAAAGTACGACACGCATTTGGCCGGTTTTTTGATATCCCCTTGTTCTTTTAGCCAAAATTGCGTTATTATTTAGTGTCGTCTTGACAGCACCTAGTAGAGTACTACACGATGGCAAGATTGAATTAAAATTGCCAAGAATTACACATTTTTGACACCTTTCCGTATATCCTGCACAAGTTTGGATGGATGTTTGTTACTCAATCACGCCAGAACGGCTTAACGGATCTGGATGAAATTTGCCACAGATATAGATTATACTCTGGAATAGCACATAGGTTAGGTATACTTAGTTTACAATAGGGGTAGTACTAATTCCACGTGGGTTAGTACCTATATAAAAATGTATTCTAAAAGTCAAGCCACGGTCTTGTCCTTGATATGACGTGTATTTTCCTCATGTTAGTTTTATTTGTTCTTTAAGCGTTCTAATAAGCGCCAATAACCTTCCTTCTCTCTTTTATTTTGTTCTTTAATGCGCTCTAATAAGCGCCAATAAATGATAAATGATGTTTATTCAGTAAATAGGTTACAAGGAACACTTTTACACGTCAAGGTTTTTTGTCAGTTTAAGCTAGATGAGGCCGGTGTTTCCTAGCTGACTACCCTGAGAAGAAACACCGAAACAAACTCAGAGGTCAAAGTCTCTTTTAAAGTGTTCAAAGCCATACAATGTGTACTGGTTAAATCGTATGAGAACCATGTACGTTTATCTGGGATGAGCTTTTTGAAGAAAGCAACACACAAATTCGAGTGGACCTGTCCAGACAGTGCAAGCATTTGTCAGTCATCGCGAAGCTCAACTCAGAACTTTGAGGAGCTCAACGAACCGACGAACAATACCAAAGTAAGGACATTTGAGTAGGCCGCAAAAATACTCAAACTGCCAGACAATCATAAAATCTACATGAATATAACGACATACATAGTTCTCGCGTTCACTAAATAATCTTCCTTCTCTCTTTTATTTGTTCTTTAATGCGCTCTAATAAGTGCCAATAACCTTCCATCTCTCTTTTATTTGTTCTTTAATACGCTCTAATAAGCGCCAATAACCTTCCTTCTCTCTTTTATTTGTTCTTTAATGCGCTCTAATAAGTGCCAATAACCTTCCATCTCTCTTTTATTTGTCCTTTAATGCGCTCTAATAAGCGCCAATAACCTTCCATCTCTCTTTTATTTGTTCTTTAATACGCTCTAATAAGCACCAATTACCTTCCTTCTCTCTTTTATTTGTCCTTTAATGCGCTCTAATAAGCGCCAATAACCTTCCATCTCTCTTTTATTTGTTCTTTAATGCGCTCTAATAAGCGCCAATAAGCTTCCTTCTCTCTTTTATTTGTTTTATAATACGCTCTAATAAGCGTCAATAACCTTCCTTCTCTCTTTTGTCTTACCTCAAGCTCCGCACATCGATTGATCTGGTCGTTTAGTACCTTTTCAGCGCCCACCTTGGACACTTCGTTCTCCTTCTCCACAAGAAGGAAATCTTGCTCGTCCGTATAACCTTCTTCTTTCTTCTTCAAGTATTGTTGCAGCTCTTTTGGGATCTGGTAAGAGTAAAAAAAACATATTTTTATACGGGGACATAACTCGACATAAGTTAGACCCAGTGAAGGTGTGGACGTAGCAAATCCATCCCCTAAATATACGTAAAATTATAACGATTTGACTTATTTTTCACACAGGCTGCGGGGCTTTTAGGTAGCGATGGATCCGGAATTGATTAGATTTCGTATGGCATTACTTATTATTTCACGTCCAAGTGGCCCCACAATGTGTGGGGCCCGTAGCATACGCTACTCTTGCTACGTGGCTTATCCGGCACTGGTGTGTAGACCAATGAAAAACGAGTGAGCTAACTAAAAAAACTAGTCAGCTTTTAATTTCGATCTCGCCTGGTGGTCAGCAATAGATGAGGTCTATGAAAAGGGCGAGTCCAGAAGATGGCCTGCTGGCTCTTACTTTAAAAGCTGACATGTTATGTTAGGTTAGGTTGTAGGCCACTCTCCCGATCCGCAGCAGGCGTATCGGGCGTCGGCGGAGGGCGGACAACGCCCTCTTCCAGCCCCCCTAAACAGGTCCGGACGGCAGACTCGGGGTCGCCCGCCGCCCCCCATCCAGGACGCGAGGCGGCGGCGCGTAGTGTTCCACGCGCGCCCCTATTAGACGTCGCGGGGAGAGGACACCTCACTCTCCCCGCGAGCCAGAGGTGGCCCGCATAGGCGCCCGGCACTAGCCGGGGATCATGGAAGTCATATTAGCTCTCTCGATCCCCGGTCCAAGTGTGGGACGGAACACCGGGGTGGTCCTCATAGATGTCCTTCGCCTGTCCCGGGCGAAGGACATCCATGAGGATTTTCGACCGCGGCAACAAAAAAAAAAAGGTTAGGTTGTAGGTAACACAGATGCAGCCATAGAGTTTCATATTTTGGCTGTGCGCATTCGTATAATAAATGTGGAGGTGAAGAGCTTAGTGTAGAAATTTTAGCCTTCTCTGTATGAGACGAGGCCTTCCCCCTGCTAGGTGACAGTTACAAGCCAATATTATTATGAGTAGTTATGTTACCTTCAACCTCCTGTAAGAGCGCAGTTCCTGCTTCATGTGTCTCAGCTTCATCTTCATCTGAGAGTGCTCCCACTCTTTCGACAGGATCCCCTTGCGGAACTCCATCTGTTTGCGCATCATTCCCAGTTTCATTTCGCCCACTTTCTGGAATATTGCAAGATTCTTTATGAGACCGGTATCTACTGAAACACCATCCTACACATTAATTGACCAGTAAAAACAAGCCGTTCCATTAAATATCAAATTGCTGGAAAAGTTATGAAAATTATGAAAGCTATGCTGTTTTAACTTTCAATTCATGATGGTAGGTACTACATATAGATGGGTCGCGGTTAAATTCGAAACAGAGTTACCGTGCCCCTGGGCACTCAGGCAAGGTAGGAACAGGGGTGGGTTTTAGTCAGTAAAAGTCTGACACGCCCTCCCGCTCCACCCAGAGCGGGAGAAGTTATTGGATGATTTCCCAAGTAATAAAAAAAAAGCTATAGGTAGATTCAGAACACTCCGCGAGTCGCTGCGCAGTAAAAACTTCATGTGACCGTAGGGGTGAGGTTTGGAGTACTGCACAGTGAAAATGCACATCACAGACACCAAGTTTGAATCGACCTACACCATTATGATTTGAGAGCATTAAAAAACCAGAGACAGTATATTACCAGAATGAGGTTATTAATCTTCTCGATGTCATCCCTGGGGATGAGTGTGGCGTCTTCGAAGTCTTGCATGTGGCCGGTCGTCACGATTTCCACCTGTCCTGCTGGTAGCACCAGCTAGGCAAGATGCAAGGCGTAAAAGACAAATATAATTAACAAGGCAGAAGTTGACAGGATTTTGTTATGCGGGACTAAGGATACACCTAGAATCCCGGACAAGGTGCGCGGGTGCTAAGGCGGGCGTGAAGTATATCAAACATAAAACTAATATTATATTTAAAAAAAACTAAATACACGCCTAAATTTACGTATACTTCTCAGCAAACCAACATTTGACACGGAAATATAAATAACTAGTCCATCTTTGGGAGTCCGCCATATTAAATATAAATAACTAGTCCATCTTTGGGAGTCCGCCATATTAAATATAAATAACTAGTCCATCTTTGGGAGTCCGCTATATTAAATATAAATAACTAGTCCATCTTTGGGAGTCCGCTATATTAAATATAAATAACTAGTCCATCTTTGGGAGTCCGCCATATTAAATATAAATAACTAGTCCATCTTTGGGAGTCCGCCATATTAAATATAAATAACTAGTCCATCTTTGAGAGTCCGCCATATTAAATATAAATAACTAGTCCATCTTTGGGAGTCCGCCATATTAAATATAAATAACTAGTCCATCTTTGGGAGTCCGACATATTAAATATAAATAACTAGTCCATCTTTGGGAGTCCGCCATATTAAATATAAATAACTAGTCCATCTTTGGGAGTCCGCCATATTAAATATAAATAACTAGTCCATCTTTGGGAGTCCGCCATATTAAATATAAATAACTAGTCCATCTTTGGGAGTCCGACATATTAAATATAAATAACTAGTCCATCTTTGGGAGTCCAACATATTAAATATAAATAACTAGTCCATCTTTGGGAGTCCGCCATATTAAATATAAATAACTAGTCCATCTTTGGGAGTCCGACATATTAAATATAAATAACTAGTCCATCTTTGGGAGTCCGCCATATTAAATATAAATAACTAGTCCATCTTTGGGAGTCCGACATATTAAATATAAATAACTAGTCCATCTTTGGGAGTCCGACATATTAAATTTAGAGTGACGTCACATCGCTAACCACGCCTTGTCTTCCAAACTGTACATTTATGCTAAATTTCAGCTCAATCAGAAACCGGGAAGTTGGTCAAATTTAACTAGGTAGGCACCAAGATTTTTTTTACATACTTAGATATTTTTATTTTTATTAAACGAGCGATCGTCCATTGTTTTATCCTGATAAAAAATACCATATCTACTCGCTACAACAACTCGCGATGCACTGTGATGTGAGTGTGATGGCCATCTAATAACGCGCGTCACTGCATGCGCGCTAGTCACCGTGCGTTCACTCTGCACAAGGTCTAGCTAGGTATAAAATCACAAAGATACCTGCTGTTAGAAATGCTGGCAGTTAACATTTTTGAATTACTGAAACCATATTATGTCGCTGAAAACATATTTCTGCGACAAAATATGATTGTACTACCTTCACTGACAACTTTAAAAATATGAATGATCTCGTTCCTTCATCATTCTTCTTGCTTTTTCGTATTTCTTAAAAAAAAAAAAAAACTAGGACTTCGCCCGCGACTTCGTCCGCGTGGGTTTTAAAAGTTTATAGCCTATGAAACTCACAAATAACGTGGCTTTATAAGAATTTTCAAAATCGGTTCAGTAGATCCAGGGATTACCCCCTACACCTCACAAACTTTACCTCTTTATAATATTAGCATAGATTGTAGCCCACCGGTATCGGGAACAGGGTTCAAGCTCCCGGCCCACAGGTCAGGGTTTCCCAACGAGGAATCTTCTTACAATACGAGCCGGGTCCAGAAAAACAGCTTTCTGAATCAAGCCAGCCGCCTAACGAGAGCCTCCTGAGGTGATAATCGAGGTTTGTGGCGATTAAGCCATTGGCTGACACAAATATCGGTGCAATGATTGCATATTCCACATCCCACATGTCGACAACCTCGTGAGCCAAGTCAAGATATTTGATTTGTTTATCTTTCTCGGCTTTCACGAGGTTCTCGATATGAATGATTATTTTACTTTAAAATATTTAGTAAGTTAACAAAATCCATACCTGAATCGTTTTGTTCCGGGCTTCGAGCTCCACTATATCCCGATGTTGCTGCATGTTGGTTTGGCAAGTGGCGAGGTAGGCGCGCCGTGCCTGGATGGCCTTGAACCACAAGCCGGCAGCATACTCCACGTAAGCCAAGTCCTGGACCAGTGCTCTCATCTGTGGAAAAGTACTACCATCATCTTCCTGGCCTTTCATGATCATCATTTCAGTTTGCGTTTATTGGTAGGTAGTTACTACTTACCCGAATCTCGTTCTCAATTCTGGCTCTTCTCAGCTTGCACATGGTAGCCCACAAATGCTCGTCCAATACTGCTGGCATATTGCTGATCTGGTCCAGCAGATCCACCCTGTTTTATTTAAATGAAATTACAGTGGGTACATGGTAGTGTCTGGCTAGTGGCCGTTAAGCGATAAGTTAGCAGATAAGTTCTACAGTGGTTACCGCGTGCCGGAAGGTGCAGCGTAGCAATTAGGTTTCTCTCTTCTTGTGACCTTGCCCTGGCACAGGCAACTAAAGAAAACGGGTGGGTTTAGTCAGTAAGAGTCTGACACGCCCTCCCGCTCCACCCAAAGCGGGAGAAGTTATTTGATGACCAACTAAAAAAAACAACTGCTTAGGATCGCGACCATTGCACATACGACGCGTCTCCAAGTATTGCAGTCTTATTCCGTGGATAACACGTACTCCAATGGTTCCTCGATTATGTGTTTAAGCACATCTTGTATAAAAAATCTGTCGAAAATACACAATGGAGAAACCACTACAGGCTAAACCGTTTCTGACGCAGGTCCTCACCGGGCACGGCTGTTTCGGGAGGTTCCTGTGTCGGATAAGGCGGGAGGAAACGCCCAGTTGTCACCATTGTACGGATCGCCCAGAGGACACGGTGGAGCATATGGTGGAGATCCGCCCTGGTTCAGCCATGGTACGGAGCGAGAGGGAATGGGAAGCAGTCTCTTCCTTCTGCAAAGCAGTAATGCTCGCGAAGGAAGAGGCGGAACGGGTGAGGAAGACCCAACGGAGTGGCCCACACAAACCCAGGAAAAAAAAAGGCTAAACCGTTTGTAAATATGTAAAATCAGGGCGATCGCAGGAGTCGATGCGTGCGATAAGCATTGGAGTGGAGTTGTTGCGATGCATAGAGAAGATACCTAGGCATAGGTGCAACGTTGATGATGATGATGATGACAACTTACCCCTTGAAGTAGTCGACACAGTCGTGGTGTAACAGCGGCGGCCGCACTCCGCTGGCGATGGCGCTCGCCAGCTCGTACAGCACCACCGGGATCATCGATACGCGCTGGTGCCACTTCGGACGCTTTCTGACAATGAGACAACAAACAGCACACAAGGTACTAGTTTTAGTAAAAAAAAAAATCTATGTTACTTATCATTTTCAATTATGAATTTTTAATTTTAACTATTATATTTAATGTTTTTTTTTTTTTCAAAAATATAATAATTTATATTATTAATAAAGGATGCCAATAAATTTGTATTTTTTATGAAGGATCTCATCCGAAAAAGTACCTACCGGTTTTGTGTTGCGTTTCGAATGATCAGACTTAACTGTCGGTGTATTTACACCAACGCAATGAACTAATTTGAATTAATTTTAAGCTCTTCTGTAAGTTGTTGTTGTTGTGATGTGTGATATACTCTATATCTGTCTAAGTACCTGAAAATATCTCATATGGCTATAATTACGGACATATGGGATATTTTCGGCCTTGCCGCATTTGCGATACCTTTGGTACTGTCTGTACGAGTAGCGACATTTCACTGGCAACCACTAAACCTCAACTCTAGCACAAACTTACTTGAAGAACTTATATGCCTGCTCAACGATGATCGGCGACAGATCAGCGAAGTGGTTCTTGAAGGTCTTGTCCATCTGTCTGTCCTTGGAGTTGAGGGTTTCGTACGTGCTCTGGCACTCCACGCTCTGGGCTTGTATCTCTGCAAACTCGCCGTTCAACTCTTCCACCTGGCTCTCGTAGAGAGCTATTTCATCTCTGAGGATATAAGAAAAGGTTTTAATATGAATTGACTGGTTTTTTTCTGAAGCCTAGAAAAACTGTCTTTATGTAGAACTTTGACGTTCAAAAAGTACTGGCTCTCAGCCTAGTTTAAATAAATGACTTGATTTGATTTGAAAACGATAGGAAACAGTGAAAAAAAAATCTCTTAAAAATGGTGATTATAATAATATGATAAACAGCGTCAAAACAATGTGCGTCTGACGTCACATGATAGTAACGCCAAAGTGACTTCGCGTCATTCAGTGCAAACGGTGAGATAGTGGTCAAACGCGAACCTATCAAACATAAAAAAAAAAACGTCGTTTTGCGTTACAAGGATAGAACAAGAACTTCAAAGCTATACCTACAAATTGAATTTGAATTGCATTGTTGAGGCAATCGTCATAAACAGGGTGTATCGGAAAGGAAAAAAGAAGAGATTAAAGATAGGAAGAGGTAAATAAAAAAAAAAAACAACCGACTTCCAAAAAAAAATACACTAAAAATTTAGAAATAACTTTAATTTCGGAAGTCGGTGTTTGTATTTTATTTCTTCGATATTTGACACCGACTTCCGAAATTAAAGTTATTTCTAAATTTTTAGTGTATTTTTTTTTTTGGAAGTCGATTGTTTTTTTTTTTTTTGGAAAAAAGTTTTTTATTTTTCGCTTTTTAGTTGTTATACCCCAGAACTAAAAACCCCAATAACATGGAACGTGGAATTTAAACATTTGGAGAACACAAAAACGTCATCGAGATATGCGTATTTTTCGTTTTTGTTCAGTTTCTCAAAAAGCACTAAAGCAATTTCGATAAAATATATATGGGACCACCTCGGGAGTATATTCGTTCGGATAAAAAAAGAATTTTGAAAATCGGTCCACAACTGACGGAGAAATGCGCGGACATACATAAAAAAAAAAAAAAAAACATACATACAGTCGAACATAGAACCTCCTCCTTTTTCGAAAGTCGGTTAAAAATATAAAATTGGACTTTTCGTACAAAGTTATCATCAGCTGATCAAAATTGGTAAGGCAGGCCCAACTTTTTTTTTGGAATTGACTGACTTTCGTGAAAATGTTGTTCATTTGTATGGGCACAAGCATTATTTTAAACTAGCTGACCTGACCTGACCTGACCAGAACTGTCAAACGCGCGAAGTTTAAATAGTCGTTAAGTTTTTTAAGTTTTCTAATATTCCGCGCAACTTTCTTATCTTTTTCTTTCATAAGAACCTTCTCCTGACAATAACAAACACAAAAAAAAAGAATTAGCGAAATCGGTCCAACCGTTCACGCGTGATGCTCATGGCATCACGCGTGAACGGTTGGACCGATTGGGAGGAGTTGGACCCAAGGGAAATAGGGATTCATTTTTAGACTGATTTCGAAAAAGGAGGAGGTTCTATGTTCGACAGTATGTATGCTTTTTTTTTAGCATGTCCACCGATTTCTGTCAGTTGTGGACCGATTTTCAAAATTCTTTTTAGCCGAAAGAATATACTCCCGAGGTAAATTTTATCGAAATTGCTTCAGCGGTTTTTGAAAAACTAAACAAAACCGAAAAATATGTATTCATAGATGACGTTTTGGTTTCCGCCAATTACGAGTAGGTATGTTTAAATTCAACGTTCCATGTTATTGGGGTTTTGAGTTCTAGGGTATACCACTAAAAAGTGAAAAATACAACAGACTTCCAAAAAAAGGAAATACACTAAAAATTTAAAAATAAGTTTAAAATATGACTATGTAACATACTTAGATAATATTTACAGGATGCAAAATTATAGCGAGTGCATGATTTGATTTGTCACAAACGTAGCTGTGCTTCATGGCAAAAAGTGAATAATCAAACCTCATCTTCTCTATTTTCTCCGACATTTCAATTCTGTCCAGATTAATCCTGCGTAAGCGCATAAGTTTGAGATTCTCTTGACCAATGATGGAGTCCACCTTAATCTTCAATAGCCAGGTGTCTCTCAGCTATAAAAATAAATAACAGAACCAGCTGGAGTTGATGACCATGTCAATCGTTCTTCTGCGCTTAGAAATAGAGTGTCCGGGTTATTGTAAACACTGTAAGTTTGTAATAATTCGTTTGAAATTTTCAATCTGACGCGTATTATTATAAACTAAATTTTGAAATATTCTGTTTACAGATATAAGTAGAACATCAATTTAAATTTGCTGCCCTCAACTTAAGCAAATGCTATTTATTAAATCACTGTGACTGAAAATCAATGGGTAAGGACCGTGCCTCACTGAGACGCCATGGCAACGTAGCCAGGTTATTTTTTTTTAAAATTGTTATTTGCTAAAGGTTATTTGCTTAAAAAATGTATGGTTGCGTGACAAAGCGGTTGCCAGGTGAGGTACCCACCATAGAGCTGCATCCATTTACTTGGCTGCGCGAACTGGCTGCGCCGCCATAGCGTCCTAGTGAGGCACAACCAATTATAATATTTATTATTACCTATTTATAATTATTTATTTTTGACAATTTTTAATTTATTGTCAATTTTAATTTATTGATTTTATTACTTACAATTGACTATTTTTATTCATTTTAATAATTATTTTTTTATTAATATTGTACTTTCAGTAAATTTAATATTTAATGTTATTTTAAAATCGATCACACTATATTTTTACTTGTTTTAATAAAACATCTTTGAAAGAACTAACATACTCGTAGCTATAAAAATATTACTAACACCACAATCAGGTGATTGTGGACCAAATAAATAAATATTATTTAAATTCAGTGGAGCACAAGGAACTGATGACTGTCACTAATGGCGTCAAACTCGTAGAGCAGCTAAATTGTAGGCCTACTCAATCCAGATTGCTCTGCTGCGCTGATCGACACTCTAAGAAGACGTGGCATACAATAAACCTATTAATTTATAGTCTAACTAGATTTTTCCAGCGGCTTCGGCCGCGTTAAAATCGATTAGTATCCCAAGGGAACGTGCTACTTGGATAAAAATATCCAGGTCTACCTGAGTGACAACTTTCATCCAAATTCATCCAGCTGTTGAGGCGTGATTGATTTAGACCGCTTTTCCATCGTGGAGCAGCGGAAAAGCGGCAAGTTGCATTAAATTACGGGCCACGAAGGTGAGATCAATTGTTCGATCGAGCCTCGCAATGTATTGAACCTTGCTTGAGGTTTGCAGGTGGAAACGCGGTCTGAATCAATCACGCCTCAACAGCTGGATGAATTTGGACTTGCACATCTATAATGATCCCCAATCCAGTCTCACCTTTTGGTTGAACTTGATGATGCCTTCGTTGAGCGTCTGCGACAGCTTGGCGTACTCCGCGTGTAACATCTTGCGGTACTTGTCTCTCTCTTCGTTGCGGAAGGCGACCTTTGCTTCCCACTCGAACACTTGACGAAGATCTTCTTCGTTGAAGTTCTCTGGGTCTTTGTCCAGCTGCATATAAGGTTAAATAAATGGTAATGTGGACGCTGCTTAAATAAAGCTGGTGTTATCAAATGTTTGTATCGTATAAGGATGAATCACGAACTATATAACCTGACTCATAGGGACACGATTGTCAGGTTCTGCAATTAGTCACACAAAGACTTAGATGGAAAGGTCACCTGGCAAGAATGAGTGACACTAGAGCGATTAAAATCACGTCTGAGTGGAGTCCGCAACAGAAAAGACCCAGAGGAAGACCAAGCGTTGGAAGGATTCAAAGGATTGTGTCAAGGAAAATAGGCAGGAGAACATCTCGGGGAAGGGAGGCCAGAGACAGCGAAAGGGAAGAAGATCGTTGAGAAGGCCAAGACCCACAAAGGGTTGTAGCGCCGAAGGAAGTAATCACATGTTTGTGACTCATCCCCTAATAAATGAATTGATTCATTGACGTTCCCAGGAAATACTAAAGCAGCTCTAAGACAGCTTTAGCCACCAAATGATGGCCGCAATGACGACTATGATGAAAATTATGAAACAAACTTTTTACATCAGTCGAAATATTACCAGGAAAGCGGTAAGGCCGTGTTTGTTACCGCACTGTTTTCCCAAACACCCACAATTTAGCGGTGTTTTGTAACTCAGATCTTAAACACAGTTTTCTTGTCAAATAAAGCATCATACCATTGAACGCTACTTACTTAGGTATCTTTAATTAATTCGTCATGAGACTGAGAGAATCCTGGTAGAAGTAAGCAACATGAATGTACATGAAAATGAACAGCTTGTTCATATCGAATTTTCGCCAGAAGTTATTATTTGCTGTTCCAACCAAGGGAATTTTGTTGAATGAATTTAAAATAACTATAGGAGTCAGACCATGCACAGCGGCTTCGGGATAGGTTTCTTGATCTCCTCATGCCACAGCTTCTCCAGCACTCCATCCATCATTTCGATCAGCGCCCTCTCGCGGAAGTCGTCCTTGGGCCCTGGGTCCGGCGGGATGATCACGATCTGACTCGGGCTGATGTACGGCTCAATGGAGCACTGCGCAAGAAACATTATATCATCAGCTACCAAAAATAGTCAGTAGGACAACGGCATTGGCTAAGCTGGCAGTCTTAGTTTCGCCAATAGTCCAAGATCCCAGTGCCGTCAGATATACTGTATTTCTAATAAGCTATGCACAAATTTTGGCCTTGTGGATAGAACCTGGCGACCAGCCCAGACTATTATGACAATTAATTAGGTGTTAAATCATGAATTATTTAACAATATTTTGTAAAACAGACATGAAAATCAACATTCAAACAAATATATTATGTACCTACGTAACTTCAGCGCTTGATACCGTTAAATTGGCCTGAGGCCCAAACTAGCAGGTATGCGTATGTTCAAAGTAAATAGGTACTAACACTGCTCAATTCTACAGTTTGTTAATCTGTATATACAAAATTCTAAGTCCTGACTGACTGAATGATATATCAACGCACAGCCTAAACCGCTGCATGATCCTAGAGACATGAAATTTGAAGGGTATGTTCTTTGTGAAGAATAGGTTTCCACTAAGAAAAGGTTTTTCAAAATTCAACCTTTTTTTGTGGGGTGGGAAATTATCCAATGACTTCTGCTCTGGGTGGAGCGGGAGGGCGTGTCAGACTTTTACTGACTAAAACCCACCCTTGTTTCTTCAGTTGCCTCTGTGTCAAGGGCCGCGGTAATTATATTTAATTAAATTCAAACCATAAGGTGGTAAAAAAGAGCAGTGGTGGCTCAGTGATAACGGCCGCAAGTTACAAGCTGTAGGTTGTGAGTTCAAACCCAGACAGGTGCTTTACTTTTTTTTACTAATTATTTCATCACCACTGCTCTCGAAACGTGTGCGTAGTCGCAGCGGAAAAATGTTGAATTTCTTAATTTCAGTTTAGCAGATATTTAGTGTAAGACGTCGTGTAAATGTGTATGGTAAGTACAAATTTGTGCATCCAACCATTGGGAAGTTATTCAACAAAAACTGTTTCCGCTGGAACTACGTCATCTTATCGGCACTTTTTTTTTCTTAGAGACGCACAAGAAAAAAAATACTGTCAATAATTAGTGTGTAACGAGAGGTAAATGTGCATGTTTAAATGAAATTTGTGTGTCATAAAACTACGAAGATAATCAAGTTTCCGCTGCGCTGACGTTTGGCTATTTGATCAAAATTATATAAAACGGCTTAGTGCAGAGTTGTAATTTTTTTCGCACGTTGCTTTGTATTTGTGTGTAATGTTTGTGAAAACCGGTTTTGAAAAATAAATACCGTTCAAAAGATATACACATAAAAGTAAAATAAGGTTATTAGGTCCAAGTACTTAAAATAGGAACTCTAGAGCCTAACTTATCACAATTATTTGTGTCTACAATGTCTTGCCAAGTTTAATTTATGTGCTCTTAGTAATTAATGAGCAATGGCATATTTTACTACTACCACTTTATTTTATTACATCTGATTGTAGGACTTTTTAAAGGAAAATCATAATAAAACATATTCAGATATTTAGTGTATTAATGCAACTATTCACATGTAAAATTTCAGCTCATTACACTTAATAATTAAAGAGATATAATAAAAATACCAGTACAACCTCAATAGATGGATATACCGACCAAGTTTGAATGGCTACAAAAAAGCGGCCGTGCAGTATAAGGAGCTAACGTTCTAAAATTTCCAGTGTTGTACCATTATTCCAACTCCCCAATTGGATGCACAAATTTGCACTTACCATACACATTTACACGACGTCATACACTAAATATCTGCTAAACTGAAATTAAGAAATTCGACATCTTTCCGCTGCGACTACGCACACTCTCAAAACGGTGAAGGAAAACATCGTGAGGAAACCGGCATGTCCTAAAACCAAAAATTCAAAGACATGTGACATCCACGAACACGCATTGGGCCTGCGTGGTGGATTAAGGCCCACGTCCTCTCACAGAGAGGAGGCCTGTGCCACAGCAGTGGGGACATTAAAAGGCTGATGATGAAGGGGTAAGAAAAAGGATGTTGAAAGTTTATAACGGTGGAAGTACTATTCCACGCGGGCGAAGCCGCTGGCAGAAGCTAGCAAAATAAGTTATGTCTGGTGGACTACACAATTAAAACATGACAGGCCGGTACTCCGAGAGCAAACTAGTAAAACACTAGGAAGGTAGAAATACATAGGTAGCCCAAGAGTTCTTTTGTACTCGTATGTGTTGACGAAGTAATCAGGCCTCGTCATAGTCAGCCGGTTAGAGGCTGGTCGGTGCCTCACAGGCCCAGTGTTTGTTACTGAATTTCTAATGTCTTTGAATTTTTGGTGGATATCTGGTAGGTTTACAACGGATTGGTTGGAGAAGCCGTCAGTTGAGACTGGTCATCTCTTAACGGCCACAGGCTTTTTTAATTCTGTTTTTTTCTGAAATGTTTTTATTTTTGTTTTACATTGTTCTCGCATAATAGAAGCAACAAGAATAATGTAACCAAAATTTTTTACAACACATAACATGGTTAAAAAGAGAGATAGAGATCTACGCTTTGGAATGTGCAGTTAGCTTCATCTTTTTGACTGACCGACCGCGACGTGACAATTCAAAAAGTGCCTGTCACAGAGTAGGTACGTTATAATATTAGAAAGTGCCTGTAAATGGTTTATTTGAAATAAATACTTTGACTTTGAAGACAGCACACCGGAAAGAGTAGAAGGTTATGAGTGAGATCTACCCAACAGTGGGAGTATACAGGTTACAAGAAAAAATAAACAGGCAGGAATTATCCGTTTACATATACATAGATTCAAAACAAGATAGGCAATGTATGGCAAACTACAGACCTATTGCCTTAATACCTGTCTTCTCAAAAATATTCGAGAAAGTAATTTACAAATCCCTTTATACATACCTTGAGAAGTTTAACATATTAGTCAAGGAACAAAAGGGATTTCGTAAACAGAAGACAATTAACATGGCCATACATGATCTTCTGCTACCTATTCTATCAAATGTAGATAAAAGAAATCCTGTTTGTGCTATCTATATGGATCTAACCAAGGCTTTCGATTACGTAGATTACGCAATTCTGTTAAGTAAACTTGAAAAAAATGGTATCAGGGGAAATATACTTAAATTGTTAGAATCCTATTTGACAAATAGAAAACAATATGTAGAAATTACACAAATTTGCACAAATAATGGTTACGAGAAGAAATATCGATCCAAATGTAGGACCATAAAGTACGGTGTACCTCAGGGCAGCGTGTTGGGAGCACCCCTCTTCTTGCTGTACATTAATGACCTTCCCGGACACATAAACCATCCTATGGTACTATTTGCTGACGACAGCACAGTAGTAGTTAAATGCGACGATCCTATGACTTATGAAAAAGAAATAAAAATGACATTAAATTCAATTATATCGTGGTTTAACAACAATAATCTTATTATAAACTTGGAAAAGACTAAAATTATGCATTTTTACCAAAGAATTCCGAGTAAGATCCCTGACATTTATTATTTAGGCACTCAAATAGAGTCAACTACTGTCACCAAATTCCTTGGTATCATAATAGATAACAATTTGACCTGGAGATCCCAGACAAACGAAATTTGTAAAAAAAATTAATAAATTTGCATATGTTCTTTACAAATTATCGAAGACTGTAAGCCTAGAATCAGTACTAACGGCTTATCATGGTTATGTTGCATCAACACTCAGGTATGGCATAATGTATTGGGGCAACTCAGTCGATAGAGAACTAGTATTTAGAGCTCAAAAGAAATGTATCCGAGCTATGTGTGGCCTAAATAGCACCGACAGTTGTCAACCGTTTTTTAAAAGTCTAAAAATCCTAACCTTACCATCATTATATATTTATGAAATTCTTATATTTGTTAAAACACATATCTCGCAATACAAATTAGCGTTCAAAAGTTACTATAGAAAGCTACGTGACAAAAATAAATTAGAACTCGAAATTACACGTGGCAAAACAGCCTTAATGAATAAAAGCACTTTCTGTATAGCCACAAAAATATATAACAAGCTGCCTGAGGCATTAAAATGATTAAATCTGGATAAATTCAAAAGTGTACTCATGAAAATTCTAACCAATAAATGCTATTACTCGCTGAGGGAATATTTTGATGACTGATACCTGTTTTGACATTCTTGTATTTTTTATTTTTTGATATTTACATAATTGACTTCACATTTTAAGTTGTTACTGTTGACATTCTAGAAATAATTTGTTGACTTTTTAGGTACTTGTTTTGTTATTTTTGTATTAATTTGAAAAACTACTTGACATAATGCTATATTTTTTTAATTTTGACAGCTATGTACTTTTTAAATTTTATTGTTAACATTTTGAAATTATTTTATTGATTACTTGCTTTGAAATTCTTGTATTAATTTGAAATTTAATTAATTGACATTTTCATATTTTAATTTTGACATCATCTTATGTTATATCACAAATTGAATTGTTTACATTTGGGTTGTCTAGTACCTATTTTTATTTGAAATTGAACTAATCGACATGGAAATATTTTGTTTATTATAATCTAGTTCTTCCTATGATTTTAACTGATAATATGTAATTAATAATTAAATTAATGATAATATTTGTACGCCTAATGGCAAAACATAGAGAGCCTGTAAAAAATTAACATCTCACACAACGTGTAAATGTACCTATGTTCACAAATAAATGATTCTGATTCTGATTCTGATTTAAAGCAATAGATTGAATTAAAAAAAGCATTTTACGCAAATTACTCATTATGAGTATACACTTTAGTTTGATATACTTACTACCATCTTTGATTGTGCTACATTAAGTACTTGAAAACAATATTACAATGTAAAACTCACAAATTTATCATATGTTAGTATAAGTTAATAGTAGGATATTATTGGGCATTCTACCCCACCTTCCGTTCCATCGGCTCACTCCGTTCGCCTCGTCACTCTCGGTGGAGTAGAATGCCCAATAATATAAATGAAAATACTGGTTCGGCGCCTATTCCACCATTTCAGTTCTAAAATTCAATGGAGTAGAATGCTCAATAATATATATATGAAAATACTGGTTCGGCGCCTATTCCACCATTTCAGTTCTAAAATTCAATGGAGTAGAATGCCCAATAATATACATGAAAATACTGGTTCGGCGCCTATTCCACCATTTCAGTTCTAAAACTCAATGTATGATACAGAACCTCCAATTATTAAACGTTGAGTTAATCGACGAACATTTATTCGTTCGAAACTAATTTTTTAGAGCACACTTTGTGTAAGTTATAAACTCACCATCAGGTTGGATACTTACCAAGGACATTCAAATTATAATTTAATTAACTCATACAGCCGACACTACTAGCTTACATGTTAAATTAATAAGGCGCTCGCTGTTTGAATCACTAGCCTAAAATTCAGGACAGATTGTCTCATGTCTCTTCACAGAGCAAGAAATAACATGCACCAACAGGCTCACGTACATTCTATTTCTATGACCCCAGATTGGGCACCAAGGACATCTGAACTTTAGGATACCGTAAACATTAAACTAAAATTTGGGACAGATTGTCTCATGTCTCTTCACAGAGCAAGAAACAGCATACACCTCAGGTACACGCACATTCTATTTCTGTGACCCCAGATTGGGTACTAAGGACATCCAAATTTTAATTTAATTAACTCATACAGGTAGCACTACTAGCTTACTGTTAACAAATAAGGGCGCTCGCTGCTTGAATCAGTACCCTAAAATTCAGGACAGATTGTCTCATGTCTCTTCACAGAGCAAGAAATAACATGCATCTACAGATACACGTACATTCTATTTCTATGACCCCAGATTGGGCACCAAGGACATCTGAACTTTAGGATACCGTAAACATTAAACTAAAATTTGGGACAGATTGTCTCATGTCTCTTCACAGAGCAAGAAAACAGCATACACCTGTAGGCACACGCATCTTCCATTTCTGTGACCCAGATTGAGCACCAAGGACATCCAAATATTAATTTAATTAATTCGTACAGCTAACACTACCTTACACGTTCACTAGTTGTTTAACTACTGCAGTTGTTCACTTGCTCAGTGCTCTGCTGTTCTACGTTGCGCGTCATTAAAGATGCTTTTACACTCATACAATCGCCTTCGAAACGGTGTATGCGCCGTCCCGTGGTCAACTATTGTACCCATACTCTTTGTAAACCGCCTGACGACAGCGCCGGAAACGATCGTGATAAGCTTTTACAGTATAGGTGTAAGTGGTTCTTTAGAAACTCAAAGATTGCAAAATTGCATTACGTAAATTTGCAGTGTTCGAACTTTGTTACACGAGGTGTATGTATGAGTAATTCCCATGTATTCAACAATTACATTGTAAGATGATCGCCGTACATGTTGCAGTGTCTGATTAAAATTGGTCTTTTATATGATTTCTTAGCCAATGCAATTAATTTAAATAGAGAATGTTTAACATTTTTGATAACTTTGATAAGTATATAATTATGATATAATCACCTGTGTAACCCATGTATTCCAAATAAACGAAGTGATTTGATTTATTTTATAATATTTCATAATAAATTGTTAGTTCAATAAATCTAGAAATTGTTTAAAAGATGAATCTTAATATCAGTACCCACTGAACCTTTGTATGAAAACATTATAAAAAGTTCGTTTTAGTCGTTAGATGATATTACTTAAGTATACTAATTTCAAGTTTTACTGCAGCATATAAGTGAACTAACTTTTTAACGTGAGTTCGTTTACATGGATTATTCTGCACAAAAAAATGTTTTTCACAATATTTTTCTTTCAGCTCGTCTTAACTCGCATCTTTAAAAAAATAATAATATGTTTTATTTCATAAGTGTGATGTCATATGGAGTTTTCTATCAAGGTTTATTAAACAAACATACATACTTTATTATATTACATAATGTATTAATCATAAGTAACATGTATCGGCTTTACCTTTGTCGGCGAGGGTAAAAAGCTGGTTTATATTTCATTTCTCACGATAAAATTGCGATTCGACAGAAACGATTTTCAATCACTATAATTTAATTAGACATAAGTAACGTAAATTAGCCATACACCTGTGAGGGCATGTAGTTAAGGTTTAATTTTGTAATGGGATAAATATTGCTGAAATGGTATTTTTTATGAATAAAATCAAATAATTTTGATCACAATATTACATTCGCTCCAGTATCTTCCAGTGATAAACACCGGTTACCTTCGTCATATAATTACGTTATACAACCTTCTACTTTATAAAATGTAAGTAAGTATTATAAACTTTACTGAATTTTTTTAATGTATTTACGCTACCCAGCTACGGACCTGGTTTCTGCCTGCCGGCTGGTGTATCGGTAGTCTTAATTAAGTCGCAGTTGTTAGTTATAAAATTAATCTTTATGTGTTCCATTTCAGGTCTGACTCCGACTCAGAATTCCAGACACGGTCCTCAGCTGTAGCCGAGGTTGCAAAGGGGCAACCAAAGAAGGTGTCGAAGCGCAAAGCGCAAGCTTCCGAGAGCACCACGCCCGCCCGGGCCATCAGGATCGAAATCAAGGTAATTTTGTGTTATGGCTTATACCATCAAGTGTTTGTTGTGTATGTTATGTCAATGTAAATGTTATACGCAGATATACGTTGGTTAGTGGATTTAGAACTATAACGAAGATTTTATTTCTTGCAGGAATGTTTACAGTATTGAAAGAAAGAATGAAAGAAAGAAAATTGTGTTATGTTGTTTTGTGTGTCTGTGTGATTTATTGTTTTTAAAATATTATTACAAAGCATCATGCTTTCTATCTCCATAAGGTTCGTCAGAGGAGTATAATACACCTTCAATTCAGCAATTAAAAATGAATGTAATGTAATGTGTAGTGTAAATTATTTTAATAAAATGTTAAATTGTTTACAGTAAAAAACGCAGCCCACGCTCGGACCTCTTTGGTTTGGAGGACTACATTCCGTCGTCAACCTCAATTGGAGACTTCGGGTCAAGCCTCATCAGCCGTGTCGCCAACGGTAAAGTGCGGCGAACGGTGGACGTAACCGGGGACTTCTATGTGGAGGTAAAGGTCTACAACAAGGCCGAAGTTGCCTCCATCCTTAGAGAGGATCGGTGGAAGAAAGCCTTGGTGGCCCTAAAAGTACAGTTAAACCGCAACAGCTCGCAGTGGGACGGGCTACAAGTTTTTATGAGACGGACTCATGAATTATTTGATAATTCTGAGCCCGTCTTTTATAGTGATAATTTAAATATAAAATAAATATTTAACTTGTTGGGGCACCAACTACATAATTATTATATTACAACATTTAATAGTAAATCTAAAACTATTTTAATCTAAAATGCCTTTCTGTACTGTTTGTAATATATCAATTAAGCGCAGTCACTGGACAGCTCACCTACGTAGTACTAATCATAAAAACAAATCTATTTCGCATTTTTGTGAAGGTGTTGAAATAATACATTCTGCATTTCGTAATCGTATAGCTTCTTACAGAATTGTCGATCCGTCTGAGAATTGTTCTCTAGAACCATTTCTTAATAATATTTGGGACAAAATTAAAACGTTAATTGACATGTCTCTTAAAGAACATACTTGTATAAAAGTTAATTTCGAATATTTTGCTTTGTTTTTAATGTTTAAAAATGATTCTCAGGAAATGAAATCATTTGCCACAAAAAACATAACTCTACATCAGAATTATGAATTTGATTCATTATTGTCTCAAGTCAAAAACATTTAAAAAAAAAAGATAGAAGAGTTTCAGGACCGAGACAGTGGATGGACGTTCTTGAGCAGTTCTCATTTGGAAGTCAATGTTAACAAATATCAACCTTTGCGCGGTTCAGGCTTTATCGAATTGCCTTCTGCAATAAAATCGAAAAAAGCATGTGTTAATATCCGCAATAATGACGACTTTTGTTTTTTATGGTCTATTGTAGCTGCTCTATTTCCAGCTAAGGCTCATCCTGAAAGAGTATCTATCTTCTTACCCTGATTTTCGTAACGTGTTAAATGTAAAGGATATATCATTTCCAATGAATTTCTCAGATATTGCGCGGTTCGAAGTGAATAACCCCGAAATTTGCATTTACATTTATGGTTTAAAAAATAATACCGTCATAGGGCCGCTTTACAAACCAAAAGCCTTGAAGGGAAAGGTGATTCATTTACTTTATTTAGAAAGAGATGATTTGTCACATTACTGTTTCATTAAAGACTTGTCGCGACTTGTTAAGAATCAAATAACAAAACACCACAGTAAACTGTGCTTTTGTGACGTTTGTTTAATGTTTTTTAATTCATATGATGATCTTAGTTCGCATAGTTGTGGAGGTGTTGCCACTGAACTACCTCCAAAGGGTTCTTTCATACAGTTTGAAAATTATAATAGAAAGCAAATTGTACCATTTGTTATATACGCAGATTTTGAAACAATGCTAGAACGGTATGAATCTTGTGACCCTGACCCCACTAAGGCAAGTACTGTAACGCGACAGCGACATGTGCCTATAGCTTACGCTTATCATATTACGTGTACGCTAGATGAAAGCCACAATCGTTACGTTTCTTATCGCGGTTCGGATTGTGTATCAAATTTTGTGAAGTCTATCTATAAAGAAGCACAAAAAATTTACGATATTTTACAAAATAATGTTCCTATGATTTACTCAAATGATAATGCTCACGACTTTGAAAACGCGATGACATGTCACATTTGTGAGCACTTCTTGTTCAACGATAGGGTTCGCGATCATTGTCACTTGACTGGTAACTATCGTGGCGCAGCTCATAGTTATTGTAACATACAATACAAACTACCAAAATTTTTGCCAGTATTTTTTCATAATTTGTCCGGATACGATTGCCACCTTTTCATAAAAGAATTAGGTGAAGCTCCTGGATCCATTAAAGTGATACCTAAAACTAAAGAAAACTATATTTCGTTCACTAAGTTTATTCCGATTTCTACCGGGGAAAGCATCCAGGTTCGGTTTGTAGACTCTTTCAAGTTTTTAGGAACTAGTTTAGAAAAGTTGGTTAGTACAATGAAAAACCAAGACTTTAAACAATTAAAATCTTATTTTCCTAATATAAAACAATTTAACCTACTCACTCGTAAAGGAGTGTATCCATATGACTATATGTCTCAAAGAGAACGTTATGAAGATACGTGTTTACCCTCTAAAAAATATTTTTTTAACTCCTTATCTAATGAGACAATTACCGACGAAGACTATGAACACGCTCGGTCTGTTTGGTCAGTATTTAATATTCAAAACATGGGTATGTACACAGATTTATATCTCAAAACAGATGTTCTGTTGCTAACGGATGTTTTTGAAAATTTTCGAAAAACTTGTAAACTACATTACAATCTCGATCCCGCGTTCTATCTTACAGCACCAAGTCTATCTTTTGATGCAATGCTTTTAAAGACAGGAGTTCAATTAGAATTGATTAGTGATGTTGAAATTTTTAGAATGATACAAAAAGGTATTCGAGGAGGTGTTTGTATGTGTTCCAAAAGACATGTCAAAGCTAATCATAAATATTTAGATACTTACGATCCAACCCGTTCAAATTCATTTATCATTTATTTAGATTGTAACAATTTGTACGGTTATAGCATGTGTCAATCCCTACCCTATGCCGATTTTAGATTTATGAATAGACAAGAAATTGATGTTTTACAATTGAACTTAATAGACATCAGTGATACTGCAGAAAACGGTTACATTCTTGAAGTTGATTTAATATATCCGGAGAATTTGCACAAGGATCATAATGACTTTCCCTTTTGTCCAGAAAAATGCTTGCCACCTGGTGGTAAGAATAAAAAGCTAATACCAAATCTGTACGATAAATATCACTATGTTATTCATTACGTACATTTAAAAAAATGTTTACAGCACGGTTTAGTATTGAGAAGGATCCATCGCGCTATTATCTTTAAGCAAAGTTGTTTTTTAAAGCAATATATTGATATTAACACTCAGTTACGCCAAAAAGCAGAGTCAACGTTTGAACAAGACTTTTTCAAATTATTGAACAATAGTATTTTCGGAAAGACGTTGGAAAATAATGAACATCGAATAAACGTTAAGTTAGTAAACAAATGGTGTGACTCGAACAATAAAACAAAAAAGACTACTTGTGCTGAAAAATTGATAGCCAGTCCATATTTTCATAGCGCCTCTGTATTTTCTGATGATCTAGTGGCAATCCAAATGAAACCTGAGCGTATTATACTTAATAAACCAATATACATAGGGTTTGCAGTATTAGAATTATCTAAGACTCATATGTACGACTTTCACTACTCTATCATAAAACCTTTTTATGGCAACCGAATTGAATTGTGCTATACTGACACAGATAGTCTAGTATATGATGTACAGAGCAATGATGTTTATAAAGACTTCAAGCTCCATTTTCTAAAATATTTTGATACCAGTAATTATGACTGTAACAATGACTATAACTTACCAATTATTAATAAGAAGGTTCCAGGACTGTTTAAGGATGAAATGGGGGGTAACATTATCAAAGAATTCGTAGGACTGCGCTCAAAGCTTTATTGTATTAAAACGTTAAACAAAACTATTAAAAAGGCAAAAGGTACAAAAAAATGTATAACCAGAAATTTTAATATGTTAGATTATAAAAATGTTTTGTACAATAATTGTAATGTAATTCGCAAAAAAAATGTCTTGTTTAAGTCAATAAAACATGAAATATTCACTCAGGACGTAAATAAAATTGCACTTTCTAGCAACGATGATAAACGGTTGCTGTCGCCTGATAAGGTATCTACTTTAGCCTGGGGTAATGCAACTATATTTAAGTAATGCATTACCATTATTTTGTACTATGTAATATAAATGACGTTCTAAATGTAAAGTATCTAAAGACACAAGTAATGTGTAATGTAATTGTGAATCATATATTTTCTTGGTGTCCCAAATAGATATTATTATCTTTTTACTTGTAACAAATATCATAAAATCTTATTTAGTACTTAATTAGTTTTAAGACTGTTTACGCGACACAGCATTTCGTAAAAAATAGTAAAATATTCTCTACTAACTTTTATATCATATTATTAAATCATATTATTCATTTTCAAAACTTCGGACTTTAAAATGAAATGTTGTGCCGCATAAACGTGATACCTAAGTTTTCTTTTAAGTACCTATTTGTAGTAAATAAATACTATTTTATGATCATAATTGTATCTGTTTCATTTTCATTCCTTCCTGATTGATGACAAAGTACATAGGGCTCGAACCACGTCGCTCACGACGGTACAGGCTCCAACGTGATAAAACATGACATGATCGTTTATGATGACAAAGCTCGAAGTTCGCACGCGCCGCGGTGTAGAATTCTACGTCGAACAGGTGTTCGCGCTCGAGCTCGATCATGTTGAAACATGAAATTGAATCATAGCATAAGGAGTCTAATTACATTTAGCCACGTTCTACAATAATATTATTGTGTAGAACATTTATCACTAAGCTGTCTATCGGAGCGGTCATATCACATCGAATAAAAACGACACGAATTGTAAGTATTGTACAAGTACTAATATACTTTTAACGGTAATCCGTTATGTTGATTTAAGTAATTCTAATTAATAATTATTTCGTTTGTTTCAGATCATTGATAATGTGTGATTCTCCAGATATTATCGACTTCTCACAATACGCTCAAGGTTTTCCAACTCCGAGTTTAAGCTGGCATATCCCAGAACAACAAAGACCTGTCAACAAGGAGTCTAGAGGAAGACAAGACTGCGGACCTGCCAGCAAGAAGCCTAGAATAAGACGGGAGTGTCTAAAACAGTCTCTGCCTACATGTCAATCATTCGTAATAAACAATGAGAAGAAAAAAGGTTTACGACTAATCCAGGTACAAGTGTTGGATATCAGTGAACAACAAGAACCTGTTAGCGATAATCAGGAGTTGGTAATGTTAAGTGCGCAGTATGTAGTGACTGAATCGATGGACCATGTTATGGAGGAGACGCAATCGTTAATTAATAAAATATCCAAAAAACTTTGTGGAGACAGTAGTTATTATTAACTGGTATCATTATTTTGTAAGAACATGTTTTAAAAGTTATTATGTAATAACAATATTAGATAACTACAAAGTTATTATGGTATTATTATTAAGTATGTATAACACATATTAGGATTTTATGTTGTGTGCGTTTTGTATGAAATATAATGAAGATAATATTAATTTCTTTGTTTAATCGTTAATTAATAAATTATCTAAAAAACTTTGTGAAGCAGTATTTAGTATTATCAGGTGTCATTATTTTGTATGTACATACTTTACAAGTTATTGTGTAATATTATAGTTTTAGGATATTATTATTAAGTATGTATTACACATATTAGGTTTATATGATGTGTAAGTTTTGAATGTATAAGGTTTATTATAATAAAGTTAAATGAAATAGCATAAAATAATATAAATTCCTTGTTTTTAATCTAGTTGGGTTAATGTTCATACATCATAAGTTTGTAAGTAAAGTATATAGACACGTATAGAAAACATTAAATAAACTGTGTAGGGACAGTTTTATTATTATTTGATAGGTAGTTTTATTTAGTTTGTAATAATTGTAAATAATGTAAAAAGGTAAATAAAAAATTTCTTTATAATTTAAATTATATATTGTTTTGTTTTGTATTACTTATTTATCCTCGAATTCTATGTAGGTAACCCTGAGTATAATACATAAAACAATCTTTAGTAGTTAAATATTTTTAATAACTGTTCATCACAATAATAATTAAAATAAATTAAATACAGACATATTATTATCATCATACCATTTTCTAATACACACCGCATTATTTAATGCACAAGTCATTTTATGGTTCACACAGTTAAAATCAGTTTTATTTTTGCAGAACCTTTTTTTTAATGTCGCAAAATTAGGGCATCCCTTCTCACCTATGTCGATCACTTCACAGTTTGCACATAACTCTTTAATCCACTTTATTTTTTCCAAACCCTTTGTCATAATTTTTTTATTTTCTAAATATGGTAAAATAACACGTTTAAACTCTTTGTAGTCTATGTACCCCTCACTCCAGTAAATTCCTCGATTTCTTTCTATCCACCTCACTCGTCTTTTTTCTTCTTGTGTTAGGTAATGGAATGGATATGGCGGTTTTACTAAGAACGTCTGTGTATGATCCTGACTTGCAATGGTCAATTCTTTGACAATAAAATTATTTGTAGAATCTTTAAATCCTTGAAGTTCAACTATAAGGTTCTTCATGATAACTTCTTGACAATGTTACTTAATGGTTTGTATTCAACAATGCAATCGTTTAGAATGAGACAGTATGCTGCAGTTTGATCTGGTATCTCTGAATCACTCTCAATTTCTACTCTCACATCTACAACCGGACCTGTCTTTAGATTATCTGCTTGTCTAGAGCAATCGATTACAAACAGCGGTGCTAAATCTCTAAATTGTTTCTCGCTTAGTATGGGCTCCGAGCGACGTCCGTAATATGACTGTTGAAATCTGATGTATTGCTCGTATAATAAAGAGATTCTGTTATTAGCAAAACTTACATTTAAGTTTTCATATGGAAAATAGGTTGAATTGAGATACACTCTTACGTCTCGAATATGACAGTGATCGAATTGAGACATGTCAGAACTTGCATTGTTTTTTCTATTTGTCTGTAGACCAATAATGACGTATCTTGGTTTTTCTATTTGAGATGAAGTTTTGATAGACCAGGTATGTTTTGTAGTTTTAGGCAAAGCTGGATATTCGTACAGATCCCAATTTCTGTATATCATTTGAAGTGGACGATCTTTTTCTAATACTTTTAACAAACCAATTTTTTCTTTGTCTGATACTTTAACATGCGGCACGCGCCATATGATTTTGTTGATCTGAACATCATCCACTACTTCGCCTGTATTAAGTTTTACAGCGTTCAAATTAGTGTTACTTCGTAACAATATCAGTTCATGTCTACTATTTATCACGACTTTTTTAAAATCTTCAGCAAATCCGAGGAGGTTACGTAGTGGTATAGAAGCAGAAAATTTTCCTCCGTCGATATTTTTTATACCATCAATATTCCAGCCCCAGGCATGAGACATTTTTGATTCACTTTCATTCATCGAAATTAATGATTTCATGGTTGTTGTTATACCTGCATTTTTTATTTTATCAATCTCCACACCATTTAGCTCATACCTAATATCTTGGAACAAGTAGAGTAAAGCATTGTTCGTGAAATTGACACTAGTAGCTTTAACCTGCGTATCTTTTTTGGTTACGATAACAGTTCCTTCCAAATATAGGGTGCTAGCTGATGGTAATATGTACAAGTCCTGTTGGTTGATAGGTATGCGGATTTCATCGTTCCTGTTGAAACTAGTTACATAAGGCTTGTAGGAATGAAATTCTATTCCTTCTATAGTATTATCGTAAGTTGGAGCGGCTAAAACGTCTAAAATATTCATTTTAACAATCCAATCGCTCTAAGGAATGCTTTATTGTATTTGGTTAATTTTATTTTCTTCTTAGAGAGAGGTCTTATTTGATAGGTAGCTCGAGCAGAACTGATATTCTTTACTTGTTGAGACACATTTTTATTGTAGTTAATCATTTTTTTCTTCTAAGATGCAGATACACCTGCACTTCTTCACCACGTAAATTGATTATTCGTTTATTTATATCTAACAGCCTGATATGTATGCAGCTTATGTTGTTTTGATTGATTGGAAAGTATATTGCGTTCTTCGGGATTTCTATGATCCTGTATCCAGGTGGCACGTTGAGTGCAAATTCGTGAATAATATGACTTGGTTCACCGTTTACATATGAACCGCTTACAATATCACATTCAATCCTTATTACGGTCGTAGGTAGAATGTTGACTGGAGACTGTGACACATGCCATTTATTTGCTTTCAAGATTTGTTTGTTAAATCCTAATAGTCTTCTAAAAGAGTCTTCTTTAGTAAAATTAATGTCTTTTGTACAGAATATTGTAGTTTTTAAAGTATTATTATTGCATCGTAGTTTGATCGCTGCATCTTTTATTTCGGATTTTAAATAATCGCTGATATCTTGCAACTCATAAGTGCCTTCTGGCATTTCAATAACTTTGTTTGAGGCATAATAGAACTTATTATTACTTTTATCAATGTTTGGAATAGAATTAAATGTTGAAAAGTGCAATAAAGCACACTCATACTCTCCATCTAGTTGCAACGTATTAGGAAAGTATGTAGTTAACACTGACGAGTCTCCAGTTATCGACAAAGTGAGCGACATCTTGCAAATGATAGAAATAAAAGAAATGCATATATTTTATAATACATTTTTATTCCAAAAAGTCCACAAATAATTTAAACATAAATGTCCACAATTAATAATAATAATAATAATAATAATCTGTGGCCCGGCTGTCAATTTGACTGACGAAGAAAATTTTCTCACTGATATTTTTATTTAATTTACTTATATTTAAATCAAGAAACATGTCCAATCAACAAAAAAAAACCCGGAAAAAATAATCATAATAAATCACCACAACAATACGGAAACAAAATTGACATAACATGGAAATAAAAATGTAATGGACCGAAAATGCAGACAAGAAGCCGGGCACGTTTACAAAATGCACAACCAACATCTTCGGGTTCGTCGCTCAGCTCCGCCTCGCAGCCGCCGGGACCTGCGCCAGCCGTGAGTCAAGTGATTCCGGCCGCTGCAGTTGCGTCGAGCTCGAGCGACGAATACACCACTCCGCCGACGACACCACCACCTGCGCGTCGACGGGGAAGAGGCCGACCACCAGCCAGCTTGGAACCTCGAGGCCCGCCGGCCTCTGATAGGGTTCCCGCTACCGGTGGAAGTGTGCAGCGCATGCGATGGACGCAAAGTATTAACGAAAACGTCATGCGCTCATACTTTGGGGCTACAGAGGGGGGAAGTAACCTGACTGCGTACCGTGGTCGGATGCTCTCTCTGTTTCAGGTGCTTGAGCCAGCTGTCAACGTTTCGGCCCAACGACTGTCGGATCAGGTGCGGGTCATCCAGCGTAACCGTATGCTGGATGACGCCGTACTTGATCGACTACGCCTCGAATCACGGAGTAGCCGTGTCTCACCTGTTTTGCCACCGGCCGCGGTGCAACTGCAACCCAATGCTTCACCGCGACCCGACTACGTTGGTGAAGATGATGATGACGCGGCTATATCCGTGAGTACTCAATGCAATGAACGATTGAGGAGCGCTTTGGAGGATGCATTCCGGGAGTACCGCTCCACACCACCTGGGCTTAGACCTCGTCTACCTCGTTTGCCCATGCATAAGAAAAATAAGGCGCTGGTGTGTGCTCTAGATTCGCAGCTATCAAATTGTTTTGATAACAGCAAAGACCTTGCCGATACCCACTCAATCTTATACTGCGCAGCTGCAGCGGCATGTCGTGTAGCTCACGTCAAGTTCACCAATTGTGACAGAGCTACACGACCTGCTGTACCAGCTTGGCAGTGTAGAATTGAGCGTCGTATCGGTGAGGCTAGAGCACTCATCGGCAAGCTTATCTGCTTCAGGGAGGGCAACACTCGCCCTAGGGTGATGCGTTTCGTGAGGCGGGCGTTCTCGGGGACTGATATTAGTTCCCGAGATTATCTGACCCGCGTCACAGAGCGTATTGACTTCCTGAAGCAGAAGGTCTATGCATGGGCAAATCGTATTCGTCGGTACAAGCGGCGAGTGGAGCGGTACACTCAGAATCGCACTTTCCAAAGCAACGAAAGGTGGGTTTATAGGGCTTGGGAGCGACCGGACCAAGGTGTATCTGATAGGCATCTACCGGATGATGACGCTATGAGTTCATTCTGGCGCAGCATCTGGTCGGTGCCTGTCAGGCACACCGAGGGTGATTGGACTCGAGAGGTCGAGCGTGCGTGCGACCTTATACCAGAAATGGGGGCAATTACCATCAGCCCCCAAGATGTAGCTCGTGCAGTCCGTCCGTTGCCTAACTGGAAATCTCCAGGGCCGGACGGGCTGCACAATTTCTGGATTAAATGGTTCCAAAGGTCGCACGCTCGCTTGGCAGCTCAGTTCCAGTCTGCCTTAGAGTCAGGGTCGCTGCCCCAGTTTCTTACGACAGGAATAACCCACCTGCTCCATAAATCAGGTAGTACTGCGGAACCTAAGAATTATAGACCGATCACGTGTTTACCGACGGTCTATAAAGTTCTTACATCCATTCTGAGAGCTAAAATTAACATCCACATTGATAAAAATCGTATCATATCAGCCTCCCAGAATGGATGTAGGAATGGGTCCCGTGGTACTAAGGAGCTGCTCCTCATCGATATTGCTATTAGCCAACAGGTTCGTCGTTCTCGAAGAGATCTGTCGACATGTTGGATAGATTACAAGAAGGCCTATGACTCGGTGCCACATACATGGCTCATGAGGGTGCTGGAGTTGTACAAAGTTGATGCAACTCTGCGCACCTTCCTGATGTCGTGTATGGGGCAGTGGAGTACAGTCCTTCACTATCCAGGATGTCGGCAGATACAGGAGAACAGCGAACCGATAAGG
Organism: Polia nebulosa; assembly: GCA_951329385.1. NCBI lineage: Eukaryota > Metazoa > Arthropoda > Insecta > Lepidoptera > Noctuidae > Polia > Polia nebulosa. Next base: position 32,732,959 of record OX589592.1, read on the forward strand.
ATCGAGCGTGGCATATTCCAGGGCGACAGTCTGAGTCCACTGTGGTTTTGTCTGGCCCTCAACCCTCTCAGTACATTACTGGAGGGTTCGGGACAAGGCTATCGGTTGAGAAGAGGTGGTCAGGTCATATCACACCTCCTTTACATGGATGATCTGAAACTCTTTGCCCCCAACAACTTGCAACTGATGAAGCTACTGAAGGTAACAGAAACCTTCAGTAGCGCCATCAGGATGGAATTTGGTGTGGACAAATGTGCAGTCATGCATGTAAAGCGAGGGGAGATTATGGAATCCGTGGGAACTCAACTCTCGGATTCCATACACCTTAGATCCCTCTGCTCAACCGAAACCTACAAGTATTTGGGTATGTCGGAAGCGTTAGGCATCAATACTGCTGACGTGAAACAGTCGCTGAAGGAGCGCTTCTTTGACCGCCTGAATAAAGTACTAAATAGTCTTTTATCAGGCGGGAACAAGGTGCGCGCCTTCAACGGTTGGGTCATGCCGGTGTTGATGTACTCTTTCGGCATACTCAAATGGACTCAGACGGAACTTGACGCCCTGGATAGGAGGGTCCGCACACTGCTGACCGCAAATCGGATGCATCACCCACGATCATCGGTGATGAGGCTGTATATCCCGCGGAAATGTGGGGGTCGTGGCTTCTTAAATGCTAAGACCCTACACAACCGCGAGGTATGCAGCCTTAGGGAATATTTCCTAGAAACCGACGTAGGTATGCATCGAGATGTGGTCGCTGTGGACAAGGGCCTCACCCCGCTCTCCTTGGCAAACGAGAACTGGCGCAAACTTAAAGTACTGGATACTAATGACCGCAGGGAAGTATGGCAGAGCAAGGAGCTTCACGGACGCTTTTACCGGGTCCTACATGGACCTGATGTAGACCTCTTAGCGTCCGTATCCTGGCTGCGCTTTGGTGACCTATTCGGGGAAACCGAAGGTTTTGTCTGTGCGATTATGGACGAAGTTATGATGACGAATAACTACCGGAAATATATTGTGAAGGACGGTACGGTTGACATCTGTCGGGCATGCCACCGACCCGGGGAATCAATCCGACACATTATTTCTGGTTGTTCTCGTCTAGCTAACGGAGACTATTTGCATAGACACAACCTTGTAGCCAGGATTATCCATCAGCAACTTGCTCTTAAATACAATCTTGTGGAATCTGAAGTACCGTACTATAGGTATGAGCCCGACCCAGTTCTCGAAAATGGCAATATCACGTTGTATTGGGATCGATCTATCATCACTGATAGGACTATTGTTGCCAATAAGCCTGACATAGTGGTGATAGATCGACAAGAGCGTCGCACAATGATTGTTGATATAGCTGTCCCTCATGACGAGAACCTCGTGAAGGCTGAGAAAGATAAAAAAACAAAGTATCTTGATCTGGCTCGCGAGGTTGTTGACATGTGGGAGGTGGATACAGCAGTCATTGTGCCGATAGTCGTGACGGCCAATGGCTTAATAGCCAAGAGCCTCGACGAACACCTAAGGAGGCTCTCGTTGGGCAGCTGGATCAAGGGCTTGATCCAGAAGGCAGTACTCCTGGACACGGCGCGCATAGTTAGGAGGTTCCTCTCCCAGGAGCCCTGACCACCGGTAGCTTGGACCCTATCCCGATACCGGTGGGATACTATTTTTTATATTTTTAAATGTTTTTATATTTTGATATTTTAATATTTAAAAATGTAAATTGTATGTTTAAACTATAAAATAAATGGAATAATAATAATAATAATAATTGACTGCGTTCAATTTTTGATATCTTGTGTAGTTATAAAAAACATTACAATTTTTGAAATACAGCATCAGTTCCATTGGAGGTTTTAAATTTCCATAGCTATCAAAGTATTCACAGTGATCGTTTACTTTAACATAAGCTACCCAATGCGTTCCTTCGTTCTTAGAATCGTCTAAGTTAACGATACCACATTCAATGTGTTTCGGCTTCCGAGGTAGTTGGTCCTTCATGTAGACCCCACGAAAATATGGGATGTCTCTTGAAAACTTTAGGATGTCTACATTAGTTAGAGAGCGATTGGGTAGCATATTTTTCAGTTTTTTGAAGATCTTATAAACAATCCTTTACCACTTTTATATGGCTTAATGTATAAGCCCTTACCCAACACTAAAGCCTCCATAGCTTTATTATGTCGTTCTGTTTCTTGCAAATTTTGTTTGCTTGCTTTGTAATCATTGACGGTTTTTGCAATGCCAGCTGCACCACCAGCTAAACTTCCTAAAGCTGATAAACCAGCGAAAATTGGAATTAAAGGTAGAACTCCTCCAGTCTTTGGTATGGGTATTACTCGAGGTACTCGAATTTGATGATGAATGTTTGGTAATAACTTTTTTGCGGCTAAGTAAGCTGCTTTTATCAAAGTCTTACTATCTTTGCGTTTGAGTTTCTTAATTTTTGATTTTATTGTTGAAACTAAGTTTTTAAATGATTTAATGCCGGATCCAGACTTTAGTTTCGCTTTCATAACTTTGCTCACTAGCCAAGAGCTTAGTTTTTCACCTTTCCCTGCATCTTTTGATTTAAGTCTTTGTTTAGCCATGTTAAGTAGATGTAAATCGGCTTTGTGACGATTTGATAAGTCTGTATGGTTTGTATACGCAATATCGTGTTGCATGCAAGCTTCGTGAAGCTTATTTACACCTCGGTCACCTCGCGCTAGGCGTTTGTGAAGTTTGGTTCCCGGTCCGCAATAGTTGTATCCTGGCAAATGAACTTCGAATGGTAGATGATTAATTATGCTATTAACAAGTCCACCTCCTTGCATTATTCAAATTATAATGTTCAGATTTCAAATGAAAAATGGTTATATAATATCTTAGTCCATTATTGCAGCTTTTTCAATCCAACTGTTTTCTGCACTGTTTAGACCTAACCATTTGACATACAATTTATTTCCTTTGTTTTTCAAAACCTTTTCAATTAAATAAACATCGGGATGGTTAGATCTTTGCAGTTCTTGTTCGTAAAAAGCTCCTAATATGTTTTGCTTTCGTCGATCTTCTATGTGATATGTCACTGGTAAGGTTTTATTTACCTTTTTTATAATAAATAATTCAGTCGACCAATTAGGAGTGTAACTTTTCTCAAAATTATGTTTGTATTTACTTATACGAACACAATCACCAACTTTGAATTTAGGCTTCCGCTGAAGTAATTCATGTTTGTTATTTTTTTTTATATTTTCTTTGATTACTTGTTCATTTCTTTTATTTACATTAACTGGTTTAAATTGAATAGTGCGATGTTTTGTGTTGTTATATCTCTTCAATATATCTTCCAATGGTAGACCTAACCACTTATAGTTTCCATTGAGACTAAAGTATTTGTATAATTTATTTTTTACAGTTCTAATCAGTCTCTCTACAATTGATGCTTTTTTAGTAGAAAACGATGAGTAATGGTTAATGTTGTGCTTTTTCATAAGCGTTTGAAATGTGATGTTATAAAATTCTGTCCCCATATCAGTTTGTAAGTTAACAGGATTATTACGACTACTATGCAGTATATGTTCGAATGCACGAGTAACCTCAAATTTATTTTTCGATTTTAACGGTTCAGCCCAGACATACTTTGAGAAGCAGTCAATCACCACTAAGATGAAATTGTAACCTTTGTTATACTTTTTAAGGTTTTGCATGTCCATCAAGTCTGCTTGCCATAAGTCGTGGATTCCTTTCAGAATAACAGAACGTCGAAGGAAATTTCTTCGTGCCGCTTTGTGTATTTCATTTACAATTTGCTGTTTTGTCATTACAGAGTTTTTTGTAGTAATTTATCTACCTCTGCTTTAGTATAAAACTTATCTTGGAAATGAGTTGAAACCTCAGGTATCTTTGCTTTTAAAGTAGTTTGCACTGTATCCTTTGCATCTTTTATTATTTGAGAACGCAATTTACCAATCAGAGTATTACAGTCTTTCAACATATTTGCATTCAATCGATCTACATAAACCTTGTTTACACCCAGATTATTTAATTCTTTTAACGTTTTAGCATTCAATTGATCTACATAATCCTTGTTCACAGCATCGTCTGCCTCTACTGGAGCTCTAATTCCTCTCAGTCTTGATGTTTTTAAGTCAAAATCTCCGTTTTCTGATTTTAACAATGCATTCTCATTAAACTCAAATAACTCCGATAAACGCATTCTTTTGTGAATGTAGTGTCCGAATTTGTCTACGTTCATGTTTAAGGTGTATTGTTTCGAGAGGTTGATAGTAAAATAAACACATTTTTAAATACTTATTTATTTATAACTTTACTTTCACGTAATTCTTCAATGATGGATATAATTTCATTATCTAATCCTGTGTTGCCAGCGTCTCTAGATGCAATCAATAATTTCAACCTTTCCACTAATTCATTAGGATCATCCCAGTACACTAAATCTACGTTTTTTCTCCACTTTTTTAATAACGGTAGACCTTTTCCCTGAACTGCATTCTTCAGTTTAAAAAGAGGTTTAATAACTTGCAAATATTTTTGTCCTTTGTTACTTTTTATTGGCTTACTTGGTTCATAGTCTCGACGATGTGCATTTGTATCAAGTAGCATCGACTTATAATTTTGCATATCACTATCTGTAACCAAGCTTAGGTCTACATCTTTCTTAAGCAATAACTGTTTTAAGCCAGGTGTATTTCGGTATTTACGTCCAACCACAGTGATGTATTGATCGTTGATCGTTATGCAAGCAGAACCTAACATCAGTTTCCCGCGGTCTGCTCTAACCCCAAACGGAATATCTACCAACGCTTCTGAAGATACTGACCAGGATGATGTATCACCCTCTTGATTCCTTTCAACTACTGATTCATAAGAAGAGTCACTGTTGATATCGGATTCATATTTGTCTACATCGTCATTATTATTACTTCCTTCGGTACCAGTTTCGTTAATAAACGAACCATCAGCAATTTCATCACTAACACGCAGGAGAGGAGTTTGCTTACTAGCATTAGCAATTAGGTTGAGAGGTTCTGTTACAGGTTTGAAAACAGATTCCAGTACTTGTTTATTGTTAATCTCAGCATCTCTCATTTTTCGTACTTTTATCTTCACAGCTTCTGCCGCATCAACAATTTGTCGTTTCAATGATTTTTCCATATTGGTACAATAGGTCGTAATTGATTTAGCGTTGTAAGGTGAATAATAATGTCAGGCAGGTAATAACCTTATATATGTATTCGTGATACTAGTCAAAGACTACAAATGTGTCAAATTTACTTCTATAACATCCTTTGTTTTTGGAACAATCTTTATTAATTACAACATAATTGTAAGGTACATTCCATATTTTTGAACACATTTCACGAAATTCAATCCAAGTCATGTCAGTGTTCACGTGTTCTTCATAAACATGTCTCATATTTCTTTCATCTTGTTTAAAAAGTACGATTAGGTTTGCGTTGTCTCTTACCAATTGCTTAGGGATTTTACTATACGTCTGATTTAGATAAAAACAATCGATGAATTTGTGTCTCCCCATAGCAAAATAATCACGCATATTACTTTGATTTTCACAAGCAACATCATCAAACACAATTACAGAATTCGGTTTTGCGGTCTGAACACTCAGTACTTGCTCATTTTCATGATATTTCTGAAATGAAATGTCTGGTACTCGTTGCAAGACTTTTTCTAAAAAAACGTACTTGGGTTGTTGCAAGGTTTTCGAGTAAACATAAACGTTTTGAAATCTTAATCCATTCTCATGTATAAGTAGTCCAACTAATAAATTGGTTTTTCCACTATTTGACGGCCCGCAAATGATGCATCGTATGGATTTAGGTAATAATTCTCCATGACGAAAACCAGTTTCCTGAGACTGAACGCAGAGTTTGTTTACATGTAACGATTGTGGTTGTTTTACAAATTTCATGATGACTCATTGAAACGGTTATATCAATAATAAATCTATTAAACAATTACATCGACATTTATACATCGTTATAACTTTTGTGAACCCTCTGAAAGTTGATTCTATGAAACGATATCTTAGACTACTTATACTAACGGTGGTAACGAAACCATAGCGAGATCTAACTCGATGTCAACGCCATCTATCAAATAGCGGTAACCAGTATTTTCATTTATATTATTGTGCATTCTACTCCATTGAGTTTTAGAACTGAAATGGTGGAATAGGCGCTGAACCAGTATTTTCATATATATATTATTGAGCATTCTACTCCATTGAATTTTAGAACTGAAATGGTGGAATAGGCGCCGAACCAGTATTTTCATATATATATTATTGAGCATTCTACTCCATTGAATTTTAGAACTGAAATGGTGGAATAGGCGCCGAACCAGTATTTTCATTTATATTATTGGGCATTCTACTCCACCGAGAGTGACGAGGCGAACGGAGTGAGCCGATGGAACGGAAGGTGGGGTAGAATGCCCAATAATATCCTACTGTTAATATCTTACATTTAGTTATTCCGAACTTACTAGCCATATATAAGGTGACTGGTAATTAGTGACCGATACTTAAACACGTGATTGTACTCATGATTACAAACAACTTTCCCAAAGAAACTTTTTTTTTTTAAACATAATCACTTTTGTCACAATAACAACAGTTTGAAATTCGCGCGCGCGTGCTGTGGGCAGTGACCGCCGCGATCAGCTGTTAGCACTGAGGCAAAGGGAGCGGTGCGGGCGGCGGGGGAGCGTGAGACGCTACTACTAGTACATTTGCCCTTGCCCGAGGTCAGACTATCAGCTGATAGATCGTGCCTACTTTTAATGTTACTGCGCGCGCGTTCTTAGATATTTTGTAGTTATGCGGACATACGTTGCATCTTAAAAGTATTAGTCAAACACGCTGTCTTTGAAAATATATTTTTTTATTCAGCAACAACCGAAACATGTAGGTACCTACACTGCTTAAGTACACCGAAAACGGCACGTGGTGCCCGGCCAAGCGGGCTTGCGAGCCGTGTTCTGTACGATACGAGACCGCGCGTAACAGCTGATTGCAGCGGTCACTGCCCTCGCGCGCGCATATTTCAAACTGTTGTTATTGTGATAAAAGTGAATAAGTAATTATAAAATAAGTAATTATAAAAAAAAAAGTTTCTTTGAGAAAGTTGTTTATAATCATGAGTACAATCACGTGTTTAAGTATCGGTCACTAATTACCAGTCACCCTATATAAGCCATCAAAGGCTTCTGTGGCTTGTAGCATATACATTTCTGGACACATCTATTGGCCCACCTTAGAGTTTAGGTTTCGATGGCCCCTACCGAAATATGATTGCTAGATTGAACAAAAACTTTTGATGCAGTTTTAAACCTGATACATTTTACCATCTTTTTCGATCGTATTGTTTTAAATTTGAATTCAGAATACCATACGACATGGAGCTACGCCTAACAAGTCGGATATGCGCCTTGTTAAAGGCAATTGATTTTTGAATAAAAAACATGTTTTATCAAATAAAGGTTTAATTTGATAACGCGTGTTGCCTCCATGGGCATCTACCACAGCTCTCATACGATTAGGCATAGAGTTTATCAACCGCTCTATGAAATTTTGAGGGATCATCTCCCATTCCTCTTCTATGGCAGTTTTCAACTCCTGCATCGTCTGGGCAACTGGCTGACGAGCCCTAACACGTCTTTTTAGCTCGTCCCACATGTGCTCAATGGGGTTCATGTCTGGGCTTCTGGCTGGCCAGTCCATAACTGTGATGTTCACATCCCGAAGATATTCCTTGACGATGCCGGCCGCATGGGCTCTTGCATTATCATGCATAAAAAGGAAATTTGGGCCCACATAGTCCGCGTATGGTATCACGTGAGGTTCTAAGCACTCACGAATGTACCTTTCAGCATTTAATGTTGGCAGCCGTGGTCCTGTAACAACCTCAAGTTGAGTTTTGCCGCTCGCGGATATACCGCCCCAGACAGTCCATGAGCCACCGCCATAAGCAACCCTCTCTTCAAAGCAGCATTGTGCGAAACGCTCTCCCTTACGTCGGTAGACCTTCTTCCTTCCATCATTGCCATGTAACACAATTTTAGACTCATCAGAAAAGAGTACACGGCTCCAATCTTGCTGTGTCCAATTTAAATGACTGCGTGCGAAATGAAGGCGCGCTGTTCGGTGGGCTCGCGTTAGTTTGGGCCCATTAGCTGGCTTGTGTGGTACCACATCGCGTTCTTTTAACCTTCTCCGAACAGTTCGAGCGCTCACAGATACTCCGTGGAAGTCGCGAAGTTGGTTTTGTATCTCAATGGAGGTCAGGTGACGATTTCTCAAGCTGGTCGTCACGATGAATCGATCCTGCCTTTCAGTTGTGACCCGAGATCGTGGCCTTCCTTGGCGACGAACAAAGCCGCCAGTCTCTAGGTACCTCCGATAAACATTTCGGACCGCAGATCGACTTAAATTAAGTTGAGCACTCACGTTTCTTTGGCTGTGTCCGGCCTGAATAAGTGCCACAGCTTGGGCGGCGACTTCAGGTGAAGTATCCATAGATTATTGATAGAACCTCACCTTAATGTTAAGAATAAGTAATGTTTGTTGCAAAACCAAAGATATCAATCACTTTTTCAAGAATTAAATCCAAGTAAACCAATAAAACCAAGTTTTCTTAGTATTCGATTGTTTGATATCAACAAACAGGCTCCAAATTGTCTTTTGTTTCTTTAAATGTTGTGTTCGAAATTCAAAAAAAGACTATTGAATGAAATTGTGAATGTGCCAGGTTCAAAAGTGCATAAAAACTTTTTGCTCGACCTAATATAAAATTTTAGCTAGGACCAAACGAAACTGAAAATACAAGGTGGGCCAATAGATGTGTCCAGAAGTGTATAATATGTAATACTTTGTTATAAATATTTTGATCACTAAAAAAAAGATGGAGTGAAAAGAATGAGGGAGTGAAAACAATTTGACAAATGTTCTTGAAATAGTTTTTCAAGAACATTTGTCAAATTGTGAAAACTTTTAGCTTTTTCTTATGGTTGATCATGTATTCAAGTCATCATCATTTATGTCCTGTGGTTGGTAGTAAACGTTGATAAGGCTAGGCTGTTAAATTCTTACCTAAGGCACTACCACAGTCTACCAAGGTTATGGCACCTACCTCTTCAGGCTCGACTTTGGTGAGCTTCTGCACATATTCCTCTTGCCTCCACTCCGGATCGTTGATCACTATAGTTAGATGATGGAAGCTGCCTCGCAAGTCAGACAATTTGTTCAATTCTGAAAGATCAAGATATTAACAAATATTAAGTTATATAACTCATTCTTCGGCTTGGCTAGCTTTTCAAGCTTGATGATCATAGCAACATAGCTAACACTATCTTTGCTTTGGAGATTAAATTCAGGATTAGCTTTAGATTCTGATTTTTAGGGTTCCGTAGCCGAAGGGTCAAAACGGAGCCCTATTGTTGTCACTCACGTGTCCGTCGTCTGTCACAAAATTTTGTTACAAGATTTTTTTAACTTCCCATTGACTTAAGAACTTGAAATTTGGTGATAATGTTTATTATTATTACCTACGTATACTTTACTAACAAATACCAATATATGGTACGGAATCCTACATGTGCGAAATCCGACACGCGCTTGGCCAGTTTTTTTAACCATTGGGATGTCAGATTGTGGTGTCTATAGGTATCTATCTTGTTATTCAGTCGGGATTCTGTAGTAGTTAGACTCCTATGTAAGATTTATACAATAAACTATTTTTCAACACATTTGCTCAAAAAATGCATTTACGAAGCCTGTATACATTGTTCGAAAGTTAAAAATTACGCACCCTATAATTGAACGTGCGGTAAAATAGGTACTCACACCTAAGTACCTATTTTACCACACGCTCCGTTGTATAGCGTGCGGTAAAACCGTGCGTATCCTTTACGGTTTTTTTTTATTTCCATAAAAAACTATGAGAATTTCTATTTTGTTTTAATGCTTTTTTTGTGTTGTAGTTTTTGGTGTTGTTGTTGTTAGTTGTGGTTTTTTTTGTTGGTTGTGGTTGTTGTTGGTAGTGTTGTTGGTTGTTTTTGTTGTTGTTGGTTGTTGTTGTTGTTTGTTGATGTTGTTGCTTGTTGTTGTTGGTTGTTGTCGTTGTTGTTTGTTGGTTGTTGTTTGTTGATGTGTTTGTTGTTGGTTGGTTTTTGTTGTTGTTTGTTATTGGTTGTTGTTGGTGTTGTGTTGTTTGTTGTTGTTGTTTTTTGTTGTTGTTTGTTTTTGTGTTTGTTGTTAGTTGTAGTTGTTGGTGGTTGATGTGTTACTTTTTTCGCATAGATGTTTCTAGGGAGAATGGAGTCACGAGCGGTAGCGTAGTGGGGGCTTCGTGGCACGACGGCGTCATCCCGTTTTTCGTCTCAACATTCGAGACGGTTTTACTGCCAAGCCGCGCCAATTGATGTTTCACATCAAAAACAAAAGTTTTTTTCATTACCTATTGTAGGTACTTTTTTCTCGCAAATGTGTTGAAAAACGTTGTATGATACACGCGCGGATTGGTATTTACAAACTCGTGACTATGGTAAGCCCTCGACTTCGTCTCGGGCTTACATTCGTCTACTCGTTTGTAAAAACCAACTTACCGCACTAGTATCATAAATAACTATTCTGTCAGGGAACGTACTCTCGGGATAAAAAGGCATAAATTATATCGGGTGTAAAAAGACAGTTTCCGAAGCCGGAAGCCACATAATATTCTACCCATTATTTGGATAATTTTTTTCCATTAGATCATAACTGGGAAACCACTGGTTCTGAAGATATTGAAGGTCAAAGAAGCAATTTTTTTTTTTACTTTTTTACGAAAATGAATTCTAAGTATTATTACTAAAAGTTTTTCCAAACAAACATTACCTGAATTTTCGATTTTTTTTTTCGAAATTACGAATTTGCAGTTACGAAAACGCAATAAATATCAAACGTATCCGACAAGTACCTACATGGCTTAGAGCGAAGGGGCGGAGTTTAACTCCACTTGCCTGTGTTCGCGTTACATTACGCGGAATAAAAAATAGTTTTATTTTTCATACCTAAAAATAAAACTCGTTTCCCATCAATAATTTTTGCGCAAAACTACTTTGTTAGACGTACCTACAGTATGCGTAGTTAACGGCTCTGTGATGCGTCTTTTTACACCCTATATATCTGGGTATGTGTATGATCTGAAATCCGCTCCAAAACCAAAAACGGTCGTTTATGACACTTTTGTTTACTACTTTGGATACGAAACATTTTGAGCCCTGTTTTAACAACGTAAAAATACCTTATCCTCTTTTTTTTTATTGGGGGGGTGGGAAATCATCCTATGACTTCTTCCGCTCTAGGGTGGAGCGGAAGGGCGTGTCACACTCTTACTGACTAAAACCCACCCCTTTTCCTCCCTGCTCTGAATGCCCAGGGGCGAGGTAACTCTTTCGAATTTATCCTCAACCCCCGGGCAGGCATTGGCCGTGGCAGGCCCCGTCCTTTTGCTGACAACTCTTTGAGGCGCGCGTGGAACACTACGCGCGTCGACTCTCGGGCCTGGTGCTGATCGGACGGCGAGTTACCCACTACTCGCCGTCCGCAGGCCCGATACCTTATCCTCTTTGTAACAAACGCAACATAGGATTCTTTAATCTTTATTTTCTACGCTTTGCTACTATTTTTTAATCAATGAGGGCGCCACTTGGCGGATATATACGCCTTAAGGCGTGCTTGTTAACGAATGTCTAAACGACTTAACATGCCTGCAGTCATGGGGTGCGTTACCTTACTTCGAAAAGTGTAACAACGAATAACACGTCCCCGTAAGTTTACTATAACGAAACACTTAACAACGCATGCACGTTACCACGAAAAACTTAACGCCGTAGCCATGCGATCTCGAATAACAAAATCTCGAATTCACCAAATCGAATTACTTAACAACGAATGCACGCTACCACGAAAAACTTAACGCCGTAGCCATGCGATCTCGAATAACCAAATCTCTAACGAAAAGTCAGCAAAAAAAATATTTAATCCATCAATAGGGAATATGCATGATATTTTTTATTTGTTGAATTGAAGACTTAAACTTTAACTTCTTCGTTATTTGACACCGAGTTCCGAAATTAAAGTTATTTTTAAATTTTTAGTATATGTTTTTGCTTTTTTGGAATTCGGTTGTTTTTTTTTGTAAAAAAGTTTTTATTAGTACATTGAGTAATTACTAAGTACGCCTAGTAATAATAGTAGTATAATTATTTGTAATAATTGCGCCTTTTCTTTGAATAAATAAGCGCTCTTAAAGGCAATATGCATGAAAAAAATATTACTTATTTATCCGGTTTATCGATGAATATACTTAAAGAGAGTACGAACAGTGAAAGCAGAATCAAAATTGATCAAAAATTAAACGAATTATAACAATTTTAAAGAAATATATCTGTGCCTCTCTCGAAAACGCAGATTTTTATGTCAGTTGTATCATATGGGCTTCATGTCCTTTGACGTCAAAGAACACGTCGGACTTCTCTTTCTAATTATCAACTTTAAAGCTTTATGACTTCGTCGCTGATGCTGATATTTTGAATATTCTTTAATATTTGTTCACTATAGTTAATAAGTCTTCAATTCAACAAATAAAAAAATATCATGCTTAATGATGGATTAAATATTTTTTTTGCTGACTTTTCGTTAGAGATTTGGTTATTCGAGATCGCATGGTTACGGCGTTAAGTTTTTCGAAGTAGCGTGCATTCGTTGTTAAGTAATTCGAATAGCTGAATTAGAGATTTGGTTATTCGAGATCGCATGGCTACGGCGTTAAGTTTTTCGTGGTAGCGTGCATTCGTTGTTAAGTGATTCGAATTGGTGAATTCGAGATTTTGTTATTCGAGATCGCATGGCTACGGCGTTAAGTTTTTCGTGGTAACGTGCATTCGTTGTTAAGTGTTTCGTTATAGTAAACTTACGGCGACGTGTTATTCGTTGTTACACTTTTCGAAGTAAGGTAACGCACCCGCAGTCATGCAGGCATAGCCACAGAATAAAATAATAGTACTAACGGCAAGGCGCAGAGCGCTTAACTTAGTAGGTGCCTGCGGTAGTGGAGCAGTGCGGAAGGGGTTTTTTTTTTAGAGGTTGGGAACTCATCCAATGTCATCTCCCGCTCTGGGTAGAGCAGGAGGGCGTGTCAGACTCTTACTGACTAAAACCTACCCCTGTTCCTTCCCTGTCCTGAGTGCCCAAGTGCGCGGTAACTCTGTTTCAAATTTATCCACATTCCCTGGGTAGGTATCGGCCATGACGGGCCCCGTCATGGTTTGCTTACAACTCTCTGAGGCGCGCGTGGAAGACTACGCGCAGTCGACTCACTGCTCGCCGTCCGGAGGCCCGGGTCTACGGTGGCCGGAGATAGTGTCGCGACGTCCTCCGCCCAGGGTGTCTCCTGCGGCGGCTGCTGCTGAGGGCGTGAGGGCGACTCTGTTGTTGAGCCTCCCTCACCCATTCCGCCTCCTCCTTCACGAGCATTACTGCTTGGCAGAAGGACGAGACTGCTTCCCATTCCCTCTCGACATGAGATGTAACAGAACTGTCGCAAGTTAGTAAAATAACAATAATAACCTTCAATAATGAAGCGGAGCCTGTTGTTCCTTTCAGACACGAGGCCCACCTCGCGCTTCTTCAGCACGAACATCTCGTCAAACTGCTTGTTGAACCACAGCCGCATGTTCTGGGTGTTCAACTGCAAAATGAATTGTTTAGAAGCGTCAGGTAGGCCTATCGATCAAGTTGTTGATGTTTTAATTTATGAAGAGCAGCTTGGAGTCGGCCCATTGAATTTCATCAAACATTGGGTGTGTCCATTTTGGTGGAAGAGCATATGGGTAGGTTACATGGGCGCCGACAGAACTATTTTCAGAGGGGTGCATCTTCAAATCTTCAGAACATCACCTCATACAGAGAAAGAATTAATTCAAAACTTTTTTACAAACAAACAGAACCGACTTCCAAAAAAATACAAAAAAAGTGCAAAATAACTTTAATTTCGGAAGCGGCTGTCAAAAAACGAAGAAACAAAAACAGAAACACCGACTTCCGAAATTAAAGTTATTTTGCACTTTTTTTTCAAAATTCTTTTTTATCCGAAGGAGTGTACTCCAGAGGTGGTCCCATATAAATTGATTCAGCACTTTGAAAAAATCAACCTAAACAAAAAATATGTATATGTCGCAGCCATCTGGTTAAATTCGCCATTCAATTGGACGCCTAGGCCGTTTATTAAACGCCATTCATTTAAATGACTGAAGGATAACCAGCCAAGTCGTTGATGTCGTCTAATCATTTAGTTAATTTGGATATTGATGAGTTTATGATACCACTGATCATGATTATGTGTGTACAAAAGGTAATGTTAGGATGTAAGAGCGAGCGTAGCGAGTTCGGGACTTGGGGCATCCCGACTCGTCTTTTTTAAAAAACCATTGAGCCCCGCCTCGCGGGGCGCCGACTACGCCTTTTAAATAAACTGAATAACTAATAAGAAGTCGGTGTTTCTGTTTTTGTTTCTTCGTTTTTTGACAGCCACTTCCGAAATTAAAGTTATTTTGCACTTTTTTTGTTTTTTTTTTTATTGTCTGTTCTATTTTTTTGTAAAAAAAGTTTTTGACGGCACGGTTGGCGCAGTGGTTATGATAGTAATAGAGGAGTATGGAAGAAAAAGACATGTTGCGCCGACCCCAAATAAATTGGGATAAGGGCAGGAGAATGATGATGGTTGGCGCAGTGGTTGAGCGATTGACTCCTGCGTTGCGTGTCGCGGGTTCGATCCCGCACGGAAAAAACATTTGTATAGCCTACAGATAGTTATTCCGGGTCTGGGTGTTTTGTGTATGTGAGTTTAGATATTTGTAAACGCACCCACTATACAGGGAGTCATTGCTAGCACGGGGCGAAGTTCTTATTAAATAATTTTCTAAAGTTAAAAAAAAAAAACTACCCACCACGTACCAATATCATATATTGGTGTTACAATAAAGAATAACAAAAATGAACGAGATGGAAGACATTATATTGAAACAATTTTTTTAATAATATTGTTACGTCGACTGTAATTACTCTGGAACGTTCTAGAATTTGGCCGAAGTTTCCAGACGATTCTACTACGTTCGAGAACATTCCATTGTGGTACTGAGTAGAAGTTCATAGATGTTTCTAGAACCTTCCAATAATTGATACTATTGGATAGTTCGACAATGTTCTGGAAACTTCTATGACTGTATAAATAGGCTGGGCGGGCGGCGAGTGAGTCAGTCTGTTTTCGACTACGGATGCGAATGTAAGCGATTACAAAGCGATTACGAAGAGAATAGTGAATATTAGCGAGTTATTATTTGTGTGAATAAATTGTTGAAGTTAATAAAGGATATTTGGTTAATTATTCGGTGTAAAATAATTTAACCCATACCCAGCTCGTAACATTATGAATTAGGTTAGTTATTTATAGTTATCATTTACATCATAAATATTAGTTAAAGATATTGTGCAACTAGAACATGTAAATATGTGAGTATATTTCTTCTTAATGTTTTTTTTTTTGTTACGCGCTTGTGCTTAGAAATGTCGGAGCCATCTGGTTGAATTCGCCATTCAATTGAACGCCTAGGCCGTTCATTAAACGCATTCAATTAAATGGCTAGGCCGATACTTACTTCAACTAGAATCACTCAACGTTTAACCACTTGGCGTGTTCAATGTCAGCCATTTGAAGATGACTGACCAAGACTCAGCCAAGTGGTACAAAACTTCAAGTTAAATGAAAAATGATCAAAGATGGGGGTTAGAGAGAGGGTTTATTAAGATATAAAATCATAAATATCTCGAAAACGGTAAGTCCAATCGCAAAAATAACCAAAATTTGGGCTCCCTTTACAAAACACCGTAGAAAGATCCATACGATATAAATTCGTAAAAAAAAAAAACAATCCGCTACGAGTGCTACGACGGTCGGTGACGGTGACGGTGATGCGCGAGTTCAATAGTTTTTTGCCATCTCAAAAATGCCTAACGCGCATAAAGAAGTTTTCTCTTCAAAAAACATTATTTATTAGTTATTCAGTTTATTAAAAAGGCGTAGTCGGCGCCCCGCGAGGCGGGGCTCAATGGTTTTTTAAAAAAGACGAGTCGGGATGCCCCAAGTCCCGAGCTCGCTACGCTCGCTCTTGCATCCTAACATTACCTTTTGTACACATGTGTGTACAAAAGAGAGAGAGTGAGATGAGTTTGTGATACCACTGATCATGATTATGTAATCATGATCAGTGGTATCACAAACTCATCAATATCCAAATTAACTAAATGATTAGACGACATCAACGACTTGGCTGGTTGTCCTTCCCCCATTTAAATGAATGGCGTTTAATAAACGGCCTAGGCGTCCAATTGAATGGCGAATTTAACCAGATGGCTGCGACATATACATATTTTTTGTTTAGGTTGATTTTTTCAAAGTGCTGAATCAATTTATATGGGACCACCTCTGGAGTACACTCCTTCGGATAAAAGAATTTTGAAAATCGGTCCACAACTGACAGAGAAATCGGTGGACATACATAAAAAAAACAAACATACTGTTACGTCGACTGTATTACTCTGGAACGTTCGAGAATGTGGTCGAAGTTTCCAGAAGTTTCCACTAGGTTCGAGAACATTCCATTGTGGTACTGTATAGAAGTTCATAGATATTTCTAGAATATTCCAGTATAAGATAGTTCGACAATGTTCTGGAAACTTCCATGACCGTATAAATAGGCCGGACGGCGGGCGAGTGAGTCAGTCTGATTTCGACTACGGATGCGAATACAAGCGATTACGAAGAGAATAGTGATTATTAGCGATTTAGTGTTTGTGTTTATAAGTTGTTGAGTTAATAAAGAATATTTGGTAAATTAATTGGTGTAAAATAATTTATCCCATACCCAGCTCGTAACAAATTGGTGTCAGAAGTGAGGGATAAATTATGCCAATTTTACCAAAGGACGACACGGACGGTATTCGTACAAGGAGTCAACGGCAGCAAGACATGGATCAGAGGCGGTTTGGAGATTCTCCGATACAGACGCCGGGTGGTGTTCAGCCTACGACAGAGCCAGTCGCTGGCCCATGTGGAGTTTCTTTAGCACCAGCGGTGCCAGACTTGTCTGCGCTAATGGCGCTGTTGCAGGAACAGGCTCGCCGTCAAGAAGAGCAGGCCCACCGCCAAGAAGAACAGGCCCGTCGAATGGAAGAGAAGCTTCAACAAGATAAAGAGGAGCAGGCCCGCCGCCAAGAAGAACAGGCCCGTCGGGTGGAAGAGAAGCTTCAACAAGATAAAGAGGAGCAGGCTCGCCGCCAAGAAGAGCAGGCCCGTCGGTTGGAGGAGAAGCTTCATCAAGATAAAGAGGAGCAGGCCCGCCGCCAAGAAGAGCAGATGCTCCTCATTAAAGACCTTCACTCAACACTTGGCAAAGAGTTCAAGGTGATGAAGGAGCAGGTTCACCAGCATGAGAATCGCATCTCAGAAGCTGAAGTTCAGATTGCTGGGGTGAAGAAGGCTTTAGGTGAACTTAGAGCTGGAGACGGGGTTATGCCTTCAGTGGTTGCTGCACCTTCGGCACGTGGATTTAAGGTGCCGCCATTCGACGGAACATCTTCATGGTCGGCCTACAAAATTCAATTTGAAGCCGTTATGAAGGCGAATGGGTGGACCAAAGAGCAAGCCATGACCGCGCTCACCTTAGGCCTCCGAGACCAGGCCCTAACCATACTTGAGGCTCTTGGCAAGGATGTGACCTATGAGCAGCTGCTGGAAGCCTTAGAGTCCAGATATGGTGACACGCACTTGGAGCACGTATTTCGTGCTAAATTAAGAGATCGTGTTCAACGTAGTGCCGAGAACCTACAGCAGTGGGCCTTGGAAGTTGAAAAGTTGGTTCGGAAGGCATACCAGTCTGCCCCTGCACTCATCAATGGCAATCTGGTACAGGCGTTCATCGACGGAATACGTGACTTGGAAGTTAGAGCCGCTGTAAGACTTGGGCATCATGAGACACTGAAGGACGCCTTGGCCCATGCCTTGGAAGTAGAGGCAGTGAGGCAAGACCATCGAACACACCGTATCAGGGAGGTTGTGGCATCACCTGTACGCGATCGTCCGCAAGGTTATAGCCCTAGGTGTTACTCTTGTGGAGAAAGGGGTCATCTTCGGTCAAGCTGTCCAAAGCGAAGCACGCTGAGAGAAGATCAATCCCAGCAGGAAAGGGCGACTGATACGACTGCCCAGCAACAGCAGGGAAACGAGTAAACGCCAGGACTGGGGGGCGGGTGCTGGCTAGTATTGAAAGAGCCCCGAGGATCTCGATCTCACAGGCCCATGACGGAAATAGTCTGATCATCAAAGGCGAAGTCAACGGAAAACCATGCAAATTGACGTTAGATACTGGAGCTTCTCACACGGTCGTCAATTCTCACTTAGCAAGTCGGTTAAGTCGACGTATACAATTACTGACAGCTACCGGTCAGCACATAATCGTCCGAGGCAGGAAGGAGGTGGAGTTAAAATTAGGTAACAAAATTTATCGGCATAATGTCATCGTGGCTGACATAGTGGACGATTGCATTCTGGGTTTAGACTTCATGCGGAAACATCGTTGTGAGATCGACGTTGATCAAGGAGTATTGAAGTGTGGTACGGAGGAAATCTTCATGGAAGGTGTACCATCAGGAAGAGTGTTCCGTTTGAAATTTGACGTGTCAACACTTTTGGAAAACTGTGATTTAACGGAAGTAGAAATGGATAAGGCTAAGAAGATGTTACTTCAGTACGCCGACTCTTTCTCTACAAATGATGCTGACATAGGAAGAACAGGAGTGGTTCAGCACAAAATTAATACTGGCAACGAGTTACCAATCCGTCAACGACCAAGAAGACTGCCGGTTGCACGTGAAAAGGAAGTGGAAATGATGATTGAGGGTATGGTCAAGGATGGTGTTATAGAGCCTTCATCGAGTCCATGGTGTTCTCCTGTGGTCCTGGTGAAGAAAAAGGACGGCAACACACGCTTTTGTGTGGACTATCAACGATTGAACGACGTCACGAAAAAGGACAGCTACCCACTGCCTAGGATCGACGACACATTGGATACACTGACTGGAATGAGGTGGTTTACCACGCTAGACTTGAAAAGTGGCTACTGGCAAGTGGAAATAGACCCTAAGGATAAGGAGAAAACTGCATTTTCAACAGGAAAGGGGCTATGGCAGTTTAAAGTTATGCCATTCGGATTGTGCAATGCTCCTGCGACGTTTGAAAGGCTAATGGAGCAAATACTTGCCGGATTGATCGGAGACGCATGTCTTGTCTATTTAGACGACATTATTATCGTGGGCCGTACATTTGAAGATCACCTTCAAAATCTCAATCGAGTGCTGTCAAAAATCCGGACGGCTAATCTTAAATTAAGTCCGAAAAAATGCTCATTTTTCAGACGACAAGTGAACTTTTTAGGACACATAGTTTCGGAGGAAGGTGTTCAGACAGATCCGGAGAAAATCGTCGCCGTCAAGGATTGGCCAGTTCCGAAAGACAAGACGCAGGTCAGAGCATTTCTGGGTTTGTGCTCCTACTATCGGCGGTTTGTCAAGAATTTTGCCGACATTGCAAAACCTTTACACAAACTCACTGAGGAGAAGCAACAGTTCTGTTGGGACGAGAATTGTGACATCGCATTTCGGGAATTAAAGAAACGTCTGTGCAATACACCTATTCTGGGATATCCTGACACTGAAAATGACTTCATAGTTGACACAGACGCAAGTAATACTGGAATTGGAGGCGTGTTGTCTCAACGGAAAGGAAACCAAGAAGTTGTTATAGCTTACTACAGCAAATCTTTATCCAAACCAGAAAGAAATTACTGCGTCACGAGACGGGAGCTACTCGCAGTAGTAAGGACATTGCAACACTTCAGTAAATATTTGCTGGGACGGAAATTCCAATTGCGAACTGACCACGCTGCATTAAAGTGGCTATTGCAGTTCAAGAATCCAGAGGGACAAGTGGCAAGATGGATCGAACTACTACAAGAGTTTGACTTCGTAACGGAACATCGTAGTGGGAGAACTCACGGTAACGCAGATGCACTGTCGAGAAGACCTTGCCCTGAAGACTGTAAGCATTGTACCAAGCAAGAGACTAAGGAAGTAGTTCCCGTGAGGATGCTAAGAATGGATCTCAGCAATGAATGGAAGGAAACCCTACAGCTTGCTCAGCAAAATGACACGGACCTCAAACCGATCTTTGAGTGGATTAAAGCTGGTGCTCCGAAGCCCAAGTGGAGTGATGTTGCGGCGTTAAGTACCATCACAAAGAGCTATTGGGCACAATGGAACAGCTTGGTTATCCAGGATGAAGTCTTGTGCCGTAAATGGGAAAACGCTCGAGGAGACAACTGTCATCTACAAATTGTTGTCCCCAAAGCCAAAGTACCGGATGTTTTACGGCTCTACCATGATGGATGTTCAGGAGGACATATGGGGGTAAAAAGAACTCTACTGAAGATACGAGAGCGGTTTTACTGGATTCACTGTCGAGAGGATGTTGAGGACTGGTGCCGCAAATGTACCAGTTGTGCGGCTGTGAAAGGACCCCAGACACGCAGCAGAGGTGCTTTACAATTATACAACGTGGGAGCCCCCTGGGAACGGATAGCACTAGACGCTGCAGGACCATTTCCGGAAAGTGAAAACGGAAACAAGTACTTCATGGTTGTCATGGATTACTTCACGAAGTGGCCAGAAGTCTTCGCCATTCCCAACCAAGAAGCAACAACAGTCGCAGATAAATTGGTTCAGGAAGTCTTCTGTCGTTTTGGAGTACCCTTGGAAATTCACAGCGACCAAGGGAGGAATTTTGAATCACAAGTTTTTCAGGAGACTTGTCGACTGATGGGTACTCACAAGACCAGAACCACTTCTTACCATCCGCAATCTGATGGAATGGTAGAACGTTTCAACCAAACGTTGGAGAGATATCTGGCAAAAGTTGTGGAAAGCAGGCAAAGGGATTGGGACAAGCACATACAGCCATTTCTTCTGTCCTACCGTAGTGCAGTTCACGAAAGTACGACTGTAACACCAGCCTTCGCGAACTTTGGAAGGGAATTACGGTTGCCTGCAGATTTAATCACCGGAACCCCCCCTGATGCCCCACGCAGTGTAACCGATTATGCGAATGACTTGCGTAACAAGTTGAATGATGTATATGAGCATATCAGACAATCCGGCCAACAAATGTCTGATAAGATGAAGACCCGATACGACCGGAAGGCAAACCATAGAGGTTTTGACGAAGGTTCACTGGTGTGGTTGCATAACCCAGTGCGCAGCAAAGGGAAGTCTCCCAAATTGCAAGCAAAATGAGATGGACCATACCGAATCGTGACCAGGATCAACGATGTCACCTACCGAATACAGAAGGGTCCACGAGGTGCGCCTAAGATTGTCCATGTAGACCGTTTGGCGCGATACTACGGGACTAATGATGCTCGGGACGAGCATGTCTAAGGAGGGGGCAGTGTTACGTCGACTGTATTACTCTGGAACGTTCGAGAATGTGGTCGAAGTTTCCAGAAGTTTCCACTAGGTTCGAGAACATTCCATTGTGGTACTGTATAGAAGTTCATAGATGTTTCTAGAATATTCCAGTATAAGATAGTTCGACAATGTTCTGGAAACTTCCATGACCGTATAAATAGGCCGGACGGCGGGCGAGTGAGTCAGTCTGATTTCGACCACGGATGCGAATACAAGCGATTACGAAGAGAATAGTGATTATTAGCGATTTAGTGTTTGTGTTTATAAGTTGTTGAGTTAATAAAGAATATTTGGTAAATTAATTGGTGTAAAATAATTTATCCCATACCCAGCTCGTAACAATACAGTCGAACACAGAACCTCCTCCTTTTTTCGAAGTCAGTTAAAAAGGAGGCAAGGATGAGAAGAAAATGAGCTAGAAAATTTTTGCACCTCGCCTCGGTTGTACTTGGAATCATATTCTAAGAGATATTTTCTATAAATATTTTGAATGTTTTCGTATATAATATCAAAAGCCACGGGAGTGCAAGTGCAAAAAAAGGGGGATGTATCCCATGGTAGTTCAGTGCCGCAAAGTAGCCTTTTAAATTTCTCCCGAAATCCGAAAGATGTCGTTTAGTATATATGACAACATTCTGTCTTTTACACATTAAAAGTTGAAAGGTTTATTGATGTTCGTTGGTGGTATCTAACACTTTGATATTGGGTTGACCTTGCATAGTTCGGAATTTCAATAGAATACCAGGCCGACTTTGGCTTCTTTAACACTGTCGTGCTGTAAAACTTACCTTAACCATTTCATAGAGCCAGTTCATTTGCAGAAAGCTGTAGGCCTCCATCTGCGGGATCATGTACTTGGGGATGGTCACGTGGCGGTGCGCGGTGGAACCCGAAAGTACGTAGGGCTCTGCCACCACATTCGTGGTGGATTCCTCGTCATCCTGCGACGCAATCGCCATGCTGACGCGCCGAGAATCGCGCATAGTCTCAGTCGATTGAGATTTCTCGTTCATGATACTGGCTGTCCTAGGTTATCACATAGAAACTTAAAAACGGAAATCATTTATTTATTTTGTTGCATCTACCATGTTTTTTTATGCCACAGAGTGGCAAACAAGCAGGTGGCCCACCTGCAGGCGTAGTATGACCAATTCTATCTCTATTCTACCAAGAATAGACAAAGCTCTTTTTATCTAACTTGATATCTTTTCTGCCCGAGCAACATGTTTTACATTGTAGACTTTTGTCGACTGAAGAATAGAAACATTTCTTCTCTTCAGTTTTAACATCGCTTGCTTAGAACGGTAGAAATCTTTCTACAATCTGTCATTTTGTCTATTCTTCCGTCGACAAACCCCGTTTCTATAGTGGTCATGCTACGCGTGCTGATGGTAAGTATGGTGGTATATTCTTTCTCATGGTTGACTAACAGGTAATACCGAAGGGTGCATTCACATTAAAAGCTGGTAGCTGATGCCGGTGTGCCAGTGCTCGAAGCGTACGTTAACATTGATTGGCGTAATCATTTTTCATAATTTTTGTACCAAACAATATAATATCCAGCGTCAAGTGCTTTCAAGCGCTGGCAAGGTCTATTTGTTTGGAGTCGGTTCATGATGATTCACTCTGGCGACCCAGTAATTGACAGTATATCCCTAGAAATTTTCCATAGAGTACTTTCTAGGTTACATAACTGGAAAACACCCGGTTCAGACCATATTCATAGTTATTGGTACAAAAAATTTACGTCAGTCCATAGTTTTCTATACAATCACATAAATTTATTCATCCAGAATCCTGAATCTATACCATCCTACATAACATTAGGTACAACTTTTATGATACCTAAAAACCGTAATGATCTCATTAATCCAGCAAAATATAGACCTATAACAAGCTTGCAGACCTTGTACAAAATTATTACATCCTGTATATCTGAACTAATTTACCAACACATCGATACCAATAAAATTTTAGCTGAACAACAGAAAGGATGCCGAAAGTTCAGTCAGGGCTGCAAGGAACAGTTAACCATAGACTCAGTCATTCTTAAAAAAGTTCATAAAACCAAAACCGATCTGTTTAGTATGTACATAGACTACAAAAAAGCCTACGATTCTGTTCCCCATTCGTGGCTTATAAAAATTTTAGAGATATACAAAATACATCCCACAATAGTAACATTCCTAAAGGCCATGATGACCACCTGGACAACTGTGCTTAGACTAAGTTCTCCCACTGAAACAGTAGACACCAACCCAGTAAAAATTCAGAGAGGGATCTTCCAGGGAGATGCGCTTAGCCCTCTGTGGTTTTGTCTTGCCCTGAACCCACTATCTAATGTATTAAATGCTTCAACATTAGGATTTCAAGATACATCTACCGAAGGACATGCACAAAAAATCGATTTAAATCATCTGTTGTATATGGATGACATTAAGCTTTATGCAAAAAGTGAGGGTCAACTTCATGAATTAGCAAACTTGACAGAACAATTTTCAAATGATATTAAAATGGAATTCGGCATAGACAAATGTAAAATAAATTCAATTAGAGCAGGGCAGAATTACCAACACCAATACACTTTAGGAACAGGAGGACAGATACAACCATTAGATGAACAAGATAGTTATAAATACCTAGGGTACACAGATTCACTATAAAGAAACAAAACAAAAATTAACACAATAATTTCAACACAGACTAAACACAATTCTGAAAACACAATTACATTCCCGAAATACAATTAAAGCGATTAACACCTTTGCTATACCGGTTCTTACATCCTCTTTTGGGATAATTAATTGGACCAAAACCGACCTTAAAAACCTTCAACGAAAAATTAACACGACTATGACTAAATTCTGCAAACACCACCCACGATCCTGTGTGCAGAGATTAACACTGCCGCGGAAAGAGGGAGGTAGAGGTCTAATTGACATTCTTAACCTACACAACAGACAGATAAAAACACTCAGACAATTCTTTTTTTTCGAAAAGTGAAACCTCTATCCTCCACAAAGTGGTTACTCAAAACGACCAACAATTGACATCCCTGAATTTAAAAGATAAGCCTGAACAGAAAAATGAAAAAATTACCGACGAAAGAACTAAGCTCCTAGAATGGACCCAGAAGTCTCTACACAGTAGACATCGCCAAGACTTATCCCACATAAATGTCGACAAAGAAGCGTCGAACGCGTGGTTAAATCGAGGCGAACTCTTCCCAGAGACTGAAAGGTTCATGTTTGCTATACCTACAGGACCAGGTAATTTAAACCAAGAAGAAAATATATCATAAAAAATTTAAATAATGACACATGTAGAAGATGCAATAGTGCCCCTGAGACAATTCAACATATCACAGGCGCGTGCAAGTCAATAGCCCAAACAGATTACAAACATAGACACGACCAAGTAGCCAACGTAATACACCAGAAATTAACTCACCAGTACAAACTCATAGACTCCGTTGTACCATATTACAAGTACAATCCAGAGACTATATTAGAAAATTCCTCAAAAAAACTGTATTTTGATTGCGGCATTTTTACTGACAGAACAATTCATTTCAATAGACCAGACATTACACTTATAAACAAAACTGCATATTTAATCGATATTGCTGTACCTAATACTCATAATTTACAGACCACAATAGTAGAAAAGCTAACCAAATACATCGAACTAAAAGATGAAATTACCCGAATTTGGCATCTGCAAAAAGTTACAATAGTACCAATAGTTTTGTCGACAACAGGAGTAATACCAAAACATCTTCACCAATCCCTTAATTCTCTTAGCTTACCCCCCAAATACCTACCATCTACTGCAAAAGGCAGTGATCTTAAACACATGCAGACTCGTGAGAAAGTTTCTGCAATGTGAATCAGAAAACCATCATTAAAACTCAAATACGCTACCATCTTCCATATAATCTTCTGCGCGTGGCCGCACTTCATCTATCCCAGATTCCAACTAATAATCACTTGGCTTAGGCCCGTATTATCAGCTCTTCCCGGCTAGCCGAGAACATAAAACATATGTCAAAATAATAATAATAATTTATTTTTCCATAAATTACATACCAAACAAATACAATTACATGATCACTTTAAGCTTAGTATAGAATAAAACAGCAAGCCATCTGTGCCTGAACTAGATAAATAAATATCTTCTGTAACTCAGGCATCAGCGCTCTTCCCTAAAAATATGGACATTTTAAAGCTAGCCAGTTCTTTTTACTCTAATACATCACAAACAAAAGAAAGTACGTTGAAATAGAGGCCTCCCTGTGTGTAGAATGTAAGTGAATGGGTGAGCGTGGGAGGGTGAGTACGATACCTAACAAGGAACAGATAGGAGGTTTTCAGTCTCATCATAGGTTAGGTCATGAATATATTCAAATAATTTATTCTTAAATATTTTGTAGGTTAAAGCATGTACGAGTATGTCAAGAGTTTTATTGATTCTATTATACAAATACGGACCTAGGAAACAAAAGTACCTATGTACAAACGGGTGTCTAAACGCGGGTTTGACGGCGTATGCTATATATTTATGTTGCCTAGGCTGTATAATAGGTTCGAGATAAATTATTTTTGAATGCTGATTCAATATAGTCAGTAGTATGAACCATTGCCGAACCGAGAGAACACCACATGATTGGTAAAGCTGATAAGTTGGAAACAAGTAAGGTCGGAAAGTGCTAACTTTAAGAATAGCTCTTTGCGCTATTTCAAGAGGTTTCATTATAGTTTTAGGCGCGCCTCCCCATACTGAAATGCAGTAACCCAAAACAGACTGAGCGAGCGCCAGATATATCCGCCCAATCAATCCGGGATCAGCAACATGTCTCAGATTCTTAAATACGTAAATTAGTTTTCTCAGGCGAGCTGTAAGTAGTTCAATATACGATTTAAAAGATAAATTTTTATCTATTATAATTCCCAAATATTTAGCCTCTCTGGTTTCGACTAAAGCTGAACATTGGCAGACATCACTGTTACAGCAATTGTGAGCAGTCAAGGAGAGCGATGGAGAAGGTACGTTACAGTTACGAATAGAAAACGTTATATACTGCGTCTTATCCGCATTTAGCGTCAGAATATTGCCCTTTAGCCAGTTACACACCACGTCCAAACCCCGTTGAGCATCACCAAACACTTGTTCCCACGTATCAGCCGAGAACAGCAGCACGGTGTCATCGGCATAAGAGATTATCTTTCCACCCACAGATGTCAGTGCATAGAGATCATTAATATATACGAGGAAAAGACTCGGACCCAATATACTGCCCTGCAGTACACCGTACGTAACAGGTAAGTCACCGCTTGTTAAATCACCAATGATGAGGTAATCTTCAAATATTTTTAATTGATTTCCTCTTATGCCAACCCATTCCAGCTTCCTGAGAAGGAGCGGTACCGAGACCGTGTCAAAGGCCTTCGCCAGAACTAAAAATATGCCCAGAGTTTTTTTACCGGAGCCAATGTTCTGTACCACATAATCAACAAGCTCATGGACCGCATCACAAGTTGACTTTCCTGCTCTAAAACCAAATTGGTTCGAAGAAAGAAGGTTGTTCTTTTCCAAATATCCAACCAATCTAGTGTTTATGATACGTTCCAAGAGCTTAGACTGCTGGAAGGATGGAAATGGGCCTATAGTTAGTAACACGGTCTCTGTCACCAGACTTATAGATTGGGTGTACCACTGACCTCTTCAAAGCAGTCGGGAATGTGCCCTGGTCCAGACACAAGTTAAAAATATGTGCTAGAGCAGGCACGAGTATGTGACGATTTTCTTTTAGCAGATAATTAGGTATAGAGTCCCATACAGGGCTGCAGACATTTTTGAGTTCCAGAATAAGGCTTTCTACTTCAGCTTCATCCGTATCCAACATTACAAAAGATTTTAATGTCTTTTTGTACTGGTCACCAAAAGCACCACTGTCATCAGACAGATATTGGTGGCTAATGATCTTGTTGGCTAGTGTTTGCCTACCGTGACAAAGAACTCATTCACACCTTCAATCGACTGTGTTGGGCAAGAAGTATTTATTAATTCGGTCGCAATATTTTTCATTTTATTTGTGTTAGTGATATTTTTTATTGCATCCCATATTTTTTTATTATTTTTACCCGCTTCCCCTAATAGTTTTTTTATCGTAAGATATTTTAACTTTTTTATTAAATTGTTACAAACATTTCTGTATCTAGTGTAGGTTAATTTAAGGGATTCGCTTTGAGGAGACTGTTTTACCTTTTTGTGGAGTTTATCTCTATGCCTCATACACCGTAACAGTCCAGGTGTTATCCATGGTTTAATGATTTTATTTCGCTTCGATAGTTTTACCATATGAGAGTTATCAACTATAGCACGCTGGATGGATTTATTAAAATATTCCATGGCAGTATTAGCATCATTAGATAAATAAATTGGTTCCCAGTCAATGTTGGCCAGGTCTTTATTTAGTCCTTCCTTATCAATCCTATTTACTGTAACTTGGGCAAGGGTTCTTTTTTGCTTATAATTGAGGGAAAGTAGAACCGCTTCATGATCAGTGATTGTGGACTGCAGGACCAGCGTAAGAGCGGTAAATTTAGATTTTAAAATCACGTGATCAAGACATGTTCTGCCATGCCTCGTTGGCAGTGTGTGCGCTGGTAAAAGACCATGAAATGAACACAGATTTAAGTAATCCATTTGTGATCTGGAGTTTTGATCTGGACAGATGTTTATATTGATATCTCCCATAATTATTATGTTCCTGAAGGAGGAGAGCCCAGCAAAAATATTGTTGAGTGAATGGAGAAAGTTATCCATGAGCTTGTTTGAGGGAGACCTATATATGGCTAGGATTGCTGTCTCAGTACCAATTTTCAGGATGAGATAGTTACAGTCTTGACACGGCGGTTCGTCAATTTTCACAGTAAGGTTGGTTTTAATGTATACAGATACACCGTCATCTTGATTTACCCATTTTGACGATGCATATGAATTGTAAACGTCTAATTTAGGTATCTGAGAACTACACGATAACCAGCACCCCGTTAAAATAATAATATCACACTCAAAACGAAGCCTATGTAACATTACAACGAAGTCATCAAAATTACGTGTAATACTGCGTATATTCTGAGTTATGACAGCGCTGGCTGAGCTATAAAATTCCTACAATCCTCAACATCACAGGACGATGATTCCGAAACCGATATTCCATCTATTTCCAAAGATATATCATCCATTTATCCAAATGTACAATAGCAAATGATCAAATTCATAATTCAGAAGCTTAGGAATAATATATAGGCAGATTATGAATTGGACGTCGCAGTCTATACTCAGCGTGTTAGAGCTGAGAACACATCCACACAATAGATAGTAATAAATATACCTACATATTTTGTTTAAATAATTATGGACTCCAGACGATATTGGTAATATAACAATCAGTTTAAGCGCAAATGAGACATATATATGAGGACCGAAAACACAACTTATTTGCGTAGTGTAGTAATTGTGAGCAAACAACATACAGTAAAAAATTGGAAAAAAATATTTCATTATAGATCACATGCAAAATAAAATGGCCCAACATGAAATATAGAAAACAATGGACATTAATAACCCAGTATCAGCCACCAGCTCCTTACGTGAATACAATGGCAACCAGCGGTCATAATGCCATTGCATTCTACAGTGTAGATACTTCAGTTGCACTTACAACTCTCCTGCAAATTATGGCACGGTATGCGAGGTGAGCGAAAGGGCTGTTCAGATATCCAGATAATTTCGCTACAGATCAGTCATGGTTCGCATGGTGACGTGAGTAACTTCGTAAGCTTAAATGGTATCAGTGGATAGTTATGAGAATACCAACCTGGGCACCCCGTCAAAAGCGGCTGCAGCGGCTCTAACCGGGTCATCCAGCGAGCCTTCCAGCCAGGGTCGGAACAGGTCCTGGTTGTTCTCCATCTCGATGCTGCGCAGAGCTTCGACCTGCTGCAGCGCCGGCCATGAGTCGCGTTGACCTGGCAGTATTGCATAGTTTTCCACCTAAACACAATTTCTAATTGATAAGCTCGTTATATTAAAAGCCAGGCTTTTGGGTGTTTACCGGGGTATCGGCTATTGAACACACACACACACGCACACACACACACACACACACACACACACAAGCACATAGCACATAGCCACACACACACACACACACACACACACACACGCACATAGTCATTACCATAAAGCATCAAATCGAACTATTCTAGAACCGTTCAGATGTGACCGCACTCCTGAGCAAATCCCTACCTGGATTCGCGCCTTTTTTTTTTGGGTAGGAAATCATCCTATGACTTCTCCCGCTCTAAGTGGAGCGGGACTCAGACTTTTACTGACTAAAAACCCACTCCTGTTCCTTCCTTGCCTGAGTGCCCAGGGGCGCGGTAACTCTGTTACGAATTTTCCCTTGGCATACAGGCATCGGTCATGATGGGCCCCGTCAGTGGTGGCTGACATCTCTTTGAGGCGCGTGTGGAAAACTACGTGACATCGACTCTCGGGCCTGATGCTGATCGGACGGCGAGCTACCCATTACTTGCCGTCCGCAGGCCCGCGTCTACGGTGGCCAGAGATCGTCCTGCGACCTCCGACGCCCAGGGCGTCTCCTGCGGCGGCTGCTGCCCAGCCGCAGTCTACCGAGTGGATATGGGGTAATATTAGTGTTCACACCAAAGCGGATTTCGCGTTTCGCTCAGGATTATCGTGTCATGTTAACCTCGCTTGCGGAGTGATTGGACGAATGTATGCCGCTGCTCCCGCGCCGCGTCGACCGGCGGAATCTGTTTCGGTATGCACCGCTCAGGTCGCTCTAGCCGCGGAACTTGACACTAAATACCTGAGCGAAACCCGCGCGGTATGCACCGCTCAGGTCGCTCTAGCCGCGGAACTTGACACTAAATACCTGAGCGAAACCCGCGCAGTATGCACCGCTCAGGTCGCTCTAGCCGCGGAACTTGAAACTACATCCAGACTTTAAATTAACAAAAAAATATAAAGATTACATGATAGTGGCTATGTATGGCAAACAGCTTGATCCTGGGCGAAACCATGGTGTCCCAGCAATTCTTCTTGATCCACGCGGTCACCTTGTCCTGGGCGTGGATAAGAGCCTCCGTATTCAGACGGATCTCCTCACGCTCCCTCTCCGCCTGGTGGATTTAAGATTGGTCGTTAACGATCAGGAAAGTTACTTATGAGAAGAGTAGTGTAACATGCGAGAATAGAATATTTAGTACCTACAAGGTGAGCTAAAAGAAGTCATCCGATGTTGTTTGGCTCTCTTTTTTTTCTAAATGAAAAACTTCGATTCTGTTTTTTGATTATGTTTATTTGAACCTTTAGAATTGTATTGGTCAAGTCGAGAAGATTATATCGGCCAAATGGGCGCCGTCACAATTGATTGCTATACGGGCTCGTTTTATGGCATTTTTCATCACTTCGGCGAGAACTTCGGGCGACAAATTCTCGCACTCGGGTCGAATGTTGTCCTTGAGGGCTTCCAGAGTCTCGGGCTTGTTCACGTAAACACAGGACTTCAAAAAACCCCACAAAAAAAGTCTGGAACGCTTAAATCGGGCGATCTTGCGGGCCAGTGCAAATCGCCTAAACGAGAGATGAGGCGATCTGGGAACGCTGCCTTCAGAATATCGGTTGTGGTTCGCGCAGTGTGTGCCGTTGCTCCGTCCTGTTGGAACCACATGTCCCTCAGTCCTAATTCGTCCAATTGCGGAAAAACAGAAAAAACTCAGTCAACATGGCCCTATAGCGCGCACCGTTCACTGTTGGCGATATTCTCGGCAGAACGGGCGCTCCGGGGCCGGCCACTCTTGGCAACGTCTCGTGTGGTCCCATACTCTTCAAGGTTGGTGGCCAAACGGCGCAGTATTTGCGCAGTCGGTGTCGGACGGCCGGGGAATCGGCGATGGAATTCGCGCTGCGCCAACACCACCGACGAATTGTTACGCAAAAAAATAGACACGATTATTCCGCGTTCTTGGGGAGTGTATTGCTCCATGGCTTGTTCACTTGTATTCTGCATCTGTCTGGCCCACAAATTTTAAAACAGATTTGACATTGGCGGCCATTTGCAAAAATGAGAGCATCTTGCAATAGGGTGATTTCTTTTGGCCCACCCAGTACAAGAGATTATACACTTAAATAAAAAACTTTAATTTCGGCAGTCGGTGTCAAATAACGAAGAAATAAAATACAAACGCCCGACTACAACTTCCGAAATTAAATATATTTCTTAATTTTTAGTGTATTTTCTTTTTTGGAAGTCGGTTGTTTTTTTTTGTAAAAAACCAATACGTATACTTAGTATGTATACGTGTTTTTCGTTTTTGTTCAGTTTTTCAAAAAGCGCTAAATCAATTTCGATATAATTTATATGGTACCTCCTCGGGAGTATATTCTTTCGGATAAAAAAAAAGAATTTTGAAAATCGGTCCATAACTGACAAAGAAATCGGTGGACATACATACATGGTTATAAAATCATCTCAGTAGTAATACTGAGATGATTTATGTTGTTTGACGGTTACCCGTTTTTTTTCTTTTTTGTGGGTTGTGAAATCATCCAATGACATCTCCCGCTCTGGGTGGAGCGGGAGGGCGTGTCAGACTCTTACTGACTAAAACCCACCCCTATTCCTTCCCTGCCTGTTTTTTTTTTAATAATAAAAATGTTTATTTATCTCCACAAAATTACATAATAATACTAGCTATAGTTGACGGATAGTTTGGCAAAAAAAATTGTAATTTGTGGGAGACTACAGCCCCTAGAACAGGGGCTGTAGTTGTAGCTGTAATGTCCATTCTCAGTAAAAGTATGGAGCGGGTGCTCAACAGTAATTTCCTGGCATACCTAAAAGCTAACGACGTCCTTAATGACCGTCAATATGGCTTCCATCAAAATCGGTCAACTGGGGATCTCCTAGCGTATGCTATTTTCATCTGGAGTGAGGCCATCTAGAAGCACTGGGAAGCGCTTCTCGACATCTCGAAGGTTTTCGACAGGCTCTAGAGGTCTAAAGCCTTATTAGTATAAGCTTCCTTTCTTCGGTCTACCCACTGGACTGTGCAGTTGGATATTAATGCTGGAGTCAGTACTTTCAGCAACATTGTTTTTGCTGCACATAAATGATCTTCTTAAGCCCGGTAGGTACCTTTGGGTATATATGCAGACGATAGCACTGTTGCTGAGAGATACGTGTCTAATCCAAGAACTATAGCGGGTCACAAATCCACTAAATGTACGACGTGTTACCGGTTCATGGTGGACATCACACCCATACGCAAAACGTTTTGGGAACACGTTCATTGTGCGTACAGCTAACGAGTGGAATTCCCTGCCAGAGTCTGTGTTTCCATAGTTAAAAGCTGAGGGTCTTTAAGTCGAGATAAATAGGTTACTTCTAGCAAGCGTGCTCTATCGTCGATCACATCATTGCTTACCATCGGGTGAACCTACCAATCATAAAAAAAATAATAGTCTTAAACATTTTTAGTTTATTTGTTTAGTTTTTTTAGTATAAACAGCTTTGATTGATATCTTATTTGTCCCAAAGCTGGGCAAGAGTCTCCATTTTTACACAACACTGACTTGCTTGTGCGGGGTCAATCCTTTCGGTAGGAGTTGAGCTTGAAAATAAAATCTTAATCTTGTAGGCTGTAGTGATCTGAATAAAAAAGTTAGCCGTCACGGCAGATGTGAAACATCTATTTTAATATTAGAATTCAAAATTTTTGTTAGTTGTTGTTGGAGTTGTTGTATTGTTGTTGGTGTTGTTGTTGGTCGTTGTTGTAGTCGCTGGTTGTTTTTCACATAGACGTTTCTAGGGAGAAGGGACTCGAGAGTGGCGGCGTATTGGGGGCGTGATACCGTTTTCCGTCACGGCATTCGAGTCGATTTTACTGCCAAGGCGCGGCAATAGATGTTTCACATCAAAAAGTAAAACCTTGAAATATTTACTACGGCTGCGCGGTACGTAAGCGCGCGGATAGGGCTGCCCACCTCTAGTATTTTAATTTCATCTACTTGAGTTTCTTTCTAGTTTTGAAATTGTAAATATTATTTAAATTATTATATATTACACAAACAAATCGTTGTGAATTAAATAAGAAATGTTCAATAAAAATACATGTTGTGTTTTTTTATTACTTAGTAG
Organism: Polia nebulosa; assembly: GCA_951329385.1. Classification (NCBI taxonomy): domain Eukaryota; kingdom Metazoa; phylum Arthropoda; class Insecta; order Lepidoptera; family Noctuidae; genus Polia; species Polia nebulosa. The sequence goes on from OX589592.1 coordinate 32,766,837, forward strand.
ATTTAATTAAAAAAATATATATATATTAAACTAGCTTCTGCCTACGGCTTCGCCCGCGTGGTATTAGAACTTCCAACCATTATTAATTATAGCCTATGTGTTATTCTGATGTCTATGCAGACATTACATCCTCACAAACTTTCACATTTATATTAGGTAGGATTTAATTGTATAAAAATCCGCATTTGGATAACTATCTAGTCTAGTCTATAACTTCTCTTTGCCATAATAAGTAAGTAGGTACTTGTACTTATTTCAATAAAATATTCACAAATCGGACGCGAAAACTAAATTACACTACGCACACCGCTCGTTCGTCACGTGCTGCATCACAACCGCGACTGTCTGTCTGTCCCATTGACATACAAATTATATGGACTTGAAATGTTTGACTATAGAAAAAACAGTTATACAAATATATGTCATATCGACGCTAAAATCACAATAATACTGCCATCTCTTTTTAACTTTCTTAATTTTGCGTAATGAAAAAGGATAACAGTGTTTTTGACGGTTACTATCATGGCAACCCTTCATTCCTAGCATCATTGAAATATCAATTTACGGCCGATTCGCTATTTTATCCTCACGTTGTTTGGTACTAAAGTTGGGTACGTCAACTGTCAAATGCTCATAAACAATGTATATATTTTGTGAATTTTGGAGTAATTTTGCTATTTAATTGTGTTATTGAGTTTGAACTCGGCTCTATTGTGGAAGTCGTCAATAGCAAGATGCCCAATTGCAATATAATCGGATTTGGCATCAAAAGAAGCGGAAATCACCCGAAGTAACTGCTAACTTTGCTCCAGTACGTATACTTAATTTTAGCTGAAATATTATTCTTTTTTTATGTTTGATAGGCTCGCGTTTGACCACTATCTCACCTGATGGTAAGCGATGATGTGGTCGAAGATGGAGCACGCTTGCCCAGAAGTAACCTATTCACTCTTGACTTAAAGACTCCCAGGTTGTAGCTTACAGGAAACAGACTCCGTTAGAGAATTCCACTCCCTAGCTGTACGCGCAATGAATGTTTTCTCAAAACGCTTTGTGCGTATGGATGGGATGTCCACGATGAACCGGTGGCACTTCGCCGTACGTCTTTCTTTTTAACAGTTGTATTTCATGAAATAATTTTCTTGTTTTTGTAGGGATAGAGTAGTGCATGCATGGCATTTTTGTTTATCGATAATGCTATATTATTATGGTTCTTTATTGGTTTTAACGTTTTACTTTCAAGGTTGCCAGCTAATAAACGAAAAAAGAGAATTTTGGTGGAAACAATCAGTGTTATAGAAAAGATGTCAACAAAAACAATTCATATTCTGTTGCCTTCATTTTGAAGAGAATCATGTTTCAACCGGACACTGAATAAAGTAACACTGCGTGACGATACTTTACGTTCACGAACCATAATGGTAAGTAACATTGTTTGTTATAAAATTGTCCAACATGATTGCGTAGTGGGTGATAAATGATGGTGATGACTTCAAGTGCAACACTTGCCTAACGGGCACAAAGAGTGATGCAGAGAATGTGTTTGAGTGTAGTCTTACTCGTACGATTAATTGGCTAAAAAAGACAAACTTGTTTATTTGGTTGCACTAAGTACATACTCCTTTTAAAGGAGTTTATTAATGTCACCAGTAGTCTGCTTTTTGTGTCAATGGACTTTTAAATTATATTATGAGGACTGTTAAGTATATTAGCAGTGTTATTCTGTAAAAATCTCCCTGTGAAAACTTGGGTGAGTTGAACATTTAGTGAGCTTATGTACAGACTGTTGTCAAAATTATCTAACCCATGCTAAAATCAAACGACTTTGGACCCTCTGCCTGTAACATTAAGGTTTATTTAATTTATATGAGCTTATCAGACAAGTGCTCGAGGACTCGATGAACAAAAATACAATAATAACACAGACACGCAAATTTGATCTTTAACACGTAACGTTAAGGTAAATCCACCCACCCAACATAGTCGGAGCCACCGGCATTATATATGTTTTTGTTAAGCTATTTCAATCATTATCTCGTTAACATTAAAGTTGAAAAGCTTTTAAGTCACACTACATAAACACTACACACACTACACACAACACTACACACACACACTATACAGGGTGTAAGGTACATGAACGCACATACGTGTTCCAGTGATTCAGTACATGATTCTGGACCCAATAGCGTTGGAATTTTTCGTCGGCTTTTTCCTAGTTTTTGAAAAAAAAAAACTGCGTTTTTTTACATTAAACTGTATAAAATCGTTATACCTATCTACCTCCATTAAATTTTTAATTAAAAAATTATTAGTTCGCTTTTTTCGCAAAAAAAACGCAATGTAAATAAAATTAAAAGAAGCTTCCTGCTCAGCTGATTTCTTAAGTTCACCGGAGGTCATCGCGAGCCCAGTAGGTACCTACGCACGCAATACCGGTCAAAGACCGCCGCCGGCATTTCTTTGTCGGCACAATGCTCACACAGACCGCCGAATTTCCTTTGTCGGCAAATGCTCACACAGACCTATGAATCTAACAGACGCGACACGTTAGGCATTTTAAGTGTCTACAAAAATTTATATCCCATTGACTACTTTTATTTGAACTTATTTTGAGGGGAGGTTATTTTTATAAACCTTCATCGAAATAAGTAAAGAAGATCTAAAAAAAATGTGTTACAGTTTACTGATAACGACTTATTTCTTAGATACATTTTTTTTATCAACAAAGTTAAGTTAAGTAATACAATACAACAACGTTACTTACTCATTTCGTTAAAACCACATTCCTACATTTCGTATACCTACATCAAAATAATTACTGAGTGAGTAGGTAAGGACGCTATCACATTTTTCCACAAATATCGGTGCTTTTCAGGTACCATTTTAATGACTTAGGAGTCACACTGCGAGGATATCTTGATTACAAATGAAAGATAATATATCCATCTCCAGAAAACCCCCATAAAAATTGTATCGCCCCATACAAAATTTTCACACAAATACGTTTTAACCATCACAATAATCGCAAAAAATGAGAAAAAATGGGGTCTGATTAGGAACCTGTACAGCTAAATACACTGCATATTCAAACTTAAAAATAATACGACATTGTTGCTTATATAGTCCTCTGTACGAGTGGCTAAATATTTTGTAGGAAAATAAATAACTTTTTCATATATGAAAAAAATAAAAAACGCTCTCAAATTTCTCCATACATTTTCTAGTACACCCGCAGCTCATCATTCCGCGCTCGGACGCGCTCGTGGAAGCACGGGTGTATCGTTTTCTCGCAAAAAATAATTACGTAATAAAGTGAGTGCCGTGTTGTATACTGTGGTTGGACGAAATTGATACTTTTTGGGACCGAAATTAAAGTAAGTATGATAATTGGAATTCGTTTTAGAAATAAATAAGTACATAGTTGTCATTTTTGATATAATTGATCTACATTACGGGTTTGGGTAAATAATGATATTATTATCTACTTAATATTATATTCAAATTAAAATGGCGGAAACAATTTTCTTTTAAGACATTCGATACAATAGTCGATTTTGGGGTTTTTGGGGGTGTGATTACGAAAATGTCATCTATTTTTTAATTAAAGATAGCGGTGTTTTTTTTTTACAAAAATTCGACATTATTTTCAATGCGTAAGAAATCAGTCAAATTAGTTGCACGTAGATGACGCTACGCAAAATGCCTGTTACTTTCATTCAGCTGTCAATGGCTTTCATTAGGTATCTTGTTAAAAAATTGCCGCGAGATGGTGCTAATTGTTTTTTCTTGTTGCTGATTGGTCGCTTTGTCTTCAAGATGATTTTGACAAGTGACAAACCTACAGCACTTACTTGCGGCGGAGCTTCCGGGAAACAACCCCAGTGTGGAGGTGTTGAGGGTGGTGTTAAGAATCAATCAATCAATCTGCCTAGCCTTTCCCCTACTACCTACAACTATGTTGGGGTTGGATTATGGCACACACCCTCTTACAGAGAGGAGGCCTGTGCCCCAGCAGTGGGGACATTAAAAAGGCTGATGATGATGATGACTTGGCTGTCAATTCATAAATTCAGAATGGTAGATGTAGCATTTGAAAATCAAACAGGCGCATGGTTATAACTTTCGTCAGCAAGTTTAGTTTTTGTTTGTTTGTGCATTGCTAAAATATTTTGTATTCGTTATTATAGATGCCACGAATTCGGAAATTTGGACAAATGAAAAAAAAAACTACACATGTAAACAAAAGTAATGAGACTTTGTAAGTATTTTCATCCAGAAATCACAAATCTACTCTGGAGTTTTGTTATGTTTTATATGAGAAAATACAGTAGATTTTTTATTTAACAGAGAGAGCAGCTTAGATGTCTCCGTAGGCGATGATGAGCAAATTGAAACTTCATTTGTAAGTTATGGCAACATCTGTTGGTACTTTGTTTTATTTGATTTACCTTAAGTACCTACAAATGTTGTGTTTTTTATTTTCAGGAGCAGGAATGCGCAATAAAAGAATTTCAGCCAAAAGGTAGAAGAATAATAGAGATGGAATACCTTTTTGAGCAGCTAATCCATATATCTTTTTGATTGCGGCGTGAAGTATCTTAGCATGATTAAAGAAAAAAGAGCTGGCCTTCATTCTAAATTTGAACTTCTTTGCAAAATGTGTGGTGAGAAGTTTAAACTTGAAACAGTGCGCAAAGAAGATAGTAAAATGGACATCAATCAGGAAGTTGTAGCTGGAATTATGTCCACTGGTGCTGGATACACCCAGCTTAATACTGTCCTTGCCCATGCTGATATCCCACCGATATCTCTGCGGTTGTATGAACTTACACACAATCGAGTTTGCCAATGGTGGGAACAAACGGCAGACAATTGTATGACTGAGGCAGGGAAAGAAGAAGTCGAGCACGCAAAACGTATCGGGAATGTGTCACCTCAAGGAGTGCCAATGATAGCCGTGATTGCGGATGCATGTTGGAGTAAGCGTTCGCGGCCATATGAAAATTTAACAGTAGCTAAAATAGAATGTAAGAACCACCTTTTGCGGAATTATTGTAAAGCCCTTGTAGCACTCTCCACCAACGCTTTTTACCACATTAAAGGCAGAAAACTAATAAAAGAAAAGTATTTAAGGTTACGTTGGGGAGTTGACTCGTCCATAAAATACTGGTCTTGTCAAGATATACCATTTTCAGAAAAAGTAATTAATATAAAAAAGGATATCCAAAATGCGCCCTACCATATATTCGGTAACCACAGTCATTGTTCACCATATTTTTGCAAAAAGACCAATGCGGAAAACTATGTCCCCGAAATGATAGCTTTTGGATTGTTTCAAAAAATTACGGATTTGGCGCATAAATTATCTCTTCATGCGTACAGTTTTGCGTATAATGTAACAAATAACTTAGTCGAAAGCTTTAATGCCAGAGTTGCTAAATATGTAGGTGGAAAAAGAGTTAATTATGCATTAAAAGGGTCATACAGCGGGCGATGTGCAGCCGCAGTTATAACATTCAATACCGGCGGCATACTACAGACATATGTGCACAAATTTATTTTTGGGACTGATGCTAACCTACGAATAATTCAGTTAGAAAATGGACGTAAGGAAAAAAATTATAAAAGAAGAAATGTTAAAAACAAAAAGTCAAATAAAAATGTTACAGCGAAAGACGCACACTATGGCGAAATTTGTCAGAAACCTGACATGGATGTACGTGAGTACAATAAAGCCAAGGAAGACTTTTTAAAATCATTAGTCATGTCTACAGAAGCGAAGCAAATTATTGAAAGAAGCACAATTTTACAGAGTGCAAGTCCGCTCTGGCTAGAGACTAGAAGGAAACTGTTGACAGCGTCCTGGTTTGCCAGAGTTTGCAAGCGGCGTGCAAATACCAACTGTGCTACTCTTGTTAAACAAATCCTATATGGCAACGATCTCAGCAATGTTCCTTCTATAAAACATGGCAAGAACAACGAGCATACAGCGCTTCAAGAATTAAAAAGTGCTTTAAATTTGGACATTCAAGAATGTGGGTTATTCATAGACAACGAATTTCCGTTTCTGGGTGCTACTCCAGACGGCAAATACGAACATGGCATTGTCGAAGTGAAGTGTCCATCATCTGCTTTTAATATGGAACCCGACGAAGCAATAAAGCAAAAGAAAATTGACTTTTGGTTGCATAAATCAGACGCTTTCATAGTCAATAAAAAAAGCAAATGGTACTACCAAGTCCAGGGCCAATTACGAATAACTGATAAAAACATGTGTGTGTTTTCAGTGTGGACAGGCGATGGTAAAATGAAATACGAATACGTAAAAAGAGACGACCAGTTCTGGAAGGAAAACATGGAAGGAAATTTAGTAAAATTCTACAATAACTGTTTACTACCAGAACTAGTTGTCCCTCGATACTCAAGGTCTATGAATCTTAGAAATCATAGCTCACACATACGCACAAACATACTGACGGAAACAAATAATATGTAAAAGCCATTTTTTAATTTTTTTTTTCAAATTTTTCGCTGTATTAGTACACTACGATGTACATTTTGCAATGTGTAACCTACCTTTATACAATATATTATATTTTTTTACTACCTATTATTGTTTTAATTTTTATCAAAAATACTGTACTCGCGCCCTAGTCTCAGTAAATAAATTGCTTACCGATTTCGGGAATAATTATTTTCAATTGTCAGCAAAAATAATATTTATAAGTAGATACAGGTATCTTTGCAAACTAACAGCAGCCTTTTTTTTGTGGGTGTGGGAATCATTCAATGCCTTCATCCGCTATGGGTGGAGCGAGAGGGCGAGTCAGACTTTTATTGACTAAAACCCATACCTGTTCCTTCAGTTGTGTCCCCAGGGGCGCGGTAACTCTATTTCAAAGGGGGATAATCATGGCTTTCCTTGTGGTATTTAATCCATACGGCAAGCACATGAAATTTTTGAAATTTTAACGTAATGACTGATAAACTTCAAAAACACTAAAAACATGACTAATATCACGCAGGTACTAAGAGGTACTTCTCTTAGTATCAGTTAAAAACTCGATTGCAAACTTACAACTAACTTTACTCAATCAATACCAGTAAAATTAAAAAATAATACTTTCAAGTACCAAGATTAGTTAAGTTACGTATAAAATCGAGCGGACAGCGGTTTCGATGTGTGTGTGCGCGTAATGTTGTTGTGTTGCGATTCAGAAACCTAAACTTGAGAGAGTTCAAAATGGCGATTGTACAGTCTATTAATTCCATTGATCTATGCGGTCTGTAAGCGTCGGCATATTCAAAAGCGTACCTACACTAATAAATAAAATTGTATTTCTTTAGCATTTCGCCGACGACGAATTTTTTGTTTTTAGTTAGTTCCGTGTTTACGTTCATCGCAAACGGATGTGCAGTTGGTAGTGAATTTAGCTTGTTATCGTAAAGTTATAAATTACAAGTTAATTGTGTTTGTTAGTATTGTGTTTTTTGTTTTGCTTGTTGAGTGTGTGCTTGTTGTGTGCGAGAGTGTTTTTAAACAACACCTCAGTGCCCAGGCAAATGCTCATGCATGAAGCATGTAGGAGCCTCGGAATCGTAAGAAATGAACGAACTTTAAGGTGAGTTTGTTCATTAGTTAAGTACACGGTTAATAACCACGTCCCTGACAGAGGTGTTCGTGGTTGGCGAGCGGCAGAGCTGTAGGTACATACGAAATTTCAAAATTCAAAATCACCAAGGTCACTTCTGTAAGGACGCGATTGGCGACCGCAGGCGCTTTATACTACATTCCTGGAGCGCAATGTAGGTACTTACAAGCTTCTTTATTATTATCTATCCTAATCTTTATTTAACCTTATCTTCAGTATTCTTGAGGGATTAAAAATGTGTGATATCAATGTTGTCGTCATTAGAATAAACAGTTAAAGGTGCCACGGAACATTATACGCATTTGTCGTTTTAAACATTTAACGCACGTATGCGCTTATGTCTATTAAGTATCTGATCTAGTTGTTTGTCACATCGATCGGAAACATCGACGTAATTTATGTATTTTTATCACAAAGTAGATAGGTAGTCTATCACACAGGAACAGGTGTGTCTGTGTGTATAAGACGTGGTAGGTAACTACGTAGTACGCGCTCGCGCGCGCCTACTTCATTGCGAACCGTTGAGATCGCATTGTTCACAATACATTGCGTGCTTGAAAATGTCAATTTCTGTAATCGATCATTACCGAGATTAATGACTATCATAATTTAGTTACTGACGTTAGGTGTAACCTTTTCGCGAAGTTTATCGGTATCTTGGGGTATCTTGTTCCTTACAGCCTGTATATTATTTTGTTTTTATAATGACTTTTATTAACTTAATGATACAAATAAGCCGTAAATTTAATTTTAATTTTTATTATGATTTTTTTTTTATTTTTTTGTTTTTTTTTTGTGCTATGATCTCTGTGGGCTATGCCTGAAATAAATGAATTATATATTTTTATTTTTTTTTAAAAATTACAACCCAATCTTTAATTTCGCGGATGCTGGTTTGATGACGAACAGCATGTGGGTTCGAAAACACAGTCCACCTATACATTAGTTTCTTTTTTAATTTGTTTTCATTAGTTTTAAATAACATGTTTATTCACTATATATAGGCAGCTATAAATTTGTAAAGCATTTCACATATGAATTCATTTTCTCGATAACAAACTTTCAAGCATAAGCATGCTTTTTTAATGTTTATGTGGCATACTAATATAAAAAGTATATTAATTTGGAGCATTTACTTACTTTATCTTACTTAAGTGTTTTAATGAAATAATAAACATTTTAAACTTGCAATCTTTTAGTTTTATTTCTATACAAACTGCCCGTTTAAAAAGAAATACCCTACGTCGTCTATTAAAATGTAAAAAAGTGTAATAAAATATCTAAATTTAGGTTATATTTGGTTTCGAACGTAGACAACGATGAACATCGCACTACCTTAGTGACCACAAGACCAACACAACTCTTATAAGCCGCATTGAAATTTGATCTTAGTTGTAATGCTAGACGCAATATTCTAAAAAATTTGAACCATATAGTATACTATCATAAAGTTTATTCTTGCACAGCACGAGCAGCCATCTTCTCCTCGTGCAAATTATTTTGTATTTTAAAAAATCACTCCATAGTAGCATTTGAATACCAGCTATATAATGAATACGAATATTTATTTTTCAACTACCCACTTATTACAAGTTACGTGAAAATATTACCATTTTAAAAAGTTTATGTATAGTCTGTAGTTCTTTACAATAATACAAGAAATAGTTTTGGAATATAAATTCTATATTGAAAGCAAAACAATATCTTTGTCGCAGAATTTGATCTCGAAACTTGTTTTTCTCAGTCTTATACACAGATCACGAGACCAGAATTATTTGAACTCAATCATTAAAATAAGCTATTACACTTATCATATTATAACAAATAGTTATAAAATATAACCTAATGCTAACGTTTTAAAGATCAAATTTGCGTGTCTGTATTATTATTGTATTTGTTCATCAAATCCTCGAGCACTTGTCTGATAAGCTCATATAACTTGAATAAACCTTAATGTTACATACAGAGGGTCCAAATTCGTTTGTTTTTAGGGTGGGTTAGATAATGTTGACAACAGACTGTACGATTGTTTAGCTCATTATCCACTCGAGAGCTACTGAACTAGTGAGCTATTGAGCGAGTGAGTGAGAAGTGCACTCAACGACCGAACGAGAACTCTTCTCAACGTACAAATTGCAAATTAAATGAGGCCATTCAAAATAATAAGTAACAATCCTAATAATAAAATTGAGAAACATCAAACATATTAATAATTTTATTGCTTGTTTACAGCCTGCAATTCCATAAAATATGTCTGGCATTTAAATTGAAAGTGATCAAAATCAGACGATCTCTCAACATCTGGATACGGTGCTCTGAATATGGTATTTAGTCACCAGCACGTCCGCTGCGCCAGGTTTAGCCGCTAACGTCTCCGCTGCACCAGATTTGGCTGTTAGCACCTCCACTGCACCAGGTTTAGCCGCTAGCACCTCTGCTGCGCCAGATTTATTGGTATGACTATTTTCAGTTTTTCTTGTCATCATTATTTGCGAATTTGATCTCAATAATTATATGTCATCGACTGAATTAAGACTGTGTGGGAGATATCTCTCGCTTGTCTTCAATATCTAGTAAAGCTTACTTTTATTTTATTTGATTTCAGGTACACATTTAAAATGATTAAGAAATTAAAGGATGTCAAAAACTGTCCAAGAAGAAAAGTCCAAAAAGAGACTTAATGAGAAAGTTAGAAAACAAACGAAAATCTTTGATAGATTTAAAAGGGAAAGAAATTGATTAAATTCAAAACCCAAAGCTTTGTTTATTAATTAAAAGTGTAATAGAGGTATACATGAATTTGAGATACAAATATTGTGGGAAGAACTACTACTACTCTACTGAAAGAATATCCCACAGAAATTATCTGAACAAAATTTAATTGTTCAGAAATGAATGAGATTGATTTGTTTAATATAAAGACTTTATTATATAGTTATTGTTGAATTAAAACCCAAAAATCATCTGCATGTTAGAAAAGATATGAGTTGGAGATGTCCGTGCCGGGAGCCCACTGCGGATTCAGCGCCATTTGTTTTCTTTGAACTTGTTGCCTCCGTCTCGAAGGTCTACTTAACGCAAGGCTCTAGAATAACACTAACACTGTTACTGTTACATTTCATTTTAATTGACACCAAATATTCGATGTACCTACTTAACTTACTGCATTTCGTTTCTTGTAATAGCTAAAAGCATAAATTCCAAGACCCTAAAAAAAACTGACTGCAAATAAAAAAAAAAATATTTTTTCAAAAAACCTGGCTAAAAACAAGTTGGTGGTAGTTATTTTAGTTCAATTATTGATTTTATGCAACCAACTACATCAGACTGCTTGAAAAGTGACTTGTTTGGAACTTTTCATTTAATTTTTTAAGTCGGGTTTTTGAAAATGTTTTTTATTTTTATTTTATACACTTCAGTGAGTTAGATTTACTAGCAAAAATATTCAGAAAACTCTCTCACACACACATACACTCATCCCCTTCATCTTAAACACCCAGAGGACAGTAACCTTGTTTAATAAAGTATTAAGTATAAGCTTTTATACCCTGTAAGTTTAGAACAATTTTTTAATGTTTACTTTTGTTCGTGAGCTCATACTTGCATCTTTAGTTTGAGGGCTTGAGGCGCTGCGTACTGAAACACAGGCGATAAACCTAGTTCGGTAGGAAATGCTAAAAATAGACACAATGGATGTGACTTTAATTTTAAGATTAATTATAAGTAGCTTGTTAACAAATTGTGTGAACATATGTACATTTTTCTGGTCTAATAAAGATTATTATTATTATTCCATTTTTTTATTTAAAAAAACATACAAATTTAATTTTTTAAATATTTAGGTAATAAGAAAAACATAAATAAATACAAAAACATTTAAAAATATAAAAAGTAGTTGCCCACCGGTATCAGGAATAGGGTCCAAGCTACCGGTGGTCAGGGCTCCTAACAAAGGAATCTCCTAACAATACGCGCCGTGTCCAGGAGTACTGCTTTCTGGATCAAGCCCTTGATCCAACTGCCCAACGAGAGCCTCCTGAGATGTTGGTCGAAGCATTGGCCGTCACGACTATCGGCACAATGACTGCTGTATCCACCTCCCACATGTCGACAACCTCGCGAGCCAGATCAAGATACTTTGCTTTTTTATCTTTCTCAGCCTTCACGAGGTTCTCGTTATGAGGGACAGCTCATTCAATTCTTGTGCGACGCTCTTGTCGATCTATCACCACTATGTCAGGCTTATTGGCAACAATAGTCCTATCAGTGATGATAGATCGATCCCAATACAACGTGATATTGCCATTTTCGAGAACTGGGTCGGGCTCATACCTATAGTACGGTCCTTCAGATTCCACAAGATTGTATTTAAGAGCAAGTTGCTGGTGGATAATCCTGGCTACAAGGTTGTGTCTATGCAAATAGTCTCCGTTAGCTAGACGAGAACAACCAGAAATAATCGTCCCGCCCTGTCCCGAACCCTCCAGTAGTGTACTGAGAGGGTTGAGGGCCAGACAAAACCACAGTGGACTCAGACTGTCACCCTGGAATATGCCACGCTCGATCCTTATCGGTTCGCTGTTCTCCTGTATCTGCCGACATCCTGGATAGTGAAGGACTGTACTCCACTGCCCCATACACGACATCAGGAAGGTGCGCAAAGTTGCATCAACTTTGTACAACTCTAGCACCCTCATGAGCCATGCATGTGGCATTATTATTATTATAGATTTTTGGAATCGTCTCCTCGAACCCTTTATTTTGATACCCCACTTAATATAGTTAGTCGACTTTAATTTTTTTTCTTTTTCACAATTTATGGCGTCTGGTGGTCGCCATATTTTATTTTGATTACTGTCATGTCATTAGTAGCACTTGCAAGATTAAAATAAATCAATTGATGTAAGAATGATCAAAATCGGCCCACGCTTTCGGTCAGGGGTCAGGAGTCAAGTTCAAATGCTGTAAGCATAAGAATGTAGGACGCAGCTTCCTACTTTACATGTGATTTATTATGGAAAAAACTTTATAAAATGGTCGGATCATAAACTTCACTTTATTTTTGGAAGAACAATGCGGTCTTAGCAAAAGGTTGGAACACAAACGTCCACGTGTCCAGAGATGACCAGGGTTAGATGACCACGGCTAAGATACTGCTTGTGGATCTCCTCACTGGACCTTTAATCTTCGATCTTCGAACGATAGGGTAAAAGTGATTCATCATAAATTGTAAGTTCAACATACAATTTTCTGTGTACTGAGTGCCATCTGGTGTTATGCAGTGTTGACAATAAATGTGAAAAGTGAAGGCCAAATTAAAGGACTCTTATTTGCTACAGACAAACCACATGCAATAAACCCGAAGATTGGTAACTAGGGTCTCATGCAATAAATTATCTTTGACGCTAGCCGGTGGAAGAATAATTTCTTTACAATTGGCGCCCAACGTGGGGCATGAGGTTTGTTTGAGGTAATTTATCTAGAGTTATGGTTAAGCTTATTAGCTAATTCTTATTTAATTATTTTCTTTTAGGTCAAACATTTTGACACTATTGTGGTTACAGGGCACATTGTTGAAAATTTAAAGTTTCCAATTTTAAGCCTTTATGTTTATTAGTTAAAACTTAAATAGTGTTTAACTTAATTTGTAAACATGTTAAATATTAATTAAATTGCTGTGACAATTTTTTCACTGATTTTATAAGCACATGGCAAAATTTTAGGTTGCCTGTCTTATGCATTATTAATTAAGGGTTAAACTTAAATGGTGATTAACTTAATTATTGGAGTTGTTCAATACCTAATATTATTGTGAAGGTACTTAATTTGAGGTTATCAGCACATGGTTTGTTGAGCCTCATCCCTTGATATGTATTCTTGAATTTAATGATTGTAACAACTCATTTATATTAGATGCACCTATGAGTGTCTAATATTAGCTTCTTATGTTCACTTAGTGAAACTTAAACTATAATTTGTATTGATCACTATTGTTACAACTAATGGTAAATTTTTTTACACTTAATATTATATAAAATTAACTTGTTAATTTAACTTAAGTATAGAAACTTAAGATAGATTTCTTTTGTTCAGGATGTATAAATTATGGGTTGATTACCTTCTTAGGTAGGAATTTGTACATGAATTAAATTGTTTTAATGTTTCAGTCGATCCAAATGTATCCGGAGATGAGATCTGCAAGCGGTATCGTGGTCTGTGTGGCAGTTTCAAGTAAGAGGACTACCTACGGTGGCCGATGAGGTACGCTTGTGTTCGGAACCAATTGCTGACTTGTACCGTTTACTTAGATAGTTGACTGTGGATAGATAGTGAAATAGTCAAACGAATTTTAACTTGGTCTCAATATTTAATGAGGATTTCTCGGATGACTATAATACTTCACCAGAGTTATTAAAACTTTAAAATTTACTTAATTACTTTATTAGTATAAAAACTTCTCAATTCTCCTAGTAACTAGTGATACCAACTTTTATAATTGTGGGATATTTACTCAAACATATTTATTGATGATCCCACAGGCGCCCAACTTAATTAAATAAAACTCAATTTAACTTTTATTTATTAAATTCTTTTAATTGAATTCACCTATGGAATTATATGTGTAATTCACATATTAAATTGATTATAGGACATCTTATGGTTTGTTCACTAAAAGATACATGATAAATGTATCTGGTATATTGAATATCCGAATTTGTTTAGATGGATAGTTGAACCCCAATTCGTTTATTTTGTTAACAATTGGCTAGGATATTCGTAAGTCTGTCCATTAAAAGATACACGGTAAGTGTGTCTGGTATATTGAATACCCAAATTTGTTTAGGTGGGCAAATAGTCCTCAATTCACTCTCAGATACTCGTAACTAAATTTAACTTTTATTTATTAAATTCTTTTAATTGAATTCACATATGGAATTATATATTTAATTCACTTATGGAATTGATTATAGGACATCTTAAGATTTGTTCAGAAAAGATACATGATAAATGTGTCTGGTATATTGAATATCCGAATTTGTTTAGATGGATAGTTGAACCCCAATTCGTTTATTTTGTTAACAATTGGCTAGGATAAGTCTGTCCATTAAAAGATACACGGTAAGTGTGTCTGGTATTGAATACCCAAATTCGTTTAGATGGGCAAATAGTCCTCAATTCACTTTTAGTTTTTGGCTTGGGGTTCATGCTTAAATTGCTCCCAAAGCAAGCCAATACTTTGTAATTTGATTAAACAGTTTCTGATAAACTTGTTTAATTAAATTAACCTTAATGCTTTTGAATTTCAATTATATAGAATATGATTTTGTAAATTACTTAACTACAAAATTAAACTCAATACATATGATAAATCACAATCACTTAGATTTGTGATGTGATGTTACTTTCTTTAAGAAATTGTTGTTAGGGTATTACTGTTACTTACTTGGATTGGAGATTGAGGGTAATGAAATGAAACTTTATACTTACCTACTCATTGAATCTAAATTACTTGAATAAGAGATTAATGTTGTCAAAACTAAATACTTATTTTTATTAGTTTTGAAATAGTTTCTTGTGAATACTTGATACTCCTAGTATCATAGTTATTTAGATTTAAAATTTATAGATTCTTGATACTTGTTATTTATTGGTTACTTAAATATGAAATTAATAGATACTTAGGAATAACAATACTCTGTGTTAAGGAGTATTGATTATTTAATTATACTAAACTTATTAGTAATTGTATATCACAAATACTTAGATTTAAAAATAAGTAATTGTGTGACTTTAACTTAGAACTTTGTTTAAATGTGTGCATACCTGCATACAGACTTTTGTTAAGGAGTATTGGGGGTTATGCATACCTTCTCATCCTGTTTCTTGATTTTTATTTGGTAGGTACTTAATAATTAATTGAAAACTTAAATTGAATTAGTACTTACTTATACAGCGTGGAGAAGACAATACGACAATAAATGAAAACACGGACAATACTAGTTTATAAGAATAAGTTTAAGCTATCAAAAATGTCCTAACATCGAAAATAAAAAAATAAAAATTTCAAACAAACTAAATGGCATAAAACTAGAAACGAAATAGAACACCATTTATAAATATCAGTTCACTAACCTGTCGTAAGAGCGGCAACAACGCGCGGTCCTGTAGCGACTTGATTTTTTAACTTTTAATTATGGATTAATGCTCAGTAAAATTACACTGAATCACAGATTATTTAGCACAGCCCAAACATTGACAGCAAGTCTGTACTGGTGCGAAGTCTCCCGTCCTAGACGCGGATTCACGCGGCTCCAGTAACGAAGATTCTGTCTGTTCCATAAACCGTTCCTTGTAAATGTACTTTAATCAGTCCATATCACATTGTACAAGAAATCCGGATTCTCGAAATGTTTATTTTCAATCCAGCGACAAAAGTTTTCCCTAACTGGTTTGTCTCTAGGTAACAATGCATGCAATTTCTTGTATTTATACGGCTTCCGTTTGTCGCGTTTTAAAACTTTAAGAATAGTTGTATGGTCAACACCTGACCTGCCCTTCGCGAACTACACGTTGGGTTGCGTTAAAAAAAAACACGAAAACAATAAAAACTAAGCGTCTAATTTCGCACAATTCACTCACTGTTTAACTAAATAACTATTAAAACGTTACGTGTCCTGTCACCAAAATAAAGCGTCCAATTTCGCACTAATACACGTAAATGAATTTACAAATTTAAACACGAGCGGCGGGGAAGTACCTACACGAAAGTTAGCGGCTCCTACAAAGCGAGGACGCGTGACTCTTCACAGGACCGCGGCGACACACTAAGCTAAAGTAAAAGTAGTAGCAAATTTCTTCAAGAAAGCGAAGTAACAAACGAAACTAGATTTATCTCTTTCGTACACACTAAATTTTCTATTAATATTATGAGTGCATTGCAATTTCCGCATTCGTTACTTTCTTATCTAACTTTGATGACACGCTTTATGACTCTTATTTCTCAGAATTAAGGTATAATTTTCACTAAATCAGATGAAAATACTAATTTGGCGAAAGTGTTTAAGTAGCGAGTTGGCAACGTGACTTTAATGTTTTGATGTTTATACCGATGTGGGTCGTTAACCTGACAGTGTTTGCCTATTATCAGATACATCATGTAGCAAATGTTAAAAATGAAAAATAATTTCCTGTGACTAAACTACTGGATATATTCAAATGATTTTTTGTATGTAGACTGAGAACGTCTTGAGGTATGCGAGGTTTAATTTATTGTCGTATTGTCATCACCACTCTGTATAGTAGTAATTTAATCATTGTGTCTGAGGGGAATCTTGATTCAGATTTGTTTCGAGTTGCCTCAGCTTCTGCCGAGGGTTTTGGTGAGATTCTAAATGTACATGGCATTATAGTCCTTGAAAAAAAAAATTTTTTTTGAGTAAAATTTTTTTTTAACCGGGGTAAGGTGTATTGTAACACTTAAGAATTGAATAAATTTAATTCGTGGAACGGAGCGTTATTTTGCGAGTTGACAGATTGTCGTTTGACTTTTTTTTTCCAACTTGATCTGGAGCGAGTCTGCCTCTAAATTTTATTTATTGGAAAAAAGTTCTTAAAAGCATTTAATGATGTCTCGAAGGGCAGCTGGAATCAGAGTTAAGTTCAAATGTGTTAAACATTGGGATGTAGGACGCTGTAAGTTAATCTTTTTGAGATTTTCTGTGGTGACGCTAAGTCTTAAGCATGGCATTTATGATTCTCACCAAATCTTTCTCTTGTTGGCAGGGTCTTACTTTACATTTAATTATATAAGAAAAAGCAATATAAAAATGGTCGGATCATAAACTTCACTTTATTTTTGGAAGAACAATGCGGTCTTAGCAAAAGGTTTGGAACACAAACATCCACGTGTCCAGAGATGATCATGATTAGATGACCACGGCTTAAATACTGCTTGTGGATCTCCTCACTGGACCTTTAATCTTCGATCTTCGAACGATAGGGTAAAAGTGATTCATCATAAATTGTAAGTTCAACATACAATTTTCTGTGTACTGAGTGCCATCTGGTGTTATGCAGTGTTGACAATAAATGTGAAAAGTGAAGGCCAAATTAAAGGACTCTTATTTGCTACAGACAAACCACATGCAATAAACCCGAAGATTGGTAACTAGGGTCTCATGCAATAAATTATCTTTGACGCTAGCCGGTGGAAGAATAATTTCTTTACAACTTTTGAAACCCTCGAGACGCTATGCCCAGGTTTCTACATTTGAACCACTCGCTTCGCTTATGGTTAATTCTAGGATCCTTCGCTAGCTCAGGCTTCAATACAAGTACTGGCGCCAAAAAACAACTTTGCAGCCTTGCATAACAAATAATTACTTTTTTGAAAAGCTACAATGTCGGCTACATTAAAACTTTTCTAAAAAACCTGACATATTTTTAAAATCAACTTCAACCTATGATGCTCTGTGACTTCATGTGGAAGCCACAAATTTTAAATATGTAATGAGTCACAGAATTGAGTACTTAAAACCAGTAGAGATCTTGTCTAGGTCTAATGTGATGTAGACTATTTGACTCTTGATGAGAAGAAATGTTTCTACCCCCAACAGGGCGTAGCATGACCATTTCTATCTCTATTCTACCAAGAATAGACTAGTTAGTTGGATAGAAAGTTCTTTCTATCCAACTATGTAGATTTCGAGTTCTCTTCTGTCCGAGCACGGGGCGACCCGTAGACTCGCGATTCTATGAAGACAAAGGCATATCAATTCTTTTAATTTCGTCTGTCCGTCTGTCCGTTTGTCTGTCTGTCCTTCTGTCCGTCTGTCGGTCTGTCTGTCGTCCGTCTGTCCGTCTGTCCATCTGTCCGTCAAAGTTAGAAACTTCTAGCCTAAGCACTAAAATTATAAGTTTGTTTCAGTCATACAATCTTGTAAATCTATTTATGGAGCCTACTAGAATAACCCCCACTACTGCATCTTGCCTAGATAATATTTATGCAGATATTTTACCTACCCACAAAAAAATTATTAATTTATTAGACTCTGATCATAGTGGACTATTGATCACTATACCAAATATAAACAAATATAAACGAAAAAAAGATATCACTGTTAACCCAAAATCTAAAGGTCGCTTGGAAACATTTAAAACTAAACTCTCAAATAAAATCCCACTTTTGTCAACTAATGATGACCCTAATCAACATTATAATGATTTTTTCAAAATGTATTGCACGCAATTTGATACTACTTTTATTCCTAAGACGATTTCGGTAAATAGCAATACTTCCTTCAGTGACTGGGCCACCATTGGTATTAATAAAAGTAGAAAACGGCTGTATGAGCTGTATGAAGAACGGACTTATATTAACACTGTAGAATTTAATTTATATGTTAAGAATTATTCTAAATTATTTAAAAAAGTATGTTATTTGGCGAAATCTCGCTACTTAAGTTCAAAAATTAAAAATAGTAGTAATGTAATTAAAATGACTTGGAATATTATTAATAGCGAAACGGGCAGGTCTTGCAACCGAAGTAGTGATTACAGCCTTGCTATTGATGACAGTATCATTAAATCAGATTCGCAAGTCGCCGCGGCATTTGAAAATTTCTTTGCAGAGATTCCCGTATCGACTACAAAATCTCTAAATTCATCATCAACTGCTGCAGAAATTTTACTTAAAGAAAACGTTCCAGTTTGTGAATCCCAATTTTATTTCCAATATGTCACTTGTAATGATGTAATCAAAACTTTTAATACTTTAAATGTTAAAAAGACTGCAGATCTATGGGGTAATTCTGTTGACGTTGCTAGGTCTATTATAGACATTGTAGCACCTACTTTAGCAGTAGTTTTTAATAATTGTATAGATTGTGGTGAGTTTCCTGATCTAATGAAATATAGTAAAATTATACCATTGTTTAAATCGGGTAGTACATCAGACCCTACTAATTATAGACCTATATCAGTGCTACCTACTTTTAGTAAAATTTTTGAGAAAATTATTTTAGATCAAATTCAAAGATATTTTAATAAACACAAATTATTACACAACAAACAGTTTGGTTTCACAAAGGGTCGTTCAACAACTGATGCTGGTGTTGAACTTTTGGGACACATTTATAATGCATGGGAAGATAAATGCGATGCGTTGGGCATTTTTTGCGATTTGTCTAAGGCTTTCGATTGCGTTCTCCATGATACATTGATCAGGAAGCTGCACTACTACGGAGTCCGGGGCGCCTCTCTGGATCTTCTTACTTCATACTTGGGTAATAGGATTCAGAGAGTTGATGTGAACGGCAAAAGGTCTTCCGGGTCTGTAGTCAGAATGGGGGTTCCTCAAGGCTCAATTCTGGGTCCTTTTTTGTTTCTAATCTATATCAACGACTTGCCTTACCTCATAAAGGATAAACATGATATAGTGCTGTTTGCAGATGACACTTCACTTTTATTTAAACTCAAACGTCAGCAGGTGGTTGTTGATAATGTAAATAATGCTCTTTCAACTGTAGTTAACTGGTTTAATGTCAATAATCTTCTCCTTAACGAGAAAAAAACAAAATGCATAAAGTTCACATTACCCAATGTAATACAAGTGAACACTAGTGTGTCAATAAAGGGTGAAGAGTTGAAACCCGAGGATTCCACAGTGTTCTTAGGTTTAACTTTGGATGCGCAGCTTCAGTGGAGCCCCCATATAGATAAACTGTCCAAAAAACTTAGCTCTGCAGCATACGCCGTAAGGAAAATTCGTGGTTTAACTGATTTAGAGACAGCTCGTTTAGTATACTTTAGTTATTTTCATAGTGTGATGTCGTACGGCATTCTGTTGTGGGGTAATGCCGCCGATATTCAGACAATTTTTGTTTTACAGAAAAGGGCTATTCGTGCAATTTATAAATTAAGTCCCAGACACTCCCTCAGAGACAAATTTAAAGAGATTAATATTATGACTGTTCCCTCTCAATATATTTATGAGAATCTCATGTATGCACATAAAAATATTAATCTGTTTAAAAGATACAGTGATATCCATAGCATAAATACTAGGAACAAACACAAATTTATTGTACCAAAAACCAGGCTCAAGAAAAAAATAGGTGGTTCGTTTAGATGTCAATGTATACGTTTCTATAATAAACTTCCTAGCCAAATTCAAGAACTAAGCATAAATAAATTTAAATCATTTATTAAACGTAAGCTATGCCAGAAAGCTTTTTACACAATTAATGACTTTCTTGAGGACAAAAAGGCGTGGGATTGAGCTGCTTCAATGATATACATGAGCCATTGTTTTCATATGTACCTACTACTTACTGATGAAAAATTTTTTATATATATATTTTTTTTTTTTAATATTCGTTTTGACATGAATACTTGTATAGTATCGTATTATATTTTTTATTTTATTTTTTTATTGACATTTTATTATTATTTTTTTTTTTTTTGACTTGAATACTTTGTTAAGTATTATATTTATTTTTATTTTTTTGATTGACATATTATGATTACTATTTTGTTTGACACAAATATTTACTTTGTAAAGTATTATATTTTTTTTTTTTTTTTTGATTACTTAATTATTGTAAATGTGAGGACTATGTGGGTTATTATTATTATTTTCTCCTCCTTTTTACAGTAATTTTCAACGTTGTCTGACAGTTTGAGTACTTTTGCGGCCTACCCAAATGTCTTTTCTTTGGTATTGTTCGTCATGTCATTGAGCTCCTTAGTGGTTTTTAAGTTGAGCTATTCGACTATTGACAAATGCTTGCACTGACTGGACAGGTCCACTCAAATATGTTTGGTTCTTTCTTCAAAAGACCACTACAGACACTAAGCTGCATGGTCCTCATATAGAATAATGTGAATGCGAGAACTATGTATGTCGTTATATTCATGTAGATTTTATGATTGTCTGGCAGTTTGAGTATTTTTTGCGGCCTACTCAAATGTCCTTACTTTGGTATTGTTCGTCGGTTCGTTGAGCACCTCAGAGTTCTGAGTTGAGCTTCGCGATGACTGACAAATGCTTGCACTGTCTGGACAGGTCCACTCGAATTCGTGTGTTGCTTTCTTCATAAAGCTCATCCCAGACATAAACGTACATGGTTCTCATATGATCTAACCAGTCCACATTGTATGGATTTGAACACTAAAAGAGACTTTGACCTCTGAGTTTGTTTCGGTGTTTCTTCTCAGGGTAGTCAGCTAGGAAACACCGGCCTCATCTAGCTTAAACTGACAAAAAACATTGACGTGTAAAAGTGTTCCTTGTAACCTATTTACTGAATAAACATCATTTATCATTTATCATTTATCATTTATTCTGCGTCTCGTACCTTTGAAACCCTCGCTACGCTCAGAATTCTACATTTGAACCACACGCTTCGGTCATCGGTTCAATCCTAGAATCCTTTGCTTGCTCAGGCTTCAATACAAGTACTCGCGCCAAAAAACAACTTTGCAGCTTTGCATAACAAATAACTATTTTTTTACAAAAGTTCAACCTATGATGCTATGTGACTTCAACTCTTGATTAATGGCTTTTGTGGAAGATTCACCGTATTTTTGAAATATTGAATGAGTCACAGAGTTGAGTTTTTAAAATCAATATGGATCCGGTCTAGGTCCAATATGATGTAGACTATTTGACACTTGTTGAGAAGAAATGTTTGTACCCCCAAGTGTTAAAAGTAGAGAAAAATTTGGTGGTCATGCTTTAAATTGTTGACTTTTGTCGACTAAAGAATACTCGTAGAAACATTTCTTCTCTTCAGTTTTAACATCGCCATGCTTAGGATGGTAGAAATCTTTCTACAATCTGTAATTTTGTCTATTCTTCCGTCGACAAAACCCGTTTCTATGGTGATCATGCACGCGTGGGAAGGTGGTCCCATATCTATAATAATAAATTTTATCGAAATTGCTTTAGCGCTTTTTGAAAAAAAAAACAAAAAATATATATGTATATGAAAATGTAGATGACGTTTTGGTCTCCTCAAAATATCAATTTGCCTAGCCTTTTCCCAACTATCTTGGGGTCGGCTTCCAGTCTAACCGGATGCAGCTGAATAACAGTATTTTATATGGAGCGACTGCCTATCTGATCTCCACAACCCAGTAACTGGGTAATATGATACCCATTGGTAAGACTGGGTGTCAGACTTTCGGGCTTCTGACGACCCGTGACGACTCTTAAAGATCAACGATTGACAGCCGGGACCAACGGGTTAACATGCTCTCCGAGGCACAGAGGAGTCTCGATATATGTAAAGATGGTCGCCCATCCATGGATCAACCCCGGCAAGCGTAGCTTAACCTGATGGATCGACCCGTGCGGCTATTATTACTTTAGCCACGAGCTTCTGCAATTACGAGTATGTTCAAATTCCATGTTATTGGGGTTATCAATTCGGACGTAACTTTAATATTTAGTTTTAGTTCTGGGGTATAACAACTATTTTTTGTGTTGAAGTGTCGTCATTCTATCGATACAATTTTCTATTCGTTTCGAAATTCTTCTTACCGCTTTGAGCCTGTCTCTTCTGGCTTCCTGGTGCAAGTTGAACTCTGATAACGACAGCTGATGCAGAGGCCGCTCATTGATGTTCTCCTCCAGGAGCTGAACCAGCTTCGTCTGTAGCAACTCGAACATCTTTAGGACCTCATTACGTTGACCCTTGTAGAACCTAGCCTCGTCTTGGAGCTTCCTATCTTCTATTAGTTGGAGATAGTTTTCTGGGGAATTAAGTGATGGTGATGATAAGCAATGTTTATTTCTAAGTTTATTTTGGACATCACTAACATCGGTGGAGGAAAACATTGTGAGGAAACCTAGCTGAAATTACCAACCCGCCTTGAGCAAGCGTGGCGATTAATGCTCGAGCCTTTTCTGTATGAGAAGAGGCTTTTGTCCGGTAGTGGGCTAAGCCCGCCACATTATGCCCAACTCTGCAACTCCGGAAAGCCAGAAGTAAGTAATAGTGGCGACCACCAGAAAAACGCCGAGGCAATGAAGCTCGGACCCGGAGTCCCGGAGACAGTTTAATAGTTCAACGAAATTAGAAAACAGAATAGTACAGCGGAGGAGTAAAAAAAAAACTTAATTTCCACTTCCCACCTAATCAAGTAGGAGACAGAACCAAACTAGGCCAATAGGCACACAAGGACATTTACAACTGGGTTAAGCCCTTGCCAAGGCAAGCACAATGTATTATACACTAATATTAATGGATCCTAAATTGTGAGCTGTTACATTTGATTCAATAATAGTATGTCAATTTGTTCTATAGTTGCTTCAAAGTCCGTATAGTAGACAACTTAAGACGTAACCCTAACCTGAACACTATCTAACATAATATTTATTTATGTTAGATGTTTGTATTCGTCAAACTTAATGGCGTATGGGAATACCACCAACTTCCAAACTGACAAATAAGTAGGTACTGTTACGTCGACCGTATTACACTGGCACGTTCGAGAATGTGGTCGAAGTTTCCACTACGTTCGAGAACATTCCATTGTGGTACTATGTAGAAGTTCGTAGATGTTTCTAGAATATTCCATTAAGGGATAGTTTGACAATGTTCTGGAAACTTCTCTGACTGTATAAATAGGCCGGGTGGCCGGCGAGTGAGTCAGTCTGTTCTCGACTACGAATGCGAACGGATGCGAATACAAGCGATTACGAAGAGAATAGTGATTATTAGAGATTTAGTGTTTGTGTAAAGCAGTTGTTGAGTTAATAAAGGATATTTGGTTAATTAATAGGTGTAAAATAATTTATCCCATATCCACCTCGTAACAGTACCATACACCCCTAAAAATATTCACACAGCTTCCACACAGTTATAAAAATCATTAAATGACCTAAATTATTGTCGATTTGAGTGTACCTGCGCGCAGTTGAACTCGCAGTCGCTGCTAACTTCCCACATGCCACTAAGTTTGACGAATACTATACCTTCCATAAGATTTGGTGTGCGGATTATTCGTATTCACGATCAGGCTCAGGTCAATTTGGCTTGAAGGAAAATAATTTACCCTTAAAGTTACCACCTGTGAAAAATTGGGCAACGTAGTGATCCACCTCCAACCAAGTCCTAGTCAGCCGCAGTAGGTCAGTTACAGACTGGTTTTGTAACTATAGACAATGTACTGTGTTTCAGTTTCAATCAGGCAGAATCTAAAGAGTTTAGTGCACCTAGTCGTGGACCTCAAGGCCAAGTCAAACAATTAGTAAAAAAATTGTCCAAGCATATTCGAGCAATAACCGTTTTCCTAAGGTTTGATTCAAACAGCAATGATTTTAAGCAATATTAGATACTGTTAGTAAAAAGAAACCTGGGCGTGTCTAGCCTCATATATGAAATCTACGCTCCAATGCAGGTGAAAATTCAATCGGTAAAGACACTTACTATCATCGCTGTTAATGATGCTAAAGGTATTAATGTTGGCATCCTCGTCGTAATTGTACAGGTCCTTGGCAGGCGGCTCATGCACTATCTGCTCCGGTGGGAGTTCGCTCTTCCTCAGAAACACGCACGCCACCGTCCCGTTGGCTGCGAGGTGCACCACGTATCTCTTGTGCCCGTCTACCAGCGCACTCTTGATGCCATGGTCGTAGCGATGCGTCACTGTCAGTTTTGTCACTGTGGCCAAAATGGATTGAGATGTAATAAAATGGCGCAGTGTTCGAGAACATTTTTGGGTTGCCGAGGCAACGGTGGAATCGAAAAAAATGTTTTTGTAACTGTCACTTGAAAAAAATAATGCACCCGTGATGCACCCGTGCGAAGCCGGGATGGGTCGCTAGTATTACAATAAAAGACTTTTTTACAAAAAATAGGACCGATTATCAAAAAAAATACAAAAAAAAGTGCAAAAGCACTTTAATTTCGGCAGTCGGTGTTTCTGGTTTCGTTTCTGCGTTTTCTGACACCGACTTCCGTAATTAAAATTATTTTGCACGTCGGTTCTATTTTTTATTTTTTGCTTTTTAGTTGTGGTTCCCCATTAAATGGTGTTAACAATACATAGAAAAACGATCGCAGTAATCGCGAGTCATTTGCTGTTAGGTATTGAAGAGTTCCACTGTCTTTCTTCCGATGATCTTCATCAGATCACAATTTATTATATACTAAATAACCTTCCTTGAAACATATGAATTTGAATAACGGAAACCCGATCCAAATTGGATCAGTAGTTTTCGATAAAATCGCAAACATACAACCATACATAAGTATAGTGAGGCCGCAAAAGTCCATAAGAACGCTAAAGATTACATTGCTACGAACCGAGCGAGCACGATACTTCCGTGCGTATGTGTGCGCGTGTATAAGTATCCACATTCCACAGATAACACATACTAAGGAACTGTTGTCGCATTGAGCTTAAAAACATCATTATTATTTTTCTGTGCCATTGAATACGCATCACACAGTCACTGAGGCGACTTGTTCTTACCATTGCATTGATGAAATTCGCGCAAATATGTCATGTGCTGGTAGCCGTGTGAACTAAGTGTTGGATTCGCAAATAATGTAGCCCGAGTTCAAATCATGGTCGGTCCGTTGCGGTTATTTCTTATTAAAAATAATTGTATGTGTGTATTGTATGTGTACTTTGAAAATTCCCAATCTATATTAATATAGTTGTTTTTTATATTTCTATGAAAAATACTATTGCATTTTTTGCAGTAAATAATTGCAAATTACGAATATGATCTACCACAAGAAGAATCACATTCGTAATTTGCAATTATTTAGTTGTTACATCTTTTCGATGTTGTAAGATGGAAATAAAAAGACGTGTTTAATAAAAATGTTTATTCTTTATATTTACAAATTAAACATTTATGAGAATTGTGACGTCGAATTGTTACCTAGACAAAAAAGTTATCTTGTAACCGTTATCTATGTTACGTGTAAGATTGTTTGTTGGAAGTATACCCACTTAGACCATTCATAATACGAATAACGTAACAATGAAAGGATATTAAAATTTTAATAAAATAAAATATAATTGTTTATATCCAGTTATTTATTGATAAATGATAAATAAATAATAATAATAATGATCTATTCCCGATACCGGTGGGCAACTACTTTTTATATTTTTAAATGTTTTTGTATTTATTTATGTTTTTCTAAGTACCTAAACATTTAAAAATTTAAAATTGTATGTATATAAAATTGAATAAATGGAATAATAATAAAATAAAACCATTTATTTCAGGCGACACAGGCCCATAGAAAAAATACCTTAACCTAAACATACATATTTTAATATAAACAAAACTTGTGTTAATAAATAAGGCCTAAGACTATGTTAGTAGCACTTCACTTTACACTAGTCTGACTTTGTGCTGTCCTGTGGTACTTGTCGCGGAAGCGACGGAACACCACGTCCTGCGGCCAAAAGTCTTCTTCCAGGACGAGGGAGAGAAAACAATTCGGTACACGCACCACGAACGCCTTACAGTTGACGTTGCGGCGCGACTCCAATAACTGCACCCTCGGCGTGTACCTCGTCTTTTGGCGCACGTACTCCACGATGTCCTCCGCCTTAGTGGTGTAGTGCAGGCAGGAGATGTACACCGGCGTGTTCGGCTTAGCGGCACGCAGGCTCACTTCGGGGTCCGTAGGAGCTTTGCCGCAGCGGTTCTTGGTAGGTTGCGATCGACGCTTCCTCCTATGCACCGTCACGAAACTCTCATTATTGTCAGCCCTGTTCGGCACCTTTTCAGGCATAGGCTTAATAATTGGAGCACCAGGGGCACTCGCGGTGAAGCTAGCGAAATCCTTTTGTACGGGTTTTGCTAGGGCTGCAGACACGGGCAGCGGGACGGGGCGAGAAGATCGGGCGGCGAGGCGCGGAGGAGTGTTTATTCAGTAAATAGGTTACAAGGAACACTTTTACACGTCAATTTTTTTGTCAGTTTAAGCTAGATGAGGCCGGTGTTTCCTAGCTGACTACCTTGAGAAGAAACACCGAAACAAACTCAGAGGTCAAAGTCTCTTTTAAAGTGTTCAAATCCATACAATGTGTACTGGTTAAATCATATGAGAACCATGTACGTTTATGTCTGGGATGAGCTTTTTGAAGAAAGCAACACACAAATTCGAGTGGACCTGTCCAGATAGTGCAAGCATTTGTCAGTCATCGCGAAGCTCAACTCAGAACTTTGAGGAGCTCAACGAACCGACGAACAATACCAAAGTAAGGACATTTGAGTAGGCCGCAAAAATACTCAAACTGCCAGACAATCATAAAATCTACATGAATATAACGACATACATAGTTCTCGCATTCACATTATTCTATATGAAGACCATGCAGCTTAGTGTCTGTAGTGGTCTTATGAAGAAAGAACCAAACATATTTGAGTGGACCTGTCCAATCAGTGCAAGCATTTGTCAATAGTCGAATAGCTCAACTTAAAAACCACTAAGGAGCTCAATGACATGACGAACAATACCAAAGAAAAGACATTTGGGTAGGCCGCAAAAGTACTCAAACTGTCAGACATTGAAAAGTAATATATGATTTAGACTTTGTAAACATTTTATTTTTATGTAACGTCACAATGAATGTATTGAGGTCATAGCTTAATTGTTCATTTTCTTGACGAAAAGAAGATTGAAACTAAACCTCAATGTCTGTTTAAAGAACTTTAGTTCTCACAAGATAATCGTCAATTAGATGAGAAAAATAAATTGAACTATTATGTAAGAACTGTGCGGGTAGAAGAATAAAAAACAAAATAGAATTATGATTATTGTCAACAAAATTGATAGCGAGTTCAGTGCATTCTTAAGATAAGGCGATGGCACAAGTTAAAAGATATAGCTGTTTTAAACGAAAGTAAACACAATATAATACAGTGTTTGTTAACGAATAATCACGGATATGTTAAAATAAAATGGCCTACTAAACATTTAGTTACACCGACTGATTTTACTAAAACTTAATATTTTGTATAACCCCCATTATTTTCGATACAGTCAAGTAGACGTTTGCGCATGGACCCAACAATATTACCGCATATTTCGCTCCCTCTAAAACTTTCCCACACCTCCATGCAATGGGTTTTTAATTGTTCCCTAGACCTCTCATTCCGCGAGTCCCACCTTTGCACCATCAAACCCCATAGATTTTCTATGGGGTTGAGGTCGGGTGATCGCGCTGGCCATGGAATAACAATTACTTCCGGGTGATTGTGAAACCACTCACGCACAGTACTCATCAGCTGGGTAAATGTTGCGCACAGTAGGTAGCATAATTGAGTCTAACACTTCCACATAAGTTGAACTGTTTGCGCGTGGAGGAATGAAAGCCAGTTCTCCTGGTCCTGCTGCACTCATCCATCCCCACATATTAATTGAGATTCGACCTGATTCGGTCTTAGGAATAACGTTGTTATCACACCAGCGATAACACTCGCTCGCTCGCTCTTGCGTCATAAGTGAAGCCTGCCCTTTTGACTGGATTCAAATATTTTTTCATCTGAAAATACCGCAGTATTCCAGTCAAAATCTAAATAATCACATGCGAAACGTAATCGTTCTTGTTTGTGCCTCTCTGTCAAGTACGGCTTTTTAGCAGGTTTTCTGTAATGCACGCCTTCAGCGTGAAGTGCACGGCGAACAGTATCCATCGAGGTGTCATATAATTCCGCAAAATGTCTCGTTGGTGCGAAACCATTCGTTTCGTATACGTCCACCATATGACGTCGCTGCGCCTCGCTAATAAACCTCGGTCTCCCACTTCTCTTTCGACTAGCAAGGCTACCTTCTTCCTCATATCTTTTTATCCAAAGACTTACAGTATTTTTCTAAAACAAAAAAAAATATATATTAGGCAGCTATACCTAGTTGACTTCATTTTCATTTGATAAAATGTTAATAATCATAATTATTGAATATAATTTTAAAATAAAACTGCATTTATAAATCCAAAAACCAATCCAATAAACCCAACGATTTATGTATTTCTCTTTTAAGCCTCATAAAGATACGATGGATGGATTCATAAATGGCATACATTTTAGTTAGAAGATTAATTTATAATAAAGTTACAATTCATTAATAGCTATTATACTCACATTCAGTCCGGTTTCTTCAGATATTTGTGTTTTATTAAGACCACTTTTATGCAGCCCAATGATAGTCGCCCTCACTTCAATACTAATATTAGCCTGCATTTTGCGAATATTACAATACTGTTAACCACACGTCACTAACAAAAACTACAACCAAACGACAGTTCATTTCGGTCAAGTTAAAACTCATGTCTACCTCGCAGAAATCTAATTCTACAGTTAGTTTTTTTGTGATCTACCTTTCTAACTCTAAGAAATGTGTGAACAAGTTAAAGAATAATTTAATATATGTAATGCTAATCCATAACTTCCAATCGGGTAAGAACTTACAAAAATTCAACAATTGCGTGGGATTTGAACTTGCGGCACACTGATTTGCGCTTCAATCTTGGTGCTCTATACCACTGGGCCATCTTGACTTATGCTAAGTTGATGAAATTGTGAATTTCAACCATTTGTTGGCGAAAACTTGAAAATAGAAGGTCGTAAGTCAAACCAAACGTCAAAGTACGTTGTGAGAATTGAATTTGACGACACGGTTGGCGCAGTGGTTGAGCGTTCGGCTGCTGCGCTGCGTGTCGCGGGTTCGATCCCCGCACGGAACAAATATTTGTATGGCCTACAGATAGTTGTTCCGGGTCTGGGTGTCTTGTGTATGTGAGTTAACATGTTTATGACAGCACCCACGATACAGGAAGTAATTCCTAGTGTGGGGCAACGTTTAAAAAAAAAAAAAAATCTTATCGACTTTTGCTGGCGTCTGTACATACATACATACGGGTCGAATACAGAACCTCCTTTTTTGAAGTTATTTTCGTCAATGTTTAAAATATTCTTATCTATGTTGGTATTTGTAGCCTCATGCAATGACAAAAAGGACTCATTTATGTTATAACCGATCCCTTACTTAGCTGGATTATACTGGATAAATTACATTAGAGGTTTTTAGGATTCCGTACCAAAATGGTAAAAGGAACCCTTATGGTGCGACTCAGTCTGTCTGTCCGTCTGTCACAACTGGATATCTCAAGAACTACTAATGCTATCAACTTCAAATTTGGACTAGTTTTTGCTAACGTTTGCCCAACTATTTTGCAAATAAGAAAGAAATAAAAATAAACATATATTTTGGCTAAAGGCATGTGGGGTATCATATGAAAGAACGCTGTTTGCACATTCTCAAACTTTTTGTCTTCTTTTTAGGCTGCATAGTTTTTGACCTTTGATAAAAATGTAAAAAAAATAACGTTCTCCCCCCTCCTTTTCGCCGAAGTTTGCATAGAGAAAAATCTGAAATTATTCTATGTGATAGGTTTATGTTAAGATTACAGGAAAAATAAAACGATGTCTTTAGCATGTTTTTTAAAGCTTATTGTCAGAGTTTTTTTACACCGGCAATCTTTGAGTCAACTACTCGAAAAGATCGCTGGATGCTCTGCGCGTCCAATATAATAATGTTTTTAGGATGCTGTTGCGATTTCCTCGTTTATGCAGGTTTTGCAGTTTGCAGCCTCGGCAATGTTCGCGGTAACCCATACCAATATACATGCCATCATCCGCAAGAAAACGGCCTCGCTCTTGAGCAGAATAAGAGGCAGTCACAAAAGCATCCTGAAGGCCGTAAAATTCAAATTCAAATTGTTTATTTGCAAGAAAATACATGGTTTACAAGGAAAGATCTTACAGCCTTACAGTCATTGTATACCCGGCAGTGGTGCGGCGGTGTTGTTGTGTTGTCGGCGTAGCGGCCGATACTTCCTCCACCATAGTAAGGCAATTTGTTAGAAGACTCATACCCTAGTATTTCGTTGCTCTAGGTCTAGTTGATGGGTGGTTTTCTCATTAATTCGTCTTTAGTTAAGTTACTAACGATGGTGTTTAATTGCAAACCTACAATAACAACAAACAACAACACTTTACCACCACCAACAACAATTTATGGATATCTTATTTGTCCGAAATAAAATGATTTATTTATTTTTCAGAAATCATCAACGAAAATTACATTAGTTCCACTATCGGTTATGAGATAGCGCTGACCTAAAACTGCAATATTTTACACCGCAGTCCAGTGTTAAAATTTGATGGTACGGAACCCTGGATCGGTGCGCGATTACGACTCGCTCTTGACCGGTGTTTTTTTGTTTTAGAATTACAAAATTATGAGATTTTCAAAAGTAAAGACAGGACTAAAAAATATATAGGTATGGCACTAGTAGTAATTTTTTTTTAGGCACGCGTTTGTCCTATATCTCACCTGGGGCCCGATTCTGTAACTTTAAGTTAAGCAACACGCCATCGAGACTCTATCGACACACAACAGACATTATTTTGCCACTGTTGCAAATTTGGTATTCTGCAAAAACTTCAATATGCTATTGACCTAATATAGTAGAGCAGACTACCAATTATTACAAGTCTTATTATGGCGTTTCAATGGCACTACAGTGGCAAGTCAATGACCATAAATATAATACAGAATACCGAATGTCAATGACTATTCTATTGAGACACTACTGACACACTACCGTAACACTATTGACAAGTTAGTTATTTTAAAGAATTGGGCCCCTGATGGTAAGCGATGATGAGGTTGAAGATGGAGCACGCTTGCCCAGAAGTAACCTATTCACTCTTGACTTAAAGACTCCCAGGTTGTATCTACTGTCAGGAAACATTTCATTGAGTTCACTGTTGCGTAGTCAAATTGAAATACGTGGTTATACTTACATTTGTACAAAAAAGTGATTTTGACATACGAGGTACTTATTCATTCTACAGCGACGTTGTGGTCAATGACAGTGCTCTGACTTATATGTCGTTACTTTTTGTTGTGGACTTCAAGAATGGTAACATCATAACTTACAATATTCTTCTGGACAGTCAGGCTCCCTCAGTATGGCGTAACCGTCATAGCCAAAAGTCAGCAGTGCATTGTCGTTCCTGAATCCATCCAACTGCTTGATCTCGTGCCCTGAAGGGAGGATGGGGCCCATCTTCACGGATACCGTGGTCCCTTTCTGGAAACGGATAGTTTTTTGATAAGCTCAGCTATGCACAGAAATAATACTGAATGAATTTTTGCTTGATTCATTTGAACACAGAATACGAATGAAATCACATCATTAACCAATAGATTCGAAAACCGGCCAAGTGCGAGTCGGACTCGCGCACGAAGGGTTCCGTACCATCTATAAAAACGGCAAAAAAGTCATGTCTGTTGTATGGGAGCCCCGCTTTTTTTATTCTATTTTTTAGTATTTTTTGTTATAGCGGCAACAGAAATATCATCTGTGAAAATTTCAACTGTCTAACTATCACGGTTCATGAGATACAGCCTGGTGACAGACGGACGGACAGCGGAGTCTTAGTAATAGGGTCCCGTTTTACCCTTCGGGTAGGGAACCCTAAAAAAGTTAAAAGGTCAAAGTTAGAGGTAAGTTTGACGATAATTTCTATCGAAGAAACATGGAAATTAAAAAAGAAAAAAAAAAAAGAAAAAAATATATATACGGTCGAATTGAGAACCTCCTCCTTTTTATTTCGTCGGTTAAAAAACAAAAAGCTTTGATAGTCAAAATTAACATATTATATTTTTTCTGCAGCTTCAAACCACTGACTTGGCAAGGAATTTTTAGAATACCAACAATTTTTGAGTTTTTGCGAATTTCGTCGTCTTAATGAAACGAAGTACCTAAGTCAAAGCAAAAACCTGCTTGGACCTTCACTTTTGCACTCTTAATATTTTTGTATGGAATAAAATCCAGTGCACTTACTTACCTCTCCACTTAGCTTGAGGATGTGCAGCTGCCTGCTGAGATGCGGGATGGCGAGAATGGTGTCCTTGTCGCTGAGTGGCAACAGCCTCGTGTACGGCCCCTGCATTTTACCCGCAAACTTGTTGTCTTTGCCCGTCACTGCGTTAATGCAGATTATGCGCTCTCCTGTAGAACAGAGTTGAGTTTATAAAGTTAGCACGACGAAGGACGTACGGAACCCGAACGGTGTCAATAAGGCACCTCAAATTTGGCTTCGTAAAGTGTCATCTCTTTCGATTATATTGAGAGTCACCTATATAGAACAGTGGTGGCCCAGAGGTAACGGCCCGACTTAAGAGTTGTACGTTGTGGGTTCAAATCCAGGCAAACTGACTATAGTTAGGAATGCACCTAATTGAATTTAATCAATGAATCTGTCTATAGCCTTTTCCTTTTGTAACTATTTTGGGGTCTACTTCCAGTCTAACCAGATGCAGCTGAATACGCTTTCATCATCATCATCATCAGCCTTTAAATGTCCCCATTGCTGGGGCAAACGCCTCTTCTCTGTGAGGTGTGGGCCGTAATCCACAACACGGGCCCAATGCGGATTGGTGGATGGCACATGTCTTCGAATTTTTGGTTCTAGGACATGCATGTTTTCTCACGATTTTTTCCTTCACCTATTTGAGGGCACTAGTGATGAAATAATTTACGCAAAGTAAAGTGCCTGAATTTTTTTTTGTGGGATGGGAAATCATCCAATGACATCTCCCGCTCTAGGGTGGAGCGAGAGGGCGTGCCATACTCTTACTGACTAAAACCCACCCCTGTTCCTTTCCTGCCCTGAGTGCCCAGGGGCGAGGAAACTCTGTTTCGAATTTATCCTCAACCCCTGGGCAGGCATCGGCCATGACGTGCTCCGTCGTTATTGCTGACAACTCTTTGAGGCGCGCGTGGAACACTACGCGCCGTTGACTCTCGGGCCTGGTGCTGATTGGACGGCGAGGTACCTACTACTCGCCGTCCGCAGGCCCGGGTCTACGGTGGCCGGAGATCGTCTCGCGACGTCTCGCGACGTCTCCCGCCCAGGACGTCTCCTGCGGCGGCTGCTGCTGAGGGCGTGAGGGCGACTCTGTTGTTGAGCCTCCCTCACCGGTTCCGCCTCCTTCTTAGCGAGCATTACTGCTGCATTCCCGCTCGCTCCGTACCATGGTCTGGACCAGGGCCGGGCGCGAGGGGTCGCTGCCGCCGATCGCCTCCACGAGGACACGGGGAGGCTCCCCCCTGTTATATAAGTGGGTAGTTTTAAGCTAGCGCTCAATTGTGTTTGTAACTGACATCAGTTCAATATACGCTTGGCTCGTACGCACGTCTTTTATATAACAGTGGCGACGAGGATTAAAAATATAAAGAAACTTTGTTCGGTGCAGAATAGTTTTAGATTGTGCCGTGTACCTAATCGTGGACAATAATTACAATGTCAGTGGGCAAAATCAAAGACTTTGATGTGAAAACCGGTAACTGGTCAGCATACGTTGAGCGGCTCGAAATGTACTTTATAGTTAACAACATAACGGACGATTTAAAGTTACCAACTTTAATCGCGATAATCGGGGAACAAGCTTACGAATTGTTGTCCACATTAGCGAGTCCTAAGAAGCCGTCAAGCTTATCATACGCAGTCGCGGTGGATCTACTGCGAGCACATCTGCAACCGACACCCTCAATCTTGGCAGAAAGGTATAGATTTCGTCAAAGGCGGCAAATGCCAGGCGAATTGATAGCGGACTACGTGGCTGATTTGAAAAAGATGGCGAGGTACTGTGAGTTTAAAACAAACTTAGAAGAAAACTTACGGGATCAATTTGTGTGCGGTCTGCGGAGCGATATTATTCGGCAGAGATTATTCGCGGAAAATGATCTGGACTACAATAAAGCGCTACAGTTAGCCAATACCCTGGAAGCAGCCGAGCGGGACGCCGGGGCTGTCGAGGGCTCGCGGGATCAAGTTTCGGAAAGGGAACTTAGCGAGAGGATGCACAAGCTGGAAAACGGAAATTGCCCAGCGTGTGGAGGCAATGGACATACACAGCAAAACTGCAGGTACAGAGATTTTGAATGCAGTTACTCGTACTGTGGAAAAATGGGCCATTTACGAAGAGTATGTAAGAAGAAAGAATACGATCACCGTATGACAGCGGCGAATCCAAAGTCCAATAGCACGCGGGGAAGGTCACGCAGAGGTCGCGCGCCCGGAGCGAGTGGCTACCGCGCGGCGGACGACCGCGACGGCGGGAAACGACGCAGCGGTGCGGCAGCGCCTGCACGCGGCGCGAGCGCCCGGGGGAGCGCCAGCGCCGCCAACGCAGCGCACTACCTACGAGAACTAACGGCGAGAGACAGCTCCGGGGAAGAACGGGACGCGTCGTGTGATGACGAGGAGGCAATGTACCAGATGTCGTTAGCCAAGTATAGACCGGTGTGTATGATAGTTAATGTAAATAATAAACCCTTAAAAATGGAAGTCGACACGGGGTCGGCGTTATCTTGTATAAGCTATTTTACATACAACCAACTGTTTAGAGATCTACCTTTACAAACATGTAAATTAAAGTTAAAATTTTATGACGGCTCATCTGTTTACCCGATAGGTTACCTAGAGACAAATGTGGAATATAAAAACAAGGTGAAAAGGTTAGATCTATATGTAATAAATAAGGGTAGTACCAGTTTATTAGGAAGACAGTGGTTGTCTGAATTGTGTATTGAAATACCTAAGCTAAACAAGTGTACAGAAATCCATAATATAGTAACAAGTAAAAATAACTTGCTAAATGATATTATCTCCAGGCATGAGAACCTATTTGACGGCACATTGGGCAAGTATACCGGGGAGGAGGTGAAGCTGTACGTGCGGGACGGAGCCCAGCCGGTGTACTGTCGCGCGCGCCCGGTGCCCTACGCGCTGCTCCCGCGAGTAGACGCGGAGTTGGACGCGATGCTGCGCGCCGGCGTCGTCGAGCCCGTTGACCGGTCCGACTGGGCCACACCGTTGGTCATAGCGAGGAAGGCGGACGGCGGAATACGACTGTGTGCGGATTATAAGGTGACACTTAACAAAGTTTTGTTGGTTGATAGGTATCCGGTTCCAAGGGTAGAAGAATTATTTAGTAACCTCAGTGGTAATAATTCTTTTACCAAGATAGATCTATCACAAGCTTATAACCAATTAGTTTTAAATGAAACATCGAGAAACTACACAGTCATTAACACACATAGAGGATTGTTTAAATACAACCGGTTAGTCTAAGGTCTCTCTTCTAGTCCAGGAATTTTTCAAAAATTAATGACAAATCTCTTTAAAAATATACCCGACGTAGTAGTATTTTACGATGATATTTTAATAAAAAGTAAATCTTTGGATTCTCATTTAAAAAGCGTAGAACAAGTATTTAGTGTTTTGGAAACGAATGGCTTAAAAATTAAAAAGGAAAAATGTGAGTTCATAGCTGACCAAGTGAAGTATTTAGGGTTCATAATAAATAAAAAGGGAGTTCGAGTAAATCCGGAAAAATTAAAACCAATATTAGATATGCCTCACCCAACTAATGTATCAGAATTAAAGTCGTTTTTGGGCATGGTTAATTTCTATGGAAAATTTATAAAAAAGGAAGGCACTGGAAATGGACAATGTCACATACAAAGGTTTTTAATGTAATTAAAAACCTATTGTGTAGCGCGGACGTTTTAACACATTTCGATTCGAGCTCGCGCGGGCTCGGCGCCGTGCTGGCGCAGCGCGCGCCCGGCGGCGGCGCCGAGCGCGTGGTGGCGTACGCGTCGCGCTCGCTTACCGCGGCTGAGCAACACTATAGTCAGATTCATAAAGAAGCTCTTGCAATCATATTTGCAACGGACAAATTTCATCAATATCTGTTTGGGAGGAAGTTCACTTTACGTACGGACCATAAACCTTTGGTAACAATATTTGGACCTCATTCCCAACACGGCGGCTAGTCGGCTTCAGAGATGGGCTATTAAATTATCAGCCTATGACTTCAATATAGAGTATATTCGCACAGCCAAGAACACAGCTGATGTTTTGTCTGGTTCACCCTTGTTTGATCGAACAACGTTTGATATAATATTACTAAATCGAATTTTAGTTGCAATAAAGTCATTTCGAAGAATTATTCATTTGACCGAATAATTCATTGGTATATTTTTATTTAGCGTAATTATTTATTTGAACTAATTTCATTTGAACTAATTTCATTTCGCCGAATTTTCAAATGCACTAATTTTATTTAAACTAATGTTTCACTAGACTACAATGATTTAGTCGAAAGATCGTATCGAATATTCAGTTCATTAATAATTCGTTTCCTTTCATTGTCTGTAAACTAACAACACAACAACTTAGGAACTTAGGATGCAAGAGCGAGCGAAGCGAGCTCGGGACTTAGGGCACCCCGACTCGGACAGGTTAGGTTAGAAGGGGATGGTGGGGTCAAGAGAGCGAACGAAGCGAGCGAACAGACCCCGCCATCCCCTTCGTGGTTATTTTTTATAAACCACTCAGAAGTAGGAGCCCCGCGAAGCGGGGCGCCGTCGACACGTGGCTCCATCGACATGCAAACCTAAAACATTTTTAAAATAAAAAAATGCCTTTGCCCTTCGTAGAATGACCTTGAGCTTCGGCTTTTGGGGTGTTAATCTTGACCTTGAAGATGCCATTGATCGTATTATTGCTTGGAAAGTCTTTACACCCATCACGTGATCTTCTTCACCCTTAATTTTTCACCAATTTTGACAATTTTTTTCTTTGCCCCTATGGTTTTGCGCGTTTTGGGGTTTTCAAATTTACACTAAAAAGGGTACCTCTACCCAAAAAAAAATACCTAAGTATTATAAATACGCGATTAGCGCTAAATGAAAGTGGTTCCAAGATTAGTCTAAGAGTTTTCTTTTTCAAAATAAAAAAATTACAAATATTTACAATGTTTTCTTTTCTGCATTACATTACACCAATTCGATAAAATACATGTTATACCACCTGAACATTACATCAAATGAACATTATACCTTTCGATCAATAGCGCAAATGTTGTTATCGCAAATAAATATTCGATGAACTGAAAATTCTGTCAAACGATATTATACAAAGTGATGATTTTCTTAAACGTTGTTCGATTTAGTAATATTATATCAAACGTTGTCCTATCAAACAAGGGTGAACCGATGGATGGCCGGTCGATGTCGAAATGAGAGAACTAAAACCTTATTTTAATAGAAAAAACGAGTTATATTTAGAATTAGGTTGTGTGATGTGGGGACATAGGGTCGTTATTCCAAACTCTTGCAGGGATAATGTAATAATGGAGCTTCACGAGGGTCACATGGGGGTAGTGAAAACAAAAGCATTGGCTCGGAGCTATGTGTGGTGGCCGTTTATAGACGAGGCTATAGAAGCAGCGTGTCGCGCCTGTACCATATGCGCCGCGGTAGCTGACGCTCCTCCAGCGCACGCACCACGCGCCTGGCCATGGCCAGACCGCCCATGGACCAGAATACACATTGATTTTTTAGGGCCAATAGCGGGGCAAACTTACCTTATTGTAGTGGACGCTCATTCGAAATGGATAGAGGCAATTAAAATAATAAAAGAATTGCGGGAAATGTGGGCGAGATTCGAGTTGCCGAAACAGGTGGTTAGCGACAATGGTCCACCATTTTTCAGTGCTGAATTCAAACAATTTTTAAGCACCAATGGGATTGAACAAATTTTTTCAGCCCCTTATCACCCGGCTTCGAATGGGGCGGCGGAAAACGCCGTTAAAATATGTAAACGCACTATAAAAAAAGCAATCAAATCTAACACAGATATACACACTTCTTTGTGTAGATTCCTACTGGCTTACAGAAATACACCACACTATACTACCGGCGAAAGTCCGGCAAAGATGTGCATAGGGCGCAATCTGCGCATGCGTCTAGATTGCTTAAAACCTGATCAGAAGGAATTAGTAAAGGCTCGTCAGAAGCAGGCGGAAAAGTCAGCTGGGGGAAAAGTTAGACAATTTACGTCGGGGGACAAGGTCTGGTTCAGAGATTATCGGGGTTTTGATAAGTGGATAGCGGGGAAAGTGATAGAAAGGACAGGTAGTACGGATTACATAGTTAGATCTATCAATGGAACCGAAGAACACAGACATGTCGACCAACTAAAGCTTAGAGTGTCAAGAGATGTTACTAAGATAATAAATTGTGACAGTCACCCTGTACGCGAAAGACCCGTAAAACGATTCCGCCCTTCGCTAATTTTTCCAGTAAACAACGACCAACAGTCCGGCGCACCGGTCGCGGGCCCGAGCCCGAGCTTAACTGAGCCGTTGGTAGCCGAGGGCGCATCACCTACAGCAACCGACGATAGGGATGTTGTGTTACATCAACTCCGCTAAAAACATCTAGCGTGCCCGATGTGCAGGAAATAGATAATCATGGCTCGAATAACAATGTGCCTAATGATCAGCCTAATCTTCGGCGTGTACGTAAACCAGTCAAACGATATGGTATCGAGGACTGTTATAAGTAGAGAAGGGAATAGTATTACTATTATAAGTTTAGTTAATAAGTTTAAATATGTATAAGATAGTTTAGTTGTGTTAGTCATAAGTTTATTAGAAATTAAGGGTGAAGGTGTTATATATGTGGGTAGTTTTAAGCTAGCGCTCAATTGTGTTTGTAACTGACATCAGTTCAATATACGCTTGGCTCGTACGCACGTCTTTTATTTAGCACCCCCAAGCAGGGCAGATCTGCACCGTATGCTCCACCGTGTCCTCTGAGTGATCCTCACAGTGGAGACACCCAGGTGTTTCCCTCCGTCTTATCTATAGTTGCAAAACTTCTGAAATATTCTGAATAATTCCGGAATACTTCTGGGAAAGTTTCTTTAAATCCGAATTATTCAAAATGAATTTAACTAAGATTTTTTTTTTTTGCTGAAAAATCGTATTTTGCATCGATCGTCGATCGCCGCCGCCGCTGCTCCTCTGTGCGCCGGCCGCTGCCGCCGCGCTGGCGCCACGCCGCGCGCGCCCGACTGCCACGAGTCGTGCGTGCAGGCGATGGCGGTGCGAGGTGCGGTAAGAGCGGAGATGCTCCCCGGAGAAGTTTTCACCCGCGCGAGAAAGATTCGTACCCCGCAATCGAATGTTTCCGCGGAATATTTCGCCCGAATAATTCAATGGGAATTATATGTTGATATTTTTATAGGTAGATCTATGTTAGCCTGCGATTTATTCTTTTGTTTTTAGGTAGGTACTGTGACGACCTTATGTTGGCAACCTTATGGTAAAGACTGGCACGTTAGAAGTTTGGAACATTCTAGAAACTCTTGAAACGCCGATTGAAAATTAAGAAGAAGGAAGACTTTAGTTTATAGGTAGACTTGACCTAGCCCGCACGAAGAGGGCACATGTATTAATTTCATTATTCAATATAACATATTAATATTCCAGTTCTCTTTCTTTTATAACACATCACACATAAGCAGTCACTCTTATACACCACCCTCTCGCACCGCGAGCGAGTAAACAAACCCCCAGGAACCTAAAAGGAATCTCCAGGGACCAGCACCAAGAGAAGATTGATCTTACAGCAAAGGACATTACTTTGAGTAGGATAGCCGCCTCTTTCCCCCACATAGCCTTGGCTGTTGTGCGTAATACTGGAGTTAGAGGGAAGGTGGACTTAGTGTGCATGAACCTCCAATACAAAATTGATTATGGAACACTGAATGAGATACCTGCCATACTGACTCATGGTTTAATTCCATCTTTGATACCCAAAGGTGAGAGTATTGAAGTTAATGAATTGAAGAGATTTTCATACTTCTTTAACATAGAGCAGTCCGTCACGCTCCAAATGCCGAGCGCAAAGAAGAACGTTGTTAACGAGCCAATGAGTAAAACATTAGAAGCGGCAG
This sequence comes from Polia nebulosa, assembly GCA_951329385.1. NCBI lineage: Eukaryota > Metazoa > Arthropoda > Insecta > Lepidoptera > Noctuidae > Polia > Polia nebulosa. The sequence goes on from OX589592.1 coordinate 32,808,363, forward strand.
AGAAATTCGTTAACGCTGCCATCAATGGGCCGTTAAACAGTGATGAGCAAAGGAGAACCTTGCTGACTCATTTTAATCTGTACAACCCTGAAGGTGAAATCAAGAAGTGGGTTGCTGTAGGAGCCAAGCTCTACAACAGGTGTGCTGTCTCACCATCATATTACATGCTTCAGTATCGCTTCGCGAGTGGGATTTTAATAAAGACTTACTAGCGTCTGCGCTTCTATTCGTAGGGGCGTAGCTCATGTGACGACCTTATGTTGGCAACCTTATGGTAAAGACTGGCACGTTAGAAGTTTGGAACATTCTAGAAACTCTTGAAACGCCGATTGAAAATTAAGAAGAAGGAAGACTTTAGTTTATAGGTAGACTTGACCTAGCCCGCACGAAGAGGGCACATGTATTAATTTCATTATTCAATATAACATATTAATATTCCAGTTCTCTTTCTTTTATAACACATCACACATAAGCAGTCACTCTTATACACCACCCTCTCGCACCGCGAGCGAGTAAACAAACCCCCAGGAACCTAAAAGGAATCTCCAGGGACCAGCACCAAGAGAAGCTGCTCCAGGTCCCTACAGTACCTACTTATTTCGAAATCGAATGCTATTTTTATAAATGTCAGTTGTGGAATAAAAAACCAGGCCTAGCATATTTGATTTGTTTTTTGAAAAAGGGTTACTTATGTTTTTGGTTAGTTTGTATGTACCTCTGTACGCATCGCCAGTATTCGCGAGTCGCATAGGTAGGTATTAATCATTACCTACCTACTTAACGCGTATAATAGCCCAGTCAATAAAAACAAACAAAGGCAAACCTTGCAAGCAAACACGTTTTGATGCGGTTTTCAGAAAAGTGTTATACTTAGGAGCAGGTTTTGGTATTTTAACCGATTTAAAAAAAGGAGGTTATGAGTTTGAACCGTATTTATGTATGTTTGTCCGCGATCATCTCGCGTTTGGCTGAACCGATTTTGATGCAGTTTTCAGAACAGTATTATTAGTCACTATATGTATACGTGACATAAAAAAATGTTGAAAAATAGGTAGTAAGGTCAATTTTCCTGGTTTTTTTTGACAGTTGAAATATTCCCAAAGTTTCGGAATATTTCGGAATACTTCCGAAGTATTCGACGGGAATGATTCGGAATTTTTCCCGCCAGCATCTATAGTCTTATCCCACACAGGAACCTCCCGAAACTTCCGTGTCCGGCAAGGACCTGCGTCAGGCGGAAGGTGAGGACGCCGTGGCGCCTCTCCAGCGCCTGTCTGGGTTTGAACTCACGACCTACAACTTGTAAGTCGCGGCATATACCACTGGGCCACGACTGCTCTAGCAAGCAGGCACTTCACGTTGTGTAAATTATATCATTAACACTGCTCTCAAAACGGTGAAGGAAAACATCGTGAGGAAACCGGCATGTCCTAGAACCAAAAATACGAAGACATGTGACATCCACCAACTCGCACTGGGCCCTGGGCGTGATGGATTACGGCCCACCGTCTCTCCTAGAGAGGAGGCCTGACCCTGAGTCCCAGCAGTGGGAACATTATAAGGCTGATTAAGCTATGCTATTATGAGAGTAACCCTTACAGGGTTCATGTCAGGTGCTGGACCACTTTATGTAACATCAACTTACCACATGAGTGCGATACAAATGATTCTGAGTTTGAGCTCGTGGCTAAAGTAATAACAGCCACACGGGTCGATTCATCAGGTTAAGCTACGCTTGCCAGGGTTGGTCCATGGATGGGTGACCATCTTCACGTACCGAGACTTCTCCGTGCCTCGGAAAGCACGTTAAGCCGGTGGTCCCGACTGTCAATTTGACAGTCGTTACGGGTCGTCAAAACCCGAAAGCCTGACAACAGTCTTACCACGGGGTATCTCCCAGTAACTGGGTTGTGGAGGTCAGATAGGCAGTCGCTCCATGTAAAATACATCCGGTTAGACTGCAATCCGACCCCAAGATAGTTGGGAAAAGGTTTGGCAGAAGGCAGAGGGGACTCTCTTTCTAAAACTTGATTAGTAATTTAAGAGCCGGGTGCTGCAATGCTTTGATTGTATAACAAAAAAAAAACAGAAAAAGTGCAAAATAACTTTGATTTCGGCAGTCGGTGTCAAAATAACGAAAAAACTCAACCAGACACACTTTTTTTGTTTTTTTTTGGAAGTCGGTTCTATTCTTTTTGGAAAATCGTTTTTATTTTTCACTTTTTAGTTGTGATTGCCCATTAAATTGTGTTAAAATTGCGTATATAAGCAATAGCAGCAATCGCGGTTGATTTGCCGTCATTTTTTGAAGAGTTCCGTTGTCTGTCTCCGAAACTCATCATCAAATCTACAGCATGTAACAAAAACCCTGCCCGATCCAATAAAGGCATATTCCTGGTTTAACATACTTACTAGAGAGTAGCAAAAAAAAAATGTACTTAACTCATAAAAACCAAGAGTTATAGATTTTTTTTTTATAAAATATGCGAAATTTAACACTAAATATGGCAAATTTTCATAAGTTGACAACACTTCACCGTCCGGCAAAATCTTTTCATTTTTACTTATTTTTATTTCAAACGATACCGCCCTGCACTAGCCGCACTGTGGCACTCTGTCTCGCTCAACGGACATCGTTGAAACGAAACAATAGGTGAACTTTGTCGAGGGCTCAGTGTTGCCTTTGATAAGTTTTTTTTTTTTTTTATTAATTATTTTCATTAGGGAAAAATAATTATCTCGTACCCAGCGCGTCAGGCCCCTGCGTCGCCACCAACAATAGGTTTTTAATTGTGTCTGCTAATGAGGGACTTGACGCGTTAAATGATTACGTATATGTGTACGCAGTACGATACCAAGTAATACCCTTCAGGATCGAACAGGGTATTTTTATGTTATTATTTTTATTAAAGTCGGTTGTATTTTTTTTGTAAAAAGTTTTTTGAATACTCTCCCTCCGTCTTACGAATTTTCGATCAGGTCACGTGTCCTGACGCAAGTTTAACATTTTATACCCATCCCAAGAAAAGTGCTCAACAACGCTGTTAAAGAAGTTTACACTTCAAAAAAAAATATATATATACAGGCTGTAACGGAAAGGTGTGGTCATATTTTAAAAACTACATCTGCCCATCGGTATGAACAACTTTCTTCAAGAAAACCTAAGGAAATTCTAAATAATTTTTTTTATCTTCCATACAAAAAAGTCCAATTTTTTTTTGGGAATTTTCTGTTTTTTCTTAGAGAATGTTATTCATGCCCATGGGCTGAGCCGGTTCTCAAAATATGACCACACCTTTCCGTTACATCCTGTATACAGGCTGTAACGGAAAGGTGTGGTCATATTTTAAGAACTGCATCTGCCCATCGATATGAATAACTTTCTTCAAGAAAATCCGAGGAAATTCTAAAAAATTTTTTTACCTCCCATACAAATATTGATCAGCTTATGATGACTTTGTATGGAAAGTCCAATTTTATTTTTGGGAATTTTCTATTTTTCCGTTACACCCTGTATACATATATACAGGCTGTAACGGAAAGGTGTGGTCATATTTTAAGAGCCGGTTCTGCCCATGGCTATGAACAACTTTCTCTAAGAAAAAATTGAATATTCCCAAAAAAAAAAATTGGACTTTCCATACAAAATTATCATCAGCTGATCAATATTTGTATGGGAGATAATTTTTTTTTTTGTGAATTTCCTAAGATTTTCTTGGAGAAAGTTGTTCATATCGATGGGCAGATGGAGTTACTAAAATATGACCACACCTTTCCGTTACATCCTGTATAAACCTCCTTTTTGAAGTTGGTTAAAACCTACCCGTGTTCCTTCAGTCGCCTTTTTTGCTTTCCAAGGCCGTGGTGATTCTTTCCAAGGCCGTGGTGATTCTTTCCAAGGCCGTGGTGATTCTTTCCAAGGCCGTGGTGATTCTTTCCAAGGCCGTGGTGATTCTTTCCAAGGCCGTGGTGATTCTTTCCAAGGCCGTGGTGATTCTTTTCAAGGCCGTGGTGTTTCTTTCTAAGGCCGTGGTGATTCTTTCCAAGGCCGTGGTGATTCTTTCCAAGGCCGTGGTGATTCTTTCCAAGGCCGTGGTGATTCTTTCCAAGGCCGTGGTGATTCTTTCAAATACTCCCCCAAGTAAAGATACCTAAGGTCGATAGAGTACTTAAATACATAAGTTCATGGATTGTTACCGATGTTATACTTCTCGGAGAACAGCACCAGGCTAAAGCAGCGCATGTCTTTCCCGACCTTCATGAGAAAGCAGTCGGCCAGGCCTCGGCCTAGCTCTGTGTAGCGCGTCAGGGTCAGCTTGAAATCTTCGCTGACCTGTCTCAAAAGAAGTAATGGTCAGATCTGATGGCCAAAATACTTGAACAAATGCTTGTCAAAGTATTTTCCATCAGTTCTTAGATGTCCAGGATTCAGATTACTGATGGTGCTATATATTTAATCTGATGTACAGAAATCTAGAATTCATTAATATGTTTGTTTGTTTGTTTCATTTAAAACCCTAATACTAATATTACCCTAATAATTATATTAAGATTTGGTCCAGAAGACTTATACGCTTAGTTATATCAAAGGTTTCCTCTCTTCAACTGTTTTGCTGTGCCCGACAGGATCCATAATGATCTTAAGTAATCATAACCTACCACATAAGTACACATTGTGGAATGCAAATAAACAATTGAGTATGGAGTATTGAACTCCCTTTTCTATCATATCACTCTTCACACAATCCATCCATCTTTTCTTTGGCCTCCCTCTCCCTCTCCATCCATCCACATTTATATTCATAACTCTTTTAGTTACATGTGTTTCATCCCTCCTCTTCACATGACCATACCAAGATAAGCGGTACCTTTCAACTTTTCTGTGACTGGCGCCACTTTTAAACTACCTCTAAAGTACTCATTTGTAACAAGGCAGTAAGCAGGGCAAGGCGTTCTTTGCTACCTTTTTTTAAATTCAAATTCAAAATTACTTAGTTTTCTCTGTCAAGTCTCTGTTTTCATATTGAAAAATGAGTTCTAATTCTGGAGCCGAGCTAGTAGAAGCTCCTCATTGTTTTCCGACTCTTCAAGTGTCAGTTACCAGTTTCCTAGAATTATGCATTAATACAATTTAATTACGTAACAGTCACAGTATATGTGTTCGTAATATTATAATAAAGCCCACTGTTGTAAATAACAAATATAATGTGTTAACTCGTCGTGTGTTATTATTCATTGAACTCCTCCTCTGCGTGTCACTCCTACGTCCTCCTCTACGTGTCACACCACCACTCCGGTCCCGCAACGAGACACGCCCTCCGTACCGTGACACATTTCCCACTTTGTCCATTCTCGTTACTCCACCATCCATCTCAACATTCTCATCAATTCATTAATATATTTATTCATAGAAGAACTACTTGGGATAAAAGAGGTATAAGACTAGACCTTTTAATGATTTTTAAACAGCCTTGAAGCGCCTAATTTCAATACCCTCTATTTATAATTCACCTGAAAAATGAAGATATGTCCCGCAGCCATCGCAGCGGTCACCAAGTACCGGCCGTCACTTGCAAAGTTCACCAGCGACACGATCTGATGCGTGAGGCTCATGCGACACTTTTCCTCCAGCTCCGGCTGGTCAGGGCTGAACTGCCGAAGAACCACGCCGTAGTTACCATTCACTTCGCCGAAGACCGCCAGTACTGGGTCCACTGGACTCGCTACAAACGACACGTCGAAACCTTTTGCGAATTTCATTAGGACCTGGAAATTTAAGGGTAAGAAAGTGGTATACTGATCTGAAAATGGTGTCATGGCATTGAACATGAACATGTTAGTAAGTCTTAAAACGTCGTTGGAGAATTTTAGCGGAATGAGATGGATTATCTCTTTAGAAAAACAAGCAATAAGACGACAAAGAACGACACTCTTCTTCTGATTGGTGTTGATGGCCTGCCATTCCCGCCAGTATGGACAGCACGGTTGGCACAGTAGTTGAGCGTTTGGCTGCAACGCTGCGTGTCGCGGGTTCAATTCTCGCACAGAACAAATATTTGTATGGCGTACAGATAGCTGCAGGGCAAAGTTAAAGGCACAAGGGCGCGCGGCAGAGGTCACCAATGCGTTGGACCGACCCAGTCAAAAACCCTCAACGGTCTACTCTATAAGAATGTACGAGAAGCTTGCCACCACCCCTGATAAGATGACCACCACCACTCTGCCAAGAGTGTGACGACGGAGGAGAGAAGACATATAGTTGTTTCAGGTCTGGGTAAGTATCTTGTGTATGTGAGTTTACATGTTTGTGAACTGAACGCACCCACGACACAGGAGTAATTCCTAGTAGGGGAATGTATTAAAAACTGGCCAAGTGCGAGTCGGACTCGCACACGAAGTGTTCCGTACCATAAACTAAAAAAAAACCCAAAAAAGAACACGTTTCTACAGAAACGTGTTTTTTTTTTGGATTTTCTCATTATCCCTAATAGGTAGACATTTGAAATTTTCACATAGCGTGTTTTTAACCGACTTTCGAAAAAGGAGGAGGTTCTGTGTTCGACTGTATGTATGTTTAATGTATGTCCGCCGATTTCTCCGTCAGTTGTGGACCGATTTTCAAAATTCTTTTTTTATCCGAAAGAATATACTCCCAAGTTGGTTCCATATAAATTTTATCGAAATTGCTTCAGCGCTTTTTGAGAAACTGAACAAAAACGAAAAATATGTATACCTCGATGACGTATTGGTGTTCTCCAAATGTTTAAATTCCACGTTCCATGGTATTGGGGTTTTTAATTCTGGGGTATTACAACTAAAAAGTGAAAAAACAACTTTTTTACAAAAAAAACAACCGACTTCCAAAAAAAAAAATACACTAAAAATAACTTTAATTTCGGAAGTCGGTGTCAAATAACGAAGAAGTAAAATACAAACACCGACTTCCGAAATTAAAGTTATTTTTTAATTTTTAGTGTATTTTTTTTTTGGAAGTCGGTTGTTTTTTTTTTGTAAAAAAGTTTTTTTTCTATAGCCGCTTTAGCAACATTCTGTGAAATTTTTAACTGTGTAGCTATTACGGATCGTGAGATACAGCCCGCTGACAGACAGACGGACAGCGTAGGCTTGTAATAGGGTTGGTTACCCTTCGGGTACGGTGTTGGCGTTGGCTTCGACACTTCCACGAACGACACTACAATTATTAACAATATTTAGACTAATAATGACGGAGTGTACTTGTCCGTCTGGCTCCGGCTTAAGATGCTGCCACCCCATTTCATCCCATGGGTGTCGTAGGAAACGACTAAGGGAAATTTTTAGACCATGCATTATTTCAGCATCTTAGGTCACCCGCATGGTGGCGGGTAAACCATCAGCAACCGCATTCCCAAGGAGGGTTGGTGTCAGGCAGGCGGCCGACCGTAAACATTTGCCAAATCATTAGCAATATGTTAGGTATAAATGGAATAAAAAAAAAAAGGCGCCGATCCCAAGTAACATGGGATAAGGGGAGGAAGATGAACGACGGAGTGTACTTACGAGATCCTGTGTAAACACATCATAAATGCTCAAAATGCCGGTAGTGTTCATCAGGGCTATATATTTGTTATCAGGCGCAATCAGCTGAATCTTCATTATGTTCCTACAATAGAAAATGAGGATAAACAAAAGCTGTTGTTACTATTCCACAAATTTATCTGGTTTGGCAAAATAAGCGATTTTCTAAATCTAAACTACTATAATCTCTTCAGGGGCCATCGCATTATTATGAAGGCGCACATTTTTTTCTGTTGCGGAAAAGGTATAATTATTGTGTTTTAAAAGTTCTATTAGTAATTTGTATTTTATCTGATGGCATTACACTATTAACGTAGTGGTGGCCCAGTGGTAAGCCGCAACTCACGACTTGTAAATTGTGGGTTCGAACTTCGAACCCAGCCATGCGCTTTACTATGTGTACTTAATACATATTTCATCACCACTGCTCTCAAAAAGGTGAAGGAAAACATTAAGAAACCGGCATGTTCTGGATCCAAAACTTCAAAGTCATGTGACATCTACACTAAGCAATCTTAAGCCCGCGTGGTGGATTACAGCCAGTAAAGAGGTCTGTGTCCCAAAAGTGGGAACATAAAAAGGCTGATTATGCTAATAAACTACTCCGGTCCCAGGAGCTTGGACCCTGAAAGCATATTATTTTCAGCCAGGCTATATATACAGGCTGTAACGGAAAGGTGTGGTCATATTTTAAGGACTGCATCTGCCCATCGATATGAACAACTTTCTTCAAGAAAATCTGTGAAAATTCTCAAAAATTTTTTTTAACTCCCATACAAATATTGATCAGCTGATGATAATTTTGTATGGAAAGTCAAAATTTTTTTTGGAAATTTTCTTTTTTTTCTTAGAGAAAGTTGTTCATTTCCATGGGCAGAACTGGTTCTTAAAGTATGATCACACCATATATATATATATATGGTGTGTGTATGGTGTTGTGGTGTGTATATATATATGTATATATATATATATATACAGGTTGTAACGGAAAGGTGTGGTCAAAATCCCAAAAAAAAATTGGACTTTCCATACAAAATTATCATCAGCTGATCAATATTTGTATGGGAGGTAAAAAAAAATTGAGAATTTCCTCAGGTTTTCTTGAAAAAAGTTGTTCATACCGATGGGTAGACGCAGTTCTTGAAATATGACCACATAATAATGTGGTCATATTTTAAGAACTTCCTTTACAACCTGTATATTGAGATCACAGTAAATGCCTCACCTCTGTTTAAGGGTAAAGAGGTTAACCTCAATCTTCTCCTCTTGCTCCGCGGTGATCTTGTAAACGAAACCAGCGTTGGTCCACATGGTCGCCATGTCGCAGTAGGAGTTGCTGACCAGACGAACTACAGTATCCTCGGGAACGTAGGTCCACTCAACATTCCATGTCTTGCTTTCCGGTTTTTTGCGCAGGTACTGGATGATTTAGTAATACAGGTGTAAAAGCATGGGTCGCGGATAAAGAACAATGGGCAAAATAAGCCCAGGATTGTAGCACTTTCTTACCTATCTTAAAATGACGATCCGAATAATCTCAACATTTTATTCTATAGTGCAACAGCATTACTCTAATGAATCAAATAATAAAAGTTACAGCGGTTCCAAAAGTCCAATAATTACCGTTAGAAATTACCTAATGATGCCCATATATAATTTTTACACATTTACGTTGTTTTAATAAATTATTAATAATAATTTTAACCAAGTATTAGAAAGACATAAAAATGGACTACTCAGGATTGAGCAGAACAGAACACGCACTCGTATTGTTGAAAACCGATTATCGCGGCCCTGGCACAAACAACTAAAACCCACCCCGGGCTTTAGTCAGTAAAAGTCTGACACGCCCTTTCGCTCCACCCAGAGCGGGAGAAGTCGTTGGATGATTTCCCACCCTCTAAAAAAAAAATGTGGGAGTAACTCCAAGTAAAAGGATGACAGAATATGGATTAGCAACGGACAATAGTAAGAGGTCGTTTTTTTTTTCTTTTTTTTATTCTTTATAGACACGCGTTTGACCACTATCTCACCTGAACATTCATTCACGCTGTCCAGGCATATTATTAATTGCTGGGCACGCCACAATTGCGGCGGTAACGCCACTCTATGAGTGGCTGGAGAGGTGCCACGGCATCCTCAACTTCCGCCTGATGCAGGTCCTCATCGGAAACGGATGTTTCAGGAGGTTATCCTGTTCAGGATTAGGCGGGAGGAAATGCCCGGGTGTCACCACTGTGTGGATCGCCCAGAGGACAAGGTGGAGCATACGGTGGAGGTCTGCCCCGCTTGGGACGACCACCGCAGTGTCCTCGTGGAGGCGATCTGCAGCAGCGACCTCTCCCACCCGGTCCTGGTCCAGGCCATGGTACGGAGCGAGAAGGAATGGGAAGCAGTCACCTCCTTCTGCGAAGCACGGAACGCGTGAGGGAGACTCAACGGAGACACCCTCACGCCCCCAGCAGCCGCGGCAGGAGACGCCCTGGGCGTCAGGTCGCAAGCCGATCTCCGGTCATCGTAGGCGCGGGCTTGCGGACGGCGAATAATGGGTATCTCGCCGACCGAGTTATCACGCCCAGGCAACTGAAGGAACAGGTGTGGGTTTCAGTCAGTAAAATTTTGACACGTACTCCCGCACCACACAGAGCGGAAGAAGTCAAAGATTGATATCCCACTCTCCAAAAAAAAAATGTGATATGTCACCCGGTAGGAACATTTTGAAAAATGTTTTTTAAATTTTCCGATTGTCAACCCAAAAGTGACCTCCATAAATTTATTTATTACGACGTGTCACGTCCATGGTTGGGTCATAGGTATTCGTGTGTGTACTAAATTCGAAGCGAATTGACTGTAACAGACGGACAGACCAGACCGACAGGCACACGAGTTCCGTTTTTTCATTCGGACGTTCGGAATCCTAGAAAAAACTTTTTTACAAAAAAAAACAACCGACTTCCAAAAAAAAATACACTAAAAATTTTAAAATAACTTTAATTTCGGAAGTCGGTGTTTGTATTTTATTTCTTTGATATTTGACACCGACTTCCGAAATTAAAGTTATTTTAAAATTTTTAGTGTATTTTTTTTTGGAAGTCGGTTGTTTTTTTTGTAAAAAAGTTTTTATTTTTCGCTTTTTAGTTGTTATACCCCAGAACTAAAAACCCCAATAACATGGAACGTGGAATTTAAACATTTGGAGTACCTACACAATAACGTCATCGAGATCTGCGTATTTTTCGTTTTTGTTCAGTTTCTCAAAAAGCGCTAAGGCAATTTCAATAAAATTTATATGGGACCACCTCGGGAGTATATTCTTTCGGATAAAAAAAGAATTTGAAAATCGGTCCACAACTGACAGAGAAATGCGCGGACATACATAAAAAAAAAAAAAAAAAAAACACATACAGTCGAACATAGAACCTCCTCCTTTTTCGAAAGTCGTTTAAAAACACGAAAGAGTGTTTTGTCGATCTTACAAACCAACGCGCGGGGCAAACCTTCACTTCGTACTATTATACGAGTCCGGAACATTGTTTAAAAAACCGGCTAAGCGCGTGTCGGACTTCGCACATTTAGGGTTCCGTACCAAATAGGATCTGTGTCTTGGGACTACTAAGCCTAGAATCAATCGATGCTATCTATACCTCTTTTTTTTGTGTGTTTGGAATTCATCCAATGACTTCTCCCGTTCTGGGTGGAGCGAGAGGGCGTGTCAGACTTTTACTGACTAAAACCCACTCCCTTCTCTTCCTTGCCTGAGTGCCCAGGGGCGCGGTATATTACCGTGCCGCATTTATATTATTATACAGCTTGTAACAAAAACCCTGTCCGATCCTGAAGGGTATTACTTGGTATCGCACTGCGTTCACATATACGTAATCATTTAATGGATACGAGACAATTATTTTTCCCCAATGAAAATAATTAATTTAAAAAAAAACTTATCAAAGGCAACACTGAGCGCTCGACAAAGTTCACCTACTGTTTCGTTTCAAAGAGGACGCCTTTTTTTTTGTGGGGTGGGTATTCATCCAATGACTTCTCCCGTTCTGGGTGGAGCGAGAGGGCGTGTCAGACTTTTACTGACTAAAACCCACTCCCTTCTCTTCCTTGCCTGAGTGCCCAGGGGCGCGGTAACTCTGTTTCAGGCGCGGTAAAACAGTCTACTCTCATCGTTGGCGAAGTCATGGCGTGCTCCCAGAGGGAGTTACTTTCGTACTTGGGTATACTGTTAGAACAAAAAAAGAAGAACGCGGACTTAGAATTTGAAGCATGCACAAAGAGCCAGCGAGCAAATCCGCCGGTTTTTAAGTCCGCAGACTTTTAAGTGCTCCATTGGCGGTTTAGACCTTTGGCTCGCGAGTTCGTTGTTTTGCTCGCAAATAGATCACCGCCTTTACATGCGGTTGACTTTATAAATACCAAAATTCAACTAAATCTGCTTCTCACGTAGATTTCAAGATAATTTTTCAATTCTAACTCACCCTTAACTGCTCATCGGGTCCGTAGATAAGCACGCCAGTGAGGAAAGCACACACGCTGGTCGGATGCTTTCCTTCTATAGTCTCGTCTGACCACTCCAATGTTTTGTTTAACTTTATGCTGTCAGAAGTCATCTGCAGGACCGAAAGCAAGGAGTCAGTTGTTTCATATTACCAAAACGGTCAAAAAGTGAATTATTAGTTTATTATTGTTACGTCGACCGTATTACACTGGCACGTTCGAGAATGTGGTCGAAGTTTCCAAAAGTTTCCACTACGTTCGAGAACGTTCAATTGAGGTACTGTGTAGAAGTTCATAATGTTTCTAGAATATTCCACTATAAGATAGTTCGAAAACGTTCTGGAAACTTCTATGACTGTATAAATAGACCGGGGGGTGGCATTGTGGCAAGTGACTCAGTCTGTTTTCGACTACGGATGCGAACGGAAGCGATTACGAAGAGAATAGTGATTATAAGCGAATTAGTGTTTGTGTAAATACATTTTTCAAGTTAATAAAGGATATTTGTTTAATTAATCGGTGTAAAATAATTTATCCCATACTCAGCTCGTAACAATATTTTTAATTTGTTTTCTTTATTTGTCTTTTCTGTAACTTGTATGGTGTATCTACGTAGTAAAAAGTATCCATAAGTTTCTGCCAGCGGCTTCGCCGGCATGGAATTAGTACTTCCCCCTTATAGCCTATGTGCTATTCCAGACTATAATCTATCTCTGTGCCAAATTTCATCTAGATCCGTTCAGTCATTTCAGCGTAATTGAGTAACAAACATCCATCCATCCAAACTTTCGCATTTATATTATTATACAGCTTGTAACAAAAACCCTGTCCGATCCTGAAGGGTATTACTTGGTATCGCACTGCGTTCACATATACGTAATCATTTAATGGATACGAGACAATTATTTTTCTCAAATGAAAATAATTAATTAAAAAAAAACTTATCAAAGGCAACACTGAGCGCTCGACAAAGTTCACCTACTGTTTCGTTTCAAAGAGGACGCCTTTTTTTTGTGGGGTGGGAAATCATCCAATGACTTCTCCCGCTCTGGGTGGAGCGGGAGGGCGTGTCAGACTCTTTCTGACTAAACCCCACCCCTGTTCCTCCCTGCCCTGAATGCCCAGGGGCGAGGTAACTCTTTCGAATTTATCCTCAACCCCCGGGCAGGCATCGGCCATGACGGGCCCCGTCCTGTCTGCTGACAACTCTTTGAGGCGCGCGTGGAACACTACGCACCGTACCCAGTAAGAAGTGGAGGAGCGCGAGAATTTGGCACAAGAAAAGGGAGGGCTATTCCCAGCAGTGGCCGAGGTTGTGGGTAATGTGATGACAATTATATTATTTATATATATAAAAGAGAATACATATCGCACTAGCGCGCGCAAATTGTTGCAAGACAAATTCAGACAATTGTTGCAATTTGATTTAGTCGGCTGTTAGCCGACTAAATCAACACAGCGAGTGAAGAAAAGCGTGTCCGTGGCGTGACAATAATATATCTATGATGCCAAGTTGTGTGTTAAGAGTGTAAAAACTATGGTGCCAAGATAAATAAGAGTGAAGGCATATCATATCAATGTGTAAGGACATTTATAATAACAACTCAACGATATCTGAACGCTCCGCTTTGTATGAACGAAACGTATCTTGGGATGATGATGATGAAGCAGACATACAAAGAAATTGCAGAATGGCAGTAATGCTCACACTGAACAAGCTGGCTTTATTATCGATAGCATACAGATGACCCTCGAGGCCCCAGCAGATGCCAGTGAGCACAGACGCGGAGACCTCCCAGCCGATGACCTCCTCCCGGGGCCTCTTGAGCACGAAGCACTTCTTGTAGCAGCGCGCCACCTCCCACACGTTGACGCCGTCGACCCAGCACTGGGCGAGCAGCATTTGCGTGCTACTGGCGCTGGGTTACATTTTGAAATTAGTTGTAATTTTATGAATATGTCACCGGATAATTACGAACACCGTAAAATTGTATTATATGTTGCGGGAAGATAAATTAGACATATAATAATATGTACATGCTGATGATAATGAAAAAGGCATATACATATATCGCAGCCATATGGTTGAATTCGCCATTCAATTGGACGCCTAGGCCATTAATTAAACGCCATTCAATTAAACGGCTAGGCCGATAGTTAATTCAACTAGGATCTCTCAACGTTTATCAACCTGGGGCCCAATTCTGTAAAATAACTAGCTTGTATGTCGGTAGTGTGTCAGTGGTGTCTCAATAGAATAGTCATTGACTTTTTTTTATTATGGACATTGATTTGCCACTGTAGTGCCATTGAAACGCCATAATAAGACTATTGTAATAATTGGTAGTCTGGTCCACTATAATGTGTCAATAGAATTTTGAAGTTTTTGCAGAATACAAAATTTGCAACAGTGGCACAATAACGTCTGTAGTGTGTCGATAGAGTGTCGATGGCGTATTGCTTAACTCAAAGTTACAGAATTGGGCCCCTGGCGTGTTTAAAGTCAGCCCTTTGAAGATGACTGACCAAGACTCAGCCAAGTGATTCAAAACTTCAAGTTAAATGAAATATGATGAAAGATGGGGTTAGAGGGGTCATCTTAATAAGATGTAAAATTATAAATATCACGAAAACGGTAAATCCAATCACAAAAATAACCAAAATTTGGGTTCCCAATATAAAACCCCGTATATGATTTAAATTCATTAAAAAAAATAATCGCTACGAGTGCTACGACGGTCAGTGACGGTGACGCGTGAGTTCAATAGTTTCCGTAGAAAGATCAGAGAGAGAAGAGAATAGTTTTTTCCCATCTCAAAAGTTTTCACTTCATAAAATACTATTTATTAGTGATTCAATTTTTTTTTTTAAAAGAGTAGTCAATGGTTTAAAATAAAATAACCACGAAGAGGATGGCGGGGTCTGAGTTCGCTCGCTTCGCTTGCCCACTAGACCCCGCCATCCCTTCCGCATATCCTTCATGTCCCGAGTTCGCTCTTGCATCCTAACATTGCCTTTTGTACACACATAATCATGATCAGTGGTATTGGTATCACATACTCATCAATATCCAATTTAACTAAATGAATCCAAAGTAGTAGGCAAAAGTACCAAAAACGGCCGTTTCTGACACTTTTGCCTACTACTTTGGAAACGAAACATTTTGAGACCTGTTTTAACAACGTAAAAATGCTTTATCCTCTTTGTAACAAACGTGAAGTTGGATTTTTAACCGACGAAAAAAAGGAGGAGGTTGTCAATTCGACCGTATATATGTTTTTTTTTATTTTTTTTATATTTATTTTCTATGCTATGCTACGATTTTTTATTCAATGGACCGTTATTAAACCCTTAAACGTTTCGTTCAATGACTTGGCTGGTTGTCCTTCAGTCATTTAATTGAACGGCCTAGGCGTCCAATTGAATGGCGAATTCAACCAGATGGCTGCGACACATATTATATAGGTAGGTAACTTCTTTATTAGGACTTCAGTGGCAGTGCGGTCAGTCGTGTCACCAACCATATGTATACAGCTTTAAGGAGGGTAGGTACGGCTGGGTACCTCACCAGGTGATGGCTTATTTATGTAAAACTGTAGGCCTACTTATACCTACTTATACACTTTGTTGGTGACACGAGTTGACACGACTACTGTTCTATGGGCCTAAGAGAAGCCAGTGCAACTGCCAAGTGCCAGTCTTGTATTAAATGTTCTGACTCACACAAAGATCTGCTTGCGCAGCTGGACTCCGCTCTCCACGCAGTACAGGCGCTGCTGGGTGCGCCAACACCACACGGTCACTAGGTACGTGGGGAAGCCGGTGAACCCCGCTATCAGGTCGCCTTCCATCATGCAAACCGCCTTGAATCTTTTTGCGTTGTTTTCTAAAAATAACCAAATACCTAAAGGTAGATTACACACATCATCCCTGTAATTTATATTTATAAAAACTTAAAAAAAACAAGCTGACTTCCAAAAAAAAAATATACTTAGTAAAAATAAAAAAAATAACTTTAATTTCGGAAGCCGGTGTTTGTATTTTATTTCTTCGTTGTTTGACACCGACTTCCGAAATTAAAGTTATTTTTTAATTTTTAGTAGGTGTATTTTTTTTGGAAGTCGGTTGTTTTTTTTTTTTGTAAAAAAGTTAAAAAAAAAAAGTTTTGAACATTTTTTGTTTGTATTTTATTTTTTCGATATTTGACACCGACTTCCGAAATTAAAGTTATTTTTAAATTTTTAGTGTATTTCTTTTGGAAGTCGGTTGTTTTTTTTGTAAAAAAGTTTTTTGAAGAGTTTCGTTGTTTGTCTCCGAAACCCATCATCAGATCTATATGAAATTTAAATGGGACCATTTCGGAACAAACCCCTTTCGAATGATAACCTCCTTCTTTTTGAAGTCAGTTAAAAAAAAGTCAAATAGTCAATCAAAAATCAACTTAAAATACACAGTGCGAAAGTCGATACTGGTGTTGGTGTTAATGGTTTGTTGATAGGTAGATATACCTTTAAAAAAGGAATAAGAATAATGCCCAGGAATAGAGAAGAGGAAACATTAGTAAAACGAATCTTTGAAGCTCACCTTTGAGTACAGTCACAATCCTGAATGACGGATACATTACAATAAATATCCTGGCATTTTGCACTTTCTCGGCAAATGCGAACATGTGAGAACGGTTACCTGAAATAATAATATGAAGACATAATTTAACGTGGATGAATTTCGCTAGAGACAGGATGCTCTTGCGCAAATGTCATGTTCAATTGTTTCATCATTTCAACCGAAAGACGTCCACAGCTGGACAGAGACCTCCTCTAAGCGTCGTCACATCGACCGGTCTTGTGATTCTCGCATCCAGCAACCCTCGCGAGCGCCCGCGACCTTGAACAGAAATATTTAGGTACATATTTTCAATTTAGAATAAGATTTAGGTAGACCTTATCAAGGAGCTCGTGGCTAAGTAATAACAGCAGCACGGGTCGATCCATCTGGTTAAGCTACGCTTGCCAGGGTTGTTCCATGGATGGGTGACCATCTTTACATACCGAGACTCCTCCGTGCCTCGAAAAGCACAAGCACAAGCAATCGTGGATCTTTGACAGTCGTTACGGGTCGTCAGAAGCCCGGAAGTCTGTCATCAGTCTTACCAAGGGTTATCGTATTACCTAGTACCTGGGTTGTGGAGGTTAGATAGGCAGTCTCTCCATGTAAAATACTGGTATTCAGCTGCATTCGGTTAGACTGGAAGCCGACCCCAAGATAGTTGGGAAAAGGCTAAGCAGATTGATTTAGGAAGATATCAAATCGAAGCTATCGTGTTAAAGTAACATTTAACGATATGGGCCTGAGTGTTGGCATAAAAACCTTGTAGGGTACCACATCTTTTATTGAATAGAGAATCCTTAAGGGGAAAAAAACCGTGGCCGTCCCCGTCAACCCTGGTGACGCATCGTGTTGGCAGAAACGACGAGCATTGGAATGACGTGGAGCGAGGTGAAGCATGAAGCTCAAGACCACTCGCGATGATGGAGGAATTAATACTGCGGACGCCCTCTGCCCCAACAAGGGGACACAGGATCTTAAAACAAGTAAGCCACCATTTAATAGTTACCAGACAACGCATCCACTCCATCTCCTGTGTTCTCGGAGTTGGCTGTATAGACCGTTTCAGTGTTCGTTCGGTAGTTAAAGAAAATGATGTAGATGTCGTGAGCTATGGCGAATATATCCTTGCCCACAAATGTCATCGAGTCCAGGTAGTGGGGGTTACACCATCTGGAAAAGGAGAGAACAAGTCGATTTTTAACCGACTTCAAAAAAAGGAGGAGGCACTCAATTCGACTGTATTTTTTTTTTTTTTTTATGTGTCTCCTCATAACTTTTTACTACGTGAACCGATTTTGAAGATTTTTTTTTATTTGAAAGCTGTTGCTTCACATGTGGTCCCATTTTAATTTGGTGAAGATCTGATGAAGAACTTCGGAGATACACAATGGAACTCTTCAATAAATGATAGCAAACCTTCCAGAATTGCTGCAATCGCATGTCTGTATATTCTGTATATTGTTTTCACCACTTCACAACATTACATCACGCTGATACGCTCTGTAGGGGTATACAGATTTGTACAGTTCACCCTGATACACCCTAATTTCACCAACTATGTTCAAATTCCCTATTTTTGGGGCTATCAATTCGGGCATAACTTTACTATTAATTTAGTTTTAGAATGGGGTACAACAACTAAAAAGTGAAAAATAAAAAACTTTTTACAAAAAAAAATACAACCGACTTCCATAAATAAAACTACAAAATGCAAAATAACTTTAATTTCGGAAGTCGGTGTTTCTAGTTTGGTTTCTTCGTTATTTGACACCGACTTCCGAATTAAAGTTATTTTGCATTTTGTAGTTTTATTTATGGAAGTCGGTTGTATTTTTTTTTGTAAAAAGTTTTTTTTTTTCTTCTCTTATACAGGAAAGGTGTGGTCATATTTTAAAGACTGCATCTGCCCATCGATATGAACAACTTTCTTCAAGAAAATCTGTGGAAATTCTCAAAAATAACATTTTACCTCCCATACAAATATTGTTATCAGCAGATGATAACTTTGTATGGAAATTCCAATTTTGTTTTTGGGAATTTTCTAATTTTTTTTTATTTCCATGGCCAGAACCGGTTCTTAAAATATGACCACACCTTTCCGTTACACCCTGTAGAGTCACTAGCTTCTGTCTAGAATTAATACTTCCCCCATTAAAAAATATAGCATTTGTGCTATTCCAGACCATAATCTATCTATGTGCCAAATTTCATTCTGATCCGTTCAGCCGTTCTGGTGTGATTAAATTGTAGCGACATCTATGACGCCGCACACAAACTAAAAATAGCAAGAATTCTACATCGCGCAAGCAGAGTTCTCCGCCCGATTTGAACATATACAACAGTCCGAAAAACCATTGGGCAGTTGCCCGGACCAGACACAACACCCGTCTGGTCGGAGGATCCTCCCTTTTCAATGGAGGTTGTGGAACTTTACACCCTGTTCCACGTACCTCCAAACTGGTGACCCTCGAGCATGAACGTCAGCGCAGCCTTCGTGCAGCTACTTCAGCGTGACGTCATCATCATCGCTTCCTTCAATCTCTTTAGCAACAAGTCATACAGCCAGCCAGTACCAACGGCTTCTACGGGTATCCTGACCACCAGCATGCAGCAGATGCGCATTCCTGGTCAGCATCCTCAGCCTCTTTCATCACCATCAACCTCATCAGCGATCTTGGCGCAGCGAACAGCACCTTCGGCCGGTCGAAGAACCTCTCCTGGTCGACGCCAGCAGTCAAGCCACTACGTCGCACAGCACCGCTCCGACCCACTGGAGCCTGCAGCATCATCCCGACTCACTGGGACATCATCAACCCGACTCACTGGGGCATCATCCCGACTCACTGAGACATCATCACCCCGACTCACTGGGGCATCATCCCGACTCACTGGGACATCATCACCCCGACTCACTGGGGCATCATCCCGACTCACTGGGACATCATCACCCCGACTCACTGGGGCATCATCCCGACTCACTGGGACATCATCACCCCGACTCACTGGGGCATCATCCCGACTCACTGGGACATCATCACCCCGACTCACTGGGGCATCATCCCGACTTACTGGGATAGCAACACCCCGACTCACTGGGGCATCACCACAGACAGTTCCGACTCACCATGAACTATGCGGCTCTTCCGGTTCCGACTCACTGGAACCAACCTTCCACTGGCCCGGCAAGCATCACAAGATGTATGGACGACTCATCAAGAACCATCGATCTCCGATCTCCGGAGGGGAGTGATGTAGCGACATCTATGACGCCGCACACGAACTAAAAATAGCAAGAATTCTACATCGCGCAAGCAGAGTTCTCCGCGCGATTTGAACATATACAACAGTCCGAAATCAACCATTGGGCAGTTGCCCGGACCAGACACAACACCCGTCTGGTCGGAGGATCCTCCCTTTTCAATGGAGGTTGTGGAACTTTATACCCTGTTCCGCATACCTCCACACTTGAATAACCAACATCAATCCATTCACTCAAACTTTCGCATTTATAAATTCGTATGATACGTTCACTGAAGTCACCAATCATTCATTCGAATTGCTCAGACAGTCATTCCGTCATAGGCACCGGTAACACTACTCAGGGCTCGATCTAGAGGGGGCTGAGCCTGCCCAGAGGGGTAAAATTGAGGGCTGACTGGATGGCGGATTATCCTAGAAAAATAATTTTATGACTTTTGTAATTAATGACCACATTAAAAAAAAAAATGAGAAAACTAAGAAATTTTATTTAATTTTTGATCGACTTCTTTCTTCAGACTTGGCAACTTACTTAAACTTCAGAATTGGCAGCCCCTTTCGTTTCGTCAGAAAATATAGCTTACCGAAGCGGGGTGCTTAGACTATGAAAGCGGAGTGCTCAAATTGTCTAGCTCACTTCGCTCGTTTATGTATCTATTTTATTTGATCTTTTAGTACCTACCTAATAAATCTAACATCTAAGATGTTTAGAACAAAAGGTGTCAATAAAAGGGGCGGCACATTTTGTATTTACCCGAAGCTGCTAATTTAGCATCTAGATCGGAACCTGGGACTAACTAACTATGTCAACTTATGCGGAAAAACTTAACTAAGATCTAAAGAAGAATGAAGCAAGGGCGAGCGAAGCGAGCTCGAATATGTTAGCACGTTGCCTCGGATGTACTAGGTTCTCAAATAAATGAGGCGGGTTTTACTTATATTATTTAAATTTTATTTTATTGTCAGCCATGGTACGGAGTGAAAGGGAATGGGAAGCAGTCTCCTCCTTCTGCGAAGCAGTAATGCTCGCGAAGGAGGAGGCGGAACAGGTGAGAGAGACTCAACGAGTCGCCCTCACGCCCCCAGCTGCAGCCGCCGCAGGAGACGCCTCGGGCGTCAGGGATTGCAAGCCGATCTCCGGTCACCGTGGCGCAGTTTTCGGACGGCGAGTAGTGGGTAGCTCGCCGTCCGATAGGACCAGGCCCGAGAGTCGACGGCGCGTAGTGTTCCACGCGCGTCTTAAAGAGGTGTCAGCTGTACCTGACGGGGCCCGTCAGGGCCAATGCCTGCCTTGGGGTCGTGGATAAATTCGAAAGAGAGTCACCACGCCACTGAAGGAACAGGGGTGGGTTTGAGTCAGTGAAAATCTGACACGCTCTCCCGTTCCACCCAGAGCGGGAGAAGTCATTGGATATTGTAAGTATATGCCTCGGACGGACAGACTGAATCTATTAAGGGTCCTTGTTCTTGTTAGGATTACGGCACCCTAAAAAGGCCCTCCTAAACCTGTACCGTGTGGTGGTTTTTGCTGATGGGTTCGCCATACTAAATAAAGAGATTCTTTCTTTGTTTAAAAAAAACATTGCTTTGCAGCCTGCGATCCGACTGCGGTGCGCTGTGTGCGGCAGATACCCATCTAGGCTAAGTACCTACTAGCCTGCTATTTTAGTAGGGGAGCCCAATAAGGGATTTAGGACTTACTCGAGCACGACAGATGAACATAAAGGGATAACTTTTTTTTTTGTGGGTGTGGGAAATCGTCCAATGACTTCTCCCGCTCTGGGTGGAGCGGGAGGGCGTGTCAGACTTTTACTGACTAAAACCCACCCTTGTTCCTTCCCTGCCTGAGTGCCCAGTGGGCACGGTAACTCAGTTTCTAATTTATCCGCGACCCTTGGGCAGGGGGTGATACCTTGCATCCTGAAGAGTACCTCCACCATAGATAAGCATTTTAGGACATCAGATTAGTAAAAAAAATCGATCGTCAGAAATATTGAAGCGTAAGGTAAGGTGGGTTAATTACTGGCTAAAAAGTGTACCTACATTTAGAAAATCTGACGATTTGAGCGTAACGTAAGGGAGCGGAGGGGGTTACAAAGTAGCAAAAAAAAAAACGATGTGTTGGCATTCTCGAACACGGTTGTTTTTTTTAATGAAATAATGTAAGAATCACGAAAAAAATATGATCTGCCGATTTATGAAGATTAGAGCGTGCAGCTGGAATAAAGCTTAGTACAAAATGTAAGGCAATGACATTACCTGAGTTTGGCGTGAAAGTAACAGAAAGAGTAATTTATCTGGCTTGTTTGTGTTTTAAAATTAGTTTAAAATGTAAAAAAAAAAACAAACTAGCTGTCAGATTAATAATAGGCACCCCTCAAAATAGGATCGGATTTAGGCTACCATGACTGGAATATCAAGCTGAAACTTCTGTTTAAAAATCTGATATGCTCGAGTATTTCAATACAGCTTTTTTTTGCATTTTTAAAAATTCGCTACGAGCTTGTGTCACTTCTGAATCGTCAGTCTTTTAAATAGGAGCATTTTTAGGGTTCACTTAACATCCTCGCTGAATATGAAACGAGCTCAAAAAAAATTTTTTTTTTCTAGTTATTCCCTCCATATGGCTACCCCCACCACGCAAGTTGGCAGATGAATATACTTTTGATATCAGAAATACTTTGGGGCATCTAAACTATCAAATGTCTGACACGCTTGAGTATTTCCAAGTAATTGTTTTTTTTTTACATTTTTGAAAATCTGTAGACAAGTACTGAAAGACTTGAACTTGAGATATTCTTTTATTCTTCCTATCATTTAATCTACAAAATCCTAAAGGTCCCTACGACGCTCAAGTAAATTCCCGTTTAGCATCATGGGCTCCCCTATTATTTATCCGACTGCGCGACGCAAGGGAGGAGTTAATGTGTTAATCAGCCTATTACATAGGGTGACTGGTAATTAGTGACCGATAATTAAACACGTGATTGTACTCATGATTATAAACAACTTTCCCAAAAAAACTTTTTTTTTTAATACTTATTCACTTTTATCACAATAACAACAGTTTATACGCGCGCGCGCGAGGGCAGTGACCGCTGCAATTAGCTGTTAGACGCGGTCTCGTATCGTACAGAGCACGGCTCGCATAAATTCGAAACAGTTACCTCGCCCCTGGGCACTAAGGGCAGCAAGGAACAGGGGTGGGGTTTAGTCAATAAGAGTCTGACACGCCCCCCTCCCGCTCCACCCAGAGCGGGAGAAGTCATTGGATGATTTCCCACCCTACAAAAAAAAAAGCCCGCTTGGCCGGGCACCACATACCGTTTTTTGATACCTAAGCAGTGTAGGTACCTACATGTTGCGGTTGTTGCTAAATAAAACAATTTTTTTCAAAGACAGCGTGTTTGACTAATACTTTTAAGATGCAACGTATGTCCGCCTATCTACAAAATATCTAGGAACGCGCGCGCCGTACTGTACTGCACTGTGCAGTGTGCAAGTTTTGTACTTTTGTGTGAGTTGCGCTAAAGAGGCGCACCAAACAATTGCAGTAACTGCACGCGTGCAGCTCGCCAGCGGCACATTCGTCAGATCTGACCACTCCCGACACCAAACACGTGGGCCTTTTTTAATCATTCACATGTCAATTGACATCTTAATCTTGCGAGTGCTATTATAGACATGACTGTATTCAAAATACAATATGGCGACAACCAGACGCCATATTGTGAAAAATAAATCCGGTCAAGTGTGTGTCGGACTTCGCACATTTAGGGTTCCGTACTTAATGTATTTTTGACTATTTGTATGGCTTTGAGTCAACAAGATGCCTAAACTGTAAAAAAATGAAGACTGTAGCTCCAACCGTTTGGCTGTAAAACCTGTATGACAACGACGTACAAACAGACAGACGGATACGTGAGAGTAATAGGGCTCCGTTTGGACCCTTCGGGTACGGAACCCTAAAAATGAACGTCGACGAACTATATTTTAAGAATCACACTAATATTATAAAGGCGAAAGTTTGTGAGTGTGTATGTTTGTTACTTCTTCACGCTCAAACGGCTGAACCGATTTGGATGAAATTTGGTATGTAGATAGCTTATAGTCTGGATTAACATATAGGCTACCTTTTATGCCGGTCTAGGCGGGTAAAACCGCGGGGCGCAGCTAGTATTAAAATAAAGGGTGCGAGGAGACGATTCCAAAAATATATACTTAAATAAAAAAAAATTGAATATTTTTGAAAAACCTGATTGTAAAAAACCACTAAAAAGTTTCAAACAAGTCATTTTTCGAGCAGTCTGATGCTGATGTTTTTAACAGTTGGGTTTTTTGAAAATATTCATTTTTTTTATTCACTGTCTGTTTCTTATCCTCTCTTCTGGCGCAAGTCTGTTGCAGAAATTTCTTTTAAAATAAGAAGGTTCAGAGAAAACAACACAAAGGTGCTCTTCTCTCTGAAACTTATTAAGTACCTACTTACATAGATTCTTTTGTCTTCACAGTATTTTTTGTGTAGGTACATAAATACATAAATAATGACTTGGACTGTATTCGTTGTTGTAGTTGTAAGGCCTCTAACGCTTTGAGGGCAGCCTTCGATAGTCTAGGCTCATACGACAAAATAACCTATTAAGTATATGAGTAGGTAGTAACATTAACAAATATATTAATATATTGAATTTTTGATTACTTACATAATTATTATAAACGTTGTTCATGACCTAATTCAATTCAATAGGTAGGTATCTAAGTTTAAAACAATTGAACCCAAATGCCTAGGTAAGTATCTAGATTCTAGATTTTTGTATTTTTAAGTAGGTACCTACCTATAAAATAACAAAATCATGTTGCTGCCACTAGAGTCTCGTCTATCGCGAGCAGGCGTTTAGTAAGTAATTACCTACCATTTTAACATTTTCATTGAACTTAGTTCCGAGCCTTATCTTTTTTAGGGTTCCGTACCCAAAAGGTAACCAACGGGACCCTATTACTAAGCCTCCGCTGTCCGTCCGTCCGTCCCGCGTCCGTCTGTCTGTCAGCGGGCGGTCTCATGAGTCTCATGACCCATAATAGGTAAACAGTTGAAATTTTCACAGAATGTGTATTTCTGTTGCCGATAATAACAAAAATTAAGAAATAAAGGAGGCTCCCCTACTAGAAACCTGTAATTTTTTTCTTTTTTTGCTCGATCTTAATAATGGCAAATATTTAGACGCGTATAATCTTGTACGATGGTACGGAACCCTTCTTGCGCGAGTTCAACTCTCACTTGGCTGGTTTTTTATTCGTCCTAATGGGATGACTCAATCAGGGCCCAGCGGTGCAATGAACATTGGGTTGCCCCGACGTTCCGTTACGACCACATTGTTACGTCCATCCAAGCAACATGCTATGTTGCTTGGTTTGAATAGGGTTGTTAGTTGTACGCTATTGAGCGAGCTATAACAAAATTTGGAATCAAGGATATCCCATCCCTGTAACAGTAATGAGATAATATAGTTATACAGTTAAAAATACCTGACTTACCTGACTCTAGGATTGAATGGCTTTCCTTGGATAGTTTCATTATTTTTAGCTTCTTCTGCCATTTTCTTGTTATTTCTACCAAAACTGCACGAAGCTGTGAAATCTTGGTGAAATCATTTATTAACTAAAATAATCGGACATCAATCATTAAAATAACGACGATAACGACATTGTTGTTTCCTAGCAACAATAGGTATTATTTTGTTTTGTTATTTTACTGCTACACATTGATAAAATTGGAATTCATGGTAAAATTAGAAATAATGGATATTTTGCTTTGTAAGTATTTTTTCTATCTTAGATTTATTTGTTAATAAAATCATTTATACTCAACTTTGGGTTCAATCAAATTGTGTCATGAACTCAGATCAGATGTAGTTTTGATGAAACGGAACGTAACTAATCGTATCTGTCAAAGTTCTGAACCACGGATGGGCAGTGATTTATGATTTTGATAAGAAAGACAGAAAAATAGTATTAGAAATGTGTATAGTGTATGATTTTTTAGGGCAGTTTAATTGTATAAAATGTGAAAAGTGTCAATATAGTAATTAAACCGCAATCATGTAAGTTATAGCGATTTGCGTAGCCTTGTAATTGGGTGATGTTTATTTGCGTATTTAGAGTTATCTATGGAGGTTTTATTATTGTTTGAGTGTTTTTACGTGTTATGATTGTGTTCAGGGAGAACTTCACCGGGTCTATGGACGATCCGGTGGCGCAAAGATGGAATTCGTCGTCGATAGACTTCGCGGAAATAACAATGGACAGAAACTTTGCCCTCCTGCTTGTGTCGCTAATATCTGCGATACTATGGATCGTTTATATAACTTACTACAACAGCCGCGTGCTGGGCTACATCCTCACCAGGCTCATCAACAAGTTCTACTTCCAAGATGACAATTTCAAAATAGGTGAGTGACCCATTTATTTATATTTCCTAGTTCATGTTCATGATCAAACTATATTTAGGTACTTGGTCAGTAGTCTCATAGTCTCCAACTAATTTATTCTTCTTGCTCTATGTTATTTCCAAGATGGTTTTTTTATAAAATTATAATCCATAAGAACAGCAATTTATTTGAATGTACCACTTTAAAGGTTAATAATATCTAATAAGTTCTTATCAATGTCACTTTTTTTTTGCATGTTTTTACTACTGTTGGCAATGAAACAACATAACATAACAACTTAATTCAATATTTGAACGTTTAGATTGTCAGAATATATGAGATTATCTGAGAGATTATAGATAATAAATCATGAAGCAATAATATTCCAAATGAGTAACAGTGACTAACAAACGAAACTTTTATCAAAATGTTGGTCTCATTTTTTACTTGGTTTCTAACAACAATTATTTAAAGATAAAAAAAAAACTGCCTAGCCTTTTTCCAACTATGTTGGGGTTCGCTTCCAGTCTAACTGGATGCAGCTGAATACCAGTATTTTACATGGAGCGACTGCCTATCTGACCTCCACAACCCAGTGACTGGGTAATACGATACCCCTTGGTAAGAGTGGTTGTCAGACTTTCGGGCTTCTGACGACCCGTAAGGACTGTCAAAGATCCACGGTTGACAGCCGGGACCAATGGCTTAACGTGCTTTCCGAGGCACGGAGGAGTCTCGGTATCTAAAGATGGTCACCCACCCATGGACCAACCCCGGAAAACGTAGCTTAACCTGATGGATCGACCTGTGCGGCTGTTATCCACGAGCTCCTCTCCATTCCCCAAACAATTATTTAAAGATAATACAATTATGCATGTGATTAAAACACTGATGAATATAGATGTGAGTGAATGGTGAGGGATATTGAAAACAAGCAAAAGATGGATGGATTGCATGAGGAATAATATGTAAGCAGTAGTGAATGATAGCAGCAACCCCAAGTAAAATGGGACGAGGCAGGAAAATTCTGATTACTAGTGGTCGCCCAGTGGTCGAAATTCAACCAATTCAATTCAATTAAGTATGTGTGTCAAACTCAACTAGTGTGTGTAATTTTTTTTTAATTATACTATTTCTAATGCATATTATACATATTAATCCGTCAGGCCCCTCAGTCAGTCAGTCAGTCTCCTTAAGGAGACGCAACAATAGGTTTTTAATTGTGTCTGCTAATGAGGGGCTTGACGGTTAAACAGCATCTGTGCAGTTGATGATAAAGTCCATAGCTTCATTAAGTTCAAGAGCTAAAAGGCTTATTGGCACTCTTTGGCCTACCTGCTTGACTCATTTACTAACAAACTTGTCAATACAAGTCAGAGCAAAACATAAAGGGCCTTATTTATAAAAAAAAAACTGTGATTAGTTTATAAACTGATAAGCAGGTTCTTAATTCAAACATTTCTATCTGGAAGAAGGAAAGATGCCGGTGGTAGATTACTGACCAATCATTTGAAAGAGATTTTATCCTGTATACAGCTGAATGTGACAGATGAGATATATATTGTTTTGAATTTAGAATCCCGCTATCAGTATTATAACTGAGCATATTGTTAAACAGTTTTATAAATAAAGCTGATCATTTATAACATCTGTTTATCTCTATCAAATACAAACATAGTATTTAAATAAACCATTGAGTGCAGATAAGTATAATATATTTATTTTGTTGTTTTATAATTGTCTATGGACGTGAAATTGTTTGTTTTGTTGTTTACATGTCTGTAAAAGGTAATGTCTGTAGAAGTACTTCTGGTTCTTCTTTGTGTCACTGGCACGACAGCCATTTATATATTTTTGGCCCGAATCTTTTCAACATCCACCGCATTGTTGATCATTTGATTAATGATATTTTTACACAAGATATGTTATGTACTTAAACGGACATTTAAAATCTGTTTGCATTGCACCCATGTTGACAAGTTGTGCTAATGAATAGTACCAAAGATAGAATAAGCATGTGAGTGAAAGAGTTAATTATCATTTGAACGGTTGCACTTAAATTGTTTGGTTGAGGCATAACGTCCCAATAGTTTATGATGTAACGTCCCAGTTAGGACTTTTTGAGTCTTCACGTTGCGCACGCTAGAAACAAATCTGCCTCTTTCCTGATTGAAAGCAAAGCAATTACTGAGTGCCATAGGATATGTTTTATGCTAAAAGACGCAGGCAGAAGCTAGTTTGAAATAATCCTACTAATATTATAATTGCAAAAGTTTGTATGAATGGATGTTTGGAATAAATCTAGATGCAATTTGGCGCAGAAAAAGATAACAGTCTGGAATAGCACATATGCTATAATATATAATGTAGAAGTACTAATTGCATGTGGGCAAAGCTGCTGGGAGAAGATATTATTTAATAAACAGATTTTGTATTTATGTGTCATCACTCCATCGTCTATTTATATCAATAGTTTAACAACATTCAACAGAATGGGGTATTGTTTTCTGTTTTGTAATGTTAGTAACATTTTCAATATTGATAAACTTCATACTACTTTGTGTTTCATGGTTTACGATATTAGTACAAGAAGCTAGAAAAAAAACAACAATTGATACTTATGTCCAATTCACTATACAACTTATCTATACTAATATTACTAATATTGGTTGGTTACACTTTGGGGAGTGTCCGACGGAATTGCATAATTTGATTCCGCCAAGCCCGTTCCACCATCGACCACAAGACGTACGGCGATGCGCCACCGGTAGATGGTGAACATCCCATCCACACGCACAAAACATTTTGAGAACACATTCATTGTGTAGGAAGTGGAATTCCCTGCTGGAGTCTGTGTTTCCTGATAGCCACACCCTGGGAGTCTTTAAGTCAAGAGTGAATAGGTTACTTCTAGGCAAGCGTGCTCCATCTTCGACCTCATCATCGCTTACCATCTGGTGAGATAGTGGTCAAACGCGTGCCTATCAACAATAAAAAAATATAATAAAGCTGAATAGTTTGTTTGTTTGTTTGAACGCGCTAATCTCTGAAACTACCAGTTGGATTTGAAAAATTCTTTTTGTATATGATAGCTACATTCATGAGGAAGGCTATATACTATTAAGCATTACCCTGCGACTCACGGGAGCAGAAAAGTAATCACACTAATATTATAAAAGCGAAAGTTTGTGAGTGTGTGTGTTTGTTACTTCTTCACGCTCAAACGGCTGCACCGATTTGGATGAAATATGGTATGTAGATAGCTTATACCCTGGATTAACACATAGGCTACTTTTTATCTCGGTCTACGCGGGTGAAACTGCGGGGTGCAGCTAGTTTATAATAAAATAACTTTTTCTCCGATGCTTCACTCTAGTGGCCTATCCAGAACTATGCGCTTTTCCAGGATGTAACGGAAATGGGTGGTTTGATTAAGATACTGTCTCCGACCATGGAAAAAAAGGATCAACTTTGTTAAAGAAAGCTACAGAAAATTCCCAAAAAAGAAATGGATTTACCGAACAAGTTAACATCATTATCAACACCATCATCACCATCATCAGCCTATAGGAGTTCACTGCTGTACATAGGCCTCTCTTATTGTAGTGGCGTATTCAAATATTTGGCACCCCGGGCCAAATATTTACGCTGCCCCCCACATTTAACAATAACAAGGAAATACTCGTTTTTGCTATTGCTTATTTACAATTTGAGCTACACGATTTGCATAAATAAGATTTTCTTGTGACAGACAAGAAGTTACGGGGTGGCTAGAAAAGTAGAAATAGTAGTGTTTATTTAACTTGAAAAAACGGCAGCGGGTAGTATTCGTCGCTTCTGGCAGTCTGCCGCCCCGGGCCATGGCCCTCTATACGCCACTGGTGCTTGGCAACTCTTATCAAGCTGCTACCAGCCACCCTGTGAAGATCACCGCTCCACATAGCATATGTTAGTTATCATCAGCTGATCAAAATCAGTATGGGAAGTCAAAAAAATTTTTTTTTTCGGAATTATCTATTAGTTTCTTTATGAAAGTTGTTCATTTCTACGGGCTGAAGCGGTATTTAAAATATGATTACGTATTTCTGTTACACCTTGTCAATCTGCCTAGCCTTTTCCCAACTATCTTGGGGTCGGCTTCCAGTCTAACCGGATGCAGCTGAATACCAGTATTTTACATGGAGCGACTGCCTATCTGGCCTCTACAACCCAGTTACTGGGTAATACGATACCCCTTGGTAAGACTGAATGTCAGACTTTCGGGCTTCTGACGACCCGTTACGACTGTCAAAGATTCACGATTGGTTGCCGGGACCAATTGAGAAACGAGCCAAGAGGACCATTGGCAATGATAGGCTCGTTGAGTCAATACTCCAAAGTCTTGAACATAGACGCCGAGTTGCTAGCCTGTCGGTTTTCTCCCGTTCCACCATCGACCACAAGACGTACGGCGATGCGCCACCGGTAGATGGTGAACATCCCATCCACACGCACAAAACATTTTGAGAACACATTCATTGTGTAGGAAGTGGAATTCCCTGCTGGAGTCTGTGTTTCCTGATAGCCACACCCTGGGAGTCTTTAAGTCAAGAGTGAATAGGTTACTTCTAGGCAAGCGTGCTCCATCTTCGACCTCATCATCGCTTACCATCTGGTGAGATAGTGGTCAAACGCGTGCCTATCAACAATAAAAAAATATAATAAAGCTGAATAGTTTGTTTGTTTGTTTGAACGCGCTAATCTCTGAAACTACCAGTTGGATTTGAAAAATTCTTTTTGTATATGATAGCTACATTCATGAGGAAGGCTATATACTATTAAGCATTACCCTGCGACTCACGGGAGCAGAAAAGTAATCACACTAATATTATAAAAGCGAAAGTTTGTGAGTGTGTGTGTTTGTTACTTCTTCACGCTCAAACGGCTGCACCGATTTGGATGAAATATGGTATGTAGATAGCTTATACCCTGGATTAACACATAGGCTACTTTTTATCTCGGTCTACGCGGGTGAAACTGCGGGGCGCAGCTAGTTTATAATAAAATAACTTTTTCTCCGATGCTTCACTCTAGTGGCCTATCCAGAACTATGCGCTTTTCCAGGATGTAACGGAAATGGGTGGTTTGATTAAGATACTGTCTCCGACCATGGAAAAAAAGGATCAACTTTGTTAAAGAAAGCTACAGAAAATTCCCAAAAAGAAATGGATTTACCGAACAAGTTAACATCATTATCAACACCATCATCACCATCATCACCATCATCAGCCTATAGGAGTTCACTGCTGTACATAGGCCTCTCTTATTGTAGTGGCGTATTCAAATATTTGGCACCCCGGGCCAAATATTTACGCTGCCCCCCACATTTAACAATAACAAGGATAATACTCGTTTTTGCTATTGCTTATTTACAATTTGAGCTACACGATTTGCATAAATAAGATTTTCTTGTGACAGACAAGAAGTTACGGGGTGGCTAGAAAAGTAGAAATAGTAGTGTTTATTTAACTTGAAAAAACGGCAGCGGGTAGTATTCGTCGCTTCTGGCAGTCTGCCGCCCCGGGCCATGGCCCTCTATACGCCACTGGTGCTTGGCAACTCTTATCAAGCTGCTACCAGCCACCCTGTGAAGATCACCGCTCCACATAGCATATGTTAGTTATCATCAGCTGATCAAAATCAGTATGGGAAGTCAAAAAAATTTTTTTTTTCGGAATTATCTATTAGTTTCTTTATGAAAGTTGTTCATTTCTACGGGCTGAAGCGGTATTTAAAATATGATTACGTATTTCTGTTACACCTTGTCAATCTGCCTAGCCTTTTCCCAACTATCTTGGGGTCGGCTTCCAGTCTAACCGGATGCAGCTGAATACCAGTATTTTACATGGAGCGACTGCCTATCTGGCCTCTACAACCCAGTTACTGGGTAATACGATACCCCTTGGTAAGACTGAATGTCAGACTTTCGGGCTTCTGACGACCCGTTACGACTGTCAAAGATTCACGATTGGTTGCCGGGACCAATTGAGAAACGAGCCAAGAGGACCATTGGCAATGATAGGCTCGTTGAGTCAATACTCCAAAGTCTTGAACATAGACGCCGAGTTGCTAGCCTGTCGGTTTTCTCCCGTTCCACCATCGACCACAAGACGTACGGCGATGCGCCACCGGTAGATGGTGAACATCCCATCCACACGCACAAAACATTTTGAGAACACATTCATTGTGTAGGAAGTGGAATTCCCTGCTGGAGTCTGTGTTTCCTGATAGCCACACCCTGGGAGTCTTTAAGTCAAGAGTGAATAGGTTACTTCTAGGCAAGCGTGCTCCATCTTCGACCTCATCATCGCTTACCATCTGGTGAGATAGTGGTCAAACGCGTGCCTATCAACAATAAAAAAATATAATAAAGCTGAATAGTTTGTTTGTTTGTTTGAACGCGCTAATCTCTGAAACTACCAGTTGGATTTGAAAAATTCTTTTTGTATATGATAGCTACATTCATGAGGAAGGCTATATACTATTAAGCATTACCCTGCGACTCACGGGAGCAGAAAAGTAATCACACTAATATTATAAAAGCGAAAGTTTGTGAGTGTGTGTGTTTGTTACTTCTTCACGCTCAAACGGCTGCACCGATTTGGATGAAATATGGTATGTAGATAGCTTATACCCTGGATTAACACATAGGCTACTTTTTATCTCGGTCTACGCGGGTGAAACTGCGGGGTGCAGCTAGTTTATAATAAAATAACTTTTTCTCCGATGCTTCACTCTAGTGGCCTATCCAGAACTATGCGCTTTTCCAGGATGTAACGGAAATGGGTGGTTTGATTAAGATACTGTCTCCGACCATGGAAAAAAAGGATCAACTTTGTTAAAGAAAGCTACAGAAAATTCCCAAAAAAGAAATGGATTTACCGAACAAGTTAACATCATTATCAACACCATCATCACCATCATCAGCCTATAGGAGTTCACTGCTGTACATAGGCCTCTCTTATTGTAGTGGCGTATTCAAATATTTGGCACCCCGGGCCAAATATTTACGCTGCCCCCCACATTTAACAATAACAAGGAAATACTCGTTTTTGCTATTGCTTATTTACAATTTGAGCTACACGATTTGCATAAATAAGATTTTCTTGTGACAGACAAGAAGTTACGGGGTGGCTAGAAAAGTAGAAATAGTAGTGTTTATTTAACTTGAAAAAACGGCAGCGGGTAGTATTCGTCGCTTCTGGCAGTCTGCCGCCCCGGGCCATGGCCCTCTATACGCCACTGGTGCTTGGCAACTCTTATCAAGCTGCTACCAGCCACCCTGTGAAGATCACCGCTCCACATAGCATATGTTAGTTATCATCAGCTGATCAAAATCAGTATGGGAAGTCAAAAAAATTTTTTTTTTCGGAATTATCTATTAGTTTCTTTATGAAAGTTGTTCATTTCTACGGGCTGAAGCGGTATTTAAAATATGATTACGTATTTCTGTTACACCTTGTCAATCTGCCTAGCCTTTTCCCAACTATCTTGGGGTCGGCTTCCAGTCTAACCGGATGCAGCTGAATACCAGTATTTTACATGGAGCGACTGCCTATCTGGCCTCTACAACCCAGTTACTGGGTAATACGATACCCCTTGGTAAGACTGAATGTCAGACTTTCGGGCTTCTGACGACCCGTTACGACTGTCAAAGATTCACGATTGGTTGCCGGGACCAATTGAGAAACGAGCCAAGAGGACCATTGGCAATGATAGGCTCGTTGAGTCAATACTCCAAAGTCTTGAACATAGACGCCGAGTTGCTAGCCTGTCGGTTTTCTCCCGTTCCACCATCGACCACAAGACGTACGGCGATGCGCCACCGGTAGATGGTGAACATCCCATCCACACGCACAAAACATTTTGAGAACACATTCATTGTGTAGGAAGTGGAATTCCCTGCTGGAGTCTGTGTTTCCTGATAGCCACACCCTGGGAGTCTTTAAGTCAAGAGTGAATAGGTTACTTCTAGGCAAGCGTGCTCCATCTTCGACCTCATCATCGCTTACCATCTGGTGAGATAGTGGTCAAACGCGTGCCTATCAACAATAAAAAAATATAATAAAGCTGAATAGTTTGTTTGTTTGAACGCGCTAATCTCTGAAACTACCAGTTGGATTTGAAAAATTCTTTTTGTATATGATAGCTACATTCATGAGGAAGGCTATATACTATTAAGCATTACCCTGCGACTCACGGGAGCAGAAAAGTAATCACACTAATATTATAAAAGCGAAAGTTTGTGAGTGTGTGTGTTTGTTACTTCTTCACGCTCAAACGGCTGCACCGATTTGGATGAAATATGGTATGTAGATAGCTTATACCCTGGATTAACACATAGGCTACTTTTTATCTCGGTCTACGCGGGTGAAACTGCGGGGCGCAGCTAGTTTATAATAAAATAACTTTTTCTCCGATGCTTCACTCTAGTGGCCTATCCAGAACTATGCGCTTTTCCAGGATGTAACGGAAATGGGTGGTTTGATTAAGATACTGTCTCCGACCATGGAAAAAAAGGATCAACTTTGTTAAAGAAAGCTACAGAAAATTCCCAAAAAGAAATGGATTTACCGAACAAGTTAACATCATTATCAACACCATCATCACCATCATCACCATCATCAGCCTATAGGAGTTCACTGCTGTACATAGGCCTCTCTTATTGTAGTGGCGTATTCAAATATTTGGCACCCCGGGCCAAATATTTACGCTGCCCCCCACATTTAACAATAACAAGGATAATACTCGTTTTTGCTATTGCTTATTTACAATTTGAGCTACACGATTTGCATAAATAAGATTTTCTTGTGACAGACAAGAAGTTACGGGTTGGCTAGAAAAGTAGAAATAGTAGTGTTTATTCAACTTGAAAAAACGGCAGCGGGTAGTATTCGTCGCCTCTGGCAGTCTTTCGCCCCGGGCCATGGCCCTCTATACGCCGCTGGTGCTCGGCAACTCTTATCCAGCTGCTACCAGCCACCCTGCGAAGATCACCGCTCCACATAGCATATGCTAGTTATCATCAGCTGATCAAAATCAGTATGGGAGGTCAAAAAAATTTTTTTTTTCGGAATTATCTATTTGTTTCTTTATAAAAGTTGTTCATTTCTACGGGCTGAAGCGGTATTTAAAATATGATTACGTATTTCTGTTACACCTTGTTAATCTGCCTAGCCTTTTCCCAACTATCTTGGGGTCGCCTTCCAGTCTAACCGGATGCAGCTGAATACCAGTATTTTACATGGAGCGACTGCCTATCTGGCCTCTACAACCCAGTTACTGGGTAATACGATACCCCTTGGTAAGACTGAATGTCAGACTTTCGGGCTTCTGACGACCCGTTACGACTGTCAAAGATTCACGATTGGTTGCCGGGACCAATTGAGAAACGAGCCAAGAGGACCATTGGCAATGATAGGCTCGTTGAGTCAATACTCCAAAGTTTTGAACATAGACGCCGAGTTGCTAGCCTGTCGGTTTTCTATCGGTTACATTTTGGGGAGTGTGCGACGGAATTGCATAATTTGATTCCGCCAAACCCGTTTCATCAACGGACCACAAGACGTACGGCGAAGTGCCACCGGTTCATGGTGGACATCCCATCCATACGCACAAAGCGTTTTGAGAAAACATTCATTGTGCGTACAGCTAGGGAGTGGAATTCCCTACCGGAGTCTGTGTTTCCTGATAGCTACAACCTGGGAGTCTTTAAGTCAAGAGTGAATGGGTTACTTCTAGGCAAGCGTGCTCCATCTCCGACCACATCATCGCTTACCATTAGGTGAGATAGTGGTCAAACGCGTGCCTAGCAACAATAAAACGAAAAAAAAAGACCAAAGGCTTAACGTGCTTTCCGAGGCACGGAGGCGTCTCGGTATGTAAAGATATCTTCTGTTACACCTTGTATGCATAAATATATCCATATTCAGACCAGACTACATATTTCTCTTCTAAAATAAAAATAGAGGTTGCTTTCATATTATTTATGCAGATGGCTATAATAACCAAAGTGTTATCATCACTAATATTATAAAATGCAATTTGAGTCAGTCCATTCACTCCCATATCAGTTTGTATTTAATGGCTGAACTCAACTAGAAGGTCACAGCACACATATCAACTCGGAAAGGGATCGTCGCCGTATCAACTCTAGCCGTGCAGTATTCTTTGTATGAAACTCCCTACTGCAACGCATACTAATCGGAATTGTAACGTAATCGCCACTCCTCGGAACAAGCTCACGAACCGGTGCGGTGCGTGATTAACTTGCGGTACCCACGCTTACGGCTTGTCGTCCCCGCGCTTACAGCTCGTCGTCCCCGCGCTTATGTCTCTCCGTGCCCTCTCAGTCTCACCCCTCCTGCGGCTTGCCTGCCAGCACACTACTGTTGCCAAACGTGGTGTCATGTCAACTCATGTCATTCAGAAGGCAACTTCCAGTCATATTGCGCGCGTGTTTTATTGAATTAGTAGGTTAGATTTCAAACAAACAAAGTAACGAAACAGGTTCAAACTGTGTGCCAGCCAGATCAACCAGCGGTCGGTGAGCCGTAAGCGCGGCGTCGCCTAGCAGTAGCCAAGTCGACGTACCGGAGCTGCTGATCCGCTTTGGTTACGTGCTTACCTTAGGTTGACGCCTGTTTGACGACGAGATGAAAGGCGATACGGTGACGATCCCTTTCCGAGTTGATATGTGTGCTGTGACCTTGAATTGGTTCAAATAATATTAAATTACAACATTCAAATACAAATCAATATTCTTGTCATTTGGCCAGCGAATTACTAAAAATCAACTCTTCTTCTAACACGAAGTCTAATTACAAATTCTTATTTAGTGGGCCCATATTTGGCAACTAACTAAAGCGGTTAAAAAGATAACCCTTTTTTGTGGGCTTGGTAAATCATCCAATGACTTCTCCCGCTTTGGGTAGAGCGGGAGGGCGTGTCAGACTCTTACTGACTAAAACCCAACTCTTGTTCCTTCAGTTTCCTGTGCCAAGGGGCCTCGGTAACTCTTTCGAATTTATCCGCTACCCAAAACAGGCATTGGCCCTTGCGAACCCCATCAGTTACTACTGACATCTCTGAGGCGCTCGTGGAATACTACGCGCCGTCGACTCAGGCCCTGGTCGTTATCGGACAGCGAGCAATCCGTGATTACCCGCGCCTACGGTGGCTGGGAATCAGCTTGCGACTCCCGACGCCCAGGGCGTCTCCTGCGGCTAGCAGCCGCCGGCCCTGAGGGCGTCTCCGTTGTGTCTCTCTCACCCTGGCTGGAGCGTTGTTATAAGGCAACTAGTGTCCAACCGAAACACGAATGTTTTAGAAAGTAATCAGACCATTGTAAAATCCGACCAATAAGGAAATTAGTGAAAAGATGATTAATTGATTACACACAGAGTCGAACGAGACAGTCAGTTTTTAGGTCTCTATTATAACCTTCAGCTCAAAGAGTTTCGGTGGAGCCCAATTTTTGGCCACTTTCTGGCCGCTCCAGTCGAAACCATATTTTTTGGCCGACACTGGCTGAAACGGAAACCGAACCTTCAGTCGGACACTAAAGGCAACACACAAATGTTTAGGGAATATGCCTTGAACATATACATTTGTACACCAGAAATAGCAGAATGTTAAGAACTTGCAGTTGTTGCTTATCATACAGTAACAATGTTATCAAAACATTAATCCATCTGAGAAATATTATGGTTGCTGATGAATGAATCTCATGAGTCACACAAAAGAGATGCATGTAAAATGGCTTCATGAATCATTTCATTATAATAACATACACTGCTGTCTTCCTGCTTCCTATATCATATCCTTTATCCTTTAATATTGAATGTCAAAGTCTAGTCAAGGGCAACTGAAGGAACAGGGGTGGTCAGTAAGAGTCTGACACGCTCTCCCGCTCCACCTATAGTGAGAAAAGTTAAAGACCCTCAAAAAAAAAAGTCATGTTTGTTAAGAGGATGTAATTTGCAAAAACTCAAAAATTGCAGGTTTTTGCTGTGGCTGTGGAAAAAATATATGTTGAAAATTCGGTAGAAATGATTGCCAAACTTACCTCTTACTTTGATCTTTTAATTTTTCCCGTATTCGGTATTACTAGCCGTAGTACGTCGGTAAAATTAAGAACAATTATGTACGAAATCTATCCTAGTCCTCGAGACTCCAGCCGGTAAAAAATCGTACCAGAACAATAGGTTTTCAATTGTGTCTGTTTCTGCGGAGCCTGAGTAATTAATGCACAACTTGGTTGTTTTTCATTTTTAATAACTCAACGAATTTTTTAGTAAATCAATAAAATGCGTAATTTTTTACGGTAAACTGCATGCATTGTGTCATCATGCATCTCTTTCTTGTAACACACGACCTTAACCAAACACTCCCAACTGCTGAATGGTTTTGGGTTAAACTTGGCAAACACAAAGGCCATGACCTGGATTAGGACAGAATAATTTTTATCCTGTTAGTACAGGTAGAATCAAAACTAATGTCGGCTCGAAACACTCCGCGAGTCGCTGCGCAGTAGCAAATACATGAGACAACGGGGGTGAGGGATGAGCTACTGCGCAGCCAAAAGTGAACTTCAAAGCCTACATTCCCTTGAGATTTTATCCGAATTCCGACGAAGGCGAAGCCGCTGGGAAAAGCTAATATATAAAAACACAAAAAAATACAGTGACTTTGCTACACCTTTCCACCCAAAACATCTTTCAGTTATTATCTATAACTTTTACTACGAGTATGTTAATAAAAATTATTGAGGGTAAAAAATCCTAACTCTATGTAGTCCGTAAGTTAGATTATCAAAAAAACTTTTTTACGGAAAATACAACCGACTTCCTAAAAAGAAAATACACTTACCATTGAAAAATAACTTTAATTTCGGAAGTAGGAACATGGATTTTGAACATACTCTTAATTGGAGACCAAAACGTCATCTACGTATACACACTTCTTGTTTTTGTTGATTTTTTCAAAAAGCGCTAAAGCAATTTCGATAAAATTTATATGGGACCACCTCTGGAGTATACTCTTTCGGATAAGAAAAAGAATTTTTAAAATCGGTCAACAACTGACAGAGAAATAGGTGGACATACATAAACATAAAAAAAAACATACATACAGTCGAATATAGAACCTCCTCCTTTTTTCGAAGTCGGTTAAAAAACCGGGCAAGTGCGTGTCGGACTTCGCACATTTAGGGTTCCGTACCAAATGTATTTTTTACTAATAGTATGGCTTTGGGTCAACAAGATGCGTATACTGTGAAAATTTAAAGACTGTAGCTCCAACCGTTTGACTGTAAAACCTGTGTGACAGACGGCTGACAGACGGACACGTGAGTGACAGCAATAGGGCTCCGTTTGGACCTTATGGGTACGGAACCCTAAAAACACACTGTGCTTCACCTTTCCACCCAAAACATCTTTCAGTTATTATTTATAACTTTTACTACGAGTATGTTAATTCACAGTTGTTTCTCTGTTTCACTTGCAGGTTCCTTCACACTCAATGCCCTGTCTGGTAAGATAATGTTCCGAGACATAGTGTACATCAACTATGACTACTCGCTGCGGATACAAGATGGCTACTTGATATTCAGGTGGTGGCGGTCGTATGTGCCCAAGGATGTTTCGGAAGGTTTGTTCAATTATATAATAATAATATTTTTTTTATTGATAAACTTAAGACTAGATAAGGTAAAATTGGTAACAGCGGGTAGTTAGTTAATCTAGTTTGTGGGTGCAGCACTGTTCCTCATGTTAGGTTACAGGGTAGCCTGTGTTAAGGAGAAACAGTTCCGATCCCCTGTCATAAAAAGGCGGTAGACACCGCGCCATTGGTTTGGGTGGTACCGCGCGCCATTGGTTTGGGTGACATTATATTAAAAAAAAAAAAAAATATTCTAATACTATGTTTATTTTGATGAACTTAATATGCTTTTTTTGTGGGGAAATCCTCATGGATACTCCCCATTTGGGGGGAACGGAGAGTTATGTCGGACTCCTATCGACTAAAACCCTATAATTTCTACCGTTACCATGAGTCTGGGGCCCGGTATACAATTAAATTCAGGCACACCCCCGACTGGAACTCAGTATGCCTGGTTAATGATTGGGTTTAACTTGATATTGTAAATTTAAATCATAACAGCTTATGAAGTTCCTCTGTTGACCATAGACCTTTAATTAGAACGCTATTTTAAATAAGCTGCCAGGAAAAACACATAAAGTAGACATTTTAATATGATATGTTTACAGTATTGTCTGTTACCTTGTCATCTCGCAAGCTGTCGCAACAAAACGTCCTTTTAATATTCTCACCATAATATTAAGCTAATAGACACTTTAAAAGGTTTCCTATAATTAGCATTATAACAAGGCGCCCTAATGAGCTTAACAATATTATTTAATGGTGCCGATTCTTTTGTTCAATAACTAAACTAAAATTATAGAATCTCTATCTTTTACTAAAAGGCAGTGCCAGAAAAGGACGGCTATAGTTATGATCTAAGTTAGAGATGTCAAACTAGTTTACGCCTTGCGCTTTACCGTGTTTTTAGTCACCATGTTTTACGTGTACCCTTAATTTGTATGGAAATACTGGGTCAACTAAATTTGACAGCTCTAATTTCCGTCCGTCTCTTTCTTGTTTTATTAGTAAGAAAAAGATAGCTATAGCCTAAATTAAGTTTAGTTTGTGCACAACAGAATCGGCACCAATGTGACTCATTTACTCCTGTACTTAAAAATAGATTGTTTTCAATGTTATGTGGGCCATCCATCCTTGTACTACCAGGAAAATGCAATGCACTAATGATTCAAGTCCCGTGTTATTTTTCGCAGACTTATCGCACTCCGACACGCGCCTGTCAATTATGCTAAATGGCTTCGAGCTACATTTCTACAATCGCTGCGATTTATACAACGAACTTGAGAAGATATTCGGTCTGGAACCTGTTATCAAACAACAGAATGACGACGATTATACGGATAGAGATAAGGCCATGAACGATGCTAACGAGAAGAGAAGACGCGCGCAGGAGACTGTTAGATCAGAAGCAGCCATGGCAAGAACGTGGCGAGATCTCATCCCCGTCATAAAAATCGATATCTGCTCTGGTAGAGTGGTCTTCGGTAACAGATTGGTCCCAACAACATTGTCGATAAGCGTAGAAGAGTCACACTTAGTGTATAGTACAAAGCCCCCCGCCTCAAGCCTTGACCACCTAATGCACTTCGTCAAAGCCAAAGCAGAGAACTGCAAAGTGATGCTCGCCCCCAGTCCTAACTACACATCGATGGTCGATGAACCACCGAGATACATGGGAGAAGGGTTCGTTGTAATGAGCTCCAATTATATCGAAGTATATTTCTATATGGATGAACCGGGTTTAGTGCCGGAACAACCCGTTCTTCTCCAGCTAGCCAATGGAGATATTGTAGAGTCAGCACCTCCAATCTGGGGCGTAGACATAAAGTGCGGAAAAGGCACAGACTTCAGCTACGGTCCCTGGGCCGACAGACAGAGAGACCATCTATTCGGGTTCTTCTTCCCACCGAATTATAAAAACTTAGAGGTAACCCCACAACCAAAACCTGGAGACGTAAGACAGACACAATCGTTTGATATAAGACTGTCAACTTTGAATGAAGCTACCATAGACATTCTGTTTACGAAAAATAAAGAAACAAATGCGGTGCATATAAATATTGGTGCAGGTTCTTATCTAGAAGTAACTCTCCCATGGATTGTGTTACAAGATGGATATACGACAAAAATAACGGGACAGTTATTACATTTAGAAGCCACGACGAGCCTTCAGTACAGAAGCATGGCTGAGAGCGAAACTTTGGAGTATACAGTCAAATGCCACTATCCCCTCGTATGGAATCACCACCAATGTTGGCAGTTGAGTTTGACAGGGTGTAAAGCTACCACACATTTGGTATACACACACATAGACTTTTTCCAAGATCTCATAGGTGATTGGGCGACGAAAGCGCGGCCTGATATATTGCACTTCGTACCTTATACTTGGAAGATTTCCCTTCTACTAAAAGAATGTGAAGTAGTGACGGTTAGCAATCAATACAACTGGATAGATTGTAGTTCTACCAATCAGGAGAATAACC
The DNA here is from genome assembly GCA_951329385.1 of Polia nebulosa. Classification (NCBI taxonomy): domain Eukaryota; kingdom Metazoa; phylum Arthropoda; class Insecta; order Lepidoptera; family Noctuidae; genus Polia; species Polia nebulosa. The sequence continues at coordinate 32,850,901 of OX589592.1, forward strand.
ACGTCGCGTTCTGTGGGGATCTTCTCGACGTCTCCTTTGATTTGCCGTTCGTTGATTTCTTGCCAGATTTCATCCCGCTAAAGATCTGGGTACAAGGTGAGGCCGTCGACATGAGTCTCTACTTGCCCGAAGTTAACACGTCCAAGTTACTTCTTCTTTCACTCGATAAGAATATGAAGTTAGTCCCTTGCAGACTAAAAGCTTCAAAATGGAGGAGAAAATGCGTCAAATCGCAGGGTTGGGTTGATTGCTGGTCTGTTCCTATTGTAGCCCTGAGTGTAAGATACAATTATCATCCCATTCCACCTTTGGGCCCTGAGCCCCAAGCAGACATTACCACACCTGAGAAAGAAGAAATTCTATTATCGCCGATGAGAATACCAAGGATGAGGAAGCAGCCTCAAATGAACTGGACCTTGGACGGAAACAAATTTGACAGAACAACATTACCACCTGACAAAGTAAGCGTAGAACTCGAAGTTGGACCTTCCATTCTACTGGCCTATGGAACTATTATTACAAGCTTTATGAATTTACTAGAAAATATATTTGGCGAAGACCAAACATTTACTGACATGCAAAAATCGCCGAGTGCAGAAACTTTTTACTGGTCCAGCGATAATGCGAAAGTCAACGATAAAAGTAGCGTAAACCAACATACCGAGATATCAATGGACGACTCTACGGATTCGAGTAAGGGACCTTTTGACCCGCGGCACTACAGACCCCTAGATGTGACATTATCGATCATAATCCACGACATACAGGCGCACTTAGTGAAGAATTGTAGTGAAAGTGAACCGCCCTGCCCAGTCGTGCTAATTGAACGTTTTGGGTTTGAAATGGACAAAAGCTTCAGAGAGACCAAATTGCAACTTCTATTGAGTCCCTCAATATTAGTGTCTGCTAACAACTTGTCACGATCCAACACCACAAACTCGGGGGCCTTGTATCAAGGTCACTTGATGCTCTCGTCCTTCCAGCTACGAGGGAACGGCTTCTTCAGTGATACCAACCGAACTGTCGAAGAAGATACTGTAGAGTACGCCTGGATGATGGAGCTACAACTAGGTCAACTAACTGGCCGATTAACTCTTCCCCAATTATACCAAATAATATCGTCTTTAGAAACGTTCTTGCTTCTCATTTGCGATAGCGAAAACGAACTAGTGCCGCCTAACCCCGCTAGACAATGCCATCACGGAATGAACAATGTAATGTGTCAGGAAACAGACTTGACTTTGAAATACAGGTGCCCGACAGCCAATGAAATTAAGTACAAGATGATTCGGGTTGCGATCGATGTCATTGATGTTTATATCGCGGATTCTAATACTACCCTACAATCGTGGATATCACCAGTTAGACTTAGCTATTGTAACTTACACGGCTCGGGCTTCGGTACGGGCGTGACTGGTTTGTTACCAAATATAAAACTAGCTCTCTACACACAAACCAACATGCAAACGAACACGCACCATCATTCGAATGGTAGTAACAATAGTCAAAACAAACAGCCTGAAAGTGACAACTGGGTTGGAGTCGGGTCCGTCGCCTTGGGTCCTCTTTTAATCGAAGCTGCCTCATCATTGCCCCAAACACCGAAAAACCTCCATCTAGTTCAACAGAAGTTCTTAAAACTTCACGATGATAAGACGAAGAGACTATGGTTCTTATGGCCGGTTGAAGGAAAGAGTTCGCAGTGCGGTTGTACGGGCGGCTGCGCGTTCTTTGGTTCAAATAGAAACGGACCTAATTTCTTGAAACCAAATCTTAATGACCTAAACGAAGGCATTAACGTGGCTATGTTTAATATCATAGAGACGATTCCTGGAGAGTATGGGTACGGACAAAGTTTGCTGCATTCAGGACAGCTTGTGTTCCATACACCTCCATATAATAGTTTGAATGTGTGTCTGCAGCCAACTAACGTGGCTACGCTAATACCATCGCCTCTACCACAAACCTTGAACAAGTCTCCACAAGGCGCTGAGCGCAGAAGCCTTACTAGACGATTCTCCTACACGAGTATGAGTAAAGGAAGTAACAACTTATTAGTATCTAGCACTAAAAGCGATGTTCCTTACGCACGCTTAGTAGACTCATCCATGCCTTTGGGAAGCTCTAAAATTGACAGCGATTCGAAACTCAATAAGAGTATTCTAAACGTTCCTCAGATGGAAAGTAGTGTTTCTGATTCAAAATTGGCTTTAAGTTGTGGGGTTAAAGACAATGCTAATGTAACAGGAAAGAAAGCAGCTCCAGGAGAAGCAGAGTTATTTGTTGTACCAAAAGTCCCTGTGAGGAGTGTTGCGGTTTCAGAATCACATTATTCATTAAACTCACAAGCACCACCAGACGAGAGCTTGAACCAAGAAGTACAGAGAACTATGTCTATAACGAGCGAAAATCATTCTGAAGCCTTCTTTTCGGCAGATGAAGACATGTTCCCAAGCCGTTCTTCAAGCTTGAAACATTCGTTTGGCAGTCGCCACAGCAACCCTAGAGACAAGAGTTCTTTTGGTATTAATGACATAACCAATGAGAAGTGGAATAACTCCGCCCCTAAATCTGAGACGGTAGACATACCCGATACCATAAGTAATTTGAGCACAGGAGTCCAACCAGATTCAGAAAGCGGCTCTGTATCATCAACCTCCTTTATATCAGCTATATCCTCGCAAGAAGATATGACGCTGGTGAATCTGCACATGCAGACCAACAAGCCTATAGTAGATTCGCCTCTTCTAATGGCCAGTTACATGCATAACTTGCCACAATACAAGTGCCCTAACTGGTCTTCTTGTTCTTTACCCAGCGGCAGTGACGTTTTCACGTTGCCACTTTTTAAACGAGCTGATGATGGCACTTTAGTTTATGTTGGTCAAAAGTATTTGCCGAGCTTTGAACCGCTAGGAACTATAAACATCCTCAGACTTGTAGCAAAGAAAGATCTTAACAATCAGAACCAACATGGTCCGTACTCAAATCTACCTCCGCATTTCAATTCTCAAGTCAAAGCCCATCCTTATCCTCATGGATGGTGGGATGTTCAGCAGACGGTACAAGACAGCCAAGAGAATACAACTGAGAAGAGTACCACATCGACAGTTACCACCACAAGTGACTCCAAAAGTGGATTATTCGTCAAATTACGAGGCGAAATTGATATAATGTTAACTCCTTTAGTACTGGAGAGTACTCAGAAATTCGTAGAGTCTTTAACCCCAGTTTTGGCTAATATACACCCAATAACAGTGATAAATCACTTGCGTCTGCTTTGTATTTCCTCCGTATCCAGTGCAAATGTTTTGAAACAAAAGCAATATGTCCAGAACTGGCTACCACAGATGCAAGATCGAAGTCAATCCAACTTGGTTACAGATAAAGACGATAAATGCAAGCTGGCAACGATTCCACACTCAAACGTGTATGAAGAGAGCATTCTTGAGTCTTTACAGGCGACGGTAACCATCCCGAAAGTCAACATGATCTTCATACAATCTTCAGTAGTGGAAGACATGATATCTTTCTCAGCTTTAGACAATATCCAGGACTTGACCTGCGTATCATTGTTCGGGGTATCAGTGGAGAATATCATCGCGAAATACGTCAGCAACAGGAAGAATTTGGAGTCAGTCCAGTTGTATTATAGGCCTACGTTAAGGGCTTTAGGCAGTAAGAAGTCGTTTGGGATAATGAAAGGTCCTCGCGCGTTGATTGCGGCGCAGTCTTCTGGGAAGCGACGGGGACCGGAGAGAGGAGAGCCGGTTTATATTGAGGCTTCTCAGCAGCAGTGTGAAGATACTACTATTACGCTGAATGTTGGTGAGTACACTATTCTGACTCGCTTTCAAGTCATTAGGATCCTTTCGAAGTGCGAAACTTTGAAGTCATTACAGAATTTTCGTTAAGATTGCGGATTTCTGTTTTCTAGATGCTACGGAGGTACTCCTAAATAAACTCGAGCGACTGCAGAACTTGTGCATCCGCTTCATTTTTGGCCTCCGCAAATACGACCATGTGTCGGAGTTTCGGACCAAATTGAGGTGGCTGTCGATTCGGCGTCGGCGAGATACCCATACCCTATCTCTTCTCTATACTATCCTGCGCAATCCTTTTTCTCCTCAATACCTTCGTGAACGGTTTGAGTTCTTCATCCCGAGGGGTAAACCCTGTCGCACTGTCAATTCTCTTCTCCTTCGTACTCCGCGTCACACTTCCAGCCGCTATAATGGCTCCTTTTCTGTTACTGCAGTGCGTCTCTGGAACTCTCTCCCACACTCACTACGCGACAGTCCTTCTCTAGATGTCTTCAAGAAGAAAATCAAAGAGCACTTCCTTTCAAATTGACATAATATTAGTATATATTGGTATTTATTAGTATGTAGGTATTAAATATATTTGGAATTATTTATGTAGGTTTATATGTTTTGTGCACTGGATCCTACCCTCAAATGTGATCTCTCTCTATCACTCAAAGGTTTGCTGGGAGAAAACTGAACATTGAGTTAAGCTCGCCTTTGTACATGCATTGTGTAACCACTAAGTACTATGTGAAACTTTTGGTGTACAATAAAGAATCAAGGATTAAGATTGAATTGGCTGACCGTGCACGAAATAGTAGATATTTCTTTCTATAATTCACAGTTGCTCCCATTGTAAAAGTTGAATATATTTATGAAAACCTTCACCCCTTAAAAACACGCCAAATGACTTTACTTGAATGCCACTACAGATAAAACTCCACTTTTTTTTTCAAATTAATCTCCTTCGTGTTTTCAGGTAAAGTCCACGGTCAACTGCGTCGCATACGCAATGAATCATCCCAGCTGAAGGACGTTACAATCACGGGCATACCGTGCCAACATTCCAAAGTGTCTTTCAAGTTCATCAGAGTTGACTCTTGTGCTAAAGGATGTGAGTCCATGGTAAGTTCACTGTAGTTTAAACCCTATCAGCGAAATAATACTGTTGACTTTTGCATATTTTCTATATTCTGATGTGTTATTCGTTTTACAGTGTTGCCAAACCGGAGCACCGGCCGAAGCTCAGAAAGACAGTCCCATCGGCTTCATAATGTTCGAATGTGGACTCGAAGGCATCTCCATAAAAGTCTCCAAGCATTCACAATCTCACAAACCACAAACACAGACTGAAGAAAAGAAACCATTACGACCTGATAACGAAAGCTGTAGAGAATCCGTCAAGTCTGCTGAAGAGTTAAAGCCAGATAAGGAACGGAGTACTAAAAGCAGGACTTCAGGAATTGAAGATCTGTTCCGAAAAAGAGACTCAAGCTCTAAACCCAGTACTCCTAACCTTGGGAACGCTCAGCCACCGCCTGTTCCACCTCCTCCAGAACCTTCGACTCCTGGGCCTGATGAGCCTTCGAATAATGACAGCACTACTACCGTGGTGCCTTTGAAAGATAATGGAAATACGTCGTCTTGTGCTATCGATTTGAAAGTGGTGTGGTTCAACTTTGCTGCGCCTCCAAGAACCCCTATTACTAAGAAGATTGACTATACTAGGTAAAATAACTGTAGATATTACTTTAGTCCAATTATAACCTGGATTTTGGTCGAAATCCACGTTTATATTGTAAAACCTCATTCGGGTGAGAGGTACCTGCCTGGGGTCGCGGATAAATTCGAAATAGAGTTACCGTGGCCCTTGGTACAGAGGCAACTCAAGGAACAGGGGTGGGTTTTAGTCAGTAAAAGTCTGACACGCTCTCCCGCTCCAGCTAACGCGGGAGAACTCACCGTGATTTCCAACCTCCAAAAAAAAGTTTTTTTTTTTTGGAGGTGGTTTTTTGGTGGGCGGAAATCTCTTCTTTAGTGTTAAAGTTCGCAAGTAAAACTCTGTATTTTTTGTTATACCTACAAACATGAATAATGATAACGGTCCTGCAGATCCATTTGACCAAATTTCGGTCGTGGCTACCATTCTCAGAGGAGACTAACCATGAATGCGAAGCCATCATGTCATGACCAATATTAATTGTTCTATCCTAACCAGTTCCACCATTATTTCAGACTCGACTGGAACCTGCTGAGCACAGCATCTCCAGCCATCAACGCCTGGATGAACCCCTGCAACAGGCTCGGCATCCGCGTGGTGGCGCTGTACCGCGCCTACGCCCGGCGCCTCACCGCCACGGCCGCCAGCCTCATGGCGGCTGCTCTAGACCTGGCTCCACATCACACTATGCCCAAGGTATGCAACAGGCTCGGCATCCGCGTGGTGGCGCTGTACCGCGCCTACGCCCGGCGCCTCACCGCCACGGCCGCCAGCCTCATGGCGGCTGCTCTAGACCTGGCTCCACATCACACTATGCCCAAGGTATGCAACAGGCTCGGCATCCGCGTGGTGGCGCTGTACCGCGCCTACGCCCGGCGCCTCACCGCCACGGCCGCCAGCCTCATGGCGGCTGCTCTAGACCTGGCTCCACATCACACTATGCCCAAGGTATGCAACAGGCTCGGCATCCGCGTGGTGGCGCTGTACCGCGCCTACGCCCGGCGCCTCACCGCCACGGCCGCCAGCCTCATGGCGGCTGCTCTAGACCTGGCTCCACATCACACTATGCCCAAGGTATGCAACAGGCTCGGCATCCGCGTGGTGGCGCTGTACCGCGCCTACGCCCGGCGCCTCACCGCCACGGCCGCCAGCCTCATGGCGGCTGCTCTAGACCTGGCTCCACATCACACTATGCCCAAGGTATGCAACAGGCTCGGCATCCGCGTGGTGGCGCTGTACCGCGCCTACGCCCGGCGCCTCACCGCCACGGCCGCCAGCCTCATGGCGGCTGCTCTAGACCTGGCTCCACATCACACTATGCCCAAGGTATGCAACAGGCTCGGCATCCGCGTGGTGGCGCTGTACCGCGCCTACGCCCGGCGCCTCACCGCCACGGCCGCCAGCCTCATGGCGGCTGCTCTAGACCTGGCTCCACATCACACTATGCCCAAGGTATGCATGTCGCACTGTACGTAACTCCACGTCCAAGCGCGTATTTTGCTTACGGATGCGACAAGTAGGTAAGTCGATCCAACCCAGCTCCTTAAATGCCACCCGGACGGGAACTGTTGTGGCCTATATGGAAAGCATTCAATCGGTGCGCACCCAGGTAGGCCGCTGCAAATACAACTTGGCAAAACAGGTTTTATAGACCCGTCAGATATTCAATATGAGTGCGGTGCCCCTGCCCAGAACATGACTCACACACTGGAATGCTCCAAGTGCCCTTATACCTGCATTATTCATCTCGATAACTCCGTTTGTTGATGTTCTTTGCCGAATGGAAGAATATGCCTAATGCAGACATATCAGTCAACCATCTCCAACGCTTCATTCCCAACTTTAACAGGAGGATTTAAATCACTGGAGATTTTCGCCATAACCTTCGTCTTGGCCATATTCATCTTAAGTCCTACCTTAAAAGAAGCATTCCAAAACCCAAAACCAAAACCTTTATGATACTTGCGATGTTTTTAAGCGAAAAGCACGAGGTCATCGTCATCATCTGCCCGCGCCTTTTCGCAACTATCTTGTTAGTGTAACCGGATGCAGCTGAATACCAGTATTATACATGGAGCGACTGCCTATCTGACCTCCACAACCCAGTTACTTGATAATACAATACCCTGTGGTAAGACTGGTTGTCAGACTTTCGGGCTTCTAACGACCCCTAACGACTGCCAAAGACCCACGATTGACAGCCGGGACCAACGGCTTAACGTGCTTTCCGAGGCACGGAGGAGTCTCGGTATGTAAAGATGATCACCCATCCATGGACCAACCCCGGCAAGCGTAGCTTAACCTGATGGATCGACCCGTGCGGCTGTTATTACTTTAAAAATAAATAAAATAAAATTCCTTTAATTCAGATAACAAGATCCATATAAGTAGTGCAATTAGACTCGGTATTAAAAAAATTATAAATTAACACAAAACCAAATAAATTAATAAAGTAGCATCATCAATTAAAAATAACATTAAAATCAGGATTCCAAATAAGATAAAATTTAAAATTCATTAAAACATTCAAATTTAAAATAGGTTAAAAAATAAAAAATTAAATCATTCACAATAAATAAAATAAAAATACATTCAAATTAAAATAAAATAGCACAAAAATAAAAAACATTCAAATTACCCGCTTAATAAAAGACACCCATGTCGGAGAAGAGATCCTATCTGCTACAGTCTTCAGAATTCCGTTGCAGCTGCCACGCATTCTGCAGATCAGGGAAACAGTTTTCTTGCGAATGACGGCATGAAAGCCATCAGTTCGATACAGCGCGAACATCCCCGATGCACTACAGAAGCGAGGCAGCCCCAACATCATCCTGAAGATATTGTTATACTGGACGCGCAGGACATCCAGCGATCTTTTGGTGTGCTTGACCCACAGATTTCCCGTATAAAAGCTTTGACAATAGGCTTTAAACAACGTTATTTTTACTTGTTCAGAGCAGCGGGAAAATCTGCGGGCCAGCATGTTACCTCTGACCGCCAAAGCCCTGCGCTCCCTCTCAATGTCCAAATCATCATCAAGACCCTCGGTAATTATATGCCCCAGGTACTTAAATTTCGTGACACGGTTTATGCACAAGCCATTAAGGGTAACATTTTGTGAATACTCAGGGCAACCACCGGCGGCCCTAAAGATCATATATTCGGATTTTTGGACATTGTATATAAGACCATGTGCAGCAGCATAGGACTCACATACCCTTAACAGCTCTCCAAGACCTCTCGCCGTCGGGCTCAGCAGCACCATGTCGTCCGCGTAGCTAATGTTGTTGAGGCAGACGCCATCTATCGAACAACCGACACGCCTGCTACTGAGCTCGACGATGAGGTCATTTATGTATAGGTTGAAAAGCTTGGGTGACGTCAAACCTCCCTGTCTCACCCCGCTTTCCAACGTATATGCTTCAGAGAGTGTATTATTCCACCTCACAAAATTGGTTTGGTGGGAATACCAATACCTGAGCAAATTGAGCACCCCCACCGGTATACCCGCGCTCCCCAACCTTCTCCAGAGCACATCATATGAGACAAGATCAAAAGCTTTGGAGAGGTCAAGGAAACACGCATACACCGGTGTCCTGCGATCCATATAGTATTGGACAGTATGCTTGAGACCTACGATGGCAGCCTCGGTGGATAGCCCGGGTCTAAACCCAAACTGCGCGTCGTGTAAGTTTATGTATTTATCTATGTAGGAATCAAGCACACCGTCCAGCACTTTAGCAATTATCGTTGCTAGAGATATGGGCCGATAGTTCCCCCTATCCGAGATATCCCCAGTCCCGCTCTTCACAATAGGCACTACGATGGTTTTCATTAAGTCATGCGGTAAGTATGAGTGACTCCAGCACATCGTGAAGAACACGGCCAGGACCCTCGGCAGGTGAACCCCAGCATGCCGCAGATGCTCCACACTAAGCCCATCGTGACCAGGAGATTTACCGCCCGTCATTTTCTTTAAAACGTGTCTCACTTGACTAGCCGTAAAATGTACAGGCGACTCCTCCCCCCCACTTCCGGGCTCAGACCTAACAAATGACGCTGAAGGGCCCAGCGGGGAGCGCACCATAAAATGTTCTCTGAACATATTCGCAATATCGATTGCTTCGTTTTTTCCGTTCACGCTCACCGGGAGGCCAGGCCTAACGTCATGCTTTCCAGTGGATTTCCAGAACTTAGAAAAGTCCTTTGCCGACCTGTGTTTAGCCAGAATGTCCATCTTAAGCTGCTCTTGATTATTCTGGCACCACTTCAAACGACTTTTGAATATTTTGCGCGATTCGAGCATTTCCTCATAAATAATGCCTGAAGTGGGCCGGTTGCAAGCTATCCACGTTTCAAACTTAAGCCTGGCCACTCTATGAGCTTCACGGACATGCTTATTCCAGCCACATAAGTGCCTACTTTTATTTAATTGAGGGCCACGCTTCCCGCTAGACCCAACAGCGGCGTTACTCAGGGTTTCCACAATATTATTATACAACTTATCCAAAACAACTTTGTGGTCATCCAAGCTGCATGACCCACGACTGCAATCCGTGAATTGAGTGGGAAAATCAATGACTCTAAAAGCGTTGTTACATAGATCATGATAAGTTTTTATCTGTGCTTCATCTCTCCCCCCCCATACAACCGAGTCACGCCGCATGTCGCTCGCCACCAACTTAGGCCTTACCACAGTTATGTCACAACTAACAAGTAAAGGTAAATGATCCGACAAGTAAACATCTTCTATGACACATACCCCAACCACAGTTCGCCAGGCCGACAATGATACGACACAGTGGTCCAGCCATCGCCTACAGCCATGAGCGTCGCTAACAAACGTGTAAGTATTATTCTGAGTGCCTAACTTTTCCAAGTCGGCACAGATCCAGGCCTGCTCCGCACAAAAGTTAATCATTTCATTACAAAACAACTCGTGAGGGTGAGCATTAAAATCACCCAAAATAAATAAGGTTTCAATGTTTTCACTAGCCACTATTGCACTTATTTCACCAAAAACCTCAGTCATAATTGGTAAATTATCCGGTGAGTCAGTCGGCATATACACAGAAAAAACAATAATAGAGCGGCCGTCAACATTGGCTCGTATAGCTGTCAGTCGAGTACTGGCACACTGCACCACAGTAACACAGTCAAACACACCTTTTCTCCAGAGTATGGCAACTCCCCCATGAGGTCTCCCCTTCAGCAAGCCCACAGAAGTATCTACAGCAGACTTACCTGTGTATTCAAAATTATTCGAAATAGTTCCCAATAATGATATGTCATGGGGAAGCAACCACGTCTCCTGGAGTGCTACGAGATCAGCCATTTCACAAATGTCTCTTATACTGTCAATAGACCTCTTGACCGATTTACAGTTAAAGCTAATCAACTTAAGATATTGAATAACATTCAAATCCATACTGAACTACTTAGTTAATTAACTTGCTCCCGAATTTGTTTTGTACATGAAATGCACGAAACGCCTGAACGTAATTCCGTTAGGCCAAAAATTATCATTTAAGAATAATTCTAAATTATCCTTGGAGACATACAATTTATAGGCATTGTACTTTCTAGTCTGCATCATGTTTATCTTTTTTAGAGATACAATAACATTAGTTTTATCCTTAATGTAGTTAATAATGTCATTTTCACACGTATCTTTGCTAACATTTGAGATAAACAGTGGAACTTTTATATCAGCCGCTTTAAATTTACTTTCAGGCGCAACAGCACAACCTTTCTGCCCTATAAGCTTATAATTACGTTTAGACGCTTTGTTTCTCACTATTTGCCACTCAGAATCACTGTCCCTTACCACTTGTTTATTTTTCTCACTCACCCGCGGCACTGGTACGCTACTAACGTGAGCACTGAGCTGTTGAGTGGTCGCATTCGAGATTGTTTTCACTAAAACCGGCGATCGAATAACACTAGTAGCGGGCGGGTCTGCGTCGGCGCAGCTCGGCTCGACACTCGGCGATAACATCGTAGAATTCGCAGGTAACGGCGAAACCACGTTGCTTACTATGGCCACTCGCGAGCACTCCTCCGTATGCTCTGTCTCGCTTACGCCTGCACTACCGCCGTACGTTCGGCTCGCCAGGCAGTCGGTCTCCCTTACACCATCCGAAGATACAATGTTTGAAGGCGCCTCCGCGGTCTGTGTCACGAGTGCTCCTGCGTCTGTCGCTTTGTTTCGTACGCGAGCGAAGGAGACAGAGTTTTCCTGAGTTTCTAGTGGCGAATGCCTCGCAAGTGAGGACCGTCCGTTAACATTTGAACCAGCTGATTTTATAGGTACATATTGGGGCACATAATTAAGACCTATGGGTCCACTATCAAACTCAAAGCTATTTTGTAGGCGAGCACCACGCTTTATGTTTACATTTGCACTTGATGTGAAATCATCGATGATCGACGCGTTCTTCATATGCTCAACCTCAGATTTGAGTTGATTAAACTCATCAGGCGACACTATTCTCTCTTCAAGAGCACACAGTTGATTTTTAAGGAACAGGATATCCCTCAATAGCCTTGTCACGTCAACATGGTCAAAGGTGACCGGTGGTAGTTTATGTAGATCTTTTGCTACGAAAACCGGGAAAATCTCTGGATCAGCACTTTTCATCAGACAAATAATGTCATCAAGATCTCTAGACATTTTCTTCTTCCCCTGTTTTCGGCGTGTGGGCATCTTTTTCACACTCGGCACCGAGTCAGCGAGCAATGTTTTGGCCTTCACAATTTCTGCATCAGAGAAAGACGTAGTACACAGCTGATGAATACTCTCTTCATCCATGAAATCCATAACGTTGCTTAGGAACGCCAAGAGTTCATTTATAACCACATTACAGTTCACACACTTTACTATATTCGAAGACATTTTTTCGCCCTCGCACATGAGTCACCGAATAACGATATTTACGCGTCCGCGTTCAATGGCGCACAACCACAGACTTTAGCCACGAGCTCCACCGAAAAGCACGAGGTCATCTGCAAATATTAAGTGAGCGAGGCACCATTGATTTTAGCACCGCAGCAACCCCAATCTAAGGTTTTCACGATGTCTTCTAGGACTGCTGTGAAAAGTTTCGGTGATTTGGTATCGCCCTGTCTCACTCCCCGCTTGATCGATACGGGTTCAGATAAGGTATGCATTTGGACCTGCAGAGTGGCCGAGCGTTCTAACATTTATTTCTTTATTACAGATACATATGAAATATTGTGCTGGTGTCATTACTTGTACCACACATTACATATGAATTTTGAAAACCCAGCAAATATTTGTAATACCGTATTTCTTCGTCACAGAGCTCCTACTTGACCCACAGATCAAATAAACATGTTGAAAAAACAGAAAATAGTTCTAATACCGTGTTTCTTCGCCACAGAGTCGCTACGGTCGTCACACTCCGATGGCGAAGCAGTTGCGTGAGGAGCCATCGCTACAGTTGTGTGCTGTGCTACTTCGTTACGCTCTGCAAGCAGACGCTGCAGCAGTACAGGCAGACCTTGCTGAGAGACATCTGCCGTCTTTGTCTACACTGAGACAGGTAATTAAAAAAAAAACACTACTTTCCTTGTGGGATAACGAAACTGCATAATATTTAGAATCGATGTTTTCTTAAAATAGCTAACTGTGCTGTTGTTGCTTAGCAAAAGCATATCACACTAATATTATAAAGGTGAAAGTTTGTATGTGTGTATGTTTGTTACTCCTTGACGCTAAAAGGCTGAACGGATTTGGATGAGATTTAATACCAGGATAGCTTATAAATTAGACATATGCTATAATTATAAAGGTTGGCAGTAAGAATTTTACGCGAGTGGAGCCACTAGCAAGTAAAAACGTATAAATATAGAACATAGACGCCGAGTTGCGTCGGTTTTCTATCGGTTACATTTTGGGGAGTGTGCGACGGAATTGCATAATTTGATTCCGCCAAGCCCGTATCATCAACGGACCACAAGACGTACGGCGAAGTGCCACCGGTTCATGGTGGACAACGTTTTGAGAAAACATTCATTGTGCGTACAGCTAGGGAGTGGAATTCCATGCCGGAGTCTGTTTTTCCTGATAGCTACAACTTGGGAGTCTTTAAGTCAAGAGTAAATGGGTTACTTCTAGGCAAGCGTGCTCCATCTTCGACCACATCATCGCTTACCATCAGGTGAGATAGTGGTCAAACGCGTGCCTATCAACAATAAAAAATGAAAAAAAATATTTGTACACTATTCGGAATTTCATCATAATCATATTCCTACCCTATTGGTGTCTGCCCGGGGGTGGAGGATAAATTCGAAAGAGTTACCTCGCCCCCGGGCACTCGAGGCAGGGAGGAACAGGGGTGGGTTTTAGTCAGTAAGAGTCTGACACACCCTTCCGCTCCACCCTAGAGCGGAAGAAGTCATTGGATGATTTCCCACCCCCCAAAAAAAAAAAAAAAAAAAAAAAAAAAAAAAAAAAAAAAAAAAAAAAAAAAAAAAAAAAAAAAAAAAAAAAAACCCTATTGGTGTAATATGGACGAAGAACTAAACAAAACTTTTATTTCAGGGTGTGATAGTCCTTAGTCGTCAATGGAAGAATATTCTCTACACTCCACTGCTGCTGGAACATAACTACAAGAGCAAAGTGATGAAACCACTCAATGTCACCTTCGCGTTACCTGATCTATTAGAGGTAAGATTCTATAATCTTACTAATATGCGATGCAAAAGTATGGTTGGATGAATGTCACTCAATCTTGCGTGATTGAGTCACACTCATCCAACCATACTTACAGAACAGATCTGGATGAAATTTGGCAGAGATAATAATAATAATAATTCTTTATTGGGACAGACACAGTTTACAGAAAAATTAAACCTCGACTCCTGAGCTAGGTAGACACTGGACTGGTGACTGGTGTTCACTGGCTCCTGTATTTCAGGAGCCAGTGACTTCTTCAATGTTTACAATTTAGCACGTAAAAAAAATAATTCCAACAAATATCTAAATCATAATAATAATAATAATAATAGCGTCGCACAATGATTGTTGATATAGCTGTCCCTCATGACGAGAACCTCGTGAAAGCTGAGAAAGATAAACAAACAAAATATCTTGATCTGGCTCGCGAGGTTGTCGACATGTGGGAGGTGGATACAGCTGTCATTGTGCCGATAGTCGTGACGGCCAATGGCTTAATAGCCAAGAGCCTCGACGAACACCTAAGGAGGCTCTCGTTAGGCGGCTGGATCAAGGGCTTGATACAGAAAGCGGTACTCCTGGACACGGCGCGTATTGTTAGGAGATTCCTTTCTCAGGAGCCCTGACCACCGGTAGCTTGGACCCTATCCCGATACCGGTGGGCTACTATTTTTTATATTTTTAAATGTTTTTATATTTTGATATTCTAATATTTAAAAATGTAAATTGTATGTATATATTATAAGATAAATGGAATAATAATAATAATAATGTTTTATTGACATAAAGGTGTTACATTTTCACTTGAAGCCCTGACTCCCGTGCTAGGTAGTACCTGTGTTACAGGAGTCAGTGTCTTCACCCTTTCGTGGAACATTAACAATTTACAATCAAAACAACTATATAAACAAAGGAAAAAAAAAGAAAAATACAACTAACATTAGAAAAATTAAGTAGTCAAAAAACAAAAGTTAAATCATAAAGCATATCAATTAATCAATAAAA
This sequence comes from Polia nebulosa, assembly GCA_951329385.1. NCBI lineage: Eukaryota > Metazoa > Arthropoda > Insecta > Lepidoptera > Noctuidae > Polia > Polia nebulosa. The sequence goes on from OX589592.1 coordinate 32,866,133, forward strand.
TAGAAAAATTAACTCAAAATTAGGAGATGTGTAAACCTTAAAACTAAACTAAAGATATAGGGATTATTTTGGCAAAAACAAAACAAGTAGAGGTAGATTATAAAATATATGTAGTCTGAAATAGTGTATAGGCATTCATAATGGGGGAATTAGTAATTCCACGCGGGTGAAGCCGCTGACAGAAGCTAGTGATATATCAAGCTAAAACATGTTCGACAGGGCTTTTTTATATGCCGATAATTTTCATGAGCTTATCGAGTTCGATTCTTACCTAGGATGTTTTATCATACAAACAGTTTTGCCAGCTCTAAAGGACCCAATATTCAAAAGCAATGCTAATGTAGTGCATTTTTCTTTTCCAACAAACCATTTGACATTTTTGGGTTGTTGAATAAACAGACCTTAGAATAACATGTAAACAATACTTGTAATTCAAGAGTTGAATTTTATTCAAATTCTGTTATCAACGATTTGTCGGGAATAGTGTGTGTGTGTGTGTGTGTGTGTGTGTGGGTAGTTGTTAAAACCACTGTATCAATTTACATGAAATTTTGCATGTTGCACTATGAATAGACAAGTAATAGAGTTGTTGTGTTGGAGTTGTAGAGTCCGATATCATATTTTCCTATTATTCACACTCAAAACTTCAAATTACGAAATCAAAACAACATAACGGCTTTTTAAAATTGCGTTTCTGCGTTTGCGTTGCGTTTTGTGTTGCGGTTTTTTTCTAACACTTTGTAATAACTATCTAAGAATGCATGTGCACCATGCCACAGGATATAAGATCTTTAGTTATTTAATAATAGAGGTTTAAGCCGCGTAATCTGGATCGGCATACTGGTATGCCCGTGGCCGTTCAGGGGTTAAGAGTTTACACAGTTAACGACCAGTTCAGTAAGGATGATTTTTGGGTTCAAAAATTTTCTATTTAGTCCTTATGTAGATTATAAAAAAATATTGGACGCGTATTTTATGCTAAAAAAAACTGGATCGGAGCAGCACAGGACAGGGAAAAATGGAAGAAATTGGAGGAGGCCTATACCCTATCAAGGGATTTCTGTAAAAATATTTAATATTATAAAGATGTATAAATTATAACTAACACTAGACTAGAGTCATTTACTAACATTAGATTAAGAACACTTTTTTGTAAACATTTTATAAGATTTTTATAGAAAATTAAAAGGCTTTTTTTTTATTATTTTATGCTAAAAAGATATAACGCATCTAAATTCAGGAGTCACTTGTTACGTTACTTGTAGGTAATAGTGGTACATTTTTTTTTTGTAGATGTGACGTCACGCGAAATTTTCACGTACTGTATCAATCTCATTTTATTTTACGTGACAAAAGAAAATCCGTGTCCAATAGTTTTTGGTAATGAAACAGACGGATCTAATATATATTTTTTAGTTATTCTATTCCGGCCGTATTTTGACATTTTGTATATCTCCTGTCACGTTGAAAGATTTAGTATTGGTTAGACAGTTACACACTTAATTTTATAAACATACTAGCTGGTCCGGCGGACTTCGTACCGCCCAAAATCCAATAAAGAATCCATTCTCGAGATATCAATGCATGGGAAAATGTTTTTTTTTTTCGTTAAATTTTCCAATGTTTTAATAGTTATTACTACTATTAAAATTTGACCAGCCGTTGTTGAGTTAACTGGCTTTGTTTTATATATAAAGATTGAATCAATATTATCCCTCGTGTTCAGGATTCCGTGGAAGGATGGCAAGAGTATCCTCTGGAGACTGAAGCTTTGGACGAGAACTGTCTACTACTCAACATGGACGTCGACAAAGTCAACCTTCCTCGTAAGTACACATTCATTTTTTATGAGAAAACCTGAAATTATAACAGTAGAATGTACTTTACGATGAAGGCGATAAGGTCTAATTTTAAAGCACTTGTTGATCTGAACCATATTCTTCCAGTAAAAAAAAAACATAATGTGTTAAAAATGGTTCTTTGAAATTAGACCTCCTAATTATTATTATTTCAAATAACACAACAGTATTGCTTTTTTTATTAAAAGTTCTAATCTTGTAATATATTTTTATACAATTCCCACAATAAAGCCAGTCATATAATATAAAATCAATACTGCTAAATTCACAGTATCTCGCAATTGGCTTATAAGTAAATTATTATTATTATTTCAAAAGGCGAAAATAGTTCTACGGATTTTGAGATACAAATTCCATTTGCTTCAGTCAATGTGGGCAGTCTTACATTGATTGAATACGAGGCTTTTAGCATTCATGTATGTTTATGTTATTTGATCCATTTTTCTGTAATGAGCGTTATATCTGTGCAGAATAAATTATTTTTCTTTCTTTCTTTTTCTTTACATGTTAAATGCAACCTACTAAAATTTCTTAATTAATTTTACACCACTGCATTTGTTCAAGTTTTACTTAACGGGCGAGTCACAATTTTATAGCAAGCCTGGCTGGTTCATTGCAATTATGAGCATACGCAACTTGATACAATTATGGACCAAAAGATCTATAAACATGAATAATTGGCTGCCAAGGCAACCCTTTCAAGACTACCTGTGTTAAGCAAATAAATTGTTTGATTGATTGATTTAAAAAAAAAGGGTTAGCGCTTGCTATGCGCATACGCAGTTTGATACAATTTTGAACAAAAAGATCTGTAAACATGAATAATTGGCTACCATCGCAACCCTTTCAATACTACCTGTGTTAAGTAAATAAATAATTTGATTGATTGACTGAAAAAAAGGGCTTGCGCTTGCTATGCGCATATGCAATTTGATACAATTATGGACAAAAAGATCTGTAAACATGAATAATTGGCTACCAACGCAACCCTATCCATACTACCTGTATTAAGCATGCCCGGGGGTTGAGGATTAATTCGAAAGAGTTACCTCGCCCCTGGGCATGTAGGGCAGGGAGGAACAGGGGTGGGTTTTAGTCAGTAAGAGTCTGACACGCCCTTCCGCTCCACCCTAGAGCGGAAGAAGTCATAAGATGATTTCCCACCCCCCCAAAAAAAAAAACCTGTATTAAGCAAATACATTATTTGATTGATTGAAAAAAAAAGTCCGTAGACGATAGAAAACTGCCCCTTTTTCGTGAGACTAACATTACAGGCGAAATGTGGGTAAATTCTGGTATGCGGGGAATGAAGTCGGAATATTTTGCTACGATAAAATCCGTAGAACTAATTTCAAAAACGTGATGTATATTTATTTATCGATATCGACATTAATAAGTGGTTGTTTGTGGGTGAAGCGACCGGCGTGGAGCCTAGTGCGCGTCCGCACTCGTTCCCATCCACGCCGCCCTCGGGTTCGTACACCAACTTTGTGTTGTGCTGATTAGGACTTGTGAACCTTACTCAAATGGAAATAGACTTGATAATCGATTGGCAAATTAAAAATATTTTTAAGAGAGATGGAATTCGCTTGAAAATGATCGTTTTAAATGCCTGGGGAGTTAAGCTTTTCAAACGGTCCTTTTCGGTAAGGTAACGGTATCTAAAACCACACGAGACCTTGTCCTAGTTGTCGTTTGAATCGATCACTTTTATTATAGCAATAACCCAATATGTGGGATTGAATAGTGTTAGTATGTACTTTGAACGTACGCATACCTGCGTCAGAAATCAGATAATAAATAATGTCTGGCGCTTCTGGGATCTTAGACTATTATTATTGAGTCAGAAATTCCGTTCCGTTTCAATGTTTTGTAAGTTAGTGGATGTCAAAAAAAAAACATTTCTATCATGAATATGATATATATTCAACTTCTATCGAAAACCTAACAAATTCGGCAGCTTATTCAGTAACATAATGAGTCGGTTTCATTTGGTACTAGCTGACCCGACAGACGTCCTGACGCGCGAACTGTCAAACTCGCGGAGATCGTTAAGTTTTTTGAAATTTTCCTAATCTTTTATTTCATAAGAACCTTCTCCTGACTAACAAACACAACAAAAAAAGAATTAGCGAAATCGGTCCAACCGTTCATAAGTTATAGTGTGATCAGGAGAAATAGGGGTTCATTTTTATATATAAAGATATAGATTAGCCTATGTGTCCCAATACTGAGCAAAGACCTCCTCCATATCCTTCTAGACACTCTTTTTTTTGCGCACCAGCTGGTCGAGTTGGTTATATAGGGTTCACAAGTCCTAAAGTAAGAGGCCGTTTGTTATGTTACCTCAAATAATTACATTACTAATGAGCGTCTAACAATCGCTCCATTACTACTATGAACAGTATTTAACCAGTCAACACTGCTAGACGGGTGAACCTCCAGTCGTTACGCTGATAATAATGACAGACTGTTGCCGGCAATGACGAATCGTGGGAAATTCAACTTTAATGTGAAAGCTCCAGGGTAGGCCGCGAAATTCAAATTTCCTTTCGTTTTTTTTGCAATTTGCAGGTCAGTATCAAGTTGTATGTTGGTCAAAATATGATTCGCGTACGTAGCAAGTACGTATTTACAGAACTGTAATCATTAAAATCATCAATACAACTCCCTCAGTTAGAATTGATTTCAAATGTCATGATTTCATGAAATACTTATATTTGACATCAATTCTAACTGAAAGAGTTGTTGTTTTAATGTCCCCACTGCTGGGGCACAGGCCTCCTCTCTGTGAGAGAGTGTGGGCCGTTATCCACCACACGGGCCCAATGCGGTTTGGTAGATGTCACATGTCTTCGAATGTTTGTTTCTAGGACATGCCGGTTTCCTCAGGATGTTTTCCTTCACCGTTTTGAGGCAGTGGTGATGAAATAAATTCACAAAGTAAAGCGGCTGCCTGGGTTTGAACTCACGACCTACAACTTGTAAGTCGCGACTGTTACCACTGGGCCACCACTGCTCTATTGATGATTTGAATGGTTATAATTCTATAAATTCATACTTGCTACGGCCGCGAATCAAATTCTGACCAAGATGTAACCTGACACTGACCTGCAAATTGCAAAAAACGTAAGAAAGTTTGAATTTGGCGGGCTACCCTTGAGCTTTCACCTTAATGCACTAGTATTAAAGTACACTTGTACTACTAGGCAATGAATACTACTAGCGTATTAAAGTTAAATTTCCCACGATTCGTCATTGCCGCCAACAGTCTGTCATTATTATCAGTCTAACGCCTGGAGATTCACCCAGACCGTTTAAATACGCACCTTGAATATTGTCAATCGTAAATATGAATATACAGTACAGTCTCACTAGTCCGGCACTTCAGTACTCTGGCACCCTCCACCCTGGCTTTCCTCTCCGCTTCCTACATGGTACCTTATTAAATTAGGGCTGTTAAAATGTTTTGCTTTAATTATCTTGATTTTTTGGGTTCCGTACCCTAAGGGTTCAAACTGAGCCCTATTGCTGTCACTCACGTGTCCGTCTGTCCGTCGTCTGTCACAAAATTTTATTCCAAAGAATTTTTTAATTTCCCAATTGACCTATGAACTAGAAATTTGGTGATAATGTTTATTATTACGTGTATTTTACTAACAAATACCAATATATTGATAAATCAGCTTTTACTTTGAAATTTCCTCATTTGGTACGGAACCCTAAATGTGCGCAGTCCGAGACGCACTTGGCCAGTTTATTTAAACAGGGTGTAACGGCAAGGTGTAACGGCAAGGTGTGGTCATATTTTAAGAACTGCATCTGCCCATCGACATGAACAAATTTCTTCAAGAAAAGCTGAGTAAATTATCAAAAAAACAATTTTACCTTCCATAAAAATATTGATCAGCTGATGATAACTTTGTATGGAAAGTCCAATTTTTTATTTTTTTTTAGAGAAAGTTGTTCATTTCTATGGGCAGAACCGGTTCTTAAAATATGACCACACGTTTCCGTTACACCCTGTACAATCCAGTAATTCGAACATTCCAATAATCTGTTACCCCCCGCCCCCCCCCCCCCCTTTTTTTGAGGGTAGGAAATCATCCGATGACCTATCCCGCTCTGGGTGGAGCGGGAGTGTCAGACTTACTAAAACCCAACCCTGTTCCTTCATTTTCCCTTTGCGTTTAAGGACCGCGATAACTCTGTCCGAATAATCCCGCGAAATCCCCTAGTGTTAATACTGCCGGAATAGTGACACTGTATTGTATTTATTTTTCTAAGTTCTTACAAAATCTCATAACAAGCGACTTCCCAGCGTGTGTTATGCGTTTTTTGTTATGATGTTGTTTTGTCTTGCCGTTATTGACGACAGCATGGAGTGATCATTATACATACATTATATGTTACCATTTCATCGTCCTTATCCTTAACATCAGGAGATCGAATGGTAGCAAATGCCTAAGGCATTAAGTACGCCTGTGTACAGTGTTTCTTACTAGTACATAAAGTTATAATAAACTGGCACTTATACCCTATGACACTCACAAATAAGTGGCTTTCTATTGGTAAAAGAATTTTCAAAATTTACCTCTTTATAATATTAGTATAGATACAATTTGACGGCACGGTTGGCGCAGTGGTTGAGCGATTGGCTGTTGCGCTGCGTGTCGCGGGTTCGATTCCCGCACGGAACAAATATGGCCTACAGAAAGTTGCTCCTGGTCTGGGTGTCTTGTGTATATGAGTTTAAATGTGAACGCACCCACGATTCAGGACTTATTCCTATTGTGGGGTCCAACATATTAGGAATTATTCCTGTATCGTTTAATAAACAAAAAAAAAAAAACAAAATATTGTAAAGCCTTCCGGGCTTCAGGGGTGCTTATATAGCTTGGGGAGCTGTCTCACTCGCTGGGTGCGAGAGTCGTGTGAAGTGTAAGGAAGGAAAGAGAGAAACCGCATGCTCGAACTGTTATATTTTAAGCTAATACAAACATGCCCTTTTCAACGGGCTACTCTGGACTGACCATTTAAACAATGGAATCTTTTAATATTCTATTCTACTTTATCATTCGAATTACTCTTCAAATATCGAATACTATCAACAGCCAGCGGCGCTCGATTCACATGTGCTGCCTGTGTGCTGACTTCACATGTGTCGCAATATCTCCTGATGTTCAGTCTACGAAGAGATATCAATTTCTTTTCCCTGTCATTCAAATATTCCTTTTCTATAGTTTTTTTATCAGTTTCCATTCATTAGAACTATATTTGTGATACAAATGAGTGTTAATTACCCTTATAATTATGTTTGTGACAAATTTTTTGTAGTGGTGTTATCTTTGTCTTGTTTTGCTTTTGTGTGTAATAAAATAAAACAATAATCATGAATTCTACTTTATATCTATGTACTTATTTAATTATTTATTACAAGAATGAAGGTTTTCTAAAATGACACACCAGATGGTAGCACTGAGGCGTCAGGTCCAGACACCTGTCAAAACGGTTAAGATGATGTCAAGAACTGACATTAGTTAAGTTGACGACAACGTCATATTTACGTCATTATGCTTCGTTTTAAAAGTAAAAGACCTGTTGCATACGTGGCGCCAACTGGTGTCGTTATTTTTTCTGGAAACTCTCATTGCCTGTCGCTTCGCTTTTATACGTTAACCTCTTTAGATAGAAATACACATTTTATTGCTAATAAAATTATTATATAAAGCGCTACTGTTATAAGCTTAAATAGTACTCACTATTAATCTGAAACAATATTATTATACTTATGCGCAATACGCAAATATAAAACTCTGCTTCAATATAATATTTAAGTAAGTATTTCTAAGCTGCTGTCGCTATTTGGTGCACCTCTTCTTATAAAACTGTTATACATTCATAGCAACTATATTCCTCTCAGATTCTTTATTCCAAATATTGTCATTTTATATTACTGAACACTGTTATAGTTGTTTTATCTCACCAAGGCGAGATACACACATATTAAAAAAAAAACGTGCGGAACCCTCTGCACGCGGGTCGGACTCGCACATGTCCTAGAAAATAGCTTACGCATACGGACACAATGCACGTGAATCTACACACATCCAAGACCAACCCGCCTTCGAGAGATAGAATATCTATACTTTCAAATTGTCATTAAATTTTTCCAAAACACAACATTCATACACATAGTAAATTTTCAAAAAAAGAGTTGGATTTCCTATACTAATTGATCAACTAATGAAAACTTTGTACGAAAAGTTACATCCTACCGTTTAGATCCTGTAGAAGAACATTATCTAAAACTCAATATGGTATTCACGGTCGGCTACTGTAAATCTCAAATACTACAAATATGTCGATGTTAGAAAATAGAAACTCACGATGTTTCCTGCTACAGAGTTTTGAAAGTATAAATACTACTTTTTTTTTTCTCCATCATGCCTGAACCTGTCATCATAGCAACATAACAAATATAATACCGAAAAAAAATATTTTGGGGTTTGGTTTGTCTCATGATATATCTAATAACGACAACTAAACTAGAAAAGAAAACTGTCAAGATAAGTATTCCGTATGCGTGCTCTTTTAGTCAAGAGTGCAGGTTACTTCTAGGCAAACGTGCTCCAACGTCCACCACATCATCACTTACCGTCAAGTTAGATAGTAGTCAAACACGAGCTTATCAATTAAAAAAAAAACTAAACTGCTCAAATAATACTTACTCCTCATTTAAAGATTTTAGTTAGAATGTTTTTAAGTGATAACTACTTTAGCGGCGTTGAGCAGTTATGGGTATAAAATGTTAAACTCGCGTCAGGACACGTGACCTGATATTCAAAATTGCACAACGTTAATGTTCAAGTTTTCACTTCTGCCGGCACTCCCGGAGTGCAACCCGTTGTTTTTTTTTTAAGCTATGGCATAGCTTCTATCGCGGGCCTTGAGCGTGGAGACCGAATCCAGAAATTCCGTAACGAAAATAACCTAACACCCCCCACTCCGACCGGCACAGCGGTGATACTTTTTAGTTTTGCCATCTATCGATGAATAGCAGAACTTTTGACTTCTGACTTTTGATGATGATGATGATGATGATGATGATGATGATGATGGTGATGATGGTGATGATGATGATGATGATGATGATAATGATGGTGGTGATATTTATCTTGTTACGCCAAAGAAGTGTAACTTCTTACGTGCGTACATAAGTACACACACACATAAATAAAATAAATAAATAATTATAATTGCATAAGTTGATAAAAAATGCTATGCAGTAGCTTTACCGCGGCAGTCACCGAGTGCCACACGTCTTTTTAATTGAACAATTTTTTGATATGATGGCACCCAGACACACCATGCGTGGGGGTAGCGGATAAATTCTGAAAATCTGTTACCGCACCCCTGGGCACTCAGGCAGGGAAGGAACAGGGGTGGTTTTAGTCAGTAAGAGTCTGACACGCTCTCCCGCTCCACCCAGAGCCGGATGATTTCCCGCCCCCAAAAAAAAAAAAAAAAAGACACTCCACCCGCCTACACTACCATCTTCTCAGATCATACATTGTAGCTCATTCTTCAACTCCTACAACACCTAAGCTACTTACACTAGTGATGTGCTAATACCCTGTCCGTCACAGTGAGGGCCGCACAAAGCAGCCGCGCGAGCCTGGTGTTCCCCTCGCTGCCATTCTCCACGAGGAAACCGGCCTTCCATGACGACGCTATCGCTAGTAAGTACATACATTGCTTGTTTTGTATGTGTACTTTAGAAGTGTGTGCTGCAAGACCGTCAATGTAAAGAAGATTAGATAAGAAAGTAAGTGACAATGGGTTACAAAGATATGGCATCTTGTTCGTGTGTAGAAATAATCGGTTTAACGCGTTGCAATTCCAATAGAGTAAGATCCCAGACATCAGACATTAATTATTTTCTGATTAACAAAATGTGTACACTATGCATGATACTTAACATAAAGAATCTTAAAACGACGCACGAATACCAAAGTAATGTCTGGTGGATCTGGGATCTTAGACTGCAACGGGAACTGCCTTCAATTTTAACTTTTAACAGGCAATATGTAATAATATATAGTATAGGTTCAGAGCTGGGAGATCTACGGAGGATGCTGTAGCAAGTGCCATCGACTATATCCCACAAAAATTGGATGATGGCAAAGCACGTCTTCCTCGATCTCGCAAAAGCGTTTGATACTGTGTCTCAGAAAATACTTCTCGTAAAATGAGGGTTCTTGGCATCGGTGGTGCTCCGAGGTTGGTTTCGTTCTTATCTCAGTGACTGAAAACAGAGAGTGGTCGTGGGGGGGCTACGGCAGTGACATCTCCTCGGTAAACTTTGGAGTGCCACAGGGAAGTGTTCTCGGACCCACCCTCTTAATTATACACATTAACGACCTGTGCTCTCTTACACTACCTGCAAAAAACTACTTTCTTTATGGGACCATACATTTATGAAAAGATAAATTGCAGACTAAAAATTGAAAAAAATCATATAAGAAAATTATTCACAAGTGGTTACTGAGACTATACGCGCACTGAGGCAATTCTACACTAACCTAAATAGAAATTCACATACACAAACACTCACCCAGTACACTCCCCTTTCCCACATACAATTAATGTAAAATGTTTTCCCTATTATCTAATTTACTTTATTTTTATTAATTTAATTTTTATTTACTGTTTTAACTAATTTTAATTTTATTTGTAATATTTTTTGTGACTATTTTTTGTTTATTTTACTTTAGTTTTTTTTTCTCTTAGGCAACTTTTTTAACTGAAATGTTTTTTAACACTGAAGGAGACTAAACCCCCACGTCACAGAAAATCCTAGTGTGGTGTTTAAACTTTTTATTTATTACAATATCAGATCAGAACATAAATAATTTCGATCGTATCATTTGTATTTACAAACTTTTATTACTAAAGAGAAGGCTAAACAGATAATGATTTTTAACTATTTAACTCTTTGCGCGTCTAACGGACACATGGTGAGCGACAAACAATTAAAATGTATTAGGTTTATTAATTGGACGCGCCTGTTTTAATAAACCATTGTGACTCCATATTCTACAACCACACTGACATACCTCTCAACACTCACAACAGTTGACTACGGGACCCTGAAGGAAGACCTGCCTACAGTCGGTTCCAACCCATCGTTGTACTCTCCGCACGGCAGCGATGAGAACATCAAGAATGATCGCGCGAGGGAAGACCTGTACCAATGGATGGCTAAACAAGAGCCTATCAAAGTCGTAAGTTTTAGAATATGTTGGTGAATGTGTCTTAGGACTTGGAGCATGAGATTCGAAGTCATTTAAGTTAAGAATTAGCACTTTTTGAACGTCAAAATACAGGGAGTAACGGATATGCGTTGATTTTATTTTATATTCCGCTTCTGCCCATAGAAATCAATATTTTTCTTCAAGGAAGTCAAAGTAAATTCCCAAAAACAATAGGGTATGAAAGTAATCATTCTATTTAGTCCGTAAGTTAGATTAAAGCTCAATTACACCTTCCGATTTCAAGGGTGGGTCCCTTTATTTAGGAACAAACTAACTAGGATGTGGAAGTGAGCGAATACACTATCCTAAATTGAACTCCTAAATCGGGCTCCTAAGTCAGCAGTGTTGCCAACTCTTACAAATTTGAGTCCCTAGATAGAATATCAAAAGTCGCTATAAAGTCTCTTAAAAACTGATTCTACCAGGAGCGGACTAAAAAATAAAAAGAGCGGACTCAGATTTTTTTTCTGGGAAAGGGACTTCGGGAAATTTAATTTTAAACACATTCAAAAACACTAATAGCCAATTTGTAGCGACAAAGTCGCTAAATTGGCAATACTTGGATCTAAATCGGAGTGATGCGATTACACTATCCTAAATCGTACACAATTTAGGAAGTCAAATCGGGAACTTTCAATCTCACTAAATCGAACACTAACTGCTCTAACTGCTATTACACCTTCCTGTTTCCTAAATTGGGTCCATTGAAATCGGAAGGTGTAATTGAGCCATTATCAAAAAAATATTGGACACGTATTTTGTGCTTTACCAAACAAAAAATGACAGAGATAAAAGGGCATTAAAGTTCAGGAATGGGAGCTTGTTACGTCACTAAACGGTAAAAAGTATGTCGATGCGAAGTTTCAACGCAATGTATCGTCTTCATTTTTAGGGATTACTAAGACTCCGCTGTCCGTCTGTCTGTCAGCGGGCCGTATCTCACGATCCGTAATAGGTAGACAGTTAAAATTTTCACACAGTGTGTATTTCTATTTTTGGTTTACGTAACAAAAGAAAAAATACGTGTATAATGTTTTTTGGTTATCTATCTGACGGATTAATTCGATTAAGGAAACTAGCCTGTTGGCCTTTCCGTCCAAATTCATCATCAGCTGAACAAAATTAATATGGGAGGTTTAATTGTTTTTTCGGAGTCGTCTATGACTTTATTGAAGTAAGTTGTTCGTATACATGGGCAGGATAGTACTCGTATTTAAAATATGACCAATTATTTCCGTAAAGCCTCGATGACACTGGGCTAGTTTTCAAGCTGCTAGTCGGCGAGTTCGCGAGTATCTTGTAAACTTGCTCCGTGTATTTAAAAGCAGATTGTAGAAAGCTCAATGACACGGAGCAAGTTTACAAGCTACTCGCGAACTCGCCGACTAGCAGCTTGAAAACTAGCCCAGTGTCATCGAGGCTTTACATGCTGTACAATAGACAAGTCTCAAAGCGCACCCTTCACTATTTCCTAGTATTTAAGCTGGGAAGAATAAATAGCACAACAAAAAGCTCCCCAGCAATCGTTCTACTATTTATTGCAAATCATACAAGTGCTATGTGACTTCAATGAGTATTGAAATTTCGACGATAGGTGCATGTTCGTGAAATGTAAATAAAAAACTATTTTAGCATCTTTGTGGTCATCACACTTTTATTGAGGGTAGCAATGGACTCAGCAACAATAGCTATTTTTCTTATGTCAACCAGGCAGCGCACTGCACTCCATAGCTCAGGGATGGCGAACCTTCATTGGTGAGCGTGACATTAAATATTTAAAACAATAATGTGGTCAAAATACGTGCCACCAAAAAATCTTGAGTTTGTGAATTCTATGTTCATCAGAACAAAAAATAAAACTAGATCCTATTTACTCTTATTTATTTATGCACACACACAAAAAAAAAACAAATACAGATAAATGAACACAAAGGTTCTTACTTTGCAACCCGTAATTCGTACAGCGATCATCGTAACGTTGTACGTCGTATACTATGTTTAAATAAATAGAGAAAATCAGTATGGTTTCAGCTGATTCAAATTATCTAGATTATAAATTTTACACTGATGTGCCTGAATTATTAGGCCAATTATTGGTTCGCTATCCCTGCCATAGCTCGTCTAAACTTAATAAAAAGTATAACGAAGAAGAGATAGACCCTAGCTGCTAAAATGTTCATCTCACGCAGATCACCGCATGACCTAGCTCCATTCACAAGCATGCACTCATGAACGGGGTTAAACACTAACCGATTTACCCACCCATGTACCACTTCAAAGTAAAAATTAGGTATAAAACACGGTCACGTAATTTCACTAACCCAGGAGTCAAAGAACAAGAAGCCAATAATCCCTCCTTCAAAGATGAACCCCCGGGCTGTGGCGGCGGCCATGCCGGCGTGTAGCCTGTACCCGCTGCAGGGCTCCCTGATGCTGCTGGATGCTCATCTCGTGTTCCAACCCTTCCTGGCTGCGCTTGGGGTTTCGCCGCATCAGGTTACGCAGGGTATGTGTTGTTTTGTAATAACTTTTGATTTAACTTGCGGTATTTTGCTCTGCGTTTTATTGTTGAATTCGTAATCACAGATTTAAAATAGAAAAGGCTATTTGGCTTTATGTTTATTTTATCGGTGTTGACAATCTCCCAATTAAGAGACACAAGATATTTGGTTTTAAAATTTTAAAATTAAAAGCATTTATTTAAAATAAATATTTACAGGCACTTTTGAATCGTCAATAAGTTGTTCAGTCAGAAAGATGAAGCTAATTGCACATTCCAAGGCGTAAATCTCTATGGAGAAAAACGTGCAAGAAACTCCATGGACACTCTTTTAAACCATGTTATGTATTACAAAAAATCCTGGTTACATAATGTCTTGTTGCTTCTATTATATGAGAACAATGTTAAATAAACAATACAAAAACAAACAAAAAAATAGATTAGAATTAGCCAGTGGCAGTTAAAGGATGACCAGTCTTAGCTGACGGTACCCGTATACGAATATGACGCATGGATCAGCACCACTCAGCTTAACCATAACGAAGGGAACCGAATGACCCAACACACGCGCCACCAACGCAACCAGACGTCACACGTCAGTTTGTGCTTTCTTTTTCTGTAACTTGACAGTTTTCCTTTCCACTGGATTTCAAAGGTTTCATCATCTGCCCGCGCCTTTTCCCAACTATCTTGGGGTCGGCTTCCAGTCTAACCGAATGCAGCTGAATACCAATATTTTACATGAAGCGACTGCCTATCTGACCTCCACAACCCAGTAACTGGGTAATACGATACCCCTTGTTAAGACTGGTTGTCAGACTTTCGGGCTTCTGACGACCCGTAACAACTGTCAAAGATCCACGATTGACAACCGGGACCAACGGCTTAACGTGCTTTCCGGGGCACGGAGGAGTCTCGGTATGTAAAGATGTTCACCCATCCATGGACCAATCCCGGCATGCGTAGCTTAACCTGATGGATCGATCAGTGCGGCTGTTATTACTTTAACCACGAACTCCTCTTGTTATTTAATAGAAAATATTGTACCAAAATAAATGCAGGATAATACCGTATTTTCAAATCTTCCAGGCGAATCTAAAAACAAAAGCGGTTCTGGGGATGGAGTGAACAGCGGCAGCGGCGGCCCGCCCGCGCTGGACTCGCTGGGCTCCAAGCTGTCCCTCATCGCCTGGATGGACATGTTCCGCATTGACATCGTCGTCAGCGACCTGGCGGCCAGGGATAGGAGGCATGCGGGGAAAGGCAAGGGTGAGTTGTTAAGGTTTAGGTCAGGAGTAAGGATAGCTACAACCTGAGGGGTCTTTAAGTCAATAGTGAATAGGTAACTTCTAAGCAAGCGTGCTCCATTGTCGACCACATCATCGCTTACCATCGATGAGATAGTGAACGCGAACCTGTCAATGATAAAAAAAATGCTGAGGCCATTTTGGTCTTAAGACCTACCTAACTTTTGGGGTAACTTACATCTGTATTGAAAGTTTTTAAAAAAGTTGTACGGTCTGCAAGATGACGACATGTCTCCTGTTTTGTTTATGTCAGGTTCCGTACTATTGTCAGGAAACTAAGTAAGACAGTGCGTTGTCAAAAAGGAATAGTTTCATGTCTCTCTCTCACAATGAAATGATGGCGACAACACTGAGATAGGGCAAGAAAAAAAAAATACTTTAATTTTTGTACCATTTATAGGCTCGTGGTTGATCTCACACTGATCTCACCTGATGGTAGTGGTGGCTTGATGGTCGGTCAGTCCAATAGATTAATTCTTAATGGGGTCTTAGTTATAGAGGGAATGTACATTCAAAGAGATGATCCTTAACCGTATACCATTATTGTTTCACATTCAAGTTGTACTAACTATAGCCTAGTCAAACACGCACCAACACTAACCAGGATCCCAACCCCACGGTGCTCCATCAGAGACACCAGCCTTACTCTGCAAGAAGGTCTCCATCGACGTGGATCTGCAGAAGGTGGCTGACATGGCATGCAGGAAACACGGTACACTTATAAGATCACTCATGTGTCCGTAGCTAAATACTGGGCCACACATATACCATTTTGCCTTCAAAACGCAGAGAAAAAGTGTCTGTTTATCTGTCTGTCCGTCTATCTATCCGCCTGTCTGTCTGTCACATACGTTTTCCTCCTAAGTAACTAAACGCACAAACTTGAAATTAGGCAGTGATATAGGGAGCGTGCAGGAACTATAGACGGCAGCACAGAAATTTCATTGTCAACTATTTATAAGATTGAAGTTTGGAATTTGCGCCACTAGATGGCAGATTCTACGCCGTGCACGTTCCCTGTAATTTTAATTTGATCATCCCGTAACCTTTTCTTTAAGTTTTACTAACTATAACCCAGTCAAACACGCGCCAAAACTAACCAGGTTCCCAACCCCACGGTGCTCCATCAGAGACACCAGCCTTCCTCTGCGAGAAGGTCTCCATCGACGTGGACCTGAAGAAGGTGGCTGACATGGCGGTGGATGACCTGATACAGCGCCAGAATGTGCTGTACATCTCGCGGGGACAGCTCAAGAAACATATCAGTACTATGCTGAACTTCAATATCAGTATACGGTTTATTTCGCAACAGGTTAGTGTGAAAAGCTGTAATAGTTTTTAAGTGAAATACCGCATGCATGAAGACCACTGGAGACAAGTCTCCACACAATGGTTACCAGACGGTAATCGGCGTCGCAGATAAACTGGGGGGTGAGACATTAAATTACTGTTATTACTTGTGGGGAGAACTGTCACGTGACTCACGTCCAGTAATGTCATTGCCATATATTTTGTACTAAGTGTTAGCGTGAACGCTAACAGAAAAGTAATTTGTCTCAAGCCACTGGACGCGTACTACGAAGGCTGGTTCGAGGTGGCGCAGGAAAAAATTTTCTGGACTCTGGAGGGATATGGGGGAACTGCTCTAGGCTATAAGTCTCCTTCAACATTGGCCGCCTTGTAGGGATTTAAGCCAAGCCAATATGTTGTTACTGCAAGAAGTGACATTTAGCCTATAGTTTACACAAACATTGTGCGTACAGCTAAAGAGTGGAACTCCATGCCGGAGTCTAACCACTCAAGGTCATTGGCAGTTACAATACGCTTTATAGTTTTTGCGTGATTCTCAATTTTTTATCCACGTTAGGCATAACTTTACAAATTAATTACACATTGTTATTAAAAAAAAATAATCTAATATTCTCATATCAAATTATGACGAAAATTGTCTAGCGTAACATATTTTTTTTTTAAAGAAATAAGGCTAGTCGTTTAGACGTGATGTTCAATTAAAAACCATTAGAAGTTGTATAACTGCGCCTTAAGCTGGGAAGTAGAAATGGCGCAATTTCGCATCTACCAGGGTCGCGGGAGTGTTTGAATGAGTTACCGCGATCCTGGCACAGGCTACTGAAGGAACAGGGGTGGGTTTTAGTCAGTAAGAGTCTGACACGACCTCCTGCTCCACCCAGAGCGAGAGAAGTTGTTTGATGATTTCCCACCTAAAAAAAATACATCTCGCATGACGATTACTTATCAATTAAATCAGTCGAACTTATAGTTATGATATGTCTTTAGGTTAACATGCCCCTGCTCCGGCTTCTGCATCAGATCAGCAACATGTACCAAAACGTAAAGGACACGCAGATTGAACTGCGCTCACAGACCAAGATATCGCACAGGCAGAATAAACACACCTCGTCCTCAGGTAAGTGGCTTCATCCACCATTTTCGGTACAAAATTGTTGATACTAGTCTACCTTTACGAAAAGATTTAAACAGTGAAAAGGGCCTTGTGGAGGCAAATATATCCAACTACCTATATCAGAGGTCCCAAATAACACTTAAGACTCCATGACTTATCAGTAAGCCAGTGCGAAAATGCAGTTTGCCTTGCCAAAAATCCGATTCACGCGTTTTAAACCTCTATTATTACTACTACCCAAGGTCTTTTATCCTGTGGCAAGGTTGACACCCTCGGAACATGATATAGTCTGTAGTTGCACGATGGCCGACTGTCAATGACGTTTGACGCGCGCAGGGCTTGAGAGACTTTAAGTCACAACATGTCAGAATATTAATCATGATTTAAAACCAAGCATCATCATCTTCCTGCCCTTATTCCATGTTAATTGGGGTCGGCGCAACATGTTTTTTCCTTCCATTCTGTCCTGTCAGCCGTCACGCTATCACTAAATTAAAAAAAAAAAAAATTTTAAACCAACCAAAGATCTCAATTATGAATTGAAAGCGTCAGTTGTTTTTAACCGACTTTAAAAAAGGAGGTTCTGTATTCGACCCGTATGTATGTATTTATTTAAGAACATTACAGTTCACTTACATATTGAGAAATGTATAAAATTTATTTAGAAGTACATAAATGCAGTCTCTGTAACCACGCGGTGACGCGGTTATATAAAAAAAGGAATTAAAATATTTTATTATGTGACAATCGATGTTATAATGTTTATATTTTGATTATTAAATCAAAATTCTAAACTTACATCTCAATTTTCAGTGTCAGACTTCAGAGAAAACCTAGTAAGCGTGACGTCCCTAGAGAAAGACGTCCAATACGCGACCTTAGAGCCCAAATGGGACCTGATGGCAGGAGCCACCCTGACTCCGGAGCTGGCTGCTGCAGTACCGCAGTCACTGAGCCAGCAAAAACTGGCTCAGCCAGCTTCAAGGCCCAGGCCACAATCTTTTGCGCAAAAGTTGAGGTCTACTGGGAAGAGTGTGAAAGGGAAGTTAGGTAAGTGATTTAGTTTCGTAACATTCGGTTTTCCAAAAAAGATTTGAACTGTTTTTCATAAATATAGCTAAGTCTTTAAGACAAGTGAATAGGTTACTTCTAGGCAAGCGTGCTCCATCGTTGACCACATCATCGCTTACCATCAGGTGAGATAGTGGTCAAACGCGAGCCTATCAATGATAATAAAAATATATGTATGATCCACAAGGTTGTATAAGCTGTTTATAAGGCTAGGAAAAGCAATGGAGATGGAACACCTGTGAACAACACATTGCATATTTACAAGAATTGCGCTTTTGAAAAGACTGCAACTGTGTAACAACCATATAAAAATTATTTTAACTATTTTTCATCATCGGAGATGTATCATTTGATAAGAGTAAAAAACTTTCACGAACCAGTTCAAACCTCGTTTATTTAGAATAGTATAGAAAAGTAAACACTTATTTCGATATTTTAGGGCGAGGCATCCTATATTTTAACATTTGCGAAAATTATGTAATTAGTTTTTGATAGTTAAGTTTTCCCCCACCAGGCTACAGCTCCCTAAACGAAGGGGCCCACACTCCAATGTACGCGGCGGGCTCCAGCACAGCGGGCGCGCCGTCGCCGGGCCCCGCGTCGCCGGGCCCCGGGCCGCACGCGTCGCTGAGCTCGCCGTCCGCCGACGCCGCCGACGGCAAGCTGGCCCCGCGCTGCTGGCGGACTGTGTACCTGTTGCTCGACTTGTACGCCAACATGCCTGACGCAGAGACTATCACGCACAGGTAAGGAAATCATCATCACATATCTACCTACCCAGAAAAAAAAAAAAACTCACCGTAACCCTGGCACAGGCATTTGAAGTAACATGTTTGGGTTTTAGTCAGTAAGAGTCTGACACTTAAAAAAGAAGTTTTCGCAAATTGGGTCGGCCGTTCTTGTGTTTTGATCTTAGCAACACATTTGTGGGCGTCCAAGCAAAAAGGGTCCAGTTCTCGGCATTTAGTTTCCGAGATATTCTCAGTTTTGTAAAGTTGGGTGAAAAATTGCATTTCGCGATTTTAATTGATTATTAATGAATGCTCAATTATCTACAAGTTGTAGATAATTGAGAAAAGAAATTTCTGGTACATAGAAACATCATAAAGTCATAGATGATGTTTTTAAGTACCAGAAACTTCTTTTTTGCTTAATTTTTTTAATGGTTTTTCTCTAATAAAGCTTCTTCAAAGTTTCAATTTCAAATATCTGATAAAAGAAATTGTGCCAGTTTTTGAATATTTTTTTAATCCTTATTATCAACTATCTGCGCCCGCGGTTTCACCCGCGTAGACCGGGATAAATAAGTATGCCTATGTGTTAATCCATTGTATAAGCTATCTACATACCAAATTTCACCCAAATCGGTCCAGCCGTTTGAGCGTGAAGAAGTAACAAACATACACACTCACAAACTTTCGCCTTTATAATATTAGTGTGATTGATTCTAGATACCGAATATAGTCTTAACTCAATACCCCACTACTGGACCGTTTTTGCTTGGATACCCACATATAGCCATTCATTTTCATTTAAATAGATTAGAACTCGAATATGTGGAGAGTAAACCTGCTGTAAAACTGCACTCATCAAAATATACATACAGCACGTAATTAAAACTCTGTCCGACCCTGAAGGGTATTATTTGGTATCGTACTGCGTACACCATAAATACGTAATCATTTAATGGATACGAGATTATTATTTTTCCTCAATGAAAATAATTGATTTAAAAAATAAGAAAAAATTATCAAAGCGCTCGAACAAGTTTACCATCAAAGATTCTGTCTGAGCGAGACAGAGTACCCACAGCGCGACTAGTGCAGGCCGGTATCGTTTGAAATAAAAATAGGTAAAAATGAAAAGATTTCGCCGGCCGATGGAGTGTTGTCAACTTATGAATATTTGCCATATTTAGTGTTAAATTTCGCATAATTTATAAAAATAAAAAATCTATTACTTTTGGTTTATAAGTTTTCAGTTTCATTTTTTTTTTTTTGTATTTTTTCTAGTACGTATGTTAAACCAGGAATACGCCTTTATTGGATCAGACAAGGGTTTTTGTTACATGCTGTATATTAAAAACATACATTTCTTGTTCAGGTTTTCAGTAACGACAGACATTCCGGAACATTACCGCCACAGCCGCACGGCACGGCCCAGCTCTCGAGAGCAGAACACCAGCAACTCGTCATCCAGTGCTGCCAACATGGGCATGGTTGTTGTTGGAGTTGCCAGGTAAGAAATCATTGGAAAATTATAGCAATTAAACGTAATATAAAAATGTCTTTTAAAAAAAACGACAATCATTTTTTGTCCCGCAACTGTTACTGTTGAATAAAGAAATGTGATTCGGACCGTCGACTTTTGATTCCCCGATTTGTATTAGATTCATATTAAATTAGTTTTGTTTTTGACATTTAATAAGGATTCCTGCTGGGTAAAAAAAAACTATTTCGTCCACCAGTTAGATTATCTAAAAGTATTGGACACGTATTCTTGCACATCGAAGCACATCGAAGTTCAGGCGTGGAGGCTTGTTAAAGAAAAAGAAAGAAAGAAAACTAATTTATTTGACACACACAGATACACACAATGTAGGTACAATAAAATTTAAAAATTTATTTATAACAATAAGGTACATCGTGTGCCCCGCGGCTCCGCCAAACAGGTCTAGTTTAGCAAAACGCCAGACAACTAGTAGTTGCCTGACGCTGGTTTTCAAATAACCTAATGTTGAAGTGTACGGATGTGAATCAGGTTATATACAGTTAAATAGATAATTTTGTTATATATTAGTATAATAATTTGGCGTTCAGTGATAAATAAAACAATAAGTTAGTGTTTAAAACAAAAAATAAAATGAAGCAACATGCCATTTTTAACCCACAGGCCTCCCAACTTAGAAGGAAAGCAGGCATTATATGTTTGCAACTTAATTCGCAAACCAATACACACACACACCAAATATATTCAACTGCAAATAGGCTCGACATCATATCAGTGAAATGTTCAAGTGAATCAAGTCTAGCTTCCGTTGCGTGTCTATTAAAAGCTGCCGTAAACGTCTTCTAAATGTACCTATTGTGTTTATTGCTCTAATAGGCGGCGGTAGATTACGTCACTTCTAGATAAAAAGTGGTACCGGTAAAACGTGGCGAATAGGGATGTCGGGATGAATCGGGACGAAACTGAATATGTTAACTGAATTATAATTTAGTGTCCATGTTGGCGACAAACTATATTATTTCAACGTTAAAATCAATTTTAAAGTTTCGTCCCTATTCACCCCTGGATCCCTATTCACCACGTTTTACGGTACATTTTTTACGTAGGTGTGACGTCACGCCAAATTTCAATGCACTTTATCGTCCTCATTTTTGTTAAAATAGTTTTTTTTTAAGAATCTATTATTCCTTAATTTCCTGAATACAGATTATAATTTATAGAGACGGTTAGCACAGAAATAAAATCATCTGGAATCAATCGTCATTATACTAATATAGTTCTCGATTACGTAAATCGCAAATCTTTATCATATTATTTTAACTTTGTAACTGATTCAAAATGCCCTGTCCCGCAGGATCCACCGCACGCGTCTCCTGGCATCCCTGTCGGGCTTGAAGCTGGAGGCGGAGATCACATCGCTTCAGGCTTCGTTCTCAGCATCTCGCTCGCGGCAGTGGTCGCTGACCGGTAACCTCGGCAGGACCATGATCGTGCTGCTGGAGGGAGTGGCGCCCAACCATCAGTACGTCATATTATTATTTGTTAGAGATGGGTTTGCTCTTGACTCTAGTCGTCTAGGTCAGAGGTGACAGAGACAGAGTCGACGATGGAGCGAGCTTACCCAGAAGAATCCTGATCACAATTTTGAAGAGATTATGGACATTTCTTAACATCTCAAGTCTTTAGGCTCCTGCCAACACTTGCCCTGGCACAGGCAACTGAAGGAACAGGGGTGGGTTTTAGTCAGTAAGAGTCTGACACGCCCTCCCGCTCCACTCAAAGCGGGAGAAGTTATTTTTTTAAGTGTAAACTTCTTTAGGCGCGTTGGGCGTTTTTGAGATGGGGAAAAAGCTATTGAACTCGCGTGACACCGATACCGGCGTAGCGTCGTACCACTCGTAGCGGATTGAAGTGAAAACTTTTTTAGGCTCGTTGGGCATTTTTGAGATGGGGAAAAAATATTGAACTCTCGTGACACCGACACCGGCACCGGCATAGCGTCGTAGCACTCGTAGTGGATTGAAGTGAAAACTTCTTTAGGCGCGTTGGGCATTTTTGAGATGGGAAAAAGCTATTGAACTCTCGTGACACCGACACCGGCATAGCGCCGTAGCACTCGTAGCGGATTAAAGTGAAAACTTCTTTAGGCACGTTGGGCATTTTTGAGATGGGGAAAAGCTATTGAACTGGCGTGACACCGACACCGGCATAGCGTCGTAGCACTCGTAGCGGATTAAAGAGAAAACTTCTTTAGGCGCGTTGGGCATTTTTGAGATGGGAAAAAGCTATTGAACTCTCGTGACACCGACACCGGCACCGGCACCGACATAGCGTCGTAGCACTCGTAGCGGATTGAAGTGAAAACTTCTTTGGGCTCGTTGGGCATTTTTGAGATGGGGAAAAGCTATTGAACTCGCGTGACACCGACACCGGCATAGCGTCGTAGCACTCGTAGCGGATTAAAGTGAAAACTTCTTTAGGCGCGTTGGGCATTTTTGAGATGGGAAAAAGCTATTGAACTCTCGTGACACCGACACCGGCATAGCGTCGTAGCACTCGTAGCGGATTGAAGTGAAAACTTCTTTAGGCGCGTTGGGCATTTTTGAGATGGGGAAAAGCTATTGAACTCTCGTGACACCGACACCGGCATAGCGTCGTAGCACTCGTAGCGGATTGAAGTGAAAACTTCTTTAGGCTCGTTGGGCATTTTTGAGATGGGGAAAAGCTATTGAACTCTCGTGACACCGACACCGGCATAGCGTCGTAGCACTCGTAGCGGATTGAAGTGAAAACTTCTTTAGGCGCGTTGGGCATTTTTGTTCAAGTTAACACTCCTATCGGCACTCCCGGAGTGCCACTCTTTTTTTTTTGTTTTGATGATTTCCCATCCTTCAAAAAATAAAAAGCCTAGGGTCCTCAGGGATATGCCCTACAGAGGGAGTTCCGGAATGGCCTTTTAAGAGGTAACGGGGTCCCTACCATATGCTGATGGTGATCACCGGGGTGGTGTAAGTGAGGTAGGAATCCCACACTCCTTGGTCTTTTGGCCCCAAAAGTCCACCCCTTTAAAAGTTTTACAGCCGAAAAAAAAATGGAATTCTAGGGCGTTTCTCCCTAACTACAGCGACCTCAAACCGGATGGTAATATTCTTGAAAGCGGTTTTGCAAGGTCTATTGCCCAGAAAGCTTTCAAATGGTTGATAATTATTCTTCCTATGCCTTAATTCTATCTGCTGTATGTAAACTCGGAAGAGGATCTGTAGTATGCCTCTTATTCTGCGCTAAATGCGTTGAGATTAGTGACGACAGGGTTGTTTTAACACTTTCAAGGACACTGAACGAGACACAATAGAAGTTTTATTGTTATGACGCCTATAGGTGTTTACTGTCCACCTGTGTAGTGTTAAATACTGCAGATTTAAAACTGGAAGACGCAACGATGGAAGGCCTCCCACATCATAGACCGATGACCTGGTGAGAGTCGTGGGATGCGAGACGCATAGGACTGGTCGGTACTCATGATTATAAACAACTTTCCCAAAAACACTTTTTTATACTTATTCACTTTTATCACAATAACAACAGTTTGAAACACGCGCGCGCGTGAGGGCAGTGACCGCTGCAATCAGCTGTTAGACGCGGTCTCGTATCGTACAGAGCACGGCTCGCAAGCCCGCTCGGCCGGGCACCACGTTGCGTTTTCCGTGTACCTAAGCAGTGTAGGTACCTACGTTTCGGATGTTGCTAAATAAAAAAAAAATATTCAAAGATAGCGTGTTTGACTACTACTTTTAAGATGCAAAGTATGTCCGCATAACTACAAAATATCTAAGAACGCGCGCGCCGTAACATTAAAAGTAGGCACAATCTATCAGCTGATAGTCTGACCTCGGGAACGGGCAAATGTACTAGTAGTAGCGTCTCACGCTCCCCCGCCGCCCGCACCGCTCCCGTTGCCTCAGTGCTAACAGCTGATCGCGGCGGTCACTGCACTCACGCGCTCGCGAATTTCAAACTTGTTATTGTGAAAAAAGTGAATACGTATAAAAAAATAGTTTCTTTCGGAAAGTTGTTTGTAATCATGAGTACAATCACGTGTTTAAGTATCGGTCACTAATTACCAGTCACCCTATAGAACTGCAAGAAACGTACAGAACTTTTTTCATATACCTCTCTTTTCTACCCACGGAACATTGATAATTAGATTTACAAATTAATAAAAAAAATGTTGTTTCTAGAACGGTGGTCCGCGTCAGCGTGGGCAAGTCTCAAGCTCTGTATGGCTGGGAGGCGGGGCGACAAGGTGCCACTGCTCTCCTCAGTGTGGGTGGAGTGCGGGTAGATCTGCCGCAGCATCCTGTGGCGCTGCACGGAGTCATGACCCGGTCGAGTAGACAGCTGTCTTCAACACTACAGGTAAATAATAGGGTATTTTACTCTATATGAGAAAAAAACTAAATATATATATATTATTGAGATAGCTTAGGCAAAAAGTAGTCAGAAAATGATAATTTTAGTTCATAATATAACAAAATTATTATTTATCTATAATATTTATGTATTTAGAAATATATAAGTATATTTATCAGTTGTCTAGTACCCATAACACAAGCTCTGCTTAGCTTGGGACTAGATGGTGTTGTGTGATAGTTGTGGAATATTATTATTATTATTATATTAAAATAAATTTTAAAATTCAATTCGTTGTTTTCAGTTTTTTTTTAATCTGTTTCTTAACCAAAAACGGCCGTTTCTGACACTTTTGCCTAGTACTTTTGATACGAAACATTTTGAGACCTGTTTTAACAACGTAAAAATTCTTTATCCTCTTTGTAACAAACGTGAAGTTGGATTTTTTTAATATTTATTTTCTGTGCTATGCTACGATTTTTTATTCAATGAGGGCGCCACTGGACCGTGAGAAGGGCCTTAACACCATGGAATAGTAGCCGCCATGTTATACGTCATACGGCTATGTAAACTATAAAGTGTCAACTGTCAACTGATCAGCGTATCTATGCTTTGTACTTTTATTTACATAGCCAACTGACGTCATGACCACAGAGCAATATGGCGTCCACTGCGTCCAGCGTTTTCGTCAAATTACGCGCGAAATTTGAAAATGTAAAATTTAAATGCATTTTTATGGCACTTATTGATTGAATAAAAATTTTGTGTTTTTTTATTGGTTTATTAGCACTATATAGAATCTAATTGAGACACTTTTCTAAAATGGGTGTAATACCCTATTGTTAACTTAAAAATAAATAAAGTTTTTCGGACATTGTACTATACACATGTAGTATAGCGATTACTTCACAGCTTGACGGTATAATTTCAAAACAAGTAAATGATAACTATTTGTTTTGTCAATCGTGCGGAATTTTGTTGTGCACAAAATAAACTTAATTTAGGCTACTCCTATCTTTTTCTCTGTAATAAAACAAGAAAGAGACTGACGTAAATTAGAGCTGTTAACCACAGATAATATAATACTAGCGTACAGATGCCTCATCCCATACAAAAAAAAAAATGGTACCGCCGTAACTACGGGTTTTCGACTTGCACAAGCAACTCTTGTTCTTCGTTCGGGCCCGTCCTCCACACTTCGCTAGATGGTGTTAGCAGTGACGGCTTGCAAGCTGAATGAATTTACTTAAAAGTCTTACCAATATTTTCTCACACATTGAGGAATTATTTTATAGTATTTTTGGCACTTCATAGCAGTTTTACTGTATCAAACTGTGTCACTATTCAAATTTTAAAAAGGCGAATGGATAAACTCTAAAACTTCAAACAGCGCCATCTATTGGTACTAAAAATATAGATGTCTAAGGATTCGTTCCAATAATCGTCTAAATTTGAATTACAAGCCAATTATTCCACAATTTTATGCGTAGGGCAGTTTATTAAATAAGAAAATACAGTTTTTACCATATTTATTTTCAAAATAGACTTCAATAAGAAATCGATGCATATTACGCCATCTATTGAGATTTATTTGAGCTAAATTTTCTTTGTTCGAGATGAGTTGATGAGGTGATTAGTTGAACTAATATTTCCATACAAATTAAGGATACACGCAAGGCGTAAACTAGTTTGACATCTCTAACTTACTAACTAGTTCATAGCTATAGCCGTCCTTTTCTCGCACTGCCTTTTAGTAAAAGATAGAGATTCTCTAACTTTAGTTTAGTTATTGAACAAGAGAATCGGCACCAATATCTAGCCATGTATGTTTGAACTTCCTTTCTAGTCGAGAAGTAAATAGGTACGTACTTTTTGGCTGTTTCGAACAAGACATCATTTTGGTTATCATCTTGTCGAAATCATTTATTTAAAGTATATAATGAAAGACCACCACGAATACCATAGATAATATAATATGAGTCTAAAGATGCTTCATCTTGAAATGTGAGACACTTTTTTTCCGCGTTTGGACCCGTCTGGCACACCTCGCTAAGGTTTGCAAGTTGTATGAATGAAGGATTTTTTTTATAGTATTGCACTTCATAACAGTTTCATTGTATCAATATGTGTAATGTATACAAATATTCATGAGGAGAATGGGGAAACTTTGGGCAAAAAATATAGATGTTGTGTGCCCCATTATTCCATGATATTTTGCTTAGGAGAGTTTATTAAATAAGAATATGTGGGCGTTCAAGTAAAAAGTGTCCCAAGTGTCTGTGTTTTGTAAAGTTGGGTGAGAAAATGAATTCGCGATTTTAATTGATTATTAGTAATTCATGCTCTCAATTATTTACAAGTTCGTAAAGTACTATGATGTTTCTAAGTTATCATCTTCCTGCCCTTATCCCATGTTACTTGGGGTCGGCGCAACACGTTTCTTTCTTCCATTATGTCCTGTCAGCCGTCATGCTATCACTAACTTCATATCACTCGTTACACAATCCATCCATCTTTTCTTTAGCCTCCCTCTCCCTCTCCATCCATCCACATTTCATAACTCTTGTAGTTACATGTGTTTCATCCCTCCTCTTCACATGACCATACCAAGATAAGCGGTTCCCTTTCAACTTTTCTGTGACTGGCGCCACTTTTAAACTACCTCTAATGTACTCATTTCTCACTTTATCCATTCTCGTTACTCCACACTATGATGTTTCTAAGTACCTCACATAAATTTCTCTTTTGCTTGTTTTTTTTTATGCTTTTTCTCAAATCAGGCTGTTTCAGAGTTTCAACTTCAAATGTGTGATAATAAAAAATGAGCCAATTTTTGAATTTTTTTTTAAATCCTTATTATCAATTGTCTATTCTAGATACCGAATCTCAATATAATACTGGACCTTTTTCGCTTGGACACCCACTACTTTTTAGCAGCAATTTTTAAAATCTTAATATTACATCTTCAATAAGAAATTCATACAAATTAATTTTCGTTTCTTCAAGATCAAGAGACAAGAGACCCCGTGCCAATACCAAGATTTTTTTTTTCGTTTCCTACAGGAACTAGGCGTGACCCGAACATCGTCCCGCCTGTCCCGCTCAGCGCCGGGCGCGCCCGCGGGTCCGGGCGGCGCGGCCGGTGCGGCTGGCGCGGGCGGCCCGGGCGGCTCGGGCTCGTCGTCGGAGGGCTCCCCGGCCCCCGCGCCGCGCCCGCCCCGCCCCCCGCGCCCGCCGCCTGCGCATCCCTTGTTGAATCCTCTGCATTTACACTTCAGTATATTACTGCAGGTTTGTGCTATATTTTTTTTAAACCTGCAATAAAAGCGACATCGAAACCGCCCAAACAAAAAGATTGCGAAATAATTTAGAAGTATACTATATATAGCCTTTTTTTTAGGGGTTTAGAAATCATCCAATGACATCTCCCACTCTGGGTGGAGCGGGAGGGAGTGTCAGACTCTTACTGACTAAAATCCACCCCTGTTCCTTCCCTGCCCTGAGTGCCCAAGGGCGCGGTGACTCTGTTTCGAATTTATCCACAACCCCTGGGCAGGAGCATACATATAGCCTGGCTTGTGAACCACCCTAAGAAAAAAATATTCTGACCGGCAAAATAATAGTAACAGCTACTTTATAAAAATGTCCTCCGACATAAAATTACAATAACAACAACACTTAGAGTAATTGAAATATGCCACCGGTTTCTATAATAATCCCAAGAAAAGGAGGCCTATCTCTAACAATGAATACGTTTCAAGCTCTTTATCGTTCAAACGAAAGATGAATTTCAAAAAAGCTTGGAATTATCTTTTTAAGCGTTATAACAATACTACTCGCTACCTTAACCAGTCAAAAAAATATATTACAAACTCCTTACTTATAAATAATTATAAGCAGTGAGAGTTTGGAAGTTGATGTTGTGACACCAGAATAACACGTGTCGCCGTTGGTCTTGCGCTTAATCATGTGACTCAGGCTGGCTGGACAAATCTTCAAAATAGCTCGCATTTAACTAGGTCAATAGGGCACTTTATATGACGGTTAAACACCCTTATTTCAGAATCAGTGACGCCACAGAATCTTAGATAATCGATCGAAAACGTGTCCAACCATCTTGAAAAACCACTTTTCGTTGTTCTCTTAATCTCGGTAACGGAAGTGATTTTGATGACTTTTTGCGTATCAACGGGCGTCACATAAATTTGTGACAGGTATCGAGCTAAAATTTTTGTGATAAGTACAGCGTTTTAGTAGAAAAATGCTATGCTTCTGGCTGGCACTTCCGAATCTCAATAATGGGAGCGTTTTCGTGGTCCTTACATGTGACGCCTTAAATCATTTTTTCTAAGATTTAGATGAGCGTGCTTACCCAGAAGAAGCCTGTTCACTCTAACTTTGAAGATATTAGGGTTCGTTCGGAAACACAGACGTAGGTAGAGAGTTTCACTCCTTTTTTTTGTAAAAACAAAACGTTGCCCCACAATAGGAATTACTCCTGTGTATCGTGGGTGCGTTCACAATCATGTAAACTCACATACACAAGACACCCAGACCCGGAACAACTATCTGTAGGTCATACAAAATATATGTTCCGTGCGGGAATCGAACCCACGACACGCAGCGCAGCAGCTTAACGCTCAACCACTGCGCCAACCGTGTCGTCAAAACTCCTTTGCTGTGCGCATGATTCACGTTTCTTAGTATTAAATAATTATGTTGTTTCCAGAGTCTCAGCATCACAGCCGCACTATTACCATCTTTACAAGCGCAGTACAAGATGGAACAAGTACAAAGTTCAGGCGTGACTGGGAACAAAGCGCAGTTCACTGTAGATTTACAGCAACATTCGCTCAGCTTCGTCACCAAGCTACAGGTGAATACAATATCTTTTATTTATATCAATTGTCTCTATTATTGTTTGCTCGGTGTAGCTTGTTGTGAGCAATGCTTTTAAACATATATTTATGTATAAACACTTTTCTAATAACGAAATTCTGTCTGCACAATCCCTGGACAAGGTAATATTTCACTTTTTTATATTCTTATTGAGCCCGCTCTTGAATTCGATGGTGTTAGTATAGTAGTACAGCATGTAACAAAAACCCTGTCCGATCCAATAAAGACGTATTCTTGGTTTAACCTGTAAACATCCTAACGCGCGAAACCGCCCCATCCGTCAACATCCACGCTGTTTCCCGCCATTGACATGTTTACGACTTTGTTTACATAAAACGGGTCGCTGACGCTTCTATTGGTGCGAGGCACTTGAAGTATTTTTTTGTTGGGTTGTTGAATAAACAGACCTTATAATAAAATGTAAACAATACTTGTGTTACGAGAGTTGAATTCTAATTAAATACTGTTATAAACGATTTGGCGGGAATAGTGTCTGTTCACGTGATAAGTTGGTTTCTGATAAAACCACTGTATCAATCTACACGAAATTTTGCATGTTACACTATGAATAGACAAGTAATCTAATAACATTGTTTTTTTTTGTACAGTCCGATAAAATATTTTCCTATTATTCATACTCAAACTTCATATTACGGCAACAAAACAAAGTAACTGCTTTTTCAAATTGCGTTTCTGCGTTTGCGTTGCGTTTTGTGTTGCGTTTTTTTTCTAATACTATGTAATAACTACCTTAGAATAAATACATACCCTCAAACTTTGAATAACACATACAAGCTCACATCATTCACGCTAAAATCGGTTGACCTTGATAAAAATGTTATTACGTAATATTTCTTCAAAATATTTATCTAAACCGATGTTATATCGACGTAATAATAACACAGCAATAAATATATACTCAACATAACACAAACAAACACAAAACTGTTTAAAACACACAATTCTAGCAAAATTTCATCCGCCATTCCCAAACGTAAACATGCAACTAAAAACTTTTTTTTAATTTTTTCAAAACAGTATTTGTCTATGGAAATGTTTGTAAAACTACGATACTATCACTCCGAGTGTATAAAAATTTCCACAGGAATATGACCTTTAGTTATTTAATAATAGAGGTTGAAACCGCGCGAGTCGGCGGGGCCTCCTGTGGCCCATTGAACGTTGACGGTTATTTACGATTTTGGGCACTCTGCGGCCCATTGGATGCTCACAGGCATACGTACTAGAAAAAACAATAAAAAAAATGTAACTCATAAAAGCGAAAAGTTATTGATTTTTTATTTTTATAAAAAATGCGAAATTTAACACTAAATATGGCAAATTTTCATAAGTTGACAACACTCCACCGGCCGCCGAAATCATTTTATTTTGACCTATTTCTATTTCAAAGCGTACCGCCTGCACTAGCCGGGCTGTAGGCACAACTTTTCGGTTTAGCGGCACGCGACAAAGGGCGCATAAATACCATCTCGCTCAGGCGGCTTTTTTCACACTAAACTGTAGGTGAACTTTGTCGAGCGATCAGTGTTGCCTATGATAAGTTTTTTTTTTTTTTTTAATTATTTATTTTCATTGGGGAAGAATAATAATCTCAAATCCATGAAAAGGTTACATGGATGGGTATGTGTGTACGCAGTACGATAACAAATAATATCATTTAGGATCGGACAGGGTTTTTGTTACATGCTGTATATATCCTGAAATTATATGGTCATAATTCGGTGTTTAACTCTTCGAAGCATTCCGTGGTTATGTCTTAAAAAAGTCTAAAATTACTCAACATATTTGGATCGTTGCTGTACTCCTCCCGGATCTTTTATGCCGCTTGTACATATTTTATTTATTGGTTTAGTTATATTGTTTTGTTGTATTTCTGGTAGTCAGTCCGCTTATGTACATTATATAAAACTTCCTAAGTCCTGTTTTCATTTTTTTTTTACTTTTTAAGTTTACGCCAAATGTAAAGATGTTGCTAGTAATTGTCATTAAAACTTACCTTTGTAGCTACTTGATAGTCAAATAATTTTTCGTCCTTTGAAAGATTCATTAAAAAACTATAGCTCGACTTTTAATTGTATTTAGTAACTTGGCAGTTATAAGAAAAATATTGTTACGTGTTTTCGTGTTTTTAAAAGATAAGTTATTAAATTTAAAATATAAAGTTTGCTTTATAAGTAAATTAGTGATGTTCATTCAATTTCGTGCATTCCTATACCAACTCACTATCTGTTTTTTTGTCAAAATCTGGTCCCCTCAACTGTCAAGTTACTAAATACAATTTACAGTCGAACTATAGCGTTAGACAGCATTAGTCATCATCATCATCATCAGCCTTTTTAATCTCCCCACTGCTGGGGCACAGGCCTCCTCTCTGTGAGAGGGTGTGGGCCATAATCCACCACGCGGGCGCAATGCGGATTGGTGGATGTCACATGTCTTCGAATTTTTGGTTCAGCATTAGTCAGTTTGCCATAAATCTGAAATAGACCCTTTTAGTGCAGCCCTCACACACAGACTTTGATTTTTGTATACCGTGCGTGTTTTATAGCTAGTAGTTAAACCATTTTTTTGACTGCATATTCCCTGATGATTATGAACATATAATTGAACCGTCAAACATTTCCAAAGTACTTCCCGCAGGTGGCGGAGGCGAATATCCCGGCGGAGGCGGCCGTGTGGCTGCCCGGCGTGCACGTGGCAGGCCGCGTGCTGGAGCAGCGAGGGGCCGCCAGGCAGGAGGGCGCCCTGCTGCGGGCCGGACGCTACGTGGCCGCCAGTGCCGACATCGGCCTGTTCGAGCACACGCTGTCCACTGACCTGCTCAACCATCTCGTGTTCGTGCAGAAGGTTTTTATGAAGGTAATTGCACTGTCTCATACCAAAACTGGTTGTAGTGGTATAAATGATTTAAAAAAAAAGTGTGTGTGTTCTTATGTATGCACGTAAGAAGTTATACTTCTTTGGCGTAACAAGATAAAAAACCAAACTGTCACAAAGTTTACAAAAGGAAAACAATCAATCTTCATGAACCACACACTAGCTAACTTTAGGCTGTCGTTTCTAGCTAACTTCAGGTTGTAGGTTTTTTGTGACAGTGATGCGCGCGCATCTTAAAATTTCACTCTCATCATTTTTTCATAACGCGCCTAAACAAGTATAACTTCAAAAAGACCGCGCGGGCGTTCGCCTACTCTCTGGTCAGACCAGATTAAAGAAACGGGACTTGAAATGAGCCAAAGGCAAAGTGGCCTGGAAGCAGGTCTTCAATAAATCTGTCAAAGCTTTCCAGGACGAGCACGGCCTTCAGACATGAAGAAAATGAATTAAAAGAGAAGATACCAATAAAATGCCCGATTCAAGTCTGAAATAACTAGTTTCCTTCCTAAAAGTTCACTAATACAATAAACGAACAGACATTCTTCAGTGGAACTGAGACAGACATGATTGCAGAATCATGAATCTTATGGCCACACAGTGGGTCCTAGAAACTACCAGACACATTATGGCTGATCTTATGCTGGCACATCATTTTCACATATTTGTACAAATATTCGCCTTACTTAGTTGATAAAAAAGAACTTTATTTTAATGATCATAATCATAATCATTTATTTATTTGCACAAACATGAGTACAATACATACAACACAAATGTCAGCATGCAAGAGATGTTAGTCTAAATATAAAAACAGATCATCACGTTTGCCTTAAACAATGGCATGCAAATATTAATACAATAATCAAACTATAATGTCACTCCGATTCAAATTATTCAAAAATGTCAAGATAAAATAAAAAATAATAGATATGTGAACTATAATCAAAATTTCTCTTCCAAAAACTCATTCAAATTATAATAAGCCTTATCTGCTAGAAAATTAATAACTTTCTTTTTGAATGCTACATCATTTAACTGCTTCCAGATTTTCGGAAGTAAATTATAAATTTTTGGAGCCATGCAAAAGACACTTTTTCGCATAAGTGCCGTATTATATTGTTGTTGACAAATTTGGGTATTGTCACGTCTATTACGCGGAAATCGATCTGCCTTGCGAGTAAATAGGAGAGGGTTGGATCTTAAGAACATTACATTTTCTAATATATAAAGTGAAGGTAGGGTCAAGATTTCGTATTTTTGAAAATAAGGCTGATGCTGAGGCTGGCTGATGTTAAGATATATTTTATATCGTCTTAGTGAAACCAATATTTTGACAAAAACGCCAAATGAAGCGAGAATGAGAGATAAGAAGTTCACTATACATCAAAATAATTACTCAACAGCCAAATATACATAAAATAAACATCGTTATCATTCCTTATAATCTATTATACAGAGTGTAAAAAGACACATCACAGAGCCGTTAACTTCGCATAATGTACATCTAACAAAGTAGTTTTGCGCAAAAATTATTGCTGGGAAGCGACCTTTATTTTTAGGAATGAAAAAAAAATACAATTTAATATTACGCGCAATGTAACGCAAACCCAGGCAAGTGGAGTTAAACCCTGCCCCTTCGCTCTAAGCCACGTAGGTACTTGTCGGATACGTAAGATATTCATTGCGTTTTTGTAACTGCAAATGCGTAATTTCGAAAATTCAGGTAATGTTTGTTAGGAAAAAAGTTTAGTAATAACACTTGGAAATCATTTTCGTAAAAAAGTAAAACAAAAATTGCGACTTTGACCTTCAATATTTCCAGAACCAGTGGATTCCCAGGTATGGTCTAGTGGAAAAAAAATATCCAAATAATGGGTAGAATATGTGGCTTTCTGCTTTGGAAACTGTCTTTTTACACCCGTTATAAAAATCTCATGACAAGGTGTTTGTGATTGCACTCCTCCGAAACGGTCGACCAATTTTAATGATTTTTGTTTTTTTTGTATATTTGGTAGTTATGAGAATAGGTCGTAAAGTATTGTTTCACCCTCCTACCCCCACCCCATTTTTAATTGCGATTTTTATAAAACGTTTGCCGGGTCAGATAGTAATAAATAAATAACAAAAGGGTCTCCATTTCGCAGGAAGTAAACGAGGTCGTACAGAAAGTGTACGGTGGCGAGAAACCTGTACCGCTATGGAACGAAGAGGAAGCATCCACTTCTGCGCTCAGCAGAATACTATTCTCGCTCACTATCAGGATCAAGGTATGCAGTTTTTAGGGGAGAAGGGTGGCTTTTGACATCCTTTTCCTGATAATGTAATTCAAATTATATTTTTTTTGTACCGTGTGCCCACCACACTAAAGGCGCAGATAATATAATACAAGCGTACAGATGCCACATCATCTCCTACAAGTAATCGTGACTGCGACCAGTGTTTATCGGCAGGCAAAAAAAAAAGATTTTTAGGTATTTTTGCACTTCGTAATCATACCAGTTGCATTGTATCAAAAAGTACTACACAAATTTTAAACAGGCGAATGGAAAAACTCTTATTTATTGAAACTAAATTTACTTTCTTCGAGATGAGACCCCACGCTAAAGGTATTATGGCTCTGTCAAGCCCGTCTACTATTAACCAGTCGCGCGTCTATGGTAGGCGCCAGATAAACCTGAAATAGTGGTCATTGATACACCTACATTTATTGACATTTTTAATATGAAAACCGGCCAAGAGCGAGTCAGACTTGCGCGCATAGGGTTCCGAACAAAATAAAATCATATTTTTTCAGGTTTAAACTACATATAGGTATTTCTTATCGGTTTTCCTGTAATCTATAAGTAAAGAACTACATTCTGTTTTTTTTTTTTAAAAATTCCGGGCCTAGTGGTTTCGGAGATAAGGCGGGCCCCCTATGTCATTTTTCATCTATTTTCTCAATCATATTTTCAGATTATTAAAAAAAAAAAATTGAAATCCTTATAATAAGCCCTTTCATTTGATATACGAACAATGTACGTCTATATAACTCAAATTGTTTTTGTTTTTTAACCGACGAAAAGGAGGAGGTTCTCAATTCGACCGTATATATATATATTTTTTTTTTTTTTTTTTTGTGTATGTTCAGCCCTCACTCCGTCATTTATGAACCGATTTTGATTATTCTTTTTTTATTAGATAGGGTATACCTCAAGGGTGGTCCCATGTCAAGGAAGTCAGGATCTGACAGTGGAAACCTGATAAAATTGAGAGAAAACCTTGAAAATTGTGGGCACGTTTAGCGTTTCTGTATGTATGTTCGGCCTTCACTTCGTTATTTATGAACCGATTTTGATTATTCTTTTTTTGTTAGATAGGGTATACCTCAAGAATGGTCCCATAATAAGGAAATCAGGATGTGACAATGGAATCCTGATAAAATTGAGAGAAAACCTCGAAAATTGTGGATACGTTTAGCGTTTCTGTACGTATGTTCGGCCCTCACTCCGTTATTTATGAACCGATTTTGATGATTCTTCTTTTCTTGGATAAGGGTGCCTCAAGGGTGGTACCATGTCAAGGACATCAGGATCTGATCATGGGATCCTGGAAAAATTGAGAGAGAACCTCGAAAATTGGGCACGAATATTGTTTCTGTTTACTTTTCATAACTTAATCAGGTATTTGCATTTAGGAACCATCACATCATGAAACTGAGCTGATGATGGAAACCATAGCTTTCCTAAACAATAGAAGTTAGATATAAAAACTAGTTTTAGTGACAAATACCACTTAGTATGGTTTGAAGAAAAGACGTCTTTACAGTATTGGAGGTAACCTCAACTGGTCAATATCCTGGGAACTTCATGGAAGGATGGTTATTTCATCAGCTCAGTGGCAAGAGGAATGATGAAGAATTAGATATTAGCCTCGGAGTGTTACAAGATGATGCGAGCCACAAAAAATCAAAAAATAAAAAACTTTTTAACAAAAAAATTAACCGACGAAAAAGAACTAAAAAGCAAAAAATAAATGAAACTTTTAAGTCTTGAGTAATGAGCATATTTACCTACATAAAATATCAAATTTAATAAAAACTAATTTTGAGTCGGCGCCAATTAATAAAATGATTAATTACCTACTTACAGCCTTCTTCATTTGTAAGTACTTATAAAATTTAGATATTTAATAATCAGATTGTTGTTTGGCGCCGACTCAAAATTAGTTTATATAAAATTTGATATTTTATGTAGGTAAATATGCTCATTACTCAAGACTTAAAAGTTTTATTTATTTTTTGCTTTTTAGTTCTTTTTCGTCGGTTAATTTTTTTGTTAAAAAGTTTTTTGTAGTGTTCTGGTTTTAGGTTTATTGGACACACTTTTTATTTTTTCTTATTTGTCTCTAATTTCATTTTGTCAATGTCATGCATACCTGTTATTTGCATGGTTACTGAAATGCCGATTTCAGATGTTATTTTATTTGAATTGTAAGTGATGATGCTGTTGGTGTGCTTATTATTATAAATAAATATGTAGCACATTACAGTTAAATTTTTTTTTTTAATTTTCTGATTTGCACCCCCAAAGTGACCCGCATATTCTAAATTCATTTATTTACGTTAGACGATCGTGTTTGGATCACATATATTTATGTGTGTACCAAATTTCAACTCAATCGGTCGAGTAGATTTGGAGTAAATTGACTGTGACAGATGGACGGACAGACAGACAGACGGAACCAGACCGTCAGACGCACGAGTGATCCTATAAGGGTTCCGTTTCGTTCCGTGCCGTTTTTACGTTCCTATGTTCGGAACCCTAAAAACAGAAATAATGACTCAAAGCTGTCTCGAATCAACATCGAATCACACAGGATCACGAGATTTAATACTTAACAATGGTGTTGATTCTGTTGTGCACAAACTAAACTTAATTTAGGCTATTGCTATCTTTTTCTCTCTAATAAAACAAGAAAGAGACGGACGTAAATTAGAGCTGTCAAATTTAGTTTGAACTAATATTGCCATACAAATTAAGGGTACACGTAAAAACATACCGTCTAAAAACACGGCGAAGCGTAAGGCGTAAACTAGTTTGACATCTCTAATTTAGTGCATAGCTATAGCCGTCCTTTTCTCGCACTGCGTTTTAGTAAAAGATGGCAATTCTCTAATTTTAGTTTAGTTATTGAACAAGAGAATCCGCACCATTGTCTAATAATGAAAAATTATTCATATTTAATTGTTCAGGTACCTATGAAGAGATATTGAGGAAAGGTCAATGTATTTTATTCCACATTTATCTGGCGCCTACCTTAGTTAGCAGGCATAATAGATTTATAATTGTTTATTCCCCATGCGCTAGGCCGGTAGCCGCGGGAGGGGTTAAGCTACACAATTTTATGTGAGGCTCAAGCATATAAATGAGTCACTCAAAGCTTTTATGATTTCTTACACGTATCTTCTGTTGTCAGCGCATACAACTAACAGCCACAACGCCGAGCAACTCCGCCGTCCGCCTGGAGACGGGCGCCGTGGAGTTCGAGATCTCCAACCGCGTGCAGAACGTGCAGCAGCCCACCGAGCCGCATGAAGTGCGGCTGTTCGCTAGAGCACAGGTAACCCATCTTCTACTGTGACATCATCATCATTTCAGCCGAAAGATGTCCACTGCTGGACATAGGCCTCCCCCAAGTGTCGCCAGAACGACCGGTCCTGTGCGTCTCGCTCCCATCGGATCAGCTTGATGCCCTTGAGACAATTGAGAAACGAGCCAAGAGGATCATCGGCAATGATAGGCTCGTCGAGTCGAAGCTCCAATGTCTTGAACATAGACGCTGAGTTGCTAGCCTGTCGGTTTTCTATCGGTAACATTTTGGGGAGTGTGCGACGGAATTGCATAATTTGATTCCACCAAGCCCATTCCATCAGCGGACCACAAGACGTACGGCGAAGTGCCACCGGTACATGGTGAACATCCCATCCACACGCACAAAGCGTTTTGAGAACACATTCATTGTGCGTACAGCTAGGGAGTGGAATTCCCTGCCGGAGTCTGTGTTTCCTGGTAGCTACAACCTGGGAGTCTTTAAGTCAAGAGTGAATAGGTTACTTCTAGGCAAGCATACTCCATCTTCATCATCGCTTACCATCAGGTGAGATAGTGGTCAAACGCGTGCCTATCGACAATTAAAAAAAAAAGATTCCCGTGACCCTCACCAGGTCATCGGTTCACCTTCTGGGGAGCCTTGCAACACTGCGTCTTCCGGAACGCGGTCGCACCTCCAGAACTTTTCGGCCCCATCGACCATCTGTTCCGCGAGCAATATCCGTTAGTTTTGGACTCAAATGCAGTGGTTATTCTCCATCGGAACGGTTCTATTTTAGTCCGAAACTCCGACCACGCATTGTGGTCTTAATTAATCTTCATTCAGTAATGTTCTCTGTGTTCTTTGTTTTCGTGTAGGTGGATGTCAACCTAAGCTTAGGACAGCTAATCCGAAACGCGATGTTTGAAGAGGCGGAGCCGGAGTTCCAGCAGTATGCCTTCTTCAATACCAGGATATGTAAGTATTACATAGCTTGAAGTAGATTACATCCATATAGGCAATTCAATATCGGGATATCGAGATCCCAAAATACCGGGATCTGCATTATGCCGATTTTTGTTACTGCCAACGTTCTGATGGCCAAAAGCCTTGACGGAGCTTACGTAGCGTGGTTAGATCAAGGATATGATACAAAAGGCAGTACTCTTTCATAAGGCTGGCAGTTTGACAAAGTTCCTGTCTCAGGAGCCACCGGTAACTTGGACCCAGCTCCCGACACAAGCGCACTATTTTTTTTAAGTATTACAAATATTTAAAATTGTAATTTATGTGTATTTCAATGAATAAAGGGAATAATAATTGTCTTTAAAAAACATAACTAAAATTTTGTATTCCTAAAATTTTATTTTTTACATGTAAGTCCCTTAAAATGTTGAACTTTTTCATAATTGATTTGCAAAGGTCTACCACTGCTGAACTGACTATGCGGGATCCCACACTCAATAACGAGATTCCGCGGGATTCAAACGGTCCAGTCCCGCACCAACCGGAATATCAAATTGAAATGATTAAACATTCTGACCGCATTTCCACTGACTTCCTTTCCCCAGCAATGCGCAACGCCTTCCAAGACGAGATGGTCTGCGGCGACGACAAGGAGGTGGTCCTCATCACCCTCAAGCGGCCGCTCATATACATCCAGCCCGTGGCCGTGGACAAGGCCATCCTCGTGTGGCTCAACTACAAGAACGCCTACGAGTACTGGAACGAGAAGCGGCTCAACCTCAACAAGGAAGTGCTGACAGCCACTCAGCAGGTGTTTGAGAAGGTATGGTAACAATAATTGGTAAACGAGTTTAGTAATACTGTGATAAGACTAAATTATAACAATAGGATATTACACCCATTTTTAAAAAGTGTCTCAATTCGATTCTATAGTGCCAAAAAACCAATTAAAAAAACACAACATTTTTATTCAATCAATAAGTGCCATAAAAATGCATTTAAATTTTACATTTTCATTTTTCGCGCGTAATTTGACGAAAACGCTGGACGCAGTGGACGCCATGGCTATGTAAATAAAAGTACAAAGCATAGATACGCTGATCAGTTGACACTTTATTGTTTACATAGCCGTATGACGTATAACATGGCAGCTACTATATTACTATTCCATGGTTTAAAAAAAAAAACAGATTAAAATAACTGAAAACTTTGAATTGAATTTTAAAATTTATTTTGTTATTTTATGAACTAAAACTAACACTTTCCGACTGCTTTTTGCCTAAACTATCTCAATAATATATTTTTAGTTTTTTTCTCACATAGA
Source organism: Polia nebulosa (assembly GCA_951329385.1). Taxonomy (NCBI): domain Eukaryota; kingdom Metazoa; phylum Arthropoda; class Insecta; order Lepidoptera; family Noctuidae; genus Polia; species Polia nebulosa. The sequence goes on from OX589592.1 coordinate 32,906,909, forward strand.
GTAAAATACCCTATTTGTGATATTATTTTATGATGACGTCAATCATCAAGCTATGCAATCGTTATTTATTTCATAAATATCGCAGCATATGCTGAGTTACGCGCCTTTTTGGCCTCGCACGGTCTATTCCTATTTTTTAATTTGTATTGTTAGTTTATTAAATTCTTGTGTGAGGTAGTAATAAATATTTTTATTAAGTTCTTGTGTGAGGTACTAACAAATATTTTTATTAAGTTCTTGTGTGAGGTACTAACAAATATTGTTATTAAGTTCTTGTGTGAGGTACTAACAAATTTTTTTTATTAAGTTCTTGTGTGAGGTACTAACAAATATTTTTATTAAGTTCTTGTGTGAGGTACTAACAAATATTTTTATTAAGTTCTTGTGTGAGGTACTAACAAATATTTTTATTAAGTTCTTGTGTGAGGTACTAACAAATATTTTATTAAGTTCTTGTGTGAGGTACTAACAAATATTTTTATTAAGTTCTTGGGTGAGGTACTAACAAATATTTTTATCAAATTCTTGTGTGAGGTACTAACAAATATTTTTATTAAAATCTTGTGTGAGGTACTAACAAATATTTTTATTAAGTTCTTGTGTGAGGTACTAACAAAAATTTTTTATTAAGTTCTTGTGTGAGGTCCTAACAAATATTTTTATTAAGTTCTTGTGTGAGGTACTAACAAATATTTTTATTAAGTTCTTGTGTGAGGTACTAACAAATATTTTTATTAAGTTCTTGTGTGAGGTACTAACAAATATTTTTATTAAGTTCTTGGGTGAGGTACTAACAAATATTTTTATCAAATTCTTGTGTGAGGTACTAACAAATATTTTTATTAAGTTCTTGGGTGAGGTACTAACAAATATTTTTATCAAATTCTTGTGTGAGGTACAAACAAATATTTTTATTAAAATCTTGTGTGAGGTGAGGGGTGTCTTGTGTGAGGATTGACGTTTGATGTCTGTATCGGTGTAGACCTGTCTGTCATTCTTACTGTCGTAAATAATATTAAACACAAATATTGGTGAAAAAATGTATTATTATTGTAATCTTAGTGAAATATAGCGTGACATATATTGAAGTGAACAGTGCTTATGGGACACAAATCAACAAAACAATAACACAGTGACTTTGCGTAAATATCTGCTTACCCTCTTATCTTTTACAACAAGTGGTTGCAAGCTCTTGACGTGATAGCAGTGCCATCTGTCTTTATTTATTTATTTGACTAACGATCCGTAACGAGTCATCTCTTGGGCCATCTAGCCTGCCAACCTAGAACCACTTGCTAATCGTCTGTTGCCATCATGCCGGGTGTTAAGTGTGGAGGTTGCGGTCGCTTTATCTCGACGGTGGAGGGCGCTAGGTGTGGTAAATGTCAGGCCCAATATCACCGAGTATGTGTAGGCGTTGCTTCCAAAGCAATTATTACTGCAAGCTGGCGTTGCCCCGAATGTAAAAAGGACCTCGTTAGGGACAACAGGGCTGAGACCCCAGTCAGAGGCCATGCGGAGGGTTCTCAAGCTGGAAACACCCCCGTAGAACAAGCCTGCATGGAAACGGTTGTTACAACTAATATGTCTGAAAACTGTTCCAAGCCTGCACCTATGCGGTCTGCGTGCCTATCTCACGTTGCTACTCCGCCGCCTTACAGTGCCTCTGTAGTCGATGTCACGGCCCGGGAAATATCGCTGATCGCCGGCTCCGACATGAAATTAATCATGGAGGAACTGAGGGCGGTGCGTGCGGAGATCCAAGTCTTTCGCAAGGAAATGGAGGTGGAGATGATGGAGCTCAAAACCTCTATAAATACATGCGGCATGCGCATCGATGACCTCGAGGCCAGAGTGGACGCTTTGGAGCGAGCTTCTTCGGGCCCGGTGAGTGCCGGGGCAGTGGACGGGATCGTGGAGGAGTTGAGGCGCGAGCTCAATGACAGGGATCAGGATCTTTTGGCGAATGACATTGAAATAACAAATATCCCCGAGGCCAAGATTGATAACCCGATCCACATCACCAAGGTCATAGGCCTTAAGCTGGGGGTCAAGTTTGAGGAGCGCGACATTGTCAGCGCGGAACGAGTCGGCGGGAGGCAGCTCAATGCGACGAGCTCCGCTGGTGCGGCAGAAACTCGCTCGCGCGCCATTGTCGTGCGCCTGGCGCGTCGTGATCTGCGCGACGAGCTGCTGGCGAGCGCACGAGTGCGGCGTGGTGCGACGACAGCCGACCTTGACATGCCCGGCCCGGCACGACGCTTCTTCCTCAACGAGCGTCTTACAAAAACCAACCGCCAGTTGTTTCGGAGGGCACGGGACGCTGCTGGCCTCTTCGACTGGAGATTTGTATGGACGAAGCGCGGCCGCATACTTGCCAGGAAGAAGCCGGGTGACCCCACACAGAGGATCCGCACTGATGAAGACATATCTCGGTTTTTTGGAACTGTCAATGAAAATGCATGATTACTCTTTGGTTTTATTTTTCTTTGTGTTATTTTTTAAGTTTTCGTTAATTATTTCTAATTGGGAAAATATGCGTCTCAACTCTTTCTATCGGGTGTTTCACCACAATTCGGGTAGTACGTATAATCAGTTACAGTTAATAGTTTTTTATATATCTGTTTTATATATCTATACACTTATTATTATTATCTATACACTTATTATTATTACAACATATCTTAATATTATCCAAAAATTATTTACAATTATTCTAATGTATTACAATTACAGTACAACATCACTCAATTATTTAAGCTCACTGCAACCCTCTGTTATACATATTTCCTACATCTACATAAACTCACCCATACAAACACAGATACACAAGACATACATACAATACACAGATGACAAATGCAAATGACTCCGAGTAAATTTATTAAGTTTGGTCTACTGAATGCGGGCTCTCTAGGGACTGGTCAGGATGAATTTTTGGTAGCCATGATCAACCATTCTGTGGATGTCATAGCTATCAACGAGACTTGGTTGCGTAAGGGTGAGGAGAACCGAGCGCCTAGTGTGCCTGGGTACAAGCTCAGGCACATACCGCGACCTACGTCTGTACGTAATGGGCACGGCGGAGGAGTCGCTTTTTACATTAAAAACGGGGTAGCTGCGCGTGTAAGACCTCACCCTGATCATCCCAATTTTGAACAGCTTTGGTTAACTCTACACGTCAATGGGAAAAAACTACTCATTGGCACTGCATATCGTCCACAATGGTTGGATTTGGAGTCTTTTCTCGGGGGCTTGACTGCCAGTATTGGTGGTTTGGCCCCCTATGATAATGTAATATTATTGGGGGACTTTAATGTTAATATGCTAGATGTCAATAGCCCAAAAACAAAACAACTATTAGATTTTTTTAACCACTTCAAACTAAATCAAGTAGTTCAAACACCCACTCATTTTGTGGGTGATAGTAGTTCGCTTATTGACATAATCTGCACTGATGCTTCAATCCGGAATGTTGTGGTGAATCATATAAGTGAACTTAGCCATCACTCGTTTATTACATGTGAGACGATTTTTAAAAAGCATAAGTCCAAACCAAGATCTGTCGTATTTCGTCCGCTCAGAGACATATTAGCGGACTATTTTAACATAGATTTGGAAACTATACCATGGTCGATTATTGGTGACATGAGTGATGTCAATACTATGGTGCAAACATTTAACGCATTTATGATCCAATTATTCGATCTCCATGCACCTATTAAAAGGAAGGCCTTTAAAACCCGCCGTACTCCATGGATAACTGCTAACATCAGACTAATTTCGAAGTTGAGAGATGAAGCCAGAAACAGATTTCGTAAATCCAAACTACTGGGTCATAAGGAATATTATCTTGATCTGAAGCACCAAGCAATCACGGCACTAGTTAACGAGAAGACGGCATATTTCGCCAAGAGCATAAATGACCAAATGAAGGACCCAAAACAGTTGTGGCTCAACTTAAAATCGGATGTGCTTCCAGACCATAGGCAAAGATTGCTGCCAAGTCACTTCAACAACCCTGATGAAATTAATGCGGCGTTCCTGGACGTCCCAGGTAATTGTCATCACAACATCTCACAATTGTCCTACTTTGAGTCTCATAGGTATGGTCCTGCCTCATTCACACTCACAACAACCAGTCCCGAGTCAGTCCTAAAAATAATCAAGAGTCTAGGGTCAAATGCACAGGGTGTCGATGGTATAAGTCTCGATATGATAACTCTCACGTTGCCAGCTACCTTGCATGCCATCACAGACATCATAAACCGGTCCATAGCCACGCGTACGTTCCCCGAACTCTGGCGATGCGCTATTGTACGCCCTATCCCTAAAAACAATAACCCAGCTAATACAATGGACTTGAGACCTATTAGTATTCTACCTTGCCTGTCTAAGATCTTGGAACGTGTGGTATACTCACAGGTTATTGAATACCTCGAAACAAATGACATACTTCCTGACCTACAGTCAGGTTTCAGAAAGGGTAGAGGTACTGCAACGGCTCTAGCTGATGTTGTGGGAAATATCCTTGAAGCACGTGACCGGGGGGAGGGTACAATTCTGGCTCTACTAGACTTTTCCCGGGCTTTTGACGCAATTAATACCTCTCTACTGCTGTCAAAGTTAGCTTTGACAGTGATGCGGTGGAGTGGTTTAAAAGCTACCTTACCACCAGGTCTCAATATGTAGAGATACATAGGGAGGACGGGTCAACGGTGTCATCCTCCCCCCTCCAAGTGTCAAGGGGTGTCCCTCAGGGATCGATTCTGGGGCCTTTGTTGTATATTTTGTACAGTGCAGATATCATAAAGTCCTTTATTAACTGTAAATATCATATGTACGCTGATGATATTCAATTGTACATATCCTTCAAGGGCGATGAAACATCTTTGGCAGTGCAGAAAATAAATGAGGACTTGCATAGGGTGGTGTTATGGTCGGAGGAGAACTCTCTGGTTTTGAACCCCCTTAAATCTAAATTTATGGTGCTAGGTTCTAGGAATCAAGTTAGTGTAATTCTGTCTGCTAACCCTGAGATAGTTATCATGGGAGAGAAAATTGAAAGAGTGGAGCAGGCATGCAATCTGGGGCTAATTATGGATCCAGAGCTGCGCTTTGAGGCCCATGTTAACAATGTTCTCCGAACCTGTTTTTATAGGTTAAAGGTCTTATACGGAATACGAAAATACCTGAGCATACCAGTACGGAAAAAACTTGTTGACAGTCTCATCCTATCCAAGTTAAATTACTGTGATATAGTGTATGGACCATGCCTGCTTTCAAGAACGGGGCGTCTGATCCAACGTATCCAAAATGCCTGTGTTCGTTTTTGTGTCAACGTTCCGCGAAGAAGTCATGTTACTCCGTATATTAATGAACTTAAATTATTAAAGATGGCCGCTAGAAGGAAGCTTCATTTGGCCAACTTGTTGTTTGGCATTGTTACTTCTCAAAAACCACAATATCTCTATGAAAAGCTAACCTGGAAACAAAACCGTTTAAAATATGCTCTTCGCTCCATGGTAAGCCCACTGTCAGGGAAATTGCACAGATCTGCAGCATTCAGGGGTTGTTTCAAGTTTGCAGCCACGCGCTGTTGGAATGATCTCCCACCACCAATGCGAGGCCTGAAAACAATACAATCCTTCAAATTTCAACTAAAAAAGTTACTCATATATAATCAAGTTTCCCATCATTCTTGACCATGTACTTTTGGTACTTTTAGTGTTGTTTCATACCTCAGAAGTCATGGCCTGCGGGCTTTGGTGTGGGATCTCCCATAGCGTGGGCTGCTTGGAATTTGCGGTTCTGTGGGTCCCTGTATTTGTATGTCTCGTTTCTACTTTTATTCCTTTAATATTAAGTGCACCACTTTGTTCCTGTAATTTTTTACATATTATTTTAGACAAATTATACAATTATTTATATGAATCCTAACTTACGTAATTCAAACCAATCCAATTTTTATTTAATTTATTTTGAATCGATACGATGCCTATATTTATAATTTAGTACTATTACTCTACGAGTATAATATCTTTGTGCAGTGACTAAATCTAAATCTATTTTTAATTTTACTTACCATCTTTGTTGTTCCGTTCTGTGTTAAATCAATGTGTTTGTGATATACACCGTTCTACACTTTCATAAACACTTTTTCCCAAAAACAATAACACTACTCGCTATACAATTTCCCTTAACTATTTATTATTATCTCATCATAACATTCATTATATAATGTCATTGAGTAACGCCTGCCAACGCCTGCATAGTGCCGCCCTGAGCCATTTTTTTTATTACATAACCTATTCTAACATTGTCATTGTCAAAGATAGTTTACTGACAGCTGAGAGGCACAGATTAAAATCAAAGCCGGCGGCGCGTACGTCATGTTGCAGGAAGCGGAATGTTGCCACTTAAATATTAATATTTTTTACGCTGTATAATATTTAGAAGTTTTACTCATTGTTTTCTGCACCGGTCGACGTCATGACGTTGGCGCCGGCTGTCGCTGAAAACCAGCGCTGGGGCTCTGTCTTGCATAGTGTCATAGCACTTAAGCTGAGCGATGGCCGTTTTGCGTGGATGTGACGCATTTTTTCCCCCAGTTTTTCTTCTTTTTTTTTGTGTTTCTCTGTTTTTTGCGTCATGTTTACCGTAAATAAACGTATTTTCTTTCTTTCTTTATTTCTTTCTAGGTACTTACAAATATTTTTATTAAGTTCTTGTGTGAGGTACTAACAAAAATTTTTATTAAGTTCTTGTGTGAGGTACTAACAAATATTTTTATTAAGTTCTTGTGTGAGGTACTAACAAATATTTTTATCAAGTTCTTGTGTGAGGTACTAACAAATATTTTTTCTTTCTTTCTTTTTTTCAATTATTGATAAAGATCAGTTCGAGAGATTATGATTTGTTCTGCGCTGGCCTTAGACAAAGTAAAACTGAAATGGGTGATCATATTTTAGATACTGTTTCTGCCAAAGGATATGAACAACTTTATTCAAGAAAATCGTGGAAAATTCCTAATAAAAAATTGTACTTTCCCTTACTAAGTTATAGCTTAGGGAGTAGAATTCCCTGCCGAAGTCTGTGTTTCCTGATAGCTACAATTTGGGAGTATTTAAGTCAAGAGTAAATAGGTAACTTCTAGGCAAGCGTGCTCCATCGTCGACCACATCATCGCTTACCATCAGGTGAGATAGTGGTCAAACGCGTGCCTATCAATAGTAAAAAAAAAATATCATAGACTGATCGAAATTACTGTGACTTTCTTGAACAAAGTTTTTATTTCTATGGGCAAAAGCACTGTTTAAAATATAACCATCCATTTCTGTTACACCCTGTACAACTACAAAAAAATATTGAAATGTGTTTCATTTACTTGTTATAGGTACAACTTACGTCACAGATCACAACTCCGCATTTAAGCACGTTGTTCTTACAACTTAATGTGGATGATATCGGAATTTGTCTACCGCTCAACCAACCGCCCATGGTGAGTTCTAATTAATAATAATCTTTATTTACATAAGATTCACTGAAGTCCCTGACTCCTGTGCTAGGAGCCAAAAACATGAAAAAAAACCTGGCACGCCGGAGTACCGTCAGAAGTGAAAACAACAAAAAAACCCTCGCGATCCGCTACGAGTGCTACGTACGAGTGCGTCGTAGCACTCTCGTAGCGAATCGCGTAGCGGTATCGGCGTCGCGCGAGTTCAGTTGTTTTTTCCCATCTCAAAACTGCCCAACGTGCCTAAAGAAGTTTTCACTTCAAAATAAAAATAAATTGAAGTTAGTGTTACCGTATCAATAAAAATATGATGTCATAAGAAAAAAATATTAAGTATTAATAAACAACCCACACTGGGCCCGCCTGGTGGCTTAAGACTCATTCCTTCTCACAGAGAGGAACCCAATGTCCTAGTAGTGGGGACGTTAAAATGTTGATTAACGTCATGTGTGTGTGTTTTTCATGTTTTTTATAAAAAACTTTTTTACAAAAAAATAGAACCGACTTCCAAAAAAAGTGCAAAATAACTTTAATTTCGGAAGTCGGTGTTCCTGTTTTGTATCTTCGTTTTTTGACACCGACTTCCGAAATTAAAGTTATTTTGCACTTTTTTTGGAAGTCGGTTCTATTTTTTTGTAAAAAAGTTTTTTATTTTTCACTTTTTAGTTGTGGTTCCCCATTAAACTGTGTTAACAATTCATAGACATACGACAGCAGCAATCGCGGTTGATTTGCTGTCAATTTTTGAAGAGTTCCGTTGACTGTCTCCGAAACCCATCATCAGATCTTTTTGAAATTTAAATGGGACCATTTCGGAATAAACCCCTTTCGAACAAAAAAAGAATTTTGCAAATCCGTCAATACATGACGGAGTTATGCCCGAACATACATAAAAAAAAAAAAAAAAAATACAAACATCCGAATTGATAACCTCCTCCTTTTTCGAAGTCGGTTTAAAAGATGAAAAAAAAATGTTGTGATATAATTATGAATTAGTCAATGTATCTTGTATTTGATAAGGCTGCTAACTAGTTTTAATCAATCTTGTTAGACTGTTACTTATTGCTTGCTAATTTAAAAAAGTTGTTATGGACAAAACAAATATCAAGATTGGCATTACTACAATGCCTGGACTCGACTGCACTATACTTCTTAAACAAAATAAGTCAAGCAATTGCTTCCCTTGCAGGCTCGATGGGGCCTGGGGCGGGGCGCGTGGGGCGCGTGGTGCGGCGAGGGCGAGGCGCGCGGGGCCGTGGTGGTGACGCTGGAGTCCACCAACATCGGCGCCTGCTCCTCCGGCGCGCTCGTGTCCAAGGGACGCTTCGTGGGCCTCTGTCTGCGCTTCGCTGACGACTTCGAAGCCTCGCTCGACGACTGGAAGCCGAGGGCCGACGAGCCCAGCCTCAATGTGTGCTGCGTGTCGGAGGGGACGTATGAAGTGTGCAGTAGAACTACTGCTGCTAAACATAATGGTGAGTTACTGATGACTAAATTAGTTTATATTAGTCCCCGGTTCAATGACTATTTACTAAATTACAAATTTTATCCAAGAAAGCACTATCAACAATTGTAATTTCGTCCTAAAACATCATAGCCCGAGATCCTAGAACCCAGACTAGTAGCTATGTGTATGATCAAAGTACTTAGTAACACTACTCAATCCCACATTAATCAAAATATAATTAATATCTGAATCTGGCTCTGGAATCTTGCTCTTCATTATTATCGTCAAATTGATAAAAATGCGTGCCTCTTAAATAACAGGCATATTTATGTGATTTTCTACTTATAGTAATAGTAATGCATCAAAGGAGCTCGTGGCTAAAGTAATAACAGCCGCACGAGTCGATCCATCAGGTTAAGCTACGCTTGCCGGGTATGGACATGGATGGGTGACCATTTTTACATACCGAAACTCATCCGTGCCTCAAAAAGCACGTTAAGCCGTTGGTCCCGGCTGTCAACCGTGGATCTTTGACAGACGTTACGAGTCGTCAGAAGCCCGAAAGTCTGACAACCAGTCTTACCAAGGGGTATCGTATTACCCAGTTACTGGGTAGTGCAGGTCAGATAGGCAATCACTCCATGTAAAATATTGGTATTCAGCTGCATTCGGTTAAACTGGAAGGCGACCCCAAGATAGTTGGGAAAAGGTTAAAAATTATTTTTATTGCTATCAACATGGTCCAGTACGGAAAAAAAATTTTGGTCCGCAAGTTGGATTATCAAAAAATATTGGACACGTATCTTTTGCTTTATCAAATTAATGAAAAAGATAAAACGCATCAAAGTTCAGGAGTGGGAGCTTGTTACGTCACTTTTGAGTAAAAAGTGCTACTTACGATTTTAACTTAAGTGTGACTTCATCCAAAATTTCAAGGCACTGTATCGTCTTAATTTTTTGTTAAAGTGACAAAAGACAAAATACGTGTCCAATGTTTTTTGGTAATCTAACTGACGGACTAATTAGATGTTTAAGTTATCAATCCAATTAAATTAAATAGAGAAACTTCGCTGATATAATCAAATATCGATATCCATTATGTGTGTAAACCCATATTAATATTATAAATGCGAAAGTAACTCTGTCTGTCTGTCTGTCACCTCTTTACGTGTGTTCTGCCCGCGCCTTTTCCCAACTATCTTGGGGTCGGCTTCCAGTCTAACCGGATGCAGCTGAATACCAATATTTTACATGGAGCGACTGCCTATCTGACCTCCACAACCCAGTTACTGGGTAATACGATACCCCTTGGTAAGACTGGATGTCAGACTTTCGGGCTTCTGACGACCCGTAACGACTGTCAAAGATCCACGATTGACAGTCGGGACCGACGGCTTAACGTGCTTTCCGAGGCACGGAGGAGTCTCGGTATGTGAAGATGGTCACCCATCCCCAACCCCGGCAAGCGTAGCTTAACCTGATGGATCGACTTAACAGCTAAACGGATTTGTATGAAACTTGGCATATGGGTAGATCATGCCCTGAAATAGGACATAGGATACATTTTGTCCCGGGATTAGGTTCCCTTGGGATATATTTCGACTTTCACGCGGACGAAGCCATTGACAGAAGCTAGTTATTAATAATTATAACAATTTTCCGTCTAGATAGCCAACCAATAATCTCAAAAACATATTTCCTTCTAGAAAACGCCAAATGGTTCCTGAACGTGTCCTGGCAGATGGAAGGCGTGGACATCCACCTAGACGTGAACGTGGGCAAGCAGCTGTCCGCGCTGGGACACACCCTCACCATGCTCACAGGGTACGAAGAGGAAGATCCTCTGAAGATGGACTACGAAAGTGATTTGGATGATGAGGCTGATAACAGTAAGGACTCTCAGGTAAGAAAGTGTTTAAGAATAACATTTCAGAATGTTTTGGTCGTGAACAATAAGTTTCCATGTAGTCCACTATCGTATGTGTTAGGTTTATGTCGAGGTCAGTGATAGTTAGTTCGCTGGTTTCCGTAATCACACTTTTAGGAACATGCTCCCCAAAACTTTGCTGGTCTTTTTAGGGTTCCGTACCCAAAGGGTCCAAACGGAGCCCTATTGCTGTCACGTGTCCGTCTGTCCGTCGTCTGTCACAAAATTTTGTTACGAAGTTTTTTTGAAGTTATACTTCTTTAGGCGCGTTATGAAAAAATGATGAGAGTGAAATTTTAAGATGCGCGCGCATCACTGTCACACAAAATTCACAGGTTGAAGTTAGCTAGAACCGACACCCTGAAGTTAGCTATGGTCTGTGGTTCATGAAGAATGATTGTTTTCCTTTTGTAAACTTTGTGACAGTTTGGTTGTTTATCTTGTTACGCCAAAGAAGTATAACTTCTTACGTGCGTACATAAGTACACACACACTTTTTTTTTGTGCCGTTTACTGGACTTCTAGCTAATTTATGTGTGTAGTTATGGTTTATCGTGCGTTTTATTTGTGAAAAACAAACTATTGGTTTAAACCACCGACAAAATAAATGGCATTTCGAATAAATAATTCTTTATAAATAAAGAAACAAAACAGAGTGTGTATGACTGCAGAAACTATCGTGCAATATTGCAGTTTTTATAAAAAATTCGAAAAAAGAATTTTACAAAAAGTGTTATTTTCCGATACTTAAATTGTCACTAAGATTAACCAGACTAAAACTTCTCCATTTCTTCTACCAGGAAAGCATAATCCTCCGCCGCAAGTACACGGACCACCTGCCAGCCTTCGTGTTCGACACCAGCATCGACGCCAAGAAGCGCTCCAAGCTCATAGAGAAGGAGATGAACGAGCAGGCCAAGATCATCAACGACCTGCGCACCCTGGGCGCCAGCCACACCACCATCGAGTACGAGATGAAGAGGCTGCACGACCTGGAGGCGCTGGTCTTCAAGGACTTCAGAAGGTATACTGGAAGCTGAAAAATAAAGCTAGACAAAAATATACGCATATTTGGTTGACCAAAGACCTCGTTACCTCTGTATTGACATGCTGTACTAGCATTAGCAGATAAAGTAATATGTACCTACATAATTTTTGTATACTGTGCATTGTTTTAACTTTTGTTTTAGATAATCATTATTTTAAAGTTTTCACTTTTGTCGACAGTCCCCATGACCGCCTATTTTTTTTATATATTATACAACGTTGATGTGACAGAGGGGCATTAAATTAAACTACGTATACTATACGTGTTTAGTATTAATTCGATACGGTATAAAAATAATAATAAATGAGGTTTTTTTTTTTCAAACAAACTAAATAGCTTACAATTCAGAGTAAAACGCAACCACCCTTTATACCATACTTTATACCCATTATCCTTGTTTGCATTGCCATCTTATAGCGAAAATGTACTTGTGACTTGCGTGAGAACGGCAACAACGCGTCGTATCGTAGGTTATACTCAGATTTATCGTTTTAAGGTGCATGACCTGTGCGTATAGACATAACCAGCTGTTAGGAAAGATACATCGTGTTCAAACGAGGCCAAAACTTAAAAAATCGTTTGTGACTAAACTACTGCTCCGATTTAATTGATTTTTGGTACAGAGCTTGAAAATAGTACCTAGTATAGGCAGTTTAAAGGAAAGCCCCTCTGTCGTATCAACTTTGTATATTGCTGGCACTCATGTGTCCGTCTGTCTGTCTGTCGTCTGCCACACAGGTTTATAGCTAAACGGTTGGAGCAACAGTCTTCAAATTTTCACAGTATAAGCGTCTTGTTGACCCAAAGCCATACAAGTAGTCAAAAATACTTTTGGTACGGAACCCTGAACGTGCGAAGTCCGACACGCACTTGGCAGGTTTTATCCCTAAGCACATACAGAAATACTAAAATAACATGTACCTTTCCCAGGGACATGATTCAAAAGCTTCGTCGTCAAAGCGTGCGTGCCAGCTCCATCACGAAGGGCAAACTGGGACTGGGATCTAACAGGAGCAAGTCGTTCGTCGTGCCCACTCCGCCGCAGGAGAGGAAAGATTTTGAGGGGTAAGTACATACGCAATAAGGTTAATGCCATAATTTAGAGTTACTTTTCAAAATAATAGGGTAATTAATACATACACAGGAGAATACCCTATTATAAAGAAAACTGTTAACACCTTGTTAGCCCACAATAAAAGGAATTCAGATAATTATATGTTACGACTGATACTGAAATAAAGATTTAAAAAAAATGGGATCAAAGCTTCTGAAATATTCAATTAAATTTGTAAGTCTCAATAAATCTGTCTAGCTTTTCAAGGCAAACCTCATGTTTAATCATTTGTTCGTATATTCGTTTTACTGTAAAAAAATTACCGGGAGCAAGAACAGATCACTACATATTTTAAAACAAAGTCTCCCGTCGCGTCTGCCTGTCTGTCTGTTCGCGATATACTCAAAAACTGCTGAATGGATTTTCATGCGGTTTTCACCAATAGACAGAGTGATTCATGAGTAAGGTTTAGGTGCATAATTTGTACCCGAGCGAAGCTGGCGCGGGTCGCTAGTTATTTATAAACTTGCTTTTATCACAGTCTCGTGGAACCGAACCTAGCGATGTCACCTGGTGTGGGTGACTCTGGAGAGACTCTTCTACTACAAGATGAGGACAACAGGCTAGCAGACATCATTGAAGGTAGCAGCTGGAGTTCTATGGAGAGCGAGCCACTAACAGGTTAGCTTTAGTTCTTATACCAGAATTGAAAGCAACTTCCTTCACCATTTCATGAAAAGTTGTGATAAAATTAATTTCACTAACATCCTTTTTTGAAACCCTACCCGAAGGGTCCAAACTGAGCCCTATTGTTGTCACTCACGTGTCCGTCCGTCTGCCAGTCCGCCCGTCGTCTGTCAGAAAATTTTGTTACGAAGGATTTTTATATTTGGTAATAATGTTTATTATTACATATATTTTACTAACAAATACCTATATTTGGTACGGAACCCTTAATGTGCGAATCCGATACGCACTTGGCCAGTTTTTATAAAACTCCCTAACCATATGCTTGTTTTAAATACTGATTAGCAGATTCTAAATTTAAGAGAATGCACTTGTCATCCATCATATTCAGCTGTCTATAGGAAAAAATCTCCATTACATGATTACTCAGTACTTCTATTCAGCATACACAGGCTGTAAGGGACAAGATACCGCAAACTTCGCGAAAAGGTTACAATGCCACTAACAAAATTATAATAGTCATTAATGTCGGTAATAATCGGTTACAGAAATTGTCATTTCTGAGCACGCAATGTATTGTAAACAATGCGATCTCAACGCTCCGCACTATTACCTTCTTACACGCGCCGCCAAGTGCGCCGCGTGTAGGTATGTAAGTATTAGGCCGGCGACATGACCTTACAAATGAACTCTAGCGACACAGCTGTGCGACTTTCTTATTTTATTTACATTGCTGTTTTTAGTGTAATTAGCAATTTAATTACTTTTTAGTTAAAACTCTCATTGGTTTGGATAGGAACAACGATTTTGAACAGTCTAAAGAAAAACAACTGCAGAAAAAATTAAGAAAAAGCCGACGAAAAATTCCAACGCTAGTGAATAGGTTACTTCTAGGCAAGCGTTTTCCATCTTCGACCACCTCTTTGCTTACCATCAGGTGAGATTGTGGTCAAACGCGAGCCTATAAATAATAAAAAAAATGTGAGCCGTCATGGGACGCCTGGCAGATGTGAAACATCGACATTGGTGTTGATTCTGTTATGCACAAACTAAACTTAATTTAGGCTATTGCTATCTTTTTCTCTCTAATAAAACAAGAAAGAGACGGACGTAAATTAGAGCTGTCAAATTTAGTTTGAACTAATATTTCCATACAAATTAAGGGAAGATTAAAAACATGTCGTCTAAAAACACGGCGAAGCGCAAGGCGTAAACAAGTTTGACATCTCTAACTTAGTGCATAGCTATAGCCGTCCTTTTCTCGCACTGCCTTTTAGTAAAAGATAGCAATTCTCTAATTTTAGTTCAGATATTGAACAAGAGAATCCGTGCCATTATTTTGTAAAAGTAATATGCAGAAAAAACAAAAACAAAAAAACATCGTATAGCGTGGCGACGCGTCGCCACGCCAGAAATCGGTTTTACGTGCGGCTATAGATGTTTCACATAAAAAAAATACATTCTTTCGGGTAGAACATGTTGAATTAATAACCTGCTAATCAGGGTTTAAACTAATCACATGGTTTTGAGTCTTGAATTTTATTGTGATTTTTGTCACCGTGACTTTTTGTTACCCAGTCGAGTGCTATGAAGAGAAGACGTGACAATACGGTGACAAATAGTTACTAGTTGACTGAATTTTGAAGGATACTGACGTAGTTTACAATATAGAGTGTAAAATTTTCCTTGAAACAATCTTTCAGTGTATATGGGATGCACTCAGTAGCGTTTCATTTTTCTTCTTCTTATTTCAAGAGCACTTATTACAGCAATCTGTACGAAATCCATTTCAAGAATGAGCGCGTTTTATTGCCCAGTGACTTTTCAAGTGTGCGCATCGTGGGTGACAGTAGGTTACAGTTGCAAAAAGTCACGGTGACAAAAATCACAAGTCAGTGGCTAGCCTACCCGGGCCTGCGGACGACGAGTAGTGGGTAGCTCGCCGTCCAATCAGCACCAGGCCCGAGAGTCGGGGTCCGTCATGGCCGATGCCTGCCCAGGGGTTGAGGATAAATTCGAAACAGAGTTACCTCGCCCCTGGGTACTCAGGGCAAGGAAGGAACAGGGGTGGGTTTTAGTCAGTAAGAGTCTGACACGCCCTTCCGCTCCACCCTAGAGCGGGAGATGTCATTGGATGATTTCCCACCCCACAAAAAAAAAAGCGGCTAGCTTAAGAGCGGTTGCGCACTACGGGCGATACTTATCCGATACTTATCCGATACTTATTCGTGAAAATACGGTCCAGCGTGGTCGTAGAACAATTTGTATGGTAGGTTACGCACTACCGATCCGAGTTCGGTCCGAGTTTTCTATAGATCTGTATTTTGACGGATAAGTATCGGACGTAGTGCGCAACCACTCTTAGGCTGCCTGGTACCTATCTAATTTTTTCTTTTGTTCTCAAATGACACTGTTTTTTTTATTATTTTGTTTTTGTTGTGTGCCTCTAACTGTTGCCAATAAATGTATTTTCTTTCTTTATACAGGGTGTAACGGAAAGGTGTGGTCATATTTTAAGAACTGCATCTGCCCATCGATATGAACAACTTTCTTCAAGAAAATCCGAGGAAATTCTAATAAAAAATTTTTACTCCCCATACAAATATTGATCAGCTGATGATAACTTTGTATGGAAAGTACAATTTTTTTTTGGGAATTTTCTACTTTTTCTCAGAGAAAGTTGTTCACTTCCATGGGCAGAACCGGCTCCTAGAATATGACCATCACCTTTCCGTTACACCCTGTATAAAATAAAATATGAGTAGAAGTAAACACATGTGGTGATGTTCTTGTGTAACCGGTGGTGGGTTGTTGTGTGCAGGCCCGTCCCGCACGGCGTCCCTCCGCGGGCCGCGCTCGGGCGCCGGCAGCTCGCGCGCGTTGCAGGCGCCCGGCGTGCAGCGCCAGAGCTCGCTGCCGGCGCACCCCGACCCGGACTGGCCCGACGAGCTTGAAGGCGTCGAGCTGAGGAGGAAGCATGATCACAGGTATTTTAAAACTGTCTCAATAGGTCAAACTGAAGCGGCAGTGGGCAACACACAAACAGATGGTTGATGAGGCCGGAAGGTTTTGGAGTGGCAACCGCATACGCCAGACGCAGCGTTGGAAGGGCTCCCACAAGGTGGACCGATGACTTGGTGATGTCGCGAGTAGCCGATGGATGCGAAATGCATAGGATTGGTATTTGTGGCTACACTTGGACGAGGCCTATATCCAGCAGTGGAAGTCATTGACTGTAATGATGATGATATTCCACAAGATTTGTGTTGGATCACAAAAGGTAATGCGTCACCGGTACATAGTGGACATCCCCCACATATACTCACAAAATATTTTGGGCACACTTTTATCGTGAGTACAGTTAAAGAGTGTAATTTCTTGTTCCATCAAGTGAGCTAGCAGTCAAATGCGAGACTATCACTAATAATTTAAATTTTGATAAAACATGACGTAATTTTTTTAAGAGATCAACGAATCTGTAGTTCAAATACATTGTATCGATGATCCATGTTGCTCTCAGCCACTTAACATTTATTTCACAAGACGCAAGGTTACGAACCTGTTTCTAAGTCGAAATAGATAGATTTTGTGTGGAATTAATTTTGTGCATTAGGTGATAAACAAGATACCAATTAAATTAAAAATATAAAAAACTAAAACGAACATTTAAATCTTTGGAAATAACCTTGAAACGTCTGAACCGATTTTGATAAAACTTGTCTAAGAACCATCGCTAGAAAACCTGCTTTCAAATAAAAAAAAACCGCATTCAAATCGGTTCACCCGTTTAATAGCTACAGTGACATAGACAAGATACACACACACATACCGGTCAAACTTATAACACCCCTCTTTTTGCGTCGGGGGTTAAAAAGACCGTGATATTGACGATCTGTTAATCACCACCTGATGAGTTTCAGAGAAATGATTGGGGTCACAGCGAAATATTGTAACGATTTTAAAAGAAATAGTTATTCGCCCCATCATTTATGTTAAAACCGTGACGATTTTCTACTTCAAATAATATAATTTTTATTGACACACACAAGTTCCTATGAAGAAAGAAGAAAAATATAATAAGCTAGTTTTCTAAAATTAAAAAAAAAACTAATTAGGTCACTCAGTTACATTACCAATAAATATTGGACAGGTATTTTTACTTTTAAACCAAAAATGAGAAATATACAATGCGTTGAAATTTCGTGTGACATCACACCTCGATACTATTTGTGCCTTTTAGTGACGTAAGAAGCCCCCACTCTTGAACTTTAATGTGTTTTACCTTTGTCATTTTTATTTGTTTGGTAAAGAAAAAAATACGTGTTTAATATTATTTGGTAATCTAACTTACGGACTAAATATAATTATCCTAGGAAACATCCCTATTGAGAATAAAGCAAACAGAAAACAAAAGAAGTGACCATGGGCCTCAAACTAGGCATAGCCTGTATCTTGGTGGTCCTGAATTATTAGAATAGGCAGATTAAATGTTCTGTGTGACACAGCACAATTTCACAAAATTGACAGTATATACAAAATAAAAGAAAATAAAACTTTGCACTCCGGGAGTACAGTCACGAGCAAAAATATGTACACAAGCAAACTTTACTTGTAAGTTCGAGTATCTTAAATGGACCGTTTCAAGATACTCGAGCTTACAAGTAAAGTTTGCTTGAGAGACTTCTGACGGTACCGTCAGAAGTGAAAAATCAAAACCTGAACAAAAATGCGCAACACGCCTCGCGATCCGGCGTCGTAGCGAATCGCGTAATGGTGTCGGTGGCGCGCGAGTTCAATTGTTTTTTCCCATCTCAAAACTGCCCAACGCGCCTAAAGAAGTTTTCACTTCAAAAACTTTTCGCAAACTGATTTATAACCGGTATTCTTTCTGTAACAGCGGCATACCGTCCGATGGGCTGAGCTCAGAGAACAAGACCAGCAAGTCCAAGACGACGGAGCCCAACATCGACTTCGAGCTGGACGTGAAGGTGTACATCAACAGCGGCAAGTGTGTGCTGCACACCAAGGAGCCCAGCAAGGAGGATGATAGTATTAAAATGTGAGTTTATAGATTACTAGCTTCTGCAATCGACAT
The DNA here is from genome assembly GCA_951329385.1 of Polia nebulosa. Classification (NCBI taxonomy): domain Eukaryota; kingdom Metazoa; phylum Arthropoda; class Insecta; order Lepidoptera; family Noctuidae; genus Polia; species Polia nebulosa. The sequence continues at coordinate 32,925,683 of OX589592.1, forward strand.
CGATCGACCATCAATCGATTTTTTGTCGACCGATATCCGTAGATCAGCCAAAGCTATGACACATCGATTTATGTGATAACACCCATAGGGAACCTATTTTAAATTATAGTCTATGTACTATTCCAGAGCATTCTATCTCTGTGCCAAATTACATCCAGTTCCGTTCAGCCCTTCTGGCGTGATTGAGTAACAGACATCGATCCAAACTTTTGCATTTATAATATTAGTAGGACTACAGATACTATTGGCAATGAGCTTGTGGTTAGGATAGTTCCACTTGGGTTGAAGTTAACCAACCTCCGGTTCCCAGTTCTCAGTTGGTTCTTGGCTGGGTGTCCGACATCGATCCAAAGTTTCACATTTATAATATTAGTAGAATTAGTAGGACTACAGATACTACTGCCAATGGGCTTGTGGCTAGGATAGTTCCATTGGGTTGAGGTTAACCAACCTCCGGTTCTCGGTTCTCGTTTGGTCCTTGGCTGGGTGTCCGACATCGATCCAAACTTTCGAATTTATAATATTAGTACAATTAATATTACTACAGATACTACTGGCAAAGAGTTTGTGGCTAAAATAGTTCCACTTAGGTTGAAGTTAACCAACCTCCGGTTCCCAGTACTCAGTTGGTTCTTGGCTGGGTGTCCGACATCGATCCAAAGTTTCGCATTTATAATATTAGTAGAATTAGTAGGACTACAAATACTACTGGCAAAGAGCTTGTGGCTAGGATAGTTCCAGTTGGTATTTATAATATTTGTAGAATTAGTAGGACTACAGATACTACTGGCAATGAGCTTGTGGCTAGGATAGTTCCACTTGGGTTGAGGTTAACCAACCTCCGGTTCCCGGTTCTCGGTTGGTCCTTGGCTGAGTGTCCATCTATTACATACCGAGACTCCTCCGTGCTTCTAAAAGCACGTTAAACCTTTGTTCCTGGTTGTTATTAGAAGATTTTTGGCAGTCGTTACGGGTAGTCAGATTCCCGAAAGTCTCAACCATCAAAGGTACCGTGCGACATTTTACACAATTTTAAAATAAGTAGTTTTATACTTATTGAAGAAAATATATAAAAAATACCATTCCCCTATTATATCTGATACTAATGAGTGTAGAATTTTTAAAACAATACAGAGAATAGTTCTTTACTTGATTACAGAAGTCTATGTTATTTTAACAACATGTTAAAAAAATATTATTCGTTGGTACCCTTTGGGCGTGAGCCCGACTCGCACTTGGCCGGGTTTTATTACTCAGTTAGACATTGTAGGTTAAATACTGATATTCAGCTGAATCTGGTTAGAGAAAGCTGACTCCAACACAGTTACAAGGCTTAGAGTCTGACCAACGAAAGCTGCTCAAGAGAAAAGCAAATTTAAAAAAAATCTTTTACTTCTAAGTACAATTTATTACATGTATAATTGAAATACTGATGTAAGTATCGCATAATATTTCTTGAATAATAAATAGTATCAACTCCGCTTCAGCAGTGCATAAACAGGGTTAACAGGTACCATTCGACTGTATTTTTTTATGTGTGTTACCTCAGAAGTTGTCATGTGGCCCCATTTAAATTTAACTTCGGAGATTCACAATGGAACTCTTCAATAAATTATAGCAAACCTTCCGGAACTGTTGCAATCGCATGTCTGTTTATGATTTACACCACTTCATAACATTGTATAAAATCACGCTAATGAAGGGGTACACAGGTTTGTACAGTTCACATACATCCTAAATTCACCAATTATGTTCAAATTTAAAATTTTTGGGGTTACAATACGGCTATAACTTTACTATTTAGTTTTAGTTATGGGGTACAACAACTAAAAAGTGAAAAATAAAAAAAAAACTTTTTTACAAAAAAAAAATCATAAGTCATAAGTCAGTGTCAAATAACAAAGAAATAAAACTAGACACACCTACTGCCGAAATTAAAGTTATTTTACATTTTTTTGTTTTTAAGGAGGTCGGTTGTATTTTTTTGTAAAAAAAAATTTCTTTGACAGCTTTCGTTGGTCGACACTAGCAGATTGATTTTACGTCACTGTCCGATGAGGAAATAACTCAAATTAATAATAATTTTGTTTATTTCTTGCTCCTCAAGGTCGAGGTTTCTAGTTTTAAAAGTCATATGGCTCTGTTGTGAATGTCATATTAAGACATTTAAAATTATATAGCTTTAGTACCTACTTGCAATAGGAAATATGCATATTTCTTATCTAACCGGTTTATCGATAAATATACAAAAATGGAATACTAAAAGAAAAACAGAATCACCATTGATCAAAAAACAAACCAGATATAACAATTTTTATTCAAATATTTATTTTATTACTGTTTCTATGGCCATTGACGTCAGAAGTCATTTCTCATTGTAATATTCAACTTTAAAGCTTTTTAACTTCGTTGCTGGCGAAGATTTTGAAAATTATTTAATGGTTTACTATTATAGTAGGTCTTGGCTCGCGTAAAAATATGAAATTATCCCGAGGACACGCCTGGGATAAAAAGTCCTATGTCCTAATCCAAGACACGATCTGTTTCATCCAAATACGTTCAACTGCTAAGACGTCAAGAGGTAACTGACAGATAGACATATCGACAGCGAAGTGCCAATAATTTTTTTTAAAGTATATATTTTAGAGCAAAAAAAAAAACATGCATATTCCCTATTACAGCGTTATCACCAGAGGTCGGAATTAGGTAGAGTTATTTATGTACTTACACTGATTACATACAGCGAAAGAATAAAGTGGATATGCCTCAAATCCCGAGATTAATTTTAAAGAGCAGAAAAATCCCTTAATTTATTAAATAAAAAAGCTATTTACTTTTACACAATTTAAACCACTGCACGTGCGACGTTGCCAAATTTACATCAACGACATCGGATGTCCGAAGTTACAAAATTCCTATGCGCACACGCGCGGTGTTGCCACATTTGTAGTTCACACAACATATCTTGTGAGAACAAAAGAAAACAATAGAGGTTTTTATTATTATTTACTAGCTGACCCGACAGACGTTGTCCTGACGCGTGAACTGTCAAACTCGCGAAGATCGTTAAGTTTTTTGAAATTTTCCAATTTTTTACGCAGCTCTGCGTTATTGATTGTTTAAATATCGCAGCATAATATGCAGAGTTATTCACCTTTTTGGCCTCGCACAGTTTATGTTAATTTGTATTGTTAGTTTTAATAATTTCTTTTATGATGCACAAATAAATATTTTTTTTCTTTCTTGTTTCTTTGAATATGAAATGTGATGATTATTCCCATAGCGGTCGCATGCGGGTGGGCCGGTCTGCATCAGGCGGATTAGCCGAAGGAGCCACGGGTGGCAGTAGCTCACCCACTGCAACCAGAAGGAAAGCAGCTCATGCAAGACACCAGCCCGTGTTGGACCTCACTGTGTTCAGAGTGCCTGGGTTGGACCTCAAGGTAGGTGTATAATCACACTATTATGTGTTAAGGTGAATGCTCCAGGGTAGCCCGCGAAATTCAAATTTTCTTCTTGCAGGTCAGTGTCAGGTTGTATCTTACTCAAAATTTGATTCCCGGCCGTAGCAAGTATGTATATAAAGAATTATAATCATTAAAATCTATATACATCTCTCTCAGTTAGAATTGATACCAAATGTTATGATTTCATGAAGTACTTACCATCAATTCTAACTGAGAGAAAATTTGAATTTCGCGGGCTACCCTAGAGCTTCCACCTTAAGAAAAAGTAGTATATAAGCTATAACATATTGTAAATAAATCAGATTTGAATTTTATATTCTTATCTCATTACCCCTCACTGTGGCCAAGACACCTTTACCCATCTATGATCGGTGAGTCTGCGGGACTGGCAGTGAGTGCACCCTTCCCGAACCTGGAATTCCTGTCCACTATCCGTCTGTAACCTTAGGTCGCATGGTGCAGACTTCCTGAAATTATCTATACATTTATTTATCACATACTAAGTATATGATAGGTTAGGGATATAGGGCTGATAGGTCTTAGGGTCCTAGGGACTGTTAGGCTGGTAGGTCAGAATAGGTCCTTAACTTGTCGTATATTTTCATGTACAGTCACACCCTTAACACTACTGCGGCCGTACCTACCTGACGTGTGTTGCGGTGGGCGTACAGTATGTGTCCGTTACTTTTATTCTGTCATTTGGATATTTATATACATAGAAACCTGCCTAGATTATTTTTTTATGATTATTATCGATAGGCTCACGTTTGCCCTCTATCTCACCTGATGGTAAGCGATGATGTGCTCGACAATGGATCACGCTTGCCTAGAAGAAACGTGATTGTAGATTTTTTCATTAAAGTAACCATTTGAAACAATAGAACAGGTTGGAAACATTTAGCTGCTTCGAGAAAGACTGAAGTCATAAAGACTTTAGCAACACCTTCGTAGCGGTGTGATACAAACTAGACGAGAACCTACATACTCAAACACTAACTTGTGTGTTTAAATCCTCTGAGTCAACAACACAACATTTTTTTTTGGGGGTGGGAAAGCTTCAAATGAACTTCTCCCGCTCTGGGTGGAGCAGGAGGGCGTGTCAGACTCTTACTGACTAAAATCCACCCTTTTCCTTCAGCTGCTTGTGCCAGGGCAAGGTGACATTTTCGATCACTCCCGCGACTATGATGAACAGATCACATACTGGGCTTATGTTCAAAAAGAACATGATGAACAGCTCACATACTGGGCTTAAGTTAAAAAAAAACATGATGAACAGATCACATATTGGGCTTATGTTCAAAAAGAACATGATGAACAGCTCACATACTGGGCTTAAGTTAAAAAAAAAACATGATGAACAGATCACATACTGGGCTTATGTTCAAAAAGAACATGATGAACAGATCACATACTGGGCTTATCTTCACAAAAGCCATAAGTCTATCTACAAAATATTCTTCAACAGGTCCACTATGAATCAAAAACCCTGCCCGAAGAGGCGAACTCCCCCGCCACAGTGCCGGCCCTGGGCGCGCTGGGCTCGCTGAACCTCAACGTGGGCGCGCGCAAGGTGGGCATCAAGAAGGCGGCGCTGTTCGCCTGGATCACGCTGCAGAGCATCCCCGAGGAGACCATCATCTCCCCTCATATCCTGGAGTTCCTGGAACAGACCCTGGAACCGATACCTACTAAGGCTTCGTTTTCGACGCCGACGCCGGGTGAGTTATTGCAGTTTTGTATTAAAAAAAACGGCCAAGTGCGTGTCGGACTTCGCAAATTTAGGGTTCCATACCAAATGTATTTTTGACTTATTTGTATGGCTTTGGGCCAACAAGATGCTTATACTGTGAAAATTTGAAGACTAGCTCCAACCGTTTGACTGTAAATCCTGTGTGACAGACGGACACATGAGTGACAGCGATAGGGTTCCGTTTGGACCATTCAGGTATGGAACCCTAAAAAAAATTTGTTCCCTTTAGTACACAGATCAGGCTGGCAATAATGAAAAAGATTGTAGATGTCATAAATTTCAGAATATATTTATTTTTGTGGTTCATCATCATCAGCCTTTTAATGTGACAGCTGGGGCACAGGCCTCCTCTCTGTGAGAGGGTGTGGGCCGTAATCCACCACGCGGGCCCAATGCGGGTTGGTGGATGTCTCATGTTTTCGAATTTTTGGTTCTAGGACATGCCAGTTTCCTCACAATGTTTTCCTTTATTCCAATATTTTACAAAAATTAAAACACCTGCCTGGGTTGGAACTCACGGCCCCACAACTTGTAAGCCGCGGCCGTTACCACTGGGCGATCACTACTTGTTTTTAGGGTTACGTACCCAAAGGGTAACCAACGGGACGCCATTACTAAGACTCCGCTGTCCGTCTGTCTGTCAGCGGGCCGTATCTCAATAGGTAGACAGTTGCAATTTTCACAGAATATGTATTTCTGTTGCCGCTATAACTACAAATAATAAAATTCGTACGGAACCCTTCGTGTGCGAGGTAAATTCACACTTAACCGGTTTTATTTAGTTAAAATTAGCCAAACTCTGATCCACTGTACAACTATAAAGTTGCTTGTTGTGAGATTTGTTGGGTGGACAATACATCTTGCTGATCCTAACTGACTCCATATCGGATTGTACGGTGATTTTCGGCACAGTAATTATGCGTTTGCTTATTGGAAGTACTTCGGATGAGTACACGAATGAAACACCATGTCTAGGAAAATGCAATAGTTAATTTATCACCAAAAATATTTGCTTAAGTACAACATTTCACACAAAAGTCATGAAAAAGCAACCACTACCGAACTAACATGTATTCCTATTAAAGTGCATCATAATAAATAAAAACGTTAAATTTCGTTAAAATAAATTAAAAGCCAAAAAAGGATCATGACTTAATAATATGCAGTCTTCTATGTTAATTAATTGTTATTACGTCAATGCGCGACAGTAAATAATTTAATCCACCCAATAGCAATGAAACGCGACTTACGAGGAAAAGCCATAAATATGGGTGACCATCTCGCTGGCTCACTTGTAGTCGATACCGCGATGTTGTGCGGCGCGCGCGCATGTGGTGCGCGATGCCACGACTGCTTTACCGTCACTCTACGAGAGCCACCGACCTCGCGATGCTTCAAACGGTAGGTCAACGTACATAAACCTACACCCTTGTCTCATGGGGTAGGCAGAAAATACAAGACCACCTGGAACGATCCGTACACACTCCTTTTTCTTCGTATATGTTCATATTTCTTCTACATTTTTTAATAGCGATCTTCCCCCGGCTGCGCACGAGTGCATTTTTTTTTAATATTCTGTACTTTTCTTTCATTATAACCTTGTCCTGACAATAAAATTATGGACATGACAAAAATTGAATTAGCCAAATAGGTGCAACCGTTCTGAAGTGATGCGCTTACATACATTCGGCAATTGATTTATAAAAGAGTAGCACTTCGCCCGCGTGGATTTCAAAATTTTATAGCCTATGACACTCACAAATAACTTGGCTTTCTATTGGTAAAAGAATTTGTAAAATCGGTTCAGTAGATCCTACAACCTCACAAGCTTTATCTCTTTATAATATTAGTATAGAAGAAGATTAAGTAATATAATAATTCACAATCTGCACTGCTTTGATTGAGTGACTAGAAAATTATGTATGCACGCTCATGATTCTTAATCTATAATCTATTCTTGGAGGGACACTGATTTCTAAGATACAAGCATCTGCCTATTTTTGAAGTCTGTGTTTCATTTTTTAGTAATTTTAGCCTTGATCTTTGTAGGTGATGACTTTAAACTGTTTTATGCAGCTTTGATGAATTATTAGTTTTGTCTTGTCTTTAAATACTTCTGGTAATAAAAACAGGCACGCTGGTTGTAGTACTACGCACCTGGCCTTTCTGAAGAATAAGATCTGTGTACCCACGGAAAAAAAAACAAGTGGAAGTGCCCAAGCAACTATCTAGCGCGTGTCACAAATAAGCTTTTCGTCAAAATTGAATTTATTGTTCATACAAAATTAAGACTTATTACAACTGACGAAGATTGTTATTATTTTACATATTTTGCCGCATAATTGTGATACACACCGGATAGCTACGTGGGCACTTCCACTTGTTTTTAGGGTTCCATACCCGAAGGGTCCAAACGGAGCGCTATTGTTGTCACTCACGTGTCCGTCTGTCCGTCTGTCGTCTATCACAACATATTATTACGAAGAATTTTTTAACTTTCCATTGACCTATGAACTTTAAATTTGGTGACAATATTTGCCATAACGTATACTTTACTAACAAATACCAATATTTGGTACGGAACCCTTAATGTGCGAAATCCGATACGCACTTGGCCAGTTTTTTTTTCTATACCGTTTGTGTAGGTACCTATGTCCTTTTAGGGCGAGCCCGGCCGTTTCCACTCATGTCTACCTTGTAAATGCCTTTTTAACCGACTTCGAAAAAGGAAGGGGCTCTATGTTCGACTGTATGTTTTTTTTTTTTTTATGTATGTTACCGATTTTTCTGTCAATTGAGGACCGATTTTCAAAATTCTTTTTTTATCCGAAAGAATATACTCCCGAGGTGGTCCCATATAAATTTTATAGAAATTGCTTCAGCGCTTTTTGTAAAACTGAACTAAAACGAAAAATACGTATACCTCGATAACGTTCTGATGTTCCCCAATTACGACAATGTTTAAATTCTTAGTGAATTTTTTTTTTCGGAATTCTGTTGTTTTTTTTTGTAAAAAAGTTTTTTTTGTTAGTAGCGTTTCGTTAATGTCACGTCACATCGTCAACTTATAACAATTACGTAACGTACGGGTTAAATTGTTTTACTGCTTAATGACTGGATATCGAAGTTCGTTGGGGAATGGGCTGTATGACGATTATAAGTTAATAGTTCTTTTTTTTAAACAAGTTTTTAAATTCATACACTAAATTAACCGTTGAAGAGTTTCTCTATCTGTAGCTAATCCTGAATGTCGATTCAGGTCATGCTTACCATAAAAATGCATTTTCATCGAAACTTTATCACCACGTCAAAATTCAAGTTCGTAAGATTAGAGGAAGTGGTTCTTGTTCAGCTTGCTAGATTCCCGAACCCGAACCAACAAACATTGCAATTAAAGTTTGTAATAAAAATGGCATTAATCTCTTGTTTACCGGTTACGTATGACGCATGTTAAGGCTATTTTTTCCTTGTAACAGCTCAAAAATGTCAGATTTAATAACATTATTAATTGGCATAGGTGTTGTGATCACCGCTAATATTAGTTTTTGAGGTTTTGTTGTTCATACAATTTGATCATTATTCTCTCGTGTAATTTATTCGAATAAATTAAGGATGGATTGCTAAAACTTCGAGTACACCTCGTGCCAATTAATAAGTAATAATAAGTTATTAAATCTATGTAGGTGACTTTACTTATATCAGTGGGCTCTGAGAGTTACTTGACAATATTTTGAAATTTTATTTTCGCTAATATCATAAAACCTTATGACAGGGCCTGCAAGGAATTTGAAAAATAGGTATTTGAAGAATCTACTGCTTTCGTGCTGTCTCAAGCCTTACCCCGTAAAGTGCGATAGGGAAAGCTGCAGCTCAGACCGATTTTATTCCCTTTGTCGCCTCGAAAACTGAGCCCATTCAATTATTTTTGGCATAAAAAATCTATGAGAGAGTGTGTCTAGGTTCCTATTAAATATTTTATATTAAAAACTTTTCGAATTTGTCTGTTAGTCCTCTAGTCACGGCGGTAAAAATGAGCCATTTTTTGTAATTTTTGGAGGGTCATATTTTCTTTACTTATTAGTGTCTGAAAAAAAAGAAATGACAGGGACAAGTCTACAGCAGACCATGACTATGAAAAAAAATGATTGCTCTAGAGGCATTATTCAGGAAGAAAAAAGGGGAATACAATTGTATGGAGAATCGCAGCCTGTGTTCCCTCTTAACTACTTTATATTTAACACACAAACTTTACATAGAGTTTAGGTGAGAGGTAGCGGTCTAAATATACTCCGTCCGCAGGTCGGCCACAGTAAAGACAACCTCCACAGGTGGGGGTTCTCGGATAGCTCCAAATCTTTGGTTTTTATGCGGCGTCTCACGGCAGACCATGGCCCACCTCTCATCTTGCACCGCATGCCTTGTCGGCTATACAGGCGGCATCAGCGAATGCTGTCGCCATGACTGAATACTGGGTCAAACATTATATTTTTAAACACCTCATGCCCGTATGCCCTGAAGGGGGCATGCAGACAGAGGGGCACATGCACAAACTTTAATACCCCACTATTCGCAAGTTATATTTAAGTCCAAAGCGGAATAACACTCCAACATTATGTTACATATATCTTATACCCCCTGGATTTTACCAGTGCCACTAACACTGAGTTAATAACTTATTATTACTCACTAATTGACACTACTTTCAGATTGATCGACTTAGTCTGTTTATTTCTTAGGTTTTTTTGAGAAGTGTCCGTTACAAAAGTTATTTTGAATACTAGCTGATGCAGCAAAAGTTGTTCTGCGATTAAAAAATGGGGGGGTGGGGGTAAGAGGGTGAAAAATACTTCACGATCTATTCACATATCTACCAAATATACAAAAAAAAAAAAACATTAAAATCGGTCGTTCCGTTTCGGAGGAGGGCAACCACAGACACTGTGACACGAGATCTTTATTTTCGAGTATTAATCCGCGGTTTTATCTCTATGGTTGCCTAGTCAACTCACATTTTAATCACTATAAAATAATTAAGTCTCGACTTTATCAAATTATTTCCTGCACGTGAACCGTACACTTATTAAAATATTATTGGATTCCACACGTGTTTGTGTGTAATTTGCTGTTATATAGCCTGGTGATAATAAATAAGACCATATAATAATAACTAATAATACTGTTAAAGGGTAACACAGGATTTTTTCAAAAACCTACTTCAGGCACCAGTCTCTTTCAATAGTGGAATATAGCATTACTCACAAACATTGTTAATTTTTAAGCAAAATTTAGTTTAAAGTACACTCTCACAGAGAGGAGGCCTGTGTCCCAGCAGTGGGGACATTAAAAGGCTGATGATGATGATGATGATATTGGGAAGAGAGAATAAATTAATTAATTGAATTTATAAAACCCACTAACTATATGCTTCGTTCAAATACTGATTACCGGATCCTGAATTCAAGATAGCATTACGTCTCATCCATCAAATTCAGCTGTGTATAAGACAGAACCTCCTTCAAATGATTAGTCAGGACTTTACCACCCATATCTAGATCCTTCTTTTAGGTAGAAAATTTTTGAATTAAGAACTTGCTAATCAGTGTTCTTTTTAATAAATATGGTCCATTGTTTCGAAATCAAACTTAACTCTTTCGTTCAATACAAAGTTACCAACTAATAATGATCACCAGACGTGGTTTAAAGCCTCAGCCAAACTTACGCGCTAATAGCGGCCATTAATAGGAATTTAGGTCATACTTGTAGATGTTGGCAAACCAATACGTTTCGCGTTGGGATGCATTCAGCAACCATCTAAATTCAAATGAAACCTTTTTCCTCTAGAAGCGGAAAGCGGTTCCCGCTCCCGTTCCGTGGAAGGTGCATCGTACGGGCAATACGTGTACGCGTCGTTCCCCGTGGACGTGATCGTGCACTTCCACATGCAGCCCAGCACTTTTCGCTTCAGCTGCCTGCCCGCCTCGCGCGTGGAGTGCCTGCTGCAGCTGCCCAGCCTGCAGATCGTGTTCAGCTCCAAGCGGGCGAGCGACGAGTGAGTACACACACACACACCCACACACATACACACCCTTACTTAACTGCAGAACATCATGGAAGAGCAGTCAGAAGACGAGACGGCTATCAAAATGGTGTATTAACGACGAAAGAAATTCGAATAGGACTTCATTAGCACAGCACTACGCAATGTCTATGGTAATCTTAGACTAACGTCATCAGACTAACTGGAACGAAGATCTTCGCATTGCGGCTGGTGGAAGCTGGATGAGAATAGTCAAAGATCAAATTAAATGACATGTGTTTTTAGAGGTCTATGTCCAGTACTACTAGGCTGACAACGATTTCGAAATCTTCGGCGATTATCCACCAACATTATGTTTCCGTATAAAACCTTTTGTTATTTATTAACCCATACACCACTCCACAGAGAAATGGAGCCAGCAGTAGCGATGGGCGGGCTCAGCGTCACGGGTTGCCTGGCCGACTTCTCCGTGAATATGTTCCACCCGTACGGCGGCAAGAAGTCCAGTCTCAAGGAGGCGCAGTGGTCCCCTCTCTCTGACACCGAGAGGAAGGATTCCTTGAGTATCAACGTGGAGTTTGTCAAGTTCCACCTGTCCAGGTCCAGAAAGCTGGACTTCCAGACGGAGCAGGATCAGTCGAAGGCTACTGTGAGGTTTTCAAGTGAGTGTTATTTTACTCGGTATAACTAATTTTTGCCCGCGGCTTCGCCCGTGTTAAAGTCTTAAGTTATCTCAAGGGAACGTACTCGTGACTTCCTTCTCTAAGATCCATTCTATCTCATTATACCTTACTAGCTGCGCCCCGCGGTTTCACCTGCGTAGACTGGGATAAAAATATATAGTAGCCTATGTGTTAATCCAGGGTATAAGCTATCTACATACCAAATTTCATCCAAATCGGTACAGCCGTTTGAGCGTGAAGAAGTAACAAACATACAAACACTCACAAACTTTCACATTTATAATATTAGTAGGTTTAATTAAGTATGGATAGAATCCAGACTGCTTCATTTGTAATATTGATTCAACTTGCCGTTATTTCGAAACCGTATTCTCAGGCATGCAAATTAAATAAATAATAATAATTGAAGGTTGTCGATATGTGGAATGTGGACTCGGCTGTCATTGTGCCGATAGTCGTAACCGCCAATGGCCTGATGGCCAAAAGCCTCGACGACCACCTGTCGAAGCTGTCGTTGGGCGGTTGGATCAAGGGCCTGATACAGAAGGCAATACTTCTCGATACGGCTCGCATTGTGAGGAGGTTCCTGTCTCTGGAGCCCTAACCACCGGTAGCTTGGACCCTGCTCCTAATACCGGCGGACTACTATTTTTTATATTTTTAAATCTTTTTTAGATGTTTTCTTTTAAAAATGTAAATTATATGTGTAAAAATAAATAAACGAAATAATAATTAAATGTCGACAAGGAAATAATAAACCATATTCGATGTAAAACTTATAATATAGATTTTTTAAGGCATCTATGAGGCTTCGTCTATTTATAAACTTGAAATATTATTTATTATTCAAACACTTGAATTTTAATTGATACACCGTCGTATCTGGAAACTAATAATAGCTGTATTAGGGCGTTATATTATAAATAGTAATAAATGTAATTTTTCCTTGTCCAGCGATTGTGGATGTGGGCTCAGCGTGGTTCAAGTACGACATGCGGCGGTTGGGTGAGATCCTCGCCTTCCCCAAGGCGTGGTACAGGCGGACCATCGTGCGGCGCATGTTCTTGGGAGACCTCAGCTTGCACGACACGCGCGATCATGGGTAAGAACAAACTATTCTTATTAAGTTTTTAGGGAACCGTACTCGAAGGCTCCAAACGGAGTCCTATTGCTGTCACTCACGTCTCTGTCTGTCCGTCGTCTGTCACAAAATTTTGTTCCGAAGAATTTTTTAATAAGTATGGTTATTTATAAATAGTATGCCCTAATAAGTATGGCTTTGCAATGGAATTTGAACTATGTGGTATATGATATAGAGTTTGTTGTTGATACTAAATTTGATAATTGTCTGAAGTACGAAATGCAAATAATTTACAATTATTTTTAAGCTCGACACAAATAGCTACAAATAGTACTACTTTTTTTTGTGGTGTAGGAAATCATCCAATGACATCTCCCGCTCTGGGTGGAGCGGAAGGGCGTGTCAGACTCTTACTGACTAAAACCCACCCCTGTTCCTTGCCTGCCCTGAGTACCCAGGGGCGAGGTAACTCTGTTTCGAATTTATCCTCAACCCCTGGGCAGGTACCGGCCATGACGGGCCCCGTAATTATTGCTGATATCTCTTGTTCGTCGCGCGTGGAACACTACGCGCCGTCGACTCTCGGGCCTGGTGCTGATCGGACGGCGAGCTACCCATTGTTCGCCGTCCGCAGGCCCGGGTAAAAAAGTACCACTTGATCAAGTATTCCACGCGATGCATATTAAGTTGATTTGTAATAATAATGTCCTAATTATGTGTTGCTGGCATTGGAATTATTATAATTAAAGTTTTAGGTATATGAGACTCAACTCAACTCAAAGCATTTATTTCAAATAAATCATTTACAGGCACTTTTGACTTATCAAGTCGGTCAGTCAAAAAGATGAAACTAATTGCACATTCCAAAGCGTAGATCTCTATGGAGAAGAACGTGCAAGAAACTCCATGAACACGCTTTTTAACCATGTCATGTGTTACAAACATTTTGGTTACATTTTTCTTATTGCTTCTAATAAGCGAGACAATGTAAAATAATAAGAAATAAAAACCCGGCCAAGTACGTGTCGGTCTTCGCACGTTTAGGTTTGCTATTTCTAGTATTAAAATGATTTATTTGAATAAATAAAGACTCTAAATTAAACATATTTTGTATGCTGAGATTATCCGTCTTGTTCTCAGGCCATCAAGCAGCAATGCTCCAGTATCACCGGTACTGCCGCAGAGAGAGAAAACAAAGACTATTCCAGAACACCAAAAATCTAAAGGTAAATATATAGATTTAATAAGTAACTTATTTAATAGAAACCGTGGTCACAAGATATTGACAGTATCGGTGTATCATCATCAGCCTTTTAATGTCCCCACTGCTGGGGCACAGGCCTCCTCTCTGTGAGAGGGTGTGGGTATAACCTCTATACTGGTGATCCTGGACTATGAACAACGTCAGCGCACCCTTCGTGCAGTTGAGTAGCTAAGCTGGAGTCAGCATGACGTCATCATCCTCACCTCAAGCTCTTGAGCAGCCATTGATTTAACTTGCTATGTCGTTGTGTACAGAAAGCAGCAAGGCGTCGGCGCCGGCGATGGGCGCGGCGTGGGAGACGCTGGTGCTGTTCGCCGTCAACTTCACCAAGCTCAACGTGCACATGAATATGGGCAACGTTATGGGCAATGTCAGGTTAGAACACACATTTTGTTGCTAGTTTAATAACTCATCATAGTACTCTTTTTAGGGCTCCGTACCCGTTATTATTGTCACTCACGTGTCCGTAAGTCACAATTTTTTGGTCCGAAGATTTTTTTTAACTTTCTATTGACCTATGAACTTAAATGCGCTATGCTTAAATGTGCGAAGTTCGACCGTTTGGGCCCTTTCGGTACGGTATCCTAAAAAATACAGATGTATCCTTTTCTTCCCAAACTTTACAAATATGAGGTTGTATTGTATGTCAGGCTGGTTTCCGCAAATCTACGTCCTAAACGCGTATTTTGCGTACGTACAAATATGAGCTGTATTATAAAGACGAAGGGCCGGGCTACGGCGTAGCTGCTCTGTAGCTCGCACTGCGCTACGAGTGAGCTGCGTGTACGCAACGTAGCGTTTTGGGCGTGGCTTATCCGGGAATACCGCTGCTATATTGCGTGTTCACTTCTAATACTATTAAGTCCTTAAGTTAGATTATCAAAAAATATTGGACACGTATGTTTTGCTTTACCAAACCAATAAAAAATTACAAAGATAAAATGCATCAAAGTACAAGTGGAGAGAGAAACTACTCTGTTCTTCTTGAATCGCTTGTAGTTATGTTAAGCGTATGGAGAAGTGTTATCCCAGATTGTTATATTTGTATTTCATGTATCTATTTACTGTATTAGGTATATATTTATGTAAGTATATAGGGTGACTGGTAATTAGTGACCGATACTTAAATACGTGATTGTACTCATGATAACAAACAACTTTCCCAAAGAAAGATTTTCTTTTTACTCATTCAATTTTATCACACTATCACAACAGCCCTATGAAATTTGCGGGCGCGCGCCCGTGACCTATCAGCTGTTAGCCGCGTGCCGCCGTTCTTTCTTTGGGAAAGTTGTTTGTTATCATGAGTACAATCACTGGTTTAAGTATCGGTCGGTCGGTCGGTATATATAGGGTGACTGGTAATTAGTGACCCTGGTGGTAATGAGTAACAACAACATAAGATATATATATATATGAGTAGCAATATATGTGTAGGTTTATTTGATACCTTAGTATAGGACATCTCGTATTCTTTTTTCTGTTTCTTACACACTTTTGTCTACATTTCTTTCTCACTTCTATCGCAGGTCTGCTGGTAGAAATTTCTTAAGAAATAAGCAGTTCCTTTGTACTATATTTATAATTATGTTTATTGTTACTGTGTCTTTGTGTGTACATAAATGATTAAATAAATAAATAGTTTTTGTCGTCTCAGTGTTGATTTCTGACATTAATATTTGTGTTATTTTATCAGTTGGCAGTCCCGCGACTTCAACTGCACGGGCCGGCTCAGCATCGGCAGCACCGGGCACCGCAACATGCTGGTGGGCGTGGCGCTGGCCAGCTCGGAGCTGGACGCGCGCGGCGGCATCGTCGGCGGCGCCATCTCGCTCTCCTCCATCGACACCTATGGTATGATCAAACAATAATTTTCCATCTTGTGTATGTGAGTTTACATGTTTGTGAACGGGCACGTTACAGGAATAATGCCTAGTGTGGGCCAACGTTCAAAAAAGAACACCTAACTCTTAGTTAATTAAACCTTGACCTAGGTTGACAGTTTCCAACTGGTTTTAAAGCATAAATGGATGTTGATGTTCGCATTTATCGCAATTTTTTAATTAGATCTTTGTCCTCTAACCCCGCATGACATGATAACATGCTGTTGTACTCACAAAGATTATTTCTTAGTGTGTTATTATTTAAATTTAGGGTCTCCAACAGATTCTGATAAATTTATAAGAATAGGGGATATTAGTGCGTGTTTCCAACTCGACGCCATATTCTTTACTATATAACTTGGTTCAATGGTCAAATATTGACATCATCATCAGCCTTTTAACGTCCCCACTGCTAGGGCACAGGCCTCCTCTCTGTTAGAGGGTGTGGGCCATAATCCACCACGCGGGCCCAATGCGGGTTGGTGGATGTCACATATCTTCGAATTTTTGGTTCTGGGACATGCCGATTTCCTCGCGATGTTTTCCTTCACCGTTTTGAGAGCAGTCGTGATGAAATAACTTACACAAAGTAAAGCGCCTGCCTGAGTTTGAACTCACGACCTACAACTTGTAAGTCGCGGATGTTACCACTGGGCCAACATTGACATATTGGATAGATTCAACAGTTTTGCTATCATACTGACTTTATTTCGATCAAGTTGAATTCATCTCAAACAAAATTTGCGTGATCACACACTCTTACAATAAAATAAAAACCTTGCACTCTTGCCCCGCAGTTCACATAGAAGAAGAAGCCGGCTGCAACCCTGGCCATGTCTGTGGGGTCCGGCTGGCCGCGCTGGAGCTGCGGCTGGAGTACATGGGCACCCCAGTGCTCATGGCGAGGGTGTCCCGGCTGCAGGCTGCTCTGAGAGACGAGTGGCTGGCCCGGAACAGGCATCCTGCTCATCATCCGCACAGACCTACTTCCAGGTAAGGGTGGAAATACAGTTGGAGTACATCGGCACCCTATTACTCATAGCGAGGGTGTACTTCCAGGTAAGCTGATGAAGATAAAGACTGTTTTGTGTCGAGCTTCTGTTGTTGTTCTGTGTTGTAAAGGCTTTTGTCTCGCTACTAATTAAGTAAATATTTGTTACATTTGGTCGAAAAAATAATATTGGATTTTTTCTTCTTCATTTCCTTAATGTAACTTGCTGTTTTGACCAAACAATAAAGCAATTTTTATATATGTGAAATATCACCTTAGTATGATAAAATTGAAGTCAAGTAAAGTAATACTAAATTATAACAAATAACGTTTTCGTTTTTTCATATTTTTGACCAGGCTATAATCATTATCATAATTTTGTAACGACAAAATTGCGTATGCGCAATGTGCTAGTTAGGTAAGCACCGTGCACAAATGTATACTGCTAAACTAACCCGCACGATCTCTCACTAGCTTCCAAGAAGATCAAGAACTGGACGACGGGTAAGCCATAAGGACCTATTTTTAACAGACTTCAAAAAGAAGGAGGTTATCAATTCGAATGTTTTTTTTTTTATGTAAAAAAAAAATTGTGAGCGCACCCACGATACAGGAGTAAGTAATTCCTAATGAGGGGCAACGTATTTTTAATTTAAAAAAAAAAAAAACTTGCCAGCCCGCGCGCCATGAACGCTCTTAAATAAAGTTTCTTGACTGTCTGTTTATATGATCGTTTTGTATTTATCAACTGCATAAAGTATTTTGGATCCTTCAAGGTTTATAAAAAACTTTTTAAGCTTATTTGTAGTAAAAAAATCTCGTTTTATGAATTCATAAAAACCATGCAAAGCAGAGGCTGAAACGATAGAAATTCACCACAGACTGGTGGTAAAATGACATATGAGTCAATCAATCTGCCTAGCCTTTCCTCAACATCTTGAGGTCGGCTTCCAGTCTAACCGGATGCAGCTGAATACCAGTATTTTACATGGAGCGACTGCCTATCTGACCTCCACGACCCAGTTACTGGGTAATACAATACCCCTTGGTAAGACTGAAAACACGACATATGAGTACCTAATGAAAAAAAAAACAACCGAATTGAGAACTTCCTCTTTTTTTTTTGAAGTTTATAAAATAGTTCCTTATAAATACTTTGCAGTTAGCGCTAAACACATAACATTATCTAACCCCCTATACTTCCTCGCAGGCCAGCAATAATCCTGACACATGGCACACTAAGCTGGCACCAGCTGCAGATCCTAATGTCCCGGAGTACCACCCCAGACCTGCTGAAGATGCAGCTGAAGCTTGAGGAGTTCTTCACGCAGCAGTTCAAGTCTAGCAAGCGGGTGTTCAGCTCGCTGCACCCGAATTATACTAATGCGAGGAGAGATAGGCGGGAACGTGAGTATCACTACATATTAGAAAATAAAGTCCCCCGCCGCGTCTGTCTGTCTGCCTGTTCGCGATAAACTCAGAAACTACTGAACGGATTTTCATGTGATTTTAACCAATAGACAGAGTCATTCATGAGGAAGTTTAGGTTTATAAATTGTACACGTACGAAACTGGAGCGGGTCGCTAGTATTCTTATGATATCAAGCTTATATTCATCGAAGAGTAAGGTATAAGCGTGTCCTACCAAGGTTACCGACATAGCCCGAAGAATTGCCAAACTGAAGTGGCAGTGGGCAGGGCACATTGCTCGCAGAACAGATGACCATGTACCGGAAGACGCTTCGGCGCGACCTCCCACAAGGTGGACCGATGACCTGGTGAGGGTCGCGGGTAGCCGATGGATGCGAGACGCACAGGATTGGTCGTTGTGGCGACACTTGTGGGATGCCTATGTCCAGCAGTGGACGTCTTTCGGCTGAAATGATGATGATGAGGATGTGCCCTACCTACGCTTCCTCATCATGTAAGCAGTTGCAATTTTAAAACTTTTCGCCACTTGTGTGTCTCTCATTAAAAAGTAGGTCGCCCATCTATGCAATAATAGGTACAGTTGCTGAATGCAGTGGCACCTGTCCCCACCCTATCGATGACACGACTGGCCCCGTAATAAAGGATTTCATGGTGTGTCTGCCTGTATTTGTTTTTTGAAAACCTGGGCAAAACATTAAGTTTTGTCACAAGTCCATTGCGAAAATAATTTAGCAGTTACACATTAATCATCATTCATTTTGAACCAAGCATTGGATCTACTACTGTAAATTTGACCTGCTCTGCAAAGGTTTATGATATTCTCGATGAGGTTCTATGTAGACAAAAGATGAATAACTTTTTTTTTTGAGGGTTGGTAAGCATCAGATGACTTCTGCCACTCTGTGTGGAGCAGGAGTGCGTGTCAGACTTTTACTGACTAAAACCTACCCATGTTCCTTCAGTTTCCGTTGCCAGAGCCGCGGTGACTATTTCAAACACACCCGGGACCCTGGCAGGAGACTAATTTGTAATTGTATCCTAATTTTTCCTCCTATCCTCACACCATACACACAGCAGAACACTAGACAACACCACACATCCTCTTACACACCAGACACGTACATTCCCATCTCACACAAATAAGAGGACCTCATGCAAACACTGCACAAACTTTTTCCTTTTTGTTTTACTTTTTTCGTACAAGATATCTACAAATGTAAACATAATAATGTCTATTATATAAATGCATAATACTCGAGAGGTTTGGCGCTGATAGCCGAAATACAGGTTCTGCCTAGTTCGGCTACAGATGACTACACCACTTAATCTGACCTAATTTAGCCTGCTAAAATATTTTGTAATTAATGTCTAAATTTCTATAAATAAACATTATTATTATTATAATTTTTATACTGTTCCAGCCGCAGCGCCGCCGGCAGCCGAGGGCCAGGCGCCGCCGCCGGCCGCCGCCGAGCTGCGTCACCACCGCCACTGGCAGAAAGTGCTGCACCTAGTGTCTGGCATGCAGCTGTCCACGCTGCCTACTCCGCTACCTGCTAATGGTAAGATAATTATTAAAAAAAGTCTTAAATTTCTTACTGAAGAAAATATACAACAATCTTAAAAGAAGGCCCACAGGGGCTGCAATTCTCCATACAAATGTATTCCCCTTTTTTCTTCCTGAATAATGCCTCTAGAGCAATCATTTTTTTTTTAAATCACGGTCTGCTGTAAACACGCTCCTGTCATTTCCTTTTTTCAGCAACTAATAAGTAAAGAAAATATAACGCTCCAAAAATGACAAAAAATGGTCCATTTTAACCGTCGTGATTAGAGGACTGCTAAACTAATTGAATCGGCTCAGTTTTCGAGGAGAAAAAAAGGGGAATACGAAATGTCGATCTCGTCAAAAATTTTGTAATAAAATCGGTCTGAGCTGCAGATGTCCCATATCGCACTCTACGGGGGCAGGCTTGAGGCAGCACGATGGCAATAGTTTTTTCAAATTCCTCGCAGGCCCTGTTCCCCTTTTAATTATAAATGTAGTTCGGTTCAAAGTTAATGACGTGTGAAGATTGCATTTCCCTGCGCTGTACCCCACCCCTCAACACCGCTGTCACATGAATTTCCTACTGCACAGGGACCCGTGGCATTTTCCGATCCGCCACAAACTTTAATACTACCTGTACTACATTATAACACCGAATTTAATTTACTTATAAGCTAGTAAGAACCCTTCGTTGGTCGTAGGTAAAGGACTCCTCTCGGCTCGTTTTTGACCAATATTTCACCTGATATAAAAGGATAATGTGGGCGATAGTGAAGCACGCTTGTCTAGAAGAAAATTATTCATTCTTGACTTAAAGTCTCCCAGGTTATCGCTATCAGGAATCACAGACTCCGGCAGGGAATTCCTAAAACTTTAAAAGAGACTTGACCTCTGAGTTCCCTGACGGAGTCTGTGTTTCCTGATAGCTACAACCTGGAGGTCGTGAGTTAAACTCAAGAGTGAACAGGTTACTTCTAGGTAAGCGAGCTCCATCGTCGACCACATCATTGGTTACCATTAGGTGAGATAATGGTCAAGCGTGAGTCAAAAAAGTATGACTAGTTCCGTAAGTGTGTTTTTAGTCTTTAAAATATGTAAATATCAAGAAAAAGTATTATTTAGACAATTTTTATGTTTTTTTTTAGGCACTGTACTCGGCGGTACAATGGAGCTCCACGGCACTAACATATCACTAGCGTGCTTCCACGGCAACAGCTTCAAGTCAAAATCCTGGGCGCTTTTCAGTCTTAAGGATCCATGCATCAGCTTCGCGACTGAGGCGCAGCAGGTGGCTAGCGAAGAGGGTAAGGAATTTTCTATTTTTTTTTTTGTGTGTTATTAGAATGTTAGTACAAGGCCTTTTCAATTGTGATAAATTCATACTCTTCAGTTTTCCTAAACTATGAAAATAACAAGTATTTTTCGGGGTTTTGTTTGAAGTTGTGTTGGTCAGTCATACTACAAAAAAAAAGTTAAGTTTTAAGAACTTTCAAGTGATACATGCGAATTCTGATGAGATATGGTTCTGAAAAGTATATTTATGAAATTGATATGATTATTTAATTTTTATATCTGAAAAAAAAAGTCCTCCACTAGGAATTTCTCTGTATTGTGGGGGCGTTAACAAACATAGAATCTCACATACACTAACACGTTTTACTTAAAAAGAAAAGTATAATTTGTACCAGAGCGAAGTTGGGGCGGGTCGCTAGTTTAGAATATTTGTGTTTATCATTGGTTAAAAAAAAAATGGTATAATCCTTTTAATATTTTTTTGTGTACCGTACGCAGGTGTGGTGTAGTATGTAATACGTCGCCTGTTTATAATAGAGAGGAATGTATCAACTCCCGTGTATAACGTTCCGTGTGCAGGTTCGATGGAGGTGCACGTGGTGCAGAGCCTGACGGCCAGCCTGGGCGGGCTGGGCGCGGAGGGCTCGGGCGCCCGGGCGCACGTGTCCATGGCCACCGTGTGCCGCATGACTCGCGCACTGCTGTTCCCGCCGCAGTTCAAGACGCTCAAGGAGTGGTTCCACTACGCCTTCGCTAACAGTGAGATTGATGGTGAGCTCAACTTATTTACTTGTACATAAGCCTGCACAGAGAACAGTGGTGGTCCAGGGGTAACCGTGAGTTCACCAGACAGTCGCTTTACTTTGTATAAATTATTACATCACGACAGCTCTCAAAAACGGTGAAGGAAAACATCGTGAGGAAACCGGCATGTCCCAGAACCAAAAATTCGAAGACATGATAAATAAATGATAAATGATGTTTATTCAGTAAATAGGTTACAAGGAACACTTTTACACGTCAGTGTTTTTTTGTCAGTTTAAGCTAGATGAGGCCGGTGTTTCCTAGCTGACTACCCTGAGAAGAAACACCGAAACAAACTCAGAGGTCAAAGTCTCTTTTAGTGTTCAAATCCATACAATGTGGACTAGTTAGATCCTATGAGAACCATGTACGTTTATGTCTGGGATGAGCTTTATGAAGAAAGCAACACACGAATTCGAGTGGACCTGACCAGACAGTGCAAGCATTTGTCAGTCATCGCGAAGCTCAACTCAGAACTCTGAGGTGCTCAACGAACCGACGAACAATACCAAAGTAAGGACATTTGAGTAGGCCGCAAAAAATACTCAAACTGCCAGACAATCATAAAATCTACATGAATATAACGACATACATAGTTCTCGCATTCACATTATTCTATATGATTCTATATGAGGACCATGCAGCTTAGTGTCTGTAGTGGTCTTTTGAAGAAAGAACCAAACATATTTGAGTGGACCTGTCCAGTCAGTGCAAGCATTTGTCAATAGTCGAATAGCTCAACTTAAAAACCACTAAGGAGCTCAATGACATGACGAACAATACCAAAGAAAAGACATTTGGGTAGGCCGCAAAAGTACTCAAACTGTCAGACAACGTTGAAAATTACTGTAAAAAGGAGGAGAAAATAATAATAATAACCCACATAGTCCTCACGTTTACAATAATTAAGTAATCAAAAAAAAATAAAAATATAATACTTTACAAAGTAAATATTTGTGTCAAACAAAATAGTAATCATAATATGTCAATCAAAAAATAAAAATAAATATAATACTTAACAAAGTATTCAAGTCAAAAAAAAAATAATAATAATAAAATGTCAATAAAAAAATAAAATAAAAAATATAATGTGACATTCACCAATCCGCATTAGGCCCGCGTGGTGGATTACGGCTACACCCTCTCACAGAGAGGAGGCCTGTGCCCCAGCAGTGGGGACATTGAAAAGACTGATGATGAAGCTTGCACAGGCACTTTTTGATCATTAAAAGGACCGGCCTTCAACACATTGTATTATTTAAACTGTTTAAGTTCGTAACTACAAGTGACGCAAGAAACTCCTAAGCAATACATTATAAGAGTTCCGGTATCCGAAGGATCCAAACTGAACCCTGATACTGTCACTCACGTGGTGCGTCTGTATGTCCGTCGTCTATCACACAGGTTTTACAGGCAAACGGTTAGAGTTATAGTCTTCAAGTTTTCACAGTATAAGCATCTTGTTGACCCAAAGCCATACAAATAGTCAAAAATACATTTGATACGGAACCCTAAATGGACGCACGTATCAGATTTTTTTTGTAAAGTAAAATTAAAATACTTCTCTCCAGCAATCGAGCTGTTCCCATCCCTGGAGCGCGAGCCCACGGGCACCACGTCGTCGTCCGCCAGCGGTTCCAGCACCAACACCAACAGCACAGAGAGGAACAAGGCGGCGGCCGACAAACACGTGCGGGAGGTGATCTTCGCGCTGCCGTCGCTGCAGCTGCACCTCCGTACGCACCACCTGCAGGCACACACGCCGCCAACAGAGACTGGTCAGTACACATATACAAATACCCACTCGACTCATCACCATTCAACCTTATGTGCAATATGTTTGTTGCGTTCCCACAGACAAACCGTGAAAACGGTTTCGTGGGACATAGTTCATAAGTTATAATTCGAAAACTTTGTTTGTTTTTAATAAATAAATAATCTTTCTTCTGCCAGTCCCATATTACTTGGGTTCGGCGCAACACATTTTTTTGAAGTGTCACGCTCGGTTCGGTGACGCTGAATCGGGTATACTCGGCTCTAGTCGTCGTTTGATACAGTAGTACATATTTTAAAATAGAAATTTAAAAGTTGTGATCATAATTTCTTACGTTCTGGCCCGTCAACTGTCACGCAATCACTGATACCATTTTCTTTCATATCAAGAAAAATTATTTGTATCAAAAAGTAATAGAAACCAAAATCTGAAATAAAAAAAAAATCAAATCCGTTCAAAATTAAGTAAGTTAGAAACCTTTCAAATCCGGTGGAAGGGGAAACTGTCAAGTAACTGAAAAAGGATGCACACACTCACATGTGACGTCATCGCCATTAGGTTACGCAAGTACAAAAGAGATAGCGAGATGTCGCCACCACTCTTCCTTACACCATCCTTAAAATGCCAATTGCTGCTTTATTTAGTAACCAATTTTAATGCTGTTTTAAAAAAGGATTTCTTTTTAGTGTTATTTGTTGTTTCGTATAAAATATTGTACAAAATAAACACGAAAATCCTTTATTACATTTGCGCTAGGTTTTGTTAGGCCCGCTTGCATCACGAATTCGAATCAACAAAAACGAATTCGAATGACACTGTTCTGTTTCTGTCTATCGTTTCAAGATGATTAACGGAGCAAGCGAGCCTTCATCATCATCTTCCACAGCCCCCTTTGCCCATTGCTAAGCATAGGCACAGATATTTATTTTATTTATTTTATTTTATTTATATTAGGAAAACTTACAGCTAGACAGATACAGTAAGTAATAGTCTTAACAAATTACCAGATAAATCACTCCATACATAATTTTCAATACCTACTGCTATAATAGCCTACACCTTCGAGTCGCTAGACGAAAATGTACCTAACCTTACAAGCGTGAAGTGAGTTTTGCTTTTTTAGCTGCGCGCCGCCGCGTGGTATTTGTGAACTGCCAGGGCTGCTTCTTTCGATAAAGATGGCAGTAGGTATTTGTTGTTACACTTTATGAAATAAAATGCTTTTTAATATTTCAGCCTGTTAATAGATAAAATACGTCTGAAATAAAGATTTAAAAAAAAAAAACTTACAGGTGTTTTGTTTTTATAAATTTATAATGTTTGTTTTTTCTCTTATCGAAATTCACGATTGTTGATCTTTAATATAGAGAATATTCGGAATCCAACAAAACGTTTTATTATTCTTGCGGGAAACAAGGGCAGGGGGAGTTAAATGTCATATTTTTTTTAAATCGTGCTACCGGGCTTTTGTGTCATATTTTGTTCAAAGTTTTGAATAAATGTGGTCACTAGATCATAAGAATTCGAAACATAAATACGACAGGTCGACCGAAATATATGCGTGCCTACGTGCCTCGCGCCCCCCCCCCCCCCCCCCTATATAAAAAGTACTCTGTGCTCGCGTCTGTCGCAACCCACTGAAAAAAGGGTCGCAAGCGACCCGGTGGCCGGTAGGCAGCTAGCGCCTGTAAGTACATGGAGTGATATATCTGGTAATCTGTGGCATAGGCCTCTCCTTTCTCGTGCCAATTCCCACGCTCTTGTGCCAGTCTCAACGAACCCTAGTGATACTTTAAAACCTAAACTGTAATATTTGTTTCATGACAGATGAGAAGCCGGTAGTGGAGTGCAGTTTCATCACAGAGTTTGAAGACCACATATTTGTATCAGTGGATGCTGAGGCATTCCTGTTCTTGCACGACCTCATATCTTCTTATATCAAGGAGAAAGATCGAGTGGTGAGTTATGATTACACTACAATCCTTTCACATGTATTTAACCTCTGACAGCAACCAGTAAGGAGTTGACTAGTACGAATTGCGTTTGACCACTACCTCACCTGATGGTAAGCGATGATGTAGTCGACGATGAAGCACGGTTGCCTAGAAGTAACCTATCCACTCTTGACCTAAAGACCCCTATGTTGTAGCTATTAGGAAAAATAAACTTTGACAGGGAATTCCACTCCATAGCTGTACAAGTGAAGAGTTCCCAAAACTTTAAATTAGACCTTACCTCTTTTGGGGGGGGGGGAGGGGTGAGAAGTCATCCAATGACTTCTCCCGCTCTGGGTGGACTGTCAGACTCTTACTGACTAAAACCCACC
The DNA here is from genome assembly GCA_951329385.1 of Polia nebulosa. NCBI lineage: Eukaryota > Metazoa > Arthropoda > Insecta > Lepidoptera > Noctuidae > Polia > Polia nebulosa. The sequence goes on from OX589592.1 coordinate 32,952,019, forward strand.
CCTGTTCCTTCCCTGCCTGAGTGCCCAGGGGTGCGGTGACTCATGTTAAGAATTTATCCGCTACCCCTAGGCATGCAGGCACCGGCCACGATGGGTTCCGTCAGAGACCTTACCTCTGAGTTTGTTTCGGTGTTTCTTCTCAGGGTAGTCGGCTAGGAAACACTAGTCTCTTCTAGATAAAGTTGACAAACAAGATCGATGTGTAAAATTGTTATTTTTGATCAACTTACAAAATACATATAATTTATTCAAACAGCAACTTTACAGTAACGAGAATTAGGATCACTGTTCTGCAAAATCTATGATGAAATTGTAAATAAAAAGACTATGTTATTATGTTTTTTAGCTGTTGGTTTTACGGACAAAATTTCAAGGATTTCAAATTTCCTTGAACTGTGTAGTGTTTCGAGCTTGCCCAAATGTAGTTGTATTCCTGTACAGATGCCAGGCGGCGCACGAGCAGCCTGGGGGGACGCGGGCGGCACGCTGCGGGCGCGGCCTGAGGACTACCGGGACTATCGCTGCGTCACGTGGCATCTGGAGCCTACCGTCAGGTATGATACGATACAAGTGTTAACTTAACCTTAAAGAAATATTTATAATAAAATACGTCACAGGGGGGCGTCATTACGTCATTCGCGTGATAGGTACTTTGCTGAAAACCAGCGCTGTTGACGATAAGTTCGCCTGAAGTCGCAGTATTTTTGCTGAGCAACGACCTGTTCTTGCACGGATGCGACGCACAGCTCAATTTGTTCGTGTTTGTTAAGAGATTAGTCTAGTTGTTTTTCCACTTTCACCAACTGTTTTTTTTTGTGTTTCGTTTTGATGGTCTGTTTGTTGTCATTTGCCAGTGTCGCAGTACAGATTACATAGTATTACGCAATATATGTATTGTCTTTGGTTGTTGGCGGACTCTGACATTAGGCAATGAACAGAAGACTTACATTGATTGAATACGAGGCTTTTACCATTCATGTATGTTTACGTTATTTAATCCATTTTTCTGCAATGTGCGTTAAATCTGTGCAGAATAAATTATTTTTCTTTCTTTCTTTTCTTTCTTAGCATGTCAATAGCGGTCATATATCTATACTAGGTGACGGTGAGGTGGCGTTCAAAACACTGAAAGGGGTGAAAGTACTCATAAATACCAGCAACTTTTACTATGGGGCCAACTTTGTAACTCGACTAAAAAAAACCTGCTGTTCCATACATTTTGATAGAGTAGGGGTTGGCAATTTGTATGGAACAGCATTTTTTTAGTGGAGTTACAAAGTTGGTCCCATAGTAAAAGTTGCTCGTATTCAAGAGTACTTTCACCCCTAAGTGTTTTAAATGATTAAAAAATCACCTTGTATTTACTACATGGGCAACGAGGATGATTCTTGGATACAAAAATAAATAATAATCCCTGCCTAGCCTTTTCCCAACCATCTTGGGGTCGGCTTCCAGTCTAACCGGATGCAGCTGAATACCAATATTTTACATGGAGCGACTGCCTATCTGACCTCCACAACCCAGTTACTGGGTAATACAATACCCTTTGGTCTGACTGGATGTTAGACTTTCAGGCTTTGACGACCCGTAACGACTGTCAAAGATCCACGATTGACAGCCGGAACCAACGGGTTAACGTGTTTTCCGAGGCACGGTGGAGTCTCGATATCACCCATCCATGGACCAACCCCGGCAAGCGTAGCTTAACCTGATGGATCGACCCATGCGACTGTTATTACTTTAGCCAATAAATAATAATATTTATCAAAAAATATTGGACACGCATTTTTTGCTTTACCAATTCAATTCAAAATGATAAAGATAAGCGCATCGAAGTTCAGTTGTGGGGGCTTGGAAAGGATAGACAGCGCACCTGTGCAGCCCTGGTATTTACAGAAATCTATTCGATGAATACTAACGTCTGGGCCTCCTTTATTTACCACTCTATGGTATATGTATTTTTGAAGTGAAAACTTTAGGCGCGTTTTGCTGAGGAGTGAGCGAACCATCACACTCAGGGGGTCTACTCCGAAGCGTTTTTATTTTATTATATATATTATTTAAATATTTATTTCGAGTTACAATGAGACTCATAGGGTTAGTAACAATAAATATACTTATTACTATGTTAGTAAGACATAAGACCATATTAACATCAACAGCGACATACACACATAAACCAATTATTAACAAATAAATTAATCATTGCTTCAGCATTCCACCCGAAATACTGGAGCAACGATTAACGACACAACAGTCCAGTCTGTCAGCAATCATGCCCAGGATGCCGTTGGAACTGGCTCGCACCCTGCGCACAAAGGATGCGCATCTTTTACGCATTAATGCATAAAAGCAATCAATACGCATTTCCGCAAACATTCCTGATGCGCTACAGAAGCGAGGCAATCCCATCAACACCCTGAAAGCATTATTATACTGTACGCGAAGGGCGCTGTACGACTTTTGCGTATAATGTAACCTAAATGTTTGTACCCTCGATAACGGTACACCATTGATTTCGACTGCAGGTACCGTTTCAGGGTATTTTCCACCAGCTCCAAACACCATAACAACACTTTTTCTAACATTATACAATAGGCCGTGAGCACTAGCGTACTTCTCACACACACTCACTAGTTTCCTCAAGCCACAGACTGAGGCACTGAGCAGCACAATGTCATCTGCATAGCTAATATTGTTTACACATACGCCATCAATATAACATCCGACTCTAGTGCTGCTCAGCTCCACAATCAACTGGTCCATGTACAGGTTAAAGAGTGTAGGAGTATTTATGAAGTATCAGCCGAATGTTCGTACATATTTGTGTGAAGTGTTAAAGTAAATGTGTCACTTTAACACTTCACACAAATATGTCCGAACATTCGGCCGATACTTCGTAAAAACACTTCGGAGGAGTCCCCCAGGTCCGTGACACTGAATCGGATCTACTCTGCTTCACTCGGCACCATGCGCGCTCGGGTCGCTGACACACTGAATCATATCCTCGGCTCCAGTCGTCGTTTAGTACAGTAGTACATACACAGAATAATGCCTATTACCTTCCTGAATTGACATCTATCGTGTTTTTAAAAATGTTATAGTATTGAAAATTTATGCATAGTTCCCACGAATCGATATTAGGGAGAGGTCAATGACGGCTATTGCCATGTTAAAATGAAACAACTATAACTACTTTGAAAAGAATAATGGCCTCTACAAATGCTGTGTTGTGTTGGTATCTCTTTCGTGTCAACGGCAAATGTTTACCTCATAAAATTTTAATTTGTGTAATGTTTTTATGTTCATTTGCTAATTTTTGTATTACTATTGTTTTTTCCTGATGTGTATGTGTTGTGATAAATTAATACTTTCTTCGTCTTCTTACTCAAATATAAAACCTAGTTACGAGCTCCACAATAGCCAGTTTCTGAGCAGAAGAACCAGAAGACCAGTAGCTGCAGAGGAATTGGTGGAGATGCTACTTTTTAAATATCTCCGATGTTTAAAAAGCAGCTTCTTCATCAATTTCCAGTTTCAACAGTTGAAGAAGAGCACGAGATCCAGGAAAGAAGAATGAACATGAACAGAAAATGCTATTGTTTTCATCATTGTACAGGGTGTAACGGAAAGGTTTGGTCATATTTTAAGACCTGTATCTGCCCATCGATATGAACAACTTTCTTCAAAGAGACTTGAGGAAACTCTCAATTTTTTTTTTACCTCTAATAGTGATCAGTTGATGATAACTTTGTATGGCAAGTCGAATGTTTTTTTTTGGGAATTTTCTATTTTTTCTTAAAGATAACGATATCTTCGTCTAAGATATCTTCGTTAATTTCCATGGGCAGAACTGGTTCTTAAATTATGACCACACCTTTCCGTTACACTCTGTATACAATTTTTGCTAAGGGCAACGCTGATATAGCTGCTCCAGCTGGTTTATAACCGATATGGCGTCATCCACGCGGGGTGCCCAGATATTGTTGAAGAGGTATACAGATATTCATCATCATTCTCCAGCCCTTATCCCAATTTATTTGGGGTCGACGCAACATGTATTTTTCTTCCATACTTCTCTATTAGTCGTCATCTCTGTAGTCACCCCCTTTTTATCCATGTCCTCTTTCACACAGTCCATCCATCGTTTCTTTGGCCTTCTCCTATCAATATTGTTAAATGTAGTATTATGTCCTTTAGTCGTGCTCATAACCCTCTGCATGTGCAATATTTTCTAGGAGCAGAACCGATTGCTCGTGTTATTTCGCGGCGGTTAAAGATCTCGGAGTTTTATTTGAAACTAACCTTCCATGAACATATGCGGGACCATGCCACTGATTCATACCGCGGGTTAGGCTTTACGATTCGAAACATGCGTGAATTTAATAACTCTCTGGCAATTAAATTGGTTTATATGGCTTTAGTCAGGAGTAAGCTAGAGTCAGCTTTAATTGTTTGGAACCCCTATGAGAGTACTTACGCCTTGCTTTTTAAGGAAGTACAAAAAACAATCCTTAAATTAATGTTTAAGAAAATATCCGGGTACTATTCATTTTTAGATCCCACAAAATTTTTGCTTGCAATACTGACTGAAATTTAACTCTCTCGAAGTAAGGCGTAATTACTTTTTGCTCATATTCGCTTGTCGAGTTCTTCGGGGTGAATCTGATTGCCCTGAGTTGGTAGCTCAGTTGGTGAGACTGTTTGTTCCTCTCGTGCCTAAACAACAACTTAGACCGAAAACACAGATTGTTAGACGCTCATTCATCCTGTACAATGTCACGAGCTAACTTGCCACTCCTTCGTGCCCTTTCCATGCTCAATGCTCTTCTAAACTTCAACACCGGAATGTGACTTGTTTGCTGGGAGATGGATTGATGTGTGTTTAGAATGCTTAAGATTTTGTGAAATTAAAAATTAAGTACCTATATCATCCATCTTGGAAAAAATGGGTTTTAAATTATTTTAATATTTTGTTTTGTCACTTTTTGTATAATTTTATTACTAATTGTTTTATTCTTTATGTTTTATTTAACATTTTTTTTCCTTGTTTGTGCATCGCCTTGGATTATAAATCTGTAATGTTTTAAGCACTTATTTATATTGTTTATTTCTAACTAGACGCGCGACGGGTTAAATTACGAGTCGTTCGTTCTGCGTTCGGAGGGATACTGGTGAGGCTACTGCTTTTTAAATATCTCCGATATTTGAAAAGTGGTCTCTTCAACAGTTTCCAGTTTCATCAGATACCTCGCGAGCTTCTCAATGACATCTCGAGAAGACCTGCAGCAGAATGGGAATGGTAGAGCGGCTGCTTTTCAAATATCTTCGATATTTAAAAAGTAGCCTCTCAACGGTTTCCGGTTTCAGCGGTTTGAAGAACATGAGATCGAGAAGGATGAAGATATTGAAGACAACGACATAAATGACCATATATTTTGATTTCGTTGACATTTTACCGCAAACCTTATTTTTTGTTGTTACTTTTAAAACCTTATTATTTGATGTTATTTTCAAAACCTTAATAATTGTTGTTTTTTAAAACCTTCTTTTTATGTTATTTTTAAAACGTTATTAATTGTTGTTATTTTTACACACACACTTTTTTCCGGCGATACAAATATAACGACTTTCACACAATCCATTGTTCTGTGGGAAGGATTCATGAAAGTATTTATTTCTAATTTTTTTTGGTCATGTTACCTTTTTGTTAACTTTTTATTTTTATGTTCCTTATCTATCTATATAATTTTTCTATTCTTGTATGTCCAATGTAAATTGTCTATAATAGCCAACCGTTTTAATTAAGGTAAAATTAATATTTTCGCAGACTGCTGTCCTGGGCCGGCAAGTCTATCGAGCCATACGGAGTGGACTACATCCTGCAGAAGCTCGGCTTCAGCCACGCGCGCACCACCATCCCCAAGTGGCTGCAGCGAGGAACCCTCGATCCTCTCGACAAGCTACTGTCTCTGGTACTCCTCAGGCTAGTCGCCATCGTGCCACACAAGTGATATTAAACTCGACAACCAAAGACATTAGGTTGAAATTATAACACAGACAACAAGGTAACAAGATTACTTTTTTTTTTTTTTTGAGTAAAAATGTGAAAATTGGTTTAGTTACTTGTGTAACCAGCCAGTTATACGGATTGACAACGTGGTTTAGAATACTGACATCTATCGATAATCGAGCGACTTATTGAACGAATGAATGAACTAATAAAGCGCCTTAGGCTTGAAACACCAAGCGCTAACGAAATTATCATAGGACATAAATATTGCAATAATTTTGTCTAAGGAATCAATTTTATAATTCGACATTTCAAACATTCCTAAACTTAGATTGGACTTTAACAATCAAACGATAAAGTTGAAAATTAAATGAGTTCTGTTGTGGTTGAGGGATCGAAAGTAAAAAGAAATAGTTTTATTGAAACGAAGATGGCCTTTTGTGTGTATTTGTAGTTTACGTAGAGAATTACTGTTTTTACTACACGTATACATACACATATAAATGTAAATTTAGTCAAAATTAAAACAAAGAGTATATTATTCTTCAATGTATAGTAGATAAATTGTGCAAATGAGTTTAAAAACACAAACTTGAATGAAAATGAATGAGTAAGAAATTATTTTTATTACTAAAATTGTGTAATGTATGTGCATAAGTACACAGTTTTAAAATGTAAAACTCTGTATGTATGTACATAGTAAAAATTTAAATGATATTATTGTATTTTGAGATTTTCGTGCTGCCTAGTAAATGTTCGTCGTCACTGCTTCGATCCAGAGAATGTTGCTAGGAAATTAAATTTCACGAGAATTATTATATACTCCATAGAAATATTAACCAGTAAAATAACTTGTCTCTAGCATTCCCTTATCATATAAACGTTGGAAAAATATAAACATCTATTCAATTATAATAGAATTTCAACAAAAAGTACAATTTAATGAATTAACAAACACCAAAAAGTGATCGCATTTCGTTAACTTGTAAATAATTAGCAAAATTATTTATTTCTTTACTGTATAGAAGACGAAGAAAAATAATGTTTTGGTGCATGGTAAGTTTACCTTACATTTTGGCAGTAACTAAAATTGTTTTGAGTGGAGATTTTCTAACACCGACACATGTTAGCTACCAGTCCCAGTTAGTTTTTTCCCTGTTTATACAGTTAAGGGTTAAATACAGTAAGAGCATTTTAAAGCAATGTATTATGGATAACAGACATGTATAATATCAAAATCGAGCCTCGTGCGGATTACAAATACTACAAATCCGTCTTGGCTAGTCACTGAAAGATGGTGCACGCTACACAGCGAATAATATCCACGCAAACGTTAGCTCTTCTAGTAGCCGACATTCGCGTTGTTTGGCAGTTTACATTCGTGGACTTAGAGCTCTGCACTGAGCGTTGTGTGGTTGTTAAGTGAATCCATTCAGAAAATTGTAAGAGCGTCGTGCGGCCATATCACTACATATTATAAAATTAAGTCCCCCGCCTCGTCTCTCTGTCTGTCCGCGAGAAACTGGAAAACTACTAAACGGATTTTCATGCAGTTTTCACCAATAGACAGAGTGATTCATGAGATTTATAATTTTTGCAAATCTGGGGCGGGTCACGAGTGTTGTCTATTTCTAGAATCCTGATTTGTTTACGTCACAGGCTGTCAGTGGTACCTTTGTCATTACGACCTCCAGATAAGAGACAGTTATTGGCCGGACACTCGCTCTGTCTCTTTCTACAGAATAGTCAATTTTGTGACGGTAACGCTCAATACAGTTCTCTATGTCCATGTTTAAATCCCTTCAGTATGTATGTTTTTTTCCTTAGTTTTAATTTGCGACCAAATCATGTTCCATCACAGTTTAGTTAGCTTATTGTTTAAGGTGGGAATATTCTGTGATTATTGTGAATGCTGTAGGTGTTAAGTTCAGCGTGTATGTTGCCTCTGGTTAATTTTATTTTAGGATCGGTGGCGCCATTTGCGTACCTGAGGGTTTTTATTTTGATGATTGACGGTTTAGTTTCGTATTGTAAGTCGTTTTTTACAAGGATTCTTCGACTTTACTCAGTTCCACTCAAGAAATAGTTTCAACTTTTTTAATGAAGTTGAACGCAGTCGAGGAATTCTTGAAGAAAATCACTGTCACTTGTTATTATCCCGATAAATAATGTTTATATAAATACTTTCTTATGTTAATATGTTTATAGTATGCTTCTATTAAAGCTCTTTTCATCACAATGTTATGTTTTAAACTTTGTATTGTAAAATGGGTCTGATTTAGAACCTGAAGTTGTTAAGATGAAAGCTCCAGGGTAGGCCACGAAATTCTAATTTTCTTACGTTTTTTGCAATTTGCAGGTCAGTATCAGGTTGTATGTTGGTCAAAATATGATTCGCGGCCGTAGCAAGTACGTATTTACAGAACTGTAATCATTAAAATCATCAATATCACTCTCTCAGTTAGAATTGATGCCAAATGTCATGATTTCATGAAATACTTACATTTGACATCAATTCTAACTGAAAGAGTTGTATTGATGATTTTAATGTCTATAATTCTATAAATACATACTTGCTACGGCCGCGAATCAAATTTTGACCAAGATACAACCTGACACTGACCTGCAAATTGCAAAAAACGTAAGAAAATTTGAATTTCGCGGGCTACTCTGGCACTTCCACCTTAAACTGGGACTTTTTCTTGTTCAAACCGGTGTTATTATTTTAATTTGAGGTTGCACATCAGAATCGGTGCATTATTATCAAGTTTTTATTCTGTGTGCCGTCGATCGATACTGAACCGGCCATTGGCATAGAAAAAACTTCAGTTATTACTGCGTAATACGGTGGACTAGCCGCAAACAGTTTTGTACAACCCCACATTCGGGCGGACGCATATTTCTCAATAGTATAAAACTAAATTGCTGTCTGTGTCTGTTTGTTTCTCCGCCTATTTCCTCTAAACCACGCAATTGATACGGTTTTCACAAATAGAAAGAGCGTTAAATGAGTAAGGATTGTGCATATAATTTGAACCCGTGAGAAACCGGGGCAGGATGACTTCTTCCGCTCTAGGGTGGAGCGGAAGGGTGTGTCAGACTCTTACTGACTAAAACCCACCCCTGTTCCTCCCTGCCTCGAGTGCCCGGGGGCGAGGTAACTCTTTCGAATTTATCCTCCACCCCCGGGCAGGGGGCAGGTGTCTAGTAACTCCTAAACCTAAAGCAGCTATTACCTATATTATATCTAATTTAATTTCCAAACAAGTATGTTCCTGATTAGCCCCATTATACGTTATTTTTATATTGAATTTCCTTCATGTATATAAAATTATTCAAACTATTGTATTATTTATTTTTTTTGATTTATAATTGTAAATTATTTATTTGGAAATTTTGATTGGCGATTATATTTAAAAGTCATTATATTATTAGGGATCTATCATTCACTGGGCTTTTTCAGTAATGTGCAGTATCTGGCCGTAAAAATTACACATCGAGGGTTAGAACAAGTTAGGTTTTGTATAGCGTCGTATCGGTCACTCACACGGGTGAAAGCATAGCAGAAGTAGAGAATGAAGTGAGATTTTCGAATCCCGGTATGAATAGAGGCAGATAAATGTGAGAGAGATATCCCTTTCCAGCTATGAAGTGCATGTGGACAGAAAAGTGGGGAACCGACAAAGGGATCGTTCGGTGGAGGTTCTATTTTCCTAGAATTGTAATTGTGCCGGATTCCGAATGAATCATATTTTTTTAAACAGGTTTTTTTTTAAACTACAAACTTCTTAGTGTTTTCTGTAATGTATAATTATAGAACTACTGACTGTATTTTTTTTTTCAAAATTTTAAGTTCAAGTAGTTTCGGAGATAAGGGCCGGGGAATGGTATTTTTTTTTTGTCAGACAGTCAGACAGACGAATAAGTGATTACATTCGGATGTTCGGAACCCTAAGAACGAGACAGGTATTGCCGCACAGTCGCTTCGTCTGTTTCTGCAGAGCGGTCTAATTTGTGAGGGGTATTGCCAGATGTCTATGAGAAGAACTCTTTTTTTAAAATCTTGATGTGACATATTTACGAATAGGCACTGTAATGTAAAGTAAATTAATTTGCGGATGGAGTTGTATTATTTTGTATAATAGCGGTAGAGGTTAGGTTCGAAGGGCTTCGTTGCATAGTACTGATTATATTTTATTAAAGCATGGTGATTTGTACATAATGTATGTGATAGATATCAATAAATTATTAATAGAATTTATTTTGGTGTTTCATTTTGTAACCTTAAGTGTTGATAAGTACAAGTACAGAAAACCTTTTTTCCTTATGTCCCTCGGTAATCATCGCATTTCCGAATACAAACGAATGCTATAATACTTTATTGTTTGAGGAGCTCGTGGCTAAAGTAATAACAGCCGCACGGGTCGATCCATCAGGTTAAGCTAGGCTTGCCGGGGTTGGTCCATGGATGGGTGACCATATTTACATACCGAGATTCCTCCGTGCCTCGGAAACCACGTTAAGCCGTTGGTTCCGGCTATCAATCGTGGATCTTTGACAGTCGTTACGGGTCGTCAGAAGCCCGAAAGTCAGACAACCAGCCTTACCAAGGGCTATCGTATTACCCAGTAACTGGGTTGTGGAGGTCAGATAGTCGCTCTGTGTAAAATACTGGCATTCAGCTGCATCCGGTTAGACTGGAAGCCGACCCCAAGTTAGTTGGGAAAAGAATATGCAGATTGATTTTTGTTGTTTTAATTTCCGTTTGAAGTACTTAGTTCTGAATTCAAATACACGATAAATCTAATAATTGATAGACATAGAAATTAGCATTCGTTTGTATTCGGAAATGCGATGATTGCCGAGGTTACATTAAGAAAAATGTTGTACTGTACGTTCCTATTACTTGGATACAGAATCTACATTTTTGTTTTAATTCACTGAACATCGCAGTCTTAAACACTGGGTCTAAAAGCATGCCATATAATATTATAAGGACAGCCAGCACAAATATTTTTTTAAAGTTCATCCCCTAGACAGTTGAAATGAAATGTGGTAATTACAATTTTAATTATTCGTTATTGTAAGGACTCTGGAGGAGCTCGTGGCTAAAGTGATAATAGCCGCACGGGTCGATCCATCAGGTTAAGCTACGCTTGCCAGGGTTGGTCCATGGATGTCCATGTCAGGCCTTTTGGTCTAGTGGTTAGTGACCCTGACTGCTATGCCGGAGGTCGTGGGTTCGATTCCCACCCAGGACAAATGTTTGTGTAATGAGCACGATCATTTGTTCTGTGTCTGGGTGCTATTTATCTATAATATTTTATGTATTTAGAAATATATAAGTATGTTTATCAGTTGTCTAGTACCCATAACACAAGCTCTGCTCAGCTTGGGACTAGATGGCGTTGTGTGATAGCTGTGGAATATTATTATTATTCCATTTATTTTATAATATATACATACAATTTACATTTTTAAATATCAAAATTTAAAAATATAAAAAATAGTAGCCCACCGGTATCGGGATAGGGTCCAAGCTACCGGTGGTCAGGGCTCCTGAGAAAGGAATCTCCTAACAATACGCGCCGTGTCCAGGAGTACCGCTTTCTGTATTTTCAAGCCCTTGATCCATCCGCCTAACGAGAGCCTCCTTAGGTGTTCGTCGAGGCTCTTGGCTATTAAGCCATTGGCCGTCACGACTATCGGCACAATGACAGCTGTATCCACCTCCCACATGTCGACAACCTCGCGAGCCAGATCAAGATATTTTGTTTGTTTATCTTTCTCAGCTTTCACGAGGTTCTCGTCATGAGGGACAGCTATATCAACAATCATTGTGCGACGCTCTAGTCGATCTATCACCACTATGTCAGGCTTATTGGCAACAACAGTCCTGTCAGTGATGATAGATCGATCCCAATATAACGTGATATTGCCATTTTCGAGAACTGGGTCGGGCTCATACCTATGGTACGATACTTCAGATTCCACAAGATTGTATTTAAGAGCAAGTTGCTGGTGGATAATCCTGGCTACAAGGTTGTGTCTATGCAAATAGTCTCCGTTAGCTAGACGAGAACAACCAGAAATAATGTGTCGGATTGATTCCCCGGGCCGGTGGCATGCCCGACAGATGTCAACCGTACCGTCCTTCACAATGTATTTCCGGTAGTTATTCGTCATCATAACTTCGTCCATAATCGCACAGACAAAACCTTCGGTTTCCCTGAAGAGGTCACCAAAACGCAGCCAGGATACGGACGCTAAGAGATCTACATCGGGCCCATGTAGGACCCGGTAAAAGCGTCCGTGAAGCTCCTTGCTCTGCCATACTTCCGTGCGGTCATTAGCATCCAGTACTATAAGTTTGCGCGAGTTCTCGTTTGCCAAGGAGAGCGGGGTGAGGCCCTTGTCCACAGCGACCACATCTCGATGCATACCCACGTCAGCTTTGAGGAAGTATTCCCTAAGGCTGCATAACTCGCGGTTGTGTAGGGTCTTAGCGTTAAGGAAGCCACGACCCCCACACTTCCGCGGGATATACAGCCTCATCACCGATGATCGTGGGTGATGCATCCGATTTGCGGTCAGCAGTGTGCGGACCCTCCTATCCAGGGCGTCAAGTTCGGTCTGAGTCCATTTGAGTATGCCGAAAGAGTACATCAATACCGGCATGACCCAACCGTTGAAGGCGCGCACCTTGTTCCCGCCTGATAAAAGTGCAGTGCTGATGCCTAACGCTTCCGACATACCCAAATACTTGTAGGTTTCGGTTGAGCAGAGGGATCTAAGGTGTATGGAATCCGAGAGTTGAGTTCCCACGGATTCCATAATCTCCCCTCGCTTTACATGCATGACTGCACATTTGTCCACACCAAATTCCATCCTGATGGCGCTACTGAAGGTTTCTGTTACCTTCAGTAGCTTCATCAGTTGCAAGTTGTTGGGGGCAAAGAGTTTCAGATCATCCATGTAAAGGAGGTGTGATATGACCTGTCCACCTCTTCTCAACCGGTAGCCTTGGCCCGAGCCCTCCAGTAGAGTACTGAGAGGGTTTAGGGTCAGACAAAACCACAGTGGACTCAGACAGTCGCCCTGGAATATGCCACGCTTGATCCTTATCGGTTCGCTGTTCTCCTGGATCTGTCGATTTCCTGGATAGTGAAGGACCGTCCTCCACTGCCCCATACACGACATCAGGAAGGTGCGCAAAGTTGCATCCACTTTGTACAGCTCCAGCACCCTCATGAGCCATGTATGTGGCACTGAGTCGTAGGCCTTCTTATAATCTATCCAACATGTCGACAGATCTCTTCGAGAACGACGAACCTGTTGGCTAATGGCAACATCAATAAGGAGCAGCTCCTTAGTACCGCGGGACCCGTTCCTACATCCATTCTGAGAGGCAGACAAAATACAATTTTTGTCAATATTATTGTTAATTTTGGCTCTCAGGATGGACGTAAGAACTTTATAGACCGTCGGTAAACACGTGATCGGCCTATAATTTTTCGGCTCCGCAGTACTACCTGATTTATGGAGCAGGTGGGTTACTCCTGTCGTAAGGAACTGGGGCAGCGACCCTGACTCTAGGGCAGACTGGAACTGAGCTGCCAAGCGAGCGTGTGATCTTTGAAACCATTTTATCCAGAAATTGTGCAGCCCGTCCGGCCCTGTAGATTTCCAGTTAGGCAACGGACGGACTGCACGTGCTACATCTTGGGGGCTGATGGTAATAGCTCCCATTTCTGGTATAAGATCGCACGCGCGCTCGACCTCTCGAGTCCAATCACCCTCGGTGTGCCTGACCGGCACCGACCAGATGCTGCGCCAGAATGAACTCATGGCGTCATCATCAGGTAGGTGCAAATCAGACACACCTTGTTCCGGTCGCTCCCAAGCCCTATATACCCACCTTTCGTTGCTTTGGAAAGTGCGATTCTGAGTGAACCGCTCCACTCGCCGCTTGTATCGACGTATACGGTTTGCCCATGCATAGATCTTCTGCTTCAGGAAGTCGATACGCTCTGTGACGCGGGTCAAATAATCTCGAGAACTAATATCAGTCCCCGAGAACGCCCGCCTCACAAAGCGCATCACCCTAGGGCGAGTGTTGCCCTCCCTAAAGCAGATAAGCTTTCCGATGAGTGCTCTAGCCTCAACGATACGACGCTCGATCCTGCACTGCCAAGCTGGTACAGCTGGTCGTGCAGCTCTGTCACTGTTGGAGAACTTGAAATGAGCTACACGACACGCCGCTGCAGCCGCGCAGTACAAGATCGAGAGGGTATCAGCAAGGTCTTTGCTGCTATCAAAACAATTTGATAGCTGCGAATCTAGAGCACACACCAGCGCCTTATTTTTTTTTATGCATGGGCAAACGAGGTAGTCGAGGTCTAAGCCCAGGCGGTGTGGAGCGGTGCTCTCGGAACGCATCCTCCAAAGCGCTCCTCAATTTCTCGTTACATTGGGTACTCACGGATATAGCCACGTCATCATCATTTTCACAGTGAAGCAGGTGAGACACGGCTACTCCGTGATTCGAGGCGTAGTCTATCAAGTACGGCATCATCCAGCATACGGTTACGCTGGATGACCCGCACCTGATCCGACAGTCGTTGGGCCGAAACGTTGACAGCTGGCTCAAGCACCTGAAACAGAGAGAGCATCCGACCGCGGTACGCAGTCAGGTTACTTCCCCCCTCTGTAGCCCCAAAGTATGAGCGCATGACGTTTTCGTTAATGGTTTGCGTCCATCGCATGCGCTGCACACTTCCACCGGCAGCGGGAACCCTATCAGAGGCCGGTGGGCCTCGAGGTTCCAAGCTGGCTGGTGGTCGGCCTCTTCCCCGTCGACGCGCAGGTGGTGGTGTCGTCGGTGGAGTGGTGTATTCGTCGCTCGAGCTCGACCCAACTGCAGCGGCCGGAATCACTGGACTCACGGTTGGCGTAGGTCCCGGCGGCTGCGAGGCGGAGCTGAGCGACGAACCCGAAGATGTTGGGTGTGTGGTCAGCCATTTGGCCCGGTTTCTTGTCAGCATTTTCGCAATGTCTTATGTTCCATTATATTTTGTAGTTCTCATGTCACTGTTTTTGACTATGATTTGCACTGTTTTTGACAATATTACCATATTGTTTTTTTTTTTTCTCGTTTTCGGTCTTAATTTCACTATTTTACACATGTTATTAAATATAAATAGTTATTGAAAAATATTTGGAAAAAAATTATTACAGTCGGCTTGACAGGCGGGCCACAGATTATTATTATTATTATGGATGGGTGACCATCTTTACATACCGAGACTCCTCCGTGCCTCGGAAAGCACGTTAAGCCGTTGGTCCCGGCGGTCAATCGTGGATCTTTGACAGTCGTTACGGGTCAAAGTTATAGTCGGTGCGGACGTTAACGCATCTTCTTCCCTGTGGTATGGCAAGGTTCGGTCTACGGACTCCGAACGACGTTGCGCTGTTGAAGACTTCATTGCTGAAATGAACCTATCAATTCATAATACTCCTGACGCACCACCTACTTTTTGCAGCCAAATGGGCAAATCTTTTATTGACGTCACATCACTTTCTAGTGCAGTCGTACGCTTAGATAAGTGGCCTGTCCTACCTGACGCGTCTTGTAGTGATCATCGCCTGATTGTGTACGAATTCGTTTCAGCGTTTACTCACGGTCCGACACACATAGATGGTAATTTTAGATATAAATGTAAAGGCGCGAATCGGGAATTCTTTAGCTCACTTTTTGCGTGTCATGCCAAAGACTTCACTCGCGACGGGCTGTCAACTGAAGAAATTGCTGAGATTATGTCAGAAACCTTCACTTACTGTGCTGACATTGCCTTTGGTCGCACATCTATGACCAATATTCGTAGGTGTGATTGGTGGAGTGACTACCTAGTTGAACAACGCAAAAGTTATCGCAAAGCGCGGAGACATCTTCATTACCGCGGACCAGCTTACTCATGCTTTAAATACGTTTAGAGTTGCCAAGTCACGCTACAGAGCATCGGTGGAAAAATCTAAGGGTAACCTATTGCGGAAAACTAGATTAGGTGGGTCCGTGGTCTCCTTTATATCATGAGTTCAAGACCAATAGATCAGTCGACCTTGCGTATGTCCAAAACATCAAAGTAAACAATGAACATACTACCGGTATCGAAGAAACAACGGAAGTTCTGCTTAATTCTCTTATACATGATGATTCATTAGTGAATGACACTGAATATCACCGACAGATTAGAGCGTGTGCAGCTGTGCCACCTGAGTCACCAGCGTCAGACCTTCCATCCACTGACGAATTCATGAATGTTGTCAGGAGACTACCTCTTAACAAATCGGCAGGTGAAGATAAAATATCTAACAGAATGATTATAGAAGCGTGTAAAACAGCGGGAGACGCCATTTTAACTGTCTATAACCGATGCATAGCGGATGGTATTTTTCCTCGGAAATGGCGACAAGGCTATATACGCATAATTCCGAAGAATGGTGACAAGCCTCCTGACGACCCTGAGTCGTACCGGCCCATAACACTACTTCCATCTTTGGGTAAGCTCTTAGAGCGGCTAATCGTTCCGCGCTTGCTACCGAACGGACCTAAATTTCATAATAACCAATTCGGTTTTACTGTTGGAAAATCTACCGTCAATGCAACACTCTCTGTCCGTAAAATTGTTAATCTTTCCGAATATAAATACGTTATCGGGTTTTTTCTGGATGATTCTGGGGCTTTTGATAATGCACGGTGGCCAATGCTACTACTAAAAACTTTTTTATAAAAAAAACAACCGACTTCCAAAAAAAATACACTAAAAATTTAAAAATAACTTTAATTTCGGAAGTCGGTGTTTGCATTTTATTTCTTCGATATTTGACACCGACTTCCGAAATTAAAGTTATTTTTAAATTTTTAGTGTATTTTTTTTTGGAAGTCGGTTGTTTTTCTTGTAAAAAAGTTTTTTATTTTTCGCTTTTTAGTTGTTATACCCCAGAACCAAAACCCCAATAACATGGAACGTGGAATTTAAACATTTGGAGAACACAAAAACGTCATCAAGATATGCCTATTTTTCGTTTTTGTTCAGTTTCTCAAAAAGCGCTAAAGCAATTTCGATAAAATTAAATCCACAACTGACGGAGAAATGCGCGGACATACATAAAAAAAAAAAAAAACATACATACAGTCGAACATAGAACCTCCTCCTTTTTCGAAAGTCGGTTAAAAATGAAAACCCGTGGTTGCTACAAAAATATTTATTCTCTGGTTCACTCGAACTTTTTTAATGGTTCCGCGAAACTCAAACTTGGACATCATTCGGTGACGAAATCTCTAACCATGGGATGTCCTCAGGGTTCAGTGATAGGCCCGTAGGTACGTATGGAATTTGGGGTACGATGATTTTCTCGCGATTCCGCTTCCTTGCGATTGCTCATTAACCGGGTATGCGGACGATGGGCTGCTGATCATTCAGTCAAGTACTCGGGCTGGCCTTGAGAGTTTGGCTGATACTTCCCTTCGTTTAATATCTCAGTGGGGTGATCGGAACCGTCTTACCTTCGCACCGCATAAAACCTATCAACTTATGTTCAAAGTGTTAAGTCTTGGCCTAGTATAAGGTTTAATAACATTCCCGTTAAAAAAAAACAGTCTGTATGCTACCTCGGAATGGTATTAGAAAATAACTTTCCAATCATTGAGCATGTAAAAACAGTAGGTGAAAAAGCTAAAAAGAACTTCTATGCGTTGACGAGGATTTCCAGGGCTACTAGGGGGGGGGGGGTTATTCCTAACATTAAAAACAATCTATGGGGCTACTTACCTGGGTTGTATGTGCTACGGGGCACCTGTTTGGGCTGATAGGGCCACCATTGGGGCGGTACGACGTAAACTGCTACAAAGTCAACGTTTGTCCTCCATAATTATTAAGACTATGTGCACAGCCCAAATGTGGAACTTACTGTCTGTGTACACAACTACCTATAGCCAGGCAACTTATGATCAAAGCTAGAGTCAAAATCAAGTCATTTATTCCAATTAGGTTGACAGCCAGCGAAGACCACATACGTTGCTTTCCATCAAGCGACATCGAGATCAAGAGCTGGCTCATCACATATTTATAAAAAAACCGGCCAAGTGCGTGTCGGTCTTCGCACATTTAGGGTTCCGTACCAAATTTATATTTGACTATTTGTATAGCTTTGGGTCAACAAGATGGTTATACTGTGAAAATTCGAAGACTGTAGCTCCCAACCGTTTGGCTATAAAATTTGTGAACAGACAGACGGACACGTGTGCGACAGCATTGATGAAAAAAAACACCATGTACTACACCGCTAAGTTAAGAATGTTTTGCGCTTAAGTTCCTTACATAACGAAGGTGAGCAGTAAGGAACAATTTCTGATAACTTTCTCATCATCATTTCAACCGAAAGATGTCCACTACTAGACATAGGCCTCCTCGCAAGTGTCGCCGTAAGCCGATGGAGCTGCGCTGCGTGGTACTTCTATTTCTGTCTGCAGGGTTTAAAGCAACTTAACATGAATCTGTTACATATTTGGGGACGGCGCAACACGTTTTTTTTCTTCCATTCTGTCCTGTCAGCCGCCACGATATCACTAACTCCCTTTTCTTTCATATCACTCCTCACACAATCTTCTCTTCTTTCTTTGGCCTCCCTCTCCCTCTCCATCCATTCACATTTATATTCATAACTCTTTTAGTTACTTACATGTGTTTCATCCCTCCTCTTTACATGACCATATCAAGATAAGCGGTTCCCTTTCAACTTTTCTGTGACTGGCGCCACTTTTAAACTACCTCTAATGTACTCATTTCTCACTTTATCCATTCTCGTTACTCCACACATCCATCTCAACATTCTCATCTCCGTCACATGCAGTCTTTTTTCATCCGTCTTAAAACAGCCCAACATTCTGACCCATACAGTACGACAGGTCTAATCACGGACTTATAGATTTTCCCCTTTAACTTAAGGGGCATCCGTCGGTCGCAAGTTGTTCCAGTGACCTGTCGCCATTTCATCCATCCTGAGTTGATCCTGTGCGTTACGTCTCGGTCTATATCGCCATCCCCCTGAACAAGCGACCCGAGGTACCGAAAGTCGGAGCAGATCGGTATAGGCGTTCCGTTGAGAGCTACAGGCATAGGACTAGGAAATCGCATAACAGATATTCCGTTTTGGTTCTCAATTGCTCAATTTCAGGCCCACACTCTCCAGTCTTTGCCACCACGTCTCCAATCTGCTCTGGACCTCTGAACCACTTTCGGCAACCAGCACAATGTCATCAGCAAACAGCATACACCAGGGAGCCTCTTCCTAGATGTCCGACGTCAGAGCGTCCATTATCACCAGGAAGAGGTAAGGGCTGAGAGCCGACCCCTGGTGCAAACCGACCGCTACACTGAAACTGTTAGTAGTGCCCTGATCAACTGCACATACTTCCCAGGCACACCTTTCTCCTTAAGGGCCCACCACAAAACCTCTCGAGGCACCCGGTTATATGCCTTTTCGAGGTCAATGAACACCATGTGCAAGTTTTTATGCACAGCTCTGTATTTTTCGCACAGCTGGCGAATAGCGAAAATGGCATCCGTTGTACCCCGACCAGACATAAAACCGAACTGGTTTTGTGAGATTTCACTCTCTTCTCTCAGCCGTTTTTCAATAACTTTTTCCCATGCTTTCATACTATGTGACATTAGCTTTATTCCGCTATAGTTGTTGCACTCCAGCACATCACCATTGTTCTTGAAGATGGGCACCAACGAACTGTTGCATCATTCATCAGGTATGGCTTCTTCCAGCAACAACTTATTGAAGAACAAAGTTAACCACGTCCATCCATCTACCCGTAATGACTTCCACACTTCAATTGGTATTCCGTTTGGACCAATTGCCTTACCATTCTTCATTCCATTCACTGCTATTCTCACTTCATCCACACTGACCATTCTCACTAACCCCTCATTCATTGGTTTATTCTCTACAACACCACTCCAGATATTTTCCTCATTCATCAATCTTTCAAAATAGCCCTTCCATCTATCCTTAATCATTTCATCCTCTGATAGAAGCATTCCAGCTTCATCCCTTACACATCTTATCCGACTAACATCCTTCGCCTTCCTCTCTCTGGCTCTAGCAAGCCGGTACAGATCTTTTTGGCCAGCTGGACTGTCCAGTGTATCGTACAGTTTGTCCTGAGCTTTTGCTCTCGCTATTGCCACGGCTTTCTTAGCTTTTTTCTTTAACGCATCATAACTCGCTCTTTTTTTCAGCTTTCAAACTAACGCTTTCCAATTGCCATTCCTTGAATTTCTTCTTTTTTCCCTTCAACACTTCCTGTATTTCTGTAGACCACCACCGTGTATCCCTCTCTATTGTGCCCCTTCCTTTTGTCTCTCCCAAAATATCCTTCGCTGCGTCCCTAATACACCCAGCTATCTCATTCCAGCTTTGATTCACACTTCGATCATTCATGTCTCCCATTTCTATCATTTTGTCTACTACTTGCTCTCTAAATTCCTTCGCACAATCATTCTTCTCTAGCATATGCCACTTTATTTTAGGAGGAGGACGCTCTTTGCTTTTTGTAAACTGTGTTTTTAACGCTAATACCATAATCAGGAGCCTGTGCTGTGAGACCAAGTCTTCTCCTGGCAGCACTTTGCAGTCTTTGACGTGCCTAATATGGTTGCGCCTTACTAGAAAATAAATAGTCTATTTGGGTCTTGTGGTTATCAATTTTGTATGTGACTAGGTGTTCATCTCTCTTCTGGAACCAAGTGTTGGCAGTAGCAGAATGCAACAGCGTCTCCCCCTCGTTATTGGGACTTCCAAAACCCCATCCTCCGTGTACTCTTTCATGACAATTTCTCGTTCTTCCTACATGCCCATTAAAATCACCTCCAACTATCAATTCCTCATGCACGGGGATGGTTATTACCGTTGTATCAAAATCCTCCCAAAATTGCTCTTTCACCCTTTCGTCACATCCTACCTGCGGGGCATACACACTTAACTATATTCAGCATCACGTCCATCATAACTTTCACAACTATCAATCTATCATTCATCAATCTAACAAAAGATTACGAAACCGTTTCGTTGGGAAGCGAGGAAAAGCTATACCTGAGCCTGGAAGTAATTTTATGGCAGCGGAAACTAAGATTCCCATGTACATTTATAATGTGGCGAAGGGCGTGTCCGTGAGTGACATCCATACCTACATTATGAAGAAGACTAAAATTGATGTTAAAATTGAAAAAATGGACATGAGGTTAGCGAAGGATTATGAGTCATACAAAATATTCGTACCTAAACGTTCGTTAATAATTTTCCTGAGTGATGACTTCTGGCTTTGGGGGTGGCCTTTCGTCGATTTATAAACATCATCAGACGTGATAAGGAAAATGTCCGTGTGACTGGCGAGAATGTTAGCAGTTTGAATTAATGAATAACATCAATTTAATAAGTTTCAACTGCAAAAACGTGATGAGATCAGTCGAATGTGTGCGGAAGCTATGTCGCTCGGCTGATGTTGTGGCGCTGCAGGAGACATGGTTACTGCCGCACGACCTCGGGTACCTGGCCGCGATAGACGACGACTTCGCCTGCACGGGTACCTCTGCAGTGGATGTCGGAGCAGGGGTCTTACGCGGTAGGCCCTACGGCGGAGTTGCCTTGCTGTGGAGAAAGGTTGCGTTTCCGACGGTAACCGTAGTGAAGTGCAATAGTGTGCGTCTCGCCGCGATAAAAATCGAGCTCTGTGATCGTTACATTTTGATATTTTCTGTGTATATGCCTACCGAATCCAATGATAACTTAGTGGAATTCACGGAGTGTCTCAGTGAAATGACAGCCATAATTGACAGTCACAATGTGGAGTCGGTGTTTATGTTAGGGGACTACAATGCGCACCCCGATGAGTCATTTGCTACTGAACTCTTAACTTTTTGTGCGGAACAATCGTGGTCCTGTGTAGACTTGGAACTGATGCCGCCAGATAGTCATACCTTTGTCAGTGATGCGCACGGCTGTCGGCGCTGGCTCGACCACTGTCTTGTGACTAGTGCCGCGCGGCACTCTGTGTCGGCGGCCTCTGTGTTGTATAATACCTATTGGTCTGATCATTACCCTGTGTCTATACTATGTAATTTTAATTTAGTTAAGCCTAAGATTTGTATACCTACTGTTTGTATAAATAGAATAGTCTGGGGTGAACGTGACTCAACTCAGATAGCGAAATTTAAAAGTGTATGTCACTCTAGACTACGTCAAATTAATTTTCCTTCAGAATTCAGACACTGCTCAGATTATATGTGTTGTAACAAAAGTCATAAAATCCTGTTAGATAAAATGTATGACGAGATTATCTGTATACTGTCGGAGGCCGCTACATGTAGTTATAGAATTACCGAAAAGCGTAGAGGTAAATACATTACCGGGTGGAACAGGTACGTCCGCGTCGCTCATGGGAGGGCTCGGCTATGTTTTCAG
Organism: Polia nebulosa; assembly: GCA_951329385.1. Lineage (NCBI taxonomy): Eukaryota > Metazoa > Arthropoda > Insecta > Lepidoptera > Noctuidae > Polia > Polia nebulosa. The sequence continues at coordinate 32,974,565 of OX589592.1, forward strand.
GCATGGTTGTATGGCGGTAAACCCGGGGCTGGCCGTCTTTATAGTGATATGCGTGAAACTAGGCGCGCTTTTAAATCAAAATTAAAGTGGTGTCAGAATAATCAACAACAGATAAGAATGGATATTATAGCTGAACTTCACTCAAACAAGAAATTCGGTCAGTTCTGGAAAAACACCAATAAAATGAATCATAGGCCGGGCCTCCCCGTCAGCGTGGCGGGGGTACACGAGCCTGGTGAGATCGCCACGATGTTCTCCCACCATTTCAGGGTGGACTCTCCTCTGGGGCCAGCGCGGCAGGAGCCCGATGCTGAGGAGGGTAGTGTGCGTAGTGTTCATTTTACTACCAAGGAAGTGGGCGCGGTGATCAAAGGCATGGTGAGGGGTAAATCCCCGGGTCACGACAGCCTTAGCATCGAGCACCTGCAGCACGCGGGTGTACACCTACCCAGAGTGCTTTCTATGTTTTTTACCCTGTGTTTGGGCCATTCCCATCTGCCCGATAATCTAATGCGTACTATAGTTGTACCAATCATCAAAAATAAAACTGGTGATACGGCAGATGTAAACAACTATAGACCGATCTCTCTGGCCACAGTGGTCGCCAAAGTGCTGGACAGTCTGCTTGGTCAGCACCTGGATAAACACGTCTCGCTAAATGACGCGCAGTTCGGTTTCAGGCCCGGGCTTTCCACCGACAATGCTATCCTGTGCCTCAAGCAGACTGTACAGTATTACACGAGTAGAAAGACTCCGGTGTATGCATGCTACCTTGATTTATCGAAAGCTTTCGATCTTGTATCGTACGATATTCTATGGGGTAAATTAAGGGATGAAACTTGTCTACCTAAGGAGATTGTGTTATTATTTATGCATTGGTATAACAATCAAAGGAATTTTGTAAGATGGGCAGGCTCTCTCTCGGAGGAGTACGGGTTGGAATGCGGGGTGAGGCAGGGGGGACTGACCTCTCCCACGCTCTTCAGCCTATATGTCAACCGGCTAATCGATGAGCTCAGCAGCACCGGCATCGGGTGTCATATAGATGGAGTGTGCGTGAATAACATCAGCTACGCAGACGATATGGTGCTGCTGAGCCCATCGATTGGTGCCTTACGAAGGCTCCTGAAAATTTGTGAGTCCTACGCGGTGGCTCATGGGCTCAAATACAACGCGAAGAAGAGTGAAATAATGATTTTCAGGCCGGACAACAAGCGATACACATTCGTTCCGAGTTTCACTTTATGTGGCACAGCTCTAAACAAAGTCGAGCAATTTAAGTATTTGGGCCACTGGGTCACCGAGGACCTTAAAGACAGTGTGGATATAGAAAGGGAGCGCAGAGCGCTGTCTGTCCGATGCAACATGTTGGCCCGCAGGTTTGCACGGTGCACGGGGACTGTCAAAGTTGCGCTTTTTAAAGCGTACTGTCAGTCCTTTTACACCTGCGGCCTGTGGGTTAACTATACGCAGCGGACATACGGCGCTCTGCGTGTTCAGTACAATAACGCGTTCCGGGTGCTGATGGGGCTGCCGCGCCACTGCAGCGCCTCCGCGATGTTCGCGGCGGCTGACACAGACGGCTTTGCGGCCATAATGCGCAAACGGTGCGCTTCTATCATGCGCCGCACGCGCGACAGTCCCAACACCATCCTGCGAGCGCTGGCGGACCGGTGGGACTCTCCGATGTTGGCTCGCTGGATACGGCTGCACGCAGTCATATAGTGATTTGCCACCATCATCGGAGCCCAGTGGGACCTCCCACTTGTTATTCCTGCTCCCAATTGAATTAGTCTTATTATTAGGTAATCAATCAGTTATTATTACTAACACTAGTCTGTAAGCTCGCCATTGTACTAACAAATAAATATGGATGTAATATGAGTCCGAAATAAATGATTTATTATTATTATTATATTATTATTAATCCTTTTAACCTCCATCACGCTTTCTTTTAATTTACTATCTAATACTATTTCCCTCGCCTTTGTTCCCTTCCACTTAGTTTCCTGCAAACACGCTATATTTATTGGTCTTCTTTTTGATATGTCCGCTAACTCTCTGGCCCTTCCAGTCATGGTCCCAACATTCCAACATGCATACCTCAATCTCACTTCCCGAGCTAGCTTCGTACGTTGCCCACGCCCGGGGTGGTACAACAACCCTAGTCCATTTCCCACAGCGGCCGGATGCTGCCCCTGCGCGTCGCCTGTGGGGTACGCCCTAGCCCACATTGCATTTATACCTAACATATTGCTAATGATTTGGCAAATGTTTTATGGTCGGCCGCCTGCCTGACACCAACCTGCCTTGGGAATGCGGTTGCTGATGGTTTACCCGCCACCATGCGGGTGACCTAAGGTGCTGAAATAATGCACGGTCTAAAAATTTCCCTTAGTCGCCTCCTACGACACCCATGGGATGAAATGGGGTGGCAGCATTCTTAAGCCGGAGCCACACGGATATAGGTACTGTGGTATCTAGGTAAATAAAACAGTTCATAGGCAAAATATTTTATATTATATAAAAAATAAACCAAACGTGCACATATTTGTATTTTAAAATAACAAGAGTATTTATCTAAACATGCCATGTACTTATCCATAACGTAATTTTATAAAATACATAGATACATGGACAATATGTTGATTGAAATCTGTACATAATTCTGCAAATAATTGTTGCTATTATAAATACAATAATGTATTTATTTTCTATTTCTCGTTGCTTGGACTTAAAAATATTAGTACTAACAAAGTTGTCTATCTATAAAAAAAGATCTAACAAATTCTAGTACTCGATACATTTTCACTTCCACTTCATCTGGGTTATATATAAGTCATCCACTTGGAAGATATATCGGTGCCTTGGCCGCTCAAACATAACTAAACAAAGATCTTTTGGCGCATGTCCAAAATCAGAACTAATGCCACCATTTTATTTCTCTAATTCCATTTCCAATAGACAGAGAACTGGACTGACTATCCGTTACAAAATTGACTTCTGTTGAAAGAGACAAAGCGTATGTGCGGCCAATACCTGACTCTTTTCTGTAAATCTTAGTGACGAAAGCTATACTGATAGTCTATGACGTGGAACAAACAGAATTCTAGAAAAAGACAACTGTTCGCACAATTGCTCTTTCACACTTTTCAGAACGTATTCATTTGACAGTCAGACAGCAGAGAACGGTTAGTCCACGTATTCATTTGACAGCCAGACAGTAAAGAGTGCTTGGTCCACGTATTCACTTGAAAGCCAGACAGCAGAGAATGCTTAGTCCACGTATTCACTTGAAAGCCAGACAGCAGAGAACGCTTAGTCCACGTATTTACTTGACAGCCAGACAGCACAGAACGCTTAGTCCACGTATTCAATTGACAATCAGACAGCAGAGAATGCTTAGTCCAGTTCTCTATGTCTTTCCACAGACAATTTCACAATTTTTTACTAACAGTGCCTCCTGACAATGACATTCTATCGCCAACAGATCCTTGTAGAACTATAGAGAAGCAAGAAATTAATAAAATTACATTGTTTTTCTTACTCGACGGATCCGAAAAGCTGCTGTCGTGAAACATATATTTCTCAGTCGGTATAAAAGCTACAAGTTAATATTAACAGAATAAGTAATTAACCTGGAACATGTAAATAAACATAATTATAATCGATATACTTCTAAATAATATGGCGCTAACATAGGAATGCTCCTAACATTATACTGGAAAATCTTGTCGTTTGTAAAAACTAAATGATTTGTGCTAGTAATTTAAGGACCTTTTTTTAATCAAAAAGTTAACTACATTAAAAGAAGAAGAAAGATAACTTAATTTCAAAATTTTCGATGGAGAATTTCAAAGTCAAAGCTTTATTGCTGAACACAGTCTACCTAGCCTTTTCCCAACTATCTTGAGGTTGGCTTCCAGTCTAACCGGATGCAGCTGAATACCAGTATTTTACATGGAGCAACTGCCTATCTGACCTCCACAACCCAGTTACTGGGTAATACGATACCCCTTGGTAAGACTGGTTGTCAGACTTTCGGGCTTCTGACAATCCGAAACGACGGTCAAAGATCCACGATTGGCAGCCGGGGCCAACGGCTTAACGTGCTTTCCGAGGCACGGAGGAGTCTCGGTATGTAAAGAGGGTCACCCATCCATGGACTAACCCCGGCAAGCGTAGCTTAACCTGATGGATCGACCCGTGCGGCTGTTATTACTTTAGCCACGAGCTCATTTGAATTTAGAATCTGCTAATTAGCCCCCCTAGCCATATTACTTTTCTATTATAGTTTACGCTAAAGTGCCCCGTAAACGATCAAATTGTTTGTCAAACTTTACATGTTTGTCAAATTATTTGATAGTGTGCAGCTTTGTTTGATGCTTTTGTTAAACAATCTACAGTGTAAACGTGAAGTTTGACCAACAAATTTGTCATACAAATTTGATCGTTTACAGGTCACTTAACGCTTAGTACAAAATGTATGGCAATGACATACCTGCGATAAGTCACGTGACACTTATCTACGCAGGAAATGTCATTGCCATACATTTTGTACTAAGCGTTAGCGTAAACGATAATAGAAAAGTTATATGGCTAGGGGGCAGTATTTAAACAAAGCATATACCTATATATTTATTGGGAATATCTGGGCATTTTCGTGGCGATTCGTTTGTGTTGATGATCAAACAAGATGAAGAATAAGATAATAACTAACATTGTTTTAATTAATCTACTCTTAATAATTCGAAACATCTCACCTTAGAAAAGTTTCGAAATAATAGCATAGTTACGGGCAAGGAATCAAAAGGCAAATAATTGTACTTAAAAATATTTGTTAAAATGCTGCATTTAAAGCTATTGATAAAATCATTTATTATTATTGCACTGGCTCGCTTGAAATTTCACCGTCTTTAAAAAAACCATTTCACATTATTTATTATACAAATATTTGATTAAAAACATCACCTCCCATTTATAAATTTCATATTTTAACACATCGATATATCGAATTGCAAAACATCGACAAAAACATAGAATGGCCTACTCTACGATAATATACAATAATAAATAGACGCGGCGGGATGTTGGTTTTCTTATTGAACAATACAATCATATGGCAAATTCCTCTGGACTAAGGTACTCGTAGTCCATTCACAATTATTTTACCTTCTGATTTAGCATCTAAGTGATCTTTATTTTCGTAGCCATAAGGTCGCTGTCAGAGATGAAATAACTGAACGAACTGCAACTTAGATTTAACCGATAAAGATAATTATGGTTTCATTGGAGAGACGGTTTATTTCGATTATTACATAAAGGTGAGCGTAGACAGTCTGATTGTGAAACATTCTATGAAATAATCTTAACCCGTTAAGTGTCTTATGAACCTGTTTTTTTTAAAGTATTGTTAGGTACGCGTTTGACCACTATCTCACCTGATGGTAAGTGATGATGTGGTCGACGCGAGATTATGGCAGTTGAAGCCATTTTAAAAGAAATTTTATCATAATTGGTCCGGAGGAGAGATTTTTAGATGTCTTGAAGGCCACTCAAACTACAGTGTGCCGTCATAATGATTCTAGGAAAAATATAATTTTACCCATAATTTTCCAAAAATGTACCAGACACTCAAGTGATTAAAACCATTCCATGTATTAACTTTCTTCTTTCCTTAAGGTGGAAGCTCCAGGGTAGCCCGTGAAATTCAAATTTTCTTACGTTTTTGTATCTTGGTCACAATCTGATTCGCGGCCGTAGCAAGTATGTATTTATAGAATTATAATCATTACTACATAATAATATCCAAATGTAAGTATTTCATGAAATCATGACATTTGGCATCAATGACCTGCAAACTGTAAAAAACGTAAGAAAATTTAAATTTCGCGGGCTACCCTGGAGCATTCACCTTAATAAGATTATGATAACAAGATATGACATTCCTCTCCCAACAGTTAACAACTACTCCGAAGCGTTAGCCGCGCCTTATAAAAAAGCTACACATACAAAGCGTGTCAGCGTCTAGTTGATGGCGAAGTTCTGCGTGAAGTCGTACTCGATGGTGGGGATGACGGTCTGCACGAACTTCAGGAACACGATGAGGTACGAGTGCACGCCCATCTCGCCGCCGCTCTCCGTCACCGTCTCGATTATCTTCTTCATTACTTCTGCGTGCCTGTTAAATATTTCATCATTTTAATACGCATATTCTGGGTTTAAAAAACTTTTTTACAAAAAATACAACCGACTACTTTTTTATTTTTCACTTTTTAGTTGTTGTACCCCAGAACTATAACTAAATAATAAATTTATGCCCGAATGGATAACCCCAATAACATGGAATAATTGGAGACAACCAAAACGTCATCTGTGTAATTTTAGTTTATGTTGATTTTTTTTTTTAAAGTGCTGAATCAACTTCGATAAAATTTATATGGGACCACCTCTGAAGTATGATCTACCAGACAAAAAAGAATCATTAAAATCTGTTCACAAATGGCAGAGAAATCGCGTATACAAAGAAAAAAAAATACAGACGAATTGAGAATTTCCTTTTGGAAGTCGGTTAAAAGATTAGACAGAGTACGGAAAACCGGAATCATAGACGTGGGCAAAAAGGCTGCCAGCCGTCAAATGGGATTGGGCAGGGCACGTCAGCCGCATACATGATGACCGCTGGGAAAAAGTCTCCACACAACAGTTGCTTGAGACAAATTACTTTTCCGTAAAATGTATGGCATTAGCGGGCTTTACACAGTCACTCTATCGTGCGTGAAACAGTAATCGTGTGCGAAAGAGCGCGCGTCCTGCGCTTGTCACTCTCATCTGTCGCGCGCCATCGTGTACTCCGAACTCCGCTGTTGTCTAAACACGTAAAACTCTTGCGCGCGTGCTTACGTCAAGATGGCATACGCACGTAGAGTAAATAATTAATAGTGAAATACTGGAGTTAATTACACTACACAATTATTTTCCTTGCCTCTAGAAAATTAAGTCAGAAGAATATAAAACAAAAATCTTAAAGAGGAAGCGTATAACAAAATAGTTCATTTTTGTAAAGAAGGATTTATCGATGCCAATCGAGATTTTGTAGTATTTATTATTTTAATTTGTCACCATAACACTACTAGTAAAACTCCGATACTTCAGTAAAACTGTGCGAACTGCTCGCACTCCAACATGCATCAGTTTCGCGCGGTCTATCCTGCGCAATTAACCTTTACACGGACGCTCTTTCCGCTATAATAAAAATAAACACGAGTAATCGCGCGCGAAAGGACATTAGCTTAAAAAACTTCAAAAAGATAATCGCACACGATTGAACGTGCAGGCATTCCACCCGTAATCCTGTACGCTCCTGAGAACTAGAGTGACTGTGTAAAGCCCGCTAATGACATTACTGGACGTGAGTCACGTGACATTTCTCTCCGCAGGTAATGTCATACATATTTTACTAAGCGTTAGCGTGAACGCTAACAGAAAAGTATTTTGTTTCACCCTCCTGGTACCAGAGAATGGACGGCATTTTCAAGGCCCAGCAAGCGATGGCGAGATGATCTGGTTGCGCACCACGAAAGCTGGTTCGAGGTGGCGCTAGAAAAGAGTGCCTCGAAAGATACGGACGAGGTCTTTGCCCAGCATTTGGACACTATAGCCTATTAAAATGAATGATATGAAAGAAAAGGGAGTTAGTGATAGCATGACGGCTGACAGGACAGAATGGAACAAAAAAACGTGTTGCGCCGACCCCAAGTAACATGGGATAAGGGCAGGAAGATGATGAGCCTATTAAAATGAAAAATACATCTATACAGACAAGTTTAAGGGGAAAATACCATCACGCTTGCATGGTCGACCGAAGGATTAAGCAGAGGTGTATAGTAACATCTACATTTCGCCCGTTACATTAAATGATATTTAGGTTTAAGTCCTATGTAACAGGGTTCAAATCTATTCCCATCAACTGAGAACAAATCTAAGCTCCGGGGTGTTACTGGTAAAAACATTTTTTCCGACCTGGGAATACAATCCAGGACCTCACGGTCAGCAGTCGTGTTAGCCACTGTTAGACATACGAGGCAGTAATATGCTGTTACTATGATCGTATAGCACTTGTTATTAAAATAAATAACGTTTGCATATTGACCTAACCTTTACAACCCGTCCGACTTTACTGTGCACCTGGTGCTGTGACGACGTCACCAGGTGCACAGTATGTTAATGTTGCTTATTACCAAGGTGAGATGTCAAATGTTACACATCATATGCGACTACTGTAAAGCTCGCTCGTTCGTCACAGCGCCAGGTGCACAGTTGGACGGGTTGTACAAGAACATTGACAGCAAAGGAGAAGGAGGCCTTGCCCAGGGGTTGAGAATAAATTCGAAACAGAGTTACCTCGCCCCTGGGCACTCAGGGCAGGGAAGGAACAGGGGTGGGTTTTAGTCAGTAAGAGTCTGACACGCCTTCCCGCTCCACCCAGAGCGGGAGATGTCATTGGAAGATACCACAAACCACAAAAAAAAAAGGTGTGTGTGCGATTCACACACGATAGAAGTGAAACTTCATGTGGGCAAAGATGGGCAAAGATGGTCAAAAGGTGGCCAAAGGTGAGCAAAAAGGTGGCCAAAGGTGAGCAAAAGTTGGTCAAAGGTGAGCGAAAGGTGAGCAATCGGTGGTCAAAGGTGGTCAAAGGTGGGCAAAGATGGGCAAAGATGGTCAAAAGGTGGCCAAAGGTGAGCAAAAGTTGGTCAAACGTTTGCAATTGGTGGTCAAAGGTGAGCAATAGGTGGTCAAAGGTGAGCGAAAGGTGAGCAATCGGTGGTCAAAGGTGGGAAAAGATTGTCAAAAGGTGGCCAAAGGTGAGCAATAGTTGTCTAAAGTTGATGATCGGTAGCGAAGTGACGGGACCCCAGGCCCCGCGTCGCGCGCGTCCTCTCCTCTCGCCGCCTCCGCCGCTGCCCGACGTCAGCCGAAGGTCGTCGAAGACGCCCGATCAATAGTATGTATATTTCTGTCTCATTCTTTCCTGGCTTCATCCTACACATTTTTGTATTTGTGTCTCTTACCTGTCGTTTTTTCCGTTGTGGTTTGAAATCACAACGATTCTAAAGAAGTTTCACTTCAAAATTGTAATCAATTAATATGCTATCAAATGCCTGATTGAGTACGTTTCCAGATTAAGGAGGTAAGTATTGTGGTGTGTGACTCACCGACAAGGATGCACAGACGCCGTGCTAGGTCCCGAGACATGCGGGTGCGCCTCCATGGTGACAGTCTTCTTGGCGTGGTCTTGAGATACATCCTCGTACATTTGCTCCACACTCAGCAGTGTGCGGTCCTAAGAGAGATTAGTTGTAAATTATATTTATTAAAAAAAGTTTTTTTTTTCAATAACAATTATACACGCCAATTTAAACTAGAGGTCGGTGTAACCTAGCTGACTATTCAGGGGGCTTAGACAAAGTAACAATTTAAAAACGATAACGAAGTTAGAAAAGACTAAAATGTATGAGATTGACATAAACCGCGCTAAGTCACGTGGTCAGTCGACATCGTTATCGCAAGTTGGTAGACAATGTTATAATTCGTAACGAAACCATAAAGAAACGAATTGCTATCGTGTTTATCCCATACAAATGCGCAGACAAGCAGCGCTTTCAGAGTTCGCCTTCGCCTCGATCGTGATCGCCAAAAAAGATAACGAAGGAACGCTAACGCTAGGAAATGTTGATCGATATCTCAGAGACGATGACGAATTTAGATATCGTTTCGCTACGAAGCGATGTTACTTTGTCTACAGGCCCTGATAAGAAATACCGTAGTAAACATACATTGTTAGTAAATTAAATGCGCGGAGACTATTATCGCGAGTTACGAGTACCTACTAGTTTCTTCCAGCCGCATCGCTCCAGCGGCCGAGCCCGCAGGAAATCTGTTTTTTTTTTTTCCGGGGAAAGAAAAATAGCCCACGGGATTAGCGTTAATGTCGCTTTCTATCAGAGATTGCATCATATCATCATCATCATTTCAGCCGAAAGACGTCCACTGCTGGACATAGGCCTCCCCCAAGTGTCGCCACAACGATCGGTCCTGTGCGTCTCGCATCCATCGGCTACCCGCGACCCTCACCAGGTCATCGGTCCACCTTGTGGGAGGCCTTCCAACGCTGCGTCTTCCAGTACGCGGTCGCCATTCCAGAACGTTTCGGCCCCATCGACCATCTGTTCTGCGAGCAAAGTGCCCTACCCACTGCCATTTCATTTTGGCGATTCTTCGGGCTATGTCGGTAACCTTAGTTCTCATGCGGATATCATCATTTCTGGTTCTATCACGCAAGGAAACTCCGAGCATTGCCCTTTCCATTGCTCTTGGGGTGACTGTAAGCCTTCTGATGAGGCCCATATACAGTATGGATTCGACATATGGGCAATAAATGAAATCACATGCTTGTTTAAGAGTTTACTGACGATGTGCAAAAAATGAACGAAATCGGTCCAGTAGTTTAAACAAAAAAAATAGTTTTAATTTTCAGTAAATTTGAACACTCTGTAGAATTGCAGCACTAGGTCAATGATCTAACATACTTTGTTCCTTAAATCCTTGAACTTTGAAATGCGACGTTGCCACTCTGTGCAATCTATCGCTCAAGCTCTTTTAGGCATTCTACTTATTTGCCTAAAATGTAAAATAGGTACACCTAAAGGCAGGCAGGAATTCAATTTACGTATTTTTTTATTGAAAGCGCCTAGTAAGAAAGATCTCACTTTATGAGTTGAAGGTCGTGAATTCAAATCCAGGCAAGTGCTTTCATTCTGTAATGTATTTCATCACACTCGCCCCAGCGGCTGCGACAGGAGACGCCGCGGGCGTCGAGAATTGCAGAGTGATCTCCGGTCACCGTAGGCCTGGGCTTCCGGACGACGAGCAATGGGTAGCTCGCCGTCCGCTCGACCGAGCTTACGTCGTCGACGGTGCGTAGTGTTCCACGCGCGCCTCAAAGAAAATCTGCACACCGAAGGGGCCCAGCAGATGGGTCGATGCCCTCTACGGCCATGGATAAATTTCCGAAAAGGAAGCCCGTGGCCCTGGAACGATAAGGGCAAGGAAGGGAACACGGGTTCGATTTTATTTAGTAAAAGTCTGACAATCTTTCAGACTTTTACTAACACCCTTGAGCGGGAGAAGTCATTAGATGATTTCCCACCTCAAAACAAAACCTACATGTGACATCTACTAATTCGCACTAATTTAGTAGATGTTACATGTAGGTTTTTTATGACTTCTCCTTCTCTAGGGTGTTAGTAAAAGTCTGACAATCTGTCAGTCTTTTACTAAGGTTCACGTGGTGGATTACAGGCATTAAGCCCTTCTCCCAGACTGGAGTACTTACTTTCTTTTGTAAAAGTTAATACGTCCTTGACTTGTGAACTTGTCACGGCCGAAATTTTGTTTACTAACCTACCACTGATGTGCGCCAATATTTCTCGCGGGTGTACATCGGTAGCGGTATCTTTTGTCGGCTCACGAAACGGCGCCCACACGTCTGCGCGCGGCGATCTCAAAAGCATTGCGGTGGCGGGCGGCGCGGCGGCGCCGCGGCACATCGGCAAAGGCAAAGGGGTAGCGGACGGGCGTTGCGCGCGCGCCTTGTGTAGGGAAGGACACCTTTTTATCTACAGTCAGCTGATTCACATTACGTTTTGAAGATGTTTGCAAAAAAGTGTTTCGCTTTAAATACTAGGGAGTGGACATAATGTGTTAATAACAGATCTTAAATGTGTTCTAATTAAAAATTATAATCAAGTAGATTTAGAGATAAATTAAGGTAGAAGTAAATAATAGCAATTAACTAACACTGGTTGTACACGGATATGAAGCATCCTATTAAAAATACGTACGAGTAGGTACAGTAGCAATTGTTGTTTGCTAGTCAGGAAGTTTCTCACTAAACGGTTTTGTTCGAATAAAGCAAACTGAAAATTTATTTCATTTTTTAATAAATTTATCCTGTAAATAATTTGTTAATAATATTCGTAATAATAAAATATTATAAGTAGAAAAAAAAAATCTTGTTAAGTATTTTGTCTTTTTTAGGTAAGTTAATGTAGAAAAGTATCGATAAACGATAAGTCGATAACTGCGCTGTCGACCCTATTTATTACTTACTTATTTTTTCGGAAGTAGTTACTAGTTAGTTTACCTTTCTCAGTACTCAGTACGCTGTTTGCCTTCCGGGATGGTGCGTGCGTGCGCCTTTCGCAGATTTGATACCTACTTAGTTTACGCGTGTTGTCGTGTATTTTAAGGTTTTAAGAGTTTTTCTTTTTATTGCAGTGAAATAGATACTAAGTACCTACGTGTGTGTATGTGTAAATCGTGTTTTTAATTTAATTTGTGCTTATTTATTTTTCTATGGTGAAATAGACACTAGCTAATTAACTTTTGTGTGTTGCTTGTTTTTTAAACAGTATTATGCCGCGACAACAGCGTTTTTATAGTGATGCAGAGTATACTGACATGATTTTACTTTATGGCGAATGCCTCCAAAACGCGGCATTAACTCTGCGTACTTATCGTGAGAGATACAGCGCAAGTCGCGCCTGCCCTACTAGTGTTCGGACCATCATCAGAGCTGTCCAGAGAGTGAGGGAAAATCAAAACATTGTGCCCAACACAAATGAAGGAGTTGCCCCGCATCACGTTACTTCGTCTTTGGAACGAAGAATCTTAGACCACTTCGATCGCAACCCAACCTGCAGCCTGAGACCAGCTGGGCGTATGTTTAGAGTGGCCCATAGAACAGTACATAAAGTATTGAAAAGAGACAAACTACGTCCTTTTAAACTGCCAAAGGTGCAGTCGCTGCTGCCCCGTGATAAGCCGATTAGAGAGTTTTACTGCCAATGGGTATTAGAAAAAATTGCCCAAGACCAAGATTTCTTGTCAAATGTGTTTTGGACAGATGAAAGCACGTTTACTCGAAACGGCATGTGGAACCGACAAATCTTGCGTCACTGGAGCCACACCAATCCTCACTTATTTAGGGAATCAGCTCATCAATACCGCTTTAGTGTTAATGTTTGGGCGGGCATTCACGGAAATCAAATAATTGGCCCAATTTTTATCGATGGAAACCTGAATGCGCAGAAGTTCCTAGACCTTCTAAGAGGCCCAATATCCGATTATTTAGACGAATTAACCTTGGCAGCGAACTCTCGGGTATGGTTCCAGTTAGACGGGGCTCCTCCACACTCTGTTCTCCGCGCAAGAGAGCAGCTTAACACCATGTTCGGCGAACAATGGATTGGGCGGTACGGCCCCCACAGGTGGCCAGCGCGGTCACCCGACCTCACTCCTCTCGACTTCTTTTTATGGGGATTTATTAAAAATGAAGTTTACTCGCAAGCCTCCGAAAGCGAAGATGAACTACGCAGTCGTATTGTTGCCGCGTTTGACAAATTAAAAGCCATGGCCTCGGATCCAGATCGAAATCTATTGAGCAGGGTGCGGGAAAACATTGGTCGGCGATGTAACTTGTGTATTGTAAAACGTGGTGGACATTTTGAACATTTAAGAATTTAAGACGGTTTTTTGCTATGATTTAGTTTATTTCGGTCAGTTCAGTTATCATTTATCACAAAAGAAATACCTAAGTAGTAGTACAAATAAACTTAGTAAATAATTTATAAATACTATTGTGAAATTACAATAAAAACGCCGCACCGCACCGCGCCGCGCCACGCCGCGCCGGTGCCGTCTCGTCTGCATTTGAGCTGTTGCCATTCTGTACTCTAGGTAAGTAGGTATTGTACCCACGTTCTCTAAACAGAGTGTTTGACTTTTACTGAATTTATTTGATATTTATTTTGTTTGAAAATTTAAGTTTCTTAATTTTTTAATTTTAATTTAATAATAAATTTTGTTATACTTCTGTGGACGAGTATAACTCGTGATTTCATTTATTGACCATATGTCGAATCCATACATATTATCATCATCATCATATATATATTATTAACCGACTTCAAAAAAAGGAGGAGGTTCTCAATTCGACTGTATTTTTTTTTTTTTTTATGTGTGTTACCTCATAACTTTTTACTACGTGAAACGATTTTGAAGATTTTTTTTTATTTGAAAGTTGTTGCTTTACATGTGGTCCCATTTTTATTTGGTGAAGATCTGATGAAGAACTTCGGAGATACACAATAGAACTCTTCAATAAATGATAGCAAACCTTCCAGAATTGCTGCAATCGCATGTCTGTATATTGTTTTCACCACTTCACCCCAATCCCCTATTTTCACCAATTCCCTATTTTTGGGGCTATCAATTCGGGCATAACTTTACTATTAATTTAGTTTTAGAATGGGGTACAACAACTAAAAAGTGAAAAATAAAAACTTTTTCCAAAAAGATACAACCGACTTCCATAAATAATACTAAAAAATGCAAAATAACTTTAATTTCGGAAGTCGGTGTCAAATAACGAAGAAACCAAACTAGAAACACCGACTTCCGAAATTAAAGTTATTTTGCATTTTTTAGTATTATTTATGGAAGTCGGTTGTATTTTTTTTTTTGTAAAAAGTTTTTTTTACATTTGATAAGCACGCGTTTGACCACTATCTCACCTGATCGTAATCGATGATGTGGTCGAAGATGGAGCACGCTTGCCTAGAAGTAACCTATTCACTCTTGACTTAAAGACACCCAGGTTGTAGCTATCAGGAAACACAGACTGCGATAGGGAATTCCAGTCCCTAGCTGTACGCACAATGAATGTGTTCTCAAAGGTAGAGGTATGTTTTCACTAACAATGTTTTAATGAGTTTATGTTTATGTTTTAAGCCAGCGATATAGATCGTGATTAGCATATTAACGCGTCAAGTCCCTCATTAGCAGACACAATTAAAAACCTATTGTTATGGCGACGCGCGGGCCTGACGTGTTAAAACAAAAAATACAATCGCGGAGTTAAATCATGCTCTCAAGGTCTTTTACGTAAGAATGCGTTCATTTAATACAGTGGTTCTCAACCTGTGGTCAACAAAACTTTTCACCTGAAAAATAACATTGATGCGAACTGATTTTAAGTTTCTATAAGAAATGTGTTTTCTATGATTATCTTCTTTACTTTTGATTTTAAAGAATAGGTGTGCAACAAGTTTTGAATTTTTGATTTTTCTTTTTTAGGGTTCCGTACCCAAAGGGTAAAACGGGACCCCATTACTAAGACTCCGCTGTCCGTCCGTCTGTCACCAGGCTGTATCTCATGAACTGTGATAGTTGGACAGTTGAAATTTTCACAGGTGATGTATTTCTGTTGCCGATAACAACAAATACTAAAAAATAGAATAAAATACTTATTTAAGGGGGCTCCCATACAACAAACGTGATTCTTTTTTGCCGTTTTTATAGATAATGGTACGGAACCCTTCGTGCGCGAGTCTGCCTCGCACTTGGCCAGTTTTTAAGATTAAAATTGTTAAGTTTTCTACTGAATTTATGGTCCCTGCTAACAACAAAGAAACAAAGTGGTCCTCGATCAATTAAAAGTTGAGAGCCACTGATCTAATTTAACATGTACCTATGTACATAATTAACATTGACGCGGCATGTGGCGGGAATCTTAACCAACAATTAATTATTAATTAGATGTGTGTGTATTGTTTGTTTAGAACGTAAATTCTTGATATATGTTTGAATTTGTGTTTAGTTATCAAAACACGTGAACATTAAATCGTCGTCGTTAACTGTCCCATTGTGTTTTTCTGTATATGTTTTATGTGTACAATAAAGAATAATAATAATAATAATAAAATTCTGTTTTATAACAATAATTGTGACGCTCTTCATTTTTGGAACCATACGAAGATTGAAGAAAACTACTACATATTTTTGATTGGGCCCGCTCATCGCCTCGGTCTCGCCTGGCGAAAAACGACAGTTAGCGACAAGGTTAGACTGGAACGAGCGAATTTTAAACTGAACAACCACGTTTCGATAATTTTATGAGGTCCTTAGGCTGACTCCACTGTAATGAAGAAGAGAGGAGCGGAGCTGTGCCAATATTAACCAATGGAATTGCATAAAATCTCCGCTCCGCTTCAGCTTAAAAATGCATACAATGCCGGGAAGGGGAGCGGGGAAGCGGCGAAAAACCGGCCGCGGCGTGTACCAATAACTGATTTCCCGCCGCTGCCGCCGTCCGCTCAAATTACTCGACGCGTGAACTCAGCCTAGCTTCGCACAGTTAGCAACTCTGCTTCGCACTACCTCGCTTCGCATCAATGAAAGAAAGAAAGAAAGAAAAACGTTTATTTTGTGCTTCGCACAGAAAAACACAATTATTTTACAACAGGTAAAACAATATTAATACATAAAAAAACCACATAGTCAAAAAAAATAAAATGTAAAGAAAAACATAGGTAAGACCTGTGCGAGGCCAAAATAGCACCTATCTCAGCATATGCTGCGACATTTATAAAATAAATATCACAGCGCTGGTATTCTGATAGGGCCTGTGAAGCCACGGATACACTCACGGAATACATACATAAAAACTATAAATAAATAAAAATAAGTGACAGTGAAACATATAATTTTAATAAAAATATTTGTGAATGTGAATAAATCTAGAATAAACCATAGGCCACCCCCGGGTGTTTCCATTGCGAGGATCGCCCAGAGGACACGGTGGAGCATACGGTGGAGGTTTGCCCGGCTTGGGCAGAGCACCGCCGTGTCCTCGTGGATGCGATAGGCGGCAGCGACCTCTCGCGCCGTGCCCTGGTTCAGGCCATGGTACGGAGCGAGAGGGAATGGGAAGCCGTCTCCACCTTCTGCGAAGCAGTAATGCTCGCGAAGAGGGAGGCGGCATACGCTAGGGAGACTTGAACACAGCCGAGTCACCCTAGCGCTCCCAGCCGCAACCGCCGCCTGAGACGCCAGGGGGTTCGGACGCCGCGAGACGATCTCCGGCCACCGTAGACCCGGGCCTGCGGACGGCGAGTAGTGGGTAACTCGCCGTCCGATCAGCACCAGGCCCGAGAGTCGACGGCGCGTAGTGTTCCACGCGCGCCTCAAAGAATTGTCAGCCAAGGGAAGGGGCCTGCCACGGCCGATGCCTGCCCGGGGGTGGAGGATAAATTCGAAAGAGTTACCTCGCCCCCGGGCACTCGAGGCAGGGAGGAACAGGGGTGGGTTTTAGTCAGTAAGAGTCTGACACACCCTTCCGCTCCACCCTAGAGCGGAAGAAGTCATAGGATGATTTCCCACCCCCCAAAAAAAAAAAAAAAAACCATAGGCCGACGGCTAACGCTCCGACAACATTTGTCAATGTCATAGACAAGCCATGGAGCGCGCGAGCGTCTATGGACGGTTATGTTCGGCTATATTAGTGCTCTGTGGTTCGGTTAATCGGCTGCCAAAAAGATAACCGGTAAATAAACTAGCGTTGTTGAACAGTAAAGAAACGAAATTAAAAAGTTGAAAGTGACTTCTAGCAACTAAAATAGCACCAGATAAATTAATTACTTGGAACAGAAGTGGTGCGGGCAGCGGGAGTTTCTACAGTTTGTGACTGATTGTGAAGTATAGTGTTGTTCTGGAATTATACTGTTATATTTGCTGCTAAGAACATTCAACTTAAAGTCACAAAGTCAATGGACAGACACAGTCATGAACTCCGCTCCGCATTACTCCCTCGCTCCGCGTCTTTGGTCAGGCAGCCTTATAATAACGATGGGTTTTTATTTGTGGGATGGGAAATCATCCAATGACTTCCCCCGCTGCGGGTGGAGCGGAAGCGTGTTAGACTTATACTGACTAAACCCACCCCTTCTCTTTCAGTTGCCTGAGTACCCAAGGGCGCGGTAACTCTGTTCCAAATTTATCCGCGACCCCTGGGCAGGACGATGAGCTTACCACGCAAACTTGAGTAGGAGGCCAAGTTTGGGGAATAAAGAAGCTAAGGCAAGGATAAGATAAGGCGTAGGTGGAACTGAGAATGTTCTAAATCATGATGATGATAATCATGGGCTAAATCTTCTAAAGCGACATCGCGGCAGACCCAAACAAAGATGGCGGCAGTTTGTCAGAGCTGGTCCTTACTTGCCTATAACTGGGAGGAATGGAGAGCATACAGGCCTTTGCCCTACAGTAGGACAACACATAATAAAATATGAATGAACTCACCTCATCATACCCGATGAGCCAAAGCCTCGGAGTCTGGTAGTATTTGTCGTAAGTGATGTGCAAGTCGTACGTCCGCGTGCGGATGATCTCGTCGCCGTCCGACTTCGGCTTCTTGTCAGACTTCGGCTTGGGCTCCTTGCGCTGGGCTAGGTCTGTTGACTGGAGGAGCAGTTTCGTTAGTCAAAAGGCTTCCAGTGTAACCACAGGCAACTGAATACCAGTAGTTTTCATGGAGCTTTCTGCTTTTTAGGGTTCGAAATTCCAAATGAAAAAACGGAACCCTTATAGGATCACTCGTGTGTCTGTCTGTCTGTCTGTCCGTCTGTCACAGCCAATTTGCTCCGAATCTGCTGGACCGAGAGTTACAATTTGGTACACACATGAATATCTGTGACCCAAATACGGACGTGTACCCTAAATAAATTAATTTGGAATATGGACCCCCATACTTCAACCTTACTTTTGGGGTAAAAATTGGATAATTAAAAATCTAAGTTTTTCAAACCGTGTCGTGCGACATTCAAGTGAAAGGGCACATTGTGAGGGTCTCGAATATTTTTTTTTTTTTCATAATTTTACAATATATAATTTTGAAGTTATTTAAGAAAATAGATGATAAATGACCATTCCCCCCTCCCCTCCTTATTTCCGAAACCACTGGGCCTTAAATTATGAAAAAAATACAGAAAGAAGTTCTTTACTTATACAAGATTACAGGAAAATAAGGTGGAGGTAGTTTAATAAAAACCTGAAAAAAATAGGATTTGTTCGGAACCCTTTGCGCGCGAGTTCGACTCGCTCTTGCCCGGTTTTTTTTTGTTGCTTATCTGTCCTTCACCACGTAGTTATTGGGTCGCATGATACCCCTTGGGTTATGTAACATCCGTAACGACTGACAAAGATCTAAATAGCAGACCAAATGCTTAACCTGCTTTCCGAGGAACGGAGGCTATAAATTGAGAGTGTTTCTTTTAGTAATTGGTTGGGGGTAATTGGTTGATTGACGTCACGGACGTCGGTAACAGCTGACTAGCTTGCTTGTTTACGCGTTTTAAATATAAACAAAGTGTTAAATAAAAAAACTTTATTGATAAAGTGCTTGTACCAGACAAGATTGTTTACATATATTGTAGTGCAGTGTTAGTGCTCAGTAAAACATGAATTATAACTAGAAAACTTAATCTAGATACATTCAGTGCAAACCGCCTACCCGCAATTTTTCACAAATAAAAACTGAAAGCTAAAAATATAAAAACAATAGACTTTATATTCATAATATAACTGCAACGTGATGTGGTAACGATTGGGTTGTGATTTTGTGCTGAAAATCAAGCTCACAGGCTCTACAGGACCTAAAATTTGACAGTTTTTAGTTTGGTTTCCTACGCCATCTGTGATTCTCCGGTGGTACTAATCTGCTAATTACCAATTTTCGAAAGCTAAAAATACAAAACAAAGTCTAAGATTATGGCAAAGTGTGGTGGTTGTGGTCAGTTTTTAGCCAGGGCTGAGTGTATTCGCTGCACTAAGTGTCAGGACACTTAGTGCAGCGAATACACTCAGCCCTTCAAGTGGGATGATACGACCCAGGGGTCGTATCATCCCACTTGCATTGGTGTTACATCAACAAAGGTGTCGCCTAATTGGTTGTGCCCAGACTGCAAAGTGAAGATTCCAAGAAGGGACAACTCAGCTACACCTGTCAAAGGCCCATCTGATGGTATCATGGAGAACAGCAGGCCAAATGCAATCCGTTCTTCTCCGAAAACTCAACCTGCAGCGGTAAGCCAGAGTGATGTGACTATGCAAACAACTGTAAAATCAGCATCCAGCCAACATGTTGAACTTGAGGCCCTCTCCCCAGTTACTACAGAGTCTCGCGAGCTTAACGTAGCTCATGAGATTCGCTGTTTCCGTGAGGAACTAAGTGCTATGAGGGTGGAGTTGCGACTGTTCCGGGACGAAATGGCGAGTTTAAAGGCTGATATCGGGCTGTATGGGGAGCGTATGGAGGTCATTGAGGGAAAGGTGTCCAACCTCGAGAAACGCTTTGAGGAGAGGGAGCCATCGTCTGAGATGCACTTTGAGGAGACTATTTCGGAGCTGAAGTCGCAGCTAAATGAACGTGATCAAGATCTTCTCCTAAATGACGTCATCATTTCTGGCATACCGGAAACAAAAGATGAGAGTCCTCTACACCTAATAAAGTTGGTGTCTTTGAAGCTGGGGGTTAACATCGACGAGCGCGATATTGTCAACGCCGAGCGAATTGGCATGGTGCGCCGCAACTTCACCGTGCCCGGCAGTGGAGACACGGCGCAGCCGCCGCGGCCGCGCGCGCTTGCTGTGCGACTGTCGCGCCGCGCTGCCCGCGATCAGCTGTTGCGAGCGGCGCGCGTGCGACGCGGCCTCACCACGGCGGACCTCGAGCTGCGCGGGCCTCCGAAGAGGTTTTATTTGAACGAGCGATTGACTCCGATTAACGGCAAGTTGTTTTTTAAAGCGCGTGAGGCTGGGCAGAGGCTTAACTATAAGTACGTGTGGACTAAAGACGGCCGCATCTATGTGAAGAGAGAAGATGGTGTGCCTCCAAAGCGCATTCGTTCTGATCTTGATACAGACCGAATTTTTGGCAATTGTTTGGTTTGAATGGAATTTTATTAGTGTTAAGAGTACTTTTTAAGTTACTACATGTTCGTTGTTTCGCACGCTACTATGTTTGTTATTTGTCTGTGTGTAGTGTTGTCTGTTTTGTCTTTTTACTGTTTGTTTATACCGTGTTTTTCTGGCCGCAGCTAGCCCAGCCGAAGGGGTGCATTGTTTTGGTTGGTATTTTCCGTAGTGGTGCAGGTTTGTTGGTGCCTGTCCCCCATTGTAACAAGTTGTTATTATGTATTTATATGTATTATGTGTACAAAATTGCACAACAAGTCGACACAATATTATTAACATTTAATGTAATTTTAGTAGCACGTGTGCCTATGTTAACAGTGTTAAATATTTATCTTGATTTTGCAATCAAATTAGGTCGTTATTATTTCAAAAAGCCATTAAAAAGTTGCCTCTTCTTTGCAAGTAAATGTTTCCAATGTTGCTTTCAGTTATTTAGCAATACTGTTTCAATCTAATGAGTGCAAAGTATTTTAAATTTGGATTTCTGAACCCTGGCTCATTAGGCACTCACCATGATGAGTTTATCGCTGCATTGGAGCATCATAATGTTGGCATAATGGCATTAAATGAGACTTGGCTTAGGGCCGGAGAGGAGGGGCGTGCGCCTGTCGTTCCCGGGTACCGGTTACGACACGTCCCGCGACCGGTGAACGTGCGCGGCGGCCACGGCGGGGGCGTTGCGTTTTACATCAAGCGCGGGGTAAAAGTGCGCACCCACGCGCACCCGGTAGACCCTCTTCATGAGTCAGTTGATCAAATGTGGCTAGTTTTGAGCACAAATGGTGTGAAAATCGCTATCGGCACTGCGTATAGACCACAATGGATGGATGTGGATTTGTTTTTGGATGCACTAACTTGCTCAGTAAATTCCTTAGCGTCTTGCAAACACACCATTCTTTTGGGTGACTTTAACATCAATTGCTTAAATCAAACAGACTCCAAAACGAATAAATTAAAAAAATTTCTTCAAACTCTTGACTTAAGTCAACTAGTGACATCTCCCACTCATTTTACTTCCACTAGCGAGACTTTAATAGACCTAGTGTGCGCAGATGCAAGGGTACGTTGCATTGAGGTGGACCGGATTAGTGCGCTTAGTGCGCATGCTTTTATTACTGCTGTTTTTTATTTGAAAAAGGAGAAAATACCGCCTGTCACTATAACTCGACGAAATCTAAGAAATATACCGTTAGAAAAGTTTAACGAGGACATGTCATCGGTGGATTGGCTTGCGACAGCTGTGTCAGGTGACGTAGACGCTATGGTGGCTAAATTTAGCTGTGATATTGCCACGCTTTTTGACAAATATGCTCCTCGTAGGACTCAGATTATTAAGGAGAAGTCGTACCCATGGATAACAGATAACATTAAACTTATGATGCGCCTGCGCAATCAAGCCCACTTACGATGTAGAAATTCAGTTTCAGAGAGTAAAATATTATATTACAAGGAGCTCAAAGGTCTAGTTAACAAGTCTTTATATTACGAAAAAGTTGCCTATTTCAAACACAACATTAATAGTGAGATACATCGTCCCAAAATTCTATGGAAAAATCTGAAATCAACCTTATTACCATTTAAAAGTGTGTCGGAATTGCCATCTCATCTCAAAGATCCTGATAAGATTAATTCCCACTTCTTGAATGTTCCAGGTGATGGTATGGCACCAGCATCATGTCTGGCTTTCTATGAGTCTCAGAGATTTAATCAGGGTGTTTTTTCTATTAATGCTGTAGACCAATCTGACATAATCAAAATTTTATCAAACTTTAAATCTAATGCAGAGGGTTTTGACCACATTACGCTTAACATGTTCTTTCTGACTCTCCCACAAACCTTGGATGTGCTGACTTCTATTATTAACTCTTCCATTTCTACGTCGACCTTTCCTGACCTATGGAAAATTGCAATTGTGCGTCCTATTCCTAAAGTCGCGAACCCAAGTACTTTAAAGGACTTAAGGCCTATAAGCATTTTACCTTTCTTGTCAAAAGTGCTGGAGAAAGTGGTAAATGCCCAACTAACGACATACCTTGAGCAAAATAACATTCTCCCGGAGGCACAATCTGGTTTTAGGAAGGGTCGTAGCACGGCAACAGCTTTATTAGATGTTACAGACAACATATTATCGGCTCAAGATGAAGGGTGTTGTACCCTATTAGTTTTACTGGACTTTTCCCGAGCATTTGATGCTATTAATTTGTCTCTTTTACTCTCTAAGATGACGTATTACGGTTTTGACGCTCCTACGGTTGCTTGGTTCAGAAGTTACCTAAGCAATCGTAAACAGCTGGTTGAAATTCCAGATGCCAATGGATCTACTCTTAAATCTAAAATGACTCCAGTGGTAAAGGGTGTTCCACAGGGATCTATACTGGGTCCCCCTTTGTTTATTTTATATAGTGCAGATATTGTTAATGTTATAAAAAATTCGAAATTTCATATTTATGCTGATGACATTCAATTATACATTTCTTTTAAACCTGAAGACTATAATACCACAGTTAAATTGTTAAACGAAGATCTGGACAGGATCGTGGACTGGTCAAAGCAAAACTCCCTACTACTTAACCCGTCCAAAACAAAATTTATGCTTTTCGGTTCTAAAAGTCAACTGGATAAAATTAACTCTAATCGTGCAAACATGATCGTAATGGGACAATATATTGATCGTGTTTACGAGGCGAGAAATCTGGGTTTAATCATGGACCAAGAACTGCGTTTTGAGGCTCATATTGCAAACTGTGTAAAAAACTGTTTCTACCGTCTAAAAGTTTTGTACAAGATGCGCCCGTATCTGAGCGAAGACCTGCGTGTTCAGCTAGTTGAAAGTCTGGTTCTATCTAAGTTAAATTATGCCGACACCGTTGTAGGACCTCGACTTTTAGCACGTACCACGAGACTAATTCAAAGGGTTCAAAATGCTTGCGCTCGTTTTTGCTTTAACGTACCACCAAGGAGCCACATTACACCATTTCTAAACAAGCATAACATTTTAAAAATGAAGTCACGACGGAAATTGCACTTGGCCTGTCTTCTTTTTGGCATCATCAAGAATAAATGTCCGTCATACTTGTACTCGAAGCTTGCGTGGATAAATAGTCACCGGCAACGTAGGGCCAGGCGTTGTGCTCAGCAGCTGGCTACGCAGCATCACCATGGTGCAGCCTTTCGAGGAAGTTTTCGGTACGCGGCCTCCAAATGTTGGAATAATATTCCCCCACCGATTAGGGACCTAAAAAATATTAGTAGTTTTAAGGCTAGACTTAAGAAATTTATTTTGAGTTCACAAATCGAACTTAATGATGTGGACGAAGACAAATCGTTTATATAATTCAATAATATATTTATATATTTTTAAATTTAATGTAATCATACACCTAATTCATTTTAATCATGCAATTTTACCATCTATTTAAATGACATATACCTAATAAAAAAACTTACCATTATACTGTGAACCAATATAGTTCACTTTCACCTTTTCTTTTCTAATTGCAATTTACAATACTTCGATTTAAAGCAATAACTGTGGGAATTTAGATAGTTTGGCACTTGGAAATATTTTCTGGAAGGCAGCTTTTTCTTTTTATGCACTGGCTTTATTCTGTATTGTTGTGTTTACTTATTTCTTCTAATGACGGCTGATGGCTGATTGCAAAGCCGGTATCTGACGCGATTATGCGTCAATTGCGTCGAACGTCGCGTTGACTGATGAGCAATGTTTTCGCGTTATTTTATTTTATTATTGTGGATAGAGTAGAAAATTATAATTTGTAACCAGCGTGGCACATATATATTATTTAATATTTTCTTATTACTTTACACTATTTATTTACGTATTTTAATTACAATATTACATAAACATTGATATTTAATTCAGTTATTATTATTTTATTTACCCTCGTCCGTGCGTCACTGCGGGGTGCCAACTGAAAACCAGCGCTGGGTGTCCAACGCCCAGCAAATGCTGAGATGGTAACCCTTTCGGTATGGGCACGCTCAGCACAATTTTATTGTATCTTTGTGTACCTACTGTTATTTGCTTTACCTTTTGTTTGTTGCTGTTGTGTTGTGTCTGTGTCGAATAAATGTTTATTCTATTCTATTCTATTCTAGTATTTTTTTTTTTGTTGATGATTTTTTGTAGATAAAAGCATTGAGTTATCAACTCGGTTGGCGCAGTGGTTGAGCATTCGGCTGCTGCGTTGCGTGTCGCGGGTTAGATTCCCGCAAGGAACAAATATTTGTGTGGCCTACACATAGTTGTTCTGGGTCTGGGTGTACATAATTATATGAGATTACATGTTCGTGTACGCACCCACGATACAGGAATAATACCTAGGGATGTTTTATTAAAAAATAAAAAAGATTACTAGTAACTGGTTAATTGTGAGTCTTAAAGTCAACAGTGAATAGGTTAGTTCTAGGTAAGCGTGCTCCATCTTCGACCACATCATCGCTTACCATCAGGTGAGATAGAGGTCAAAGGCAACATCTCATCATATCAACAATAAAAAATAAAATTGGACGGCAAATCGCTGGTTTGCCCGCTAATTCCTATTTTGTTCCAATAAACTTAATAAACTGTCAAAAACCACTGTCATAGCCAAAGAGACAAATTATATCTCCTCAGATCTATCCATTCCCAGTCATGATTTCATGGCATAATTGACATATTGGTGCCGATTCTCTTGTTCAATAACTAAACTAAAATTAGAGAATCGCTATCTTTTACTAAAAGGCAGTGCAAGAAAAGGACGGCTATAGCTATGAACTAAGTTAGAGATGCCAAACTAGTTTACGCCTTGCGCTTCACCGTGTTTTTAATCGACATGTTTTTACGTGTACCCTTAATTTGTATGGAAATATTAGTTTAACTAAATTTGACAGCTCTAATTTACGTCCGTCTCTTTTTTTATTAGAGAGAAGATAAGCAAAGCAGCAAAGCAATATTATATATGCTGTATGCTGTGTTATGTGTGTGTGTTGTATGCTGTTTGTGTGTGTTGTATGCTGTTTGTGTGTGTTGTATGTTGTTTTTTTTTTTTTTTTTTTTTTATTATTTGTTTTTATTACGCCTTATGGACTGATAATGTCTGAAATAAATGTTTTGAATTGAATTGAATATTAAAGAGCTAGAGATAGAGAGATAGCAATAGCCTAAATTAAGTTTAGGTTGTGCACAAGAGAATCGGCACCATTGACATTATATGTATAAATTGCCTGGCACACAGAATTATTGGTACTTTAATACAAGTATGTATCTGACCTATTTATCAGGTTGTCATGACCACTATCTCTCTCATATATTCATTATAGTTTGTGCTCTTTATTACATGTATCGGTGTTCACATACAATGTAGTATCACCTTTATTTCTAGCTTATCAGCACTTCTGATATTTTAATATAGACAAAGAGCTTACATTTGAGCTACTATGTCAATTACTTTGCCAACTTAATATTGATCACATCATCATCATCGGCAGTCCAACTTCTCCCACAGCTGGGCATAAGTAAGCCTGTTTCTTGTGCTTATGCAAAGATTCAGATTGATCATATTTTATATACTTCACACAATTAATTTTCTGAGAGTAGGCTTGGAACAATATGCCCAGGGGTAGCCCGTAAATTCGTTACAGAGTTACCGCTCCCCTGGAGACTCAGGCAAGGAAGGAACAGGGGTGGGTTTTAGACAGTAAGTCTGACACGCCCTCCCGCTCCACCCAGAGCGGGAGATGTCATTG
Source organism: Polia nebulosa (assembly GCA_951329385.1). NCBI lineage: Eukaryota > Metazoa > Arthropoda > Insecta > Lepidoptera > Noctuidae > Polia > Polia nebulosa. The sequence goes on from OX589592.1 coordinate 33,001,190, forward strand.
GATGATTTCCCACACCCAAAAAAAAAGAAAAAATATAAAAGGCTTAGAACAATGGCTATCAATTATCACTCCCTTGCAGACATAGACCATGAAAGAAGCTAAGTATAGAATTTGCAAAAGTAATATCATTTAAACAAAATGAAAGCTTAAAAAAGTCCTCGCACGCTAGGCTCACGTTTGACCACTATCTCACCTGATGGTAAGCGATGACGTGGTTGACGATCAATCAGGCTTGCCTAGAAGTAACCTATTCACTCTTGACTTAAAGAGGTTGTAGTTATCAGGAAACACACAACAAAGACTCCGGCAGGGAATACCACTCCTTAGCTGTACGCACAATAAAGGTATTACTAAAACATTTATTTCAGTAATGACTTCATAAGCAAGCAAGTTCATACAGACACAACAGTATTAAAGATTATGGTAAAGATACTATCAATGGGAAAAATAGGATTCACTAAAAATGGTCCTGTAATAAGTTGAATGGGGGCTAAGGGCTAACTATTACCGGATCCACTTCATCCAGCAGTCCCGACTCCTGGAACTGCTCCATGTCCACGGCCTCTCCGTCCTCGTCATCTTCTTCATCATCATCGTCACGGTCGCCGGCCGTGCCCTCACCGTCGCTGTCTCCAGTGTCGGCAGCATCCAGTGTCATCTCACATACCTATAGAATAGAAAAGTAATAAATATGAGAGTCAAAAAACAGGCATATTCTCAAAAGCACAAATTGAATAATTCTTAATGAGTTTCCCAAATTGCACTATGACGGTTTCTATTGAGTAATATACTCAAAAATACTAAATAACTGAAACAATAAACTACAGCTTGGCAAAAAAGAGTTTTGTTTATTGTTTCAAAAAAGTATAAATGAGGAATGTATTAATGGAATAAATGAGGTCGCCAGTATCGCACCTGTCAGAATACTACGCCTCAACAGTTTTTGATACTTATTAATTTTGGGGATATGATTCCAATCCCAAGTGGGTGGTTCAGACCCTGGGACTCACTATAGAAGGCTTCAATGTCCAGTTACATTTTTAGTTTCAACTGTCACCGCGTCAGACTCTTTTTTGCCAAGCTGTACCTAATTTCTAATTTTAGACTTTGCTCAAAGTGGTAGGTGCAAACACAAAGAGGAAAAACAACACTGCCAATCAATACATAGTATAAAAATTTAACAGTAAAAATCATTTTTTTAAACAAGCCTTTAAATTTAAATTCAAAAACAAAATTTCGTGCCTGTGCTGTTGACTGTTGAAGAGTTCCTATCTGGAGCTAATCCTGAATGTCAATTCAGGTCATGCTTACCATAAAAATACATTGTCATCAGCTCCATAGAATAAGAGGAACTGGTTCTAATTCAGCTTGCAAGATTTGTACCGAACAAACAAATATTGCTAGTTAAATAACATCTTGTAAGAAAGCCACTTCTCGTATTTTTTTTTGTTTTTGGACAAGCCCGCCACACTATTCCCAAACCACTGTAACTTCTGTAAGCCAGAATCAACAATGGCGACCACCAGAAAAAACGCCGAGGCAATGAAGCTCGACGAGTCCCAGAGAAACGATTAAACTATCTTGGGTCCCGCAACGAAATTAATCAGAAAAGACAGCGGAGGAGTAACAAAAACATAATTTCCACTTCCCTCCTAATCAAGCGGGAGACAGAACAAAGCTAGGCCATTAGGCACAAAGGGGGTTATTTTTTGGGGTAAGCTCAGTTGCCAAGCACCACTGGTTAGAAACACTAATATTAATGGGTCCTAAAATTGTGAGCTGTTACACTTGATTCCAATAATAGGTATGGCAAAAACGCTTGAACGCACGGAAATTCGTTCTAGTTTCCACAAGGTCCGTGTAATTGAAAACTCCAAAAGTAAGCTGAATACTATCTAACATAATATTGCGTTCAGTTTGCCAAAGAGTACACTCCCATAGGATTGCCATGTGCGGATTGTTCGTATTCGCAATCAGGTGTAGAACATTGACATAAAGGTGAGGCAACAAGCTTGAAGGAAATTAATTTACCCTTAAAGTTGCCATGACCTGTGAGAAATTGGGCAACACAGTGATCCACCTCCAGCCATGTCCTATCCAGCCGTTCGCGAACCGATGGGAAGAACTGGTGGAGGTGTCTGCCTTTGATGGAACTTTCCCACCTACATTGCCATTCTGATAAAAGGTCCTCCCAAACGTCAGGTTGAGGTTTAAGTAATCTAGAAATCTTGGGACGATCGCGTTGAGGTAAAAAGTCTGGGTCCGTAGTCTTTCGTGCAGAATAGTACATTGCAGCACGTCGCTGCACCTCAAGATCGACTGGAAGTACACCTGCAAGTACCGGTAAGGCTTCAGTGCTAAACGTCCTATACGCTTTACATAGGAAAATTAAAGCTAAACGTTGACTTTGTAGCAATTTACGTCGTACCGCCCCAATGGTGGCCCTATCAGCCCAAACAGGTGCCCCGTAGCACATACAACCCAGGTAAGTAGCCCCATAGATCGTTTTTAACGTTAGGAATGATAGGCCCCAAGTAGCCCTGGAAATCCTCGTCAACGCATAGAAGTTCTTTTTAGCTTTTTCACCTACTGTTTTTACATGCTCAATAAATGGAAAGTTATTTTCTAATACCATACCGAGGTAGTATACGGACTGTTTTTTTTTTTAACGGGAACGTTATTAAACTTAATACTAGGCCAAGACTTAATGTTACCTTTCAACATAAGTTGATAGGTTTTATGCGGTACAAAGGTAAGACGGTCCACTTCTCGTATGTCTTTCTGTTAAATAATAGCTTGTAAGAAAGCCACTTCCCGTATGTCTTTCTGTTAAATAACAGCTTGTAAGAAAGCCACTTCCCGTATGTCTTTTTGTTAAATAATAGCTTGTCAGAAATCCACTTCCCGTATGCCTTTCTGTTAAATAACACCTTGTAAGAAAGCCACTTCCCTTATCTATTTCTGTTAAATAACAGCTTGTAAGAAAGCCACTTCCCGTATGTCTTTTTGTTAAATAATAGCTTGTCAGAAATCCACTTCCCGTATGTCTTTCTGTTAAATAACACCTTGTAAGAAAGCCACTTCCCTTATGTATTTCTTTTAAATAACAGCTTGTAAGAAAGCCACTTCCCGTATGTATTTCTGTTAAATAACAGCTTGTCAGAAATCCACTTCCCGTATGTCTTTCTGTTAAATAACACCTTGTAAGAAAGCCACTTCCCTTATGTATTTCTGTTAAATAACAGCTTGTAAGAAAGCCACTTCCCGTATGTCTTTCTGTTAAATAACAGCTTGTAAGAAAGCCACTTCCCGTATGTCTTTCTGTTAAATAACAGCTTGTAAGAAAGCCAATTCCCGTATGTCTTTCTTTATGTTAAATAATAGCTTGTCAGTAAGCCACTTCCCGTATGTCATTCTGTTAAATAACAGCTTGTAAGAAAGCCACTTCCCGTATGTCATTCTGTTAAATAACAGCTTGTAAGAAAGCCACTTCCCGTATGTATTTCTGTTAAATAACAGCTTGTAAGAAAGCCACTTCCCGTATGTCTTTTTGTTAAATAATAGCTTGTCAGAAATCCACTTCCCGTATGTCTTTCTGTTAAATAACACCTTGTAAGAAAGCCACTTCCCGTATATATTTCTTTTAAATAACAGCTTGTAAGAAAGCCACTTCCCGTATGTATTTTTGTTAAATAACAGCTTGTAAGAAAGCCACTTCCCTTATGTATTTCTGTTAAATAACAGCTTGTAAGAAAGCCACTTCCCGTATGTCTTTCTGTTAAATAACACCTTGTAAGAAAGCCACTTCCCTTATGTATTTCTGTTAAATAACAGCTTGTAAGAAAGCCACTTCCCGTATGTATTTTTGTTAAATAACAGCTTGTAAGAAAGCCACTTCCCTTATGTATTTCTGTTAAATAACAGCTTGTAAGAAAGCCACTTCCCGTATGTCTTTCTGTTAAATAACACCTTGTAAGAAAGCCACTTCCCTTATGTATTTCTGTTAAATAACAGCTTGTAAGAAAGCCACTTCCCGTATGTCTTTCTGTTAAATAACACCTTGTAAGAAAGCCACTTCCCTTATGTATTTCTGTTAAATAACAGCTTGTAAGAAAGCCACTTCCCGTATGTATTTCTGTTAAATAACAGCTTGTTAGAAAGCCACTTCCCGTATGTCTTTCTGTTAAATAACACCTTGTAAGAAAGCCACTTCCCTTATGTATTTCTGTTAAATAACAGCTTGTAAGAAAGCCACTTCCCGTATGTATTTCTGTTAAATAACAGCTTGTTAGAAAGCCACTTCCCGTATGTCTTTCTGTTAAATAACACCTTGTAAGAAAGCCACTTCCCTTATGTATTTCTGTTAAATAACAGCTTGTAAGAAAGCCACTTCCCGTATGTATTTCTGTTAAATAACAGCTTGTTAGAAAGCCACTTCCCGTATGTCTTTCTGTTAAATAACACCTTGTAAGAAAGCCACTTCCCTTATGTATTTCTGTTAAATAAAAGCTTGTAAGAAAGCCACTTCCCGTATGTATTTCTGTTAAATAACAGCTTGTTAGAAAGCCACTTCCCGTATGTCTTTCTGTTAAATAACAGCTTGTAAGAAAGCCACTTCTCGTATCTCTGTAACGTTGTACTTAAAAACAATATAGTTAAATCTAATATTTATATCGTTTGTTTGATAACGTAGTACGCTAAAACTATTTATATTGTATTTTACTATTATTCATAAAAAAATTATACTAAAATGGCAACATTGTAGTAGTGGCAATATTATGTCGTCGTTTTGCACTAAACGGGGCTTTATAAGCGACTGCACGACATTAGACAGGAGATACTAGACTGAGACCTGCTGAGTAACAATTATCTATCATCTAACAGTTAAAAATCTAGTACTCCCTAAGAGTCTAGATTTACTTAGCTAGTTGCCTTTTTATATACTATTAAAGTTGTGTAGTACAGATCCCCAAATCGGGTGAGTGTTGTGAATATCCGTTTGCTTTAATCTCTGAAAGCCGCATAAACTGTCGACCCACGACGGATATGCTCCCACGACACAGGGTATCCTAGTGTGGGATCTAGGGTTACTTTATTGCACTTTATCTTTATTTATTTTGTTATCTTATATTTGTCGTGCTTAAGATGTCAAAAAACGTGTCTTAATAAATTTACTTTACTATTGATAATGTAAATACTCTTGTAAATTGTTTGATTAGCTATTGTGTGTCGAGATTGTTCTGTAGCCGAGTATTTTATAGATTTCGAATGGCCGTACGGCGGTTAGCAAAATTGAATTATGGAACTACCTTCAACTTGTTTTACTAAATTTTGCTGCTGTCGACTTTAGGCTTCATGACTGACGGTTGTCGGGTTGTGGCAGTCATTCGCGTGAATCCAGTATTCTAGGGTTCTACTTACGGACTTCATTCCTTTTCTTCTACGGAGTTTTTCTCCACCTACTTACATCTTCCTGACCTGCTACCTGGACCCAAGCGCGCGCGTACCTACAAGGGCTGCGCCTTCGTTCGAGCTCCGGTCGACCTACCAGCGGAGAATAATTCTGCTGCAACCGCCGCAAGGGAGTGGCTGGACTACCCTGCGTGCACCAACCGGAACGGAACCGACTACTTCGGGACCTTGCTACCTACGCCTTGAGGACCTGCAGGACAGTAGTGCTTTATAGGCGGTCTAAATTTCTCGCGCGCTCGATAACTTACCCACGCCCGGCTCAACCGGCTTAAATAAATAAATTTGTAACTTAATTTAACTATTAATTTTATTTTCTAAACTACCCACCAACTAATCAACGTTACATGTCTTTAACGTTACAGAGATACGAGAAGTGGCTTTCTTACAAGCTGTTATTTAACAGAAAGACATACGGGAAGTGGCTTTCTTACAAGCTGTTATTTAACAGAAAGACATACGGGAAGTGGCTTTCTTACAAACTGTTATTTAACAGAAAGACATACGGGAAGTGGCTTTCTTACAAACTGTTATTTAACAGAAAGACATACGGGAAGTGGCTTTCTTACAAGCTGTTATTTAACAGAAATACATAAGGGAAGTGGCTTTCTTACAAGGTATTATTTAACAGAAAGACATACGGGAAGTGGATTTCTAACAAGCTATTATTTAACAAAAAGACATACGGGAAGTGGCTTTCTTACAAGCTGTTGAAAAGCTGTATATATAGCAGTATATAATAAGTAAGAAAGCCACTTCCCGTATGTCTTTCTGTTAAATAACAGCTTGTAAGAAAGCCACTTCTTGTATGTCTTTCTGTTAAATAACAGCTTGTAAGAAAGCCACTTCCCGTATGTCTTTCTGTTAAATAACACCTTGTAAGAAAGCCACTTCCCTTATGTATTTCTGTTAAATAACAGCTTGTAAGAAAGCCACTTCCCTTATGTATTTCTGTTAAATAACAGCTTGTAAGAAAGCCACTTCCCGTATGTCTTTCTGTTAAATAACAGTTTGTAAGAAAGCCACTTCCCGTATGTCTTTCTGTTAAATAACAGCTTGTAAGAAAGCCACTTCCCGTATGTCTTTCTGTTAAATAACAGCTTGTAAGAAAGCCACTTCCCGTATGCCTTTCTGTTATATAACAGCTTGTAGGAAAGCCACTTAGCGTATGTATTTCTGTTTATCCACTAACTTCTATTAAGGGTCTACTACCCGCCAAGCAGGAAGTAGGGCCTTAAACAACAGAACAGAATTTGATACTTACAGTTTTCACTAATAGAGAGAAATGAGGCTGTGATTTTTGTATAATAACTCAAAGACTAACAAAAAAAAACACAAACAACATGTGTTAATCCATAAAAATTTTGTAGAAATTTAGGAAATGCAAAACAAAACTTGTGAAATTACGTTCAAAAATTGTCTTTTATGGCTCAAAACAAAAATATCTTATCTTTTGTGTCTTAGTTGAATACTTTGGCCTCTATGAGACCTAGGTCCAAAGTTATAGCTGTTAGAGTATGTGGATATCGAAATATAGCAATTTTAGTATCTGACTTACAGATACTAAAATCTTTGAGGGTGTAGAGATTGCACACCTTATGTGGGGTGTTTTAACAGATAAAATTAGTGTATACGACCTTAAAGTTTTGTTACTACGTACATTTTGTATTATTTTGACCGGTGCAAAGCCAGGGCAGATCGCTAGAGTTTGCCACTAACAGGATAGGCAGGGGTTCCTCTAAGTGCTGGTATTTTACCTTTTCTTCAACTGTAGGTGATCCTGCGTTGTCATAGTGATGTGTGTCTACCCAGCCACCATCCTCATCTTGTTCATCCTCTATTATCTTCTCCTTGTCTTCACAGTACTCTATCTGTAAATAAATGTGTCCATTTTATCATGGAATAAATTACAGATATAATATGATAAATCATTGTTATCAGTCATTACCCCATGACTCATCTTTAAGAGAGGGTGTGGGCCGTAATCCACAATGCGGGCTCAATGTGGTTTGGTGGATGTCACATGTCTCGAATGTTTGGTTCTGGGATATGCCAGTTTCCTCAGAATATTTTCCCTCACCATTATGAGAGCAGTGGTGATGAAATAACTTACACAAAGTAAAGCGCCTGCTTGGGTTTGAACTCACGACCTACAACTTGTAAGTCGCGGCCGTTACCACTCCTTTCTTTTTATGCTTTCAAATAATATCAGTTAAGAACACTAGAGATCTGCATTCATAAAATTCAAAGTCCTGACTGACTGATATATCAAAACACAGCCTAAACAGCTGGTTCTAGAGACAAAAATTTGGAGGTTGTGTTCTTTGTGAAGAGTAGGTATCCACTAAGAAAAGGTTTTTCGAAATTCAACCCTTAAGGTGAAAAAGGGGTTGAAAGTTTATAACGGGGAAACTGGGAGAAGTACTAATTCCACGCATTTTTTTTTTTTTTAAATATGTTTATTACCTGTTTGCACCTCCTGTAGCAGGGCACATTCCTAGTGATAAGGAACTGCTTATCAGCTGGCAGGTATGGTCTGATCTTGGCCTCCTCACCCTTTGCCCACTGCCAGGTAGGGCAGTGGTGAACCAGGTGGTCACCAGCGGCTACAAACTCCTCAGGAGTTAGGACTCCAGTTTCTTGGAACTTTGACTCCTGTTAAAAGATATTATAAAAACTTGTTTTATATGAGTTTGATTACTAAGCATTTTTTAAATAAATATATGTTAACAGTATCAGTTGAATACACAAATTACAATTAATTGCATTAAATAATTGAATTGTGTTTGAATTACATTTTGTTTTGTTTAACTTCCTAAAGACAATGATTAATTAGTTAAATAAAGATAAGACTATTAGATTAGGTCGACAGTTATATACAGTTCTGGTATATGTATTCAGGTTGTATTTATTATTCAAAATCCATTCGAACTGAAAGAGAATAGTGAAGGCATTACAAGAGTTTTGGAGGTAACACGATAAATATTGAATATAAAAGCATATCAATCACATTGAAGGCTTTATACACGGTATCAACTAACTGTAAACAATGATAAATATTATAATTACGAAGATAATGTACCTTGAGCACCGGTGTCAAATAGCCGGCGACTCCGAGGGCTGTGCCCTTTACCGTGTTTATCATATTCTGCATTTTAGCACAGTTTGGTCACAGGCTTCCAAAAATGCGCTGCAGTAGCAATTTACGCCGTTTTTATAATTGATTTTAGGATGAACTACACAAAAGAAAGAGCCTGCCTTGCGTGATCCAGTTGGTTTGAAGTTTGACATTGACATTGGCAGTTTTTTTTTTTTTTTTTCTTCGCCCTTTCTCGGGCAGGCTAAGGTCATAAACCATACCGCCTCGTCTTTAGTAGTGTATTTTTACTTTTTTCCATTAGAATGCAGATGTAACACATTCTAATGTTTTTTGCAGTAATTGGCAACAAATGTGTCGAGTCAGCCTTCTCGGCAAACTTCACTGAGGTAGTCAATACTACAATAAAATTCTCAGCTCTATTTTACCGAGATCGCGCCTGTTTCAATGATTCCACATATTGTCCAGTCGCGTAGACACTTGAGACACAAAACTACACCAATTTTACATCACAATATCCACTAGGAATCAATAAACGAATAATTAAAACAGCCATTGAACTTCACTCGATAAAATCCCGCCAAAAACCCCTGACATTGGCAGTTTGTATGACATTTGATGGCTGGAAGGAATAGAGTCGTTCCCACTAGTTTCCATAGACAATAGACAGTTAGTGCATTTGCACAGAGAACTCTGTTTCAAGCTACGAATAAGTAATAAGATGAAAGCTCCACCCTAGCCCGCGAAATTCAAATTTCCTTACGTTTTTTTCAATTTGCAGGTCAGTGTTGTATCTTGGTTAAAATTTGATTTGCGAACGTAGCAAGTATGTATTTATAAAATAACTAGCTTCCGCCCGCGGCTTCGCCCGCGTAGCACGTAAAATAAACCCTGTGGAAATCAAAATCAAAAGTTATTTAAATTAGGCTGAAAGCCAAATTTTTTTGAACGTCATAGTTCCACATAAAGACTGTAGGGGCCACACACACTCATGTTACTCATTTATTTATTATCTATTGATCATCCATTGATCGTCTATTGATCGTCTATTGATCGTCTATTGGTCGTCTATTGATCGTCTATTGATCGTCTATTGATCGTCTATTGATCGTCTATTGGTCGTCTATTGGTCGTCTATTGGTCGTCTATTGGTCGTCTATTGATCGTCTATTGATCGTCTATTGATCATCTATTGATCGTCTATTGAGCGTCTACTGAACGTCTACTGAACGTCTACTGAACGTCTACTGAACGTCTACTGAACGTCTACTGAACGTCTACTGAACGTCTACTGAACGTCTACTGAACGTCTACTGAACGTCTACTGAACGTCTACTGAACGTCTACTGAACGTCTATTGAACTACTATTGAACGTCTATTGAACGTCTATTGAACGTCTATTGAACGTCTATTGAACGTCTATTGAACGTCTATTGAAAGTCTATTGAAAGTCTATTGAAAGTCTATTGAAAGTCTATTGAAAGTCTATTGAAAATCTATTAAAAATCTATTAAAAATCTATTGAGTCTATTGAAAGTCTATTGAAAGTCTATTGAAAGTCTATTGAAAGTCTATTGAAAGTCTATTGAAAGTCTATTGAACGTCCACTGAAAGTCTATTGAACGTCTATTGAACGTCTATTGAACGTCTATTGAACGTCTATTGAACGTCCATTGAACGTCCATTGAACGTCTATTGAACGTCTATTGAACGTCTATTGAACGTCTATTGAACGTCTATTCAACGTCTATTGAACGTCTATTGAACGTCTATTGAACGTCTATTGAACGTCTATTGAATGTCTATTTAACGTCTATTGAACATCTATTGAACTACTATTGAACTACTATTGAACTACTATTGAACTACTATTGAATTACTATTGAACTACTATTGAACTACTATTGAACTACAATTGAACTACTATTGAACGTCTATTGGACGTCTATTGAAAGTCTATTGAAAGTCTATTGAACGTCTATTGAAAGTCTATTGAAAGTCTATTGAAAGTCTATTGAAAGTCTATTGAAAGTCTATTGAAAGTCTATTGAAAGTCCATTGAAAGTCCATTGAAAGTCCATTGAAAGTCCATTGAAAGTCCATTGAAAGTCCATTGAAAGTCCATTGAAAGTCCATTGAAAGTCTATTGAAAGTCTATTGAAAGTCTATTGAAAGTCTATTGAAAATCTATCTATCTATCCATTTATTTACCCACTAGCTTATGCCCGCGGCTTCGCCCGCGTGAAAAGTATGATTATACTCGTAAATTTGAGTGCTATTTCCTGAGAGCAGCACGTTAAAAAAACACTGTAGAAATCAAAATCCAAAGTCAGTTATTCAAATTAGGTTGTGAGTCAGATCTTTTTGAAAGGTAGTTTAAGAATCTATACCGCTCAGGATTCCAACCCCTTCCTTGGTAGTTTAAGAATCTATACCGCTTGATTCTAGCCCCAAAAATACTGATTCACGACTCTGGTCTCCCCGTAGTTTTAGAATCTATACCTCTCATGATTCCAGCCCCGGAAACACTTTTTCGTTAATCCTGATCTCCCGGTAGTTTATGAGTCTTTATGGCTCATGATTTCAGTCCTAGAATACTTCTCAAGTTTCTGGTCTCCTGGTCATTTGTGAATCTGTATCTCTCGTAATACCAGCCTCAGAATATATTTTGTGATTCTGATCTCCTGGTAGGTTGTTAATCTATACCGCTCAGGATTTAAACCCCGGAAACATTTCTTCTTGATTTTGGTCTCCTGGTGGTTTGTTAGTCTTTACCGGTCATGATTTCAGCCCTGGAAATACTTCTCATGTTTCTGGTCTCCTGGTACTTCGTGAGCGTGTTCACTCGTTCAGCCCGTCTCTGATTTTCTACTTCCACCTCAGCCTTCGCTAAGTCTTGTCATTTACCGGGATAAAAAGTAGCCTATGTGTTAATCCAGGCTATGACCTACCTGTGTGCAAAATTTCATTGAAATCTCTTCAGCCATTTTGGCGTTACCTTCAGCTAACGAAACTTTAGCGCTGACCGTTATTGCGCAGAAGTAAAAATTAAGGTACCTGAGGGGGGCTTTTTTTTTTTTTTTTTTTTTTTTTTTTTTTTTTTTTTTTTTTTTTTTTTTTTTTTTTTTTTTTAGAGGGATGAAGGGCGAGCGTGCGTAGCGCCAATTGGCTCTACAGTCGCATTCTGTTCCCCGTGCGCCAAATGCGCAGCAATTATCGTTTAGCGCTAGACTTACGTGCCGCTACTTGTAATTTATGAATCTGTACCCTATTTATAACCAAATAATTAAAAAAAAAAAAAAATCTTTAAGCCTCTGATTATATTTTGTGATTCTGATCTCCTGGTAGGTTGTAAATCTATACCGCTCAGGATTCAAGCCCCGGAAACACTTCTTCTTCTTGATTCTGGGCTCCTGGTGGGGTGTGTGAAGCTATACAGCTTAGGATTGTAGCCCCGAAAATACGTATTCATGATTCTGGTCTCCTGGTACTTTGTGAGTCTTTACCGGTCATGTTTTCAGCACTGGAAATACTTCTCATTTTTCTGGTCTCCTGGTAATTTGTAAATCTCTACCTCTCCTAATACCAGCCTCGGAATATGTTTTGTGATTCTGATCTCCTGGTAGTTTGTGAATCTACACCGTTTAGGATTATAGCCCTGGAAACACTTCTTCTTGATTCTGGTATCCTAGTGGTTTGTGAAGCTATACAGCTTAGGAATTGTATCCCCGAAAACACCTATTCATGATTCTGGTCTCCTGGTACTTTGTGAGTCTTTATCTCTCATGATTTCAGCCCTGGAAATAATTCTCATATTTCTGGTGTCCTAATACTTTTTAAGCGTGTGCGCTCGTTCAGCCTGACTTTGGATTTCTACTTCCACCTCAGCCTTCGCTAAGTCTTGTCATTTACCGGGATAAAAAGTAGCCTATGTGTTAATCCAGGTTATGACCTACGTGTGTGCAAAATTTAATTGTAATCCCTTCAGCCGTTTTTGCAATACCTTCAGCCAAACATACAAACATACAAACAAACAAACATACAAACTTTCGCATTTATAATATTAGTATACAAACATACAAACAAACAAACATACAAACTTTCGCATTTATAATATTAGTAGGATAATCATTAAAATCATCAATACAACAACCCTCAGTCAGAATTGATGCCAAATGTCATGACTTCTTGAAATTCTTACATTAAAATAAATATTCATAGTTTTACTAACATAGTTCTAAGTATTATTTTACTAACAATTTTATGGAATGTAATGTTCTGAATTAAAATGATAAAATTAAATTATGAAGCATGAGATACAGCCCAAATTTTTTTTCAGTTTTTTGTATGGAACCCTTCATGTGCGAGTCCGACTCGCACTTGGCCGGCTTTTTTACAATTCAATAGAGTACATTGAATTGTGTATGTTCCGCGAAATATGATTAATTTATTAAATTTTTATCTGGAACACAAAAGAGAATCATTCTTCGCAATGTGGTGAAGATTCTGAGAAATCGTTATGAAATTGATTGTTTATTTTTTCATTTTCTGTAGTATTATAGCACGACCCCTGTTAGTATCTTCCCGCACCTCTAGGCCGCGTCGTTTACCGGCTTGGTTACGTGAGTAGTAATGGTACGGCACAACACTTGCCGGGTAGTGCGTATCCGAGTTCCGGTAGCGATTTGAATATAGTTTGTTACCGCCACTCGCCGCACGATATCCGGCGCACCCACGAGTTGGCTTTTTGTAACCGCTCTCAACTAAAAGTCTTGTAAATGTAATCCGCACTGCATTTTTTGTACAAACACACAATAAACACAGTTTACACGTAATTTAGTTGGTGTTTTATGTGTGTGCAAAGTACCCCGACTATAGTATCTCTTAAAGATGTTTATGTTTCTTCGAGGCAAAACATCTGCGTAAAAATAACAGCTTTAATATCAGATTTGATATAATAATATAATTGTTTTAATAGTAAAACAGTTGCTATTTACTGTACAAACTGGTACTGCAGTTTTGTGTAACATGGGAAGTCCTTTTGATTTTTAACCAACTTCGAAAAAGGAGGAGGTTATCAATTCGGATGTTTGTATTTTTTTTTTTTTTTTATGTATGTTCGGGCATAACTCCGTCATATATTGACGGATTTGCAAAATTCTTTTTTTGTTCGAAAGGGAAACCCCTTTTCGAAATGGTCCCATTTAAATTTCAAAAAGATCTGATGATGGGTTTCGGAGACAGACAACGGAACTCTTCAAAAATTGACAGCAAATCAACCGCGATTGCTGCTATCTTATGTCTATGAATAATTGTTAACACAGTTTAATGGGGAACCACAACTAAAAAGTGAAAATTATAAAACTTTTTTACAAAAAAATAGAACCGACTTCCAAAAAAGTGCAAAATAACTTTAATTTCGGAAGTCGGTGTCAAAAAACGAAGACACAAAACAGGAACACCGACTTCCGAAATTAAAGTTATTTTGCACTTTTTTGGAAGTCGGTTCTATTTTTTTGTAAAAAAGTTTTTTATTAAAAACCTTTTCGTCAAAATGAACGGAGCATACTCTGCTGGTTTTCACAGGCATCCAGTCATAGCCTCTTGCCTTTCTAGTTTAATTGCAGCTATCCACTTATTTTTCTGAATTAGGTTCGGCAGGGAAACTAAAAGAAAACAATATAGGCAAAATACATTATTGTTATAATAAAAATATCTCAATTTTATCAATTAACATTTAGGTATAGAATTCATCAAGAAAAAAAAATCTTATATATTACTCAATACTTGACTGACTTTATTTTGCGTATTGACCATCTAAGTTTGACAACCTATTTGAATATTTTTGAGTATAATTATAATTTTGTTACTGCTTACTAGAAAGTGATCCCTGGACATTTTAATCTTGTATGACTCCTGCTCCAGTTCACAACACATACTGGCATGATGATTCACAGCTGTAGTTCACAATGAAAAAACGAAAACGTATGCGAAGAGGATTTTGAGGTGTACTCGCTTACAAGAAAAATGTCCGACTGATGAGGAAGACACGTTCTGTTCTGTATGAGCCTCTCTTCAAGTCTTCATGTCGGGGTGTCCCAAGTTTCCAAGCTCACTTTGCTAGCAGTTGTCAGGACTGAGTTGTCATAGGTTTGAATTTGAGGAGTTGAGTAATCGAGTCTTTATAAATAATGTCGTCGGCAAACAATAAGCACCAGCGGTTCTCTTATTGGATGTCCGGCGACAGGCCGAAAAGGCTCTTCCTGTTGAACGCTCTGATGTCCGTAGTGGTAAGAATTTAAAGCGGACCCTTGGTGCAAACCTACTGCCACACTGAACTTATCGGAGTTACCATGTGACCATCAGTAGACCTGACCATAAATAAATCAACAAAAATCGACTAACTAATGACTCGCATTTTTGCTCAGTAGTTCTCAACAATATTTCTTCATTGTCGAAGCCGTGGGTAGGGTATATCTTTGGGGTATACATATTCTGTGCACAGAGTACTTTTTATGATTCTGTGGTCGTAGCTGTCTGTCAAACGTCATATTGGTCAAAACTTTGATTCTTCAATTTTCTTTGATAACGCAAAATAATGATAATTTTCTCTTTCGGGATTTAAATTGTAATACTATTAATTTCCACATAAAATTTTTATATCGAAATCACCATGGAGGACGTTCTGGATGAGATAGTATCTTCGGAAGATTTGCAAGTAATGCAAAAACTTGTGCAACGTTGTGTTCGTGACTCATTGAATGTTATACTGATTATTCTTGATTTTGTGATTTAGAAGTTCGAGAAAGTGTTCCACGAGCAGCTACACCAAGGCAACGTGACGCACAAGGCGCAGTTTGAGTATGCGTGGTGCCTGGTGCGGAGCAAGTATCCCACAGACATACGGAAGGTACCTACTGCAACTTTGTCGAATCATTATTTTAATCGTTAGAATTTTGACGTATTTTATTGCCTTTGTTCACATACATAAAACTTTCGTTCAAGACGCACATCGAAATAAAATTGGGCATGCATACATAAATATTAGTGGGGGTAAAAAATATAAAAACAAGTCATCCTTGTTATTTTTAGCTATGCAACTCATTCGTAAAATTTGTTTTCACAAATCAATGTTTGCCAAATCGGTCCTATAAGAGGACTTTCATCATGTCTTCCTTGATCTAAAAATACTCGGATATGCACACTGGGCACAAGCATAAAGGTCACAAAACAAAAACACAGCCTGTTTTGAACAATACTGTGTTGATATATCTATATTATACATATCCATATGTACCTAAGTAAACAATTATTATCATTGACAACATTAACGTGTTGGGCTATTTTGAATTGTGTTACTTTAACTAATTTTTGTAAACAAAAATTTTTTATTTTAAATTGCTTTATTGTGTGTTGGTGTTTATGGTGTGTGTAGCAGTGAAAAATATGATGATGTTACTCTGCTTTGTATATTATTACCATCACAACCATATCATGTGATGGCCTATTTTTTTTATCCCCTTCCATTTCAGTTGTCTATTATAAACTAATATAAAATATGGACATCAAAAAGCAAATAGAATAATGATAGATACAAGCACAGGGCCAGAAATGAAAGTACACAACACAATCATAAACTAAAGGAAAAAACCAGTTGTTGATTGAATTAATGATTTTCCTCATAACTTTTGGTTTAATGACCACAGATTAATATCACAGAATTCTGATATACTAAGAATCATTTACTACTAATTCTGATTACACTTTTCAGGGTATCCTGCTTCTAAAAGAGTTGTTCAACTCACATCCTGAGGGGAAAAGAGATTACCTGTTCTACCTTGCCATCGGCAATGCTAGGATCAAGGAGTACAACAAAGCCCTGCATTATGTCAAGTCCTTCCTAGAAATTGAGCCTGCTAACCAACAAGTACTGGCTTTAGAGGTTGGTATTATTTTTCCATAATTTTAATCTGTGAACCTGGCTAGCCTAGCCTGTTCCCAACTATCTTGGGGTCGGCTTCCAGTCTAACCAGCTGAATACCAGTATTTTACATGGATCAACTGCCTATCTGACCTCTACAACCCAGTTACTGGGTAATACCCTTTGATATGTTAATTTTAACCAGTCAAGCCCATCATTAGCAGACACAATTAAAAACCTATTGTTGTGTTACCTTATGGTAACGCAGGGGCCTGGCGCATTAATGTAGTTTAGTCAGTGATTTAACATTTCCACTGCTGGAAAACAGGCCTCCTCTCTGTGAGAGTGAAAGAGTCTTAATCCACCACATGGGTCTATGTGGGTTGGTGGATGTCACGTCTTCAAATTTTTGATTCTAGGTCATGCGGGTTCCCTCATGATGTTTTCCTTCACTGTTCTCGTTTTTTATATATTTTTCAATTAATACAGATTTGTGTAATTGATTTCTTTATTCTAGTTTTGAAAGTGAAAGCTGTTAATTTTTATATGCTCACATACACAATTTTTAGGGTTCCGTACCCGAAGGGTCCAAACGGAGCCCTATTGCTGTCACTCACGTGTCCGTCTGTCCATCTGTCAGTCTGTCCGTCATCTGTCACATAGGTTTTACAGTCAAGCGGTTGGAGCTTGTCTTCAAATTTTTACAGTATAAGTATCTTGTTGACCCAACCCGGGCCTGCGGACGGCGAGTAGTGGGTAACTCGCCGCCCGATCGCCGGCGCGTAGTGTTCCACGCGCGCCTCAAAGAGTTGTCAGCAAACACGACGGGGCCTGTCGTGGCCCATGCCTGCCCGGGGTTGGAGGATAAATTCGAAAGAGTTACCTCGCCCCTGGGCATTCAGGGCAGGGAGGAACAGGGGTGGGTTTTAGTCAGTACACGCCCTTCCGCTCCACCCTAGAGCGGCAGAAGTCATAGGATGACTTCCCACCCCCCAAAAAAAAAAGAAAAAACTTGTTGACCCGAAGCCATACAAATAGTAAAAAATACTTCTGGTACGGAACGATATGTGTGAAGTCTGCCACACACTTGGCCAGTTTTTTCTTTTGCTGTTTGTACCTCTTCCTAAATGTTTGGGGAATAATGGGGTGATGTCATGTTATGTGTTTTCTCACAGGCAATATTTGTTACTTTAATGTTTTCCTTGCTTACTCATGCTGAATGTTTTCTGTGAGTCTGTGTTGTTGCTTAATTGCTCAAGTAATAAAGGAAAAGCATTGATTGAATTATTTGAGAGCATGTTTCTACTATGTGACCCAAATAGGTACTCATTAGTTAATAGCTATAACAGAGATATTAACCTTGTGTGCTGTAGCTTCATGCTTACAAAGGAAACAATCATCATCTGCCTAGCCTTTTCCCAACTATCTTGAGGTTGGCTTCCAGTCTAACCGGTTGAAGCTGAATACCAGTATTTTACATGGAGCGACTGCCTATTTGACCTCCACAACCCAGTTACTGGGTAATACAATACCCCTTGGTAAGACTGGTTGTCAGACTTTCGGGCTTCTGACGACCCGTAACGACTGTCAAAAATCCAGGATTGATAGCCGGGACCAACGGCTTAACGTGCTTTCCGAGGCACAGAGGAGTCTCGGTATGTAAAGATGGTCACCCCATCCATGAATCAACCCCGGCAAGCGTAGCTTAACCTGATGGATCGACCCGTGCGGCTGTTATTACTTTACCCACGAGCTCCTCACTTACAAAGGAAACCATTGTAACATTATTCCATGTTAAACATATTATGTGTGGCAATTATTACAGGTGCCATACACAATCTGTTTCTTCTGGATTTTCTGCTTGTATGTAACCATATATAAGTACATTCACGCTTTTTGCGAATTGAGAAACAATAGAATGCCTTTTGCTATCATTATAACATACTCCTTTTGTTTAATCAATGTTTATAAAACTGGTCTGACACGCGCGCCGGTTACGAGTACTAGGCACACGACCTTCCTGAAGGACATTCGTTTTGTGGTTTACAAGGTAGACAAAAGATCAGTCCAGCTGCCAAATAGGGTATTCTCCTGTGTTTATTTTTGTACAATATTTTATAGGAAACAACAAATAACACTAAACATAAATTGGTTAGTAAATGAAGTAGCAATTAGCAATCAAATATTGGTATAAGAAAGAGTGGGGGCGTGGAGGGCATCTCTCTATCTCTTTTGTACGCGCGTAACCTAATGGCAGTGGCGTCATACGTCAGTGTGTGCATCTTCTGTAAGGTTCCGTACCCGAAGGGTCCAAATAGAATACTATTGCTATCACTTACGTGTCCGTCTGTCCGTCGTCTGTCACATAGGTTATACAGCTAAAGAGCTAGCCTTCAAATTTTCATAGTAAAAGCCTTTTGTTGAACGAAAGCCGGGTTCCGTACCAATTTTTGAGAAAAAATTGGTCCGGTTTTTCTGTTACTTTACAGTTTCCCCTTCCACCAGATATGATAGGTTTCTATCTTATTCAATTTGGAGCTGACTTTTTTGACTGACGGAGGAGCTCGTGGCTAAGTAATAACAGCTGCACAGTTCGATCTTCAAGGTTAAGCAACGCTTGCCGAGGTCGGTTCGAGGATGTGTACCATCCTTATCATCATTATGTATCGAAACTCCTCCGAGCGTCGGAAATCACGTGAAGCCGTTGGTCCCGACTGTCATTTTTAGATCTTTGACAGTGGTCACGGGTAGTCAGAAGCCAGAAAACCTGACTCCAGTCTTGCCAAGAGATACCGTGAACTACCGTGTTACTCAGTTACTGGGTTGTGGAGGTCAGATAGGCTGTCGCCCCATGTAGATTACTGGTATTCAGTTGCATCCGGTTGACTTGAACGTGACCACAATGAAGTCGGCTTCCAGTCTACCTCTTCGTTCTCGTGTTACTCATTTGTGAAAGTCAGATAAGTTATTGTGTCGTGTCGTTGCGCGTCGTGGTGTTTTAACACGACGCAGTGTAGAAAAGGGGCTCTATAAGCATAAGCTTTCTTTGCTGCCTGTATAATTTCGCCCTTGACGACTAAACCTTTCATAGTACAATCTTATAAAATTCGCCTGTCAATAGTATAATAATATATAACTATAAAAATATAACTTTGTTTTAGTAAGTAACAGTCTGACACGCCCCTCCCACTCCATCCAAAGCGGGGGAAGTTAGTTACTGATTGACTATCTTTTTGACTGCCCATCATAGTACCTTAACCATAATTTCATTACTCAAGTCCTACTTACATCAATTCCAGCGCCAGATCAACAAGCGTATGGAGAAGGAGGGTCTGATCGGCATCGCGGTCGCCAGCGGGGCTGTGCTCGCCATCGGCGGCATCGTCGGCCTGGGCATAGCACTGGCTAGCAAGAAATAGCATTTGGCCTTCCTGTGAGTATGGTCTTCAATACTTTTTGGTGCTTGTAGATTTTGAATTATGTGAAATTACACGATTCTCGTGTATATTTTAAAGTTTCGGTTTTTTGTTTCGTATTCATTGTCGTTTGGAGATGAGATTGATAAATAGAAAGATAAATAACTTAACATTTTATTTATTCATTTTATTAAAAGTACATATTTATATCTGTTTATTGTATAATATTGAATCCATTTACTCCGTCACTCGTCGCGCAAGGTTCATTGGAAGACCAGCGTCAGCACAGCTGTGAGGCACACGCTATATTACTGTTTTTATGATTCACTTTTTAGGGTTCCGTACTCAAAGGGTAACCAACGGGACCCTATTACTAAGACACTGCTGACCGTCTGTCTGTCAGCGGGCTGTATTCTTGATCCGTAACAGGTAGACAGCTCCCTGCAGGGAGTACCCTTTAATTTTTTTTTTAAAATTTTAACTGTCTACCTATTACGGATCATTTCATTTTATGGTAAGGAACCCTTAAGTGCGAGTCCTACTCGCACCTGGCCGGTTGAACCTTACTGTAGCCAAATAAATATTTTTTATTTCTTTTTTTCTAAAGTGTCCATGCCGTTTCTTACCCAATCTGCTTCATAGGTTACTATTTCGCTTAGGAATTGGCATCTACTTTCATCTTACTGACTGATTCCTTGGCAATTCAAAAGTGTAAATGGTTTAATTGAATTTGACCTAAATCCTTCCAGTATATGAATGTTAGGTAATATTATGATCAATATTTGGTTGCATGATAAGGTTAGATAAGCCATTGATAAGGCTTATCCTAAATTAACTGAACATTGACACTTATATTTCCCAAAGAGTTGGTCAGTACATCTCTGTATTGTGCCCCCATTTCGCCCGTTAGGTTTTAGTTTTGTGTAATTTTGGCGAGTTTACGTTAATCTTTAGAACAAACCGGCCAAGTGCGTGTCGGACTTCCAACATTTAGGGTTCCGTACCAAATGAGAGAATTATCAAAGAAAAAATCTGATTTATCAATATATAAGTAGTAGTATTTGTTAGTAAAATATACGTAATAATAAACGTTATCACCAAATTTCAAGTTCATAGGTCAATGGGAAGTAAAAAAATACTTCGGAACAAAATTTTGTGACAGACGACGTACAGACAGACGGACAGAGGGACACGTGATTGACAGCAATAGGGCTCCGTTTGGACCCTTCAGGTACGGAACCCTAAAAATGAATAGCTAAATGTGTTGCTAAGCGCAGAACTCGAGAACAGCTGGGCAAATTAGGATGAACTTTTTTTTAAACTATTCGTTGAAGTCTCGGAAATTATTTCTTATATAGGTTCTTATAAAGCGAAAATTTGAGAAATTGCACGGAAAATCGTAAAAACCACGTAAGACTGCCGCCAATCCAATAGCTTTTTTTTTGACAGAACGACGTCTGTCGGGTCAGCTATTAAAATATAAAAACTTCTATGCCAAGCGAATCGGTGAACTTCTAAACGTTTCTATTCAAAGTGGTATTACTATTGATTCTCAATAGTAGTGCCTTAAAATTTTAACAGTTAACGGTAGAACCTTACAGTAACCGCTCAGACTATTTAAATTTTATGGCTCGCTAGCACGCGATGCAGTAATACACGCGGCGTTTATCACCTTTCTAACTTCGCTTTGTAAACGTTACTCGGGGGAATGAGTTGGGGCTAATATATAACGCGCTACGACTTTATTTTTGGAAAAATCGATACGGTTTCTTGATGTTTACTTTTGTAGTAGTATACTAGAGACAGAATAATGGGTTGTGTGAAATTTGGGGGCCAGGAAGAGATATTGGAGATGATTAATACAGATGTGTGAAAAGAAAATAAGGATTGCCATGACATTGAAATTAATTGAAATAAGTGCAGAGGTGCCCGTTAAACTACCGGTTGAATGGTTACCGCTTTGCTATTTTGAATGCCCTAAGTGTCCATACACCTACACTATGGAGGACCTGATGAACGCTACTGACGCTGTAATTAATGTAGCCAGCTTCTGGGCCTAAAGTATTTAAAAAAGTTAGGGAACCATTGATTATAAAGAAGAAGAAGCTATCTTGCTAACGTAAAGATACTTCAAACGCAAGACACTGGTCCCAGGTCTCTCGAATAGCCATTATTATGTCGGGGGTTTTAGTGTGCACTCGCTTCTTTTAAAAATTTAGTAAAAGACCATTTCCTTTCTCTCTAATGCTTTTCTGATATTTTTACTCTTTTTTAGGGTTCCGTACCCAAAGGGTAAAACGAGACCCTATTACTAAGACTCCGCTGTCCGTACGTCTGTCTGTCTGTCTGTCTGTCCGTCCGTCCATCACCAGGCTGTATCTCATGAACCGTGATAGTTAGACAGTTGAAATTTTCACAGATGATGTATTTCTGTTGCCGCTATAACAACAAATACTAAAAATCAGAATAAAATAAATATTTAAGGGGGGCTCCCATACAACAAACATGATTGTTTTTGCCGTTTTTATAGATAATGGTACGGAACCCTTCGTGCGCGAATCCAACTCGCACTTGGCCGGTTTTTTCTTATCTCTTCCTTCTACATAATTGTATATATTATTATGTATTGTATTATATATTCATTTCTAAAGAATTTTGATATTCAATTAATTTATTAGTAGCGTACTGCCCGGGGGTTGAGGATAAATTCGAAACAGAGTTACCTCGCCCCCGGGCACTAAGGGCAGGAAGGAACAGGGGTGGGTTTTAGTCAGCAAGAGTCTGACACGCCCTCCCGCTCCACCCAGAGCGGGAGAAGTCATTGGATGATTTCCCACCCCACAAAAAAAAAGCAGCGTACATCGCAGACTACCCCCTTTTTTAATTAATATTTTTCAGTCCATCCAAAGGTTGTCCGGTAGATGTCGCTGTCAGCGATAAGACCGCCATTGTACCTATAGATTTAAGTTCGTTTATACAAATTGATTAACTGTTTTGGTGTTCAATAAAGTATTATTCTATTCTATCAACCTTAAACTTGTCCAGTGCAACAGCCTTTGCTGCTTTGGTGGACCAGGTATCGGTACATTCTCATACAGAGATGGAAAATGCGTTGATAGGTTTGGAAATAACTAGCTTCTGTCAGCGGCTTTGCTCGCGTGGAATTAATACTTCCCCCATTATACAGCGTGTAACGGAAAGGTGTGGTCATATTTAAGGATGATTTTCTATAACTAATATGAAGTACAAAAACAATAGCAAAAACCAAAATAGACTATACTAATTTTTTATGTTATTTTGTTTCATCAATCATATCGATAATTTCACTATCAAAACAAATGTGTAACAGCACTAACGGGGTGCAAGAACCTTTTTTACGTACCTCCTCTAAACTGCTGCGCTCCTGGTATGCGCCGTGCGACTAGCGGCAGCGCTCGCGCGTAGTAACATCGGACATGGTAAATTGTGTTACAGCTGACGAAGGACGAATAAGTATTTTCACATCACGCAAATCGCAATTCATAAAGTAAAAAATTAACACCAGTTTTAAACTACGAGTTACCTGTAAATAATAAATTGTAACATCACCAAAAAGTTCACATAAAATGCTCGTCTTTCCATAACACGTGCCCCAAAATTCGGGGAAGCGGACACCTCATCCCGGTAGCGGTACCTTTCACAAAAACTGACACACAGTTGAAAATCCGCGGCAATCAACTCCTGCGTGGGCCTGAAATGGTACGTGGTGAACTGCTGACCATCTTCGTCGAGCACGCGCCACTAGCATATTGTGTGGAACACCTAAACACCACCTGCGCTCCGCTTGCTTTTCGTGGGGTTCTCTGCTACATGCTCCAAGGTAGCTTTTTCGACTCTAGCATCACGCGCACTCGGGCGGTCTCCGTAAAACGAGCTGGTGTGTTGCAGACGCGGCGTCATTTTACGGAAACATTCTAAAACAGGAAGTACCCGACATTGTTCCACGGGTCTGCCATCAACAACTCCCTATTGCTGAAAGTCATTCTCACACACGAACGCGAAAGTAAGTGGTTGCACAAATTAATCGACCGAATTTGGCAAGGGCTAGATGGAAACTGAATTGTCATATTTGTCATTACCTAATTTATTTTGAATTTTTGTACAATTCGGTAATTTTTCTTTGACATTCGCCGACACTACGGTTGTGTGAGTAGCGCGCGCGCTGCGTCGCGAGCGTTGTAACACACACACAAACTACGTCAAAGAGACACCGCCTAGTAGTACCTACTATCCTGTGGCCCCTGGTAAGGCAAATGTTCTAAAGGTTCGTATAAATTAAACGAAGGATAGAAATAAGTACTGGATATTACTCGTGGATGTTCTATTAATTTTGATAACATTCAACACATACCTACTTGTTTCATCATCATGAGCCTTTTAATGTCCCACTGCTGGGGCACAGGCCTCGTATTTTAGTTCTAGGATATGCCGGTTTCCTCACCATGTTTTCCTTCACCGTTTTGAGAGTTTTCATACTTGATTCATTAATCATACTTAATTAATTTTTATTACAGCACATTTTATGTAATCTGTGCATTAAACTCACAAATAAGCATTTAACATTAAAAATAAACGGTACTTTAAAACTTAACAATATTTTTTTTAAATGGAACTGAAAATGTTTCGGTTTCTTAAACACGTGATGAAAACATTCGTTCGAGCAATGATAAATATCGTTTAGTGAAAATACTTACTCAGAATGATTTGACCCATTTTCGAACCTACAACAATGTTTTTGACCGTGTGTACACGTCTTAAGTTTACTCCTGGTAGTTGCTATCTCTCTCTTCTTTTTTTGTTGCGGTTTTAGGGTACCGTTGTGATAGAAGTCAAAATTATTATCAATTCTTCTTACTGACTCTGTTGCCTTAGTATTTAAAGTTAAATTATCCAACATTTAAGATACAATTAATTGATATTGAGTGAATGAATGGAGTCAAAATCACTGTTTGTTTCTTTTATTTTACGAAGTTTAAGTTTAGTTTATTGTCAGTAAAATATCGGAGATTATTTAAATTAGTTTGTAGTTATACAGAACCATCCTATTCAAACTGCACGCACACATGAATCTAATACCGATGTGTACTATTGTGACACAATTT
The DNA here is from genome assembly GCA_951329385.1 of Polia nebulosa. Classification (NCBI taxonomy): domain Eukaryota; kingdom Metazoa; phylum Arthropoda; class Insecta; order Lepidoptera; family Noctuidae; genus Polia; species Polia nebulosa. Next base: position 33,026,235 of record OX589592.1, read on the forward strand.
AAGGTTCCTTCCTTTACGATTTGTATGACCTTTTTAAATTTCTCTTCCAATACCTCACATCCTAGTATTTTTTGTCAATTTCCTTTGAAATTATCTTGATAAAGTGTTTTCCGACAATCTGCATTGGGTCCGCTTGGTAGATTACTTACGGCCCACACCCTCATATCACTAAAAAAAATCCTGATTCTATGCTATTAAAGTGTTTTATTTTTAGTACGGAACCATTCAAATAATGTAACAGGGAAACAGAAGTTTGAAATTGGGCGTTCACGAAAAGGAAAGATAGGCCTAGTGAGCGAGACAGAAAGAGTGTTTAGAGTTCAACGTCCTAATCTGCTGTTTACTTTAAGGGTTGTTCGTATTACCGACTAGACGAGATGTCGATGTTATTATCGATAGAAAAGAAAATTCAATATTTCCGTAATAATAAACCAATCTTTAATTCTGACCATAGGTATCGAGTAATTATAAGATTCTTTTAATGATCCTCAAATATGACCACACCATTCCGTTACACGCTGTAAATTGTAGTCTATAAAACTATTCTATACTATAAAAAAATAGGCTCTTTTAATATTCTTTGTGCGAGCCGTACCGAAACAGCGTCTTTTTGTGTCCACAGCGACCTCAGAACTCGTGAGAGTATAATCAATCGTTCTGTGCCTCGGAACAATAATTAATTTGTAATGTTTTATTTATTGTTCTGAGACAGCGACAGTCGTCTTACGCGTGCATGAGCCGCGGCAATATGCTGAGCGTTAGCTGTTTCGCGTGGTAGTGACGCATAGTTCCGTCTGATTTCGTCTTTAGAAATGCATTCTATACCCACTTGTTTAGTTTTTAGTCTTCTGCAACAAAAAGCAACAAAATTGTGTATGTGCGGCGCTTTCGCGTGAATAAAGAGTTTTTCTTACTTACTTTCTTCTATAACTATAATCTATATCTGTGCCAAATTTCATCCAGATCCATTTGGCCGTTCTGGTGTGATTGAGTTACAAACATCTATCCATACATCCAAACTTTCGCTTAATATAATATTAGTAGGACTTAGTTGTTTATTCTACTGTCAAGAACTGAACAATCTCATCTCCCTCCAACCGTTCCGACATCTTCTGAAAGGCAACATTCTATTGTTACAGAATGAACGCTCTGTTGGGCGCTCATTACCTCTTTAAGAAGAAGCAGATAAAAGAGGACTAAAGGACGAGTTTCCAATGCTATCCTAAAAAAAAAAAAACTATCGAGGCTTAGATTTATTTTTTTATTTATTATCTATGTACAAATTCATCCATGATAATTTATATTATGTTCCAAAATTAAAATGTTAAAAACGCTTTTAGATTTAAAACAAGAATATTGAGTGGTTTTTTGATTATGTAGCTTAGTTTTTTTAAGAGTAAAATAGTAAGTAGTTAGTGTAAAATGTATGGAATAATAATATAATATGTGTACTATATTTATTTCTCTAGACTTAGGCATTATTTGTATATGTAAGAGATGGTTATAATATATTGAAGGAGTAAACGTTTGTCAAAGATTCCATTAAATAAATACACTTTTTTGTTTTGGTTAAAATTCTATGTGTATGTTGTAAGACCCTTCCTAAAGTATGTAAGTATCTTATTAATGTGTAAGGGCCTTATTTATAAAAAAAAACCATGTGATGTGTGAGTGATTAGCGGGTACTTATTTCAATATTTTCTACCCGGAAGGAAGATATGGGTGGTAAAGTGCTTAAGGGGAATTGTACAGGGTAGCCCGCGAAATTCAAATTTTCTCACGTTTTTTGCAATTTGCAGGTCAGTGTCAGCTTGTATCTTGGTCAAAATATGATTTGCAGCCGTAGCAAGTATGTATTTATAGAATTATGGTCATTAAAATCATCAATACATCTCTCTCAGTTGGAGTTGATTCCAAATGTCATGATTTCATGAAATACTTACATTTGGCATCAATTCTAACTGAGAGAGTTGTATTGATAATTTTAATGACTGTAATTCTATAAATACATACTTGCTACGGCCGCGAATCAAACTTTGACCAAGATACAATCTGACACTGACCTGCAAATTGCAAAAAACGTAAGAAAATTAGAATTTCGCGGGCTACCCTGGGGATCCACCTTAAGGGGAAGTGTACAGGGTAGCTCGCGAAATTCAAATTTTCTCACGTTTTTTGCAAGTTGCAGGTCAGTGTCGTCAGGTTGTATGTTGGTCAAAATATGATTCGCGGCCGTAGTATGTCATCATTCTCCTGCCCTTATCCCAATTTATTTGGGGTTGGCGCAACATGTCTTTTTCTTCCATACCCCTCTATTAGTCGTAGTATTTATTATATAGAATTATAATAATTAAAATCATCAATACAACTCTCTCAGTTAGAATTGATGTCAAATGTAGTATTTCAGATAATGACATTTGACATCAATTCTAACCAAGAGAGTCGTATTGATGATTTTAATGATTACAGTTCTGTAAATACGTACTTGCTACGGCCGCAAGTCATATTTTGATCAACATACAACCTGATACTGACCTGCAAATTACAAAAAACTTAAGAAAATTTGAATTTCTAAGGTTACCCTGGCGCTTCCTCCTTAATGGTTTAAAGGAGGTTTTGTCTTATATACAATTGAATTGGGTTGATGAATAAAAAGTATTCAGTCCTTCAGTTAGATTAACAAAAAATATTAAACAAGTATTATTTTTTTTGTCACGTAATTAAAAAAACGATGTAGTGCGTTGAAATTTCGCATGACGTCACAGTTGAGTTAAATTTGTACTTACTACTTTTTACTCAAAAGTGGCGTAACAGACCCCCACTATTGAACTTTGATACGTTTTATCTTTGTTAGTTTTTTTATTTATTTGATGATAAATAAAAATAGGTGTCTAATATTTTTTGATAATCTTAACTTACGGACTATATACAATTATTATTGTTTTACCTTGGAATCACCTCTATACGATGAATGTGACGTATGTTATCTTAAATTTCAAATCCACTAATCATTATTTAAACTGAGCATATGGTTATCTAGTTTTATAAATAAGGCTATAAATGGTGAGTAATGGTGAGTATTATACAGGTGTAACGGAATGGTGTGGTCAGCATCTGTATGATGACACAAGTTTTCTTGCCATAATGTGTTTATTGAGTTGAAAAGTTATTTTTAATGTAACTCGTACAAATTACGCAGTTTCAAGTGAAGTGCATATATTAATTTATTAATTGAAAAATTAATTAAAAAGTAATAAAACAACACATTCAAAACAATTATTTTATTATTCTTGTATATAATAATGTAATGAAGCAGCGTACAGCTAGTACTCTAATGTACAATGGCTCAGGCGTGGATTCAACTATAAAAATATACATAAAATAATATCTCCTGTCCCAATTAGGTATATCTCTATCAAAATCATAACAATACTGAATGTCCATCCACTGAAATGACGTCATAATACAATATGGCGGCTTGTATCGTCATCCCAATCGTACCTTAATTAATTATTGCATAAATACTTAACCGTTTATGTAAGTCCAATGATTTTGAAAAATACACCTAATCAATACAGTTATAGAGTCGAAATTATCGTGAAGGAACGGTGGCTGCGCTTATTGCAGCATTCGTATACAGTAGCGCCACCAGAGAAAGAAAGAGATGACAAATAATTTATGGGGACGTTGCGAGATCATCTGAACTAGATTTTGAATATTTTGTGATGACGTGTCAAAGAAATTATGACGACAAAATCAATGAATCGATGTTTGATCTAGGTAGTGCCTCCGTAGAGAAGATGGCTGTCGCTGCCTCGGCTGTCTTATTTATTTTTTTTCATTTTTAAAACATTGTCCCACACTAGGAATTACTCATGTGTCGTGGGTGCGTTCACAAACATGTAAACTTACATACCCAAGACAATCGGATACGAACAACTATCTGTAGGCCATACGAACATTTGTTCCGTGTGGGAATCGAAACCGCGACACCATTTACTCATTCCATCGCCTTCAAAATCTAGTCTTAACAAAACAAATATTTAGGCTTAAAATTGTGATGTCAACCGGTGGTCTCTAGACAGTTGAAATAAAAACTACTTGGTAATGTCACAAAGTGAACAAACTTAATATCTTGTGCTCCCTAAACATAAGCTAGGTCCGTTCGAGGCGCGCCATTTACGGCAACATACACATCTATTAACATTGAAACATTTTGCAAGAATATTTAACATCTGTACTACATCAATTCATTATTTTGTACTCTGTTATTCTGGCATTATTATTCCCTACGGTTACCGTAAATTGCGTTAAACCCGAACAGACAAAAATCAACATCATACTGTGCGTAAACTAATAAAAAGTTTTACATGATAGGTCATGCTAATGAGGTATATTAGTATAACCAAAAAAATAAAGAAAAAAAACTAATGTCGAACTTGCAGTTCACAAGGTAACTAAACGTAAGTATTATATATCGAGAGCATATCATTGACTTATAGTCCTAAATATTCATTATTCTTCACTGGTATATAATATTCTGTATATTCAACAACTGTACAGTGCGAGGGGGGGTTCGCGTCGTTTTAATAGTTTCGGACTTGCTGAAGTCTTATAAGGGGGCCTACACAAGATGGCAGCATTTGTGCGATGATATTATTACAGGTAGATTTACTGCAAGAACTTACAGTATCAAGTAATCTCAGAGCTCTCTGCCACAACGTTGTGTAGAACCCCTTAGAAAACGATATAAACCCCCTTCATATTTATCTGTATTTTAAGTGGCATGTGTTGAAAAAATATATATACTTTCCTTAATCACAATCTGGTAACTGACTATTGTTTAATGTTAAATACAACGTGCATCAATTCTATTTATTTATCTAAAAGAACTATAATGAGTAGAATGTAGTCAGAGTAATTTAAATAAAAGATACTTGCATCTATCTATACCATAATAATCAAGTATTAAGCACTCATTTTCCTAAACAAACAAAACTTATTTTATATACAGTCGAAAATTATTACTCACTATGGCAACACTGTTAAATGTCAACAAGGTTATATTTGCGCAAACCAAACTGACTTAACATCAATTCTCACTAACACACTAAACAAAAAATATTTCAATCAACCCGTAGAACTTATTCTAGTAATAATATTTATGAATTTCCTTGCGATGGCCACACTCGCGCAAGTGTCAAAATGACAGCTTTACAAGCCCCGGTGGCAAAGTGAGATATCTCAATAAATTCATAAATGTAATATCTCTCATATAAAAGGTTAAATGCTTTTACCTATTGCTCTAAATACTTAAATAACGTGAATCCTAACGTCAGGGGCGGGAAGTAAATATAATTTTGTGACTCGCTTACGAATATCTTATAATATACTAAATAACTATAACATTGTACTCTAAAAAATATGTATAAGTATTGAAGGCTAACATGAGATTGTAATCACAGTAATTGTTATTTAAGTAACGAGCCCACATCATTACTACAAAATAAACCTTCACTTGTACACTATAAGGTTCATATTACCACAATACCAACGCAAACCGTTCACTACCCACGTATTTACACAAATTCGAAGGCAACGTCAAGGTATACTTTATTTATTGCTTTTTGTTACTATTCATTTATTTATGTACTTTACATATCACCTCAATTTATATACATGCATCATATCGTCTTATATCTTATATTTATCATAATATATTGTTAAGTGTCAATTTGAACTTTTGACGAATCGCACGCTCTGTGATAACGCGACAACTGTCTCCCTCCCTTGGATGATATTCAGTCTCAAGGTGATGACGTCATCGGATACAGGTATACAGGGCAGAACACTCACGAGTAACTCACAGTACACTTACACATATTGAACGGCAGCCCTTCCAGATTTGCCGACTCTGCTGCAATGTAAATCTTGCCGATACTTTAATTTGATCCTTAATGTTTTAATCGTTATACATCTTGTTCTTATCGCGTTACAACTTCACCGTCCGCGATTCAGTATACGCACATATATGTATATTTACTTTAATAATAGTATGATTTAAGCTCTGTTATATTTGTTCGTATACAATATTCATCGTATAAAGTTAGTGTGCTCACTGATATCTGAGGTTTATGCTCATTACTCGCTACGGAGGTGGTATAGTCTAATGTTCGTCTAGTGAGTGCGTTCTATAATATAACGGTTAACACGAGTACCTACGGGCAGCACTAACAATGACCTAATGACTTGCATATTATTTACCTACGATATACTCTATATAGTATATATATAAATGCAATCTGAAAAATGCATAAAACAACAGTTATTTTATATCTATAAATTGTATAAAATATTAAATAAAATCTATTGAAGTGAGGTAGATGGATGGAATTTCACAATTTGTGTGGATATTTTTTTTTTACTTTATAACGTTTGCCGCATTGGCCCAAATGCTGAGGTAGATGGATGGAATTACTATGTAAGAGGCCCACTACGTGACGGGGACCTTTACATACACAATACAAAAAACACTACTCACTAGTTCCATTAACTACTAAAACAATCTCACAATCATGTGGCGAGTCAATCTGAACTAATGTGTCAGGTAAATACTAAAGTGATTTATGGCTGTGTTATCACATCGGGTATAAAAATAATGTCTCACTAACAGGTTAATATTAAACGTACAGTAGCGCGGTTATCCGCGAACACGGTTAAACGCGCAGAGATTCCGGACCACGTATCTGTTTGTCCATAATACCAACACAGATCCGTGATGTCTATGCAAAGTAACCAGACTCAACCTAGCTGCAACCGATTTAACCCTAAAACTTTAAATTTACATTAATATCGGAAATGGCACCAACGACATTCCACGGGTCAACAATTAAAACCGTTATTACAAAAACGAATCAAGCTAATGACCACAAAACATAACACTCAAGCACCTTTTGATAATTTCAACAAAACATTGTCCTATCTGTGTTACACGTAGTCTAAGTGACCATAATAAACACACTTATATTAACACGCCTTCATTTCATGAGTTTTTGTTGTGTTCGTCCTCCGAGTAGTCTCCGTCGTCTTGACCATTGTTCTCTGGGTCCTCAGAGTTCACTCTCCTGTCATCCTCATTATAATCCTTGTAGTAATCTTTGCCGTGGTCCTTGTCTGCTATGTCATGCTTGTCAGTGTCTATCTCGCTTATGCTGTCATTCCTTTGCCGTTCCTTCCCTAGGTCTAGCGGTTCGTCAGCGTCTCGCATGATATCGGGTTTGCTCATGTTGTCAGTGTATTGGCGTTGCATCTGTTTGAGAAAGCGCTGGTGTGCGAGATTGGTAGGCGGAGGTGGCAGGGATCCCATTTGAGGCGATGGCTCCTCGTATGATTTCCTGTCGATGTGCATTGCGCTCATTTGTGCCAGTTTTGCGTTCATTCCTGCAAAAAAAAAAGAAAGTTGTAGACATTGCAGAAAAAAATCAAACCGAAGCACTTCCTTCTATGATACTGTGGCGTATGTATACAGGATGTAAGGTAACGCACATACGTGTACTAGTGATTCAGTACATGATTCTGGACCCCCTAGCGTTGAAATTTTTCATCGGCCTTTTTCTAATATTTAATTTTTTTTTTTTCACTTTAATTTTTTTTTTACCCCAGATATTTTAAATGAAAAAAATTAATTAATTATTTTTTCATTTAAAATGTCTTTGGGGTAGATAGGTATAACGATTTTATACAGTTGAAAAAGAAAAAAAAAAAATTTTTTAAACGAAATATAATTAATTATTTTTTTTCATTTAAAATGTCTTTGGGTTAGATAGGTATAACGATTTTATACAGTTTAAAGTGAAAAAAAAATTTTTTTTTTTTCAAAAATTAGGATAAGCCGACGAAAAATTCCAACGCTAGTGGGTCCAGAATCATCTTACACCCTGTATACACAGCCTATAGACGGCGTGTGAGCACCGGCCTTCAGCTGGCAGTTGATATTATTTGAAGAGTGGTTCGAATACTATGATAGGAAGAAAGTAATAGAATGTAGTTTTGTTTTATGTTAGTTATAGCGCGCCCGCCGAAGAGGGTGCACATATGTATTCTTAATTAAAAATTTACTCTTTACACTCCACAATCAAATCATAGTACACTTGCACACGCCACTCTCGCTGCCAGCGAGTGAGACAGCTCCCCACAGCTACAGCAGCGCCCCTGGAGCCCTGCAGGCTCTACAATACCATCTATCTTTGGATATTGCTACGTACCAAACATATTCTCTCCGATATACTGCAGGTAGGTGTCAAGCAGTGCTGAGCTGCCTCCATAACCCGGTGGGTAGTCCTCGTGCTTCATGCCAGCAGTCAGTCCATGGGGAAGGTCTGCCATTGTCTTTGCTGTAACCGCTCGCACCGCCGGGACTTTTGTTATCGTCGTGTTCGCCAGGTTATTTATATCTGCAGAGGAAATTGGTCTTTAGAATAATCTGGTCCTGAAGGAAGATAGAGAGAAATTGTTCCCTTTGTCCTTGAAGAAGTACTTGCGCCGAGTTTTACGCACAAGACTTAATAAAAATAATTGGGGTCTTCCTGTTGGGCACCGACGTACAAATTTGTACATTTCGACTCACGCATTTAAAACCTTTATTATAACTATAATGCAAGGTTTTTAATACTGTGGCAGGGTTCAATCACTCGGGGCATGATATAGTCTGTAGTAACCATAGATTTTTACCAAAAATATGCATTGAGGGTATTTTTAAAAAAGTTTTAATATTAAAAATGTCAAATACGGGGATCGCCCGTGGGGCCTGACGGATTGAGACGAATTGAAGTTTGTTGCGCCCGGTGCCTCACAGGTACACTGCTCTCTGATTAGCAGAATAAGAAAGCACATAGGGGAAAGTGCTGTGTTACTCGTAAAATTTTGGTCTAATATAAAGTATTATCCTCCAGCTATCTGTTTAATATTCAATAAAAAGGATAGTTGGTAAATAAATTACTAATTGATATAAAGGCATCACTGTTCTGCCTGTCATGGTTTTTATGCCATAGACTTGAAAGCTAGCAAAGCCGTCAAAATGATGGTAAGTAGTTACTGCTGCCTGACAATACCAGAGGCATCGGTAGTTGCTTTTCTTTCAAACACTTTTATATACCAATTTCTTCTGTAACTTACGTGGTGGCGAAACCGGTATGCTGTCCTGGTACCGCGACTGGCTCAGGTCATCGTTGTCATTGTCTCCGCAGATGGAACTGCTCTCTGATGCGGCAGATTTGGCGTCCAGCTTGATGTCTGAGCGACGTGGTCCGGTAGGGGAGGCACGCGCTCGGAGCTGTTCTGGTGATACCTTAACGCCCGCTTTTGCTAGTAACCTGGTGGGATTGGGAGTAATGTGTTAGTATTTAGTAGTTGTTAACGCCATCATCATCAGAAGCTTAGCTTACAATGGCTATTGCTTGTCAAAGACCTCTACGTCTCATGCTTTTGATTTATATTCTTAGGGATGGCCATTGTACAGATCTAGTCTTCTTTTGACTAAGATAATGATGACCATTACGAGATTACGAAGAAGTCGTTATTTGGAACACACTAAATTGGTTCTTAAATACAATACGTACTGGCTGGCGAGTTCAGGGTCGAATCTGGTGGGCATCTGAAGCACGGGCAGGTCCTTGGTGGAGATACCGCGGTGTTGTCGCGACATGTGCGAGTGCAGAGAGTTGCGGGATTTGGCCACCGTGCCGCAGAGCACGCAGCTGTGGGACGAAGAATATATTGCGTTAAGTACAATAACCGAACCTCGTTACGAAAGCAAGTAGGGGGCAAATCCAGGAGCCTCGGAGACAGACCTTTTTTTTTTCTTACTTTCACATCTGCATACTCAAATTGCTAATTATAATGTGTGTATAAAAAGGCTGGTAGTTGCTTCGGGCACGGTTAGAACTGCAGGCCTATTTGCTAACTCAGTTGACATCAATTTGGTAGCCACTTTGTCGTACATTGCTGCTTTGACGTATAGGAAAACCGTAGTGCCTATTATAATCGATGTCCACCGAGCAATGTACTGCATAGTGCCTGTGAAATTGATGTCAACTGAGTTAGCGAATACACCTGCAGAACAGTGCTGAGTTATGCTAGTGACTCGTGGCTGGTGGATAGTACATGGTTCAGGGTTTCCTAAGATGAAAGAGTCGTTAGTCGAACTTGACACCGACTAAGTTGGAGGGTTTCTTCTTTAAGTCTTTGTCGTCCATTAAAGAAAGTGGTTGCTCTATGGCCAATTTTTTTCCAAAATCTGCCTGGATTGTTTTAGATACAATACGGTCACTTTGTTTTCCATTAGAATGCGGATGTAACACATTTGAATGTTTTTGCAGTATTTGGCAGCAAATGTGTCAAGTAAGTAAGCAAGACAGTTTAGCTGTTCACAAGTCATAAAAAGTTAATTTTAGAGCTTCAACTGTCATTCATTGACCTCGATTTGAAGTTTTACTGCTTATACCTGATGATCTAGTCTAGACACACATGATAGGTATTCCTTTCTCGTATATTTATATCGTCAACTATACTCCATTCACAAAATCATTAGAAAAACTGGCCAAGTGCGTGTTGGATTTCGCATATTAAGAGTTCTGTACCTACCAAATATTAGTATTTTTTGTTAGTAAAGTATACCTACGTAATAATAAACATTATCGCCAAATTTCTAGTTCATAGGTCAATAGGAAGTTAAAAAATTTTTCGTAACAAAGTTTTATGACAGACAACGGACGGACAGACAGACGGACACGTGAGTGACAACAATAGGGCTCCGTTTGGACCCATCGGGTACGGAACCCTAAAAAGAGGCACGTAGAAGCACGGATGCAAAACATTTTATGCCAAAGTTAAGTTAACACAATTTTATTACCCAATTCTTTTTAAATTTTAAAACAGTAGCAAATAACAACTTAATCACGAAAATTCGGCAATAACAATTAACAAGGCGTCGCATTCACAAGTATTCACATTGAATGACAATCACAGAACCTTAGACTGTAAAGGTTAGCATAGTCTAAGCACAGAATATTATTTACGTCAGTTTAACAGACGACATAAACCAGTAAAATTGGAAAAACCCGGCTGTCACAACTTATGAAGGGATTGGGTAACATTTTAAAGGTAGAATTGCTAAAGTCTTTAAGTCAAGAGTGAATAGGTTACTTCTAGGCAAGCGTGCTCCATTTTCGACCACATCATCGCTTACCATCAGGTGAGATAGTAGTCAAACGCGTACCTATCAACAATTAAAAAAAAAGAAAAATAAGTGAACCGGAAAACGTTTCGGGTATGTTCACTCCTGCGTCTTTTAGGTTTTTAGCATTTGACACGGATTAGACACGGTAATTTTAATTAAATTGGAATGAAATAATATAACTAAACGAAAGCCACATAATTTCTTATGATACTTAAGTAATTAACATTAAGTGTGACAGCTGCTGTATAAATAGATTACAATAAATTCGGCGTCTATCGTAACTGTAACACGTTTATTGTACTTTTGTTACAAAGTGTGCATTAAAAATAACCTTTTTAAATTTCTGTCTAATGCTATTGCGAATGGAATATAGTTTAGGTGTTGTATAATTATTTAGTTGGGTGTATGTAAATCATGTAGTGTCCAAACTATTAAATCATTTATGTATTTGGCAATGGCCAATAATGTACTAACCGATATCCAGGGCAGACAGTATGTTTGTCTTCCAGATGCGTTCGCAGCGTGTGCGCAGATCGGTAGATCTTGCCGCACTTGGGGCAGGGCCGCGGGTCCGTCGCCCTTACGCGCAGCAGATCCTGCGTCCTTCGACACCCTCCTGCAATAAAAAATATACTTTATGTTCTTAGGCTTACGGGTCACAGTCCTTTGATGTATAGAGTAGTCCTTACCTCTTTCTCACTATAATGTAGACTAGACTTAAGAAGTAGTTTGTTAGTAGTTAGATTTAGTTTTAGTAGTTTGCCCTCGCATAAATGTAGATTCAATTATCTTGTCAAAAGGTTTGATCAAATAAAAGAAACCTTTCTACTTGGTAGTTTTATTGTTTATGTATTTATATAAGCAGACACTTTCTTCTGGTAAAAATTAAGTTATTACGTATATGTCGTATCACTAATACATTCGCAACTAGAATCATTTACTCACATTGAACATTTGGTTATTGAGTGACTAAGTTTACGCTTAAAAATATTTTTTTATTAATTTTTATTTTTTTAGTTATTAATACGATATACGACATTGCCTCTCAGGCGTCAGGAACAATTTCATCTACTCGCTAATTTAACCAATATTACTTTTTTATTCGTTCTGGAGATCTATGAAATGTATCCGTTTCCATCGCATATATTTTAAAGGCATCTTCGATTATATTTACACGAGCTTACGGAATGGACTTGAGACTTTCCTAAATACTTTATATTTTATGCTAAGGCAACGGATCTCGTGGGTAAAGTATAAAATGTGTGAGTCTATCTTGTAGGCCTATTGTTTAACATTTGAGTACATTGTATTTATTGCTTTCTTAAGGCTAAATGTTCCATGTGGGAGCAGTATATTTATCTTTGGCAGGCAGCAGCGACGCGCTATACAGTGTGTGCGCTCACGCAGTGTACGCACGTGTCGCTTACTGCTAATATCATTTAGAACAAAGGCATTTAATGTTTCGTTCAGCAGCTGTGCGCTTCAATACTTGCGCTAGGTATATAATTTGTCAACAACATTCAATAACAGAATAATTTTAATTATTTTTGGTGTATTTCCCTTTTTCTTTACAAAAAATATATGCGAATGGAATCGTCGATTATTATGTACATTTTAAAATAAATCCTCCGGTTGTCTACATTGACTAGATATGTTTTAGATTGTGCACGACTTACGTACAGAGCATCACAAACAAACATCGTTTAGAAAATAAATTCTCTATGTCTTGGATCAAAACTTATTCTTAACTATTGCATTCGAAGGCATTAGATTCATTTTCGTTACAATCTATTTCGTATTGTCTTATCTATGGTCGAAAGTATTCATGTAAAGAGTAGCACACACTGGTGCAATCGTTCATCAAAAAGCATAAATCTTGTATAGAAGTCATTTCACACCTAAATACTGTTTGTATAATATAGACTAAAAAATAAAATTTTCAACCAAAAATATAATAAAAATAACAAATGTAAAAAAATAAAACTTCCAAGTAGGCAAACTATTGCACCAGTAATGTTTGAGGAAAAAGTAGTATGGCAGAATGATGTCCCGTCTAAAGGGGCCTTGCACCCACCGCAAATCGAACCAACTAATACTACGCTTATTACCAGGACACCAGAGCCTAAGACAAACAGCTAATCGAAGAATAATACCAATCGGTTATAAGCGTCGTCTGGACAAGCGAATCGCAGTCGGACCTAAGCTTTATTACAAAAGCTGAAAGCTGAAACCTATACTACTTGGTAGAGTGGTATAGCGTCAATGGTCTCCAAACGCCACATTTTTCTCATAATCAGCAGGAGTTTTTATTCAATAATAGTTTTCCTGACTGTTCCTGCCGATTACGGATCAAATGGGACGTTTGTGGACTCTCAGGAACTACAGTTAGCAGTATTGTTAGTACCTACGCCAGACGAAGCTTATAATAGAGAGGCTATAACTGTGGAAGCAACAATGGAAGTTACAGGCGTTCAGGAAGTGATCAGAGAGATCGACATTCACTAGTTGCACTTCGTATTCTATCAATGGCACCAATCATCACATGTCATAATGCGCTTATAATATAAACCTTACTTAAACAATATCAGTCTATTCTACTACAAAAATAATTTTCAGTCGATTTATACCTACTGCTTTATACAATGTTTTATGAACATGACAGCGTTATATGAAAAAATGCATCCAGGAGATCATTATATTCTCTGGTTTAATTACGAGCCCCACTCGACTTAGTTCCGTTTCACAGCCGTTGAAATTTTAACTTTAGAAAGCCGAATATCAAACGAGTCGCGTTCCCGATCGGTGAGTGCGGTCTCAGTTAGCCCAGCCACAACTCCACTTCAAGGTCTTCATCTTCTCCCACTGGCGGCGGTGCTTGATGCGCATGTGGTTGCGCACGGAGTTGGGGTGCGCGAAGTAGCGCGCGCAGGAGGTGACCGGGCACACGGGGCTGTCGCGCGGGTAGTGCGCCTCCAGGTGGTGGCGCGCCTGCGCCAGCGACGCCAGCGCCGAGTGGCACAGCGGGCACGACAGCCGCGGCCGCTTCGCGAGCGCGCTCCCTTCCAGGTACCGGAGCAGTTCCATCCCTCGCTCCTCCCCCTCACTCGGCACGGTATCACATACCGCCGGGTTTGCCAACACGCCCCGCGCCGCGGCATCTGCAATGCCGACAGCACCATGTTACACAAACTATCTACGGGCAAGGCGGCTGGCAAACCCGGCCCTAAGCTCGACGTCTCGAACCGTCCGATCGCAATAAACTCTCTAAAAATATTACGTCATATTAAAATACAATATATAGATACGATAAACAATCCCGTTCCGATTTCGCTTCTCAAAGGTCCTTGGCACATCTATTCCTATTATTGTAGTAGGGGCGCGGCGACGATCACCACCACGCGCTGAGCGAGCCGAGCGGGGCCGGGCCGGGCGGCGGGAGCACCGCGGGCGGCGCCAGCTCGACGTCGCGCCGTCTCTAAGAGTTCTGCCGCTGCCGGATGCCGTGAGCTTGCAGCTGGTGGTTGATGAGGTAGTGCTTAGTTTTGCACTTCTTGCCGCAGTGCTGGCATGGGAACCACTGGTCACGGTCGGTCTGCGAGTGCACATTGAGCATATGCTGGCGCAGGTTGGAGGTGGAGGAGTACACGCGGCCGCACAGCGGACACTGCGGCCGGTAGCCCATCGCCGCCCCGCCCGCGAGAGCCGCCCCTGTAACACAGAGGCGGCGGTTAGACACAGATCCGAACAACATCGTTAAGCGCTATGGTGAGTGTATCGGTCGCAGCGGTCCGCGGACGGGGCGGGGTCGCGCCTCCTCTGTTTGACGCCGTGTATCGAGTTCATGTGTATCTGCATGTACTGGCGGGTCTTGAACGCCTTGGCGCAGACGGGGCACGAGTGCGCGAGCTCGTGCGCCGCGTGCACGTTGAGGATGTGCTGCTTGAGGTTGCTATTGTTGCTGTACAGCTTGCCGCACTCGGGGCACGCGGGCCTGCAGGGCTCCCCTGGGTGCCGGTCGGGCCGCTCGTCGGGCGCGGCCCGCTCGCCAGGCCAGGTGGCTCCTGGGGCAGGGAGGTCTCCGTCAGTGGCGCTCCTACCAGGTACGAGTCTGACTGCCGACGCTACGTCTAGGACGATCGGTCGCTACGTAACTTCCACGGTTGCCAAGATTACTCAAAACGGTTTTTATGCGTATTATGTTTTTGGGGGCGAAGTACGTATTTATCGAAACGATTATAACAGAGTAATTAAGCGCTTTGGTGTCGTTCTCGTTATTTAATTGTTAGTGTTATTATATTACATGCAAGGTAGATACATGACTCAATAATGTACAATTAATGATTTGATTTGCTTCCTTTGTTCTTTGGGGGAGTCATTAATATTGTTGATTGGAAATGGAAATTATTCAAATAGATTTTAATTATTCAGAGCAATTCAACGGTGATTGTGATGTATTGAGTCATATATCATTATATAGAGTTATTAGTGAGTTTGGAATGCACTTACCATAATTGTCGGGTATTCCTGATGGTCCTGGCAGGCCGGGGAAACCTAGAAATTAAGATTTTTTTATTATTTTAAATTAAATTTATACTATAGCACCAAAAAGCAATTATACAAAAAAATCTACAAAATAGTGGTCTATTTAACCTGATTCTGTTCTAATACCTGGTAGATTGAGTAGTCCGGGGAAATTATGTGGAAGGGTTCCGTTGGTGTTGGCCATAGTAGCTGGGTCGTCGTAGTCGATGGGCTCCTGTTTGGCGCGGGTTTCTCCCTCAGTGTCACTGGCGCCGGCATCAGAAGACGATTCCTCGCCATCCCCAGACTGCATACAGACAGAAAAATTAGATGGTTTTAAAACGTCAATTTAAAAGGTCGCTACTAAATTAGATTACAGAAACATAAACAAAAAATTGAAGAAACTGTTCTTAAACAATATGTAATATACATATATAATTTTGAATTCCATCAAGTCAGTAAATTTTAACGGATAATCACCATAAAAGAAAATCAAAAGGCTCCCAACTCAAAAACAATTTATTCAATAACGTACCAGATGGTTGGAGACGCCAGACAGATGCGGATTCTGCGAGGTATCCATAGCTTGGCCAAACAGAGCAAGCTCGTGCCCGTTAGTGCCCAGACGCTCAGGGCTAGCACCCTGCACCGACAGTAGCTGTTCCGTCCTACACCAATAATTTTAAACACTCATAAATACCACGAACTCCCTTCATATGATACAATATAAAAATTCAGAATACGGACGAGGTGTGCAATTTAACGGAGAATGGATACTATGGATAGTTTCAATTCGCTTGCCATCGTCAAAAACTCAGAAAATTAAAATGAGGTCAGGAAATTCATTCAGGAAAGAATAGTGGTTATGAAGTAAGAGATTATTTAAGTTGTATTAGTTTTGAAATAGAGATTAACTTTGAAAACAAAAATACAACTAGTCAGTTCCCTATCATGGAATGCTCAGTAATACCTGGACTTCATCTGCGCCTGATACAGGTCCGAGGACCTGGCTCGTTTCGGCGGTGGCGTGTTAGCTGTACCGTCATCTGGCTTCCGTGGTCTCCTGCCTTCGCGCTGTTGTCCCCCCTCACGACCCTCGCGTGATCCTCCGCTTCCAGTTTCAGTCCATGAAGATGCTGACTGTTGAAATTATTTGGCATTTAACAATGCTACTTGAAGTGCTGTCATTTTCGTAGATATTTATGCATGTGTTCTATGGCAGTGATTTTCCTTTTTATAGTGCTTATGATCTTATACCACGATGGGGTGCCAATTAGTGGTATTGGCGCCCAACGTGGTAACAAAAAACTTACTGCGGTCCAGCATAGGACTACTAATAACTTAAAAAAAAGGCTAAAGTTCCACTGGTGGAGACTTCGGACCTTAAATGGCCATTTAACGATAGAAGATTTCTTCAAAACTAATTCTAGGATAACATTTTTGATTGGTTTAACGATTGTTTTTAACTTTTAAATAGGTTTATGAAATCGTCCCGCACTGGGCGCCTTTAAGATATTTTGACGCCCAACGTGGTACTAAGACGCCGTATTGGCGCCCAACAAGAAATTACAAATAGAAAGATATAAAAAGAAATCAAAAGACTTACTGGTGAAGCCTTCTGATCTAAAGTGGCCATCGGCGCTGGTGCTGGAACGTCTGTCAGCCCTCGCACTTGTAGCAGTTGGGCTGCCCTCAGGAACTCTTTCAGCTGCTCTTGTCCGATGTGCACTTCTCCTTGGTACATGAATCTAATCGAAAAAGAATTATTTTGATGAAGTTTGTAGATAAGTGCGAAATTCTCCAATGATGAATATTAAAACAAACAAGTGATCCTCAAAACTGAGCAAGGGCTTACCTAAGAAGACTCTCCATGTCTTTGTCGTGGACATCACGCAAAATCACGATGGGATGTTGACAGGGATTCGCTTTTAGTAGCCTCCGGAAATAAGGACTGCACGCTGACAACACCACCTAATGGACAACAAACAAATAAGTCAGGTATTCCAAGTATGCTCGTGTGAAAGCTGTACCAAATAAAATAAATCTGGTGAATGTCTAAGTACAATCGTGGGTCCCATGTTCGTGATGTACATTCCTGATGTTTCTCAGTAAACTGCAAGAAAGTATCAAGACCGATTCACATGCAGTATTGACGAGCTATATTGATGGCTCGCACTTCCAAGATTTAAATATGCAAATAATTTATTGGAAATAGTGCAATGTTGGAAATCGATTTTGTATCGAAATTTCACGAATTAGTGTTAATTGTTGCGTCACAATTTGTTAGTTTAATAGTGTCGTGTCTGACGCTTGATTATTTTAAGTAGTAATTTTAAAATCAAGTTTGCCATTGTTGTCCTTTGCCTAGCTGTGGGATAGTAAAAACTTCTTATTTTTTTTTGTAATTCCGTTGCTGTCCGTAGCTATCTCTAATAAATATGAATAATATTTTTTCAAATCTCACCTTGTGCGCAGTAAAAGTGGCGCCAGCGCACGCAAGCGTGACATCGACAAAGTCCTCCTCATCGCGCAGGCGCCTGAAGGAGGACACCATAGACGAGTGGAAGTCGTTCCACCGCAGCGAGTATTGCTGTTCGCCGCTGGCCGAGGCGCCGCCTGCGCCATACAGAGCGGTCAGTGTACCTTACAAATTTATTTTAGTCGTAAAATAACTGTTTATGCAAATTGTATTTTTGTCAGTGCTGAAAAGCCTTCGTAATGAAGATATTGCGAGGGGTTTTCAGCACGGTTAGTAAAAATAGTAGGTTAATCTTAAAATAAGTAGTTTACCTAGCGCATGCTTAATCAAAAATAATAAGGGAAGATACGAGTATATCAGTTTTGTTTGCAGAAAAAAGTCACGCAGTTTCTCTATACCTATACAAACTATAGGTATAGAGAAACTGCGTGACTTTTTTCTACAATTTACGGAAGTAACCGTAGCGTACGCCAAGTTACATGTAAGATATTTAAGTTATTAAAAAACAATATTGTTAAATATTTATAATTAAATTCAAAATCATTTTTAATAGCTACCAAAATAATTAAAATCTTTTAGCAATAATTCATTTCCTAATCGGCGGATGATTGCTATGTCATCAAGTTTTTCAATAAATGAGGTTATTAATAAAGTCTTATATTACATTTATTTGCATAATCTAAAAGAATATCCTGCCTTTCACTGAATTCTTATTATCGAGCCTTAAAATTTTTCGAAATCATAGTTTCGGTTAGGTGAAAGACTTAACTGAAACTATGATTTCGAATTATGAGCTTTGCGAATTTGTTTGGTGCGCACTTTTCGCCTGCTTTGCATATCGCGTAAAAATCATGTTTTTTTTTTAATATAGGTATATTGAATATTATTTTATATCTTGTAACCTCTTTTTTATTACCGATGTATTTAAATTAAAGTAAACTTTACTTTACACCAGCGACCGGCCCCAGCTTTGCACGGGTACTTACAAATTATACACCTAAATCTTCCTCATGAATCACTCTGTCTGTTGATGAAAACCTCATGAAAATCCGTTCAGTAGTGTTTGAGTTTATTGCGAACAGACAGACAGACACAGCAGGACTTTGTTTTATAATACGAGTGGGTAGTGATTTGGAGACTGTACATTAGTAATAGACACTTTGTTGTAATTTGTTTGATTTATTCGTAAGTGAAAACGCTCGATGTCAAAGATTCCATAAAGCACATTTCAAAACACAGGTCATGAGGTTCGTGGAAGAAACGTTAGATTTAATTTAATGTATGTGATAAATATCTTGAGAGTTGTGTAATACCTTAGAGCGATAAAAAGTGCCATATGATCGCCGGCAATTTATAATCTCATATTCATGTTTTAGGAATCAAAAGTTTAATTGCATAAGTATTTCTAATTTATTGTTTTGTTTTTTTTAAAGATTCAATTTATGATATGTTTTTAACCTCGCAAAAAGTCTTAAATGTCACCATGAGCTGTAGTTTTCAATTTATGTAGCTTTTAACAATGTAGAGGTATACGAAAGACGTTGGTTTTAGTATAACCTACCTACAATAGGTATAGTTCATATTTTAAAACTATAGAAAAATAACTGCATTATTTTAAATAAACGGTCGTTTTAAAATCAAAATACGTTATCATTGAGAAAGACGCATAATATCCATGTAAACAAAGCATAAGCTTAATCAGTCTATAATTTTCCCAATGCTGGGAAACAGGTCTCCTCTCTGAGAGAGGGTATGGGCCGTAATCCACCAGGCGGGCCCAATACGGGTTGGTGGTCACGTCTTCAAAGTTTTAGTTCTAGTACATAGGGTTTCCTCGCGATGTTTTCCTTCACCGTTTTGACAGCAGTGGTGATGAAATAAATTTCACAAAGTAAAGCGCCTGTCTGGGTTTGTACCCTCGATCTACCTACAATTTGTAAGTTAAAAGAAAATCGTACTAAATTTAAATAATATTAACAAATTTGAAAAAACGACGTGTAAAAGTTTTGTTAATAACCTATTTGCAAAAATAAAATCTATTATCATTTAAACGAAATAGGACTATTACTAAATTTAGACAATTATGGGTAACTTATGTGTACGTTTACCAACTGATAATGTTTCAATTGACCTTATCGCTTGACGAAACCCTGAAGACCAGAGACTGAGAAGCCTAACTTCGTAAGTTTGCAAGTTTACATAGTTAAGAGGACCCGAACAACTACAAAATAAAATTGAAACATAAAACGAGTAATAACCTGTAGAATTCCTCTTAAAACATATTATTTTAAAACCAACCGCACCCAAAAATGTGAAGGGATCGAGAGACCGAATTATTTAAATGTGCAATTTAATAAGAGAACAATAACTTTATTTCAATGATTAATAAATTTTGCGTTTTTTATAACAAAGGCAAATAATATTTAAAAACAAGGTTTGATGATATTTATAATAGATGAGCACTCACAGGTAGTTAATAATGGGAAATGTCAAGGATCTCACCACTGGTTGTGACTAACTCGAAATACTTCATACTCGGTGAATTAAGAAACTATTATATCTGCTCAATGTTTTCCTCAATTTTTGATTTCTGCAAATGATTTTGATGTGGGTTTTACACATAATGCATATTTTTGGAATTTTCCTATCGACAAATTTTTGTATTAGGAATCAGTTAATAATATGAATTCAATAAAGGAAAAAAAACAGCAGATAAAAATTATCAGTTTCATGGTTATTTTATCATTGCGATTTAAGTACAATACCTAAACAAGAGATCTTTATGGATCGATGAAAAAAGCTTCAAGATAAATGGCAGACTAAACTAAAAAAATCTTTTTAAACCACAAAGTTTTACAAATCAATTAAATTGATAGAAATAGTAAATAATATCCATGTCACAATTTAAAATGCGTTTTAAACATCCAAAAGACAGATGTTCCGTGGTACACGTATAATTCCATACATTAGAAATTTGCGCACGGTCGCGCGCAATCACATCTTGGAAACAACGGGAGAGTTTAAAAAAATATAAATGGCGTCTTTTACGAGAGTCCCGAACAACATAAATAATGTATTGTACTTACTATTAATGCTAACCGTTTTGCATGAGTCAATAACATCGGCGTTTCCTTTGCCAAGATCAAGCTTTTTTTGTTTAATGTTGTTGATACTTTACAAAGCTTTTATACATTTAATTGAATACTAGCTTCTACCAGCGGCTTCGCCCGTGTGGTTTTAGTACTTCTCTCACTATAACTTATAGCCTATGTGCTATTCCAGACTATAATCTATCTTTGTACCAAATGTCATCCAGATCCATTCCGCCGTTCTGGCGTGATTGAGTAACAAACATCAATATTTTCGCATTTATAATATTAAGTAGTATGTAGGATGAATTTTAAAAAACACTCAATTTCCAAAACATTGCACAAAATATTTGCATTTATCTATAAATCGAAACAATATTTTCATAGAATAGGTACCTTTTCAACTATATCAACGAATTAGAGACGTTTTTCTTTAGACGGTGTGTCATCAAAAACCTTGAAACGATTTTTTTATAACCTATTGTATTAAAATTCATTGGTCTTTTGTTGTCCATTCATAATCTGATAAGCTCCGATCGACTTGGTAAGCAGCTTTTGCATTAATTCCCATTTGCTTTTCGATATGATTCATAAAGATCTTGTAAATTGAGAACTTATTTTATGAAATTCTTCGGGACTATCAGCGAAGTTTAAAATTTTAATGGAAGTTTGTAACCCAGCGATGTTGGGATTGTCGTGGTCCTGTTACAAAGATTTAGGGATCTAATTAATCTCAGAATATCCGGTCGAGAGTCACAGTGAAGGATTGAATTTATTTCTGAGTGTGCGCTAGCACAATTTAGAGACAGAAATGAAATGGTGGAATTTAAATTATTTGTGACTAGCTGCGCCCCGCGGTTTCACCCGCGTAGACTGGGATAAAAAGGTAGTGTTAATCCAGGGTATAAGCTGTCTACATACCAAATTTCATCTAAATCGGTCCAGCCGTTTGAGCGTGAAGAAGTAATAAACATATAAACACACACTAACAAACTTTCGCTTTAATAATATTAGTGTGATTAGCGAAGCTGTACCTATGTTTCGAAAGTGATTCATTAAAAAAATCTCGGAGTGTGCAGGTTTTCTGTAATTTCGCCTTGCAATTTTCAGTGATTTGCATTTTTTTTGCAAAGAATTTGGAATGTAAGAACTGGCTTGTTCTTAGATAAAGCGAAAAATGATTCGCAGAAACAATTAAAAGCTAGACGGATTTGAAATAAAATAACTGTTTGCAGATGAATTTGTTATTTTATATGAATTCTAAGAATCGTATTTTTTCCCAGTATTTTCTACGGCCTTTAATGTCTTTGAAGCAGCGGCTAGCCAAAATCAATACACTTTAACAGTGTCCCTAAATACCCATTCACACTGTTCATAAAAGGTTCATATCAAAAAGGTCATGATATATTTTGAGTGTGAATGCACGGCTTTTGATCCCCTGTCCGTGCCTCCCCTCGGGAAGGGTGAGACTTCGAAGGCGGCGGAGTGAGCGTTTTTATGACGCGTATATCTGTAGACAGCGCAGTATTAACCCTGTAGTATGAACCGTTTGGAAATCGCGACGAAGAACGCGTTTACGGCAGTAAAATGGATACAATAGTCCGCTTGGGTGAATGAATAATGAAGCATTTGATTTTTGGTGTTTCTTATTAGATTGGGAGCACTACTGTTCTCTTTTAGACAGTTAAATAGAAAAACACTACAGTATTTGCAAATTAGACATATTCTAATCAGAAAATGAAAAAGGTGCTTAGTGTTACTGGAACACTCACCAAAAGGAAAACCGTAGTAAATACGCAATTTGTTCCGTAAAACGCCATTCATACTCGGAAGCTTCTAAAAATAAGAACAGAACACCAAAAACATTTTACCACAAACAATTATTTGTAAATGCATTTGGCGAAAATAAAAGAAAAAAGAAAAACTCGGGTTTCGAGTGAAGCGACGTCATTAAACAAGACTGGCCACCCCATCCCCCGCATCCTTCGGGGGATCCTGGGGCAGGACGGCGGGTGGCGAATATCAACGAACTCATACGTTGGTGTGACGTAGCCACGCGTACGTACCATCGTATACATTCTGTTGGTAAACAATTGCGTCTCATTGCAATTGGCGTTTTGAGTTCTTAATTTGATTTTATTTTTCGGATTTGGCTGAGGCTTTCGATTGCGTATGCATGTTCAAATTACGAGCATTATTGGGATTTACATTTTTTTTAAATGTTTATTTTATAGTTCAGCTTTGTTATGCGAATCAGACCCATTGTAATTGACTCGACTAAAGTTCTATTGGAAAGACGTGAAAGATTTCAAGGCTAGGATTGAATTTGAATCGGGTGCTCCATTTTTAAACCAAATCGATTGAGACTGATGAATATTTCTGCCATGTTATTGTCATCTACTTAAACTTTAAAAATATCTCATCTAATTCACATATAACTTAAAAGTAACTTGGGGCCGAATGAATAATTTAAAATATTTAAAATCTAATGCAAATTCAATTCTAAATCATTAAATAAAAAGTTTAGAGTTTAAATTTATAGAGGTGGAAGACCTTTGAACATGCTGGAAATCTATTTCGAAACAGATTTTGCTATTCTTACAAATTCGATCATAATACAATCTTAATTTTCGCAATGAGATGTTAAAGAACTTCTTGATTTTATGCAGAAATGTTTCCAAATAGATTTTCTTTGCCATATTTTGTTACTTGAAGTTAGGCAAGTATGTTTCAAATGGTAGGTAGGAACTTCTTAAGTGCGCTACACATCTTCCGATTCAGGACGACTTCTTTACAGTTTTTCTTTCTAAGATCGTCAGGATTGAGTCGGATGGTGTGTATCGCTCTTGGGATGCTGTGCTGAGTACTCACCGGTGTCGGTCGCCATGGCCGGGTGCTCCGAAGGCGGCACCGTGTCGGGGCGTGCGCGCGCGCTAAACGTGTCCAATCCCGCGCATTCCAACCGCGCGCCCAGTGCCGCCGCCACTGTAATGCCTTCACACAGCTTTGCACCAAAACTGTTCAACGTCGTGCTCCCCTGCACGACTTGCAACCCTCTAGCTTTTCTTGACCCGTACAAACTTTTCCGTCAGTTAAAAAAATTTGGAAGTTTATTTTTAAAGCTTGATTGTTTTTTTTTCTTTTGAATATTGCGTATTATTGGATGTTTTTGTTCTGAAAATTAGTTTGCACATTAGTTTTGATAAATAAAACTTATAATTAATAATTTCACTCTGTGCCGGTAGGATCGAGCGGTGACATCTCCGTGTTTAATTATTGTAATTCGTACTTAATTTATGATTGTATGCGCCGAGAAGGGTGGAGGAGCGATGATAAATATTTATAATTTACACGTAGCGGAAGTTTGTTCGCTTTGCGGTTAAAATTTAATTTAAATTGACAAAGTTCTACAACTTAATTAATTTTACAAACTGTTGTTGCAAAAAATAATTAGTATCTATTTATGGTACAATATTTTCGGAGTTAACTGAACAGAACTTCATTGCACTAAATCAATCAATTTAACTTTTAACAAAAATCAGTTAAACTGTAAATATATTACACAGTTAATAACTATTTCAATTAAAAAGTAATTAGCATTAATTGCAATTGACTAAATAACTCACGTATTGGCATCCACGTGACGCAATAAATTGTAAAACTCAATTCGCACTATGTTCACGCACGGCACTGCAACGTTTTACAATAAAGTCCAAATATCGTGGGTCCAGTTGAATCGCGGGGTGTTAATTTAAAGGGCCGATGCAACGATCGATGGCGCGCCCTGCACCGCCACAATAAGGGAGGAGCGGGCAGATAGAAATCAATACGATGTCCATCATCGCATGCACCCACCCCCCGGCCCGCACCGCCTGCGCCATGCACTAGGGAAATGCATTTTCCGCGACTCCGCCGCCTACACCCTTCTCGCTTTTCCGTCACCGTACTAACTCGATTTTATCCGAAAATGTTGACAACTGTATTTTTTTGTGATGTCCGGTGTTGGATGCACCGCTCGGTCCGTCCGTATCGGTGAGTACCTGACGCACGCGTGCGTTCGGCTGCGCGTCACGCGGGCGACTGTCGCGCGCCCCGCCACTCGGGCCGAGAATAAACAGCGTGGGGCGCGGGGGGCGGGGCGGTGCAGCGCCTGCACGCCCACAGCGGCCGCCCACGGCTGCCGGACGCGGCCGGAGAGCGCCGCCGGACGCGCGCCGGACACAGCCGGACGATGAAACATGGATGTTTCAGGACGTCATCGCACTGCGACGCGTGTCATCTCGCCGCCCAATAACGCGTACGCCAACAATTTATTGCGGACATGTCTCGTGGCAGGACTTTCGCTTGTATACACTTCACGTATTCGCCTCAAAGTAGAAACACCAAACAAGTTCCCAACAGGAAATTAGTTCAATCATTTATTACATCTTTAGTAGCATTAAAATAAATGATATAAAAAGATTAGTGAATAAATTGGACAGGCTCAATAAAATCTCATATTCACTGAGAACATCTTGGTAATTAATTTAGTCGACAAGTGATCATTCCGTAATCGTATTAATGAAATCCGGTTTTTATTCTAAATTTGTGATTAGGAGACCATATTCGTATGATATTTTATGTCAGGTTTTAATGTTAACATTTACGTTACCTGTATCACTGTAACCCTTTAATATTTTTATTTTAATAAGGTCATGTTTTTCCACACCGGGGTGTTAATCCCCGCATTCAGTGCTTTCAAATCAATTTCCTTCATAGAGTTCTCCAATTTAGAGTATTTTTACCAAATGTAGAAGCTGATTCTGAATTAGCATACCAGCAAGTCACAGACGGATCGTTACGGCTGTGATCACAGATAGATAACTGCTTAGCTTCGGTTAAGTGCATTGTCTGACGTCAGTAAAGACTATATTAATCCGTCTGAAGTTAGGATTGAAATAACGTTGGAACCAGTTCAGAGCTCAGTGTAGGTACTCCTAGTGCATCAATAAAATATCGTAGACGCGACTTGGTAGGTTCGTATAAGATGTTTGCTCATTTGGAGAATTCTGTTTCCTGATAGCTAAAACTTGGGGAGTCTTTAAATCAAGAGTGAATAGGTTACTTCTAGGCCAGCTTGCTTCATCTTTGACCACATCATCGCTTACCATCAGGTGAGATAGTGGTCAAACGCGAGCTTACCGATAATGCAACAAGAAAAAAAAAGTCTGTAAGCTAGAGAACTAGAGTCGTTATCCCTGGGGACTAGGTAGGACGAAGAATTGAATTCATTTGATGAGATCGAAAAGGAATTTTCGAATATGTATATATGTATAATGAAAATTAGATTATGTTCACACTCTACGAGTACCTATATTAAATTCTAGATCTTATGAGTGAGGCACATTCACTATTCTGGGTTTGTAGATTCAACACAAATAAAGTTTAATTGAAACTTGTACTAACAAAATCAATCTGCCTAGCCTTGTCCCAACTACCTTGGGGTCGACTTCCAGTCTAACCGGATGCAGCTGAATACCAGTATTTTTAACTTGTACTAACACAATCCTAGAATAAGCTAAACACTTTTCATTCAATCAATTATCCAAAAATAATACTTATTTCCGTTCAAAATTAGGCTGCCCGATTAATATAGATGGCCCGTTCCCCTATCGCTGGGGACTTGCCGTCTGCATTGGACTATAGGTAATATGGGTACCGTTGCTACCTATGCAGCACTACCTATATGTCTGCCGACCCTCGAGGGTAGGCGAGACGAGTACTCTGTAATATCACGTATGTCTGTAGTGTTTTGTTTTATCGAGCGATGAAATAGCTTAGTCTTTACGTGTACCAGTGTGTGCATTCACATCGAATTTGGGTGTTTATTTTGTATTGTTTGCTATCAATTATTTGATAGGTTGATTGAACTGTATCTTTGTATGAAGTTATTATTAGATACTTGAATCTTGTAAAGCAACTGGTTCCACAACACCGTTTTGTGAGAGGTTCTATGGAGTGAAAAATTTTCCCTGGACAGACAGTAGGTACTGCCTATTTCCTGTATTCCAAATTCTTGCAGTCTAACTACAAACTTCTAATCTGTCCCAACTTTGCAAATTTGCTCTTTGCTATATCATCGCAAACATCTCTGGTATCTCATTGCAAATTATATTTGCGTGGTGTCGGTCTTCATTCAGCTCAACTTGAATGCAGTTTACATATAAGTCCTTAATTGGGCAACTTGAACCCATTTAGATCGTAAAAACAATTTTACGATGTGATGAGGTAACACGTATTCCGACCATGACATACACGTGGCAAGACTAGTCACGAAACTGCGTGTTAGCTAGACCACCATTTTGTAACCATGCATGTAACCCGGAACCACCTAGAACCTATCCACACAAACAATATCTACATATGCCTTACGTAACAATAGTGAACTTGTTTCATATTGCCACCTTAATGCGCCGCTGACGAATGAAGCCCGATCGATTGATCCTCGATGCGTTACAAACGGTTACCGATCTTTTGTATAAATATTTTACACAAATTGTACTAAGTGTTTTTACTATGAAAAACAATTTGGCGTTAGACGAGATGAAAATAGAACACCCTTCGCGTGGGTGTCAGTGTTTAGAAGAGATTCAGCATTTTTTTTAAGTTTCAGGTCGTTGGGCAGGACTCAGGAGTCAGTGTCAACCTTGTGGCCAAAAATATCCTGGCATGAGGTCAGTCCTGAAAGCTCGAGTTTTGAGAAGAATTTAATTTTCACCGGCATATTTTGATATTCGGAAGTTAATGTAGGCAAGATTACCTACCGATAGTATTAATCTAAGACCTCAAGCTTTTTTACGCTTTATCGCTTACTTGCTTGCTGCGCTTTTGACTTATTGACCCCCGTTAGTTTCGGTTAATTATTAGCGGCGGTAAAGAGAGGTTTATTTCGGGTGTTGACTCTATCTTCTAAACTAGGCAAGACCTGTATCTCAGAAGATAGCACTTAGCTGACAATTTAGTTATCTATAACCTAAAAATAAGTAGATTTAATAGTAAATTTAAATTATTAATAAAGAATGTAAGTAGTGAATAAGAGTGTGTGTGTGTATGTGTGTGTGATGGTGTGATTGTGTGTGTATGTATATATTATTAATGTCTGTGAAAACAAGAGATTTTCGGTATTTAGGTAGTCTAATTATAACAACCATCTTTTCACTGAGATCTTAACATCATGTTTGCTTAAATGTAATATATTAAGTTTTTTATTAATTTTGTTATAAAGTATGTTGCTTGTTACATAATACTGTCTTCTCGCAAATTATTATTATAGTTTGATTTACTTTTGTTCTGTACAATTGCTCCTTAGTACGTTTTTCAGTTTACAGTTTTTATATCAAAGTGGAGACGACAATGTAACAATATATAATGAAAAACCGCCCAAGTGCGTGTCGCACATTAAGGGTTCCGTACCAAATGAAGGAATAATCAAAGAAAAAATCTGATTAAAATATTTTGGTATTTGTTGGTAAATTAATATACGAAATAATAAACGTAATCACCACATTTCAAGTTCATTGATCATTGGAAAGTTAAAAAAATGATCGGAACAAAATTTTGTGACAGACGACGGACAGACAGAGACGTAAGTGACAGCAACTCTAAAAATCAACTACCCCATTATGTTGGCATAACTCGACAAAATGTACTGAACAGCTGATTTTTCTTTTCGCGATTCATGGTTGGTTCCATAGTAAAAGATGTTCAACGAATAGTATTACCAGTGTTTTCATTTGTTGTTGCATTGTCATCTCCACCTTGTAAATAATTTTTTTTACGTATTTTTCGCTCTCACCTCAAACACAAATCCTCGCTAGCTTCACTATATTGTTTTGCTTACATCCTCTACCATTGCTCCATAATACCTTATCCAGTTTTAATACTCTACAATTCAGTTGGCGCTACTTCACCTGTCATCATTACTCCTTGGAAGGTGACCCGCCTCCCACCATTTAATTTTATTACCATCCCATTAATATATTGCTTGCAGGCACGAGAATCTCCGAGTTATTACAAGACCTGCATTTGAGAAAAGCTATCCTCCTGACTCCAACCAAGTCTTCTAAGGGTATTAGTAGTACAATTTTTTTTTTTTTTTTTTTGGTGGGTGGGAAATCATCCTATGACTTCTTCCGCTCTAGGGTGGAGCGGAAGGGCGTGTCAGACTCTTACTGACTAAAACCCACCCCTGTTCCTCCCTGCCCTGAATGCCCAGGGGCGAGGTAACTCTTTCGAATTTATCCTCAACCTCCGGGCAGAGGGTAGTACCGGTTAGATATGAATCCATTTGATACAGTCATTATATTGGTGTTGCTTCCTTCTAAACGGCGTTTTCACCCTCTGGAAAAAAGGGAAAGCAAGATGTCAATTTTAGAATCTACTAACGTATCGACAACCTGGACGACTGGTTTCAGGCGCTCGAAAAGACGTCCTGCTAGGACTTTCTGGAGATATTTGCTCAGCAGTGGGGCAGTACATGGTAAGCATAAAAAAACTAACCTAAAAAATGATAAATGATATCTCTAAAAAGCAAGGTTTCAAAGTTAGTACTCATTTCTGTCTATATTTAATTATATGTATTTTTTTAGTTTACTTACTCATAAAATATGTAGCACATTCATCAGTTAATACTTTCTAAATGAGATATAGACTGATCCCTACGCACGCGGCCGACTATAAACGGACTTATCCTCACGCCCGAGCCCACTCAAGGGAGGGCAGAATTTAAGCTCGCAATGTGTCTACGTTTATTTGAGAAAAGCGATTAACTATTTTTTATATTGCCATCTAATACAACATACTAAACATCGAAGAACTTGTTCAGGGAAATTGCATTGTTACGCATATTATCAAAGTTTTTTTTCCAGAAAATTGCCATTGGAATGCATTTTTGCTATCTAAGGACCCCATAAAGGAGCTAAATGAAAGGTATATGCCCAGCTAACAAGTACTTTTTTTATTGTTGATAGGCACGTGTTTGACCTCTATCTCACCTGATGGTAAGCGATGATGTGGTCGAAGATGGAGCACGCTTGCCTAGAAGTTACTATTCACTAGTACTTAGCAAAAATAAACCTCCTGTTTACTAAAACTCAACAATTCGCACAAAAAACTCAGTCCCCATCCCATGATATTTATACATATCCATGGCCGAAAAACAAAACAATCCGTAAAGCCTTCCTGTAACAAGCGACCGTCCGGCCAATCATTCGTCAAACGCTACCCGGCCGGTTGTAAATCTTTGCAGGGGAGGTGCGGGGCAGGGCGCGGCCCGCCGCCCGGGGGGAGGGGGGTTACGTAACATCCGGAAGTGCGGATTAGGAATCAATAGTGCGCTTGTAATGATAGTTGTAGTGTAATCGTAAATGCGCTGAGCTGCGCGGATCTGTTAGGATTCGGACCCGACGCAGTTTTGTATGGATGGGTTGAGTTGATGTGGGGCTAATGGGTAATGGTTAAGTTTTAGGAATATGAAAAATTTTACTCGATCCGCAATTTAGTTTTAAGAAATTCACTTTCTATGATCGTTTATAGTCATAGATGTTTAGAAGTTCTGATCGATGTGACGATGTAGCCGTTAGCAAAATTAAATGGACAGCATTTTTACGTTTTGAGGAAGGGGTGAAAAGAAATCCTATCGGGCTGTATTTTCCATTACCACCCCCCTCAATTGTTACGCAAATTGTAAGTCAAGTGAGGGTAGCTGTAACACTCAGAGGGAACCGTGTAGCACCCTTGCACGGTGCAGTTGTGTTTAAACCCTATAAGTATCATTTTACAAAACGTTTGAGTTGAAAAAAAAGGTTTTTGGAAGCATCTCTCAATATGAGGGATCATAATTTGGCACCAGTGTATATCATCGTATCAGTGTGGCTTCATAAAAGTCAATTAATTTCAATCGATGGTTTAAATTGTGAGGGTCAATCTAGTTAGCTAATCAAAGGCATACTTCTGGAATGCTGGGCATTGGCGAAAAATAACATGTTAAAAGCCATGATGTAAAGATAGGCTGGACTTTCCTTATCGTAAAGAAGAAGTCCCTCACCGAAAATTGGATTTTAATTAAAATAATTTAGCCTTCATTTATGCATCGCTCGTCAAACTTTAATTAATTCATCTTCCATCCGAAGTAGCCAAGGTATAGCTGACGCGTCTGCACTGCATCACACGTACTCATAGCGGGGATAAGTCTTACCCCCCTATGGCCCCCCTTTTTCCCCTGTCCCCCCGCCATCCCACCGGGCCGTCATCGCCGGCTCATCCGTCACGGTGACTGCTGCTGTTGACAAATGCTTTACTTCATTCGGGGGACATATTAAAATTGGTATTTTTTTGGCGGCGATTTCATGTTTCGCCTTAATGATGTTATGTCCGCTTTTTTGTGGGGTGCGAATTACTCTGTGGTAAATTGTTTGTATTTTTACCAAAGATTTACTCAAATAATGATGTTCAAACATGTTTCATTCACCTGTCTTTACATTTAGTGCTTGTTCGATGCCGCAGTGCGTCCTACGTACTTCAAATGTTCTTGATACATCAGAAGTATCGGTAATCACCCACTATCACTGTCTCCATCATTGATGTGAGGGTGTAAAGCTTCCAATTCTTCGATCGAATGGTCCACCCAATCTTTTCCTCGTTCTTCCACATCACATTAAAAAATAATCTTTTCCCTTTCAGAACTTTCCCTGACTCCAAAAATAAAGCCGCAATCCGAAAATAAATATCTAAATGTACAACACTGCACATAAAGTCTCAAAGTGGCGGAGAAACGTCCGAGCTTATTACAGCTTACTATTGCGTCTGGGGTCGCTCCGCACCCCACCGCCCGCCACCCCCTGTCACGTATGAGGGGGCCGGGGGGCTAATGATGTTTTTTAACAAAAGATTACTCCACCACATCATTGCTTTCCTTGTGGACTGCAGGTTTGTGTGTAAGAATGACACGCAGTTTTTATAGTGGAGTTCGGTGGTGGATAGAATAATTTAGCGATGAATTGTGGAGGTTTTAATACATAGATGAAATTATCACTCTGCAGTCTGTATTTAAGTTTCCTAGGTAGATACAAAAAAAACGTTTGAGAGCAGGAATCGCTTGTTTAGATTCAGAATCACTTAATTAAGATGCAATTGCAAACTTAAACAAAAATAATGACATATTCTCTACAAAATTTAAACAGGCAGGCTGTCAATTTTGTTTCATTTTATAGGTATATAAGCTGACCAATATGCCTATATCAATGCAGCCATTTAAAGTCCAAGTGTATTCTTCAGTTTATGCATAAACTCTTCTCTTTTGATCGGAAACGCAAAGTGATGATATGAAGAAATGTCAATATTATGCAGGCGCTGTTTCAACTTGTCTTGTAAGTACAAGCGCCGAGTTGACCTATTTCCCTCGCTCGGCCCTCACAGTCCCTCACATATCGCAAGACAAACGGTCGGGTCACCGGCACATCCTTTTTATTATTGCGCTCGGATTTGAGCCATGTCGGTTGTCCATCTTTGAGGAATCTGCAGACTATAGAAGGATCTAGTTTGAGTGACTTTGGGCGGTTACGTTTGAGATTATCTATCTACTTTGGATTTCCTCAACCTATATTCACTTTTACTTCTGTTATTCAGAATCTGAGTCGAATCTTGATTGAAAGTGACCCCATAGAAAATAAACATTCCACTAAGTGATTTTAGACAGCCCCAAAAAACTCTTCACCTAGTAGTTAATAAACAGAGCAATAACACTCGCTTCTAAAATTAACCCATAATGATACATATTAAAATACAATTACAACTTAATGTTAGACAATTTAAATTATCTAATACGGGTTAAAATAATAGGAGCCAAAGCTAACAGACATCGCTTAACCTACACATAGAAAGTGTGAGTTATAACAAACGCGGAAGTACCCTCCAATGTTTACTGGAAACCTTTTGATTTGAACCGTTGTGCGCACTTGTGGGGTTAGGGAGACTAGGGTGGTAGGGGGAGGTCCGGTCCTGTGCAAATGTTATTGATGTGTAGTGGTTATGATGAGATAGTATTGTTCATATCGCCCGTTTATTTTGCGGGGAAGGTATGCGTGGAAATGGTTTTTTTTTGGAATTTGCCAGTCTAGTGGATGGAAGTTTTCTGGGTTAGGTGCGTGTTACTCGTAGAAGGGTTACTAAAATGTACGCATGGTTTAGCTCAAATGTAAGTCTGAAATCATTAAAACGCGCTGAGCGAATGTGTGTGTGAATGATCTGATGATTAATGCTCATGACGTCTCTATATGAGAAGCCCTTTTACCCGACTGTCCCACAAGGAGGGTAATGTTTTATTGGGACAGTTAAAGCTTGGTACTATCATTTTTTTATCTCAATATGGTTTTTAGGTTATGTAGGGTGGCTGGTAGCAGCTGGATGAGAGTTGCTGAGAACCGAGCTGAATGGTGTGCAATGGAGTGGCCTATTCGGCCAGTAGCGTCTGACAAAGGGTCTATTTCTCAATAGATTACTTCTATACAAATTATAAAAATCTTAGTTTGACAGCTTTTGTAAAGAAAATATGTCAAACAGTTAAAAAAAAGTTAATTTGCAGAATTACCTTTTTTTAACTGTTTGAAAACTGTTTCACTGTTTTAAAATTAGGTAACTATTGCAAAATCAGCCCTGAAAGAAATAAATGACGTCTTCCCCTTTCATAACCCCTACGTCACAGACATTGTAACCCTGAAATTGAATTCTGAAAAGTGTTCACGTTCATAATCAATGTGCGCACTTCAAATTCTAAGAAAGATACGTTGATAAGGTCGGAAGTTGTAGAACATTTCTAAGCACATTTAACATGCAATTAGCCATAAGGAAAACTAACAAAAACTTAAAAAATACCGTTTCTTAGATAAACTATCTCTTAAATTAAATTAATGTAATTTTTAAAGATTTCTGCGGTTAGCCTCGTTTTTAAGAACAAATGACTCATAAACAAATAAATATTTATTTTTCCCCGATTTAGTGACGTCACATGCAAGTGAAACCACTCCGTTCGAGTAAGACATTGGTACCAACTTACTAACGTGAATGTAAGTGTATTCGTGAATCATTCGCAGGTTGTAATAACCCGAATTATTGTGACTCATAGCATCCTTATTGTTTGGAGGCTTTTATTTCATTTTACCTATAAAGGCTCGTGCTTTATTTGTAGGTAATTTGCCAATTTCGCCATGTATGGTGAAATATTTAAATGAATTTCCGGTTTGAAACGATCATAGTGTCACGTTCGACACCTTTAGATTAATGTATGCGTATGATTTTGCTAAAAAAATGCGAGCTAAAATAGTCGTGGTAGTTCGGTACCATCTTCATAGGAAAAGCTTTTGCCTGTCTATGCCGATTATCCAGATAAAAAATTAAGTGGCTGGACTTCATCATCATCATCATCAGCCTTTTAATGTCCCCACTGCTGGGGCACAGGCCTCCTCTCTGTGAGAGGGTGTGAGCCGTAATCCACCACACGGGCCCAATGCGGGTTGGTGGATGCCGGTTTGCTTACGATGTTTTTTTTCACCGTTTTAAAGCAGTGCGCTGGACTTAATCAGCAAAATTTTTAAAACACGCTAAACATATGCTTAGTTTAAACTACTGATCCATTATTATCATCATCATCAGCCTTTTAATGTCCCCACTGCTGGGGCACAGACCTCCTCTCTGTGAGAGGGTGAACTACTGATTAAGATTAAATTCTGATTAGCGGATTCTAAATTCAAGATCGGATCCGTTTCATCCACTAAATTCAGCTGTCTATAGGACGAAACCTTCAAATCAGTCGGTACTTCACCACCCACATCTATGAACCTGTAGAGCGCTGAAGAGCCTGGTAACCAGTGTTTAATCTAATCATAGTTATTCTTTTATAAATAAGGTCTAATGTCCTAAGTAAGCCACTCACGGAGGTTTTTAATGCATCCCTCAGCTGATTTACTTACATTCTATTTTATTTCCACGTCATTCAGAAATGTAGTTATACGTTCTCCCATAATTCCTTGAAGCCATTAGCAATGCAAGTATCGATCGAAAGCTAGTTTACGTAGCTGAATAAATTTGAGCTGCTCCATCGAAAATATTTGGGCGAAATTTTGTGGGTGTGTGTGTTTGTATGTTTGTTACTCTTTCACGCAAAAACTACTGAACGGATTTTGATGAAACTTGAAAGTAATATTGCTTATACATCAGAATAACACATAGGCTATAATTTATAATGAGGATTACTAATACCACGCGGGCGAAGCCACTGGCAAAAGCTAGTCAGTCAATCTGCCAATCAATTGGACGCCTAGGCCATAAATGGCTGAAGGACAACCAGCCAAGTCGTTGAACGCAACGTTTAACCAGATGGCTGGACGTCGTCTAGTCATTTAGTTAAATTGGATATTGATGAGTTTGTGATACCACCATCTTTCATTACTTTTCATTTAACTTGGAAGTTTTGAATCACTTGGCTGAGTCTTGGTCAGTCATCTTCAAAGGGCTGACTTTCAACACACCAAGTTGTTAAACGTTGAGTGATTTTAGTTGAAATACCAATTGGCTTAGCCATTTAATTGAATGTTTAATGAACGGCCTAGGCGTCCAATTGAATGGCGAATTCAACCAGATGGCTGCGACATATGCACAGCTTTGGTCTCATCGAGATTCTTTCACATTTATTTCTGCATACTAAGTTTTCTAAACAATACTATCTGCAAAATCATCAAACTTAATACTAAAGTCTAATTTTAAATATTTATGAAGTTAGACGAAGGTTTATCGTCATTCAATCGGCATCGCTGGAGCCATGGAATTCTTTAGGGGATCCATCTATAGAGTGAGTGTTCTATCGAGGGATATATCGAGTGTATCGATAAAATGTCCGTTACGATAAATGTTCGTCGACGAGGCAGCAGGAGCTTTCATTTGTAAATTGAGTTTCGGCTGCCTGTGTTCTGGTGTTTAGATTCTAATGTTATATTCGGTATAGAGTGGATTGCCGCAAGACATAAAAATGTAAAAACCTCGGCGCTCGGGTCCACTGAACGGATTTTTACAAAACCTTTTGGAATGTGTTTTATACAGTAAAAAGTTTACCCATAAATTAAAAAAAAAAATAGGCAGTCATGGGGACTGCTGACAGAAGTGAAAACTGTGTGCTACGCGTCGTAGCATTCGTAGCGGTGTCGGTGTCGCGCGAGTACAATAGTTTTTTCCCATCTCAAAACTGCCCAACGCGCCTAAAGAAGTTTTCACTTTCGCTTTTTCACATTAATGGTTCCGTACCAAATATTGGTATTTGTTAGTAAAGTATACGTAATAATAAACATCATCACCAAATTTCAAGTTGTAGTCAATGGGAGTTTAAAAAATTCTTCTTTACAAAATTCGTCGTTACAGACGACGGACGGGCAGACAGACAGACGGACACGTGATTGACAACAATAGAGCTCCGTTTGCACCCTTCGGGTACGGAACCCTAAAAATAAGATCGGCAAAAAGTTATGGGTAAAATTTTTAGTGTTTAATGTCTAAAACACATTCCTAAAGATTTTATAATTATCTGTTTAGTGGACCCGGGTTTCGAGGTATAAAAGCTCAATCCACTAATATATATTTTTTAGTTATTTGGAGTCTTATTTATAAAAATCTCTTAACGCATTTGTTCTTTACGTGCACGGCCGTGCCCGACACAGATTGTTGCATACATTTTGTATGAAGGAATTCATGCTAGACCGAGCCCCGGCCGTGCACGGCCGAGGCACGGCCGGTGCAAGGCCGGGGCTCGGCCCGGTGGCGACACGGTGTAACATGAACGTGTGCACTGGGCCCGGACGTGCCCCGGCCGGAAAACAATTGCCGGTCAAACAATTGCACGGTCAAATATAGTATACTTTTTGTATGAACTGATCCATGCTTGGCCGTGCCCCGGCCGGGGCCTGGTGGCGGCACGGTGACAGCCCGGTGTGGCATGAATGACTAGCCCGGCGGACGTGTCCCGGCCGTGCCCCGGCCGGGGCACGGTGGCGACACGATGTGACGTGAATCATCCTTTATAGAGATGCTAATCTGTTGCAAACTTTTCAGAATTTTCTTTAGTTCTGTTGGCTTGTTATAACTTATCTGTGGTACTTATTACACTATCTGCTCGTTCGTAAATATGGCTGATAAAGTTTTGGGTAAACTTCAGCTTTGGAAAGCTTTGTCTCTGTAACTCTTTTAGTCATATACCTGTATGACAGTATCTAGAGTTCGGTGTATCTAGGATATGGGTGTTAGGAAAATACAGGGTGTAAAAAGACACATCACAAAGCCGTCAACTAAGCATACTGTACATCTAAAAAAGTAGCTTTGAGCAAAAATTATTGCTGGGAAACTACTTTTATTTACAGGTCTGAAAAAAATAACTATTTTTTATTGCGCGCAATGTAACGCGAACCCAGGCAAGTGGAGTTAAACCCCGCGCCTTCGCTCTAAGCCACGTAGGTACTTGTCGGATACGTTTGATGTGTATTGCGTTTTTGTAACTGCAAATGCGTAATTTCGAAATATTGAAAAAAAACATTGATAATTCTGGTAATGTTTGTTTGGAAAAAAGTTTAGTAATAACACTTGGAATTCATTTTCGTACAAAAGTAAAAAAAAAGAATTTGCGACTTTGACCTTCAAAAACTTCAGAACCAGTGGATTCACAGGTAAGGTCTAGTGGAAAAAAATATCCAAATAATGGGTAGAGTATGTGGCTTTCGGCTTCGGAAACTGTCTTTTTACACCCGATATAGTTGACTTATAAGTTAATAGTTAAAATAAAACCTTTTTTTAAATAAGCTTGTATACCGGCTATCACAATTAAAAAGAGGGAGTGGTGATCATTCTAAATAGGTTGCAAGATTTTAAAAGCTTCTAAAAATGACGATCTAGCAGCGATAAAGATCGACGAAATGTCATAAGTAGTAGGATGTTAAGGTGGAAGCGCCAGGGTAGCCCGCGAAATTTGCCTACGTTTTTTGCAATTTGCAGGTCAGTGACAGGTTGTATCTTGGTCAAAATTTGATTCGCGGCCGTAGCAAGTATGTATTTATATAATTATAATAATTAAAATCATCAATACAACTCTTTCAGTTAGAATTGATGTCAAATGTAAGTATTTCATGAAATCATGACATTTTTTTTTGTGGGGTGGGAAATCATCCAATGACATCTTCCGTTCTAGGGTGGAGCGGGAGGGCGTGTCAGACTCTTACTGACTAAAACCCACCCCTGTTCCTTCCCTGCCCTGAATGCCCAGGGGCGAGGTAACTCTTTCGAAATTATACTCAACCCCTGGGCAGGCATCGGCCATGACGGGCCCGTCATGTTTGCTGACAACTCTTTGAGGCGCGCGTGGAATACTACGCGCCGCTGACTCTCCGGCCTGGTGCTGTGACCGGACGGCGAGTTATCCACTACTCGCCGTCCGCAGGCCCGGGTAAATCATGACATTTGGCATCAATTCTAACTGAGAGAGTTGTAATGATGATTTTAATGATTACAGTTCTGTAAATACGTACTTGCTACGGCCGCGAATCATATTTTGACCATCTTACAACCTGATACTGATCTGCAAATTGCAATAACCGTAAGAAAATTTGAATTTCGCGAGCTACCCTGAAGCTTTCACCTTAAAATAAGAAATGTTAATTTATGGGAGGTAGGTATTTCTAGTTGTCTGTGATCTTATTCTTCTGAAAAAAAAAAAACAGAATCATCCTATATTTTCAACAACCAATCAATCTGCCTACTCTTATCCCAGCTATCTTGGGGTCGGCTTCCAGTTTAACCGGATGCAGCTGAATACCAGTATTGTACATGAAGCGACTCCCTATCTGACCTCCACAACCCAGTTACTGAGTAATACGATACCCCTTGGTAAGACTGG
Source organism: Polia nebulosa (assembly GCA_951329385.1). Classification (NCBI taxonomy): domain Eukaryota; kingdom Metazoa; phylum Arthropoda; class Insecta; order Lepidoptera; family Noctuidae; genus Polia; species Polia nebulosa. Next base: position 33,065,522 of record OX589592.1, read on the forward strand.
TTGTCAGACTTGCTGGGCTTCGGTCGACCCGTAACGCCTGTCAAAGATTCATGATTGACAGCCGCGACCAACGGCTTAACGTGCTTTTCGAAGCACGGAGGAGCCTCAATATGTAAAGATCACCCATCCATAGACCAACCCCGGCAAGTCTAGTTTAACCTGATGAATCGACCCGTGCGGCTGTTATTACTTTAGCCACGTGCTCCGTATTCTCCATATTTTCAACAACCCTTTACCCCAAAATCCAGGAAATGAAAACTTTACCAATATTTTCTGGCAGACACAGAAACAAAACCGTTTCTATATGAATAGGAAGCAAGAAGGCTGAACGGGTACTTCCGGTGCGTGAGTGCGCCCCCCGGGTACGTTAGGGCGGGCGGCTGTGGGCGGCTGACGGACGCACGTACAACTACAACTTTTTGATATTGGATTTATTAAATATTTCGGTGGTTCAAATGGTTTGAGTAGTTTTGGGTGGTATGTTTATAGATTGGGTTGTGCAGATATCTCTATTTTGGTATTCTTAGTTCTGTTTCTGCTACGTTTTGAGTATGGGAAGTTTATTACGTAGGACATTTTATATTAGCTTTATTTTTAGGGTTCCATACCCAAAGGGCTCAAACGAAACCCTAAAATCCTATCACTCACGTGACGTGTCCGTCTGTTTGTCTGTCCGTCTGTCTTTCTGTCCGTCATCTGTCACAAAATTTTGGTCCGAAGAATTTTTTAACTTCTCATTGAAAAGTAGAAATTTGGTGATAATGTTTATTATTATGTATATTTTATTATCAAATACCAATAGGTATATTGAAAAATTAAACTTTTTCTTTTATAATTCTTTCATTTTGTACGAAACCCTAAATGGGCGAAGGCCAAAACGCACTTTGCCGGTTTTCGTTTGTTTGTTCAATACATTTCAGTTATGAAATGGGTTGAATTTATCTAATAGACCAATAATCAAGTCCTTGTTTTTTTTTTTTTTTTATGTTTAATAGGCTCGCGTTTGACCACAAATCTCACCTGATGGTAAGCGATGATGTGGTCGAAGATGGAGCACGCTTGCCTAGAAGTAACCTATTCACTCTTGACTTAAAGACTCCCAGGTTGTATCTTACAGGAAACACAGACTCCGGTAGAGAATTCCACTCTCTTGCTGTACGTGCAATAAATGTTTTCTCAAAACGCTTTGTGCGTATGGATGGGATGTCCACCATGAACCGGTGGCACTTCGCCGTACGTCTTGTGGTCCTTAGATGAAACGGGCTTGGCGGAATCAAATCATGCAATTCCGTCGCACACTCCCCAAAATGTAATCGATAGAAAACCGACAGGCTAGCAACTCGGCGTCTATGTTCAAGACTTTGGAGTTTTGACTCAACGAGTCTATCATTGCCGATGATCCCCTTGGCTCGTTTCTCAATTGACTCAAGGGCATCAAGCTGGTATCTTGCAGATCCGTCCCAAAGATGAGAGCAGTACTCCATACACGATCGGACTTGCGCTTGATAGAGTTGGAGCAGCTGTTCCGGCGCGAAGTATCGTCTCACCTTTGCGAGGACCCCCAACTTTTTGGCAGCCACTTGAGCCTTAGCCTCTATGAAGGGACCAAAATTGAGGGTAGATGTTAAAGTAACACCAAGAAGATCAAGTCGGTCGGTTATCGGCACGGTTACACCTCGGAAACATGGAGCCGGGTGAAATTGGCTCCTTTTAGCAGAAAAAAGACACGCCTGGGTCTTAGCAGCATTGAACTTAACCAGATTGGCATCGCCCCATTCTGAGACAGCCTGCAAGGACATGTTCAAGCGCCCAACCATAGCCTCTCAGAGAGACCGGACCTGAGACCCACTAACTCGTGCGTCTGGCACGTATCTCTCGGCAACAGTGCTGTCGTCTGCATACCCAAAGGTACCGGGCTTTAGCAGATCGTTAATATGCAGCAAAAACAATGTTGCCGAGAGCACCGACCCCTGAGGAACACCGGCATTAATAGCCAGCAGTCCGGACGAGCAGCCATCTATGACTACTCGGATAGACCGATCCCTCAGGAAATCCGCTATCCAATCACACAATCCAGCGGGCAGACCGAAGGAAGGAAGCTTGCCAATTAAGCTGTCGTGCCAGACCCGGTCGAAGGCCTTCGAGATATCAAGGGAGACCGCAAGGGCTTCCCCTTGTTTGTCGATGGCCTCACTCCAGATGTGAATGGCATACGCTAGAAGATCTCCCGTTGACCGATTTCGGCGGAAGCCGTATTGTCGGTCACTTAGGATATCGTTAGCTTCTAGGTATGCTAGGAGCTTACCATTCAGTATACGTTCCATACTCTTACAGAGAACGGAAGTTACCGAGATGGGCCTATAATTTGTTGGGTCAGCTCGACTACCCTTCTTGGGTACGGGTTGCACGTTAGCTTGCTTCCAAGCCATCGGCACTTTTCCAGTCTCAAACGAAAGGCGATATAGGCGTGTCAAGATCGGAGACAACTCAGGCGCACACGTCCTCAGTACAATTGCCGGTATCCCGTCGGGACCACTAGCCTTGTTCACGTCCAGGTTACGCAGTACCCTCCGGACATCCTTCTGATGAATGCGAATGTCTGACATAATCGACTCGCATCCACCAAGAGTACCAGGGGGCCTCGTGCCACCAGGATCCAGACGCGAAGATTCCGCAAACAGAGAGGCAAACAGGCTTGCTTTCTCCTCAGCGGAGTGGGCCAGCGACCCGTCGGGTTTCAGCAGTGGAGGTAGTGAGGAGCGGCAGAAGTTCGATTCAACCGACTTAGCCAGGGACCAAAACGCCTTACTACCAGCTGGGTAAGAAGCAAGTTTGTTCCCAATTCGGCCAATGTGGTCAAACCGAGCCCTCCGCAACACCTTCTTGCAGAACTTGGCAGCCCTGTTGAAGGCTCTCTTCTTCTGACTCACGTCACTCGCTTTACGCGTCCGAGCGTCGACCCATGCCAGGTAGGCCGCGTGTTTAAGAGCATCAGCGCGATTGCACTCGGCACCAAACCATGGTCGAGCCCTACCAGACATTGTTACGTCAGAGAATGGAATGTAGTACTCCATTCCCCGCCGCAACACATCCGTCACGGCGTCCGCGCACGACGAAACATCAGTCGAAGAAAAGCAAGTGGGCCGCCAAGGATAACATGCGAAGAAAGATCGCATGCCATCCCAATCTGCTGACCTGTATCGCCAAACCCGCCTGGTGCCTCTAGGGCTAGGATCGGGCGGGGAGTAGACGGATACAGATTTCACCAGACAGTGGTCGGAAGTACCCAATGGTGAAGAAATCGACACTGAGTAACGGTCTGGATCTGTTGTCAGCAGAAGGTCCAAGCAATTGGCTGTGTGCGAATCAACATCCGGCACCCTCGTTGCCCCCTGGACCAGCTGGGTAAGATTTAACGCCAGCGCTAGCTTATACGTCTCTTGTCCAGCATGGTCTGTGTACTGGTATGGGAAGAGCCACTCCTGATGGTGGGCGTTGAAGTCCCCCAGTAACAACAATTGGGCTGATGGGTACCGTTGCTGAGCCACATCCGCCGCTTTACTCAGGTGTTGTGTGAGCCCAGTTGTCTTCAGATCACCGCTGTGCGAACGGTAGACACAGGCGTAGACAATTTTATCTAGGCCTGTGTCCACTAGGACCCAAAGAGTTGAAAACCTGGAGTCCTCAAGGTTATGGAGACGCCGATAGCAGATGTCGTCCCGGGCGTACATGCATATACCAGCGCGTGGCTTAAAATTGTGCTCCAGGGTAAACCCTGGGTAAGATAGGTACGCCACGTCAGACGGACATCCGATCTGCGTCTCCGAAAGGAATAAGAGAGCTGGTCTCTCAGTCTCTAGGTGGTGGTGGACTGCGGCGAGATTTGAGTGCAGACCTCGAATGTTGGATAGGTGCACTTTGTGTGAGAGGGAGTGCTGCCGCTGTACAGCTTTTTTCTTTTTAATGCCTTTCATTGTTGTGAAGAGTGAAGGAAGGAGAGGAGAAGGAAGTGAAATGAGGTTCCATGCTGGCTACCTTCAGGTACGCACTGACAGGACGGTATCATTGGGGGACTAGTCTGGAGACTGCGGGGACGCCCGAGCCCCCCCGGGAATGTCCATCGGGCCCTCTCGTCTGGTCGCCAACCAGCACGATGGTGCATTCCGGGATTTTTCGTCAGTTGGCGGGGCAGCCTTTCGTGTGCGGCTAGTACACTACTTGGGCCTCCTACTAACTGCGGTCGGCCAGCGGCGCACCGTGCCTCGGATCCCGCTACCCTCCGCGACTAGTCTCCCGATACATCCATATCAGCGCGAGCCCGGTTGGTCTGCCTGCAATGGAACAACTATTTCGACCCAACTCCTCTGGATTGGCTACACTGAGCATCGTACCGGAACACGGCCAGGCCGCTTGGCGGTACGTCTTTGCCCAGTGGGTGGTCGCAAGCCATCGGTCGAAACCTACCACCAGTTTGTGTCACCTGATTAGCACCACCCGGGGACCACGTGTAGGGACTCAATGGGTATACTCCTACGGACGCGGGTGACTCGGTCCCCTTGTGCTCTAGATAAAGTGATATTCCATCTGCATTTGTCAAAAGTAGAAAATGTTAGTGTTTGACCACGTCACATTTGGATAACGCTTGTCAGTCCCATAATTTTTTTGACTTTTTCTCAAAAATATCGTTGATAGAATGTCACCCTAAAAGTCTTAGTAGGGCGATGGTTTTACCTACTGGCCATCTAGTAAATAAGTTAATAGTTGAAACATTTTTTTAAACAAGCTTATATACCGGCTCACAATTAGATGTGTACACAAAATTTCGTGTCTGTACTGTTGTGCATTGAAAAGTTCCTTTATCTGGTCCTAGTCGATTCTGGTCATGCTTACCATAAAAATGCATTTTCATCGAAACTGTATCATCATCATCATCATCATATCAGTCGAAAGACGTCCACTGCTGGACACAGGCCTCCCCCAATTGTCGCCACAATGATCGGTCCTGTGCGTCTCGCATTCATCGGCTACCCGCGACTCTCACCAGGTCATCGGTCCACCTTGCTGGAGGCCTTCCAACGCTGCGTCTTCCGGTACGCGGTCGCCACTCTAGAACTTTACGGCCCCATCGATCGTCTGTTCTGCGAGCAATGTGCCCTGCCCACTGTCGCTTCAGTTTGGCGATTCTTTGGGCTATGTCGGTAATCTTGGTTTTCTTGCGGATTTCATCATTCCTGATTCGATCACGCAAGGAAACTCCGAGCATAGCCCTCTCCATTGCCCTTTGGGAGACTTTTAGTCTTCTGATGAGGTCCATTGTGAGTGACCACGTTTCTGTTCCATATGCCATCACTGGCAACACGCACTGGTCACTAGAAACTGTATCACCACGTAAAAATTCAATTTCGTAATATTAGAAGAAGTGGTTCTACTTAATTTAGCTTACAAGATTTGACCCGAACGTACATAGAAACATTGCAAGTTAAATACAAATGCATTTACCGTATCATTATTTTAAATAGAAGCATATGATAGCCTCCGTCTATTAGTTTAGCTGATCGATAGTAGTTGTTCACTCAATAATGCATGCCTGACGGACGGCCGACCTCGTCCTTGCAACTGCAAACAACCTATTATTGGATCAAAATAGACATTACTTGGAAAAATATTATAAGGTCGGCTGTGCTCTGTTCACGTCGCTGAAGCGGGAGCGATAAGCGGAAGGTTACACTTAAATAAATGAGCGCGCTTGTCAACACAAACAGTAAAGAGTATTCCATCTATCTACGAGGCTAGTCCCAAAAGTACCCGTCCTGACTCACATAGTTATAAATTTAATAACGCTACGTCAAATTGTATTTTTAACCGACTTCGTAAAAGTTCGACTACGTATGTTTTTTTATTATGTACTCGTATGTCCACCGATTTCTCTGTCAGTAGTGGACCAATATTCAAAATTCTTTTTTTTTATCCGAAAGAATATACTCCCGAGGTGGTCCCATATAAATTTTATCGAAATCGCTGCAGCGCTTTTTGAAAAACTGAACAAAAATTAAAAATACGTACCTATACATAGATGACGTTTTGGTTTTCTCCAATTACGAGTATGTTTAAATTCCACGTTCCATTTTATAGGGGTTTGTAATTCTGGGGTATAACAACTAAAATGTGAAAAATAAAAGACTTTTTTCCAAAAAAAAAAAAACGACTTCCAAAAAAAAAAATACAACGGAGACATAAATGAGGCGCTAGAACATTGTTGAACAGCGACGCGGGCGGGTCGCGTACAGACCAATCCGCGTAAAGCCATACAAATTGTCAATAATACATTTGGTACGGAACCCTAAATGTGCGAAGTTCGACACGCACTTGGCCAGTTTTTGATTTTCTATGTACAAAGACAGGAAAATGCACCCTTGCTTGCACTTCTTGAACCTAGCTTCTGAAAATTACATTCAAGTTACCTGCTCTCTTGTAAGTATCAACATGTAAAAGATGATTTTCTTAAGAATCCGTAATCATTAGCTTTTTTTTTTAATTCAACAGTAAGATTAAAAACACGAAGATCATACAAGACTTGTAAATATTTATGACCTTGTAGGTCAGAGTTTTCGCTCGCTATTCCGCCGCTATGTGTCCGAGGTCTTACCCTACATGGAAAGAAAATACGTAGAAGATGTGTACTCGCCCCCTGCCTCGTGGGAACTTATGAAGAAATACAAATTGTTGGGTGTAAGACAATACACCTATGGTGGACTCTGGGGAACTGCGACGTGACTTAAGTCGGTGTTTAGTAGGAAAAATATTGCGAGAACTGCCCCGAAAATATGGGATTATTCATGTGGACGTTAATCGGCACTTACTTACACACACATACATTTTGAATGGCTTAGACCACTTGCAATGTTTCTGTATATGTTCGGGTCAAATTTTGCAAGATGGATTCAAACCACAAATCTCTTATCTTACGGAGTTAAATTTTTACGAAATTTTACGTGGTGATTCAGTTACGATGACAATGCTTTTTTAACCGACTTTCGAAAAAGGCGGAGGGTCTATGTTCGACTGTATGTATGTTTTTTTTTTTTTTTTATGTATGTCCGCGCATTTCTCCGTCAATTGTGGACCGATTTTCAAAATTGTTTTTTTTTTATCAGAAAGAATATACTCCCGAGGTGGTCCCACATAAATGATATCGAAATTGCTTTAGCGCTTTTTGAGAAACTGAACAAAAACGAAAAATACGCATATCTTGATGACGTTTTTGTGTTCTCCAAATGTTTAAATTCCACGTTCCATGTTATTGGGGTTTTTAGTTCTCTAAAAAGCGAAAAATAAAAACTTTTTTACAAAAAAAAACAACCGACTTCCAAAAAAATAAATACACTAAAAATTTAAAAATAACTTTAATTTCGGAAGTCGGTATCAAATATCGAAGAAATAAAATACAAACACCGACTTCCCAAATTAAAGTTATTTTTAAATTTTTAGTGTATTTATTTTTTTGGAAGTCGGTTGTTTTTTTTGTAAAAAACGTTTTTTTATGGTAAGCATTACTAGAATCATCGACATGGATTAGTTCCAGATAAAGGAACTGACATGGTATTTTGTGTAGACATTTAATTGTGATAGCCAGTATAAAGGCATGTCTATAATAATGTTTCATCATCATCAGCCTTTTAATATCCCCCCACTGCTGGGGCACAGGCCTCGGGTTTTTTTTTTGGTAGGATTGCGTGTCAGACTCTTACTGACTAAGTGCCTGCCTGAGTGCCCAGGGGTGCGGTAACTCATTTTCAGAATTTATCCGCTACACCTAGGCATGCAGGCACCGGTCACGATGGGCCCCGTCAGTGATGGCTGACACTAATCTCTTTGAGTCGCGCGTGGAACACTACGCGCCATCGACTCACGGGCCTGGTGCTGATCGGACGGCGACAGAGTAAAGCGCCTGCCTGGGTTTGAAGTCACGACCTACAACTTGTAAGTCGTGGCCGTTGCCACTGGGCCACCACTACTCACCACTACAATAATGTTTATTAAGTATAAATTTATTATTTTAAGTTCTTTCAGTCCATCCAAAGGTTGTCTAGTAGATATCGCTGTCAGCGATAAGACCGCCATTGTACGAGTACCTACCCATAGATTTAAGTTACCTAGGTAATGTATTTCTTAGAGTTGTGTAGGTAACTGTTTTGGTGCACAATCAAGTATATTCTATCTATCTATCTTATCTAGTTCAATTTAAGAAAAACTTTATTAAAAAAAAAAAACAACCGCCTTTCAAAAAAATACACTAAAAATTAAAAAAGTAACTTTTATTTCGGAAGTCGGTGTTTGTAATTTACTTCTTCGTTATTTGACACCGACTTCCGAAATAAAAGTTATTTTTTTAATTTTTACTGTATTTTTTTGAAAGGCGGTTGTTTTTTTTTGTAAAAAACTTTTTATTTTTCACTTTTTAGTTGTTATACCCCACAACAAAAAACCCTAATAACATGGAACGTGGAATTTAAACATTTGGAGTACACCAAAACCTCATCGAGGTAAACATATTTTTCGTTTTTGTTCAGTTTCTCGAAAAGCGCTTAAGCAATTTCGATAAAATTAATATGGGACCACCTCGGGAGTATATTCTTTCGGATAAAAAAAGAATTTTGAAAATCGGTCCACAACTGACGGCGAAATCGGCGGACATACATAAAAAAAAAAAAACATACATACAGTCGAACATAGAACCTCCTCCTTTTTCGAAAGTCGGTTAAAAAGGATACAGAAAAGTAATCAAAAATAAAAATACTAATCTTCAAAACTAAACTAATTCTAGCTCAGTTACCGTCTCAAGTCAAAAGTCATCAAATAAAGAAAAACTTTCCCACATTTAGATCAAAGTTAAAAGGTTTAACAAAACAAAATAAATAAAACTACCGAACTCGGTTGAATCTATCACCAATATATTGTTAATTTTGGCGCGAAAACAAATAAAATGGCGTCGCTAGTGCACATTAGGCGGTGTTTACAACAGCGCGACAAATCGCTTTGTTTACGCGGTCAGGCGGGGATGTAAACAACGTCCGCGGTTCAAGGAATCAGAGAATGTCACGGGGTTAGTCCTGGGATAAGCGTGACTGGTAATAACTATCTACGCATTATTATTTTGTTTGGTAAAACTGGTTTAAAAACAAGACTCTTTACTTGATCGTCATTTTCAGCATCATAAGAATGTGGAAGCCATTTTTATAGCTAAATGGAAATAGTTGATAACTATCCTGATTTGTGAAAACTAAGAATATCTTCATATTTTCTATAGGACGCGTGAGAAAAGCATTGTCTACTTATAGCGTAACTACTTGCCATGTGCCTATCAATTTATATAGTTTAGAGTGACCGAGTAAAAATTATGTAGATAAGTGTGGTACTCCACCACCCTTGGTTGACTGGTAGAGAATTCCTAAGGCATTTAGTCCGCACTTTGTCGATATGTGTTGCATGAAGTTTTAATAAATAAATAAATAAGACCAATTTCGGCTCAGAAGTTTTCCACGCTTCACTGTAACCCATGGCATTACTAATACTAGATAGGCACTATTCAGCAGCTGCATTTAATTTTGCCGACGCAATGACAACATCATTTTAAATGATGTTGTCAATGCGTCTCATCAGCTTAAACTGACAAAAAATATTGACGTGTAAAAGTGTTATTTATAACCTACTAGCTTCTACCACCGGCTTCGCCCGCGTGAAAGTTGAAAATTATCCCGAGGGAACATACTCCCGGGATGAATAGTATTCTATGTACTATTTCAGGACATGGTCGGCCCGTATGCCAAATTTCATCCAAACCCGTTTAGCCGTTAAGACGTGAAGACCTGGCAGAAAGACAGAGTTAATTTTCCATCACTATCACTATCACTACATATTATAAAACAAAGTCCCCCGCCGCGTCTGTTCGCGATAAACTGAAAAACTACTGAACAGATTTTCATGCGGTTTTCACCAATGGACAGTAATTTATGAGGAAGGTTTAGGTGTATAATTTGTACCCGTGCAAAGCTGGGGTGGGTAGCTAGTATATAATAATATACCTAAGTATGGATTACCAAAAATAAAATAATCATTTATCATGACTGGCTTCGTAAACATTCTCATAAAAAGCTGCCCTTCATTATATATCGAAATATCACCGGCACCAGTTTACCTGGTCTCCGTGGTAACACTTACTGTTACCGCGGTAATTACGAACCGTAATAATGTAAATTGGTTCGTGTTTACCGTAACTAGGGGTAGTTCGCTTTGGGGTTCCGACCTGGCTTGATTAAATCTAATTGTACTTAGTTCTTTGGAGTTAACTGGTTCTGGTGGAGGTTGTTGCGCTTTAGGCGGAGGATTATGGAACTAATTAGATATGAAATGCGAATTTCTATGTTGTATACGAAAAATACTTACTCGATGAAAGTGCAAATAAGTTTTATAGTCTGTTAGCAAGTGTCGAACATGGTCTGCGATAGAACAAACTCTCTTGCTTTGAAGGACTAAAGTTGTTAGAAAACTACAAGGTGGCGCAAAATTAATCACCATATCGGAAGATGCTATAATTTCTGCAAATGTACGTCAATCATATTTGAAATTTGTAAAATAGACAGCTGCAGAATACAAACAGAGAAGCAATGGAGCGCTATACCCCGCAAGAGCGTAATTGTGTCGATTTTTTTCACCAATAATAGACTGGTGGTGTTGGCGCAGCGTGAATTTTTATTTTTTTTTAAAATCCCAGACTTCTTTCTTCGGGGCTACTTGAAGTCGCGGGCTTATGCCAACAAGCCTCAGACGATCGCAGCCCTTAAGGAGAATATTCGACAGTAATGCGAACAGTTATCACCGGAAATCTTACGGAAAGTTATGGAAAATGCGATAAAATGGGAACAGCCACTCGACGGATATCATCTTTTCCACTTAACAGAAAAAAATTTAAAGGACCAAATAAAGATTTCTATCAATCAAAATCATTTTTAGTAAAAAAATTATTCAAAAACAATTGAATGATTAATTTTGCGCCACATTGTAATTGGCTCAGCCGTGAGGCACACTTTTTTAGAACGAAAGAATTTTGCTTCTTCGTCTGTACCAAATAAATGTAGATAGGTAGGTACTTTACTTCTTTCATAAATTTAGACGCTGACAGAGTGTCACACTTTGGTTGTGCGCATAATAGGAACTGAGTATCGTTTACGAGTGTATTATTTGTCCTTTATTAAAAGAAGAGAAAGAAAAAATATTTATTTTGCACAGATTACAAAACGCACATTAATTTTCAAAAGCCTAGTATCCATGCAAAAATAAAATAAAACTAAACTAATTAACTAATTCCTAGTGATATCGTTTCTGGTGCGGTAATCAAATAGCATATGGGACCAGTAGCACTACATCAAAGAACGTACCAGCTTCAGCCGCCAACCCTCGCATCAATCACAAACCTAATTATTTTACCACCCCCAAACAGTTGCATTCAAACCACCCTTCATACACACATACAGAACCCGTACAAATATTCCGTTGATTACAAATTATAAAAGTAACAAGCATATCGGTACATAGCTTGCGCCGCGGCGTCGCTCGCGTGACGGTCGACATGACTCCTGGTTACTTCCGCAACTAAATTACACGGAGAATTACAACGATAGAAATAGATTTAGAAAGTGTGTATATATGTGTGGCAGGTTAGGGCGGTTTGATAGTCTATGATTTCTAACCGACTTCGAAAACGGAGGTTCGGTGTTCGACCCGTATGTATGTATGTATTACTATGTAACATCACTACATATTATAAAACAAAGTCCCCTGCCGTGTTTGTACGCGATAAACTCAAAAACTATTGAATGGATTTTCATGCGGTTTTCACCAATAGACAGCGTGATTCATGAGGAAGGTTTAGGTGTATAATTTGTACCCGAGCAAAGCTGGGGCGGATCGCTAGTGTATGCATGTATGCAAGCATGTTTGTCCGCGATTTTCTCAAAAACTACTGGTCCGATTTGGATGGGGTTTTCGTTAGTCAAATGCATATTCTTCAAGGAAGGTTTTAGTACCTATATAATACATTAGGATCTGATGAAGATCTTCGGAGATAGACAGTGGAACTTTTCAATAAGTAACAGCAAATGACTCGCGGTTACTGCGATCGTTTGTATATGTAGGTATTGTTAACATAATTAAATGGGAAACTACAAATAAAAAGTATAAAATAAAAAACGGTTTTTATAAAAAATAGAACCGACTTCCGAAATTAACAAACAAGTGCAAAATAACTTTAATTTCGGAAAAGTCAGTGTAAAAAAACCGGCCAAGAGCCAGTTGGCCTCGCGCGCAAAGGGTTCCGAACAAATTATATTATTTTGTTCAGGTTTTTTTTAACTGCCTGCACCTTACAAGTTTTTCTGTCATCTCTAAGTAAAAAACTACTTTCTGTATTTTTTTTTAATTTTAGGCCCAGTGGTTTCGGAGATAAGGGGGGGGGGGGAATGGTAATTTTTATTTATTTATTAAAACTTCATGCAACACAAATGTACAAAGGCGGACTTAATGCTAAATTATGCTTAATTTTTCATCAATTTTTTTAAATAAATTCAAAGTTATTTATTTTAAAATTATAAAAAAATATATATTCGAGACCCTTACAATGTGCCCTATCATTTGATATGTCGCACGACACAGTTTGAAAAACTTTGATTTTTATTTTTCCGATTTTCATCCCAAAAGTGACCCCCATATTCCAAATTAATTTATTTAGGGTACACGTCCGTATTTGGGTCGCAGATATTCATGTGTGTACCAAATTTCAACTCTATCGGTCCAGCAGATTCGGCGCAAATTGGCTGTGACAGACGGACAGACAGACACACGAGTGATTCTATAAGGGTTCCGTTTTTTTTCATTCTGACTTTCGGAACCCTAAAAACGAAGAAACAAAACCAGTAACACCGACTTCTGAAATTAAGAAGTCTGTTCTAATTTTTGTTGAGAGTGAGTTTTTTGCAAGGCTTTCTATTTTGATAGTGGTCCTTGAAACGTTGAAAATAGGTCAGTTTATCGGTCCTACCACTTGAAATTGAGTCGAATTGTAATCTATTCAAAATAAGTTGGGTTTGATGAATTTTTGGAAAGTGCAACTAAAATGACTGGCTAAAATTAAGCAAGAGCAGTTTAGTAACAACTTATAGTCTGGTTTACTAAATGAAATAAAATGTGGTGTACCTCTTGGTAAGAGAAAACGAATTGGGCAGTCCGATTTTACGCGGATGCTTAGAAAATAATCATGCAAAAGGACTTTGGGACTCCATGACCCCTGTTTGTTCAGCGGATCCCATTTGGTTACGGTGGCACAGAACGGTGCAAGTTTATACTAACAAAACAAGGACTCGTACTCCTAATTATCGTCATCCGAATCCTCCCCAATAAAGCAAATTACCATTCCGGACATCCGCCGCTATATCTATGTTTACGTCGACGCCTGTACCGCACCCCCACAGACACAAGAACCCTAACACATACAGAAACCTTACGCACACTACCAATACAAAAGTACATCCAAGCAATAAAGTGCGTACAATTACTCTAGGTGTCCGCGGGATGAGCCCTGATTAGTGACGGTCAGGTGGGCGCAGCGGAGGGCGGTCGATAACTCACCCCCCCACCCCCTGCGCCCCTAACTACTCCCCCACTGTTTATTGCAGGGGGGGCGATCGCCTGAACTTAAGTATTGATTCGCGCGAAACGTGATTTGTACGCACTCATCTAGAGGTTAGCTTGCGGCTTACCGAAAGTTTATTGACTGTTGTTTGGGAGATTTCGATATCCATTGCCGCGTGGGGGTTGTTCGATTCACGTTGTCGTCAATTTTGTGGGTTCGATGTATGATGCGTAACGCGGAAGGTTTTGGCGAGTGAGTTTGGTGGGTGGCTGGTGGTGGGCGGTGGTGTTTACGCGCAAACCGCGGTCAATAGGCCTCGGGCCGCACCTACCGTTGTCTTCAGCGGTAATGCCGACCCGTCACGGCATCTACCGACTTATTGCCGAGCGATGCCGCGATGTTTTATTTGCTAAGTGCTTTGATATAGTTCGGGCGGGGGTGACTTAATTGACGTCGTCATGTTATACAAATGATATTTACGATTCGCTGTTTTGGTTTCTGCTTTTTTATATTGTTTTCTTAAAATAGATCTTGTTGGTCCTCGTGGTCCTCATATTTATTTATTTGGATCAGCAACAAAGGATACACAAATATATAATTCTAATCATATTAATATAAGACTCTTTTACGTGTGCTATTTCAGTTATAGGAGACCACAGCATGCACATACAGTGTGAGTTTTTATAATGTACACATATCGAAATGAGGGAATCTATGCTTAATTTTATCGACGGAAAAAATATTAAAAAAAGTCTAAATATTTTTTTATATTAAAAAGCAATCGAAAACAAAACGGTATAATTTTTAAACTAAATGATCTATCGCGATGAAACAAACTACTTAATGATTGGAAGTAATTTGGCGTCCTCATAAAATGAAAATTGTGAATAAAAACTACCCTCAATTGAAAATAAATATGTTTTTTTGTAGCAATAATCTGTTTTTGTTTTTCATAAATTTAAAAAAATATGAAATTATTTAGTTTTTTTTTTATATTTTTCTGTCGATAAAATTAAGCATAGATTCCCTCTTTTCGATATGTGCACATTATAAAGACTCAAACTGTATAACTAGGCGAAAACATTAAAAATAATAGTGTACAAAATAGGTTTGAATATAAAACAGATCATTCTCAGACAAGATAACATAAAAACATATCATCATCCTTTTAATGTCCCCACCGGCACAGGTCCCTCTCTGTGAGAGGGTTGCTGAAAAACATATAAATTAGAATGATTAATTAAGTATTATTATTGAATAACAAGACAAAAAAAAACCGCCAAGTGCGAGTCAGACTCGCGCACGAAGGGGTTCCGTAGCATCATCATCTTCCTGCTCTTATCCCATGTTACTTGGGGTCGGCGCAACACGTTTTTTCCTTCCATTCTGTCCTGTCAGCCGTCACGCTATCACTAACTCCCTTTTCTTTCATATCACTCCTCACACAATCCATCCATCTTTTCTTTGGCCTCCCTCTCTCTCTCCTTTCATCCACATTTATATTCATAACTCTTTTAGTAACATGTGTTTCATCCCTCCTCTTTACATGATCATACCAAGATAAGCGGTTCCCTTTCAACTTTTCTGTGACTGGCGCCACTTTTAAACTACCTCTAATGTACTCATTTCTCACTTTATCCATTCTCGTTACTCCACACATCCATCTCAACATTCTCATCTCCGCCACATGCAATCTTTTTTCATCCGTCTTTTTCACAGCCCAATATTCTGACCCATACGGTGAAAAAATCATGTCTGTTGTATGGAAGCCCCACTTAAATATTTTATATTATATATAATATATTTTTATTAGGTTTTTTAGTATTTGTTGTTATAGCGGCAACAGAAATACATCGTCTGTGATAATTTCAACTGTCTAACTATCATGGCTCATGAGATACAGCCTGGTGACAGACGGACAGACGGATGGACAGCTGAGTCTTAGTAATAGGGTCCCGTTTTACCCTTTGGGTATGGAACCCTAAAAAGACAAAACGTATTGGTCCTAATGGTCTCTTAGAGTTCAACGTAGTTTAATGACCAGTAATGCACTATGATTCGTCTGGCATAAACAAAACAATGTCTTGTCAATGCACTGAAAGAAAAATTGCAAACTAAATTCTGCGTATTTACATCAACCTGTCGACTTCGCCAGCCCATCTTTTCACAACAATAGCCTTCTAACAGTTGACATTTACAACGTGCGCGGGCTGATAAGCCTCTGATAAATACTTTTTTGCTTCAGGTCGACGTGGGAGTCCATCTTATTAAATTATTTAAGGACAAGAAAAGAATAAACTGTCTAATATTATCTTCTCGACCTTTATTAATACTTCAGTAAGTGTCTCACAATATGCCGAAAGCAAGTGAAGATTTGTTATAAGTCCTTAAGTACGTTAAGTTGGCCTTGAATGTGTCGTTTGGAAAAGATGAATGAAATGTGGGTGTATTTATTTCAGCACCCGTTTATTCATTCTTTCGTATAATTCAGCCATGAAGGTCGTGATTCTAGAAGTCCGGTTTTACTATGTTGGCAGGTAGAGAATAGGTTACTTCTAGGCAAGCGTGTTCCAACGTGAACCACAATCACTTACCGTCAGATGAGATGGTGATCAAACGCGAGCCTACCATTAGTAAAAAAAAAAAAAATCGGCCAAGTGCGTGTCGGGTCACGCGCAAGGTAGAGTTCCGTATACCGTATTTCACCTAAGTATTTTTTTTTTCAAGGGTTTGTACGAAATTTAAAAAGTAGAAACATTTTATAAGTTGGGCGACTATTACTCTAAAACTAACAGAGCTAACTTAGCCGTGATAGTTTTCCTTTAAAGTTCATTATATTCTACCATCATGAATTTATTTGGATTTTTCAAGCTAATAATTTAGCTTTTAGGGGGGGACGGGACCATAACTCGAACAAAAAAATTAATATTTTGCAAAACTATGACTGAATCGATAAATAGACTGCCTAACTCCGAAATGATTTTGAAAGCCCTATCCAACGATACCCCACACAATAGGATAGGCGAGAAAAAAAGTCATCCCAACTTTACGTGTAGGTATAGAAGTTACCTACCATGTAAAAAAAACTTTTAAAAGATTTTATTATTTCGTTATCGGGGCGTGATTTATATATAAATCAATGCAAAATTGTAGCTTTCTACTACTAATAGTCTCTGGGTGGAGCGGAGCGTGTCGATTCCTGCACACGTGCAGGAATCGACACGCCAAACCGACCAACTTGATCTTCTTGGTGTTACTTTAACATCTACCCTCAATTTTGGTCCCTTCATAGAGGCAAAGGCTCAAGTGGCTGCCAAAAATTTGGGCATCCTCGCAAAAGTGAGACGATACTTCACGCCGGAACAGCTGCTCCAACTCTATCAAGCGCAAGTTCGATCGTGTATGGAGTGCTGCTCTCATCTTTGGGACGGATTTGCCAGATACCAGCTAAATGCCCTTGAGTCAATTGAGAAACGAGCCAAGAGGATCATCGGCAATGATAGGCTCGTTGAGTCGAAATTCCAAAGTCTTGAACATAGACGCCGAGTTGCTAGCCTGTCGGTTTTCTATCGATTACATTTTGGGGAGTGTGCGACGGAATTGCATAATTTGATTCCGCCAAGCCCGTTTCATCAAAGGACCACAAGACGAAGTGCCACCGGTTCATGGTGGACATCCCATTCCCATCCATACGCACAAAGCGTTTTGAGAAAACATTCATTGTGTGTACAGCTAGGGAGTGGAATTCCCTACCGGAGTCTGTGTTTGCTAACAAGCTACAACCTGGGAGTCTTTAAGTCAAGAGTGAATAGGTTACTTCTAGGCAAGCGTGCTCCATCTTCGACCACATCATCGCTTGCCATCAGGTGAGATGGTGGTCAAACGCGTGCCTATCAACCATAAAAAAAAAAAATCGACCAATCACAATGGTTGAAATCCTCATCGTGTCACTCGTCTCGTCTGATATTGGACGATTCCTTCACGTCTCCGCTCCGCTCAGCCCAGCTCCGCTTCAGTGGAAACGCACCCTTAGCTATGCTTCGGACGGACAGACGAACCGACTGAAACTGTAAGGGTTTCTTGTCCTTGTTAGAAAGAAAGAAATTATTTATTTTGCACAAATTACAAACGTACATTAATTTACAAAATCCTAGTATCCAAGCAAAAATAACATAATACTAAACTAATTGACTAATGCCTAGTGATCTCGTATCTGGCGCGGTGCACCACTACGCGCCATAGACGAAACGTAGGTTCTATGACGCCTCGATCAATGACAATGACATTAGGAGATCACCACAGCAAACAAAACGGAACGTATGTTACTTATTACAAACGTAAAGACAAGGAATATTACATAAATGAAACAGTGCGTCGTATCCGTACAAAAATAGTCATTGCTCAGCGAAAATACTGTGGCTTCGGACGGACCGAAACACAACAGCGTTGGTATTCTGCAAAGACCAAGCGTGACATGTTGACGATTGATGTTAGCACTACGAAACCCGAAAAACATGGTAATGCTGTGAAGCCGTGGCGAATCTACCAGACCGTTGAGTTTCTTGTTGGTTCTTCTCCACTGAAAACGACCAATAGGAACCGTGCACAGCTTCTAGCGTTTCTTAAGTGGCCATGTAGGATTATCTGTTCTCTAAATATTATAAAACAAAATCGCTGTCTGTGTCTGTATCTCCGATTACTTCTTCTAAACCACGCAACGAATATTCATACGGTTTTTACTAATGGAAAGAGCGACAAACGCGACGTGAGGAGCTCGTGGCTAAAGTAATAACAGCCGCACGCGTCGATCCATCAGGTTAAGCTACGCTTGCTGGGGTTGGTCCATGGATGGGTGACCATATTGACATACCTAGACTCCTCCGTGCCTCGGAAGGCACACTAAGCCGTTGGTCCCGGAAGTCAATCGTGGATCTTTGACAGTCGTTACGGGCCGTCAGAAGCTCGATAGTGTGACAACCAGTCTTACCAAGGGGTATCGTTTTACCCAGTAACTGGGTTGTGGAGGTTCAGATAGGCAGTCGCTCCATGTAAAATACTGGTATTCAGCTGCATTCGGTTAGACTGGAAGCCGACCCCAAGATAGTTCGAAAAAGGCGCGGGAGATTGATGGGAAAGAACGACTAGGGACCGAGGGTCTTGATTACTTTGTTTTCTCTACTCGATAAACCCACTTCTCCTTCTTATCTGACTTTGCATTTTCAGTTTCTGTGCTCGACTCACGCTAAAAATCTTCGTTCAACCACCAATCGTCTTCTGCGATGTCCCTCTCACCGCTCTGGGTTTGTCCATTCTTCCTTCCGTGTCCAGGCTGTCTCCCTATGGAATGCGCTCCCTCCGAACATCAGGACGGCAACCAGTCGGTTCTCTTTTAAGTTGAAGGCGCGTGAACACATTCGCAAGGAGTTCGAAAAATCGTCACAACGCTGATTCGTTGTTTTCGTTTGTCTCAAATAAATTTTTAATTTTGTTGTATGTATGTATTTAAGTATATATTTATTATTGTATTTTTATTTTCCGTTTGTTCTTCCCTTAAGTTGCACCTGCCACGTTCCGTCTCTGCACCACCCTAAGGTCGACTGGTAGAAAATGCCTAAGGCATTAAGTCCGCCATTGTACAGTAATTTTTACTTGTGCATTAAGTTTAATAAATAAATAAACGACAAACGATCAAGGTTTGTGTATATAATTTGCGGAAGCGCGGAACCGTTGGGTGCGCGCTAGTGTGAAATCCACCACTACCATAACCAACCCACCATAATAGCTTGAAAGTCAATCCAGATTCAAAAAGTTCCCTGCGTGGTGTCGTGGGTAAATTCGAAATAGAGAAATGGAGTTCTCGCGGCCTTTGGCACACAGGCAACTGATGGAACAGGGGTGGGTTTTAGTCAGTAAAAGTGTGACACGCCCTCCCGCTCCACCCAGAGCGGGAGAAGTCATTGATGATTTCCAACCCCAAAAAAAAGGTCCAGAAAGTTCATCTAACCCACTGCAAAGCAAATACTTCCCGCTCTCTCTTTTCTATGAAATTGGGTGTACTGCTAGTGTGGGCCAGGCCTTTCCGTAGGAGTACCAAAAGAAGGATTATGTTCATCAACAAAATTATAAGAAATTAAAATAATTTCGTTATGAACACAATAAAGTCTGCAAAATAAAAATGAATAGGGAGCGGTGATTGCGGATTGAGGTGGTGGCGGGGGGGAGGGCTCCCGGCTGTTAAAGTCGTAAGGGCAGCGCTCCCTGTCATAATGAATTCGGTGTACATCGCTGTTAAGTTTGCGAGTAATAATAATAATGATTATTGTTCTTATCATCATAATCATAATGGGCTGAAAGGTGTTTACAGCTGATCGTGAGTCACTCCTGATATCTGTAGAACCATACAACTATCAAGTTAGCTTACCTTACCTGTCAAAATAATTTGAATGGAAAATTCCAGTACAATTTTTTTTTTTTTTTTTTTTTTTTTTTTTTTTTTTTTTTTTTTTTAAAACGTTGCCCCACACTAGGAATTACTTCCTGTATCGTGGGTGCGTTCACAAACATGAAAACTCACATACACAAGACACCCAGACCCGGAACAACTATCTGTAGGCCATACAAATATTTGTTTCGTGCGGGAATCGAACCCGCGACACGCAGCGCAGCAGCCGAACGCTCAACCACTGCACCAACCGTGTCGTCAATTGGCGAAGAGGTTAGGAATAGGTTACCTACTTCTAGGCAAGCGTGCTCCATCTTAGATCACATCGTTGCTTACCATCAGCGGAGATGGTGGTCATGCGCGAACTTATAATGATAAAAAAAAAACTGGCAAGTGCGTGTCGGATTTCTGACATTAAGGATTCCGTACCAAATATTGGTATTAAAACTGTTGCAAACCTCGGCTGTATTCTGCAGTGGAGAGCAAAACTGTGCACCAGATTTCTCTATATATATAAATACCTATAAACGAGAAATTCTTGTACATAATTATACAGGAGACCGTTTCCGAAACCAGAACGTAGATTATATACAACCTAAATGCAAACAGATACCAGTGATCTTTCGCTTTATTTCGGTCGCGTGGATGCGCACTTTGAACTCAAGGAATGCGCAGGCGTCAGCTGATATTTTACGAATATTACATTGCATGATAAAGTTGTAAAGAAAAAAGTGTCTTTAACTGCAAATAACACAACATAGTGTACCTACGCAAAATGCAATTTTTTTTTTCAGATTTTTTAATGATGTCGTATCAAGAATCACTAGCCTTATCACCTGTCTCCGTTTTCGGGAGGGTTTACCTTACACCCTGTATCTAATCTGAATCTCGAAAACGGCTCCAACGATTTTCATAAAATTTAGTATGCAGAGGGTTTCGGGGGCGATAAATCGATCTATCTAGGTTTCATTTTTAAAAAACGTCGTTTTATCCATGTAAAAACCGAGCAAAGCTCGCTCATCCAGGTACTTGATAATTAATATAAACCCAGACCCGTAAAATTGGGTTGGTGACTAAAACAATTTAATTAGTCCGTAAGTTAGATAACCAAAAAATATTGGACACAGTGCGTTGAAATTTCGCATGACGTCACACTTGAGTTAAAATTGTATCACTTTTTTACTCAAAAGTGACACTAACAAGCCCCCACTCCTGAACTTTGGTGCGTTTTATCTTTGTCATTTTTTATTAATTTGATAAAGCAAAATATACGTGTTCAATATTTTTTGATAATCTAACTTACAGTCTAAATAGAATTATTATTTTATACGTTTATTTTCCGTTGCAAAAGAATTATATTTGTGTCTCAGAAATCTACACTTGGATGACCCGAGAACTGTAGTTTTTTTTTTATAACATTCTAAAATACTGTCTGACCTGCAGTCCTGAGAACTAAGGACCTCACGAACCGTGCTTATGCTGAGTCAATATACCGATAAATATTAATCAGCCCACGCTATGCCGCTACTGGGCAAAAGTGTCTCCCATATCTTTCCAGCTCTCTTTGTGTCCTGTCCTCGCCGGCCTATCAGTCAGGATTGAGTCCATATCGTCACGCCAGCGTTTTTAAGCCTGCCTCGGTGATGACGCCCGTCTTCAGGCGCCCACTGTGTGACGATCCTGGCTCATCTGCTTTCATTCATCCTGTAGATGTGACCCGTCGTCCAGTCCCACTTAAGCTTGGCAGATTTTTCTCCAATATCGGCGATCGTCTTGGAACGTATAACTGTTTTTTTGCGAAACCGAATCCGCAAAATCTAATAAAGTTGTCAAAAATAGGGCGGGGTTGTATGAAATTAAACACACCTATGTATTTAACTCTCTGACCTCAAGCGTCAAATCATAGAAATCAATTATAAGTTAAAAATAATCACGAATAAAACTAATTAACGTATCTTAATTAATTTTCGTTATTTTCGTACAAATTGCAATGGAACTCATTCGCGACCGGTTCTCTGCAGACTTTGATGATTTGCAAGCAATTAGAAATTGTTATTTCACTAATAATTTTAATTTTGATTGTCGTTTTGTCTGACCTCATAACCGACATGGAGGTAATTGTATCCGGCGCATATTTCACGATTTGATTTTACAATAAAAGGAGAGATAGAATAAAAAACTTTTTTACAAAAAAAAAACAACCGACTTCCAAAAAAGAAAATACACTAAAAATTAAAAACTAGCTTTAATTTCGGAAGACAGTCTTTGTATTTTATTTCTTCGTTATTTGACACGGACTTCTGAAATTAAAGTTCTTTTTTAATGTGTATTTTCTTTTTTGGAAGTCGGTTGTTTTTTTTTGTAAAAAGGTTTTTTATTTTTCACTTTTTTGTTGTTATACCCCAGAACTATAAACCCCAATAACATGGAACGTGGAATTTAAACGTAGGTACTCGTAATTGGAGAAACCAAAACGTCACCTATGTATACATATTTTTCGTTTTTGTACATTGTCCAAAAAAGCGCTGAGGCAATTTCGATAAAATTTATATGGACCCACCTCTTTTTTTTTTTAAAGTGAAAAATAAAATGAAACTTGTTTTCTCGGGAGTATATTCTTTCAAATAAAAAAAGAATTTTGAAAATCGGTCCACAACTGACAGAGAAATCGGTAGACATAACAAAAAAAATTCATACAGTCGAACATAGACTTCCTCCTTTTTCGAAGTCGGTTAAAAACAGAACCAGCTGCTGTTTTGATACTATATACCTAAGTCGATATTAAAATAATTTATTTACAAATACAAGGTATTCCTTTTGATATCCCCTCTATTGTATTAATGAGACCATGTCAAAGAATCAACTGGTATATGAATTATAATTTTTTTTCGTTTTTATTTTTCATACAAAATAATTCGACAAAGTCACGATTATGTGTGTAAAACACCCGTACGTGAAATAATTATGATCACGTTGTATTTTCTTAGCTTTTAAAAAACAACATTCAAAGCTTATATTTTCACGAATATCGTCTCTTTTAAATCCTTCTGGTATTGTATCTAATACAATAGTTTTATTAGTTTTTTACAATCTCAAAATCACAATGACATGCACAACACATTGTATACCTCAGTCAGTCATTCATTCCTACATTCATACAATCTATCTATCGGTCATTCTAATACTCATTCGCGCTTGAACGAGCGCGGGTAAATTCAAAAAGTTTGGAAAATCAAATCAAAAGTGCACGCCTCATAACGTTAATTTCTTTTTGTACTGAAAATAAATTGTATTGCTGAAACATAGAGTAAAAAAAAATTGCGACTTTGACCGTCAATATCTCCAGAACCAGTGGATTCCCAGGTATGGTCTAGTGGAAAAAAAATCCAAATAATGGGTGGAATATGTGGCTTTCGGCTTCGGAAACTGTCTTTTTACACCCATACAAAAATGCTTTCAGTCATCACTTTTAATTAAATTTAAAAAAAAACGATAGAAATATCACGATAGTGAATATCGAAAGAGAGAGAAAATTCTGAACAAAATAAAAATAAAAACTGCTCTCGATACGATACTTTTTTCGGCAATTATTCGGACTACATACAAATAGACTTAATACATACAGACATACGAACGTCCAAGTAATTTTTTATTTCAAACTCTTTTCTTCTTTAAAGTAGCAAAAAAATATAAAGTAATTTTTCTGAAGTCTTGATATACGTGTAGGTACTCATTTTATCCTATGGATGAAATATGAACGTAATATAGAGTCATTTTAAGGCCAGAAAATTGCTTGTCCTTGACGTGTTGACAATAGAGCACTACCTCAAACGCTTCGCGTTATGAGGCGTGCAATTAAAGAAATGATAGCTATGTAAGTAAGTAATCATTTCCTTACATCCCCCCATTTCATCCAGATCTGTTCAGCCGTTCTGGCGTGATTGAGTAACAAACATCCACCCATCTATCCATCCTACGAAACTCTCGCATTTATAATATTACTAGCACTTTGCTCGCGGCTTTGCTCCCGTGACCTATCCCGCGGGAACTGTTATTTTTCCCGGAAAAAAGTAGCGTATGTTTCTCGCTGATAATTTAACTTTCTATTGTTGAAAAAATGGTTAAAATCGGTCCAGTAGTTATAAGTTTATTCGTTACA
Source organism: Polia nebulosa (assembly GCA_951329385.1). NCBI lineage: Eukaryota > Metazoa > Arthropoda > Insecta > Lepidoptera > Noctuidae > Polia > Polia nebulosa. Next base: position 33,089,807 of record OX589592.1, read on the forward strand.
TTACATACAAAAATACAAATCTTTCCTCTTTATAATATTAGTATACATAAGTAGGATTAAGTAGGATTTTCCGCCATTATTTAAAGGAACACAGCAAAGCTAGGCTCGTCTATTGTAGGATACCTTTCATTAGAACTAGCTCGTATTATCGTACTGTAAAAATCTCACCGTAAAAATTTTGCCGAACTGAGATTGTAGTAAACTGTCATTCATTCAAACTAACTCCACTAAAGTCCTTACTGGGAGATTACTACAGATATACCTCCTGGTCCTTGGTTTAAAGTCGTAAGGATTCCACTGTTAGTGCAAACGCCATCTGTTCCCACGGCTGTGAACTATCGCAATTTCGGCGGACACTAGGGAACTAGACCTTCCGCAGGATAGAATATTATATGTGTGAACAGCGGAACCAACACTGCAGAAGGCATAATGTTTAGATAGATATAGATAGTAGATAAAAAAGCCTAAATTTAAGCTTCTCTTTTGCTTAAATTAGTTTAGTTTTTTTCAGATATTAAAACAACCTGAAAAAGGGAATAGAACTCAGAACTAATGACCAGAATGAGATAAAATTCTATTAATTTATTAGACAGACCTAAAGTCCATATTCAGACATATAGTCATATACACAAAAATTGTACAATAAATAAGCATTATCAGCTTTCTGACGTTCCCGCTGTTCGTTCCCACAGCTGAGACAATAGCTAAACGCTCTTGTCCCAGCTGTGGGAACGAACAAGCGGGAACGAAGCTCCGACGTTACGAAACGTTCTTACCATTCACTGAACTTGAAGAGAATTTGACTAAACATTGACTCGAAACAAACGACGCTTACTATGTCATATGATTTTACACTCATAACATAATATAACGCGCGCCTGTTTTCCACTGACGTTTAAGGCCCTACTAACGGTCCAGTGGCGCCCTCATTGAATAAAAAATCGTAGCATAGCACAGAAAATAAATATTAAAAAATCCAACTTTACATTTGTTACAAAGAGGATAAAGCATTTTTACGTTGTTAAAACAGGTCTCAAAATGTTTCGTATCCAAAATAGTAGGCAAAAGTGTCAGAAACGGCCGTTTTTGGTACTTTTGCCTACTACTTTTGTACGCATCGTAAAAATTTACTCTCATCATTTTTCCCTAACGCGCCAAAAGAAGTATAACTTCAAAAGCAAGACGGTTTACGATTAGGTATAAAGTTAAGAAATAAATTAGCCTAAATTAACTACGAAAACCAACTAATTTGTTTCTCGGATCAAAATATGCGCTTGACCATCCGCCTAACGTGCGTGACGCCGTCGCATAAAAATGTAAATACACAAGAAACTGGTACGTCTCTAGTTATGTGATGTCTATTGAACCGTTATTAACAGCGCGCGCGCAATATTGGAAAGTTACCGCGACAACTGGCTTAGGAGACAACACACTTATGTGTGGAAACTAATCTTTTTTATAATTATTAGGTACTAGCGGACCCAGATGTTGTCCTGCCTGATCGTACAGCTAAGGCTAGCCGCTGACTTGTGATTTTTGTCCCCGTCACCTACTGTCACCCACGATGCGCCCACTTGAAAAATCAAGGGGCAACAAAACGTGCTCATTCTTGAAATGGATTTCGTACAGATTGCTGTAATAAGTGAAATAAGAAGACGAAAAATGGAACGAAAAAAAAAACGCTACTGGGTGCATCCCATATATACTGAAAGATAGTTTCAAGAAAAAATTTACACTCTATATTCTAAGCTACGTCAGTATCCTTCAAAACTCAGTCACCTAGGAACTATTTGTCACCGTATTGTCACGTCACCATGATCAGCGCACTCCCATGTATCTTCATAGCACTCGACTGGGTAACAAAAAGTCACGGTGACAAAAATCACAAGTCAGAATGTTTCGTATCCAAAGTAGTAGGCAAAAGTACCAAAAACGGCCGTTTCTGACACTTTTGCCTACTACTTAGGATACGAAACATTTTGAGACCTGTTTTAACAACGTAAAAATGCTTTATCCTCTTTGTAATAAACGTGACGTTGGATTTTTTAATATTTATTTTCTGTGTTAAGCTACGATTTTTTATTCAATGAGGGTGCCACTGGACCGTTAGTAGACCCCTAAGGAGTCGGAGTCCGTGTTTCCTTATAGCTATACCCTGGGGGTCTTTAAGACAAGTAAATAGGTTACTTCTAGGCAAGCGTGCTGCATCGTCAACCACATCATCGCTTACCACCACGTGAGATATTAGTCAAGTGCGAGCCTATCTTAGTAAACGTTGGCTTTTCGTCTGGTCCATTTGGCGCGCAACATACCGGATCCAAATGTGAATCTAAACCATACGGGAATCCACTTAAAAATACACATAAAATAACATCAAAATCGGTCCAGTTGGTTAGGTGCGGTTCAGTGACATACACGTACAGAAGAATTATTTGTTCTTATAAAAATAAGATGCATCAAGTAAAAGTTTTCTTTTAGGTAAGCCTGCTCCGTCGTTGACCATATCATCGCTTATTATTAGGTGAGATAGTGGTCACATGCTAACTTATCAATTATAATGTAAATACAGCAAGCTAGCGCTGAAAAATCTGCTGTTGAGACATCCGCACCGCAAAAAAAAACAAGAAAAAAAAATGGAGGGAGAATTAAAAGGATTATGTAAGACACAACGGAATCTGTTCTATAGTTTGAATTTTTGGTAAAATCTCGTGCTGGGTAACTTTTTTACAGTTGGTGTTTGGTGTTGGTATATTGCACTGTTAATACATTTTATAAACAACTATTCTTATTATAATACAATAGGAAAAAGAGGTATCTACTTTTTTATGTATGTAGATATCATCATTAAGTATAAGTATGCATGCAAAAGGAAATAGAGCTTTCTAAGACCGCTATGGTTTTGGTAATCCTTTCAATGCGGAGTTATATTGCGATACATTAGGTCTATTGACGCTTTTGTAGCGAGAAATATTAGCATGAAAATGTTTGAAAACAAGGTTAAGGTGGAACAACGAAATTCAGAAGTTTCTTAAGGTGTAACACCTTGCTTTAACAGAAAGCGTGGTTGATTAATGCTTACTGCCTCTCACAGAGAGGAGACCTGAGCCCCAGCAGTGAAAACGTTAACTAAAGAGAGGCGGATAAATTTTGGATGATATTATATTTTTTATATTATTTCGAGATAGTGGTCAAACGCGAGCCTATTATTGATAAAGAAAAGTTATGTGACATACATTTTATGTTAATTGCTGCATACAATTATATAAATTCAAGTTATCAAACTTAAGGCCCTGCTACCGGCCAAGTGGCGACCTCATTGAATAAAAAATCGCAGCATAGCATAGAATCCAATGTCACGTTTGTTACAAATAAAGTACCAAAAACGGCCGTTTTTGACACTTGCTTACTACTTTGGATACGAAACATTTTGAGTCCTGTTTTAACAACGTAAAAATACTTAATCCTCTTTGTAACAAACGTGACGTAGGATTCATTAATATTTATTTTCTATGCTATGCTACGATTTTTTATTCAATGAGGGTGCCACTTGGCCGGTAGTAGACCCTTAACAGACAGATGTTTTACTGGGAAGTTTGTTGCAACACTTCTTTTTCCCAGCTAAAACACTAGGTAGTGGTGACAGGCGGGCCGTTTTAGGGGGACTGTTTTCATCTAGAACTTTGACATTCAAAAAGTAAAATAGAAAAAATAGGTGTCAGTAAGTAACACCAAAAGATAATGTTCACTGAACCGGTAACTCTGTATTGGAAAGTAACTACCACTCGACACCGGCTTCGTGCTCTAAGAGACTGCCGTATAGGCTAGGAGCCAGAACACTTATTAAAGTTTCAGCCTGTCTTGTCCATTACCGACCAATTCTTTTCCAGGCCTTCACTTTTCAAATATTTGCAAACCTTTAAACCGACTTGACCGACTTTGACGGCAAAAAGGAGGAGGTTCTATAATCGACTGTATGTATGTTTATTTTTATTTTTTTTATTTATGTCCACCGATTTCTCTGTCAGTTGTGGACCGATTTTCAAATTTTTATCCGAAAAAGTATACTCCAGAGGTGGTCCCATATAAATTGTATCGAAATTGTTTCATTCTTCATTTAAAATAATTAGTCCAAGATCCCAGAGCAATCAGACATAACTTATTTTCACACGGATGAAACCTGAAGTTTTCAGTAGCGTCTCGTGTGCCTTGAATACCTACGCGCTTTGTGGAACTTGCCGAGTGACACCTGGGCAGGTACCAGGTGAGAAAGGTAACTAAAAATAAGAATTATTTAACTTAAATTCACATGGCTGATTTTTATATATGTCATGTAGAATATTATTTTAAAGTAATATCATAAGTGTCAGACACTTTTGATGGACCAGAGCTTTTGTCAGACGCTTTTAAGCTACCCAAAAAATAAATGAACTTTACTTATTTTTACATGTGTGATTTTTTAATATGTTATTGAAGTATTTATTTAAAAGTTCTATTCAATCAGTCAGACAAATTAGAGTGATCAAACATCCCCTAAGACAAAAATTATTCAGCCAGAAGTATGAGGGCGAGAGCACTATGCATGCGCTTCAGAGTGAGTGAGACGTCCATAATAACTCGGTTCCCCTTCTTTAACCCACCATCTGTTTCAATCTACTGTGTATGTGCTGTTTGTATGCAATATAACTTATAGTATACAGTATAGTCCGAGCCTGCGAGAGCACATGTTTCTGTTGTTTACATCAGGTTATTTGTGAGTGTTTTATTAAGTTGTTTGTAATAGTGATAATCATGGAAGAAGAGAAATTGAAATGTACATTTTGTAAAAAATCTCATGATAAACTTATATTACTCTCCGAAGAAATATTGAAAAAGTGCAAAGACATTTTAAAACAGCGAATAATCCATAACTCAACTGATTCTAAGTCAACACTTGACTTCACATTTGGCTCAACACTTGGTTCAGGCATTGAATTAGCTGGACTTGAGTTTGACACTACATCTAAATCTGGAACTGTTGAATTATTTTGTTGACTTGAGGTAGACGCTGTACATAGATCATCGTTAGTACTAAGATTACAAGGTTGGCTTGATGTCGATGCAACTAATGAATTTTTAACAATACTCGATTATTTTTTTTCAGCATTTTTTGTTTTTTCTGGTATGGCGGTAAATATTTTTTTGGCAGAGCAGTAAAATTTTTATAACATTCTCGATGGTAACCACTGTCATACAAGTCATCCGGTAAAACTACATCTTTGAATTTGAGGTTATGGATTATTCGCTGTTTTAAAATGTTTTTGCACTTTTTTTATTTTTGGGAAGCTTAAAAGCGTCTGAAAAAAGCTCTTGTCCATTAAAAGTGTCTGACACTTATGATATTACTTTAAAATATACTATACACTAAACAAAAATAAATAAACTAAATAACAACTAACTAAACTAAATATAACCAAATAACTAAATATACTAAACTACTACTATTAACTAAATATACTATATATATATACTATATTTTATATATATTTGATATTATTTTAATATTTGAATATTATTTTGTGTGAGTGCCATGTGAATTTAAGTTAAATAATTCTTATTTTTAGTTACCTTTCTCACCTGGTACCTGCCCAGGTGTCACTCGGCAAGTTCCACAAAGCGCGTAGGTATTCAAGGCACACGAGACGCTACTGAAAACTTCAGGTTTCATCCGTGTGAAAATAAGTTATGTCTGATTGCTCTGGGATCTTACTCTATAAGTTGATTAGTGTATTTATAAAAGAGCGAGACCATAGAGTTACCATACCATAGACCACAGAGTAGTTGTTCTTCTGAACACTGCTTTTGCTTTTTGCTTTTCACTTTTCGCTTTTTGATTTTTGCTTTTAGGCAAAAAGCCAAAAAGCCAAAAAGCAAAAAAGCCAAAAAGCAAAAAAGCCAAAAAGCCAAAAAGCAAAAAAGCAAATAAGCAAAAAGCAAATAAGCCAAAATAACAAAAAAACCAAATGTGAAGTCAAGTGTTGACTTAGAATCAGTTGAGTTATGGATTATTCGCTGTTTTAAAATGTCTTTGCACTTTTTCAATATTTCTTCGGAGAGTAATATAAGTTTATCATGAGATTTTTTACAAAATGTACATTTCAATTTCTCTTCTTCCATGATTATCACTATTACAAACAACTTAATAAAACACTCACAAATAACCTGATGTAAACAACAGAAACATGTGCTCTCGCAGGCTCGGACTATACTGTATACTATAAGTTATATTGCATACAAACAGCACATACACAGTAGATTGAAACAGATGGTGAGTTTAAGAAGGGCAACCGAGTTATTATGGACGTCTCACTCACTCTGAAGCGCATGCATAGTGCTCTCGCCCTCATACTTCTGGCTGAATAATTTTTGTCTTAGGGGATGTTTGGTCTCTCTAATTTGTCTGACTGATTGAATATAACTTTTAAATAAATACTTCAATAACATATTAAAAAATCACACATGTAAAAATAAGTAAAGTTCATTTATTTTTTGGGTAGCTTAAAAGCGTCTGACAAAAGCTCTGGTCCATCAAAAGTGTCTGACACTTATGATATTACTTTAAAATAATATTCTACATGACATATATAAAAATCAGCCATGTGAATTTAAGTTAAATAATTCTTATTTTTAGTTACCTTTCTCACCTGGTACCTGCCCAGGTGTCACTCGGCAAGTTCCACAAAGCGCGTAGGTATTCAAGGCACACGAGATGCTACTGAAAACTTCAGGTTTCATCCGTGTGAAAATAAGTTATGTCTGATTGCTCTGGGATCTTACTCTAAATCAACAAAAACAAAAAAATTGTATAAGTACATAGATGACGTTTTGGTTGCCTTCAATTACGAGTATGTTCGAATTCCATGTTTCATGTAATTGGGGTTATCAATTTGGGCGTAACTTTAATATTTAGTTTTAGTTCAGGGGTATAACAAATAAATAGTGAAAAATAAAAAAAAATACAACCTACTTCCAAAAAAGAAAACACACTAAAAATTTAAAAATTACTTTAATTGCCGAAGTCAGTGTCAAATAACGAAGAAATAAATGACAAACACCGACTGTATCAGAACTTAAAAAGTTTTTAGGTTCTGATAAAGTCTAAGTACCTAAAATATATTCGTAACACCTTTTCACACCGGTATTTTTTTAGTTAGCTTGACTGTCCCACTCCTGGGGAAAGTCCTCCTCCGATTCTTTTTCATAAGCATTTTTTTTTAAATTTTGTCCCGTTATGCGAACAAAAACGTATTGAACACGTTTTCTTCTTTGTTCATATGTTCATTTGAAAAAAAAAACAAACAAAGTAATAATAAGTACAAATAATAAAAAAAACGGAACCGAAAATATATATATACAAACATACATAATATATTTAATATAATAACTAAATAAATGTTATGATTTCAGATAATTTGCCTGTAAGTTTTCGTAGCACATGTGGAGTTACGACAATTGTTTATTTTTCTGTTTTTTTTTTGTAGATACGTACAACCAAGATTATATTCAATTACATCTGCCCATCATCGCAGCACCGACATACGGCAAAAAAAAATTGTTAGTTTGCCTATTATTTTCGGTAGCACATATTATAATGTACGTCTACGAAGATTCTGTTTTTCTAACAATTCTTCGTAGCACCAGCGCAGAGCTACAAAATTTCTGTTAATTTTTCTGCAATGTTTATAAGTACCCTGCACCCACGTTAGATTACATTTGATTGCATAATTTAATAAATGCGCAGTTATCCAGTTAGAGGAGCGATGCATGTGATCATGTGAGTTGTCACTCTTCATTCGCCCGGATGACGGCGATGCTGCGTGACTGGAGGGGTGCGCTCGACACTAGTACCTTCTACCGGTCACTTGTGCAGACAACTAGCCACCGTACGCGTAAGCCATGCCATATTTAAATCATTCATCATCATCATTTCAGCCGAAGGACGTCCACTGCTGGACAAAGACCTCCACTAAGTGTCGCCATAATGACCTGTCTTGTGCGTCTCGCATCCATCGGCTATCCGCGACCCTCACTAGGTCATCGGTCCACCTTGTGGGAAGCCACTCCAGAACTATTCGGCCCCATCGACCATCTGTTCTACGAGCAATTTGCCCTGCCCACTGCCACTTCAGTTTGGCGGTAACCTTGTTCTGTGGCAGATATTATCATTCCTGATTCGATCACGCAAGGAAACTCCGAGCATGGCCCTCTCCTTTGGGTAACTAAGCCTTCTGATGAGACCCATTGCGAGTGACCACAAAACAATTCAAAAGGGCTAAATAGGAGTGCCAGGCGTTCGCTTTTATATACACTACTAAATTCATACTGACCACTTTATTACCTACCTATGTTGAGTTTAGATGCTACATTCTACAAGCACACTATCTCCCGGCCTACAGCCAGTATGACCAATTAGACGCTAACATTAAACGTTGAGATATGTATCCGGTGCGATATGTTTGGCGGTCGGTTCAGATTCATTAGCATTATTTTATTTTAATGACATTACTTTATATTGATCTACCGACCCGGCTAATACCGGACCTGTAATTGTTAAGTATCTCATCTATTAATAGTTATCTTAATATGCTATATGTACGTCAGAGAGTATGTACCGGATTTATGAGTTCTTGGTTATTATTTAACTACGTTATTGGACTATTTTCTGGTTATTTGGAAAAGTTATAGGTATTTAAAAATTTAAAACATGTATTTTTTATTGTTTCCCTGTGTAATTCCACTGCTGGATAAAGACCTTAATTTGCGAATATTAACTTTTGGAGACTTTTGTATTTCTATATCATAAGAGATACTAGCTTCTGCTAGCGGCTTTGCCCGAGTGGAATTTGTACTTCCCCCATTAAAAATTAATAGCCAATGTGCTATTCCAGACTATAATCTATCTCTGTGCCAAAATACATCCAGATCTGTTCAGTCGTTCTAGCGTGATTGAGTAACAAACATCGATCCAAACTTTCGCGTTAATAATGTTAGTAAGATTTTTCTACATTAAGAATCACAATTAAAACATTGGCGATATAGAGGTGTCCAGCTAACTGTCGTTTTTCATACCCGGATCAATATGGATATGCAAAATGGCGATGTCCAAGTCAATTTAGCTACCTAATCACATCAGTCTGGTTTGAATTGACTGACACAATTATAAGCAGCAGAATTCATTTACATAATTTTGTTGGTCACTCATCTCTGAATTGCGGAAAGCATTTTTTATTATAACTTTTAAACAGTGAAATGTGTGCTTTAATGAAATAATGGGTTTTTGTTTTTGGTGGCTCAAAAGACCCGTTTACATTTTTATTAGATGAAAAAGAAATACACTGTCTCGCTGCCTAAATTATGCGTTAGCAGCTGCACTGATCAGTCTTAATATTTTAGTTAATCACTACAAAATAACCTGTTATTGGATCTAGACCGTTTCTTCAATTTTATTTTCGGATATAAAAATTCTAAGCTGTTGTTTTTTTTTATTATCTGTTGATAGGCTCGCGTTTGAACACTATCTCACCTGATGGTAAGCGATGATGTTGTCGAAGATGGAGCACTCTTGCCTAGAAGTAACCTCTCGTAACTATCCTCAAACTACATTATTATCAACATTAAACTTCACCAAATCTATGACCAACCCCAATCACCAAAGCTCATCACCGTATCAATCCAACAGCGTTCCATTTCACGCATCCATTTAGTAAACACGCAGTAGCCAAGAATAGCCAAGTCTGGTCACGGGGTGGACCACCCCTCCCGCCCGTAGGGCTGAGGGGTTGGGGGGCGGAAGGGCCGCAAATGAAAAATGGCGCAATTAGCCCCACAGACAGTGAAAAACAAGTGCACTCGATCTGCCCGCCGACTCGACGGAGCGCTAACTCATCGATAACGCACCGACCGATGGGCTAGGGATGCGATTAGGCGAGTTTTTTGTTTTGATTTTTACGGTTTTTTTTCATTGCGTTATTTATTTGATTTTTGTCTGGTTTCGTGTGTCAAAGTGCAAATAATGAAGCCCGGTTGTAGATTTTTTGGGAGGGCAGGATATTGGTGCCGATTCTGATATGCACAAACTAAACTTAATTTAGGCTATTGCTATATTTTTTACCGACTTCAAAAAAAGGAGGAGGTTCTCAATTCGACTTTTTTTATGAGTGGTATGTCATAACTATATACTAGGTGAACCGATCTTGATAAAATTTTTCTTCTTTTATTTGATAGCTGGCGCTTCACATGTGGTCCCATTTAAATTTGGTGAAAATCTGATGAAGAACTTCGGAGATACACAATGGAACTTTTCAATAAATGATAGCAAACTTTCCAGAATTGCTTCATTCGCATATTTGTTTTCACAACTTCACAACATTACATCACGCTGATATGCTCTGAATCTATACAGATTTGTACAGTTCACCCTGATACTCCCTAATTTCACCAACTATGTTCAAATTCTCTATTTTTGGGGCTATCAATTTGGGCATAACTTTACTATTAATTTAGCTTTAGAATGAGGTACAACAACTAAAAAGTAAAAAATAAAAAACTTTTTACAAAAAAAAAAATACAACCGACTTCCATAGACTTACATACTTCTAAAAAATGCAAAAAAAAATTAATTCGGAAGTCGGTGTCAAATAATGAAGAAACCAAACTAGAAACACCGACTTCCGAAATTAAAGTTATTTTGCATTTTTTAGTATTGATCTATGGAAGTCGGTTGTATTATTTTTGTAAAAGTTTTCTATGCTGTCTAATAAAACAAGAAAGAGACGGACGTAAATTAGAGCTGTCAAATTTAGATGCAACTTAGATTTCCATACAAATTAAGGGTACACGTAAAAACATGTCGACTAAAAACACGGTAAAGCGCAAGGCGTAAACTAGTTTGACATCTCTAACTTAGTTCATAGCTATAGCTGTCCTTTTCTCGCACTGCCTTTAGGTAAAAGATAGCGATTCACTAATTATAGTTTAGTTATTCAACATCAGAATCGGCACCATTATCTCTTTTCAGGATGCCGTACCCGAAAGGTCCAAACGGAGTCCTACTGCTGTCACTCACGTGTCCGTCTGTCCTTCATCTGTCACACAGGTTTTACAGCCAAACGGTTGGAGCTACAGTCTTCAAATTTTCACAGTATAAGCATCTTGTTGACCCAAAGCCATACAAATAGTCAAAAATACATTTGATACGGAACCTCTTCGTTCTGCTTTATTGGTATGAAACACCGAGTATTATCTAATATCTACCTTTAACTAATATTCTATAGAGTAAAACTGTTTGTTTGTAATCTCAGGAAGTTTTATCTTAAAATTACTGGTAGAAAGCTTCACCAGATATTTTAAGTACCATCAGTGAAAAAAAACTGGCCAAGTGCGTATCGGATTTCGCACATTACGGGTTCCGTATCAAATCTTGGTATTTGTTAGTAAATTATACGTAATAATAAACATTTTCAACAAATTTTAAGTTCATAGGTCAATGGGAAGTTAAAAAAATCTTCGTAACAAAATTTTGTGATAGACGACTGACGGACAGACAGACGGACACGTGAGTGACAACAATAGGGCTCCGTTTGGACCCTTCGGGTACGGATCCCTTAAAACCACTGGTAGAAAGCTTTACCAGATATTTTGGTACCAAGGTACTTCTACGCGGATGAGTTCGGGGACAAAACCCAGTTCTAGATACATTATTATCACTCACCACCACCAAACGAACAGGAAAAATCAAAGACAATGTGAAAGAGAGACCATCATCCCTCATTTGTTACACTCTCAAGTTTTGTGTTTAGTTCTTTTTATACACACACTGTTTCACAGGATCCTCAGTAAACTTCCGAGTAAAACTTTTAATTAGTTAAATTCCTTATTAACAAAAAAGTAAACGAACATCCATCTACATTAATGATAAACTTCTGGAACCGTAAGGGGGGGTTACTCACTTGGCAATTAGGCGGCTGTTACATTGTTGAAGACAATTCGACAAGCTAGCTGTGAGTTTTATTAGCTATATTGATCGAAGTTCAGTAAATCGTAATCTCATTTATAGCATCTCTATTTTTGCAAAAACCTATCTACTATTAGGTACAAGTTCTTAGCAAAAATGGAAAAAGAGAATTAAGTTTTCCCGCAATTATTCTTCTTCGTAGTCACCATCTCTTAGTTGTCTTTCTCTACATACTTAGTATAAAAAAAAAATATTTTCAAAAACCCGACTGTAAAACACAACTAAAAAGTGCCAAACAAGTCACTTTTCAAGCAGTCTGATACAGTAGGTGGCTGTTATTTTAGTTGAAGTTATTATTATTTTTTATTATTTTCTAAATTTTAGTGAATTATATTTTTAGAATCGCCTCATCGTACCCTTTATTTTGATACCCCACATTATATAGTTCGTCGACTTTCACTTTTTTCTTTTTCACATCATGTCTTTAGTACCACTCCCAAGGTTAAGATAAATTAATTGACGTAAGAATGATCTAAATCGGCCCACGCGTTTGGTCTCTGTAGTGCCACAAATGAAAAAACATACATACATATACATAGTCTGATAAACACATTACCCTCCCTTGCGTCGCGTAGTCGGGTTAAAATACTAGCAAGTGCGTGTCGAGTGGGACTTCGCAAGTTTAGGGTTCCGTTCCGTAGGGTATTTTTGACAATTTGTATAGCTGTGGGTCAACAAGATGCTTATACTGTGAAAATTTAAAGACCGTTTGGCTGTAAAACCTGTGTGACAGATGACGGACAGACGGACACGTGAGTGACAGCAATAGGGCTCTGTTTGGACCCTTCGGGTACGGAACCCTCACAAAGTCGCTTCCCTCATCTGTTTCTCCGCTAAGCTACGAATTTTAATGGGGTTTTCACTAATAGAAAGAGCGATAATCGAGGAAGGTGTGTGTGTTAGTATAATTTGTACCCATGCGGTGCCAGGGCGGGTCGCAGAATTAGGTACAATTAGGTAGCTATGATAAATTAGGTACTTATGAACAGTGATACCGTGTCTAAAAAAAAAAACTGTGCAAGTACGTGTCGGACTTCGCACATTTAGGGTTCCGTACCAGAGCCTTTAGACAAAACACATTTCTGTTAACGTTAACGCTAACGCTTCGTACAAAATGTCTGGCAACGACATTACTGGGCGTGAGTCACGTGACAGTTCTCTCCACAGGTAGTGTCCTTGCCATACATTTTGCACGAAGCGTTAGCGTTAACGTTAACAGAAATGTATTTTGACTAAGGGGGCAGATGAGGGAAATCAATATTTTGGTATTTTTTAGTAAAATATACGTAATATTAGGTCCCCACCTATGAAATCAGCGTTTTGTATGGAGAATTTTAAAGTAGTTGCATTTTTCATAGTAACATTTTCTTAATTTATTTAACAACTAGGAACACTAATGTTTTAGAAAAAAACAACCGACTTCCAAAAAAAAAATACACTAAAAATTTAAAAATAACTTTAATTTCGGAATTCGGTGTTTGTATTTTATTTCTTCGATATTTGACACCGACTTCCGAAATTAGTTATTTTTAAATTTTTAGTGAATTTTTTTTTGGAAGTCGGTTGTTTTTTTTTTGTAAAAAAGTTTTTTATTTTTCGCTTTTTAGTTGTTATACCCCAGAACTAAAAACCCCAATAACATGGAACGTGGAATTTAAACATTTGGAGAACACCAAAACGTCATCGAGATATAATGCGTATTTTTCGTTTTTGTTCAGTTTCTCAAAAAGCGCTAAAGCAATTTCGATAAAATTTATATGGAGCCACCTCGGGAGTATATTCTTTCAGATAAAAAAAGAATTTTGAAAATCGGTCCTCAACTGACGGAGAAATGCGCGGATATACATTAAAAAAAAACATACATACAGGCGAACCTAGAACCTGCTCCTTTTTCGAAAGTCGGTTAAAAACTTTTATGCAATAATGTTTAAAAACTAAGATAACGTATACCACTTAGAGTTTTGGCTAAGTTAAAACAAATATAGATTGAAATGAAAGAAGAATTTAACAAAAAGAGGAGTCATTTTTAAGGTATTTTTTGGTTTATAAAACTTTATGTAATACGGTTTTTTTACTATTGGCAGTTGTCTATGACAGTCATTATTCGATAGAATATCAAGCAATTGATGAATATTTGAATTCATGGAAGTGATGAGGTTCTCTATTTGTCAGAAAAAAACGCCAATTTCATATGTAAGGACCCAATAATAAACATTATCCAGTGGGAAGTTAAAAAAAATTCGGAACAAAATTTTGTGACAGACGACGGACATGTGAGTGATAGCAATAGGGCTCCGTTTCGACCCTTCGGGTACGGAACCCTAAAAATGAACTTTGCGTACAAAGTTATCATCAGCTGATCAAAATGAGTATTAGTATTTCTATTTCCGTTGAGTATTTCATAAACTCTACTTTTACCTGAAAACCTGTAAATTTTTTGCCCGAATTAAGCCCGAATGGTTTAATTTTTTTTTTTTTTTTTATGTTTGATAGGTTCGCGTTTGACCACTATCTCACCTGATGGCAAGCGATGATGTGGTCGAAGATGGAGCACGCTTGCCTAGAAGTAACCTATTCACTCTTGACTTAAAGACTCCCAGGTTATAGCTATCAGGAAACACAGACTCCGGTAGGGAATTCCACTCTCTAGCTGTACGCACAATGAATGTTTTCTCAAAACGCTTTGTGCGTATGGATGGGATGTCTACCATGAACCGGTGGCACTTCGCCGTACGTCTTGTGGTCCTTTGATGAAACGAGCTTGGCGGAATCAAATCATGCAATTCCGTAGCACACTCCCCAAAATGTAACCGATAGAAAACCGACAGGCTAGCAACTCGGCGTCTATGTTCAAGACTTTGGAGTTTCGACTATACGAGTCTATCATTGCCGATGATCCTCTTGGCTCGTTTCTCAATTGACTCAAGGGCAAAGGCATAATTATTGATAGGCACGCGTTTAACCACTATCTCACCTGATGGTAAGCGATGATGTGGTCGAAGATGGAGCACGCTTGCATAGAAGTTACCTATTCACTCTTGACTTAAAGACTCCCAGGTTGTAGCTATCAGGATTTGTCAAGTTCTTAGCTGCAAATTCATAATTTCGAAACCGACCAATAGTGTAAGTTCCTAATAATAGTATAATTAGAAACCTACTACTTAAATGAACATGTTGTTTTGTTTTTATGATTAATTAGGAATGAGTAAGAGGAAGTCAAGTGGCGCCGCTGACTGAAAAGTTGTGTGGAAATCGGTTGTCGTGGTATGGGCATGTGATGCGGAGGAATGATGAAAATGTCGTGAGGAAAGTCTTGTGTATGGATGTGGATGGCTATAAGAGTAGAGGAAGGCCAAAGAAACGATGGTTGGACTGTGTGGTCCCAAATAAATTGGGATAAGAGCAGGAGAATGATGAATGGACGGCATAGTACCTAAATAATAAAAATATGCCACTTTGTCTTCAATATTTAAACTATAGCTCCTTTAAAGCTTTAATTAACTTTGGTAGGTTCCTAATTAATTTATTAAAATGTTGATTGCATTTGACATGTATCGTTGTAAAATCAGGAATTAGTTAAAAATAAACAACCTTATTCTAAATTTAAATTCGCCATAGTTTTTTTTTAAATTAAAAACCTGCTAATCAGTGTTTCAATTATGATGTGGTTATGTTTTTATTAATCTGGCCTAAAAAGGCCTGATAGCTGAAGGCTGTTTCAAATCAAACTTAAAAAGTTGTAATGAAGCCATTTTTCCCTAAAGTTCAATCAATTACCTTCGTACTCGCTCTAAGCTTATCTATACCTAGCCACAGATAATGAGCGAACCACCATTATCAGTGTAGGTATCAATATACCGGCCACACTAAACTGACAACTGTTTAGCTACAGCAGATTAATCGTTATCAGACGAGGCAAACTCACTTAACCAATCAATCTTTAATTTCGCTTGCAATAAATCAATAAATTTGCCATTAATTTTCGCGTACCGCACAGTCTTGGAGGCTGCTAAATAATGGATAGCCATCAGCTTTCATTAACGGCGAGAGGGGGCGCCACCGGCGACCGGCGGCCGGGCGCCGGCCGACGACGGCAATCAATACCGCCCGACGGGCCCCGAACCGCCCCGACCACACCCGAACGCGCCCGACAACACCCGAACAACGACGAGCGCGCGCCGCACATGACAAATGTCACTGTGATACGGCTCTGCAGCCTTCAGGCCTCCCTGAAAACTGTGAAAATTCTTTAGAAAAGTGCATATTAATCATACGTGTGTTGTACTGTATTGTGCATCCGTTGTACTGAGTGAATATTGTTTGTGAAAACTGCGTGTAACTTTGTGTGCTGTGTGAGTATTTGACAGTTTATACTTGAGGGTAGCCCGATCCATATTTTGGTTTCAATGCGCCAGTTTTGAGCTAGCTTGGGCAAGCATCACCCCGTCTTTATGGAGCCTAAGGTCTGTTGTGTGTATTCTGTCAATTGTTCCTTAGTTTTTCCTGAAAAAAGTGCTTCATACTTCAAGGCTTTTTGCGCAGACCCTCGAAGCTCGCATTGTGAATGAAAAATTTTCATCAATGGATGACAGATGACATAATTGGATTATGGGGTGCGGCGTATCGCCTTAAAATGTGTGTGTTTTTTATGGACAAAGACCAGTGATGTCCAAGAAAAGAAAATTAATACGATTACGGGAGGTAGCTGGGGCGCATGCTCCGAGCGCGACTGCTCTGCGTCATACGTGTTATTATCTATAATTTTCTGTTTCACTGCAACTTTTACAAACACGGAAAAATATTCTTTAATTTGGGTAGCTTTGCTGTAACCATTTTATTTTATTTGTCTTTAATGGTCTTGTATATGTATTTTGATAGGTATCAAAAAATGAAAACAATCGAAGATAATTTCGTGGATTTTCTTATCGAATGTAGAGATATAAATTAGCAAGTAATACTACATATTATAGTAGCGACACTAGTTTTAATAAAAATCATAGATACGCCCTTTTATTGCCATTGCCACGTGACCACGTGACGATGTCCTTTGTCTTAGACCTGTAGCTTCTCTCAACCCTTCCTAGGAAAATCAATACATTTTTTTCCTCACTGCTTTAATCTCTCACCTTTGAGAGCATCTATTTTAAAACACCTCACCGACCTTGACCAATTTACATAAAAGCCTGCGGGAGGTGCTGCAGTAGCGGCAAACATGGCCGCTTCATTTGGACCCCTTTCAATCTTCGCTTCACCTCTTCCGCCACCGTATTTGCTTAGCTCAAAGAGGGGGAGAGAGGCCTTTCATCACTGGCCGACAGTAGCTGTCATAGTGACAGTTGAAAGCTCTCAGCGGGTGTGAAAAGGATGGACTTGAAAATAGAACGATCATTTTTGAATATTTAATTAGAGAATCGATGTTTTTAATTTCTGAAATGGAATGCGGGTGGTCTTTGCATACAGCCTTTGTCCCACCGATATCTCTTTGTGGTTCATAATTAAATATTCAAATTCATGACATTTTGACATTTGGAATGTTTTTGTGAATAAACAAACTTGTTGTTTTGCATGCAAATCGTGCCTCTGTCGGTCCATTAAAGAGATTATGACTACTCTTCCCATTTATATTCGAAAAGTTAATAGAAAAAGTGATGTATGTAATTAATTTGCGTAAAGGCCCTAAAGGGCCGTTATCAGTGGTCGTCTGATATTAATCACGTGGTCACACTTACGTCGAATTGACGTGAATTCTTTGACCCGCGATTGTGGGGACATGCGGACATACGGACGGCTGAGCGGACAAACAACTTTCGAACTTAGTGCGTCGGTGACCTCTGTCCCGCGGATGATACGCACCGCAGACTCTATGCTTAGGGTAGAGAGGGCAGTTGTCAGCCTAGCTGGATCATCGAGTTATCAAGATTAGCTAGCGGTCATTGAGTGCGTTTCTATGTTTTCTAGGATCAGCTAGACTTTGGGTGGGCTTACACATGAAAAAGGTCACGGGACCTCTTCCATGTGATCACTGGGGTGGTTTTAGTGAGGTAAAAATCCCACACTGCTTGGTCTTTTCCCCAATAGTCCTGGCGCCTTTTGAAGGTTTCCCCTTGATAGCAAAAAAAAATCAGGTTCTCAAAAAATCTATTACGAATTTAAATTTAGAATCCTCTAATCAGTATTTAAACTAAGCGTTTGGCTAGCGAGTTTTTTTTAAATAAGGCTCTTTATTTTTACCTAATTCCTGATTTTACAACGATGCACAATTAAGTGCGATCAACATTTTAATAAATTTATTAATAGGTACTATAAAGTTATATATAATTTAAAGATGGAATACAAAATGGTTTTTTTTTCAGTTTGAATGAAGCCCATTCATAATCATAAAAACAAAATATGTTCCTTTTTGAACAAAAAAAACAAGTTAAAATTTGCTATAGTTTAAAAAAACAAAAAAAACGCACTTTATTTTTTATTGTTCTACTCAGCAAACCCTTTGATTTAATACCATATCATGGGAATGCATACAAAATAACTAGTCCGCCATCTTTGGGAGTCAGACATATTGGATTTAGAATGACGTCACTTAGCTAACCATGCTCTGTCATCCTAACTAAACATGTACGCATGGGTTAAAAACTTCTAAGATATTTTTATATATGTAGTTAGTTACGAGTAGTTAGTTTCAGGTGAAGCTTTTTTGCACAATAGTGTGTTAAAAATCAATTGACAAAGACCGAGAACTGGTGTTCTCACCTTCCTCCTAAATGAATTACGTTCAATAAATTATTTCCTCCGTGTTTCAAATGTTTACTTTCTTTTAGTTACCGATAGAGTGGGTGGGACGTGAAAGTTTATTTCTCTGATCTATACTGGTGAGGTGCTTTATAGGCATTCTGAGACAATTTATGAGACCTAACGAATGGACTAATATAACATAATTTGCATATAAATAATCGATTTTGTTATAACGATTATAATTTTTGGAATTAGTTTTTCTTGTGTCATCTTTTTGAGTGATTAATTAGATGTCTTTTAGCGTGCAATCGGAATTGGGTAACTGTTTTTTGGACAGGAATAGATATTTCAAATAAAATGAAAATTAATAAATCACCTTGCAATTCACGTACGTAAATAAATCACGTTACGGGTTGTCAGAAGCCCGAAAGTCTGACAACCAGTCTTACCAAGGGGTATCGTATTACCCAGTTACTGGGTTGTGGAGGGCAGTCGCTCCATGTAAAATATTGGTATTCAGCTGCAAACGGTTAGACTGGAAGCCGACCCCAAGATAGTTGGGAAAAGGCTAGGCAGAACACACACCTTGCAATTCTTAAACAGCCTGTCTGGCTGAATAAAAATTGACAAAGGCACAGATGTTATACAGATAGTGGCATCCACGAAGACGCACCCCATTCCTCTTTATTACTATGTAACCCTGAAATAATATAGTGGTGCCCGACTTCGTGGATGCACTACCTATACTACCAAAGGGTTTCTAAAATAGTTTGTTCAATCCAGAAGGTTAAAAGGAAAAGTGATAGGAAACGCCACTTATCACATAACGTATGTCCACAGTCCATTCAGTGTTAATTAACACTTGTCAATTAGATATCTCTTTATAATCTTGTTAGACAACACTGGTTTTATAACAATGGTTTGGTTTGCGTTTACCTACATAGAAATGGAATATTTCTACTCAGCCTATTGTAGTTTACAGTTAGATGCCGAAAATAACATCTCAAACTTTTGTGTAAGAAACTATGGGCAGGTTTTATTCTCAAAACCTAACACAAATCAGTAACTGGGTAACGCGATATCCCTTTCTAGCCAAAGGGGTATCGCGTTACCCAGTTGCCAACTTCCGTATAGGGCATCATCATTTCAACCAAATGATGTCCACTGCTGGACATAGGCCTCTCCCAAGTGTCGCCACAACGACCGGTCCTGTGCGTCTCGCATATAGTGGATAACCGCGACCCTCACCAGGTCATCGGTCCACCTTGTGGGAGGCCTTCTAACGCTGCGTCTTCCGGTACGCGATCGTCTCTCCAGAAACTTTCGGCCCTATCGACCAGAACAGATGTTCTGCGAATAAAGTGCTGGGCGAAAAGTTATAGGTAGAATTAAAGAAACATAGTCTTGTACTATCAATCTCGATGACTAACACCGTATCGTTTGCAGAGCGGCGGCGGTGCCGTGGGGGGCATGCGCCGGCGGCGCTGAGGCATGAGCGCGGCGCGCGCGCCGGACCCCCGCGACCCACCGCGCCACCACCGACAACACCCACAGGTAACCTATCCTACTGTTAAGAGTAAGAAACTAAGGATATCTATCGAGAACTGCTCCGGTTTCTGAAAGCCTCTACATCAAAATAGAAATTTTTCTAGGGGATCTGTGTTTGTGCACAACTTTAAATTAAATGGGCCCTTTTCAGTTTTCAGCTGATGTTCTTTATAGGCATTCAGGAACTGAGGTGTAGGCATCACTCAAAATCAAAAAAAAAATCAAAATCAAAAGTCATTTATTCAAACTAGGCTGAGAACCAGCACTTTTTGAACGTCAAAGTTCTACATAAAGACAGTCCCCCAAAAAACGCCCGCCCGTCACCACTTCCTAGTGTTTTAGCTGTGAAGAAGAAGTGGCCAACAAACTCCCCAGCAACACATCTGTCTGTTAAGTTTTAAGAACTTGAATCTATATAATTCTAAGCAACAATCTTAACATTATGTAAAACAGAAAAATAAAAAAAAATAAAAAATAAAAATAACACTCACTGGTGAGCCGTCATTGTCTGCTGCTCAACCTTACTTAATAATAATGTAAGACCTTCTAATTGTTACACCTTTGTGTACATTTTGAAGTATAATACAGGGTGTAAAAAGACACATCACATAGCCGTCAACTACGCATACTGTACATCGCCATCGCCTTCGCTCTAAGCCGCGTAGGTACTTGTCGGATACATTTGATATTTAATGCGTTTTTGTTACTGCAAATGCGTAATTTCGAATATTCGGAAAAACGATCGAAAATACAGGTAATGTTTGTTTGGAACAAAGTTTAGTAATAACAATTTTTTTTATTTGTTATTTCTTTTTAAATTTTTTTTTTTTTTGGAAATCAATTTCGTAAAAATAAAAAAATAAATGCTAATTTCACCTGCAATATCTCTGTCTAGTGGAAAAAATTATCCAAATATTGGGTAGAATATGTGGCTTTCGGCTTCGGAAACTGTCTTTTTACACCCAATATAATCTGAGTACCTACTCGTAGGTATTTACAAGTTCTTTTTAGTGGTAAGACAAACTGGTATTCCATGGTGTCAGTTTGATATTTGTTGTGCTAGGACTAACAGTCACCTAACTCATAACTCTCTTTTTAACAGCCAGAATGTAGCGCTAATGAGCGCACTGCCAAAATAGTAAAAAAAATAAATACTTAGTTGATTGTATAAAAACGTAAATGCTCAAAACCTTAATTAATTCTCAGACGTAAGAATGGCTGGGCCTCACCAACAATGATTGTTTGACATAAAGCTAGGAACACGCTAGATCAATAGGGTTTACCTTCTCTATGTTTTCTCAATTCAAAACTGGACAAAACGGACTCCGTACCAAATACTACATGCTAAAACTTAAACAATCTATCTTAAGGTGAATGCTCCAGGGTAGCCCGCGAAATTCAAATTTTCTTCATTTTGATTCGCGGCCGTAGCATGTATGTGTTTATTGAACTATAATCATTAAAATCATCAATACATCTCTCTCAGTTAGAATTGATGCCAAATGTCATGATTTCATGAAATACTTACATTTGGAGTCAATTCTAGCTGCGAGAGATGCAAATTTCCAAAAACGTAAGAAAATTTGAATTTCGCGGGCTACCCTGGAGCTTCCACCTTAACTATCACTGTTTGCTAGAGATAAACCTCATCGAAACTACAGTACTCAACTACTCACAATTATTTTTTTGCACCTAGTCAATTATGTGAACTATAATGTAGTTAGGCTGTCAAGCACAGGATAAAACGCTATTCTTTAATGATTACTTAATTTGACATTCTACATTGATTGCAAACTAAAAAATAAATTCTATGAACATTGTTAGAAATAATAATAAATAATAGGATCCTCTGTTATTTGAAGATGATAAAAATATAGGTTGCCTAACTTTCTTTCAGCGCAATTATGAAGTTGGCAGGTACTACAATGTACACGTAAACTAACCATCGGTGAATTTTGGGTGATGTCACTGGCTAAGATTTGGTCCAAATCTTTTGGCCGACCTCTGACCATACTTATAATAGTTCTACAATAATGCGATAAAAATAAATTGTTCCGTCACCATTAATCTCTTTAATTCTCCGAACCCATAACCTCAAATTACATACCTTTACAGAAGCAAAGAGTTATGAGTAAAACCAGTAGATTGTCCTATTAGAACATACTAAATAAGTAAATACCATAATAAAAATAAACAACTCTCAAATTAGAATAAACAAAATGCAATTACACCATTTTTTGCTGACCATTGTTTAAGATTTTAAGTAACCACATCTATTATACTACGGTTTCTCAGAATTGGCACGAGCGCCGAAACAGCACGTCGAAATTGCGTCGACGCACGCGATACCAATCCGTTCCATTTGTTTTTAATTGACAAACGGATTTACAATTAGAATTATACGCGACTATAAAATGGTGGTGTTATTTAGTGGCCATTTCGCGACACCCACACTGTGTTAAGGCGATGGTGACTTTTTTAGGCTTGATTGGTTAAGTCATTAAGTATTGATTAATTGTTAATGTGTTTGTTTGTCCTATAACGGTTATTGTTTTTTTACTGTATTTAAGCTATAGTTCGTTTTGGGCTTAGCTTCATTTAGTCTACCAGGGTCGCTTGAGTGTTTGAAGAAATACCGCGACCCTGGTACAGGCAACTGAAGGAACACTGGTGGGATTTAGTCAGTTAGGCTCAGACTCCACCAAAGCGGAGACGAGAGGAGATGTGTTTTAAACAACCAATAGAATTTCGTTATACACACTTCTCGTCTCCGCTCAGCTACAGTGGATACCACTGAGCGGAGATGTATCATATTTGTATGGCGCGATCAAAGCGGAGATTTGAGCTGTGCCTCGCCGAGACTGAGCTGGGCCGCGGTACAAAGCGAAGACGTGAGCTTTTTTTTTTTTTTGGGGGTGGGATATCATCCAATGACTTCTTCCGCTCTAGGGTGTCTAAAACCCATTTACCTATTACATACACACAACAGTCAGACTCTTACTGACTAAAACCCACCCCTGTTCCTTCCTGCCCTGAATGCCCAGGGGCGAGGTAACTCTTTCGAATTTATCCTCAACCCCCGGGCAGGCATCGGCCATGACTGGCCCCGTCCTGTTTGCTGACAACTCTTTGAGGCGCGCGTGGAACACTACGCGCCGTCGACTCTCGGGCCTGGTGCTGATCGGACGGCGAGCTGGAGATGTGACTGTGCCTCACAAGTTGGTGACGGCGCGCAGCGGAGACGAAAAGAAATGTGAGTGGCGTGCATTGAGCGACGCCACTATTTAGTAAACTGTGCTTCCATCTCAACATCCAATGCCCGCCGTTCAGTTCAGTTCCGCTCTAGACAGCACACATCTCCGCTCTAGCCAGCACACATCTCCGCTGCAGTCTAGCCAGTTCGCATCTCCACACAGCTTCGGTGGATACACCCTTACTGAAAAACATCTCTTTTCGTCTCCGCTTCCTACATCTCCGCACATCTCCGCTTTGGTGGAGTCCGGGCCTAAGAGTCTAACACGCCCTCTCGCTGCACCCAGAGTGGCAGAAGTTATTTCATACTTCATTTAGTAGAACAGGCTTCATTATTTTTATTAGATTTTCATGAAGGAAGTCTTTTACAATGTCAAAATATGGTCAAGTTCTTATACTCGTACATATTATGTATTGCTGATGTCAGGGTAAGATTGATTTACATTGAATGCGTTTCAAATTGGTTTTCATGCCTTGCGGGCTGTTCACAACATTGAAGCATCGGTAATTTACGCTGTTCAATTCTAATTTAATTAATTAATCTAATGACAGATATTATATGCACCAAAAAATATTGATGAAGAGCCTCATCTTAAATGAAATATTGTAAAGGAATCATCATAATAAAGAATTTATATGGAAATTGCTGCATTTCCGTGACAGTTCAACTATTGAATAATAAATTGAATATTATAAATACAAGCCATAAATCACTAGAGCCCAGTTAGGATTGCTATTAGCAAATATTAAAACGGGTTACTGTTTGCACATTCTCTAATAACTCTTGTGACGGTAGGTAAAACACAATATTTTATTTGGTGTCCATTGACATCTGTCATATTGCTGATAAAAAATTAATGAATATTATGCAAAAGAGCAGTGGTGGCCGCGACTTACAAGTTGTAGGTCGTAGGTTCGGACCCAAGCAGCGCTTTAAGGATGATTCACGTTACACCGTGCGGCCACCGAGCCTCGGCACGGGGCTCGGGCACGTCCACCGGGCTAGTCATTCATGCTACACCGAGCTGTCACCGTGCCGCCACCGGGCCCCGGCCGGGGCGCGGCCGAGGCACGGCCGGGGCACGTCCGGGGCACGGCCAAGCATGGATCAGTTCATACAAAAAGTATACTATACATATTTGACCATGCAATTGTTTGACCGGCAATTGTTTCCCGGCCGGGGCACGTCCGAGCCCGGTGCACACGTTCATGTTACACCGTGTCGCCACCGGGCCGAGCCCTGGCCGTGCCCCGTCCGTGCCTCGGCCGGGGCACGGCCGCGGCCCGGTCTAGCATGAATTACTTCATATAAAATGTATACAACAATCTTTGACCGTGCCCCGTCCGTGCCACGGCCGGGGTACGGCCCGGTGGCGACACGGTGTAACGTGAATCATCCTTTACTTTGCGTAAATTATTTCATCAAAACTGCTCGTAAAACGGTGAAGGAAAACGTGAAATAACTGGCATGTCTTAGAACCAAAAACTTCGACAATATATGACATCCACCAACCCGCTTTGGACCCGCGTGGTGGATTACGGCCCACACCCTCTCACAGAGAGGAGGCCTGTGTCCCAGCAGTGGGAATATTACAGGATGACTATGCTTATGCTATGAAAAAAGTTAGTTAAAGTTATTGAATAAAAACGCTTTCAAATTCAAGTTCAAAGCATTTATTTCAAATAAACCATTTACAGGCACTAGAAATTGTCAATATGTCGGTCAGTCAGAAAGATTAAGCTAATTGCACATTCCAAAGCGTAGATCTATATGGTGAAGAACGTGCAAGGATCTCCATGGACACTCTTTTAAATCATGTAGGATATATAACGTCACGCCTAAATTCCCTGAAAGGTAAGCTATTATACACCCCCAGTTATGTTGAAGTGTTCTAGGTCGAATAACCAGAAAACACTGCCCCATTCAGAAATCGAGCTCGGAGCATCATGCTTAGTAGACCCTTCCATATAGTTTTTTTTTTTGTGGGGAGTGGGAAATCATCCAATGACTTCTCCCGCTCTGGGTGGAGCGGGAGGGCATGTCAGACTCTTACTGACTAAAACCCACCCCTGTTCCTTCCCTGCCAGAGTGCCCAGGTGTGCGGTAACTCATTTTCAGAATTTATCCGCTACCCATAGGCATTAGGGCAGGGAGGAACTGGGGTGGGTTTTAGTCAGTAAGAGTCTGACACGCCCTTCCGCCGCTCCACCCTAGAGCGGAAGGAGTCATAGGATGATTTCCCACCCCCCAAAAAAAAAAAAAACCCATAGGCATCCAGGCACCGGCC
The DNA here is from genome assembly GCA_951329385.1 of Polia nebulosa. Lineage (NCBI taxonomy): Eukaryota > Metazoa > Arthropoda > Insecta > Lepidoptera > Noctuidae > Polia > Polia nebulosa. Next base: position 33,115,676 of record OX589592.1, read on the forward strand.
ACGATGGGCCCCGTCAGTGGTGGCTGACAATCATCTCTTTGAGGCGCGCGTGGAACACTACGCGCCGTCGACTCACGGGCTTGGTGCTGATCGGACGGCGAGCTACCCACTTCTCGCCGTCCGCAGGCCCGGGTCTACGGTGGCCAGAGATCGTCTCGCGACGTCCTACGCCGAACCTTCCATATAGTTGGCTCGAAAATAAAATATGCGTAGATTCAAAATAGTATACTTCTACCAGCTGTTCCGCCCGCGTGGCAAGTGGTACTACCCCCACTATAAATTATAGCCTACGTGCTATTCCAGACTATAATTATAGCCTACGTGCTATTCCAGACTATAATTTATTTATTTATTTAAACTTCATGTATGATAGTGGTACATAGGGGGACTTAATGCAACAAGGCAATCTCTACCAGTCAACCTTTGCCAAATTTAAAGAGTGAGACTGAGTAAGAAACATACATGCATGACATGCATCCACTCAAACTTTCACATTTATAATATTACGAGTACTAGGATTACATTTTGCTTCAACGCTCAACTCCAATATAGAAGCAACACTGTTCTAGGGACAATTTCCTCAGCACCCGTATTATTCAATTGACGGTGATTTGCTAGTACAAAATTGCAGTCAAGAACTCGCACAGAAATGTCCTCTGTAAAGGACATACGAGTAGGTAATAGCCTCTTAGGTCTTTATGCAATAGGAACACACCTTCCTACCTAAATATCATCTTCATCATCTACCTAACAACCTAGCACAGGAGTCAGGGCCTCACTCTGTTTATACTTACACATTTTTTATGCAAATAAGTTTATCTTATCTTATGATAAATTATTTTATTTATGTAAATAGGTTTTATCAACACTTTTAATAATAATAATAAGACATTTATTTCAGACATAGTCCATATACTTTTAGTAAAACAAAAAACTTTATAAGCTATTATTAGAACATAAAACAAAAAAGCCACAGAAATCACAAAGTGGCACCGCACAGGAATGGCAGTTTATGCCAAGCCCTGGACGCGACCACCCTCAGTGTGAAGTCCCATCCAGGTGCCGCCACATCGGCGAGTCCCAGCGGTCCACGAACACACTCAGAAGGCTGTTCGAGCTGGCCCGCAAGCGCCTCATAAGGGACGCACAGTTTTAACTAGATGAGTGATGGTGTTTCCTAGCTGACTACCCTGAGAAGAAGCACTGAAACAAATTCAGAGGTCAAAGTCTCTTTAAAAGTGTTCAAATCCATACAATATGTACTGGTCAAATCATATGAGAACCATGTACGTTAATGTATGGGATGAGCTTTTGAGGAAAGCAACACACAGATTTGTGTGGACCTGTCCATGCAGAGAGTGCAAGTATTTGTCAGTTATCGTGAAGCTCAACTCAGAACTTTGAGGAGCTCAACATCTTATCATCATCATTATCATTTCAGCCCAAAGACGTCCACTGCTGGACATGCCTCTCCACCAAGTGTCGCCACAATGACCGGGCCTGTGCTTCTCTCATCCACCAAATTCCCGTGACCCGTACCATGTCATTGGTCCACCTTGTGGAAGGTTTTTCAACGCTGCGTCTTCCAGTACGCGGTCGCCACTCCAGAACTTTTCAGCCCCATCGAACATTTGTTGTGCGAGCAATGTCCTGCCCATTGTCACTTCAGTTTGGCGATTCTTCGGGCTATTACTGACATAGCTCTTGGTTCTCTTGCGGATATCATCATTACATATATGAGGGTATAACATGCAACATTCAAAAGCAAATAAAGCCGGTTATAGTTTTGTCTTGGGTCATGCCGATTGATCTTGTTCCTTCGTTTCATCAGAGACATATTTGTCACACGTAAGTTTGTAATCAGTAGGTGGACACTGATTTGGACACTGATTTCTGTACTCTGATTTGTTGGTCTCCTGGACGCACGATGTCGCCATTTTTTTAGGCTGCTAACGGTTCATCAGTATCATTTCAGCCGAAAGACGTCCACTGCTGGAAATAGGCGTCCCCTAAGTGTCTCCGCAACGCCCCTTTCTGTGCGCCTTGCATCCATCGAATTCCTGCGACCCTTACCAAGTCATCAAGAATTATTATTGACAGTTACTAGCCTAAAAATCTTTTTTCTCTCTCTTAACATGGATAGAGAATAAAATAAAATTACGATGTCGTCGCCTTAATCGACGCGTCATATTTCTGCGCAAGAGCAATTAACTGACATCCTTCCTCCGCGCAGATTTTGTGTAATTACTCGTGTACAACAGTTTTGGAGTTTTATTGATTGTTTCTTTGAATTCCTTTTCTTCTTGATTTGAGTTTTACGTACTATAAGGTAACATCAGACATTTTATTGAAAAACTATCCGGAAGTAGGAACTAGCTAAGACGGGCCGACCAAAAAACCCTAAGATTTGCGTTTGTAATTTTTTCACAACCTTAAATATAGAAATATTATCAACTTTATTATTAAAAAAAATAACCTTATGCTTAGTTTAAATACTGATTAGCGGATTCTAAATTCAAATTCTCCATTAAAAAATTTTGAATTCAGAACCTGCTAAACAGTGTTTAAACTAATCACAAATGGTTATTTTTTTATATAAGGCCCAATATTTCGGTTCATTGAAACAGGCGCGATCTCGGTAAAATAAAGCTGAGAATTTTGTGGTAGTATTAACTACCTCAGCGAAGCTTGCTGAGAAGGCTGTCTCGACAAATTTGCTGCCAATTACTGCAAAAACAAAAAGTGTTACATCTACATTATATTGAAAAAAAAAAGTGTGTGTGTACTTATGTACGCACGTAAGAAGTTATACTTCTTTGGCGTAACAAGACAAAAAACCAAACTGTCACAAAGTTTACAAAAGGAAAACAATGATTCTTCATGAACCACAGAGTATAGCTAATTTCAGGGTGTCCGTTTTTGTGACGGTTTGCGCGCGCATCGTAAAAATTTACTCTCATCATTTTTCCCTAACGCGCCAAAAGAAGTATTACTTCAAAAATTACAGTATTCTGTATCTAAAACTAAATACTCTCTTAACTTGACACTGGCTGAATGCACGAACCGTGCGAAACCAAATATTTAAAAAAAGAAGAGATTCAATTGCTTCATTCTCATACAGTGCTAATAGACGAATCTTTACTCAATTGAACTGTCCATCTCGGTGTGAAGGTCGTTATTATTATTATCTGGAATTTCAACCAAAGATAGTGTTCGAAATTAATGTTGATTTCTCTGCAAGCATGTGTGGAGTGGAAGAGGTTTAAATGCAGTAATTGTCGTAAAGGACCCAGAGATGTAAGTTTTTTTTTTACATTTTGAGGCTCGCGCTGGACCACTATCTCACTTGATGGTAGGAGATGATGTGGTCGACAAATGAGCACGCTTGCTTTGAAGTAACCTATTCACTCTTAACTTAAAACCCTCAGGTTGTAGCTATCAGGAAACACAGGCCCCGGCAGGGAATCTTTTGTCAGTCATTCCTTTCTTTGGATCTTCTAGTCCAAAATATGTATGTAAATTTAAAGTTTATTATTTTAAGTTAAATCTTGAAGGTCTGGAATAATTTTATTACTTTAGAGAGTTTTGTGCATACTATCTACACGTTATTTAAGAGTCAAATCTAATTAAAGTAGTTAAACACACCTTCGTAGGATAGTTGCGTTTTTTTTAACAATGAGAACAGCCTTCTGTTGTATTTTGGTAAGAAAAAACTACAAAATAATTCTTCTTCAAATTGTGACATTAATACCAGATTTTTATAATTTTTTTCCTCATAACGTCTTCAGATTGGTCTCGTATCTTTTTTTGCCGTTCAATTACCTGATCTCCAAACATTGACGTGCTAACATTAAGTTTTCAATTACATTTTGGTATACACATGTTAATTAACGTCCCCCTCTCCCCTCCGCCCGGCGGGTGCGCGGTGGGCGGGGCAAGACATGCGCGCGCGCCGTTCCGTGAATCGCACAAGGCCGTCTGACCTACTGATATAATTTCTTTGCTGTGTTTATTGTCGGTCTGCCTGTGTGTGACGTCTGTGGTCGAGACCTTATTGCGAAGACTTGTGGTCATCGCACGCACACATAGTTATGTTTTGTGTGTTGGTAGTCAAAGGGGAAGAAGGGTGACTTAAGCGGGATGTCTGTGTAGAACTCTGTGTAAATTAGAATTCTGTATGTGTGTGTGAGCCAGTGCATTGTATCTAAACTCCTCTGTCTGCCAGTCTATGGGTGTGTGTCGTCTGCAGAACCGCTAAGGAAATGTATGAACATGAATGTTGCCTAATTTTCCGTTGGCTGCTCTCAGGTAATAGGCGTTATATACGGTTCTAGATCGCAGCATCGCTACGGGATTTTAGGATTATTTCGTTTTTTGTAGAATGCGCTCTAAGGTCGTGTGAAGCCGCGTCAAACTTTTTCAGTTCCTATAAGGTTACAAATGGGTCGACTCCCAAGGCTAGAATGTTTGCTTATTTTTTGTGTCCGATGCATTTATTCTCAGATTTAATTGGGAGGTCTAACTGGTAATCTAATAAGGGCATTGTTCTATTAATCATGTTAGCCATCTACATATTCTTGGAAGAGGTTTGAACTATTTCTAACATGGACGTTCCGTAAATATCAAGTCAGAAGTTCGAGCACATAATAATCCAATTAGACAGCCGCTACTTTATCAAAGTTTTTCTCCGTCTTACGTAAGAATATCGTACATAACTGTGCCGGGAATCGAAGGCGCATACCTCGGCACCGCGCCGCTCGCGAATAATTCAGTAGTTTCTGAGAAGCTGTGGCGGCGGCGTAATAAATTTAGAGCTTCGGACCCTCATTATGCGGTACAGCCTACATTCCGAAGGCATACAGTTTGCCGAATAAAAAGTTACGAATCCGACTATTGTTTTGGGGCACAGACTGTAGGGGAACAGACAGGGATTTGTGTACTTGTGAATTGTAATTTTATTTGCTAAGCTTTTGCACTTCAGAGGTTGTTTAGATCGTGTTTACGTACCATGCTATTAATCTTAAAAAGGATTGATCTGCTCGCAATTTAGCAATGACCGAATGCTTTTGGTTAAAAGATGAAATGAAAGATGATCTGAGCAGCCTCTTAAAACAGTAATGTCAAATCACAATGTCTTTTCTCCATGTGTAACAAATTGCGTCTACTTATTATAAACCTATCTAGTGTGTTTCCTACATGTTCTAAGATAAGTCTAGAAAAGGTCGCTTTTTTTTCTTTATTTCAATGCTGGAAGCGCACTCATCGTGGAACTTCCTCTGGAAGGAGCGACAACCTGACCATTCGTACAGTCCCAGTCTTACGAACGGTCAGCTTGCCAATCCGTCTGACGGATAATCTTCGATAGCTTCGCAACAGGCAACACACACCAGCAACCCATCGTGCTACTGCTTCGGAAAATATCGTGAAATTTCGCCGCCTTTTGTTTAACAACTGTGACACTTTTCATGCTTCTTTTCACTGTATATTTAAGCGGCTTAGCTATAAATGCGAATCAAAATTGTGTATCATATGTGTTTCGTGCCCCGTTCCTATTTATTTCTTAACATACATTACTTTCTACACTAACAGTATTGACACCAAATTAAAAAAAAAAAGTGTACAGAGTCAACAATAAAATTAAAATCCAAACAAAAACTAATGATTAAAATATCGCAGATTAAATTAACTGGACATAATAACAATCATTTTATATTAATTCAATTTACAATAGGCATATTAAAACATAAGGAAAACAATACGAGAACTATTCGATTATCATTAAAATTTAAATTATGTGTACCTACCTATTGTCTATGCCAGCAGTCGTATAAAACGACGACAGGGTAGTCTTACTCTTAGCGTATCCGATCTAACGTCGATAAGGTGAGATATGCGATGTAGGAATTGGGCTTAATAACGTAGGTCTAGGTATTTAGCTAATCTAGTTCACGATTGCTTGATTAATTTGACAGAATTTGATAAATAACATCACTAGGCCATATTAGCAACGCCTCACCGTATCTATACACAAACATAGCTTTGTAAATTTTACCAAACCATTTTCATTCACAAATCAATCGAGCAAACCCGAAATAGGTAGGTATAGTAACTGTAAAGAGGGGCTCGTGGCTAAGGTAATAACAGCCGCACGGGTCGATCCATCAGGTTAAGCTACGCTTGCCGGGGTTGGTCTATGGATGGGTGACCATCTTTGCATACCGAGACTCCTCCGTGCCTCAGAAAGTACGTTGGTTCCGGCAGTCAATCGTGGATCTTTGACAGTCGTTACAGGTTTTCAGAAACCCGAAAGTCTGACAGCCAGTCTTACCAAGGGGTATCGTATTACCCAGTAACTGGGTTGTGGAGTTCAGATAGGCTGTCGCTCCATGTAAAATACTGGTATTCAGCTACATCCGGTTAGACTGGAAGCCGACCCCAAGATAGTTGGGGAAAAGGCTAGGCAGATTGCAGTAACTGTAACTATTATGATCTGTCAAATCAATCATGTCTCGTCAAAATTTGTGTACAAAGTGGAGGCGACAATCAACTTTTACTATGGGACTAAACCCAAAATCCTGAGAAAAAATCAGCTGTACAGTACCTACATTTTGTCGAGTTATGCAAACATAAATGAAGTTGTTCATAATGATGAGCACTGCCAGTATTTTTATTGAAGTTATACTTCTTTTGGCGCGTTAGGGAAAACTGATGAGAGTAAATTTTTACGATGCGCGCACACCGTCACAAAAAACCTACAGCCTGAAGTTAGCTAGAACCGACACCCTGAAGTTAGCTATGGTCTGTGGTTCATGAAGAATGATTGTTTTCCTTTTGTAAACTTTGTGACAGTTTGGTTTTTTATCTTGTTACGCCAAAGAAGTATAACTTCTTACGTGAGTACATAAGTACACACACACTTTTTTTATTGTTGTGTTGTCGTCTCTATCTTGTATAATCTCTGCCTATTCTATACCTTCCCAACTCTTTATTCATACATTTTACCGTCTCTAACGTTCGCAAGCCCTTCTAAATAAGACGCGGAAACAAAGCGTCTCGCATGGACACTGGCGACACAACAAAACGACGCGAGCATTATTCCAGGCATTTTTCTAAGTCAATTAAATACGACCCAAGATGGCGGAGGCAACTGTTGATTTTTTGGCAGCTAAGGTGCTCGCTACAGTTATCGGGAGAGACGAATTTATAAATAAGGAGTTGGGCTTAGAGCTGCATTTATAATATGCGCCTACGTCTGAGATCTTATCTTGTATATTTATATTGATTAACAAGCTGATTTAATTAATCGTTAAATATAAAATACCTCAGTTTATACGTGACCGAAATTAAGAAGTTTATAATTACTTTGAAAGAGTCTTTCGGTTGCGCTACACGCTACGATTTTTAATATGATCATAAAATCTTTAATGATTATAGTAAAATCACCATTGCCTGTGTTTTTACTTGCACTTGTTTTACTGTTATTATCTGCGGTCTTTAGCCATAATTTTTATCTAATATTGAGTATGTATATCAGCCGACTTGTAGCGCTATTCTGTTAAAATCTCACCGTGTAAATATCAATGCAGTAAGCCTGGAGCTAACTTTCAATGCCTAGTAGAGGAATGACAGCTCACTTGATATATGTATGTTTTCACGTGAACATTTTTAAAGAATAGCGTTATAGGCACATTTTTTACGCCTTATGAAATGTAATGTTGCTGTTCGTAACTTTTTAATCTGGAAACTGTTTGCTGTATTTATTCTCTGATTTATTTAACTAACTAGCGACCCGCCCCAGTTTCGCACGGGTACCAATTATACACTTAAGCCTTCCTCATGAATCACTCTGTCTATTGCTAAAAACTGCATGAAAATCCGGTCAGAAGTTTTTGAGTTCATTGCGAACAGACAGAAAGACGCGACGGGAAACTTTGTTTTATACACATGTAGTGATTTTAAAAAGCTCAAAATTTGACTTAATTGTTCTAATGCCATGGCCAATAAAATGTCTAACAGTTATTATCATACTATGTAGCGGGATATTCGCGATTCCTTATCCAAAAGAAATACTTGTTCGGATAATCACAGAGCCAAAACGGTCTCGCATTGTTTTCTATTTCGGAGGTTTTGTGCAAAAAATACTTGAATATTCTAATGACTTGAAAGCAACCTAAAACTCGCAGTAATTTGAAGAGAAAATTTTTTGGACATGAATGTTTTTGGTTGTACCTGCGTGACGCATCATCTACGCAGAATTAAAAAAAAAGTCCCTGGGAAATGAATAGGGCTTAATTGTTTGAGGAGGAAATCATGAGGGGCTCGTGGCTAAAGTAATAACAGCCGCACGGGTCGATCCATCAGGTTAAGCTACGCTGCCGGGGTTGGTCCATGAATGGGTGACCATCTTTACATACCGAGACTCCTCCGTGCTTCGGAAAGCACGTAGGTCCCGGCAGTCAATCGTGGATCTTTAACAGTCGTTACAGTTGTCAGAAGCCCGAAAGTCTGACAACCAGTCTAACCAATGGGTATCGTATTACCCAGTTACTGGGTTGTTAAGGTCAGATAGGCAGTCACTCCATCTAAAATACTGGTATTCAGCTGCATCCGGTTAGACTGGAAGCCGACCCCAAGATAATTGTGAAAAGGCTAGGCACATTTTTTTTTGTTTAAGTCATGTTTCTGTACAAGTCTGATAGACATGTCTCTTGAGTTAATCGATGGACCTCTCTTTCTCTATATGCTACTTATTTTTAAACAATTTTTTATTTGAGATGGGTTTACTCCTGAATCTAGTCTGGGTCAGAGGTGACAGAGACAAATTCAACGATGCAGCGATGGAGGGAGCTTACCCAGAAGAAGCCTGTTCACTCTGACTTTTAAGAGATTATGGCTGTATGCGTTCGGAAGCACAGACGCAGGTAGAGAGTTCTATTCCTTTGCTGTGCGCATTATGAAATACGGTTGGAAACGCTTAGTGCAAATTGGTGGAATAGCAACAATGTAGGGATGGTAACTTGCTGTGCGTCTATAAGTCCGGTGGGATGAGGTCGTGGAGTTCTTGGGCATACTCAGCGAAGTACATTCTTTAGAAGACCGGCAAGTAGGCAACCTTGCAGCGATAAGCCATGCTGTGAAGCTTGGCATCCACCAGTTTTACGTCACCAATGAGCCTCTTAGCTTAAGATTGATACAGAGATCACTAAAGCCTGAATAGCATGAGCGTAGCATAGAATGAATGTTCCTTTCCCTTTGAATGCTCCCACTGCTGGGACGCGGCCTCCTCTTTGTGAAAAGTTGTGGGTGGCAATCCACCACGCGGGCCGGGTTGGTGGATGTCACATGTCTTCAAAGTTTTGGTTCTAGGACAAGTCTTAAATTAAGATAAAAAAAAACTTTCATTGCTAGTCGGGGCCGAATCTATACCTACTAATATTATAAAGAGGTAAAGTTTGTGAGTTTGTGAGGTTGTAGGGGGTAATCTCTGGATCTACTGAACCGATTTTGAAAATTCTTTTACCAATAGAAAGTCACGTTATTTGTGTCATATGCTATACATTTTTGAAACCCACGCGAACGAAGTCGCAGGCGAAGTGCTAGTTTATAATATGTATAAAAAAACTTTTTTACTAAAAATGGAACCGACTTCCAAAAAAAGTGCTAAGAACTTTAATTTCAGAAGTCGGTGTCAAAACATGAAGACACAAAACCAGAAACACCGACTTTTTTATTTTTCACTTTTTAGTTGTGGTTCCCCATTAAATTGTGTTAACAATTCATAGACATAAGATCGCAGCAATTGCGATTGATTTGCTGACAATTTTTGAAGAGTCGTTGTCTATCTCCGAAACTGATCATCAGATCTACATATATGAAATTTAAATGGGACCATTTCGGAACAAACCCCTTTCGAACAGAAAAGAATTTCGCAAATCCGTCAATATATGACGGAGTTATGCCCGAACACACATAAAAAAAATACAAACATTCGAATTGATAACCTCCTCCTTTTGGAAGTCTGTTAAAAAACATGTGACACTGATTAGCAGGTACCTACTTATTTCAATATTTTCTACTCGGAAGAAATGTAGATGTGGGTGGTGCAGTACTAACTAATCATTTAAAGAAGGTTTTGTCTTGTAGTCAGTTGAATTTGATGGATGAGACGTAGTCTGCATAAAAAAAATATTATGAACCTATTCCTACTCCCTCAAACAAAGCCCATCTGCTCATCTCACCCAGTCTTAGAACTCGTTATCTTCTACATACCCGTAAATAACTGAAGTACAGTCGCACTAACAAATAAATATAAAATGTAAACAGCTCATCGAACGCGCCATAAAGGTGCCCACACGCGGACTAATGAGTCCCGCAGATTTACGGCCCATAAATAATGTTACTTACGCGTAATGACCATATGGCGGTACATCCAGGCATAGACCGATAGTTTAGACATGGACCACTATTGTATTCTTTTATGGTTCTTGCTAAAGACGTTTCGGGGGGTTAGATTTTCTTTATGACCGGTTTTAGAATCCAGCTGATTTTAAAACCGGTCATAAAGAAAATTCAGTGTAATTTTGTTTGCATAACTCGACGAAACGGCAGATTTTTTTATGCTAATGGCCTGAAAATAATTTGGTGGGTGATATCAAAATCAGGCAGTATGTTTTCTGGACAGTTGGCAATTTAATTTTTTTTTCCAATTTTAAAAACTGGCAAATTTGAAATTTTTAATGTATTTTCTTTTTTGTCTGTTTTGTTGAAGTCGGTTGTTTTTTTTTGTAAAATAGTTTTTTATTTTTCACTTTTTAGTTGTTATACCCCAGAACACAAAACCCCAATAACATGAAACGTGGAATTTAAACATACTCTTAATTGGAGAAAACCAAAACGTTATCTAGGTATACATATTTTTCGTTTTTGTTCAGTTTTTTAAAAACCGCTAAAGCAATTTTTATAAAATTTATATGGGACCACCTCGGGAGTATATTCTTTCGGATAAAAAAAGAATTTTGAAAATCGGTCAACAAATGACAGAGAAATCGGTGGACATACATAAAAAAAAACATGCATACAGTCGAACATAGCCTCTTCCTTTTTCGAAGCGGTTAAAAACTAGTTCTGCAAGCGGTTTAGCACGCGTGCAATTAGTGCTTCCCTCAGTATAAATGATGTGCTGTGTGCTATTCCAGACTATAATCTATCTCGGTGCCAAATTTCCTCCAGATCCGAGCAGCCGTTCTGGCGTGATTGAGTAAAAAACAACCATCCGTCCAAACTTTCGCTTTTATGATATTAATAATAAGTAGGATGTGCTTTGATGTTAAAATTCAATAATCCTAACAATTCCATTGACATGCGGAAAACTAGGTTCCCTATTTCCGGCTCTAAGTTTAGGCAACACCAGATCGATTACCTTGGGGCTTTTGTTATTTGGCCAAGATAGAGTTGCTTCTACAGTCCTTGATCGTGATTGGGACAACTAATTTTCCTATTATTAAGACCCCTTCATAGGTAAAGTCTTCATCCCAGTTTAAACACTAGGAAGAGGTGACGGGCGGGCGTTTTTGGGGGACTGTCTTTATTAACTTTGACGTTCAAAATGTCTTGGCTGGTGTTTTTCGATTTTTTAACACCCTATATACAGGGTGTAACAGAAAGGTGTGGTCATATTTTAAGAACCAGTTCTGCTCATGCAACTGAACAACTTTATCTAAGAAAAATGAAAAAATTCTCAAAAAAAAAATTGGACTCCATACAAAGTTATCATCAGCTGATTAATACTTGTATGGGAGGTAATTTTTTTTTTTCTAAAATCCTCGGATTTTCTTGAAGAAAGTTGTTCATATCGATGGGTAGATGCAAATCTTAAAATATGACCACACTTTTCCGTTACACCCTGTATAAGTATTGTGAATTTATTTAGCTTATAAAAGTTTTACCATTCTAATTAAAAACTAAAAGTCTTAGAAAAAGCGTTAAAAGATACACTTTACAGTTTCTTCTTTTAATGATATTATAGTTTTAAAAAACAAAAAAAAAACACGTTTTCTTTTTTTTTTTAATTTATTCTTTAGAGTGACGTCATTTTATTTTTCGTATTCTTAGAAAACCCATTTAATACTCGTATCATAGGAATGCATAAAAATAACTAGTCCGCCATGTTGGATTAAGAATGACGTCACCAAACTAAACTAAACATGTATGAAAATTTCATCTCAATTGAAAACCGGAAAGTGGGTCAAATTTAACTTTTTAGATATTTTTATAAAGTTAGTTACAGATGAAACGTATTAATTAATAATAATTAAAATGGTCCAAATACAGCACCGGTCGTCATACTTATCTCTTGCGGATATTGTATCTCTTCTTATCTTATGTAGATTTATAATCTACCTATACTCATGAATACTTTGGTGAGCAGTTGTTTGTCCCGGTCATACATTTGATTACATGACAGCTGGTGTCTAGCCTCTCGACATTTACCGACCACAAGCTTGCCCCCCGGTTCCTATTCTTTACAATACACGATAATATCTCTTAATTTGCTGACAGGATATTAACATTTCACCTTGAATTGGGTTCTGTGAGAGTTAGTGGCTCAGTAATACCAGCCGCATTGGACTATCTACAAGGTAGAGCAACGCTTGCTGAGGTCGGTCCTTGAATGGGCGCCCATCCATGTAATGAACCGAGACTCGCTTCGTGTATTGGTGCGGGAATGTTTGAAAAAGTCACCGCACCCTTGGTACCTAATGCAAAAGGCAGCTGAAGGAACAGGGGTGGGTTTTAGTCAGTAAGAGTCTGACACTCCCTCCCGCACCACCCAGAGCGGGAGAAGTCATCTGGCGATATGCCAAGTTCCAAATAAAAAAAAAGCCGTTGGTTCCGGTATTTGTAGATTTTTAACAGTCGTTACGGGTGGTCAGAGGCCTAATCTGGCATCAATCTTGCCAAGGTTGTCCAGTCACTGGGTTTCTGGAGTTGGAAAAAGGCTTTTTTTGCTGGGATATCACCAAATAGCTTCACCGCTCTGGGTGAAGCGGGAGGTCATGTCAGACTCTTACTGACTAAAACCCACGCGTGTTGCTTCAGTTACCTGTGCGGTCCAGGGCCGCGGTGACTCTTTCAAATACTCCGGGGACCCAACACTCCCTCGACCCAGCACTCCCGCGATCCAACACTCCTGCGATCTAACACTCCTGGCGATCCAACATCCCGCAACCCAACGTCCCGCGACCCAAAACTCCCGCAGCCCAACAGTCCTGCGACCCAACACTCCCGCGATCCAATACTCCCGCAACCCAACACTCCCGCGACCCAACACTTCCACGACCCAACACTCCTGTGACCCAACACTCCCGTATCCCAACACTCCCGCGACCCAACATCCCGCGACCAAAAACTCCCGTGACCCTACACTCCCGCGACCCAACAGTCCCGCGACCCAACACTTCCACGACCCAACACTCCTGTGACCCAACACTCCCGTATCCCAACACTCCCGCGACCCAACATCCCGCGACCAAAAACTCCCGCGCCCCAACAGTCCCGCGACCCAACACTCACGACCCAACACTCCTGTGACTCAACACTCCCGTGTCCCAAAACTCCCGCGACCCAACATCCCGCGACCAAAAACTCCCGCGACCCAACACTCCCGCGACCCAACACTCCCGTGACCCAAAATCCCGCGACACAAAACTCCCGCGACCCAACAGTCCCGCGACCCAACACTTTCACGACCCAACACTCCTGTGACCCAACACTCCCGTGTCCCAAAACTCCCGCGACCCAACATCCCGCGACCAAAAACTCCCACGACCCAACACTCTCGCGACCCAACACTGCCGCGACTCAATACTCCCACGACCCAAGTTGGGAAAAGGATGGCAGATTGATCGAGTATAGACCATTGTAGTCTCATTCTGGTTTCAAAAAACAAAATTAATCTCATCGCAATCCTTCTTAGAATGACCATCTCGACCTTTTGATTCAGCTGATAATTTACAAGATACAGTAAATTTTGCCATTTATTTCGTGTCTCTTTGCACTTGGTTTTTATAATATACTTTTATTACTGTCTGCATGTCGTAAACAGGATTTATTGGCATCTACTAATAATTTTGCTAGGTTTTATTTTTCATGTAAATCTTCGGTTTTTTTGTTTGCATGTTTGGATGCTGTCAATTACTATTCGATTTATTCATTGCTTACATACACAGAGATGTTATGTCGGGTTGTCTATTGGCCTTTCTTTTCTGAAAAACGGCTAACTTCGAAAGGGCCCATTAAAAATGAAAATATCTTTACGTGAAACGTTAACGTGAAATTTGTGAGGACGTATGGATGTTTGTTACTCTTTCACCCAAAAACAACTAAACGGATTCGGATGAAACTTTACAATAATCTAGCTTATACATCAGAATACCATATAGCCTATAATTTATAATGTGGGCAAGTACTAATTCCATGCAGGCTAAGCTACTAGCACAAGCTAGTTAATTCATAAAGCATAATATGAATGGAATGAAACGTACAAGGCAGGGAAGGCTAAAGAAACGGTGGATGGACTGTGTAATAGATGATAATATAGATAAGAAGGGGGTGACTACTGAGATGAAGACTAATGTTACATATAGCAACACTACCGGCCTCGGTAGTCTATGGTAAAGCACTAGTCTATGTCCCGGTCCTTATAATAAGAAGTACTAATAAACCCTTATGATCATCATCAGTCCTTTATCTTCCGTCCACATCCATAACTTGGTGTCAGAAGAAGAAGACAACGTAGTTAGTAAGGTTGAGGAGAATAAAAAGTCCACTTCACGATGACAAGATGGCGTACGTTCCGGCACAGCACCGGCATTATCCGTAGGTTTCGGACCTCGGACCACTGGACCAAAAGCCACAGCATGGCTGTGACATGGAGGAACTAGATCACACAATTAAAAATTTACTTGCGAGCTAACAATCTCGAAAACGAGGGAGACAGCCGCAAGGTGGCCATCTTGCTTCAGTTTATCGGAGCCGAATCCCTAGCAATATTCTTCTCTCTCTCTTATTCTTCTATGGAAGAAGAAGTTATGTTGTGGTGATTTCAAATACATTAGCATAAAGGCAAGAAAATTATGAAGATATCATAATTACGAACCAGTTTTAGGTAAGAGGCCAACGCTTCTTGCAAACATGTTAGAAGCCTGAATGTCCAGCAAACTAATTATTCCGCACTGATGAACTATTGTGGAATAGTTTTATCTGCAATCACACCAGAAATAAAATCAAAAACGTCCAACACTCATATCCAATTAAAAGTAATTATCCTACGAATTACTATGTAAGTCTGTTTATAGCGGGTCTTCGAACTCTCGATCAATAACTTTACGATTCATGTCCAAGTGCGAACGAGTCTGACTCACGCCTGTTTTGACAAACGTTTCCTTGATTCTAGTGATTTTGTTTTCAATCGTCATGTTATATTGTAATGTCTTATTTGGAAGTCGGTGCTCGGTGAATGATTTTAGTGCTCCGGTAGGTCGATTTGAGTTATGGGTTTTGTTGCTATGCGGACTTTGAATATCAGGTATATTTTAGTGAGCTATAGGTTCAAGTTCTTCAATTGATTTATCTTTACTTTACCAGAGTTAACAGTTTGAACGTCATCTTCACTATCACACACCTTTGCAGCTTTCCGTGTAATTTTTTCCTGTGAAAATACCGAATTCGCTATATGTATCGCGATTTTAGTATGTAGTTTATAATATTACCGATATACCTCAATTTCTCATGGATACTTTTTTTTTTACTGGATTTTTATAAGAATGGGATCATCGGCAAGTAATATCTATTTAAATAAAAAACGCGCTAAGTGCGTGTCGGACTTCGTACATTTAGGGTTCCGTACCAAATGTATTTTTAACAATTTTTATGGCTTTGGGTCAACTAGATGCTTATACTGTGAAAATTTGAAGGACTGTAGCTCCAACCGTTTGTCTGTAAAACAACGTTGTCGTGATAGACGACGGACAGACAGACAGACGGACACGTGAGTGACAGCAATAGGGCTCCGTTTGGACTCTTCGGGTAAGGAACCCTAAAAAAGAATTTTTCAAATTCAGTTCACATAATGACGGAGTTCTTAGGTAACGAATATAAAAAAATACAACTGAATTGAAAACCCTCCTTTTATTGGAGTCGGTTAAAAATCGAAGTATCCCCCATCATTTTCTTTGTCGTGATACTCTTGAGCAGTCCCGATCATCATGTAGCGATTTGTATAGGGAAAACAAGCGTGAGCCTATGTTCACACCTATATCCTTAAATTTTTATTTCATCCAAACTCAGATCCTCTAAAACTTACAGCTAAAAATCATTATCACCATCATCAGCCTTTTAGTGTCTCCACTGCTGGGGCACAGGCCTCTTGAAAGGGTGTGGGTCGTAATCCACCACGCGGGCCCAATTCAGGTTGGTGGATGTCATATGTCTTCGAATTTTTGGTTCTAGGACAAGCCGGTTTCCTTACGATGTTTTCCTTCACCGTGTTAATATGTAAGCGACTAGCTGACCCGACAGACGTTGTCCTGTCTTAGCTCACTGTCAAATGCGCGAAGCTTAAATAGCCGTTTAGCTTTCTGAAATTTTCAAATTTTCCGTGCTACTTTCTTAATTTTTTCTTTCATAAGAACCCACTCGGGAAAGGATAGGATAAGAACCTACTCCTGACAATAACAAACACAACAAAAAGAATTAGCGAAATCTGTCCAACCGTTCACGGGTGATGCCGCGACCAAGGGAAATAGGGATTCATTTTTATATATATAGAAAATATCACTTCCAACTTATTTTTTTGCTAAACGCATGACATTTTTGACCGCAGTCCGCACGCCGCGCACACCGCTCACTGCGCACATGCGCGTAATTGCGCCGACACATTAACTTTGTGCCTTTGAAGTTAATTGGATCCAACGCTAAGTCGCCATTTTAATGAACCTGCTATTTATACTCTGCAGCGCTTTCGGACGCCATAACTCTAGGTACACGCTTACGGATTATTTTTAGCTTAGAATACTGAGGGCAGACTTGACGGTGCCATCGTCATTTTAAACTTGTGAGTAAAGAGTAAACTAATGAAAATTTAACTTGAAAAGAATGTCACACATTATGAAAATGGTCACCATATAGTAATGAAGTAAAACACCACCATTTCAGCTACGAGTATATTTTAATGAACCAAAGGACCAGCGATTGCAAGGACCAATAATTTAATCTAAACTAGAATTATAACAAAAACGTTTTTTTTTTGTTTGTCTTTCTAGTAGTTAGGTAATTTCTGAAAGTACTGATCCGGTTTCGATTCAAATTCTTTCACTGATAAAAAGATAAACCTGCTATCATCATCATCATCATTTCAGCCGAAAGACGTCCACTGCTGGACATAGGCCTCCCCAAAGTGTCGCCACAATGACCGGTCATGTGCGTCTCGCGTAAAGCGGATGCCCGCGACCCTCACCAGGTCCTCGGTCCACCTTGTGGAAGGCCTGCCAATGCTGCGTCTTCCGGTACGCAGTCACCACTCCTGAACCATTCGGCCCCATCCAGTACCTTGTCTGCATACAATGTGCCCTGCACATCATCATCATCATCAGCCTTTTAATGCCCCCACTGGTGAGATACAGGCCTCCTCTCTGTGAGAGGGCGTGGGCCGTAATCCACCACGCGGGCCAATGCGGGTTGGTGGATGTCACATGTCTTCGAATTCGATCGACATGCCGGTTTCCTCACGATTTTTTCCTTCACCGTTTTGAGAGCAGTGGTGATGAAATAATTTACACAAAGTTAATCGCCTGCCTGGGTTTGAACTCACGACCTAAAACTTGTAAGTCACGGCTGTTACCACTGGGCCACCACTGCTCTACCCGTGCCCTGCCCACTGGCACTTAAATTTGGCGATTCTTCGGGCTGTGTCGGTAACCTTGGTTCTCCTGCGGATGTCTTAATTCCTGATTCGATCACGTAAGGACACTCCGAAAACCGTGCTTCTATTTGGGATAAAAAAATAGCTTATGATGGCAGGTGTAAGTGCCTTTTGGATCCATGTAACCACAAGTAAACAATAAAATAAAACATGTAATTCTATTTATAGCAACTTCGTTAATCACTTTATCTATTTTACGTGGGTGCAGTCACGGAGCAGACATATGTGCTAATATTATCCCTAATGGGGTGGCTAGAGTGTGGGCAGAGATATCTTAAGAGCAGTGTTTGAAAAAAAGTGCTAATCTGAGTGACAGAAACTATTTTTGCTTCTTATATTTTTTTTCTTCTTTTCCGGGTGTGGCAGTTAGTTTTTGCTCTGCAAGTCTACTGCATAACACGTTGCAGCAATTAGTCCCCTACAGCTCCTATTCTTTAGCTGGTTTATTTATAAATTGGTTTTCAAGTTAAGTTTATTTATTTATTTATAAAAGGCACAGTTATCATATTTTTAAGTTAGCCGTGTTACTGGTGAAAACAGATTTTTTGATCTACCCTTTATCACTGGTCCCCAAGTCACAGGTTATAAACCTAGTTTGGGAGCCAGGAGATAATACTTTATGAACATTATGCTGTATAATATTACTGTACTTGTAATCTTTGTTAACAAATTATTGTAAATAAACATTATTATTATATACAGGGTGTAACGGAAAGTTGTGGTCATATTTCAAGAACTGCTTCTGCCCATCGATATGAACAACTTTCTTCAAGAAAACCCGATAAAATTCTAAAAAATTTTTTTTACCTCCCATACAAATATTGATCAGCTGATGATAACTTTGCGTGGAAAGTTGAATTTTTTTTTTGGAAATTTTCTATTTTTCTTCGAGAAAGTTGTTCATTTCCATGGGCAGAACCGACTCTTAAAATATGACCACACCTTTCCGTTACACCCTGTACAGTTACAGAATACAGACCAAGTTGTGATTAGGATTACTTTTACATGATAACATTTTTAAATCTGTTCTCCAATTACTACTGTACACAGCATTCAGGATATATTATACAGCTTCAAAGATGTAAGTGAAGATTACATAAAATAAAAATAAAAGAAGTTACAAAGAATATAGTTAAGACAGCATAATATTATTACAATATGAATTCAATTTTTGCAAGGAATCTATGAATCTGCCTTGACTATCCACAAATATATCAACATGAGTGTAAATATCATTATACTGTTGTATTAATGTCTGCATAAGAGGAAGTCTGAAAGTGGCGCCGCTGACTGAAAAGTTGTGTGGAAATCGGTTGTCGTGGTATGGGCATGTGATGCGGAGGAATGAAGAAAATGTCGTGAGGAAAGTCTTGTGTATGGATGTGGATGGCTATAAGAGTAGGGGAAGGCCAAAGAAACGATGGTTGGACTGTGTGAAAGAGGATATGGGTAAAAAAGGGGTGACTACAGAGATGACGACTAATAGAGGAGTATGGAAGAAAAAGACATGTTGCGCCGACCCCAAATAATTTGGGATAAGGGCAGGAGAATGATGATGATTAATGTCTGCATAACTTTTTGGTTTTTAAAAAAATTGATATTTTATGTAAATGGGCCTAATACTCAGGACTTTAAAGGTTTATTTAGTTTTTGCTTTTTAGTTCTTTTTCGTCGGTTAAATTTTTTGTTAAAAAGTTTTTTTTTTTCACAATGTTTATTATACTAAGACCAGTCATGTATACCCATTGTCATAACCCAAAAATGTAACGTTTCGTGTAGATATGTCCATTGAAATTAATAAAAAATAAGCGCGCGTGTTGCTTTGTTTGTTTTTTTTTATGCACCTGCCATATTATCTCTCCACCACCCTTGGTTGACTGGTAGAGAATGCCTAAGGCATTAAGTCCGCCTTTGTACTTTAGTTGCATGAAGTGTAAATAAATAAATAACTAAATAAATTGTTTTTACGTTTACACGCTAATTTCCGCCATCGTATTAAATAACGGTCTTTTTTATAATGTACTACTCGTACTATGGAGAATTTGTTTTTAGAATTCACTAATCAGTGTTTAAACTAATGACATGGTTTTTTTTTTTTTACTTTTGTCTTTTATGTCAATAGGTTCAGTGTTGTCGCTTAATCGAGAGTTTAAAAAAAAACACGCTATGACATGCTATGTGATTGTAATCAATCAAATTTTGTCCTAAAAGAAAATGGAATCCTTTTTTCATATTCGACTATCACATGAATATCCTGACATTTTATCCAAAGTCCCACTTCGTAATAAAAAATAAAAAAAAAACAAAAACAAATTAACCCAGTTTTCCACGATAACATCCGAAACCTGTCTTCAGTTAACTATACAATAGTATACGTGTGTCGGCTTGTGCGTAGCCTGCGCCTGCGCCGATCCCAGGATCCCGCTACGCAACGGGATCCTGCGTGAACCAGTTCCCGTTTTTTGTCCGTGGAAAGCTTTTCTTTGAACGGTAGTGGCTTGATAATGGCAAGGTGCGTGCCGGTGCGTGTGTATAGTCTGTCGAGGGTTTTATTTTTATGCTAATGTTCTATTTTTGAATTGCGTTTTGATTGTATTTTTTTTTTTTGTGGAGTACTTATTGTTATGTTGTTGTTTTTTTTTTTGATGTTACACAATAGGGTTGTACAAAGTGTTAAAGTGACAGGCCACCCAAGGTTTTTAACTGAAAGAATAAGACCTGGAGGAGAGGTTTGTCAATGATATGTTGTATGCAAAATGGTATTTTAGAAAAGCTTTAGTAGGTATTGAAGCTATAATTAAGTCTCGGAGGTTTTCAATCTAATCTTTCATTACTAAAACATAACATCACGCTGTAAGCCCGGAAGGGTTAGGTAGAGGTGCAGGTGACCTATAGTACACCCAAATCTTTGCAGTTATGTTAGTCACATGTACCTGGGGACGAGGTTGTTGCCATCGCTCTGGCACCTGACTTCGGGTTACAATCGTTATTATTATATATTTTTTTTGATTACCTTATTGTTGTAAATGTGAGGACTATGTGGGTTATTATTATTTTTCTCCTCCTTTTTACAGTAATTTTTAACGTTGTCTGACACTTTGAGTACGTTTGTGGCCTACCCAAATGTTCTTTCTTTGGTATTGTTCGTCAAGTCATTGAACTCCTTAGTAGTTCTAAGTTGAGCTATTCGAGTATTGACAAATGCTTGCACTGACTGGACAGGTCCACTCTAATATGTGTGGTTCTTTCTTCAAAAGACAATTAAAGACACTAAGATGCATGGTCCTCATATAGCATAATGTGAATGCGAGAACTATGTAGATCGTTATATTCACGTAGATTTTATGAGTCTGGCAGTTTGAGTACTTTTGCGGCCTACCCAAATGTCCTTACTTTGGTATTGTTCATCGGTTCGTTGAGCTCCTCAAAGTTCTGAGTTGAGCTTCACGATACCTGACAAATGCTTGCACTGTCTAGACAGGTCAAAGTAATCAGCTAGGAAACACCGGCCTCATCTAAAAAATAAAATCATTTACTATTTAATCAGCATTTCATAGACTGATATTTTTAAATGATCTTATTTCCCTCTGTTTTGTATTAGTTCAAATCAACAAACAACCAATCAGCATCTAACAGTTTCTCTATTAGTCATAAAATATCTCCATTATTTCCCATAGACAGTCCATAAAACAATAATAAACTCAAACAAGTTATTTTTAACATTATGACCGTTACTGTCGAACGCAGTGGTCTATGGTCTAAGTCTAGACCACAGATACCATAAATTTCTTCGCCGCCATATATTTTATAAAACAATAATATAATAAATGAATGCTCCATTCAAAATCAAGCCAAGTTGTTTATGTTAAATTATTGTATTTTGTTCATATTGTAATTTTTGCCTATATTCAGTAGGCAGGTGCGTTTGACGCGTAGGATGTCGAAACTAATATTATAAAAACAAGTTAAATTGTTTGTTTGTTTATATGTTTGTAAAAGGTAATCTTTAGAGGACCGGTGACCTGGTGGGGGTGGCGGGATTGTTCAAAAGAGTTACCACGGCCTTGGGAACAAGGGTAACTGAAGGAACACCCCACCCATGTTCCTTTTAGACAGTAAGAGTCTGATACTCTCTCCCGTTCCACCCAGAGCGGGCGAAATCATCTGATACTTTTCCAAACTCAAAAGAAGTAGAAATCGTTGGCGGGAATCCGATGGATGCGAGACGCACAGGCCAGCCTCCCTAGCTATATAACTTTTCTATTATCGTTTACGCGAACGCTTAGTACAAAATGTATGGCAATTGACATTACCTGCGGAGAGAAGTACGTGTCACGTGACTTATCGCAGGTAATGTCATTGCCATACATTTTGTACTAAGCGTTAGCGTAAACGATGATAGAAAAGTAATATGGCTAAGGGGGCAGGTTGTTGTAGCGAGACTTGGTGAGGTCTATGTCCAGCAGTGGACGCCTTTCGGCTGAAATAATGGTGATGATGAATCTTTGGAAGCTCAGCTGATCCATTCTGTACAAATTTCTCCATGAGGACATTGGTAAACTGAACTGTCAATCTATATTACAGAATAGCACTATTGGTTATCTGTGGAATGACATCACTTCAAGATCACTTGGCCTTAGTTCTCATGGTGAGATTTGTTCAGAATAGCATTGCTTATTTGATTACGAAAACTTTTTCACTCGTCACAGTTTGTCGCTTAAATTCTAACACCGTTTAAGTTATATTTTGACAAAATGCGTGGCATTCGATTGGAAATCGAACGAAGTTTGAAAAATTAAACACGAGGATGTGAATCAATGGTGACGCGCATTAAATGTCAAAGACAATGCGCTATGTCAGTGTTGTAAGTACAAAAAAGCTAAAGCAAAACCGCGTAACTTAGTGTTAATGCCATAGCAACAGTGTGTAACTAAGTTTTTTCAAAAACCTGAGTTACGTGCTTCTAAACAGTTTATTTACACTCCTGAAAAATACACAATTTTGATTAATGTGTTGTTAGAACTTAGCGATGATAGGCAATTTTTTATCTTGGAAAAATGCACTTCGGGCGGGTCAGGCTTCAGGAGCAAAGCCACGAGAAAAAGCTTGTTTCTAATAAAAGTAAACAAGATTTAACTCAAGATGTGTGAGTTTCGCCTTATATGAATAATTCAAGAGAGCTATTGAAACCAATTGATGAGTGTTGACCAGTTGGTTGTTGGCCGTCTGTGTGCGACCAACAGCCAACGTGTGTGTGACCAATGTCTGGGCTGTTGAGACGTAAAACTCGTAAAAGTGGAGCATTTGATGAGCTGTTTAGTAATATTGTTTTGCAAGACAACTATCACTGTGAATGTCAATTGCGTAAAAGGTCTTGGAAATTAATAATTTATTTTGATGTCATTAAAGTGTTTGTGATTTATGAAATTGTTGTGATACTTACATACAGTAAGTATGTATTTGCATCTGTGATTTCAATATCTGAGAGATGAGATTTACTTTACATTTGCAATTTTGATTCCTAGTGGTTCCTCAAGATCCCGCATTATGTTCACATTCCCCTTAAGACTCCAAGAGTTCTACCACACCACATCTCAGTGATCGACAAAGGTCGATTGATGTGGCAGCTTTATCTATGATTTGGTGTAGTAGAAACTGCCGATCGACATCGACTAGTCCATATATATGTAATAATAGTAATTAAGCCTTTTTATTTTTTTAATAAAATTTAATTTACAAAACGACCCCAAGATAGTTGGGAAAAGGCTAGGCAGATGATGATTATGATTAAAGATAATGCAATTTACGTATTAATTAATATGATAAAAAAAACAATAGGTTTTTTAAAAACAATTTAGACTAGTCCATAACCATCGATCTATTGGTAGGGTAGGTAATACCCTAAAGAAGGATGGGTAGGTAAACACCAAGAGCCGTACAATAATAATAAAGCTTTAAATTATTCCACTATCACAAAAGAGCCTAAACACGTCAAAAACAATTTAAGTATGTGTGTGTGCCCATATTGCCCAACGTTGGTCCCATCCATACGTCACGGAGATGTTCAAATTAAATAAATTATCGAAGCACAATAGAAAGTCGCACACCGAACAGGAAACATATTATATATTATAATATAAATAGTTCTATCACTGGCCGTAGTTTCGTACTGTTTTTTATTCAAATCAAGTAAATATGGGGCTAGGGAAACAGCGATATATATTTAAATAAGCGTAGCCGACAATGAAAAGGAAAACGCTAGGGATGTTTGGGAAAATTCAGCCCTGTATTTTAAGAATTCTCAAAATATTTATAGATACGCTGTTTTAGGTTCGGAATTCGTCTCTGATTTCTAAAAGAAATTCCAGCGTGATCATTTTTTGAGAAGCATCTGTACGATATTTTATATCTGAATCTTAGAGTACCCCAATACCCTCAAACAGTTCCCCTAGTTTCTTTCAGTCACAGCGGTATCTTTTGCTGGGTCAATACTTCAACGAACTCTTCACTTGCACAAAAACTGGCTCCATATGGATGAAAGTGACCAGCATTTTTCAGTAAAAAAATTTTCATCTACAAGCTAAAGTCACCTTATAACATAACTAGCAACCCGTCCAGGCTCCACACAGGTACAAATTATATATACAAACCTTGCTCGTTCTTCGCTCTTTAGGGGAAGTTAGCGGAGAACCAGACAGACGAGCGACTTCGATTTATACTTTGACGTAGTGATAGTGATTATCGCTGTTCTGCTGGCCCCACTGTAAACCTATCGCGACGATCACACTTATTGGTTTCACCGTTACATGGAATTGTAATTTATGAATTTTGGAAATCAATACCTATAATGGCCGTCGTGTAAATTTCTTCTGTGACATTTATTTACTGTATGTAACATTTTTGTATAAGCGGATTAACTCTCTAGTGCGCAAAGTAGTTATGCAAGATATTTTCGTAGCTTACTGTTAGATTTCTTGATTATTTAATCTTAAAGTTCTTCGGGTTTTTTATAGGTTTTCGTAAATGAGCCCAATGCGGATATTAAAATAAATTATCGCGATATTCTCAATGGTTATGTTGTGTTCAATTATGTTCGCACCAGGGTTTCGTAAGCGTAGGTTTAAAGAAATTTGATTGTAGTTAAGAATCTTCTCTACAATTTCATTATTTAACAATACAGTTACTGTATAATCCTAGTATATCCTACTAGTATAATCTTTCGGTACCTATAAACATACTGGAGTCAAAAGGCTGTCCTTGTATTTATCTCATACTAGCACTTCGCCCGCGTTAATTTCAGTAATATTTATAACATATAGCACTCACAAATAATGTAGCTTTCTACTGTTGAAAGAATTTTAAAAATCGGTTTAGATGTTCCGGAGATTTCCCCCTACATACAAACTTAAATACAAATTTTACCTCTTTATATATTATTAGTATACATAGATAAATTACTAATCAAAATAGTGTACCCATTTGCACTATCTCACTTCTCTAAATCGTATCCACCCAATGTCGAGTGTAGGTGTCCTCCGTTTTCGGGGGATTTGCATGTGCTGATATGGTGATCACCAGGGTGGTATTAGTGAGATAAAAATCCCACACTTACTGGTATTTTTAACCCCCGACGCAAAAAAAGGTGTGTTATAAATTTGACCGCTATGTATGTATGTCTGTCTGTCTCTGGCACCGTAGCTCTTAAGCGGGTGACCCGATTTGAATGCGGTTTTTTTTTATTTGAAAGCAGGTTTTCTAGCGATGGTTCATAGACATGTTTTATCAAAATCGGTTCAGCCGTTTCACGGTCATCAGCTCTTTTGTGTTTTCTTTTCTTTTAAGCGGTTTTTTTTTAATTTTAAATTTAATTAGTATCTTTTTCACCAAAAGTCCAGGCGTCTTTTGAAGCTTTCCCCCCATAGCACAAAAAAATCTCCTCCATTGCACTATTAGCCTACTGCATAGTCTTTATCCTCAGGCTTTTATTTGAAAACATAAATAACCTATTAAATAAAACCCATCTTACTTATTCAAGATTACACCAGCTTATAACGAACCACTACAAAAACATAAGCTTTGAGCAAAGCTAATTGCGAAACACCATTACTGTAAGTAATTTTTTTTATAGATATCTATATATTTACGGCCGGAGAACGTGGCTAATCTCATGTGAAAGGCATTACACCATCTATTGCCTTGCTATGTCGTTTTATATGCGTGTTATATGGCTGTGTTAAAATTTTTATTGTCTTCGTAGGTGTTATTGGTTACCTCTTGTATAAGTAAGGTTTGTACGCTAAAAGGTTTATAGGTCTTGTTTCAATGGTTTTTAGAGTAGTTTGACTGTGTGGCTGGTTGGTTTTGGACTGTGGTTTGAATCTAGCTGTTAGAGATTAGATGGATTCTGTTTTGGGCTTGTAGCTATCGGTTGCATTGCGTTAACAAGTCATTCTCGTCTCATTTGTTAAGATATACGGATATAATTCGAATGAATCAGCAGGAAATTATTACATATTCTGAATTTATAAAAGGCTTCATGGATCTGTATATCGCCTTAATAAATGATAATATATCTAACTTTTGAGCTCTTACGATTTTAGTTTAGCTGCTTAGAAATGGAATCTATTCCCGAAACAGCTGTCTAGACTCAGATCCTGTTGTTCTCAAAATAACAACAGAATAATTATTTTAGCTGCTTAGAAACGGAATTTATTCCCGACAACAACAGTCTAGACTCAGACCCTGCTGTTCTCAAAATTATAACAGGATACTTTGGCAACTATATTATATAGGTATACCTAATCGTAATACCAATCATCTATATTCTAGATTCGCTAAAAACATATTTTTTCTTTTACCAAAATTATCATACTAACATTTTCAGCACCTGTCTTCGATCCCTATCAAATAAAATGATTTTAAAAACAAACAAGTGTAGCATCTGCTCCTCCCGACACGTGCGAGCGTAGCGAAGGCTGCGCAGGAAGTGGGTCAGCGTGCCCTTGACTCTGCGCGGGCGCATGCTCGAGAAACAAAAAGAGCGCAGACCGGCTGCGCCCGCGTTCCCCTGCGTGGCCTTGGCAATGGGCGTTGTGGAACAATTGCGAATTTTTTGATGGGTTGCCAGATAAGCTGGGTTTTGATTGTTTTTGGATATTTTTAAGAGATTGTCGTATGTTTTGAGTTCTGGCTAACATACAGAATATATAACCAGAAAAGTTATACTTAGATAGAAAGAAATAAGAAGCCTTTACTATCTGATCTTTTCGAGTCACTCTTCCCTGTCCCACATCAATCTTATGACATGAAATCAAAAACTTATACCGTGTATGTATTAAGTCAAACCGCTAAGTCTCAAATAATATTGCCTGTTCATAATTATGTAAGTGTCTGAAAAGATAATATATTTTGGTCGTAGTAGCACTTGGTCTGTTGATTTTTAGACTTTTTACTTACGTTGTCTCATATCCATACTTGGTTTCTGGTAGAATTTTACCAGTTTAGTCCTGGCAACACCGTCTCGCCGGGGGTCACCTTCCGGCGCGTCGCGGGCGCACGCGATAATTGTTATTATTAACGATCAAAGACTCGCCGGCGGCAGGTGAACTGGGCAACTCTTGCTTTTGCCCATCTTTGATTTTTCCGTGTATTGACGGTTGGTACGATGCAGTGAAAGTTCTTGAAAGGAATAAAGGATTAGAGATGTGTAGGATATTTTTATGTAATAATTTTCAGGATTACATACCCTGAAGGATCCGAACGGAGCCCTATTGCTGTCACTTACGTGTCCGTCTGTCCATCTGTCAGTCAGCCCGTCTATCACACAGGTTTTACAGCAAAACCGTTGGAGCTACAGTCTTCAAATTTCCACAGTATAAGCATCTTGTTGACCCAATGCCATACAAATAGTAAAAAATAAATTTGGTACGGAACCCTCAATGGGCGAAGTCCTACATGCACTTGGCCGGTTTTTGTCTTGTTATTCTTAGAAATTAATTGCTTTGTTACTGTAATAAGTACTAAGAAAGAAAGAAAGAAAGAAAAACATTTATTTTGTGCTTCGCACAGAAAAACGCAATTAATTTACAACATACCATCAAAACAATATTAATACATAAAAAACCACATAATCAAAAAATATAAAGAAAAAACATAGGTAAGACCTGTGCGAGGCCAAAAAAGCACCTATCTCGGCATATGCTGCGACATTTATGAAATAAATATCACAGCGCTGGTATTCTGATAGGGCCTGTGAAGCCACGGATACACTCACGGAATACATACATAAAAACTATATAAATAAATAAAATAAAAGTGACAGTGAAACATATAATTTTAATAAAAATATTTGTGAATGTGAATAAATATAAAATAAACCATAGGCATATACTACGAGTAGCTTATGCGAACTTGCCTATATAGGCGCTATGTGGTGTGGGTACAAGAGGTAGGGATTTCTCTGTCTTTATTTTAGGCCTCTTGCTAGGATTCGCTTGCGAGTTAAATGTGTTTCCTTTTGCCAAAAGCCAAAGGTCCAAAGCCTTTGTAAGCTAGTCAGTTTGCCCTGCAAACTAAAAATGACTAAAGGGTCGCTTTACATAATTTTATAAAACATAAAATAAATAGATTTTTTTCCTTGTGGCAGGATAATCATGAAAACTGATTTGAACTTTGTGAGGTAGGTACCTACTACTTTTATTATTTTATGGGAAAACTCAAAACACGTTTGGAAGTATTTACGAATGATAAGATGAGGAAAACTTCAATTTTGATTGGAACAGTGAAGGTTAGTTTTGAGATTTTCCTGTAACTGAGCAAGATCTTGTTATAAACTAGTAATGATCAGGATAATATTTTAAGTGGTTTACGTCAGACACTGTTATAATTTGTTCTGCAGTTACCTACCTACTAACATGATTACAATTGTATTTTTAAAGTATTTAAAACTTAGCAGCCACGCTTATTTTTTTTTTTTTTTTTTGGGGTGCGGGAAATCATCCAATGACTTCTCCCGCTCTAGGGTGGAGTGGAAGGGCGTGTGAGACTCTTACTGACTAAAACCCACCCCTGTTCCTCCCTGCCTTGAATGCCCAGGGGCGACGCTTAGAGAGGCTTAAACGTCAACCTTGTGTTTAATCTCACTAAGTAGGTAGGTATAGATATTCTATTTCACTAAGGTGGGTTGGTCTTGGATGTGTGTAGATTCGACTCTTTATGTTTTATGTATGTCCACCGATTTCTCTGTCAGTTGTGGACCGATTTTCAAAATTCTATATACATTTTATCGATATTGATTCAGTGCTTTTTGAAAAAATCAACAAAACAAAAAATATTATTATTATACATTGATGAGGTTTTGGTTCATACAATTACGAGTACTTATGTTTAAGTTCGATGTTCCATGTTATTGGGGTTATCAATTCGGGCGTGAACTTAATATTTAGTTTTAGTTCTGGGGTATAACAACTAAAAAGAGAAAAATAAAAAACCTTTTTACAAAAAATACAACCGACTTCCAAAAAAGAAAATACACTACAAATTGAAAAATAACTTTTATTTCGGAAGCCGTTGTCAAATAACGAAGAAATACAATACAAACACCGACTTCCGAAATTAAGGTTATTTTTCAATTTGTTGTGTATTTTCTTTTCTGGAAGTCGGTTGTATTTTTTATAAAAAGGAGCCGAGCTTATGACAGAAAAATAAGTGTACACACACATCTAAGACCAAACCGCTTTAGTGAGAATGGCCTTTAGTTACTGCGTTCAAAAAGTTAGGTATGTACTTAAACAAATCAAAACAAACACCAAAAAATAATCCGCAAAAGATGTGTTCAGCAAAAAAATAAACAAAACACAATCAGTAACTTATCTGTCCCTAAACGGAACCACATTCCCACACACACTTAGCCATAACCAGTAATAAAAATCATACATGTAAGTACTGGCAACACATAACCCATACGGTGACGTCATCCCTTCAAAAATATCCATTTGCGCGCGCATTTGATACTTCAAAGCATTTTGAAAAAGGAACACGAATGCTTTTAATAAGTTAATCTCGAAGCTCTAATGAAACGTCACGCTGCGACAAAGATGAAGTTCTGTACTTGCATTACAAACTGAACACGCACTTCATAGACACCTTAACTCTATCAAAATAAAGGTGCATATTGGGTAGTGTCGCGTCTGTGTAATTTGGTATAAGTGTGAAGGAAATAAACAATACGAGTGGAAAGATGGCGCGATAAGAGGTACCTGAGTGGTCGTAGGGTTGTGCCCGCGTTTCTCAGTGGAAAATGGTGCCGTAATGGATTTCTGTAACTTCTCGGGTTATGGATGATTCGTTTGGGGTTGTATGATTGTGATCAGCAAACCGTTTCGATCCCAAACTGATTTTATATTTCGGTTGGTGATAGTTTGCGTTTTGTGTCACGTCGATCAGTCTTTTGAGATTTTATTGTAATGATCATGGATGTCATATTTTTATTTTGGCGGTTGAATAATAAGTATTTATATAAAGATTTAGTACTAATATTGGAACCTCCATGTATTTTGCAACGGGATTCTTATTCCTCATGCCTCTGCATGTGAGTTTTCTTTTCTTTTATTAGTTTTGCTTCTTATTAAATACTGGCCAAGTGCGTGTCGGATTTCGCATATTAAGGGTTTCGTACCAAATATTGGTATTTGTTAGTAAAGTATATGTAATAATAAACATTATCAACTTTCAAGTTATAGATCAATGGGAAGTTAAAAAATTCTTCGTAGCAAAATTTTGTGACAGACGACGGACGGACAGACAGATAGACGGACACGTGAGTGACAACAATAGGGCTTCGATGGACCCTTCGGGTACGGAACCCTAAAAATTACGTGGTCCAATACTGTACGCGTCACCTGAGAAACCACCTGCTCTCAATCCGGCTTGAAGGACCAGATGTTAGATTGTAGTTCTTAACAGTCCAGAAAGTCAAATTTATCAATACACATGAATCATTTATTTTCTCGTCACAAAATTACAGTCCCTTTATAAATAACTAGCTAGCATTCAAATTTCCCTCAAAAAAAATTATAGCTGATGTGCTATTCCAGACTATAATCTATCTCTGAGCTAAATTTCATTCAGATATGTTGAATAATAAACAACCATTCATCAAAATTTTCGCATTTAAAATATTATAAAAACTTTTTTACAAAAAAAACAACCGACTTCCAAAAAAAAAATACACTAAAAATTAAAAAATAGCTTTAATTTCGGAAGTCGGTGTAAAAATAACGAAGAAGTAAAATACAAACACCGACTTCCGAAATTTTAGTTATTTTTTAATTTATAAAATAATTTTTTTTTGGAAGTCGGTTTTAATTTTTCACTTTTTAGTTGTTATACCCCAGAACTAAAAACCTCAATAACATGGAACGTGGAATTTAAACATTTGGAGAATACCAAAACGTCGTCGAGGTATACGTATTTTTCGTTTTTCTTCAGTTTCTCAAAAAGCGCTGAAGCAATTTCGATAAAATTTATATGGGACCACCTCGGGAGTATATTCTTTCGGATAAAAAAATAATTTTGAAAATCGATCCACAACTGACGGAGAAAGCGGCGGACATACATAAAAAAAAAAAAAAACATACATACAGTCGAACATAGAACCTCCTCCTTTTTCGAAGTCGGTTAAAAAGTAGGGTTTATGGGACTCGACTTAAACTAAGTTTTTTTTAAACCTGTCAGTCAATGTTACCTCTTTAAAGATAAAATAGCGAAAAGACCAAATTCCAATTTCAATATTTTTAGTTTGATTTTCCCCAGCCCTAAACATCCGCGAATTGGAAGTGTGTTGAGCGCAGCCAAAATGATATTATATTAAGATTCCGTGCATGCGCCGGCGTCACCCGACGCCAAAGTCTCCTGCATTATGGTTTGTTTGAAAGTTTACTCTTCTGCAATCATTTGGATTTAGATCCAAGATTAGATGCGACAATATGTTTGGAAATACACAGTGTCTCGGAATGTTGGTCTGTGGATGGTATTGTGTTATTTTACTGCGTAGACACCTAAATGGAATTGAACTGCATAGTGATAGACCAATATTATCTATGACTAGCTTCTGCTAGAGACTTCGCCCGCGTTGAATTTGTACTTACTTCCGCCATTATAAACTTTCAACCCCTTTTTCAGCCCCTTTTTTTTGTGGGGTCGGAAATCATTCAATGACTTCTTCCGGTCTGGATGGAGCGGGAGGGCGTGTCACTTTTTCTGACTAAAACTCACCCCTGTTCCTTCCTTGCCTGAGTGCCCAGGGGCGCGGTAACTCTGTTACGAATTTATCTGCGACCCCTTGGCATACATGCATCAGTCATGACGGGCCCCGTCAGTGGTTGCTGGCATCTCACGCGCCGTTGACTCTCGGGTGCTGATCGTACGGCGAGCTATCCATTACTCGCCGTCCGCAGGCCCGCGTCTATGGTGGCCCTTTCTTAGTAGATACCTATATATACCTATACTCTTCATAAAGAAGACACCCTCCAAATTGCATGTCTCTAGGACCAGTGGTTTAGGCTGTGCGTTGATATATCAGTCAGCCAGTCAGAACTTTGAATTTTATATAAACAGATATTTATAGACTAATTAGGTACTTACTATTACTATTTTCATAGATCTCTTGTTGTAGAGGGCGTTGCTCACTTTACACTAGTAGTTCTCTTTATCATACTACTTCTTACTTATATTATACGTAAATGCGAAAGTTTGGATGTATGTTTGTTACTCAATCATGCCAGAACGCCTTAACGGATCTGGATAAAATTTGGCACAGACAAAGATTATAGTCTGAAATAGCACATAGGGTACTTTTTATCCCGGGAGTATGATCCCTTGGGATAATTTTTGACTACCACGCGGGTGAAGCTGCTGGCAGAAGCTTGTAAGTAATAAAACTGTTAAATGGGACGTAACTTTCGCTTCAGGCAGGTACTGGTGAAAAGTATTGTATTTTTGTGGATAATACCTTTAACAAACTGACCATTAAGAACTAGCACTTTAGTGTGAATTTACCAATGGAATTTACGCAATCCTTAGTAAACACAATTCTGTGTTCGTAACATATCGCCAAAACATTTGATATCGAAGGACCACTATTTTTTGTACCAACATACCTAATAAAACCACATAACACTTCCAACCTTAGTCAACTTGTACCCCACCTAACTAAACATCTCGGCTATGGACCGAGATTCTCACGTTTACCTCACCCTTCATAAATTATCGTATGCCGCGATAAGTTAACAATACGACAATGCGTTGCGAAGTGGAATCCACCTGACGGTTCCATCCCCCCGCCCCACTCGCTGGGTTACACCCCCGGCCACCCCCGAGACGGGACACAAAAAAATAATATCATATCTTGTTACTGGATCTACCTTTTGTTGGGGTTTAGATGAGTATGGTGAGTTGGATGCGGTAGAATTATGTGAGAAATTAGTAGGTATTTTTTTTAAAAGAACATTGCCAACTCTAGGATTATTTCCTGTATCGTGAATGCTGCCCCGGACAACTATTTGTAGGCTATACAGATATTTGTTCCCTGAGAGAATTGAACCGCCAACCGTGTTGTGTGAGCTTGTAACTTTTCGCAGTCCGTTTAGTAATGTACCTATGTTTGGTGATTCATTAGAATCATCTCAATGGTCTTCAAAGCGCAATCCGTACCTCGAGTCACTTACCTATTTTTTTTGAGTTCCATTCTTAAAATAAATCTCTGTTTCATAAAATTTACTGAAGTTACTTATTATGTGGTTCCCGTCTCTCACGTCCTTATCCTGCAGTTATTCAAAACTTCAAAAAAATCTTAATCAAAGTTTAGCTATTTTCTGGTAGACGCAAAAATTTTTCGACGAAACCTTTCCTAAAAATGCCACATCCACATTTACCACTTCTTTGGTCCACACAACAATAATATACCTGTATGCACTTTCGTTTTTATAAAACCCTCTGTATCCACTTTAAATTGGACATCACGGACCTTTTTTTTCAGCTCATATTCCATGTATCTCTAAAGTCATGATTCGATGCATTGTCCTGGGCGTAAATACGGTAAAAAAAACTTATGGATGATACTCTTATAGTGATGTGAAAAAACGGTTGAAATTAAAAATGGAATCGGTTTTGATTTGTGACGTGAAGTTGGATTGTTTTTTTTTAAGCGACTGTTTTGCGTGGATTTTTTGAATTTCGAAGTGAGAGATGTGTGATTGTTTTTAATCTGCTAGGATGCTAAATATTTTTCTTTTGCAATATCGATTTGAAATATTGAATAATAAGTTTAAGTTTTCATCTTAAAATTGAAGTGAAAACACTGGTTTCTGAGTAAAGTATTTGAAGTTATACTTGTCTTGTCAAACTTCTCTTAACTTTTGCCTGAAAACCTGTCACACTTTGTCATTTTTGTTAAGTTTGACACGATCTTAACTCCAAATTCAAAATTCAAAAACCGGCCATTAGTATTTTAGTATTGTTTTCGAGATTTTGAAGACCATAGTATGACTGACACAATTACAAATCATAACATAACAGCATAATCAGCCTATAATGTCGCCACTGCTGGGTCACAGGTCTCCTCTCTGTGAGAGAATGTGGGCCGTAATCCACCACGCGGGCCCAACGCCGGTTGGTGGATGTCACAAGTCTTCGAAGTTTTGGTTCTAGGACATGCCTGTTCCTCACGATGATTTCCTTCACCGTTTTGAGAGCAGTGGAGATGAATAATTTACACAAAGTAAGGCACATGTCCCACCGACAACGATGAGCGAGTAGCGATCATCGCTGAGCGAGTATTATCTTTGATAGCTCTTGTCCCTCAGCGACAAACTTTTGGAGCGAGTCCTCATCGGCAGTATGAACAGTCAACGATCAACTATTAATATATGCATCTCTTTTGTTTACACGGAATATATATTTATTGTAAGTATTCTTGAGCGTTAAAATAGCCGATAGTTAGTCGCTGCCTTAAGCCTGGGTCCGAACCTACGGCCTACAACTTGTACGTCGCGGTCGTTACCACTGGGCCACCACTACTCTCAATCTCTAATCGACTGCGCTTCAATCCTTATGAAAATTAATTGGCTTCAATACAAATGAGCCGACACTGACACATCGGGTAGCCAATTTGATACATCACATTCTTTAAAACTCTGTATAAACCTTTTTACCTTATTAAATCAGTATCACTTATTTTACTTATTTATAAAATGACCCATAACTACCGGGGTTCGTACCTGCATAGCATTCCAATTTAACTTCCGTTGCAAAATACCTCTTAAACATTTCGAACCTTATTGCTCTCTAGTTTTTGCCAGCGGCTTCGCCCCCGTGAAAATAAAAAATCATCCCAAGGGAATATATTCTTGAGTCGCCCTCACGCCCCCAGCAGCAGCCACCGCAGGAGACGCCATGGGCTTAGGACGTTGCGACGATTTCCGGCCACCGTAGACCCGGGCCTGCGGACGGCGACTAGTGGGTAGCTCGCCGTCCGATCAGCACCAGGCCCGAGAATCGACGACGCATAGCCACGCGCGTCTCAAAGAGGTTTCAGCAAAACATGACGGGGCCCGTCATGGCCGATGCCTACCCAGGGGTCGTGGATAAATTCGAAACAGAGTTACCATGCACCTGGGCACTCAGGGCAGGGAAGGAACAGGAGTGGGTTTTAGTCAGTAAGAGTCTGACACGCCCTCCCGCTCCACCCAGAGCGGGAGAAGTCATTGGATGATATCCCACCCCAAAAAAAGTATCCTATGTGCTATTATAATTCTATCTCAATCTGCCTAGCCTTTTCGCAACTAACTTTGGGTCGACTTCCAGTCTAACCGGATGCAGCTGAATACCAGTATTTTACATGGAGCGACCGCCTATCTGACCTCCACAACCCAGTTACTGGGTAATACGATACCCTTTAGTCAGACTGGTTGTCAGACTTTCGGGCTTCTGACGACCAGTAACGACTGTCAAAGGTCCACGATTGACAGCCGGGACCAACGCCTTAACGTGCTTTCCGAGGCACGGAGGAGTCTCGGTATGCAAAGATAGTCACCCATCCATGGACCAACCCCGGCAAGCGTAGCTTAACCTGATGGATCGATCCGTGCGGCTGTTATTACTTTAGCCAAGAGCTCCTCCATAAATCCAAACTTTCGCATTTATAATATAATAGGATTTTTGGTTACCTTTTTAAAACCGTAGTTGCATCATAAATTTTCCTAATCCCTAAATCATAAATTACTTTACAAAACCGCGAAATTACTAAGCAATGCAAAATGCAATATACGTCGCTTAGTCATCCATATTTTTTTCCTTTAAAATTTAAAATGTTTCGACCTCCATCATTGCAAGCTCATCCGTTTTTAACAAGTGACAGCTTAGGTTGTGGGTACTTTAAACTAAAGCATGATTAAGCTTTTTGATCGATCGTTCAAAAGCTCCTGTTGTATTGGTCACTAGCTTTTTGCCGCGGTATCACCGACCCTTCTGGTACGGATCCCTAAAAACGTTAGTCGTAGGACTGTACGTCAGACTGAAAACTTCTTAGCTTCACGCGGTGGCGCGACTTCGCGTTACGGTCACGTGAGTTCAGTGTTTTTTTTCCCAAGTGCCCAACGTGCTTAAAGCGCTATTAGCTGCCAACGACCTTGAGTCGCATCGCTTCGTATGTCCACCCAGTAATAGGACTCGTCCATCAAGGAGCGCTGTCCGAAATTAGACGCATTATTAATTTATTACACATAAAACAAGAAGTATTAAACTAAAACACTGAGACTAAATTATAAATAATTAAATGATCTTTAAAATGGTGAAGGTTTCATAAAAATACGCTTTATAGTTTTTGCGTGATTCTCAATTTTTTATCCGCGTTAGACATAACTTTACAAATTAATTACACAATGGTATAAAAATATAATTTGAAATAGTCTGAGATCAAATTACGACGGCAATAGTTTAGAGTAACATATATTTTTTTCAAAGAAATAAGACTAGTCTTTTATACGTTTCAATTAAAAACCATTAAAAGTCGTATAACTGCGCCTTAACTACGTATTAATCATTGGGTATAGACACACATCTGTATATTTATATCTAAGCGTGATGGTCATGCGAGTTTAGTGCTTTTCCCCATCCCAAACAACGTGCTCAAAGAAATTTTCACATCAAAAAAATCTCTTAGCTTTGTCTATGTATCGGAATTAGTGGTTTACACAACCATCCACAGTAATATGTTTGATCAAGTAAAGTTAAAGACAATGAAAGTCTAGACTTGTCAGAGGCCTTTGACCTTATAGTTCGGTTCGGTGTTACTTCTCAGAATTAATGAGATAAGAAACTTTTTATACCCTCTAAATTGTTGACTCATAAAAGAGAATGGGTATTATAATGTGTACTTATACTACACACATTTTATCATTTTTAAAAGAAATATACAACAACTAGTGACACGTCTCGACTTCGCACGGGAGCAAAATGAATCGAATGACAAGTAGCGCCATCTAGCGTCCTAAAGCTATTGTGAACGTCGAAATTTATTTTTCTTTTCCTCGGGAACAGAACTTTTTTTCTGGATAAAAGTACCCTATGTCCTTTCCTGTACCCCTGATAACGTGTATGCAACATTTCATGATGATCGGTTCGGTGGTTTAGTCGTGAAAAGGTAACAAACAAACTTAATTTCGCATTTATAATATTAGTTAGCCTTAGCGATGTGTGGTGTTACGCGCATGGATAGATAGAATTAGGAATGAGTATATAAGAGGAAGTCTGAAAGTGGCACCGCTTACTGAAAAGTTGTATGGAAATCGGTTGTCGTGGTATGGGCATGTGATGCAGAGGAATGAAGAAAATGTCGTAAGGAAAGTCTTGTGTATGGATGTGGATGGCCATAAGAGTTGGGGAAGGCCAAAAAAACGATGGATGGACTGTGTGAAAGAGGATATGGGTAAAAAGGGGTGACTACGGAGTTGACGATTAATTGAGAAGTATGGGAAGAAAAAGACATGTTTCACCGACCCCAAATAAATTGGGATAAGGGCAGGAGAGTGACGAATATTACTAGCCTTAACTAATAAATCCATTCAAAACACAAAAAACAGGGCCATGTAAACTACAAATCACAATCGAACAGATACTCTCTGAACCGCTATAAAACAATCGATTTCCCAACCATCTACTTACAAACAAGTCTAATTCAATGTGGGAAAAAACGGAAAGTTCCAAACATATTTATAATAAGCACGAACACTCAGTTTATTCTTAAACCGTCTAGTACCGGTTTACGTAAAAAATGTCGTAGAATGTCGCGGTCTGCAATGGGTGTACAGTTAGAAAAAGTACATAAATGTCTTCTATAAAGTGTTGCCATATACGCCTCACCTACGAACGGACGCTATATGTTTATGTATGTGTGCTTAAGTGAATGTTATGTTAATGGGGACAAAATGTTTATCGTAAAGATGGTGATTTTGATAGATTGGTCGCGGACCTGGGACTCTTAAAGTCAAGAATGAATAGGTTACTTGTAGGCAAGTGTGCTCTATCTTTGACCACATCATCGCTTACCATGAGTAGACATATTCGCTAACTCAGTTCACATCAATTTGATAGGCACTTTGCCATACATTGCTGCTTTGATGTATAGGAAAACTGTAGTGCCTATTATATCCATGTCCACCGAGCAATGTACTGCATATAGTGCTTATGAAATTGATGTCAACTGAGTTAGCGAATACACCTGCAGGTGAGCCCATCAATAAAAATAAGTGCAAAATTTATATTGCATTGTATATCAATGATTGCAAAATTCTTTCCATCTGTCGTCTGTTATGAAAATCCTCTGTAATTATCTTCTTCTTCTATACCATCTGTGTATATTTCAGTGCTTTACTGACTATTAATCATATATGGTGGTAAGACTTTCCTCATTGTTTCTTCATCTTTCTTTACTTGCTATCTGTGCAAGAGTACTTGTTAGATCATAATTTCAGTTCCTTTGTGAATTATAACCAGTTTTAGATCTTCAGTTAAGTTAATTTTATATTGATAGATACACGTTTGTCCAGTATCTCATCTGATAGTAAGCAAATATTTGGTCAATGATGAAGCACGCATGCCTAGAAGTTATCAATTCACTCTTCGCTGTCAGGAAACACAGATGCCAAGTTGCCTTAATTGAGTTTTGTCGTAGGTTAGGTTTATCTTCTTATATATTACATAAAAATGAATTGCTAATGTTGTTTCCGAGCGTAAAACTCGAGAACGGCTGGACCGATTTGGATGACATTTAAAAAAAAAGTTGAAATCTCAGGAAAGTTCAGACAAAAAGAAAATAAACAAAAATTGCACGGAAAACCACATTTTATTTATTCAAACTATTCGTTGCAGTCAATATCTTAATATTGACTGCTACGTTAGCTGTCAATCCTAGGAAAAATCTTTTTACAAAACGACGTCTGTCGGGTCAGCTTGTATCTGATGTAAATCTGTGAACCTCCCAATTTTCACGATATTTCCGATACGTCACACAAGGTCGAGATTATCACTCGTTTTTCGTAAAGGACTCGACGAGCGATGACGTCACAGGGTGAGTCACAATTTGATGAAATTGTACACCGGTGTGCGTTGGGGAATACTTTACTCGATCTTTATAATTGTTTTATTTTTTTTATTGTAATTATTTTGAGCTTGATTCATAGTAATCTGGGTATGGGTGGCACAAGTACATACATAATATATGTCAAGCTATTCACAAGCCTAATTGATGAAATTTTAAGGCTGATTGGTTGACCCGGCTGTAAAAACTGTTAATCGAGCTGATCTCTACACAGATTTTTATAGCTCTTGATATTTTATTTTCATCGATCTATCTTTTATCAGTCGGGGTTTTTTTTTTTACCTATACTTTAGTGAGTTATATTTTTGGAATCGTCTCCTTGAGCTCTTTATTTTGATACCCCACATGACCAGGTCACAAAAAATACAACCACACTTACCTAATGGCGGTCGCCATTTTATTTTAAAATTATATTTTTTTTAATTCATAAAGCCTATGTCACTTTGGCAGTCAAGACCAATCAAATAATACATCATTTAGTAACATCCATCAAGCCATTTAGGCTACAGCGCGTGCCAAAGAAATAGACATACATACAAACATACTCTCGAAAACATTACCCTCCTTCTAGGGCAGTCGTGTAAAAAAGAAAAAACTGTATTCAGAATCTTCATCAATATGTAAACCAATATGGTATTAAACTCTAACAATGTCGTGGGTTTGAAACATCGACAGAACAGGCGAACTCGAACGAATCTTGTTCATTTTCTAGCAATGCTCTCTAACATTGAGACAAAATAACATTAAAATGGTCATCGCTCTCATAATAAGTTTTGTGGAGATTTTATTTACATATATGTTAATAGGCGACTGGTTGTTTGTTACTGTATTTATTTATAAAGCAGATGTTAGTACTTATATTCGATATTTTTAATTATAAATCGTTTCTGGCTAGTCGGGTTTTCCGCCATTTTGTTGTGAGATCTTGCTATTGTCTTTCATTGTCTTGTTATACTTTTTTGCTCTTGTATTGTTTCTTGTACGTTTTCTGATATATCATAATATTTTGATTACATGCCATGTGTCAAAAACATAGCATTCTGAAGGCGGAAAGCTTCACACTTTTCGAAGCTCAGAATATTAAACTTACAGTTTTCTTACAGACGCATATACTCGTAGTACTGACTAGCTAGACTAATATTATCTTGCTTGTCTTATTTTTTTGATGTGTGAGATAGTGGTCAAACGTGATGACCACTATCTCATCTGATGGTAAGCGATGATGTGGTCGACGAGCACGCTTGCGTAGAAGTAACCTATTTCCTCAGTTACTTTGTGTTAAGAGCTTGATGGGCTTGCTTATCTTATAAACTCACTGATGTTTCGATAAAGCTCGTGCAGTCATAATTCAAGAAAAACTTTTCTTTGTCATTAACACCAATAAAAAGTCCCAAAAAATATATCAGCTTCGCATAGCATGCCC
This sequence comes from Polia nebulosa, assembly GCA_951329385.1. Taxonomy (NCBI): domain Eukaryota; kingdom Metazoa; phylum Arthropoda; class Insecta; order Lepidoptera; family Noctuidae; genus Polia; species Polia nebulosa. The sequence continues at coordinate 33,156,734 of OX589592.1, forward strand.
GCCCTACCTAGATCCGACATAATAACAAATATTCAAATAGCACAGCATATGGTCGTATTCGTATTGCCAGCATTATGTATGCGAGCGTTAACACACATCGCACTGAGATGATACTCAGTTGCCCGCTGCCATAAATTACGGATATTCAAATGATTCTGATACGAATTTGGTACCGCAATTAACGCGCGAACTGGTTTCGGTATAGTGATGGAGACATGTTGGTAAGTGCATTTGTGTCGATAGATTTTTGGTCTCTCAAATTATGAATGAATGAATGAATGCGAAAATGTGGGTTTCAGTTGTTGTTAAGTCTAAAAGTACAACTGTAAAGTTATGGGTTTTTTGAATAGGATTGTATAATAAGATTTCGATACTGACTACCCATGTTTTTGCACCTAGTGAGTTCAAATGTTTTATTAGTTTCTTAATGGCATTAAGATGTATAGCGAAGAATTGCATTCTATTTGGAGTATGGTTCTTAATAAAAGCAGTTCCTTTGTGCTTCTGTAACTTTTATGTTTTTCTCTATTAAGTGTTGTGCGAGTTATAAATCAATCAATAAATGAGTAAATCCTAAATCTGGAAAACAATCGATATCATTTACTTAATTTTTTTTAGTTCGAGATCGACACTGACCACATCACTAACGCTACAAAAATGGTTTTATTCGTTCTCTAGCCAATAAGTGTGTAATGAATCTCATGAGTACCTACGGAATGAGATAATAACCAATTCAGCTAAGTGTGGGCACGGCCCGTCTTTTTTTAAATAAAATTTATGTATTTAATACCGGTTTCGTTCGATGTCGCCACAGCGCTATCTTCTCAAATTTCGTTGTACCTACAAAAGTAATTGTCGAGTATTTTTTATAGGATTACATCACTATTTTTATTACAATGAAGATTGCTAAATTCCATTCGTATAAATATGATTTGTTCGCATATAAAATTGTTATACAACTTGAATATTTTAATGTTTATTGATAAAATACGTAGGTTAGAGAAAATCTTGTATGCTTCGCCGTTAGAACATTAATAAAAGTAACTTATTTGAACTTAACGTTCGATATTATAGTTTTTAATGTTGTCGTTTACCTGTTGCTATTAATACTACTAACGTGGGAGGTTACTGAATTCTTGAAAATTTAAAAGCATATTCTTGATTACTGAAGAATATAATCAGTATCACGAATCTGTTTGCCAAGTGTGTTGATTGGCTGAAATTCACATCACCTAACACCTTGCCCAATTTCAGTAGTTTTCCGGATCAAATAGATAGGTAACTTTCTCGGTACCTAGGTGTTTAAACTACAAAGTCAGAAGCATTCGCTTTGTCCCCCAATCTTTCGGTAAATTAAATCTATATCTCTAACTATATTAAACGCCAGCGACCCGCTCCAGCTCCGCACGGATACAAATAATGCACCTAAACCTTCCTCATGAGTTACTCTGTCTATTTGTAAAAACCAGATGAAAATCCGTTCAGCAGTTTTTGAGTTTGTCGCGGATAAACAGACGCGGCGGGGACTTTGGTTTATAATATGTAGTGACAATGATAAATACATCCTCAATGATTCATCAAGAGAGAAACAAGAGAAGAAGGTGAAGAAAAGATAGATGGATTATTTGAGGAATGATATGAAAGATAATCGAATCAGTGTTAGCGTGACGGTAGACAGAACTAACTGAAAGAAGAACACTGACCCAGGTAGCATAGGTCTCAGGGGCGCGGGAGTGTTCAAACGAGTCACCGGGACCCTGTTACGCAAAGGAAAAATTAAGGAACACGAGTGGGTTTTAGTCAGTAAGAGTCTAACATCCTTCCACTCCACCCAGAGTGGGAAAAGACATCAGATGATTTCCCGCACTCAAAACAAAAAGTAGCCTTGGTCATTGAGAGGAAGATGAAGCTGATATCCTCGAAGCAAAAATAAATTATATACTTACATTCTTAGAAACATATTTTGCCAAGAATAAGATACGGCTTGAGGTAAATATGGCATTTGCGTATTAAAGATGTCATGTCTTGTATTTTGGGGAAAACCAGTCTATCTCCGTATTAGGTAAGCATTACTTTATGTATATCATTTTGCATAAGATAATGTATGATGTCATTGAAGACAATAATATCGTTTCGGAATACTGTGAAATAATATGATTTACTTTGGTTCTTTCTAGAATTAAATGAGAGAATGAGAAGCTGAGTTGAATAGGAGAAAGTTTCCCTGTCTTCCTTCTTAATAGATTTTAAGTACCTTGTAAAGAGGCTGAAGCTACTTATCCTGAAATTAAGTTAAGTTACCTTATTCACGAACACTAGGTTCTCGTAGGAAGGCAATGGGAGCAAAGATGCAGAAAAACTAGTGGCTAAATAAAAATCTCATAGTTTTTTCACCGGGCATCTGCAAAAATATATAAGCAAGACATTTCGGTGTCGCCAAATTTTTTTTCTTTTTTATGGTAGTTTTTTTCATTTATTTAGAAGACTTGATGAAAGCATATTTTAAGCCATCTATTACAACCGTAACTCCATCGATAGCAGAGAGATGCTGCTTATTCTATTAGAAACATTAATAACTTACCTGTCCACTGGCAGAGAGTAGGCTATCCTTTGCCACGCACACCCAATTGCATCCAACCAATACCAGTTCCTATATCCTTCTAATAACGGTTCGTAAGCTGGCAGACTACCCACCAGACCGGAAGATGACGCGTCTAGCAAATCAATGAGTCGCTTCTATGGCCGTATCTCATCGGATTTGGCACGTTTGGTTTCATTGATGGTCCTATGAAACCGGTCCTTCGCGTCAGAAGGCTTATGGTTTGATGATTAAGGTCGTGTGTGTAGATTTGTAATTTATAATTTGTGTGGGTGTAGGATTAGGGTTTTTAAATTATTGTAAAATGATTACAATGATTATCTCTTTCGCGTTGTACTTAAGGCGCAGTTATACGACTTTTAACGGTTTTTAATTGAACATCACGTCTAAACGACTAGTCCTATTTCTTTGAAAAAAATATATGTTACTCTAAACAATTTTCGTCGTTATTTGATCTGAGAATATGTGAAATTATATTTTAATGAAATTGTGTAATTAATTTGTAAAGTTTTGTCTAACACGGATATAAAATTGAGAATCACGCAAAAACTATAAAGCGTATTTTTATGAGACCTTCACTATTTTAAAGATCATTTAATTATTTATAATTTAGTCTCAGTGTTTTAGTTTAATACGTGTTGTTTTATGTGTATAATTTATTACACTTTTATAATTTATAATGCGTCTTATTTCGGACAGCGCTCCTTGATGGGCGAGTCCTATTACTGGGTGGACCTACGACGCGTTACGTTAGGTCAACGCAAAACACGCAAGCTAACCACTCAAGGTCGTTGGCAGCTAATAGCACCTTAAATGGTGAGAATCAGGTCGGTCTTCCTTAATTTGGACGTATCATTCTTGCTGGTAACCTAAATGCGCCTTGATATAAACAAACGTAAAATACCTATGTATACATAGAGATGCCTAAACAACATAACCCTGTGTTTGCTCACGCGCAGTTGGTTAATAATCTACGCCCGCTACTTAGCTTTTAATCCAGAGTTTCTGATAATTAATGATTATTCATTATTGTACACATTTAACATACTAGCACTTTGCTCGCGGCTTCGCTGCCGTGACCTATCCCGCGGGAACTATTATTTTTCCCGGGATAAGAAGTAGCCTATGGTACTAGTTGAAAAAATGGTTAAAATCGGTCCAGTAGTTTTTAAGTTCATTCGTTACATACAAAAATACAAGTCTTTCCTTTTTATAATATTAGTGTATATGTAGATGTAGACTAGAGGACGTCACGCGGTTACATCCGCGTAGTTCCCGTTCCCGTTGGGGTACGTGAATAAAATATAGCGTATGTTACTCGCTGATAATTTAGCTATCCATTGCTGAAAGAATTTTTCAAATCGGTCCAGTACTTTTTAAGTTTATTCGTTACATACAACAATACAAATCATTCCTTTTTATAATATTAGTAAAGATAAATCCAAACACAAAGGGACAGTTACACGAAAAAGGCGAGCTTAACCCAGCATTTGGAATTTCTAACAGCAAACCTCGTGGATTTACTTAAGTGCACAAGAAGCTAATGGCTGAAAGAATTTGTGACAGTAATAATTACGAAAAAGCTGCTGTTATTACCTTAACTAATGATTAGAGATCGTCCACAACTACTGTACACAGACCAAGCTATGGCTTATCCATAAAAATGAACCCATCAAAAAAACCACGCCAATATATATACATTCCAGCACTCTTCTTTACACAAATAGTTTGTAAAACTTCGCTTGTAAAGAGCTGGTGGTAGATTTACAACGCCATTACACACCGAATGGACGTTTAAGTGCAATAGGCGATGTTTACTACCCTCGTATTGTTTTAAACGATCATGTTACTAGTGCGATTTGGGTGGTATATGTTGCAGGTACTTGGTCCGTGTTTTTAGACGGTCATATTAGCTGTCGGAGCGATGTCTGTCTGACTGCTAGTTTTCTTACTTGGTGTAGGTGCAGCTTAAGTGCAACGACGATCTTGAGTGCAATTGATTAGAGTTACTTGAGGTTAGAGTGACCAAGGACCGACTTAGAGGCGTGCAATTTGATAGGACTTTACCAAAGAGCTCCAAAATTTATCAAATCAAATCAATAGTTACTCGTATTTATTCAAACTAGGCTGAGCGCCAGCACTTTTTTTCATTAAGAGTTCTACATAAAGATAAGTCTCCCAAAAAGCCTCGTCATCGTAGGCTGTATTGTGAATAAATTCGAAACATAGTTACCGCGTCCCTGGTCACTCAGGGCAGGGAAGGAACAGGGGTAGGTTTTAGTCAGTAAGAGTCTGACACTCCCTCCCGCCATTTTTTTGTGTGGCTGTTGTGCATTCCTCTTTACGTAGGTGAAGCTTTATTCCAGAATCAACTGATCTGGAATGGTGATGTAATTTGCTCACTAAGGACAAATTTAATTACGTCACCATTCCAGATCAGTTGATTTTGGAATCACCTAGTTTTCTACAAACAAAGTTATACATTGCTGACATTTCAGTGTCCCTATATAGCGTTTGGCTTACTAGTCTCCTAATTTAATGGAAATGGAGCAGCTAACTGAAATACATTGCTCCAGATTCTAGGAATACATCTATTTTGCATTGTTGATAGCTAGGTCATTTGAAAACTATTTTAACCTGAAAATTTCAATTTTGTGAACTTAAGTATCTAAGCCAGAGAAAAGGTATGATTTTTTGTTAAGCAATATTACGAAACTTACATTCATCTTTTATTAATGAAAATCAAATATGTGTCTACCATAGACAACATCAGATATATTCAAAAGATTTGATCTTCATCAACAACTTCTTCACGAGTTTTTGGCCGGATTTTTTCGAGTGAAGTTCAGGGGCTGTTTTAATTATTCACAAATTGATTCCTACTTGATATTGTGGTGTAATATTGGTGTAATTATATGTCTCAATTGTCTATGCAACTGGAAATGGTGCTTCTAAGATCGTTGAAACAGGCACGATCTCGGTAAAATGGAGCTGATAATTTTATTGTAGTATTGACTACCTCAGCGAAGCTTGCCGAGAAAGCTGACTTGAAACTTTTGCTGCCAAATACCGCAAAATCGTTAGAATGTGTTACATTCGCATTCTAATGAACAAAGGTGACTGTATTCTGTATCTAAAAACTAAATAATTTCTAAACTTGACATTGACTAAGTGCACAAACCGTTAGAATCAAGAAAAAAAAAAATAGGTTCACAAATATGTAACTAATGTCAGTTTTTCATAGTTTAAACTATTTTAAACAAAATGCATTCAATTTTAAACAACTGCTATGTCATGTGTAAACCAATAACATATTGGACATTATGTCAAAGATCACTTTACATGATAAGAATAGGTTAAGTTATATCTCATTATGATGATTTCGGTATTTTCCGATCATTATTTGGCAATTTCCATATAAAACACTAGAAAGTGTTCTTAAACAGAAGTTATTTGATAATTTATTGTATTATTTGTGTACAGAAGAGGAGAAAGTGAAATATATTGATTTTGTTACATCATCGGAATGCCCATTGGTCGCATCACTGTCAAATATTTTACTGTCTCTTCTAATATAAGCTGTGGTGTGCAGATGACACGGTTCCATAACGGTCCTATTGCTGGGAGCCAGGCTTCCTCTTAGAAGCCTAGCCTAGCCTTAGGGGCCAGCCCCTCTCACTAATGAGAGGGGCTGGCCCATTATTTCGCAGGCTCTGTTCGGGTTGTTTTTAAGTAACACTAGGGGAGTTTCCTAAAAAAATTAGATCATTCAGAATCAGTCAGATAGATTACCAAATAATATTGGACACGTATTTTTTCTTTTCTCACGTCGACAAAACGTCACGCCGTGCAACAATTTTTTACCACGAAGTGACGTAAAAAGCCTCCACTCCTGAACTGTGATGCGTTTTATCTTTGTCATTTTTCATTGGATTGGTATATAAGAGTGAGTGTATATAAGAGGAAGTCTGAAAGTGGCACCGCTGACTGAAAAGTGGTGTGGAAATCGGTTGTCGTGGTATGGGCATGTGATGCGGAGGAATGAAGAAAATGTCGTGAGGAAAGTTTTGTGTATGGATGTGGATGGCTATAAGAGTAGGGGAAGGCCAAAGAAACGATGGTTGGACTGTGTGAAAGAGGATATGAGTAAAAAGGGTGTGACTCCAGAGATGACGACTAATAGAGGAGTATGGAAGAAAAAGACATGTTGCGCCGACCCCAAATAAATTGGGATAAGGGCAGGAGAATGATGAATTTTCATTGGTTTGGTAAAGCAAAAAATACGTTTCTAATACTATTTGACAATCTAACTTACGAAGTAAATTACAATTATTATTTTTGTACCCAAGAAACATTCATATTGTTATGTTTTTCTTTCATATTTTATCTACTCGAATATATATATATATATGTTTATTGACCTTCCATCGGAATGCACTTATTGCAATCTAGTCGGTTAGTCATCCTAATATTAATAAAGTAGTGACGCACATCGCGTTTTTTTTTTCGAATATTAATATTACAAACGTGAATTTAGATAATCCGTGTCGTCTGCACTATGTTTAGTTACTAATAGATGCTTTTTAGTCGCCACACGATCACACATTTCGATGCTTCCCACTGGGCACTGGGCAATCTCTCTTCTTTCAATTTTACTCTTCATTCATGACTTCTGCATGTACCACTGTCCATATACGGCTTCATAGTACCTAGTCTTTTATGATGTGGTGTTTTTAGAACATTACTTTTTACTAGAACTGTTGAGATCAGATTTTTTTTATTTACATTTTTTTGTGATACGCATTTATTATTCGAAATTTTAATTTAAGTGTTCGAATAATAAGTACGTTTTAATCTGTAAAATCGGTTTTAATGGTAGGTTAAAAATAGAATTAATTTATTATTCATTCTTGAATAAGTGTTTTGTCTAATGAATAATTTATTTAATTTTAACGTATTTATGTACTGAATAACAAATGATCCAGTCTAAACAGTGATAGTGGTCCAATAGATGACACAAAGTTATTGTTTTTTTTTATATTATTTTGATTTCATAGGCATTTTAATTTCTTTATGATTTCCTTTTTTGTACAGTAGTCAAATATTACATGTTTTTCCAACTTTGTATGTATATGTTATACCTATATAAATAGTTATTTATAAGTTGGATTTTTATTTGATTTACTTAGTAAACTCCAATCCGTGAGCCTCCCGTCTCAGAAGCCGACTTAGTATAGTCACGATCCACAACGCCTTGGTACTACAAACTAAAGGACAAAACCGTGAGTCTGGTTAACTAAAAACCCTTAGTAAACGTACCAGTAGATAGCCGTAGCCCTTTAAGCGACATCCAATCAGCCATGCCAGGTGTGAGTTCGCTGATCCCAGTAGCCCTGACCGAGTAGTACCTTACCTTAGATCCAGGGTTCTCAGGGTCCGTTGAAGTGTGTGATCTCGGTGCGAGGTATGACCGTGATCGTGCACAGGGTGGTGGCGAGGCGGCTGCGGGGCGCGCTCAGAGGTTCTCAGCATCATCGACGGGTTCGCTCGGCCGAGGTGCGCTCTCCGACCCCGACCTGCCGAGCAGGCTGCAGCCGAATCTTCCTGCGTTTTGGGTTCGTATTTCTGTGTTGGTGATTGTGGACCCCTGCTTGCAGCCTCTGTTTGTGCCTTGTTTTGATATAGCGTTCTGCTTTGGTGCGAAGGTAAGTTCGCCTTTATATTGGGACAGCTTACTCCAAAATCTTCAGTTCTGTAACTGAATAATAGAGCAGGCTTAAAGTGTTAAGGTTCTAACTTTTTCAAGAAAAGCTATAACGATTTATTAAGGATTCTGCACTAAATTGCACTGCGTCGCACATAGGCTTTGATTGGCAAGTTCGATGTTAAAGTTATTGAGTGTTATTTTTGTATTGTTATTAATCGCCTTTACAAGTTTAAAGCACTGCTACAAAATATTTAAATAATTTGGATCTCTAAGAGCGACCTTGTGAATTTCTAAAATTAATATACGGTGGATAATTCCAAGGTGGTGTGTAAAGTTATGAACTTAAAAGTTAAATGAACAACCAGCGCGGCGTTTTGATTGTTATTAAGAATGATACGACCCTATTATTTATTTTTGGTTTCGAATATAAAACAATTTAGAATGGAAGATGAGTTTCATAGGTATGTGATTTTATAGACCACTCGGAGAAAAATTATTTTTTCAGTATTTACGTCAGTTTGTGGATCAAAAAACGCATCAAATTCTTAATTTATTAAAATTATTCTATTATTCAGCTAATTTCGCATAAAGATGACTTTTATTAAAAGTAAAATCATGTTTTGTATCGGCAAACTTAATTAACACACATAAATAACATTATTAAATTAATAATTACAACATTATTTGGGCGATAGTTATCTAATCTTTAGGAATCAAACACAGTCGGTAAAATTCCAGTTAACCTATTAATTAATGTTATTTAATTAAATGTCGTTTTGGGGAATTTTATGACATTTTCATCGAAGAGAAAATTACATTTACGTGTAATTTTGGAATTTTTTGTCAATAATTCTAACTAATCAATATTCTACTTAAATAAATAAAAACCAATTGCCGAATGTATGTAAGTGCATAACTTAAAAACGGCTGCACCTATTTGGCTAATGTTAATTGTGTTCGTGACCAGGACACTTATGAAAAAAAAAATGCACTCGTGCAACAATGTAATCTGGCACTTATGTTCCGATTACGATTAATATTTTATACAGTATCGCAGAGTGTCATCTCGAAAAAATGCATAGTTCGGCTTTTACTGAATACGTTACCGTAAATGTGCGTGCAGAATAACTAGTTAATCTGCAGATTAACTGGCCGAGTCCGTTAAAGTGCAAAAATTTGTTTTAGTTCTGACATTAACTAGTTAATCTGCAGATTACCTAGGTAATCTGCAAACTAACGACTAAGCATACAGTAAAGCTAATGAACAATTTCTTTGATGAATAAAACATTCAAATTCATTGTAATAAGTTATTTATTTTGTTAAAGTTGAATTGAGTAATTATTTTAGCAACCACTACCGTTCGAAGTCCAAGAGCGAGCGAAGCGATCTCTAACTTAGGGCACTTTGACACGGACAGGTTAGGTTCGTGACGAACTGAGCGAGCAAAGTGACCGAACGAAGCCACCGTCATCTCCTTCGGGTTAGGTTCCTTTAATTAAATCTTGCAGACAGAAATGGGAGCCCCGCTAAGGTGGGCTCCTTCTACTTAACTTACTTACAACCGTCAATAGCACATCGCTGGCTGAACATCCAGCATTGTATAGAATGTAGGAAAAGTATACAATAAATAATATTTCAGTGGCGTCTACGCCAAAAAATAATTAAAAAGTTAAGTTAAAAAAGAGATACGTTTATTGTCTTCCGGACGATAACGGTGTAGCATCCGTTAGTATTCAGATAAACTAAATAACTACTTTCATTAAAATTTCGCATTTTAACGGATCGTACCCGGTAATGTGCAGATTACCTAGTTAATGTGCACATTAACGTATTTCGCACTCGAATGTTAACAAATACATCTAATAAAAATGCAGATCTTGAGTAAGTAGGTACATAGTCCTAATTTACGCAGTAAAGGTCAGTTTGCAGTAGTATATTATATTATAAAGCAAGGCTGTAAGTCTCGAAATTGGAAATCTAATTCTACCACGTTGACTTAAAACTCATAATCGTCAGTACAGTTTTAATCAACATAAAACATTGTTTACCTTAACTTAAAACATTTTGCATTCACATAAAATATTAGATCAAGATTATTACGTCCTTAAACTTTGATTATATTGGATACGTCTAACCAAATACTAATATTTTTTTTTTATTATAGACCAAAATTGAACTCTATTTTGATGGTGGTAAGGGTTATTACTTTTTATAAGTGGGATGTCTTCGGTATATTTATTGCACATTGCGTAGATTTCCCAGACGTTATTCTAATATGATTCGTATATCAAATGCCGGTCGGTTTTAATAGAAATCATTGACATTGTTTATGTTGAGTACCGGTACCCTGCGGTGTTCAAACTTGTTGGGATTATGTTAATTGGTTGTTTTTTTTGTTTATGTTAATTGAACATTATGCGTGAAGAAGTTGGCGAGATACAAGAGGTTATGAAACGGTAGTGGTTGCTAAAATAAATAGTTTTTTTTTTCATGAAGAATAGGAAGTAATTTTGAAGGAAATAAAAATGATAAACTAATAAATATATTTTCTGGGTTCCCTTTAGGGGTCAAAACGGAGCCCTATTGCTGTCACTCACGTGTCCGTCTGTCCGTGGTCTGTCACACAGGTTTTACAGCCAAATGGTTGGAGCTACAGTCTTCAAATTTTAAAGCCATACAAATTGTCAAAAATACATTTGGTACGGAACCCTAAATGTGCGAAGTCCGACACGCACTTGGCCGGTTTTTTGTATTTACCTCTATGTTGAAAACCGAATGCAGAGTAGTTTAGTTATGCATCATCACTAGGCGCGGTCCTACTTCATAATGTATTAATCAACTTCACGTCACGGTTACGCTGACGAATCATTAGTTATTTATAAACATGCATTTTTAAAGTACCGTAGCATAGAAAGAGACAGATATACTTTTCACAACAAAACAAGCTTTTCGCAACGCATGAAAATATCAGCTGCTACGGCGGCCGCTACGCTGCTACGAGAGTGCTACGGCGCGTAGCATGTAGATACTTTGAGAACCGGCGTCATTCGCCGCGCTCTCGTGTTTTATGGCGCATTATGTTATAATAATATTTTTTACTTAGCACATTTTTGTTTATACCTGCACTATGAGTGGACGAGAGTGTGTGAGTGAGTTAAGAATGAGTGTGTGTAAAAATGTCGTTTGCTCGCCGTGCGCCGCGGAATCTAATAGCCAACCGAATTTTATGTTCTTTCGCGGTACCAGATTGTGTTACACGGTGGGCCCACAGGTTTTTTTTAACCTCTTTGCTGGAGAATTGACTTTTGTTACGAATGCGGCCAGTTTATGGTGACGCCCAATTAGCGATGGGCTCGCAATCTGTGTACCACGGCTTTTGTTACAAATGATTTATGTCTATGAGCGGCGGAGCGGTCTCGCAATGGCAATTTAGTTTTTGAGGATTAATTATATGTTAAATATTAAATTTCGAGGTTAGAACTGTAAAGCGGCGAGCTTTTGTTAGCTTCTCTGTTAAATCTTTGTTTCTGACATTAAGTAGTCCATTTGCTTGCTTAAACAGAGAATCTTTTATCTGAAACTGAGGTCAAATATAATTTAAGTAGTCTTAAAATTTACGAGTATTCTTTCGGAGTAAACAATCATATTTCTGGGTATTAGTCGTGGCATTGATGTATTTGCGTCAATCATAGCACATGGCACAGTGAATGGCTAATAAACTTGTGTTACTGCTCATAGACACTTACATGCATAAGTGCCCGTAAACTTTCAGTGCTTTAGTGGGCTGTCCTCGTAATTCAGTACAGCAAACAAACTGAATTATTTTCTCTCAGATCTGAATAATATTTTCATATAAATTAGTCATGGAATAAAACAAACAGGTATCCTTTGAACTAACTACCTACTTATAATTATTACTTACTTATTGTTTTATGCCTTTGAGAGCAAAAACAACTTAATTTAGGCAAAGACTAGCTTCTGTCAGCAGCGTCGCCTGCGTGAAATTAGTACTTTTCCAAGATTAACTATAGCCTATATTCTTTTTCAGACTATAATCTATCTCTGTGCCAAATATCATCTAGATCCGTGCAGCTGTACTGGCGTGATTGCGTGATAGACATCCATCCATCCATCTCAACTTTCGCATTTATAATATTAAGTGGGATAGGATAGTAGGATGGGATTACAACCAATTTAACATTGTCAAAAATTCAGGATCTAACCGACAACAACTAAAAAGCATGCCTTAAATTAATGGCACATTTCTATTTTCAAACATAACCACTCATAAACCCATAAAAACATAGCTAAATAAGCCCCATATACTACCAAAACTTTTACTCGAGTAACCCAACCTACACAATTCGCTCACCACAGAAACTTTTCAAAGAAACGATACCAAAACTTTAATAACTTCATAAAATAGAAAACGTATGCGCTCTAGATAAATTACGGAGATAGGGACTGGGGACAGACGGACGTACACGCGTTTATGTATGTCTGTGTAGCGTGAGCTCATTAATAGCTGGACCACACACGATATCGGTATTGTACGATAGTAATGTAACTGTTTATCATTCACAATTAAACTTAGTTAATGGGAACGGATAATGAAGAGGGAATCGTGGTAAGTAAAAAAAGATCGGGTTTTTGGTTGAGATCAAAGAAAGATTGTTAACTCAAATGTTATTTAGTTTACTAGATAAGATTCTTGTTGAAGAATTGAAATAGTTGTGATATGTACTCAAATAATTATGAATAAGCCTCTGACATCTACGAGTACGTTTGCGTGATAACTGTACCTAGTCGATTTCCTAGTAATGTAAAACACAAAAAATCTAGAATATCTAATGGTCAGTAACAATATTATATTGCGAAATCTTGTAAATGTTTCGCTTTGTAGCCCTCGCCCTTTTCAAAACCTTTTGTGGCGACAACACGGTTGGAGCAATGGTTGACTGCGATGCGAGTCGCGGGTTCTATTCTCGCGCGGGTCAAATATTTCTATGGAACTACAGATAGTTGTACCGGGTCTGGGTGTTTTGTGTATGTGAGCTTAAATGTTGGTGAACGCATCCACAATACAGGAGCCATTACTAGTGTGAAGCAAACTTAAAAAAAAAAACTGGCTAACTGCTTATCGGACTTTGTACATTTAGGGCTCCGTACCAAATGAGGGAATTATCAACGAAAAATCAGATTTATCAATATATTGGTATTTTTTAGTAAAATCATCATTCTCCTGCCTTTATCCCAATTTATTTGGGGTCAGCGCAAAATTTATTTTTCTTCCATACTTGTTAGTAAAATATACGTACTAATAAAAATTATCAGTAAATTTCAAGTTTATAAGTCAACGGGAAGTTAAAAAATTTATTCAGAACGAAATTTTGTGACAGACGACAGACAGACAGACAGACAGACACGTGAGTGACAGCAATAGGGCTTTGTTTGGACCCTTCAAGTATGAAACCCTAAAAAATGGAACCAAACTTTGGTATCAAGTTGCAACATTTAATAGATCATTGTTTTCAGTCAGGTTTCAACCAAAACATAGACCAGACTATTTTACAACCTAAAAAAGAACAAAAAGAGACCAATACATATGAGTTTTGAAAATAAACTTTATTTCTTTTCCCTCGAATAGATCTGCAGACATAAAACGACATAAATAGTTTCCAACTTTTTAACACGCCCTAAAAACTTGCCCGCTTTACAATTAATGCGACATTTTCCAAATCATTAACTATTTATTGTTTCACTATTAAGAAACTTTTGCAGGTATCTGTAAGTTAAAACTACCCTCTTTTTACAGTTACAATAAAAGCTTGTAACTTGTAGATATTAATGTCGAATTTATGACTATTTTGTTCGGGAGTATTCTTTTTATGAAAGTTTTTAACGAGTTGGGCAGGTTAATGAGTTGGGACTATTAAATTAGTAGTTAATAGGTACTTTGTAACAGTACGGATCGTTAATGTTGGGTAAGCGTTTATGTGCTGTGGCGATGGGAGAGGTGAGAGCGAGTGTTCGATTTGCTGGTAGCTGGGAATTTTGGTTCAAGATGAGCATCTGTTCTTTCTTAGGATGTACTTTGTTATAGCTTGGAGAAGTACAGATGGTCAATTTGAATAGGCTCTTGTCATAAAAAAATCTACTTAGTCCGTCTGTTAGTACCAAACAATATTGGACACGTCTGGTTTTTTTGGTCACATAAACCAAAAGTGAGCACGATACAGTGCGTTGAAGTTTCGCGTGACGTCATTTGTCGTATCGTGTCGTGTTCAATACACTTTGTTACGTTTGGTGACGTAACAAGCCTCCACTCCTGAACTTTGATGTTTTTTTTCTTTGTAATTTTTTATTGGTTTGGTAAAGCAAAAAATACGTATCCAATATTTTTTGATAATCTAACTTACGGACTGAATAGTTTTTTTTTTTTTAAACGTTGCCCCACTCTAGGAATTACTCCTGTATCGTGGGTGCGTTCACAAACATGTACACTCACTTACACAAGACACCCAGACCCGGAACAACTATCGGTAGGTCATACAAATATTTGTACCGTGCGGGAATCGAACCCGCGACACGCAGCGCAGCAGCCGAACGTTCTACCACTGCGCCAACCGTGTTGTCAAATTTATATAATTATTATATATTTAATTATTATTTTTATACCCAGGAAAAGACCCTATTGACCAAGTAATATGTATAGTATTGACAAAATAGTTGTAACATATTCAGCATATATATATAATTTTCCCACTGCTGGGACGCCGGTGTCCATTGTAGCAAAGGGAATGAGCCGTTATCCACGCGGGGCCAATGCGGGTTAGTGGATGTCACGTGTCTTCGAATTTTTAGTTCTAGGACATGCCGGTTTCCTCACGATGTTTTCCTTCACCGTTTTGAGAGCAGTGGTGATGAAATAAATAAGAAAAAGTAAGGCGCTTGCTTGGATTTGAACTACCTAAAACTCGTAATTTAGGGCTTTTACCACTGGGCCACCATACCACATGTTTGATGTTTGTTGTCGGTTGATGGCAATTGGCACACCTCCACCTCTACCTGATCTCTCTAACGTATGTTAGCGTGGAGATATAGGCAGACACCATTCCAGCAGTCAGACAATAACACAATTTGTCTCATTGGTAATTTCCAACATATCTCCTTAATTACCGCAGCATACATTAATAGTTTTTATAGACACACATTTACTGGTAAACAATTTTTATTCGTCAGCCTATTATCAGATGTTGGTTGCGGCATCCTCTGGTCCCATAAACAGTTCATCCCTGTTTTATAGAAGCATAATAACTGGTATAAAAGTGTACTTTTATATGATTCCGATGAGATTGATGTTTATCTTGGAATAGCTGGGTTTATGGCTTGTGTGAAGTGTATGGCTGGTATTTACGTATTGTTTTATGGTCTATCGGTTCTTGTTTGTTTCGATGTTGCTTAGGTGAGTGGTAGTGTGTTGTAATAGGTGTTAGGAGAACTTTCTTGAAAATTCTCCTTCGTCGCATCGTCTCGAAAAATGATCGTTAACTCTTAGTCGTCTAAGAGTTGACGAGCATTTTTAGGGTTCCGTACCCGAAGGGTCCAAACGCAGCACTATTGCTGTCACTCACGTGTCCGTCGTCTGTCACAAAATTTTGTTCCGAAGAATTTTTTAACTTCCCATTGACCTATGAACTTGAAATTTTGGTGTTTTTTTATAATACTAATACCACGCGTGCGAAGCCGCTGGCAGAAGCTAGTATTATATATGTTTGTCATGCACATGATTAATCATTATTCAGATGATTTCCTAATAAATGATAAATGATAAGATATGAGAATAATCAAGTTTTATACTTTTAACAGTGACGTATTCTTCTGCCTAACAGTTAAAAGTATAAAACTTGAGTACAGTCTAACACTTTCAGAAAAACCGGCCAAGTGCGTGTCGGACTTCGCATATTTAGGGTTCCGTACCAAATGAGGGAATTATCAATGAAAAATCTGATTTATCAACATCAAGTTCATAGGTCAATGGTAAGTTAAAAAATTCTTCGTTACAAAATTTTGTGACAGACGACGCACAGACAGACGGACACGTGAGTGACAGCGATAGGGCTCCGTTTGGACCCTTCGGGTACGAAACCCTAAAAAATAGCCTATGTGTTATTCTGATGTATAAGCAATATTACTGTAAAGTTTCAACAAAACCCGTTCAGTAGTTTTTGCGTGAAAGAGTAACAAACATACATCCTCACAAACTTTCACATTTATAATATTAGTTGGATAGTAAGAAGTAGGATTCGTCTCCAAATTTACAAAGCTAGATCTTTCCTGTAAATTTTTAGACACAGAATATACGTCCCAGTGTCTCATCTTGGAATTGAACTTGTCCTTACCAAGAATTTTGGTACAATTTCCGCATAAAACATTTATCTCTAGCAAATTCATAGATCACTATCCAATACACAAAACATATTAATTCTCCAAATTCAACGTTCTCAGAACTTGTTCCAATAACGGAATCACAATAATTACAAGAATACTAACAGATTGAACATTTGCCTGCTTATTCTAGATCAGTGGTTCCCAACCTGTGGTACGCGGACCACTGGTGGTCCGCAAGAGCTAAAAAAAAATGGTCCGCAAAAGATCTACTTTCAAACTTTTCACCTGAAAATTTAGAGAAATTGAAGTAACATTGAAGCGAACTGATTTTAAGTTTTTTCAGAAGTGTTGTCTTCTATGACACTGTCCTTTATTTTTTTTTGTGGTGTGGGAAATCGATGACTTCTCCCGCTCTAGGGAGGAACGGGAGGGCGTGTCAGACTTACTGACTAAAAGCCACCCCTGTTTCTTCCCTGCCCTGAGTGCCCAGGGGCGAGGTAACTCTGTTTCGAATTTATCCTCAACCCCCTGGGCAGATGACACTGTTCTTTACTTTTGATTTTAAGAAATAGCTGGTGTGCTGCAAGTTTCGAATTTATGATATGTTTTTTTTTAAGATTAAAAATATTAAGTTGTCTTCTGGAGTTCTGGTCCCTGCTAACAACAAACAAACCACAGTGGTCCCCGGTCAATAAAAGGTTGGGAGCCACTGTTCTAGACAGATCTATGGAATTCTACCTAACATAATTTTAATTATTTCGGACAAGACGGCGTGATTTACATTAATTACTTTACTTGTCATTAGAACTCGTTTTGAAGATAATAATACAGGTATGGTGCTCATGTTTAATCTTCATATAAAAATATTTCATTTAAGTATCTTTTGTTTTTTCGTTTTATTATAAGCTCCTTCCAAAACTGCTGTTTTATGATATTTGAAAAGCTCCTTCCGAGGCTGGCTGGAGAATCATATTGGAAAAGCTCCTTCCGAAGTTGCTATTTTTATCATTTAGCAAAAGCTCCTTCTGAAGCTGCTGTAGAATCATATTGGAAAAGCACCTACCAAAGCTGCTGTTTTATGATATTTGAAAAGCTCCTTCTTAAGTTTCCTTGCTATTTTTATCATTATGGTAAAGCTCCGTCCGAGGCTGCTGTAGAATCATATTGGATAAGTTCCTTCCGAAGCTGCTGTTTAATATTATTGGAGAAGCTCCTTCCGAAGTTGCTATTTTTATTATTTCGGAAAAGCTCCTTCCGAAGCTGCGGTTTAATAATATTGGAAAAGCTCTTTTCGAAGCTGCTGTAGAATCGTATTGGCTTCCAAAGCTGCTGTTTTTGGGAAAAAATAACCAACTACATATACCCTTTTGCAGTATTTAAAGCATTGGTTGTTGCTGAAATTACAGTCATGAATCTTCTTTACTTAGGTTATCGACCTCAATCTGCAGATTGAGGTCGATAACCTAAGTAAAGAAGATTCTTTTTCCCAACTATCTTGGTGTCGGCTTCCAGTCTAACCGAATGCAGCTGAATACCAGTATTTTACATGGTGCGATTGCTTGTCTGACCTCCACAACCCAGTTACTGCACTGAAAAAAATAAGTAGTAAAGCATAATGAAAAAGCATTAATCTGAACTGTTAAAGCATTAATCTGAACTGTTAAAGCATTAATCTGAACTGTTAAAGAATTAATCTGCACTGTTCAAGCAGTTCAGATGAATGCTTTTTCATTATGCTTTACTACTTATTTTTTTCAGTGTGGGTAATACGATACCCCTTTGTAAGATTGGTTGTCAGACTTTCGGGCTTCTGACGACTCGTAACGGCTGTCAAAGATACACGATTGACAGCCGATATGACCCGTGCGGCTTTTATTACCTTTGCCACGAGCTCCTCATCGACCTATTGACTGGAACATACGTAAAATTTAAAATTACTTTTAGGATTTATCCTGGCAATCAATGACAGGTTTACAATATAGGTAAACCAAATAAGTATTTATGCAAATAACTTCGTAAGAATTAATATTTAATGCTCCTCAATTAACATTAAGCACTTGACATTATCTTTAAAAAGCATGATACTCATGTCTAATGAATAATTAATATGAAACTAAAGGCCATTATTCTTCACAAAACACGCACATCGCCAAAATACTGCAGATCTCAAATAAGGTTAGGTTCGGACGACACCACCGAGACTTACGACATCAAGCGATTTTGTGAACGGTCAAAGATGATTGAAAAATTAAACGAAGTTGGTTAAATGAAGTGACCCCATATTTAAAATTGATTCATTCACGAAACACGGCGTGTTTGGATCACAGAATTTCATGTATGTAGCAAATTTCAACTGAATCGGACCATTAGACTCGGAGTAAATGGGCTGTGACAGTCAGACAGACTCAGGAGTAAGGGTTCCGTTTTTACATCGGGTGTTTGGAACTCTAAAAATCGCTTCAAACGCTCAACGATCTGAACCTGGTCTAAAATCCGCTTAGCATCATATAGTTTTAAAATAAATATAATAGTAAAAAAAAACGAATAAACACGTTTTTTCGTATTTTCCTCGTCAAACCCTTTCATATCATGGGAATAAATAAAAAATAACTAGTCCGCTATCTTTGGGAATCCGCCATATTGGTTTCAGAATGACGTCACTTAGCTAGCCATGCATTGTCATCCAAACTAAACATGTATGCAACATTTCAGTCAAATTTAACTTCTAAGGTACTTTTTACATAATTACAATGGCAATATGGCAGCATTCCGTCTAGCCGTTAAACTACGTGTTATGTATCTGTCTACCTACATACATACATATGTTTGTATGTATGTATGTCGGCAGGTTGTGGGACATCTCGTTATTTCTGTTTTATTGTATGAATACGTAATGACTTGCGACACACCAATTGCTGATCTTAGCGCTTACTACGGTAAAATTAACATAGATTAAGATTTTTTTTGGGATATTTACGATAAGAATTTAGGCAGCGGTCTATGTGAGTCGTGTAAAGAAGTGATTAAAGTGTTATTGCCGATATTTTTTGTTTAATTATTTGGAGATAAAAGTTAATGTCACTTGATTGAGCAAGTATCATTAAAGTTAGAAATCTAACTGACTCTAATCTAATTCTAAATCTCATTTATCTCTTCATATACTTCAGCGGGTTTTTCATGGTCAGATTGTTTCAAGTAAACGGCCAATATTGGTAATTCCTGTAGTTTTTAGGAACGTTTGCTTTCAAATCTCAGTCTCAATCTGTCAAAAACGTCTCTAATTTCACAAATTTTTGACAAGCTTTTGATACTGTTTTTCGCCGAGATGAGATTGCGAAGTGAATTTTATCGTTTTTAAGTTAGGACGAGAGTTGGAATTCAGTTCTCGAAACACCTAAGTAGACATTATTTGTAAATCAAAGTGAATACTGCGCACGTCATATCTTTTTTAGCATATAAAATGGTGATACCTACAACTTGGGGTTCTATAAGACCATTCCATCTTCGACCACATCATCGGTTATCACAGCCTATAGGCACGAGCCTATAAAGTAAAAAAAAATAAAAGGTTTATCTCATCTATCAAATACTATTAACGAATCCAACCTCCCAGAGGCTTTCTCAAACTATCCACAAATCAATGAACTCAATACTGTTGTATCTATTCTCATTGTGGAATCTATCGCCACCAGAATTGAAAGATAAGTAGGTATGTGGCATATGCTTGTTTACGAGTATCCACTATCTTTATTATTTAAATCTTCCCAAACCGGTCGCAGTTAACTGATTGCGTTGGTGTATCCACATTACAAATGTTAGATTTTAGAGAACAAGT
Organism: Polia nebulosa; assembly: GCA_951329385.1. Classification (NCBI taxonomy): domain Eukaryota; kingdom Metazoa; phylum Arthropoda; class Insecta; order Lepidoptera; family Noctuidae; genus Polia; species Polia nebulosa. Next base: position 33,177,267 of record OX589592.1, read on the forward strand.
ATGAATATTTTTGTAATTATTAAAATGTTTGTGTTCTTTGTAATTATGTAGTGGTCGATTTTTCTGTTCATTTGTAAGAGGAAATGAATGGTATGTTTTAAGATAGGGTCAGTAAAATATGCATATTTATTTGTACACGTTATTTTCAACATTACAAAAACATCTGATCTGCAGGTGTGTTCGTTAACTTAGTTGACATCAATTTGATAGGCACTATGCAGTACATTGCTCGGTGGACATCGATTATAATTGACACTACGGTTTTCCTATACGTCAAAGCCGCAATGTACGGCAAAGTGCCTATCAAATTGATGTCAACTGAGTTAGCGAATACGCCTGCAGATTATGTTTAAAAGTGATCTCATTAGTTTTACGTTTATTTTTCATTTGTTATAGGTAAACAATGTTTTAAATATTTATATGCCAGTCGACGGCGAAACTTGCAAGATCGCAATAGTCATAAGACCATTAATGTCACGCTATCACTCACTCCCTTTTCTTTCATATCACTCCTCACACAATCCATCCATACTTTCTTTGGCCTCCCTCTCCCTCTCCATCCATCCACATTTATATTCATAACTCTTTTAGTTACATGTGTTGGGTTAGACAGAGTACCTACCTATAATACTTCTCATTTCGTTATGTTTAAGTCCTGTTTAATAGGCGCCGAGTCTATTGCCATCATAAGCATATTCAGCCTTTTAACTTTCCCACTGCTTTGTTGGGGGCTGGGGGATGTCACTTGTCCTGGAAATTTTGGTTTTAGGACATGCCGGTTTCTTCACGATGTTTTCTGTAACCGTTCTAAGACCAGTGATGATGAAATAATTTACGTAGTAAAGTAACTGTCTGGGTTAAAACCCACGATCAAACGACACCTAAGTCGGAGCCGGTACTACTCGGCCACCACTGCTCTCAACCAGGCACAAACCTAGACAAAACCAGGCTGATTTTGAGCTATGAATACTTTGCATGACTCGGTAAACAAACCTAGGCAAACTTAATGTATGGGATCTTGTAGTTGTGATAATTTTGGGGTTTAATAGACACCGTTATGAGAGAAAAAATCTCATAATTTAGACCACAAATTAGAAGACTATCAATCCTCTATCCAAATAGATAATAACCATTTTTACTACATACAATAAAGAATGACCAGTCGTAATCGGAAACAGGAAACGACCATTAGCTAGCAGGTTGCAGTACCTACTTACAGATGAGCCTTTCACTGAGTAATAATTGTAATTTATTGTGATTGGCTAGTGTTTTGTTTCTCACGGTAATCGATACTTTGTAATTATGAAGTGTGATAGAATATGGGTCCTAAATCAAGCAGTTCGCGGAGATCGTGCAGCGCAATTATTTGTGGCGTTTGCGCAATGATAAATAGGCGGTATCTTTGAGGTGCGTTTGCGCATTATTAACTGAGTTTTGTGCTTACATAGATCAAGAACTACAATCCTTTCACGTGATAAAGTTATAATTGTTCTAGTGTTAAAGAGAGACTGAACCAAACAAGATGAACATCCCTGTCATCATCATCATCATTATCATCATTTCAGTCGAAAGACGTCCACTACTGGACATAGATCTCCCCCAAGTGTCACCACAACGACCGGTCCTGTGAGTCTCGCATCCATCGGCTACCCACGACCCTCACCAGGTCATCGGTGCACCTTATAGGAGGCCTTCCAACGCTGCGTCTTCCGGTACGCGGTCGCCACTTCTGAATTTTTCAGCCCCATCGACCATCTGTTCTGCGAGCAATGTGCCCTGCCCAGTGCCACTTCAGTTTGGAGATTCTTCGGGCTATGTCGGTAATCTTAGTTCTCTTGCGGATATTATCATTCCTGATCAAACACGCAAGAAAACTCCGAGCATTGCCCTCTCCATTGTCTTTAGGGTGATTTTAAGCCTTCTGTTGAGGCCCATTGTGAGCGACACAACATCCCTGTGCATTATGCTAAAGAATAACCAATGCTCTAAATGGCGGATTTTTTTAAAACAGTTATGGAATATTTAAGTATAGTTTTGGAATGTTGAGATATTATTTTAAGATTAATGTGTTGACAGATTTAGATTAATACGATGACAGACAGACAAGAAAAAAACTCAATAAAAAAAGAACACCTTGAGGAAAGCCAAGCATTCAATCAAATTAATAGAGAATGTAAATCTCACAGAACATACAAGTATGAAAAATTAGATGCTCGTCCTACTCAGACATAATTTAGACCTCTTAAATACTCTGTTTTGATATATTACATGACTAAATTTTATGATTTGTGAATGGTAGACCGAGATCAGTTTCAATAATATCCGATGCCCTCAAGCGATCTTTTAGCAACGTATAATTGCAGTTTTACGAATAATCGAAGCGCATTAGACGACTATTAATGCGAAAATTGGCGCATACCATTACGTGGGCGAAGCCAATAGCTTCTTAAAAGAAATTGCTTAAAATGTGAGTTATTAAGTAATAAAAAAGGTAATATGTCTGGGCTGTTGATGATACATTTGGTGTGGTACGAACAGGTACCCACATACTTTTGAGATTGGAGATAGACTATCGATTTTCTTTTGTATCGGTTGTTCGGTACTGGACACCTTGGAGAACAGAATTGTTAGTGAATGGTATACCTAATGTGTCTCTTCATTAAGATATTCTTCTTCCTCTATTCATTGGCTAAAATGTTTTTAAATCTGTTAAAGTATTCCGAGGCGTTAAGGCGCGGTATTACCTCAATAGTCACAAAAAATGGTTTCTTGCATAGTCGAGTATGACGTAATTGAATGCAAATATCCTTTGCAAAAAATATAGTGGTCAAAGAAAGGTTTAAAGAAAAAATTTAACCGAATAGAATGGTAAAAAACAGTTTGATATACCCAATATTTTTTTTGGAAATTGCTCCACAAAAATAAACTGGCGTCGAACATCTCTGTATTTTCAGCGATAAGAACATTATTGTTTTTAAAGAATTGAATAGAATTAGCCTAATATTAAGACTTTAACCGGACAATTATTTAATTTATTGTGTAGATTCAGAATAATCGAAAGAAAACCCGTAAAATAAATACCTATTCGCAAGTTAGTCACATCGTCAACACAGCTACTCGTATTATTTTCAATTCTCAACCTTATTTGAAGCTATCTCAAATCGTTGTCAGTCCGCGCCTTAACCTCTGATTTAACCTACGCGAATTTACGTAACGCGCGTATAAAGGCTACGGATGTGCGCCAGCTTTTACATGTCCACGTTCTAACATCACGCTAGTATTTCGCGAATTTTCACTTTTCGCCACTTATGTTAAAGCGAGTGGAGCGAGCCTATTGCCATCTACCGGAGCCTGTTACCATGAACGACATCCCAAGTCATCATCATCATTAGCCTTTTTAATGTCCCCACTGCTGAGGCACAGGCCTCCTCTCTGTGAGAGGGTCATCCCAAATCATCATCATCATTAGCCTTTTTAATGTCCCCACTGCTGAGGCACAGGCCTCCTCTCTGTGAGAGGGTCATCCCAAATCATCATCATCATTAGCCTTTTTAATGTCCCCACTGCTGAGGCACAGGCCTCCTCTCTGTGAGAGGGTCATCCCAAATGGTGGAACCCAGTAACACTTTGCATGACCCGGCACTCGAACCCAGAACCTCATATCATTCGAAATAGTTCTGGTTTTAGTCAGTAAAAGTCTGACACGCCCTCCCGGTCCACCAACAGTGGGTGGACAATGACTTCTTCATTGGATGAGTTCCCACACCGCAAAAACAAAAACTGGCCAAGTGCGTGTCGGATTTCGCACATTAAGGGTTCCGTGCCTAACATATATTGGTATTTGTACGGTATACGTAACGTTTTGTAAAGTATATGTAATAATAAACATTATCAACAAATTTCAAGTTCATAGGTCAATGGGAAGCTAAAAAAATCTTCGTAACAATAGACGGACACGTGAGTGACAACTATAGGGCTCCGTTTGAACCTTTGGGGTACGGAACCCTAAAAAAAGACATGCCTACCAGGGTCGTGGAATCGTTCGAAATAGTTACCGCTGCCTGAAATGCAAAGGGCAAAGGAACGCGTGGGTTTTAGTCAGAAATAGTCCAACACTCCCGCACCGCAGTCATGTGATGATATTCCACCCTCAACAAAAAAAGAAGATCTCATATCAGCCGTTGACTCCACCAACGAGACACCTAATAACCTTTAAACGTAATTATAATTTGTACATCGTAAATGCACTAATGATTCTTCTTCATTTTGACACAGCGTTAATTCAAACACGAAACAAGTTTATAAACGTCACTAAGTGAATTTTATTGCCCACCATAATGAATCTGACGTCCCATAGTGTGTAATAAATTATATATTGCTATATAATTTCAAATGTTTGATGCGAAGAAACTAGGTATACATTAGGTAATGGGTGAACTATACTATATTATGGCGTCATTCGTTTGGTAACATCTAATTATGAAATATGACCGTTATTTTTTTAATGTAAATCGAAAGTGCCATCTGTGGCACCAAGTGATGTATACTGGCGTATAACATCGCTTCAAAAAGAGGCTTTTATGGCCTCATTTTGATACAGAATAATATTAAGGCGCAGTTATACGACTTCTTATGATTTTTAATTGAACATCACGTCTAAACGACTGGTCTTATTTATTTGAAAAAAAAAAAATATATGTTACTCTAGACAATTTCCTTCGTATTTTTATATGTGAATATTTGAAAATATATTTTTATAAGATAGTGTAATTAATTTGTAAAGTTATGTCTAACGCGGATAAAACATTGAGAATCACGCAAAAACTATAAAGCGCATTTTTATGAAACCTTCATCATTTTAAATATCATTTAATCTACACTAATATTATAAAGAGGAAAGATTTGTATTTTTGTATGTAACGAATAAACTTAAAAACTACTGGACCGATTTTAACCATTTTTTCACCAATAGAAAGCTAGATTATCAGCAAGTAACATAGGCTACTTTTTATCCCAGGCAAAGTAACAATTCCCGCGGGATAGGTCACGGGAGCGAAGTCGCGAGCAAAGTGCTAGTTATTTATATTTTAGTATACGTGTTTTAGTATAATACTTGTTATTATAAGTATAATAAATTAATAATGCGTCTAATTTCGGACAGCGCTCCTTGATAGGCGAGTCCTATTACTGGGTGGAAGTACGACGTGTTACGTGAGCTCAGCTCAGAACACGCAAGCTAACCACTCAAGGTCGTTGGCAGTTAATAGCGCCTTAACTATAATAGTAGTCATTTGTATAGTACTGTGACTGTTCACTTCGTAGGCTTTTGTGTGATCAAAGCTCTAGCACTTTCAGACTTAGCTTTGTTTAGATAGAGGGGCTTCATTGGTAAGAGTGGATTTATATGGAAATTCGTCTAACATCTCTGTACAAGTTAATTCATCAAATCATCATTTCAGCCGAAAGACGTCCACTGCTGGACATGGGCCTCCTCCAAGTGTCGCTACAACGACCGGTCCTTTGCGTCTCGCATCCATCGGCTACCCGCGACCCTCACCAGGTCATCAGTCCACCTTGTGGGAGGCCTTCCAACGCTGCATCTTCCGCCACTCAAGAACTTTCGGCCCCATATACAATCTGTTCTGCGAGCTATTACCCTGCCTACTGGCAATTTAGGTTGGTGATTCTTCGGGCTGTGTGGGTAAATTTGGTTCTCCTGCGGATGATTCATTTCTGATTCGATCTCGCAAGGAAATTCGGAGCATAGACCTCTCCGTTGTTCTTTGGGCGACTTTAAGCCTTCTGATGAAGCCAATTCATCAAAATTTTAAACTAATAATGCTCAGATTTGACAGTAATTTCAAATAAACCGTGCCTAGTCGTAAAGATTATTATGACTCCATACCCGATAAACCACAAAAATGCCGATGGAAACTTAAATATCTAATAACGGAAATGATATTAATTTTAGTATCACAGGTTTATAATAACATACGTAAAAGACGCACATAATATTAATGTGATTACGTAAATCGACTATTAAACTTTAAAATGGTGAGAAGTAGTTGAACTTTTGACTTGTCAATATGTTACTCACTAATATTGTCGTTAGTTTTCTAAAAAATAAGGTGGTTATTATACTTATTTTTGAATATATCAAATTCTGATGAACAGTTTTTTAAGTCATTACAGTTTGCTTGAAATTGATTTGTAAACAGACTTAGTTTTCTAAAAGTATTTTAACTTTATAGTTTCTATCATACCTTTTCAGCTTTTCTGAAAAACAAGCCCGGAAAAAATTTAAACTAATTTCAGAAAGAAAACAATAACATTTTTTTCGACTTGTTCCTAATCACTCTATGACTTGACAATTATGAATGACTTTAAAATTAGCGACAAACGCTAACAATATACCGGAAAAGCTCTTTGTCCAACACTCTTTAATAAAACCAGCCCAATAATTTGATCACATTCTCACACAATCTAAATTCGATATAAATTTTAACGACATTACCGTTGGACGCCCAAATCTTCAGAAACTGTCTCAAAAGTAAAAAACCCAAAGAAATACCGTCTTGTGACGTCATCGCTCATCATTGTGTAACAAAGCATATATTGTGGACAATTGGAGCGCTCGTGGGCAGAACGATTATCTGAATACTAATGTATGATGGTATTAGTAATATATATCTATATGGACATCGGTATGAGCAGAATATTTTATGATAGTTTATTCTTTTCAAGGAAATTTTGAAATGTGTGATGAACGAGGTTATATGAGAGTGTTTTACGAGTGTATCTATTTTTATTGGGATCACTTTTCTAATAGTTTCGGAAGCTTAGTGGTATCTTCTCATCTCACATACTACAAACCAGTGCATGTAACCAGAGATGACATATCATTGAAACGTGTTTGCTCATAATAGGCTTTCATCGCAAGGATTAAAGTCACTCAAAGAGCATTGGGCTATGCTCGGAGTTGCTTTGCGTGATCAAGTCACGAGAAATAAAAGAGGAGAACCAAGGTTACTGATATAGCCCGAAGAGTCGCCAAACTTACGTGGAAGTGGGTAGGGCACATTCCACGCAGAGCAGATGGTCGATGTGGTCGAATGGTTCTGAAGTGGCAACCGAGTACCGGAAGACGCAGTGTTGGAAAGCCTCCCTTGAGTCGTGGGAATCCGATGAATGCGAGACGCACAGGACCGGTCATTTTGCGACACTTGGGGAAGCCTATGTCCAGCAGTGGACGTCTTTCGGCTGAAATGATGATGATGCACCATACAAGAATACCACTGAATTTACTCAAAATTAAGTAGAGCCTCGTATAAGGATACTTTTAGCGCACCTTAAGTTCCTTTATGAGTCTTGTTACTCTTTTGGTCATATTGCCACAAGTAGAAACAGGATTATTCATACCTGTTATCACATGAAATCTGAAACAGCACTGTTCTGAAACCACATAGTAAAGGTGGTATGACTTCAATTCATATTTTTTTTTTTTATATAACAAAATTGTCTTTAAAAAAACCCGTTACACCAATATTGCTTTTCTGTGTCTTACCGTCATTTCTTCATTGCATAAAATTCACTGGACATCTCAGTTATTTACGACTGTTATCCGGTGTTATCACATGAAATCTGAAACAGCACTGTTCTGAAACCACATAGTAAAGGTGGTATGACTTCAATTCATAAATCTTTTTGGATATAACAAAATTGTCTTTAAAAAAACCCGTTACACCAATATTGCTTTTCTGTGTCTTACCGTCATTTCTTCATTGCATTAAATTCACTGGACATCTCAGTTATTTACGACTGTTATCCGGAAATAAGCAGCTGTAAGCGGTTGTAACCGGACCGAACCGGTTTTGATTACAATTAATATCGTCGCCGACTTAACATTTGTTGTGCATTGCTTGAGGCTAACTTTAATTTATTGTGCTGTAATGAGATTTTAGTAGAGAACATTTTTTGGCTGTCAAAGTTTGGCTGGGTCGTAGAAAGGTGATGGCGTAGAGGAAATACATAGTTCGGTACCCATTTATAGGTTCGCACACAATGATGTGCATGCAATGATGAATAGTGCAGTGTTGGCCCAGTGGTAACGGCCGCGGCTTACAAGTTGTAGGTCGTGAGTTCAAACCCAAGCGCCTGCTTTACTATGTGTAAATAATTATTTCATCACCACTGCTCTCAAAACGGTGAAGGAAAACATCTTGAGGAAACTGGCATGTCCTACAACTAAAAATTCGAAGACATGTGACATCCACCAACCCGCATTGGGCCCGCGTTGTAGATTACAGCCCACACCCTCACCGTCCCCTTACAGAGGAGGCTTGTGTCCCAGCAGTGGGGACATATATATAATAATTTTAAATGAGTAGCAGTCTCCAATGCTCGTTATGATTGTTAAAAGCCTTGCTACTCATAAAATTGGTAGTGGAAGTGAAATAAAACTGTTATAGCCAGAAATTGGTTTCACCATGACTGACTGAAAAGCTAGTTTTCAATGTGTACCCTACGTTTGAAATGTAAACAAGTACAGTTATATGCCCACTAGTAATTTTACAGTCCCTGACGTTGAGTCTGCAGAAAAGCTTTCTACGGGTTATCAACTATCGTGACCCATCTGGAAATCCCTAAATTGACTACGAACCCAGGTGGGGCGGCGCAGGCGCAACTTAGTCAAATGGGAGTACCCCAATGAGCCAGAACGCGATTGCGGAGTTATATCCAAAACAATGCCTTACCTCTTGTAATGGCCTCTGTGCAACAAGGCAACAACACCTGTTCTCTGTAAGACCTTTACGAGGCAGATTCTAACGCTGTCGCCGTGGTTGAATTTTGGTCAAAAGAGATTTAATTTGGTAATCATCGATACGACTTTGAACCCACTCAGATCTTACCCACATTGTTGGTCTTTCGTGCCGGATCTCTACCTACTATCTATATATTTTTCAGTGCATTATACATATTTTGCCCACTAGTCTTTTTTTTCGTCTAGTTTTAAGGTTTTTATGTGTAAATGAATCCAAAAGAGATACATTTACACATAAGAAACCCACGGTGACTTGATTAAATACAAATATATTTTGTTTCAAATTCGAGACAATATATCTCAGCGACCTTTCACTAAACTTTCCTATTTTACCGTCTTGTACAGGCCTCCATAACACGACCATAAACTAAATCGTAAAATATTGAAACCAGTGTAGTCTGATCTTTATGCAACGTTTTATTCCTCGATTTTTAACCTTATGACGTGGGGGATAGGAGTGGTATCTCAAATGATACATTTATATTGGTTGATCTATAAATTAATCACCCGCTTGTCCGTGATTTATTGTTTTTTAACACTTCAATAGCTGCCGATGTCCATTTGGAGGCATTTTTCAGTATACTGATCTGACAGCGATGATCCGCACACAAATATACGTTGACACCTCCTTTTCTATCATAAACACCTTGTTATCCCAGTGTTAGGGTTGAAAATTGTCTAATAAGTTATTTGTGCTCGGTAAAGTTAAGTTGGTTTCAAGTAAGAAGTGTTGTTATCTAACTGTCACTTGATTTTCTTGAATATTCAACAGGCTCACTCTAAATACGATCGACCCGGTGTTTTATGCTATAAAATATAAAAATCGGTGCAATACATCAAAGTAATTAACGAAAAAACTGCCTTTCTATCTAATTAGCGCTTCATTAACAACTATACGATCCTGTAAATAACTGTGTTTTAATCATTTAACATTTATAACACGTGTTTCGGTGCTAATTTTAAACTATAAATAAGTTTTGGTTATTTGCTATTTTTAGTTATCTACATACATTTAATAAATTCTAACTTTTACTGTATGCTGTATTCTAAGGCACACATTTTCCAACTTACTTTTCTTGTAGAAAACACATCTTGTAGAAAATTTCAGTCACAGTACGAAAAATATTGTTATTTTATACATTTATGGCAAATTATGGGCAATGCTAATTGCATTTTACAGTTTTTCTTTCCTATTTCCTGTAATGTGGACCTTAGTACCGCGTCATTCTACATAAAATCTTTGTAACTTCCCGTAATAATATAATTAATATCATTAAGTTATGCATGAAGGGGCCGTACATTTTGCCCGGCCCGAAAACTACCGCCTCGGGCAAAATCCATAAAACCCGGCTCTTCTATAAATAAATTACAAATTCCTACTAATTGCGTAAAGCAGTAGGTATGGTAATGATTCCGGTCCAATATGGTACTTTCGAATTTGATGATATTATGTACGTTTTTCATTTATATGCTGATTAGAGAATATGGCGGAAATACTTGGCTGTTACGGGGACGTACTGGTGGAACGACATGTCGCCGTGGAACCATACGGGAGGCAGTTGTGTGCGGGCACGCAAGTCTCTACAGTCTGATCTAAATGAAAGCTTTTTTTAATCAACACAAACTAAGCCTAGATCTTTAACAAAACCAAGTCCTCATTTAGGTCATCATCATTCTCTAGCCCTTATCCCAGTTTATTTGGGATCAAAAAAGTTTATCAATGGTTTAGAATTTTATTCTTCAATACTTCTCTATTCGTCTATAACTCAGTTGTCACCACTTTTCTAACCTTATTCTGTCAAAGTCCATTCAAAAATATTTGTGTCTTCTTCTAAACATAGCCATTCCTTCCAATTTCCGAGATCATACTCAAAACCCTAATGTTTCCTTGATCCATCTTTCCTGTAACTAACAAGGTGTTGATAATCGGCGGTCAGGGCTCCAAAGAGGCGCGGGCCTGCGGACGGCGAGTAATGGGTAGCTCGGCGTTCGATCAGGACCAGGCCCGAGAGCCGACGGCGCGTAGTGTTCCACGCGCGCCTCAAAGAGTTGTCAGCAAACAGGACGGGGGCCGTCATGGCCGATGCCTGCCCGGAGGTTAAGGATAAATTCGAAAGAGTTACCTCGCCCGTGGGCATTCAGGGCAGGGAGGAACAGGGGTGGGTTTTAGTCAGTAAGCATTGACTACTCCCGCTCCACCCAGAGCGGGAGTAGTCATTGAATGATTTACAATCCCAACAAAAAAAAAATTGCTCCAAAGAGAGAAACCGCCTAACAATGCGAGCCGTGTCTAGAAGTCTGCATCAAGCCCTTGATCCAGCTGCCTGACGAGAGCCTCCTAAGGAGTTGGTCGAGGCTTGTGGCTATTAAACCATTGGCTGACACCACTAACAGTCCAAATCCCACATGCCAACGACCTCGCGAGCTTAATAATTTTTTTTTTTGGAGTGTTGGAAGTCATCTAATGACTTCTCGCTTTCTGGGTGGAGCGGAAGAGCGAGTCAGACTTTTACTGACTAAAACCCACCCTTGTTCCTTCAGTTGTTTGTGTCGTCAGGGTTGCGATAACTCTTTCAATTATTTCCGCAACCCAAATTAAGATACTTGGTTAACTTATCTTTCTCGTATATAAAATTATTTCACTTGCTGTATTACCCTTAATGTGTGGAAAAGCACTTTTCCACCGACTAAATACATAAAATGAACCAAAAAGTAAAGAAGTTTGAGCCAATAGTACTCCCTCTCCGTGAAAGTGACTGTCTGTGTCGCTGGCAGGGAAAAAGGTATTTCCTGACGCCATAAAAGGTAAATAAAAATGTTTAGGGCAAATTGAATTCGGAACGTGGTTCGATCTTCCGTTACAGATGAGTTCTTTTTGTGAATTCTTTGTATAAGAATGATATGAAGTGGAAGTTTCCATTTGTGTTGCTTGCTTAAAAAATCAGTACAATGAAAGGTTATTTTTTGTGATTATACCTACAGTTTTCATTGTGCGTACAGCTGAGGATGCCGAAGTCTGTGTTTCCTGATAGCTATAACTTTTTTTTTTTAGGGGGGGTGCGAAATAATCCTATGATTTATCCCGCTCTGGTTGGAGCGGGAAGGCGTGTCAGACTCTTACTGACTAAAACCCACCCCTGTTCCTTCCTTATCTGAGTGCCCAGGGGAGCGGTAACTTTGTTATGAATTTATCTGCTACCCCTTGGCATGCAGGCATCGGCCATGATGGGCCCCGTCAGTGGTGGCTGACATCTCTTTGAGGCGCGCGTGGAACACTACGCGCCGTCCACTCTCGGGCCTGGTGCTGATCGGACGGCGAGCTACCCATTACTCGCCGTCCGCAGGCCCGGGTAACAAGACCCCCTTAGGTTATAGCTGTCAACGTGGCCGGTGCCTGCATGCCTAGGGATAGCGGATAAATTCTCAACATGAGTTACCGCACCCCTGGGCACTCAGGCAGGGAAGGAACAGGGGTGGGTTTTAGTCAGTAAGAGTCTGAAACGTCCGCTCCACCCAGAGCAGGAGAAGTCATTGGATGATTTCACAACCCACAAAAAAAAGGGATCTTGTTGTCAAGACTGAATAGGTTTCTTCAAGGCAAGCATGCTCCATTGCCGACCATATCCTTGGTTACTATCAAGTGAGACAGTGATCAAACGCAAGCCTTTTTAAAATAAACAAAGTTTTATGAAAATGGTTCTTATAATAAATACTTTAACCGAATGAGCGTCTACGCTCGCAACAGTCTCCCGTATGTTTTCACACATTACTGTGGTTTATTGGCACCGTGTTGCTATAATATATTCCGATTGCAGATTAAATGATTTTAATTAAGCAACACAGATAGATTTATATCATTTAAACGCTTCTATTTCTCCTTAACGCTACCTAACTGTGATTTTCCCTATAATTCAGTTGAATCAGTATGGGGCCGTACGTGATCACAACACACATATATTTGCTATTTTCTTTTTTAAATTTGTGGAACGAGCCTCATTTTGACGCGTTTAAAATAAATTACAGATTTATTTATTCAAACTTTTTGATCAAAGTTACTGGTATCTTTGACACAGTTAGTGTGATGTTCAGGTTATGATAATTCTCGTCATTTTTAACTTAAATAGTTGTTTAATATATATGATTGATGGTTTTATGGTAGTAGCGTTTTCATTAGGATCATTTGCCATAAATAATGGTATTATAATTATGGCGGAGGTGGGCGAGAGATTTGTCTCTGGTTTTTAGAGGTGCGTAATAGGAAATCGGGTCTTAGAAAATTTAATTTATAGATGTGATAGGTAACTAGAATAGATCAAATATTTATGTCATATATAAAAAAAAAAAATATTATCAAAGTAAAAAACAACTAAAAAGTTCCAAACAAGTCACTTTTCAAGCAGTGTGATGCATTTGGTGGCAGTTATTTTAGTTCAATTATTGATTTAATGTTTTTTCTTGTTTTTCAGTTGTTTTCAACAGTCGGGTTTTGTTGAAAATATTCAATTTTAGTTTATTTAACAATTCATGTACACATAGAGACAAGCTATTAACAAACAACATAATAAATATGAGTACAAAGGTACTGCTTTCTATATTTTAGTAAGTTATATTTTAGGAATTGCCTCCTTGAACCCTCCTTTATTTTGATACCCCACTTAATATAGTTCGTCAACAGTTATTTTTTTCTTTTTGCATATTAAGACGTCTGGTTGTCGCTATATTTTATTTTATTTTGATTACTGTCGTGTCTTTATTAGCACTCGTAAGATTAAGACGAATCAATTGACGTAAGAATTATCAAAATCGGCCCACGCGTTTCGTCTAAAGCGCCACAAAGGAACAAACATACATACATAGGTTGATAAACACATTACCCTCCCTTGCGTCAGGCATTCGGGTAAAAATAAAGCCATCGAAAATTTTTGAAAATGCTTCAATGATTCATTTTTATCTGTGTTTATTAATGGCCAATCAATACCCTAAGTTTGTATGTTGTACCTTTTAGACGTTGTAGACGGAAAACAAGTGAATACCAAGAATTACCGCGAAAGTCGGACTTTTGGAACTGTTATTCAGTTTTAATAGTCCAAACTACTAATTTAGCCCCTCGATTACCAATCAATGCTGTCGCCTTATTTACCCTAATTAATATCTGCCTGCCCAGTGACAAATGTCGGTAGTTGGCTCCAATCTTTAGACGAACGAAGTTTAGTAGGTAGATAGCAGATTTTTTGTGATGGACAGATGGACGGTATTGAACCGATGTTCCGCACATGCAGTTTGTATGTTCGTCTTTACGTGGTGCATCGTTTTAGAGATCCGTGGTTAAAACGACAGATAGTAAATTATCGTGTCGTCTATTTTGTTTTTTATTGATTACGAGAGTTTGGTGGAAAGTAATAATTCGATAGGCTGGAAGTTAGTAGGCTGAAATATCTATACAATAGATATTTTCAGCTGGACAGCAAATTGACCAAACTTGGCAATAAAATCACTTATAAGAACAAAATAATTTTGGTTTTGAGAGAGGAGATCGTGGCTAAAGTCGTAACAGGCACACGGGTCAATTCATCAGGTTAAGCTACGCTTGCCGGGGTTGGTCCATGGATGGGTGACCATCTTTACTCCTCCGTACCTCGGAAAGCACGTTAAGCCGTTGGTCCCGGCTTTCAATCGTAGATCTTTGACAGTCGTTACGGGTCGTCAGAAGGCCGAAAGTCTGACAACCAGTCATACTAAGGGGTATCGTATTACCCAGTAACTGAGTTGTGGAGGTCAGATAGGCAGTCGCTCCATGTAAAATACTGGTATTCAGCTGCATCCGGTTAGACAGGAAGTCGACCCCAAGATAGTTGGGACAAGGCGCGGGCAGAGATTATGTTAGGGTCGGCTTTAAACTATGTGTGTAGATGGAGCTAAATACCAGTACTTTTACTTCATGAAACGATTACTTATCCGACCTCAATAACTACCAGTAGGTAGTAGTAGTAGTAAACACTAACAAACAACTTATTTCTCCTACAAGTCCGATTGATTAGCACTTCTGTACGACCTTTAGAATTAACGGCAATAAAATAATTCGACGTAATCCAATTTATCACAGACGGATTACTTCATTTCTTAACTGATGACTTAAAAAATCTGCAAGTTGAATAATAAAAATAAGTAATTCTAGTGGATAACTAATTACCTAATTGGTTATGACCTGCAACTCTGATCCTTTGGCCTTCAGATATGTATATATGTATAGGTGAGCATGTGAGGTGTTTACATGTTAAAGTTATTGAATAGCGACACTTCTTGTTAATTTTTGAATGTAAAAGAGTGTCCATGGAGTTTCTTGCACGTTTTTTTTCCATAGAGTTTAACGACGTTTTGAAATGTGGAACTAGCTCAATCTATTGTACTGACTGACCTTTTGACAGTTATAAAGTGCCTGTAAATGATATTGTTAAATTAAATAATTTGAGTTTGATTGCCAGGCTGATCCAATTCCGTTTGGCTAATATATGACTATAATATATGACATTTTTTTAAATCTTTGTGTCACGAAGTAAACTTTAGTGAAATTCGAAAGAATTTCAAATCTTTCGATTTTCGATAAAGAAGGGGAAAATATCAAGTAACAGAAAAAGGATGCACACATTGATTTATGACGTTATCACCATTAGGTAACGCACATACAAATGAGATGCGAGATATCCCCACCACGCCCCCACTCTTTCTTAGACAATTTAAATTTGAAATGCTGTTTGCTAAAAAGGGTTTATTTTTGTGCTATCATATAAAGTACTATACAAAAATAAACACAGGTGAATGGACTATTGTATTCATTCGTTCACCTAAAATACAAAACACTACTCCTCAGATAACTAATTATATTGTACTATACGGATCCCACCATTTACAAAGAGCGTGCCATACCCAGCTTCTTCATTTTTTGCGTTAGTCTTAAGCACCCTTTTTTTGCGAAATTGTCGGAAGTGCAGAGCGTGCCATATGTCGGGTCGAGTTACACTATAGGTTCTCACTGCGACCCCGCTCACCCACCGGGGTCGCAATGTGAAGTGTCATGGATGAATTTGTTACTATTTATCTTAGTTTTAGAGGAAGAAGTCACGATTAATTTAATAGTTTCTTGTGTATGTGAGTCTACATGTTTGTGAACGCACCCACGATATAGCAGTAATTACCAGTGTGGGGCAAAACTTGTACTGCTGGGGCACAGGCCTCCTCTCTGTGAGAGGGTGTGGGCCCTAATCCACCACGCGGGCCCAATGCGGGTTGGTGGATGTCACATGTCTTCGAAGTTTTGGTTATAAGACATGCGGGTTGGTTTCCTCACAATGTTTTCCTTCACCGTTTTGAGAGCAGTGGTGATGAAATAATTTATGCTAAGTAAAGTGCCTGCCTGGGTTTGAACTCACGACCTACAACTTGTAAGTCGCGGCCGTTACCACTGCGCTACCACTGTTCATTTTTGTGGGGCAATTGTTTCAAGATAACTCTTTTATTTCAACTGGAAGTCCCCCACAGCTGGACATAGGCATCCCCTAAGCGTTCCCTGACTGGTGCGGTGCTTGTTTTCTATGTTCCGCCTGTGTTGTCCTATTGCTGGGCTAAGGTTCCTCCATAGATTTTTTTTAAAATTTCGGGCTTTTTTCCATTTAGAATTTATGTCACCCCGATGATTTAAAACAACTTATTTATAGATAGATAGATAAATAAAACATTTATTCAGTGCACACAAAGACACAGCACAACACACAAAATCACAAAAAAAAAAACATAAAAAAGGAAAACATACATATAGAAATAAAAGTGACACTAGCAACATTTTTTTTTCTTTTTTTTTTCTGTTTTAATAATAATATTCCACAACTATCACACAACGCCATCTAGTCCCAAGCTAAGCAGAGCTTGTGTTATGGGTACTAGACAACTGATAAACATACTTATTTGTATACATTTGTTATTTCAAATAATAACAAATGTATACAGTGCGGTGTGCGTCTCAAGGTTGCACCAAATGGGAGTCCAGCTCAGCACGTGTCAGGCAAATATACCTGACGCTGATATTCTGCTGAATCCCTACAGTGGCATACGGACGCTGAGCAGACGTGATGTTGGTGTGGTGACATTGTTATGCAAGGAGTATTTAATGTAAGTATACCCACAACCTTATACTCCATAGATTTTCATTATTCTCTATGTATTGCTTCAATCGACGGTATTTTTTTTGACTATGAAGCGGCTCGCGTTTGGCTACTATTTCACCTCATGGTAAGCGATAATGTGGTCGCTTATCAAGCACTCTTGCCCAGAAGAAACCTATTCACTCTTGACTTGAAGTCCACTAGATTATAGCTCTCAGGAAGTACAGATTCTGGCAGGGAATTCCACTCCTTAGCTGAACGTATAATCACTAATTCGAGGCATTTCAACGTCTTCTACGATGTGGTTTTATTCTGGTACCCACTGCGTGATGTCTCTTGCCCATCTGGTCTGATTCATTTTGCATACATGAGCGGCTCTACTTAAAGAACTAAGCAGAAAACAATTGGTTATTCTATACCGGTGTTTCCCAAACTTTTTTTTTTGTGGGGTTACGAAATCATTCAATGACTTCTCCCGCTCTGGATGGAGCGGAAGGGCATGTCAGACCTATTACTGACTAAAACCCACCCCTGTTCCTTCAGTTGCCTGAGTGCCCAGGTGCGCGGTAAGACTGTTTCGAATTTATCCATGGCTCCTGGGCAGGCATCGGCCATGACGGGCCTGTGATATACAAGAGGTAAAATATCGTCCGCGAAAGGTCTAACAATTTCAAACTCTCCAGCTGAAAAGCAATATTGGTGCGAACTAATTTGAAGTAGGTATCTATCAGAAGCGTTGTGTATTCTATGACAGTGCTCATTATTTTTGTTTTTTTTTTAAGAATAGTTGTGCTACAAGTTTTGATTTTTTTTCTGGACTTCTGGTCCCTGCTAATAACTTAGAAACAAAAGTGGTTCCCGTTCAAAAAAAGATTGGGAGCCACTGTTCCTGTCATTCCTTCATTATGTTTAGTTTAGTTTGGCTGATAAACCAAGAATTAAATAAAATGCAAAACGCTGCGATGATTTAACAGTTTCTAGGTTCCGTACCCGAAGGGTTCAACCAAACGGAGCCCTATTGCTGTCACTCACGTGTCCGTCTATCTGTCTGTCCGTCGTCTGTCACAAAATTTTATTCCGAAGATTTTTTAACTTCCCATTGACCTATGAACTTGAAATTTGGCGATAATGTTTATTATTACGTATATTTTACTAACAAATACCAATATATTGATAAATCAGATTTTTTCTTTGATAATTCCCTCATTTGGTACGGAACCCTAAATGTGCAAAGTCCGACACGCACTTGGCCGGTTTTTTCCTGTTTACTCATATTTAATAACTAAGTAATCAAAACAATGACGTTACCCATAATATCTTGAATTATGTTTCCTCGATACCAAAATAATGTAACCTTTACAAGTGTAATGGCTGGCGATAATTGTTGCAAAAAATCTAGATATAATTGTACCCAAATAGTCTTGAACTTTATAGTGATACACGTGTCGTAAATAAGCTTTTTGTTTTACTATACCTATGTTTTAATAATACTGGTATACTATGTGTTCAAGTATCTTAGATGTGGTCGTACAATATTGGAAATTTTTGCTTTAAATAATTTGTGATGCAAGGTTATAGCCATAAAAATTATTTTCAATTAGATGCTATTAAATATTTATATTTTTAATTGCAATTAGGCTCGCTTCTACCTTAGTGATATATTTATATTATGTAGTCACGTCTTAGTACCTCAAATATGTAGTAAGTGGAAAGCTACTTGTATTATTATAAATACTAAAATTAAATGAAAAACAAAATGGATTTTCACTGGTTTTCTGTCAATTGGCGTTTATTTTCATACCCCACATGACCGTGTCACAAAAAAATACGATAACACACTAACATTATACACATTCGTGTATAATGGTGGTCGCGTACTGGAAGACGCAGCGTTGGAAGGCCTCCCGCAAGGTGGACCGATGACCTGGTGAGGGTCGCGGGTAGCCGATGGATGCGAGACGCAAAGGACCGATCAATGTGGCGACACTTGTGGGAGGCCTATGTCCAACAGTGGACGTCTTTCGGCTGAAATGATGATGATTATGATGAATGGTGGTCGCTATTTTGTTATTTTTCGAAATTCATCTAGCATATGTCACTTTGGCGGTCACGAGCAATCCAATGAATGATGTCTCATCTCTGTCAGAATCCATCCAGCCGTTTTCGATACAGGGCGTGTCTAAGAAATAGACGTATACCTATACATACAAACGTATTAAGAGCTGTCTTATCTTAGCACTCGGGTAAAAAGAGAGATTAAGAAAGGTATCAGAATTTCTTTTTTTTAATGGACATCAATATATTATTTATTAAAGTAAATGCAAAAAAGCATTTCATATAAATACCACTTACACAATTTACATAAAACAAGACCATATTGTCTATCCGCCATTAGCATGCGGCGCTGGTGATCACAATAACGCCGGTCCGCCATCATTCGCGCAGATTGTAAAAATTTACAATCCTCGTCTGCCAGTAATTGTCCTGTTTTATACCCCAAAGCTTATTGGAACCTCTTTTTATTTACATGTTCGTTTGTATATATTTATAGGGATTTTTTAGAAGTCCGCAGTTATTTTGGGTTAATTTAATTTATTAAATATTTTTAATTAGCTCTACTTGTAACTAACTACATAATTATGTATGTAAACAAATCTTAGAAGTTTTAGATCAACTTTCCGGTTTCCGATTTAGTTGAAACTTTGCATACTTACATGTTTAGTTTGAAAGGCAATGGTGCCGATTCTGTTGTGCACAAATAAACTTAATTTAGGCTATTGCTAACTTTTTCTCTCTAATAAAACAAGAAAGACACGGACGTAAATTAGAGCTGTCAAATTTAGTTAAACTAATATTTTCATAGAAATTAAGGGTACACGTAAAAACATGTCGACTAAAAACACGGTAAAACGCAAGGCGTAAACTAGTTTGACAACTCTAACTTAGTTCATAGCTATCGCCGTCCTTTTCTCTTACTGCGTTTTAGTAAACGATAGCGATACTCTAATTTTAGTTTAGTTATTGAATAAGAGAATAGGCACCAATGCATGGTAAGCTAAGTGACGTCATTCTACATCCAATATGACGGACTCCAAAAGATGGCGGACTAGTTATTTTGTATGCATTCGCATGATATGGGTATAAATGAAAGCGTTTGCTGAGAAAGTGTGTATCTTTAGTTTTTTTAAACTACAGAAAAATATTTTTGTTTGTCTTTGACATAGATATCCAGGGATATTGACATTTTTCGTATCTTTAAGAGTAAGCATAAACATGAACTTATGTAGTATAGGTACAAAGTTCCCGATGCTGGGACACCCACAGCGGGCCCCTCAAACCCGCACTAGGCCCACGTGGCACGCCACGTGGGCCTAGCGCAGGTTATTGGATGCCACGAATTTTTTCGATTTTAATGGTGTATTGGTTTAATAATACCTAAAATATTTGTCTTCCTGATTATAGGCCATATCTACCATCCTCCATCCTCCATTTCCTGCAGATTTTTCAGTCTGCTTCTGGTTTTTCTTCTTCATTCTTGTTCATGATTATTGCCAGAATCTACTATTGCTACTATTTCCGCATTTACAATTGATTGAATATCTAATTCGTTCCTCACATAGGTATATTCAAATCAAACAAGCCGCATTCCTTTTTTTCTTTATTGTACTGTGATTTGAACGTTAATACTAGTTTTTTCGCCCGTAGTTGTTCGCAATACCGCAATGTTATTTTCAATAGTCAATTATTATAATTAAACTTGATTGGCCATCATCAACACAGCGTATTGCAGCTTGGTTTTTTAAGAAAAATTATATTTTTGATTGCAGAATGTTGGCTTTTAAGATTATTGGTCCTTTCGCATTGCGGTATCGTAATGTGTGTTGATTTATTTCGTTTATTCACGGATTGTTAATTAAAAATGCAATTAACCTAGACCTGTCTAGTTTACCTAAACTCATGAGCAGTAGAAATTGATTTGAAATTGATTGAACCTATTTGCTCAATTCGTTGTGGCTTATTGGTGTAGACTAGTGGTGGCTAGTGTGCTTCCAAACCTTGATATTCCGTTTTCATTAATACACACATACAAATATTTTTTTTAATAAATCAATAATAATAAATAAATAAAAACATATTAATAATGCACACACACACATACACACACACAACACATACATACACACATACACATACACACACACACACATACACACACACACACACATACACACACATACACATACATATTTATAATTATGTTTATTGTTACTGTGTCTCTGTGTGTACATAAATGATTAAATAAATAAATAAATAAATAAATAAATAAATAAACATTTAAAGATATAAAAACAGGGTCCAAGGAACGCGGTCAGGGCTCCAGATGGAGGAACCAGCTAAAAATGCGAGCCGTCTCCAGAAGTATATGTAGCTTTCTTAATCAAGTCCTTGATGCAGCCGCCTAACGAGAACCTCCTGAGGTTAAACCTTGGTATTGTTATTAGCCTTAATTTTTGCTATTCTAAGAAAAGGATCTCCTTAAACATACCACTTCTCTCAATCTGGGGCTATTTGACACCAGTCTTTATCAAAGACTGGCGTCCCGCCGCTGCTTCCGACGGGTACAAATTATACATTTAAACCTTCCTCATGAATCACTCTGTCTATTGGTGTACGCCGCATGAAAATCCGTTCAGCAGTTTTTGAGATTATCTCGAACAGACAGACAGAAGCGTCGGGGGACTTTGTTTTATAATATGTAGTGAAGAACCATAATAAAATTTCTAAAATAAAACTGTGCCTTACTGTGGACCTTTCACCAAACATTTTGGGCACTAATAATTACACAAAAACCGGCCAAGTGCGAGTCGGACTCGCGCATGGAGGGTTCCGTACCATCGTACAAGATTGTACGCGTCTACGTGTTTCTATTATTAAGAACGAGCAAAGAAAGGCAAAAAAACACATTTCTAGTACGGAAAGAAATACACATTCTGTGAAAATTTCAATTGTCTACCTATTACGGATCATGAGATACAGCCCGCTGACAGACAGACAGACGGTCGGATGAACAAACGGACAGCGGAGGCTTAGTAATAGGGTCCGTTGGTTACTCTTCGGGTACGGAACCCTAAAAAACCATGACCAGAAATTACACCCTACCCGGTGTCGTAGGGACAAAAGCTAAAAAATTGCCACTACCCTGTACCTGCGCTCGAATTATTTAATTTCCAACATCATTAATCATCTTTTTTTAACCACAGTCGGGTAAGGGCAGTTTAAAGCAATGCTTTTAACATTTTTTTTTGTACTAAAAGCTTTATTGAATTTTTTGGAATTGAAAAAAGTGACTTTATCTGTATGAATTCCGGGTTGCGTTTTAAAGTATTTGCGTGGGAGTTTTAGCCAACTTCGATATCTGTGAAGTTTTTGGGTTTGACGACTAAAAAAATCTAATTAGTCTAGAATGGAATTGTATTTAATTTTAATTGTATTAATTGAATTAAAATATAATTAGTAATTTTATGTTGTAGCTAATTATTAAATAATAATAAAAATAGCAAGAATAATGTAAATGTACTAAAAGTACTCATTCCACGCGGGCGAAGGCACCAGCAAAAGCTAGTGTTTTAATAATGTGAATAACTCCAAGTGTGCTAACAGGAATTAGATTAAGATCTAGTCGCTTTGCTATCTAGAAAAGATATAAAATACAGAATGCTTTTTATATAGATAACAAAGTTTTTTGAACTGCTCGTGTGCACAATATTGGGTTACAATCTCAAACGGTTTATATCAAGCCACTGTCTAGCGTAAAACATTGTCTCATTGCCAAGGGAAAATTAATCTAATTCGTTTGGCATAAACAACACTTTTAAAAAACAAAAATATTTCTTCAAAATTTACAATTGCATCGGACGTCTAACCTTTTTATCAGACGGTTAGATGCAGTTTTGAAAGTTCTACCGAAAAAGCAACGTAAACTTATTATAATAGGGTCTTATTTTGATTGTTAATAGTTTTTGCGATAGTCAAACAGTTGTAAGTCGTATCAAAGTTACAGGTAGTATTTTTTTTTTAAATATTTAACGATGTAGCACGGGTCGTTGCGACATGCGGTATTATTTCAAATTCATAGCACTGTTTCAACAAAGCAGGTAGACATAGTTTTGGTAGTTTTAACGACGATCAAGTAACGTGGGGTTGCTATGTGCTGTTATATTTATTTTTGAAATGTTTGTTTTAAAATCAAACTAAATTATTTGGTGCCGCTTAAGGCACAATTTACGACTTTTAATGTTTTTTAAATTGAAAATCACGTCTTCGCACAATCAACGCCTTGTCTTATTTCTTTAATAAAAATATATGTTACTTTAGACAATTTTCGGTGAATATTAATTTATAACATAGTGTAAAAGTAAAAGAGGAGCTCGTGGCTAAAGTAATAACAGCCGCACGGGTCGATCCATAAGGTTAAGCTACGCTTGCCGGGGTTGGTCCATGGATGGGTGACCATCTTTACATACCGAGACTCCTCCGTGCCTCGGAAAGCACGTTAAGCCGTTGGTCCCGGCTGCCAATTGTGGATCTTTGACAGTCGTTACGGGTCGTCAGAAGCCCGAAAGTCTGACATCCAGTCTTACCAAAGGGTATCGTATTACCCAGTAACTGGGTTGTGGAGGTCAGATAGGCAGTCGCTCCATGTAAAGTACTGGTATTCAGCTGCATCCGGTTAGACTGGAAGCCGACCCCAAGATAGTTGGGAAAAGGCTAGGCAGATGATGAACATAGTGTAAGTAACCTGTAAAGTTATGTCTAACGCGGATCAAAAACTGAGAATCACGCAAAATCTATTGAGTTATATGAAACCTTCACCATTTTAAAGATAATTTAATTATTTATCTTTTAATATACTTACGTGTTTTAGTATAACACCTGTTGTTTTATGTATAATAAATGAATAATGCTTCCGTGCTAGGTCTCAATTCTTCCGAGTGTAATCTTAGGCGTATTTAGGTATTTTTTATCATGCTATCCTTTAGAAAACAAAAACAAAGATAATTTTTGTTTCTGTATTGTACTGCATTGTTTTATTTTGTGTTGTTTTTAATAACATAGTTTGTAAGTAAATTATTACTAACAAACTTATAGGTCCCCGATTGGAGACGCGACAATAGGTTTTTAATTGTGTCTGTTATCCCGGGGCCTGACGGATTAAAGTTATTATTATTTATTTAAGGCCCTTATTAGTGGATAAAGTACATGGAACAATAAAGAAAACTCTTTATTAGGAAATAATTTACGCGTATATAGTTGCAATTTTTTTTTGCGAACACCGTTAATTATTCTGTCATTGATTTGAGGGCAAACCACAGATTTACCAACATTTTTTCATGTATGCAGTCATTATTTTTCTTGTAATGATAGAACGAAATTAATGTTAACGTCAGAGTACGTTTGACATTACCAATAATTTAAAGAGGATTACAACAAACAAATGGCGTAAAACACTTTACAAAACCGCATTATTCAGAACTTTAAAATTCAAATTTATTGTTCTCCTTGTACTTGTTTTGTGAAAAAATTATTCTGCGTGGAAAAACTCTGTTTTGAGGAAAACAACACACTGTCCAGGTACTCGTAGGTCGTTGACATAAACATACTGTTTTTAAAGATTGTTGTCGTAGTTTCAGATTCAGAGATTTCCATGGTAAAGTAATCGTGGTTTTTAACCGACTTCAAAAAGAAGGAGGTTATCAATTCGGATGTTCATATATTTTTTTCTTTATGTATCTATGTTCGGGCATAACTTCGTCATATATAGACGGATTTACAAAATTCTTTTTTGTTCGAAAGGAGTTTATTCCGAAATGGTTCCATTTAAATTTCATATAGATCTGATGATGAGTTTCGGAGACATACAACGGAACTCTTCAAAAAATTACACCAAATCAACCGCGATTGCTGCTATCGCATAAATATGCATTGTTAACACATTAGGGGGAATCACAACTAAAAAGTGAAAAATAAAAATATTTTTACAAAAAATAGAACCGACTTCCAAAAAAAAATCAAAAAGTGCAAAATGACTTTAATTTCGGAAGTCGGTGTCAAAAAACGAAGAAACAAAATCAGAAACACCGACTGCTGAAATTAAAGTTATTTTGCACTTTTTTTTTGGAACTCGCTTCTATCTTTTTTTTTAGTTTTTATAAATTTAATTATTAATTTTTTTTTCTGTCCAAAGGTACAAACTACTTTACTAAAAATATTCATTCCAAGTTTTACTAAAACTGTTTTCCTAGAATGGTGCCGATTCTGTTGTGCACAAACTAGACTTAATTAAGGCTATCTTTTTCTCTCTAACAAAACAAGAAAGAGACGGACGTAAATTAGAGCTGTCAAATTTAGTTGAACTAATATTTCCATACAAATTAAGGGTAGACGTAAAAACATGTTTTCTAAAAACACAGAGAAGCACAAGGCGTAAACTAGTTTGAATTTCTAACTTAGTTCATATCT
Source organism: Polia nebulosa (assembly GCA_951329385.1). Classification (NCBI taxonomy): domain Eukaryota; kingdom Metazoa; phylum Arthropoda; class Insecta; order Lepidoptera; family Noctuidae; genus Polia; species Polia nebulosa. The sequence goes on from OX589592.1 coordinate 33,202,764, forward strand.
ATAGCCGTCCTTTTCTCGCACTGCCTTTTAGTAAAAGATAGCGATTCTCTAATTTTAGTTTAGATATTGAGCACCAATATCCCTAATTATTACCTAAATGCAAATTTAATTATCCCAACTAGAATCTTACAAAGTAAGTAAGTAAGTTTGTTACCTTTTCTCGCATACCACTGTACCGATCATCATGAAATGCATACACGTTGTCAGGGGTATAGAAAAGGACATTGGTAACTTTCATACAGAAAAAAAAATACTGTTCCCGAGGGATAGAATTATCTTCTATAATAAATAAAAATCTCGTGTCACGGTGTTTGTGGTTGTACTCCTACGAAACGGCTCGACCGATTATAGTGATTTTTATTTGTATAGTTGGTATTTTTCACCCTCTTATCCCCCATTTTTTTCCCCCATTTTAACTATATAATAAGCTTAAACATAATTGTCATACTGGCATTGAATGGCAAACGACATCGCGGCAGTCCAAACAGAGATGGCGGGATGGGCTAGGCAGGCACTAGACTCCTTTGATAAGACCTGAACTTAAACCGATTTAGCTTTTAAATAGAGAAGAGTGAAAATAGAGCCAATTCCTTTGCTCTGCAGTGTACAACCACAGGCTTATTTTACGTCGATAGACGCACTTGACCTGATGGTAGGCGATGATGTGGTCGAAGATGGAGCAAGCTTGCCTAGAAGTAACCACTCTTGTCTTGTTGTAGTTATCAGGAATCACAATTTCCAGCAGGGAATACCACTCCTTAGCTGTAAGCACAATGAATGTGTTCCCAAAACGTTTTGTGCGTGTGGGTGGGATGTCAACCATGTACCGGTGGCGCATCGCCGTACGTCTAGTGGTCCGATTATGGAACAGGCTTGGCGGAATTAAGGCCTAGACATCACCTAAAGTGCGGTCACTCGCGGACTGCATAGACAAGAAAGACATGCGCTACGACAAATGCTCACAATTTATTACAATCGATTTACTTAGGATTTACTAGTAAATATATAAACAATAATCCATCACTGGATGCAGTTTGGTATTTCAAATTTTATGGTATATTTTTTATTGTGATTATAATTGTTAATGAAGGGATATACTGCTTTTGAAGATAATTAAGAGTTATGTTAGAAGATTTTTTAGATGCATTGATGGATGTTAAATTATCTTTTGAGTTCCATCACTGTAAGCAAATAGGACTTCAAAACATCATATTTTTTTATTTGTCAAAATTATTTACGGTTTAAAGAGATACACTGCTTTAAAAAACCACATTTTTAACCGTTTTCGGGAATAATTGTAGTTCCGACACATACTCCGATAGTAAACCGACTGGCTGGACATAATGAGATAAAATCTTAAAATCTGTCAATTGAATTAATCATCTGATAGTTTCGTACCTACGATCACAACCTACCTACGTTTCTTAACTTCGATCTTAAGCAGTTGCTTACGCATTTACCTTATAGCTTTCTATATTTGCGTAACATAGGTATATATATCTTTACGTTTTTTTTAATAATTCAAACGCAGTTCATTGGTCTTTTTATGTATCGCGGATTACGAGTTCAGAAGTCAATACACTATTTATATTTGTTAATAAAATTAGATGCCGGTTCAGAGTAACCGGGTATGTGTTCGCAAATGTCTTTAGATCATTTTACCGTATTTTGTGCTTAGACGATTATGTGAATGAATTTATAAATTGTATTTTTACATGTAGATTTTTTAAGTTTTTCCTATTGTGATTCCTGGGGGTATTTACGACCACGGTCCCGGGAGTGTTTGGATGAGTCACCACGGCCCTGGAAAGCTGGACACGGGCGGGACACGGGTTTTAGTCACTAAGAGTCTGACAAGCCATCCCACTCCACCCAGAGCTGGAGAATTCATGTGATGATTTAGCTTAAAAAAAAACTTTTTTACAAAAAATAGAACCGACTTCCAAAAAAAAGAAAACAAATAATGTGGAAAATAACTTTAATTTCCGAGGTCGGTGTCTCTGGTTTTGATTCTTCGTTTTTTGACACCGACTTCCATTCCACATTTGTTGTTTTTTTTTGGAAGTCGGTTCTATTTTTTGTAAACATGTTTTTTTTTTCACTTTTTAGTTGTGGTTCCCCATTAAATTCTGTAAACAGTACATAGACAAACGATCGCAGTAATCACGAGTCATTTGATGTTAGTTATTAAAGAGTTGCACTGTCCATCTCCGAAGATCTTCATCATATCCTAACCAAATGTATTATATACTAAACCTTCCTTCAAAAATATGCATTTGAATAACGAAAATTCCATCCAAATCGGATTTGTAATTTTCGAGAAAATCGTGGACAAACATACATACTTACATACATACGTACGGGTCGAATACAGAACCACCTTTTTTAAAGTCGGTTAAAAAAGGGGTTACGAGGGGGATCCCGTTATCTTCCACTTAATAATATTAGGTCCCAACTATGAAATCAGCGTTTTGTATGGAGAATTTTAAAGAAGTTGCATTTTTCATACTAACATTTTCTTAATTTATTTAACAACTATGAACACTAATGTTTTAAAACTATTATGCAATAATGTTTAAACACTAAGATAACGTATGCCACTTAGATTAAGCAACAAAAATTAGTTTTGGCTAAGTTAAAGCAAATATAGTGGTCATTTCTGCTAAGAAAAATAGGAGTCATTTTTAAGGTATGTTTTTTGTTTATAAAACTATAAGTAATAAGGTTACTATTGGCAGTTGTCTATGACGGTCATTATTCGATAGAATATCAAGCAATTGATGAATATTTTAATTCATAGAAGTGACGAGGTTCTCTATTTGTGAGAAAAAACGCCAATTTCATATGTAAGGACCCAATATTTCGTAGGATAATTGAGGTGAAAAGTTTGGACCTTTTATTAGTCATGATAGCTTTTGATCTCTCACCTGATGGTTAGCGTTGGATGAGGTCGATGATGGAATGAACGAGCCCAGATAATTTGATAATTGCTTTGAAGGCTTTGAGTTATAGGTGGAAGGGAACACATATGCCGTGAAGATCTTCAATCAAAATCATGACTCTTCTACAGCCTGTCTGCCTGCCTGCCTAGCCTTCTCCCAACTATCTTGGGGTTGGCTTCCAGTCTAACCGGATGCAGCTGAATACCAGTATTTTACCTCCACAACCCAGTTACTGGGTAATACGATACCCCTTGGTAAGACTGAATGTCAGACTTTCAGGCTTCTGACGACCCGTAACGACTGTCAAAGATCCACGATTGACAGCCGGGACCAACGGCTTAACGTGCTTTCCGAGGCACGGAGGAGTCTCGGTATGTAAAGATGGTCACCCATCCATGGACTAACCCCGGCAAGCGTAGCTTAACCTGATGTATCGACCCGTGCGGCTGTTACTACTTTAGCCACCAGCTCTATGGTTCTTCTACAGCAAGTCACTTATATTAAATTTATTTCTATCACCTGCTCAAAAACATAAACTTGCTAAATTCTCCCACGAATAGAATGACATAGAATAATGTGACAAAACACGAACATAAAAAGGAATATAAACATTAAGAATTACTCTGTCAAAAATCCATACAAAACCGAGAGAATTTATTACAAATAATAATACTTTTATCAAACAAACGATTCTGATTCTTACGCTACATAATTTTCTTGTTTGAAAAACAACGTCTCTTTGCCACTGTATTTCGAACCTTAATTTTTGCGCTATACGGTTGAGTATTCTTTAGAGTCGGAACAAGGAAAGTGACCTGCAGAGTTAGTCGCGACAATGCGATTACGATTATAATATGCGTTTATTTTTTTTGCGACAAAACGCGAGGGTGGATCACAGGTAGTCCCGTTGATAGCGTTGCGTTTGACACTCTTTGATGAATGTACCTACGTGACGTCAGGAACGTGTCAAGAATATCAGTTTTTTAAACATCACTAATAATAATAATTTAATAAATAACCAAAAGTTGCTTATTTTTATCTTATTGTTTTCGTTTTTTACGTACAAAAATGTAATATATAAAAATATATTAAAATTTTATAAAAAAAAAATTTAATAATATTAAAAATAGTAGACCTCCGATATCGGGAACAGGGTCCAAGCTACCTGGGTAAGGGCTCCAGCCAGAGAAACCTCCTAACAATACAATAATTATTATTAATTTCATCTTATTTAAAAGCTTTACAAATTGTTATAAGTCCCTTACTTGACTCTAGTGATGAGGTTACCAGTTTCAAAGGAGCTAGTGAACTATGCCTGAAGCAATAATTTTAAAATTAAATTAATTCTTGTGCAATAAGATAATTATGATAAATAGTATGACCAAGTATTATTTATATAAATGTGAAAATTTGTTTTGGATGTATGTTTGTTACTCAATCACTCTAGAACAGCTTCACGGATTTGGTTGAAATTTGGCAAATTTTTTTTTTTTCTTTCACTTTTGCCTACTACTTTGGATACGAAACATTCTGAGACCAGTTACAACGTAAAAATACTTTATCCTCTTGTAACAAACGTGACGTTGGATTCTTTAATATTTATTTTTTACGCTATGCTATTCTACGATATTTTATTCAATTAGATTTTGGTCTGGAATAGCACATAGGCTACATAGATAATTTATAATTGGGGAAGGACCCTGAAATTAGGCAATGAACAGAAGACATACATTCAGTGAATACGAGGCTTTTAGCATTCTTGTATGTTTGTATTATTTAATCTGTTTTTCTGTAATGTGCGTTGTATTTGTGCAGAATAAACAATGTTTCTTTATTTCTCTTTCTTTCTTTCTAATTCCACGCAGGTGAAGCCGTTGGCAGAAGCTTGTATTCCATAAGATTTTTAGATAAAGTTTAAAAAATTATTGTTTAGTGATGATGTTTGTTGGTCTATCGCTGACATTTAGATAACCAGCGACTTTCAGGTAACCACCTTAAGGCGTATTTAGCCGCCAAGTGGCGCCCTCATTGAATAAAAAATCGTAGCAAAGCTTAGAAAACAAAGATTAAAAAATCCTATGTTGCGTTTGTTACAAAGAGCTTAAGGTATTTTTACGTTGTTGAAACAGGACTCAAAGTGTTTCGTATTCAAAGTAGTAAGCAAAAGTACCAAAAACAGCCGTTTTTGAGTCCTGCTTTAACAACGTAAAAATACCTTATCCTATTTGTAACAAACGCAAATTAAGATTCTTTAATATTTATTTTCTATGCTAAGATACGAATTTTTATTCAATGAGGGCGCCACTTACGGGGAGGTAGGCCCTTAATAGTTTCTAGACGTTTTTGCAGCTGTAACACAAAATATTCCGTTTTAATTATTTTTTACTGAGACTGATCGCAATATGGAGGATTTGACCTTTTCATAAGTTTGTTATTCTATTATAACTGAACACATTTAAAACAAAACCGTGTAATCTAATCTTTAAATTCAATTAACATGCATCTTATACTACCCCACGCTAATCTATGTATAATTTGTAACACAATCTTTTAAATTTTAATGTGTTTTTGTGTTGCATTTCAATAATAGATATAATATTTAAAAAAAATCTAGATCGCTATTCTCAGGTTGTGACAGATTTTTTAAGCTATATCTTGCCAATTAGACAGCTATTTTAAGATCTATAGAGAATATCTTTTTCCCCCTTTTCTTCAGCTTTGGGACGTACTACTAAGGGCCGATTTCATCATTCGCTCTATAAACTAAGTTTTACTGAACTAAACTTAGCGTAAAAAATTAAAACCATAAAAAAGATTATAGTGAGTTAACCATAAAAGATAGACATACTCGTATGCTGGCGCGAACTTTTTTTAGAACTTTAAAAGGAGAACAATTCCGTCATACATAATTTTTGCGTAACTAAATGGATTTTTTTTTTCCGTTTTCGCCACATTTTTCCCTGATGTTCTGCTCCTATTGGTCGCAGCGTGATGTTATATAGCTTATAGCTTTTCTCGATAAATGGACTATTCAACACTAAAATATTATTTTAATTCGAAACAGTAGTTCCTGAGATTAGCAAACAAACAAACAAACTCTTCAGCTTGATGACAGCGGCTAAACGCGTTTAAACGAGCTTAAACGCGTTTAGCCGCTGGTGAAATCGGCCGAAGACGTATCGGTGGTAATAAATCTTCTTCTTGACAATTCAAAAGTACCTGTAAATGGTTTATTTGAATATGCTTTGAATCCCCTCGACTAAATTTCGACCACGGTGACCATTCTCAACAGAGATTAGACAAGTACGCGCGGTGATTCTATATTGCAAAAGCGTGTGCGCAAACTCAGGGGCACTATCTATGCCTTTACTCTCATAGACCGATGGGATGGCAATCCGCCAGTCGTGGGGAGAGATCAGACACAGGACCAACGTCTTTACGTGCTTTTCCAGGCATGGGGATGTCACACCACCAAATTTCAACCGCCGAGCTGCTACAGAGTAATTCCTAATGAAAAACCCAGTAGCACTCTTTGCCAGGGTGAGGTCCTGGTTTGGTTTAGCAGTCAAGCTTATAACCACTAGACCAACGAGGCATTACGTATCAGATAAGTACTGTGGCGCATGTATATATAGCCCACGGACGGCATGTGAGAACCGGGCTTTTGCTGGCAGCTTATAAGATTTGAAGAGTGGTTCGAATATTAAGATTGAAATAAATTAGTAAAACGTTGTGATTGTTTTAAGTTAGTTCTGGCTCACGTGTTGAAGAGGGCACATGTATATTTGTATCTGATTAATACAAGAGCAAAGAGTGCGCGCCCTCCTTGTTCTTTACACTTTACACTACACACATTATTAGTCACTTGAATAGACGATACTCTCGCAGCCAGCGAGTGAGATACGTACCCAAAGCTACAGCAGCGGCCCTGGAGCCCTGCAGGCTCTACAGTACTTCATAGGTAACACCTACTTTAAAGAAGAAATTAGTAGTGCGTGTCGGACTTCGCACGTTTTGGGTTCCGTACTAAATGAAAAGATCCGAAGAAAAAATCCGATTTATCAAAATATTAGTATTTGTTAGTAAAATATAAGTACGAGTATAATCAACATTATTACCAATTTCAAGTCAATGGAAAGTTGCAAAAATTTTCGGAACAAAATTTTGTGACAGACGACGGACAGACAGACTGAATATATTGATATTTGTTAGTAAAATATACGTAATAATTAACATTATTACCAAATTTCAAGTCAATGGGAAGTTGCAAAAATCTTGGGAACAAAAGTTTGTGACAGACGATGGACAGACAGGCAGACAGACACATGATTGACAGCAGTAGGGCTTCGTTTGGACCCTTCGGGTACGGAATCCTAAAAACAAAACGTTTGACATCACTGACAACGTCCACAATTCAATCGCATCACCCCCGCTCTCGAAGTCTCCATCCTAGGGTGGTTTAGACGAGAGCGAGCTGTGAGGGTGTCGATTCGTCCGTCGATAAATCACGTTTCGCTTTTTGTTAGATTCGCTCCAGACGTGAGAATACGACGCACTTGGCGATCGTATGTATTGCACGTGTGATCTGCGCATACAGAGTGTGGACATTGCGACTTTTTGTTGCGATTTTTTTGGGAAAAAAATTAGTTTTTGTCGCCCTAGGAGTTTTGATTGTAATTATTAAGTTCCGGGGTCATAAGGGTCCTAGGCAGGTAGACGAGAAGATTATGCAAACATTTTCTTCAATATAATAACCATTTATCTCTATTGTAATTTTCAGGGGCATCAGTATACAATTAAATATTCCTTTCCGTCATTTGGGTTCTTTCCATTTGCATTGTCTAGTCTAAATAGTGTAACCAAAATTAACTGATTACTCTATTTGGTCACATTCTATAGGATTATTTATCCTTTATAATAATGTGACTAAGCTAGTTCAACTACAGCTTGCCAAACTGTTGTTGGCTAGAATTATTTGCGATGGTTATAGTATCTCAATTGACTAACAACATGGATATAAATTATTAGACACAGCTGCCAGACGGACATTCTTGTTCCAAACGTCGAGCCTGACGTCTGCTTAAATGTAATACTGAGTGTAATTAATGCTCTTATTTTTGATAATCTTTGATATGTATGATTATGTTGAACAATAAACCTAAGAATATCCTTGTTTCAACAAAAACAGTGTTGTAGACTTCTATATAGTCATGGAATTCACAACATAGTCGGCAGAAGCACATCATGTCTGGTGTCGGTGCTATGGGGTCACGCGGGGCGTGACCTTTTCTTCATAGGGGAAACCGACCTTCATTTGATATTTCTACCTGTCACAAGTGAGGGATTTAGGAGGTTTGTTACCATAGTCTGCTTACATGTGTTCAGATAAAGACACATAATGCCGACCACATAGATTTTCCGGTAAACCTAAGTGTGTATGACCGGCATAACACAGATTAGACTATCGTAAAATTTATCCCCTAAATACCTACACTAGTTTCTAAACGTTTGATTTCTTATTAAAATTTACAAAAACGCATCAAACGCACAGTTCTATACGCGCATACCCGGTGTCACCGAGTAGGTACCCACGTTGTTTGCTTAGGACGACGCCGATATTTGGCGTATTTACCCCAATTATGGGCCGTTGTTACATTATTATGCGATAATGTATGGGAGAGGAAAAAAACAATGTTTTCGTAGCCAAGTTGAGGGTACGTGTCACATTTGGTCGTGATGTGCGAGCCGCGAGCCAGGTAGTCTGAAATATACGTGTAAATAATGGAATTTTAAATTATCGTTTGTTCTCTTTGGGAGTAATTTTGATGAAATTGGGCCTATAATATCAAGACGATGTATTATATGCTTAAGTTCTGCTAACCTCATCTAACTTAATATGAGTCTATCATTTGCCTAGCCTTTTCCCAACTATCTTGGGGTCGGCTTCAAGTCTAACCGGATGCAGCTGAATACCAGTATTTTACATGGAGCGATTGCCTATCTGACCGCCACAACCCAGTTACTGGGTAATACGATAACTTGGTAAGACTGGTTGTCAGACTTTCGGACTTCTGAAGACTCGTAACTACTGTCAAAGATCCATGATGGACAGCCGGGACCAACGGCTTAACGTGCTTTCCGAGACACGGAGGAGTGTCAGTATGTAAAGATGGTCACCCATCCATGGACCAACCCCGGCAAGCGTAACTTAACCTAATGGATCGACCATATGAGTCTATGTAACTTGAAATAAACTGATTATTATTATTTATCAAAGGCCTCCCATTTCAATTTCTACCAATTTTCTTTACTAGTGCTGGCCTGTCCTTTTTGTAGGAGAGTTTTCTTATAACCAACTAGATTTGTATTTTAATGACTAACTCTGGACTTTCAAATCATACTAATATTAAAAACTAGCTGCGCCCCGCGGATTCACCCGCGTAGACCGGGATAAAAAGTCTATGTGTTAATACAGGCTATAAGCTGTCTACATATCAAATTTCATCCAAATCGGACCAGCCGTTTGAGCATGAAAAAGTAACAAACATATAAACACACATACACACAAACTTTCGCCTTATAGTGCTTCTGCCAGTGGCTTCTCCCCCGTCAAAATCGACAATCATTCCAAGGGGAGATGTTTTTGGGATAAAAGTATCCACTTAGGATACTTTTATTTTTGTGTGGTGGGAAATCATCCAATGACATCTCCCGCTCTGGGTGCAGTGGGAGGGCGTGTCAGACTCTTACTGACTAAAACCCACCCCTGTTCCTTCCCTGCCCTGAGTGCCCAGGGGCGCGGTAACTCTGTTTCGAATTTATCCACAACCCCTGGGCAGGCATCGGCCATGACGGGCCCCGTCATGATTGCTGACAACTCTTTGAGGCGCGCGTAGAACACTACGCGCCGTCGACTCTCGGGTCTGATGCTGATCGGACGGCGAGCTACCCATTACTCGCCGTCCGCAGGCCCGGATCTACGGTGGCCGGAGATCGTCTCGCGACGTCCTGCGCTCAGGGCGTCTCCTGCAGCGGCTGCTGTTGAGGGCGTAAGGGCGACTCTGTTGTTGAGCCTCCCTCACCCGTTTCACCTTCTCCTTCGCGAGCATTACTGCTTCGAAGAAGGAGGAGACTGCTTCCCATTCCCTCTCGCTCCGTACCATGGCCTGGAGCAGGGCCGGGCGCGAGAGGTTGCTGCCGCCGATCGCCTCCACGAGAACGATCCACACAGTGGGGACACCCGGGCGTTTTCCTCCGCCTTATCCTGCACAGGAACCTCCTGAAACTTCCTTATTCGGACCACCAACATACCTGTAAGTCTACCTTTTACGAAATCTATAATTTAATTAGTTACTCTAATATTCTATGCATTTGCACACCTCATCCGGTTTCAATTGAGCGTCCTGCTAATCTACTATAACATTTTCTATTTCATCTGTGTATTAATGCAAAAAAAAATGATTTTATTTCAAGCCAGACTAAAATGAAAAGCCAACTTGAAAAAATCAATTAGAACTACCCGATTAAACCCGTTACAAAACTTAATTAAAACTCTCCAACGAGCGACCATTGCAAGCCTCGTCTTAGGGAGTACATACACGATATGTGTCTATGACGTAAGCGCAGTAGTATGCAGGTATGCGGAACAGGGTATAAAGTCCCGCAAACCTCCATTGAAAAGAGAGAATCCTCATACCAGATGGGTGTAGTGTTTGGTCCGGACAACTCAACCTGCCTAGCCTTTTCCCAACTATCTTGTGGTCAATCAATCTAATTAGCGAGACTAATATTCTATGAACAGCTAAATCGTTGTTATAATACCTACAAAAGTAAAGAAAGAAATTTCAATAAAAAAGACTTACATTTAAGATAATTATATATTTTGTCAATGTCATGCATATCTGTTATTTGCATGGTTACTGAAATGCCGATTTTAGATGTTATTTTATTTGAATTGTAAGTGACAGTGCTGTTGGTGTGTTTATTATTATAAATAAAAACTTGTGGGTACTTATGCCATAATTATGTATTGACCGATTTTCGTTTTCGGCCATTTTCGACCAAAAAATCATAATCGACCATAAACCAGACGAAGCTTCGGCCAAGCCGAAAATCAGAAGTTAGTGAATTGTCGCGCGTCATTCGGCCTACTTCGTAAGCTCAGCAACATTAGGTGACGTTCGGCTAAATTCGGGGTGAATCGGGTCCGCTCGTGGTTCCACTTAGTCGACTTAAACGGACGCGATTATATTTTGAAGTTGTGAAGCGAGGTTATGTTCTATGTTTTTTTTTTCTTTTCGGCTTCGTTTTCGGCCAAAAATAAGACTAAAGCCGAAGCTTCTTTTTCGTTTTCGGCTAAAAATCGATATTTCGGTCGGACATTAGCCAAAAGGGTCTCAATTTAGCATAATTTGAGGTGGCAACACTAAGTGCTTCATCTGAGACTGATTTTCAGCAGCAGCCCACGAGCTTAACATAGTGTCTACTACTGCTAACTTATTGTAACATCTTAAATTTGATCTCATCATCATCATTTCAGGTGAAAGACGTCCACTGCTGAACATAGGCCATATCATTTGAAGACAGACTTTTATATTCTACCTTAAAAAATCACTTAAGGTGCTATTAACTGCCAACGACCTTGAGCGGTTAGCTTGCGTGTTCTATGCTGAACTCACTAACGCGTCGCTCCTTGATGGGCGAGTCCTATTACTGGGTGGACGCCAGTAGTAGGACTCGCTCATCAAGGAGCGCTGTCCGAAATCAGACGCATTATTAATTTATTATAAGTACATAAAACAACAGGTATTATAATAAAACACGTATACTAAAAATAAATATGTAAATAATCTTTAAAATGGTGAAGGTTTCATAAAAATACACTGTATATAGTTTTTGCGTAATCCTCAATTTTTTATCCACGTTAGACAAAACTTTACAAATTAATTACACTATGTTATAAAAATATAATTTCAAATACTCACACATCAAATAACGAAGGAAATTGTCTAGAGTAACGTATATTTTTTTCAAAGAAATAAGACTAGTCGTTTAGACGTGATGTTCAATTAAAAATCATTAGAAGTCGTATAACTGCGCCTTAAATCTATTATACCTAATAGAAACGCTTCATTAAAACCCGCTTACGAGCGGCCATTGAAAGCTTCGTCTTAAGGGGGTACATAGAGGCTATGAGTCTATGACGTAAGCACGGTAGCTGACGCTGGAGTGTGCCACTGTGACGTTGTGCAGCGACCCAGTTCGGGACAAAAGCGCCACAGTGCATGTCAGCGGTACAAGTAGGTCTTATTGATGCCGCGAATTGAGAGCAGAGGGATATGTGACCTGGCTTGCGAGATTTATAAGTGTTTATGACTGAATTTTTTAGTTGATTTACTGTGATTAGGGTAATTAATAAGATATTACTTATAATTAGCTGATTTATGTCAGTTTTGGGGCTGAAATAGGGCCATTTAGAATCGTTTCAAGTCCGGAGATAGTTAAATAAGTGTTCTTCTGGATTTTCAAGTTTTTCGGGAATTGGTTTCGTTGCCTAGACTTGCGGAAGACAGGTTTGGGTCAAGGTTAGGTGTTGGACAAACTATCAAAGGCGCTTCCGTTTGAACTTGTAACAAGAAACCTTTGTTAATATCTTCAATTATGACATTCGCAAAGAGAAAGCAAAAATGTCCTTTACTAAAACAATAGTTGTCCAACTTTTACCGTTATGAGCTATATAGGTAGTGCTGTGAAAAAAATGACGTAGCAACAATTTACCAGTGTTGCCAATTACAAATTTTAATTTTCACAATAATAAGCAATGTTGGGCCACAAAAGGGATGAATGCTAAGACCGATGTGTGGTGTTACGCGAATGGATAGAATAGGAATGAGTATATAAGAGGAAGTCTGAAAGAGGCACCGCTGACTGAAAAGTTGTGTGGAAATCGGTTGTCGTGGTATGGGCATGTGATGCGGAGGAATAAAGAAAATGTCGGGAGGAAAATCTTGTGTATGGATGTGGATGGCTATAAGAGTAGAGGAAGGCCAAAGAAACGATGGTTAGACTGTGTGAAAGAGGATATGGGTAAAACGGGGGTGACTACAGAGAGGACGACTAATAGAGGAGTATGGAAGAAAAAGACATGTTGCGCCGACCCCAAATAAATTGGGATAAGGGCAGGAGAATGATAAATGAAGCACATATTAAAAACCAGCAACATTTCATTAATTAAAGTTTCATACATTTGACCTCATGCAATTCAAAATGGAGTGAGTACCCGTTCACTATTGTAATTCTTGCTAAATATTCACTGTGTCAGATCATGCGTTTTGCGCATATTATAAATATATCAGCATGTTCAACTTTTATTATTAGGGTCTTGTGTTTTTTTGGGCTAAAACTGCTAAAAGGAGCTAAATTAAAGGCAAGCTAGGGCAATTAAGTCCTCCTTAGTAAACACTGTTGGTAACAGTGTTTTTGAAGAGATAACTTATTTAGCTGCATTGAGCGATTTTGGTAGGGAGAAATAAACTTGGGTTGGGTGGTAGGTGGATGGGTTCGCGTCACAGACATGCTAGTGACGTGTTAAGGTGAAATGTATACACAGGGTAACCCGCGAAAATCAAATTGTCTGACGTTTTTTGCAATTTGTAGGTCAGTGTCAGGTTGTATGTTGGTCAAAATATTTGACAACAATTTTAACTTAGAGAATTATATCTGATCATTATAATGATTATAATTCTATAAATACATACTTGCTTTGCTACGGCCACGAATTATATTTGAACATACTGGCCTGCAAATTGCAAAAAACGTAAGAAAATGTGACTTTCGCGGGTTACCCTGGCGATTCCCCAAAAAAAAAACAGACTGTAAAAATAAAACAGTTATTCCAAAGTTTCAAGTTTTGACTTCTGCCGGCGGTCCCCACGAGTGCCTATTTCTGTTACTAGCGCATAAATTCTAAAGAAATAAATTGAAATTACACCACAATTTCAATAAACTATTTTTTTGATTTAAAATTTTTGATTTAACATGTTTTTAACCAATTATGCAAATGAGGGTCGGTAACATTATGGTTTTGGGTTCTAGTTTCCAAAGAACTAGAATGTTGAAATTAAAAATGCGTGAATTATAATGTATTTTTGCTTTTTTGGAACGATATTATGAAAAATATGAATCGAGTGACCCCTGATAAAGTTTCAACTCTAACCGCAAATATTGCCAATACTGAGACACTTTGCCAATGAGCGATAGTTTTTGATCCATCCACAAGCACATTCACAATAAGGCTAATTGTTGTCGCTTACAATGGGCCTCATCAGAAGGCTTAAAGTCACCCAAAGGGCAATGGAGAGGCCTATGCTTGAAGTTGTCTTGCGTGATTGAATCAGGAATGAAGATATCCGCAGGAGGGCCAAGGTTACCGACATAGCCCGAAGAATCGGAACTTAAGTGGAAGTGGGCAAGGCAGTGGGGCTGAAGGGTTCTGAAGTGCCAACCGCGTACCGGAAGACGCAGCGTTAGAAGGCTCACGAGGTAGACCGATGACCTGGTGAAGGTTGCGGGAATCTGATGGACGCGAGACTCATAGGACCGGTTGTTGTGGCAACACTTGAGGGAGGCCTATATCCAGAAGTGGACGTCTTTTGATTGAAATGATGACGAACACATTTATTGTTTTGCGTTCGTTTTAACAATTTGTTTGCCTTTTTAAATGACTGGTGCAGCTAAAGTGGCGATCTGATTTTTACGAAATTTTAGCGTGAAAATTAACGTGAAGTGAGCTGTCATCCCACCCTGATCAACATCAAGCTCACTTCACTAAGGGGTCACGGTGAGATTTTTACAGAAAACACCAGCTGTATCATGAATGTACACCCCTTACCTTCACTTTTATCGGCGCCGGCGCAGCGCAGCCCTAACACAATCATAAATATGTTATGTTTAAACGCTTTAATGTCTTATTTTCCAAGTCTCATTACAATTCGATAAGACCCCATTACCATACGGTCACAAACATGGGGGCAATATCCAGAACTTTCTACAGACTATATATGTGCTATGATCAATGACCTTACACACTGCTTCGACTCCAGTCTTACTTTGACTTAGATTTAGTGAAGTGGTAGTTTATTGTCGATACATCTATACATGGTTAGTTTTAGTTCTTACGTTTGTGCAACTTTTTATTTTTTTGTTACTTAATATGTCAACTGAAAGAAAAAAAAATCTGGGCTTAAAGAGACTAGGCCACGACACATGGAATTTTAGTGTGAGGTCTAGACTTTATATTTAACTAGCTGCGCCCCGCGGTGTCACCCGCGTAGACCGGGATAAAAAGGTAAAGGTAGCCTATGTGTTAATCCAGGATATAAACTATCTACATACCAAATTTCAGCCAAAACGGTGCAGCTGTTTGAGCGTGAAGAAGTTACAAACATACACACTCACAAACTTTCACATTTATAATATTAGTAGGATTGCATATGTATTTTCTTGGTACAATAAAGATTATTATATTAGTTATAGATTGTAATTATTATGGCACTTTAATTTAATTGCTTTATCAGCTATCACTTAGCAATTCTTAAATTTAATAACACAGAAGGTAATAAAGAAATCGCTACCTATTTTTCCCGTCTTCTGATTCTTAGAAAATTATATATCACATAGATAGGTTATTGTACTTTAATATATTCATTAAGAGTGTAACATCTGCAAATAGAATACTATCTAAGTGATTTAGTAGGATGTGTTCATCGTCATCATCATCATCATTTCAGCCGAAAGACGTCCACTGCTGGACATAGCCTCCCCCAAGTGTCGCCACAACAACCGGTCCTATGCGTCTCGCATCCATCAGATTTCCGTGATTCTCACCAGGTCATCGGTCCACCTTGTGGGATGGAGGCCTCCCAAAGCTGCATCTTCCAGTGCACGGTCAGAACTTTTCGACCCCATCGACCATCTGTTCTGCGAGCAATGCACCTACTGCCACTTAGCACACATAGCCCGAAGAGTCGCCAAATTTATCTTCGGGCTATGTCCGAAAGGTAACCAACGCTCTATTACTAAGCCTCCGCGGTCTGTCCGTCCGTCCGTCGGTCTTTCAGCGGGCTGTATCTCATGATCCGTACTAGGTAGACAGTTGATTTTTTTAGGGAATGTGTATTTCTGTTGCCGCTATAACAACAAATAATTAAAACAAATTAAAATAAAAGGAGGCTCCCTACTAGAAACCTGTTTTATTCTGCTTATTTTTCTCGATCTTAATAATGACAACAAGTAGACGCGTCTAATCTTGTACTATGGTATGGAACCTTTCATGAGCGAGTCCAACTCGCACTTGACCGGTTTATTTTTTATTTTTGAGGGTAGGAAATTATCAGATTACTTTGCCCACTGACTAAAACGCACCGGTCTTCCAGGGCTGCAGTGACTCACACACCCTTGGCTGACTGACGAGCCTTGGGTCTCCTGCAGATATCTTCATTCCTGATTCGATCACGCAAGGAAACTCCGAGCATACCCCTCTCCATTTATGACGATACTCTGAATAGACTTGACCCTATTTTTTCCCCACAAACATCGATACCCATTTAAAACATTCATGATCATTACCATCGACTACAGAATAAGAAATATTTGCGGTGAACGTACTGTGGCCATTATAATTTGAAAACAAACTAATCTCAATACAGCTGGTAATGGTGAATTTAAACGATACGAACTTTTGTACGCGATCCCGAATTTATTATAATATTCACAAGCTGTTTTATTAAAACTTTTGCAAATTTAAACAGTTGGCGAGTTAAAAATAAATCAATGTTTAAATAAAAAAACATGATAGACATTTTTTTAAATAAATAAATTATACGTTTATGTAACTTTTAACAGCGACTGACTGATTCCTGAACAGGGGAACACTAGGTTCTCTTGTATTGTTTAGCATAATTAGCGTATAAAAATCCAAATGCTGGGACCTCATATTGGTGCCGATTCTGTTGTGCATAAACTAAACTTAATTTAGGCTATTGCTATCTTTTTCTCTCTAATAAAACAAGAAAGAGACGGACGTAAATTAGAACTGTCAAATTTAGTTGAAATAATATTTCCCCACAAATTAAGGGTACACGTAAAAACATGTCGACTAAAAACGCGGTAAAGCGCAAGGCGTAAACTAGTTTGACATCTCTTACTTAATTCATAGCTATAGCCGTCCTTTTCTCGCACTGCCTTACTAAAAGATAGCGATTCTCTAATTTTAGTTTAGTTATTGAATAGGAGGATCGGCACCGTATCAAATCTATGACTGTCTATTGCTGGGACACTTTATTCCTCTTTGTGGGTCAAAGGACCAATTTTCCTCTTTCTAATTTGCCACATCATTCACTTTAATTTAAACTTTTTTCACAATATTCAACCAAGGCTTATAAACATACGACCTTATTTATAAAACTCGCTAACCATATGCTTTGTTTAAGTACTGATTAGCGGATTCTAAATTCAAAATAGCATACGTCACATTTATCACATTCAGCGGTCTATAGGACAAAACCTCCTTCAAATAGAATATTCAGTACTTAACACCCGCATCTATCTTTCTTTCTTCTAACACACACAACACATACACACACGTACACACACAAACACACACACAAATACACACACGCACTCACTCAAACACACAATATATATTGATTACATCTCTAGTTGACATTCCCTAATAAATTGTGACCAACTCACTCGCCGCGGCAGGAAGACCTGGAGTCCTGAAATAGAGGGCTGCCCTAGTTTAGGCTCCAGTCCACTCCATTTATTTTAATAATGTCTGTACTGTGCTTCAGTAATGTGGAAAATAAACTAATTTTTACTTTACTTTCCTGCGAGTAAAAAAATTTGAATTAAGAACCTGCTAATCACTTTAAACTAATTATATGGTTAACTTTTTTATAATTAAATCCTACGGGTTTTTTTGTATTAATAATATGTGGGCGTTCAAGCAAAAAGACTCCAGTAGTGAGGTATTGAATTAAGACTAGATTCGATATCTAGACTATCGATCTGTATTAATCTGTATAGATAAAATTCAAAGTCCTGACTGACTGATATATCAAGGCACAGCCTAAACCGCTGGTCCTAGAGACATCAAATTTTGTGGGTGTATTCTTTGTGAGGAGTAGGTATCTAATAAGAAAGGGTTCTTCAAAATTCAACCCTTGAGGGGGTGAAAAAGGGGTTGAAAGTTTATAACGGGGGAAGTACTAATTCCACGCGGGCGAAGCCGCTGGCAGAAGCTAGTTGATAATAAGGCTTAAAGATATTCAAAAACTGCCACATTTTTTTAAATTAGATATCCATTGGACTGATCTAGCAACTCTGAAAAACGAAGTTGCAACTCTGAAAAAGCTTGATTTGAGAAAAAGCATAAAAAAAGAAGAAATTTAAGCAAAAAAAGAAATTTATGATACTTAGAAACATCATAAAAAGTCATTTACTTTAAGAACTTGTAGATAATTGAGCATTGAATTAATAATCAATTGAAATCGCTAAATGCAATTTTTTCACCTAACTTTACAAAACTGCGCATATCTCGGAAAGTAAATGTCGAGAACTGGACCCTTTTTCCTTGGACGCCCACATATATTACCAATGTATCAATAGCAAAACCTTGTACATTCAAACACAAAAGTATTTAAAAAATCCGCAAAGGTTTTTACAATGAATGCAACCGTCACACTTGATCGAGCTCAACTACTGAGCACAAAACGTACAATCGACAACACATTACACCGCAAGCCTCACACTCGATTAAACAGCTAAACGCAGCTTACAGCTTCTCTTTTTGTGTCTGACTGTACTTATTATTAGTATGTTTTATACTGAACGGTTTATTTTTTATTTAAGTAATTTACACTTCATTGGTAGATTCTATACTTTTTACAACGGTTCTCTATGTCTGTCTGGTCCTTGCAGCTGGCAAAAGTAGAGCTGGTTCAATTTTTGAGTCAGGAAATGTTTTTCCGGATTTCCTTGTCCTCCTTTTTCCTCGTTAGGGGTTTTTGACTTTCTTCTTATTCAGGGCATGTGGTTGCGAGTAGCTCTGATATATCTCATGCCATTATATTATATGAGTTTTGATATTAAACATTGTTAATACTAGGATAGCGACCCAACCCGGCTTCGCACAGGAGCAAACTGATTCGAAAGATACGACGTAACGCCATCTAGCGTCTTAATTAAAGCAATTGTAACCGTCGAAAGTTATTGTTCTTTTCCTCGGGAACAGTATGTTTTTCTAGATTAAAGGTATCCTGTATCCTTTTCTGTACTCCATTTTTATTTTTGGATAATATACATATATGCAAAATTTCTTGACGATCGGTTTTGTGGTTTTCGCGTGCAAAGGTAACAAACAAACAAACTTATTTTCGCATTTATGACATTAATAAGGATAGGATACCTACGTGAAACTCCAGGAAGCTTTTCATTGACACTGTTCTGAAGTGTTTCTGGGCCAAGACACGGATGTAATCTCTGCAATTCCGGCCTACAGAACGTATGTTTATTATTGGTGTGCCTGTTTAGAATTCATGATATATTCTTATAGACTAAGTAGGGCAGATATTAAAATGTTAAATATTTTCAAAGTTCGTATAGCCTACGTCACTTCGGCGGTCAAAACCAATCGAATGATGACTCATATGTTAAAATCCATCCAGCCGTTTAGACTACAGGGCGTACCAAAAAAATAGACATACACATACATACCACACTCTTGAAAAACACTACCCTCCTTCTTGGGCATTCGGATAAAAACTAAGTTAAAACGAAGAAAATTCTAATTCATGTTCAATCAGACAAACAAGCTCATAACCATTGTTGAGCCGCTTCTGTCCTCATGAACTCTTCAATATTTAATATTTTCATTATTTCCCCGTCTCTAAAGCGCACTTGCGCCTGTGGAATACTAAAAAAGGTTTCCTCTTTTTGCAATACTCACAATAGCATAACAAAATTAGCAGTAATCCGTATTGTCAGCCATGAATGGCTAAACGTCATTGAGGTAGGATTATGTCGGTTTGTGCAATGCGCGTCTGTGGTACTACTGGTTGGTAATACTGGCTGGTATAATATTGTTGCCATAGTTTTTTTTTGAAGGATTAGTGTCTATGGATCGTAGTATTCTTCGTTTTTTAAATCTGTTCGGTTCTCCTTGAAGATTTTATTATTGGAGCGGGGACGAAATGTAATGGACGTTATAATATGTGGTGGATTGGTTTTGATTGTGGTGTCTAGGTTTCTACATAGATCAGGCAATGTGCTGTCAGTTTTTCTGACAGGATTTTTGAGGCTACAAGCTGTAGTCTACAGACTGCTATAAATTTTAGCATAGCTATTGAGCTATGTGATTTTTTGTGCGAACGTAATATTAATTAAATTATTTTTACATTGCATTAGAAAAGCTGAAACTGACAGCCGTTAATGCACTATGGAATCGGAAAATCATCCTCACTGTAACGAAGTCAACTGTAAAGCAACTGACAATTGGAGAAGCGACTGACGATGTATGTTCATTCATGTTTACTTCTGCACTTTTCTCAGAGTTTCTTTTCAGCATGATATTTGTTATCGACCATCCAGTTAGACTGGATGTCGACCCCAACACACTGGGCACTGCTAGGGTCGTGAATGTGTTTGAAAGTCATCGCAATCCTGCCACAGGCAACTGAAAGAACCCGTGTGGGATTTATTCAGTAAGAGTCTGACACGCCCTCCCGCTCCACCCAGTGCGGAAGAAGTTAATTGATAATTTTCCACCAAAAAAAAACATAGCTGGGCAAAAGCTAGGCAGAATGATTAGTGTAAGCTTACAGATTCAGCCTGTAAGCTTAGAATAAATAAATCCTTTCTCCATCTTCCGAATCATTGAACACCATTAACTAGAAACCTGAAACTATTCCCGCACAAACGAATAGCTAGATTTTCCGGCCGGTACACACTGTCTGTCTCAGCTTTGACATCAAAGGCCGGGTGCAGATGCACTGCTTTGCTCTGCAATTTGTGCTCTCAACTCAATGGAGACTCCGCTTTGATCGCTGTTGGGATTATCTTTATTATTACGAATGTGTGTGTCTGTCTATCGTTGGATTGTAGTGGTCTGTCTGCATTGGTTGTAGGATTTGTAGTCATTTGTTTTTATTGTGGGAGCTAATTTTTTCATTGCACATTGGAGTCCTATTTAATGGCCGTGGGTCAGCCTATTTTTGGTAGTGATAACGGAATCTTAAGGGCGTTCGCAGAAAGACCAGAGTCGGCAGTGTAGGATAGATTTATTAAGCTTTATATTTTATGAGAGATTTGCAGCTTAATATGCATGATTTATAATGATGGCATGATTGTAAATTGAATTATTATTATTATTATTTTTGTATTGAGATATTATTTCTGTGACTAACATAGATTTAAGTTCATTGCTACTAACATAATACAGCAATTATGTATTTTTCACCTTGTGGTTTGCTGTAAGAAAACCCAAATGCTGGGTTAAGCTCGCTTTTGTAATTAACTGTCCCATAGTTTCTTTTATGTAAATGTTTTGTGTGTGTAATAATTATGGACATACAATTTATTACTGGTCTGAATTGAATTGAATTTTTTGCTGAAATGGTGGTTACGTTTGTCGGGTCAATCTTGATTGTAACTTATGGATGAGTAGGTCCCTGCCAGGGTCGTGGGAGATCGAAAATGTCACCTTGCCCTGGTACAGGCAACTGAAGAAACACGGATGGATTGTAGTCAGTTAGAGTCTGACTCGCTCGTCCGCTCCGCCCAGAGCGGGAGAAGTTATTTGATGATCTCCCACACCCATAAAAAAAAGATGAGTAGGTAGGTCGGTATTATACTCAATTAAGTCCTCCAACTAATTTTCCCAACTATCTTGGGGTCGGCTTCTAGTCTAACCGGATGCAGCTGAATACCAGTATTTTACATGGAGCTAACTCCTTGCTTGCTTGCTTGGATCTGACTTCCACAACCCAGTTACTGGGCAATGCAAGTATATTATAAATGCGAAAGTTTCGATAGATGGATGGATGGATGAATGGATGTTTGTTCAACAAACAATCACGCTACAGAACGACTGAATGCATCTAGATGAAATTTGGCACAGAGATAAATTCATCTGCATAGCCTTTTCCCAACTATCTTGGGGTCGGCTTCTAGTCTAACCGGATGCAGCTGAATATCAGTATTTTACATGAAGCGACTGCTTATCTGACTTCCACAACCCAGTTACTGGGCAATACGATACCCCTTGGTCAGACTGGATGTCAGACTTTCGGGCTTCTGACGACCCGTAACGACTGTCAAAGATCCATGATTGACAGCCGAGATAACGGCTTAACGTGCTTTCCGAAGCACGGAGGAGTCCCGGTATGTAAAGATCACCCATCCACAGACCAACCCCGGCAAGCGTAGCTTAACCTGATGGATCGACCCGTGCGGCTGTTATTACTTTAGCCACGAGCTCATATTGATGTAGTTTATTTCCTTAAAGTGAGATTGCAACAATAGGTGATCGCAAATCAAACGAAGTATGACTGTTCTAGAAATACTGTATCTACCTTTAATCGGAACCGGATGTCCACATACTGATACTTAGTAATGAATGAGTACGTGCATTGACGCATGCGCAAACCCAATGCGTGATTACACTCACGCGCAACTACACAAACCTGTATCTTTTCCCAATCATTGGCTATCGTCTGAATCATAAGGGCTTACTTTCCCACAGTCGCATAATTGGAGTAAAAATAAAAATTAAAGGCTTACTTTACTCAGAAACTTACTACCACTTAGCAACAACACCCCACCATATTTACACACCATAAACAAAAGAAACTCAACCTTATTTCATGTATCCAAAGTTGATATTCCATTGCCATCTCATTGGTTATAAGACATTTTGGAATGCTCTGGTGGTTTGAAAGAGGAAAACTCTTGACGATGAATGGAGAGGTGCCCAGGAGCAACCAGTTACTGTAGTAAGAATGCGCGCCGACCCACTGGCCAAATGAGTCATATTTTGATGTAGAATAATAATATGTAGGTATCGAAAGTGGGTGACCGAAAGGGGTTTGTACCTGTAGGATAAAAACAAATAAAGGACAATGAGAGAGCAATACAGATTTCTTCGAAAAGTGTTGGCACTGGAATTTGAAAATATTTGTAAGTACTTAGCAGATACAATTTTTTTTTAGTACTACCGTTTTGTAATCTGCCTTTAGAAATTAGAATAGATACTATGAGAATTCTAAAAATATACTTTTTGTCTTGTTCATTTCTGTTCCCAGGTTACCTGGAATAATTAGGTATATTGGGGCGTTATCCCACAAGTCATTAAGAATCATCACTCAAAATCCAAAACATCGATAACAGTGGGTTAAAATATCGTAAATACTTTCCGCGGAACTTCAAATAATAATAAGACAGACTCTAAAATCTTCAAAAACGTAATATTTCGATTTATTTGATAAATGCGAAATTAACTGTGCCTGTCTATTTGTTTGTTGCGTTTGCACGTCTAAACCGCTGAACCAATTTTGATGAATTTTGGCATAGAGATAAATAGTATAGAATACTCTTTATTATGTACACCATTTAGATTACAGAACATTTAAATGAAGAAAACTTTACATAAAGTGATACAATTGGCGGCCTTATGGCTAAAAGCGATCTTTTCAAGACAACCTTTGGATGGATTTTAAAGAGAAAAAGGAAAGACAGTACTGTAGCTAGTCTTGTAATAAAATGGACCTTGGAGAAGAACAATAACAAAAACTATCCTGTACTTTTAATCAAGGCATTACAACAACATCATGCTGTGGCCTCCTGTAATTGAAGGAGTGCATTTATTTATAACTAATTTTTTAAAGATTAATATTTATTTGTGTGATCATATTTTAAGAACCAGCTCTGCCCATCAAGGCCAACAACATTTTCTAAGAAAAAATAGAAAGTTCTTAAAAAAAAAATTGGGCTTTCCAAACAAAGTTATCATCAGCTGATCAATATTACTATGGGAGATAAAAAAAGATAGTTTTTGAGGATTCCCTCAGGTTTTCTTGAATAGTTATAAGTTGTTCATATCGATGGGAAGATGCAGTTCTTAAAATATGACCACACCTTTTTTTTTTTTTTTTTTTTTTTTTTTTTTTTATGTTTGATAGGCTCGCGTTTGACCACTATCTCACCTGATGGTAAGCGATGATGTGGTCGAAGATGGAGCACGCTTGCCTAGAAGTAACCTATTCACTCTTGACTTAAAGACTCCCAGGTTGTATCTTACAGGAAACACAGACTCCGGTAGAGAATTCCACTCTCTAGCTGTACGTGCAATGAATGTTTTCTCAAAGCGCTTTGTGCGTATAGATGGGATGTCCACCATGAACCGGTGGCACTTCGCCGTACGTCTTGTGGTCCTTAGATGAAACGGGCTTGGCGGAATCAAATCATGCAATTCCGTCGCACACTCCCCAAAATGTAATCGATAGAAAACCGACAGGCTAGCAACTCGGCGTCTATGTTCAAGACTTTGCAGTTTTGACTCAACGAGTCTATCATTGCCGATGATCCTCTTGGCTCGTTTCTCAATTGACTCAAGGGCATCAAGCTGGTATCTTGCAGATCCGTCCCAAAGATGAGAGCAGTACTCCATACACGATCGGACTTGCGCTTGATAGAGTTGGAGCAGCTGTTCCGGCGTGAAGTATCGTCTCACCTTTGCGAGGACCCCCAACTTTCTGGCAGCCTCTTGAGCCTTAGCCTCTATGAAGGGACCAAAATTGAGGGTAGATGTTAAAGTAACACCAAGAAGATCAAGTCGGTCGGTTATCGGCACGGTTACACCTCGGAAACATGGAGCCGGGTGAAATTGGCTCCTTTTAGCAGAAAAAAGACACGCCTGGGTCTTAGCAGCATTGAACTTAACCAGATTGGCATCGCCCCATTCTGAGACAGCCTGCAAGGACAAGTTCAAGCGCCCAACCATAGCCTCACGGAGAGACCGGACCTGAGACCCACTAACTCGTGCGTCCGGCACGTATCTCTCGGCAACAGTGCTGTCGTCTGCATACCCAAAGGTACCGGGTTTTAGCAGATCGTTAATATGCAGCAAAAACAATGTTGCCGAGAGCACCGACCCCTGAGGAACACCGGCATTAATAGCCAGCAGTCCGGACGAGCAGCCATCTATGACTACTCGGATAGACCGATCCCTCAGGAAATCTGCTATCCAATCACACAATCCAGCGGGCAGACCGAAGGAAGGAAGCTTGCCAATTAAGCTGTCGTGCCAGACCCGGTCGAAGGCCTTCGAGATATCAAGGGAGACCGCAAGGGCTTCCCCTTGTTTGTCGATGGCCTCACTCCAGA
The DNA here is from genome assembly GCA_951329385.1 of Polia nebulosa. Taxonomy (NCBI): domain Eukaryota; kingdom Metazoa; phylum Arthropoda; class Insecta; order Lepidoptera; family Noctuidae; genus Polia; species Polia nebulosa. The sequence goes on from OX589592.1 coordinate 33,228,146, forward strand.
TGTGAATGGCATACGCTAGAAGATCTCCTGTTGACCGATTTCGGCGGAAGCCGTATTGTCGGTCACTTAGGATATCGTTAGCCTCTAGGTATGCTAGGAGCTTACCATTCAGTATACGTTCCATACTCTTACAGAGAACGGAAGTTACCGAGATGGGCCTATAATTTGCTGGGTCAGCTCGACTACCCTTCTTGGGTACGGGTTGCACGTTAGCTTGCTTCCAAGCCATCGGCACTTTTCCAGTCTCAAACGAAAGGCGATATAGGCGTGTCAAGATCGGAGACAACTCAGGCGCACACGTCCTCAGTACAATTGCCGGTATCCCGTCGGGACCACTAGCCTTGTTCACGTCCAGGTTACGCAGTACCCTCCGGACATCCTTCTGATGAATGCGAATGTCAGACATAATCGACTCGCATCCACCAAGAGTACCAGAGGGCCTCGCGCCACCAGGATCTAGACGCGAAGATTCCGCAAACAGAGAGGCAAACAAGCTCGCTTTCTCCTCAGCGGAGTGGGCCAGCGACCCGTCGGGTTTCAGCAGTGGAGGTAGTGAGGGGCGGCAGAAGTTCGATTCAACCGACTTAGCCAGGGACCAAAACGCCTTACTACCAGCTGGGTAAGAAGCAAGTTTGTTCCCAATTCGGCCAATGTGGTCAAACCGAGCCCTCCGCAACACCTTCTTGCAGAACTTGGCAGCCCTGTTGAAGGCTCTCTTCTTCTGACTCACGCCACTCGCTTTACGCGTCCGAGCGTCGACCCATGCCAGGTAGGCCGCGTGTTTAAGCGCATCAGCGCGATTGCACTCGGCACCAAACCATGGTCGAGCCCTGCCAGACATTGTTACGTCAGAGAATGGAATGTAGTACTCCATTCCCCGCCGCAACACATCCGTCACGGCGTCCGCGCACGACGAAACATCAGTCGAAGAAAAGCAAGTGGGCCGCCAAGGATAACATGCGAAGAAAGATCGCATGACATCCCAATCTGCTAACCTGTATCGCCAAACCCGCCTGGTGCCTCTAGGGCTAGGATCGGGCGGGGAGTAGATAGATACAGATTTCATCAGACAGTGGTCGGAAGTACCTAATGGTGAAGAAATCGACACTGAGTAACGGTCTGGATCTGTTGTCAGCAGAAGGTCCAAGCAATTGGCTGTGTGCGAATCAACATCCGGCACCCTCGTTGCCCCCTGGACCAGCTGGGTAAGATTTAACGCCAGCGCTAGCTTATACGTCTCTTGTCCAGCATGGTCTGTGTACTGGTATGGGAAGAGCCACTCCTGATGGTGGGCGTTGAAGTCCCCCAGTAACACCAATTGGGCTGAAGGGTACCGTTGCTGAGCCACATCCGCCGCTTTACTTAGGTGTTGTGTGAGCCCAGTCGCCTCCAGATCACCGCTGTGCGAACGGTAGACACAGGCGTAGACAATTTTATCTAGGCCTGTGTCCACTAGGACCCAAAGAGTTGAGAACCTGGAGTCCTCAAGGTTACGGAGACGCCGATAGCAGATGTCGTCCCGGGCGTACATGCATATACCAGCGCGTGGCTTAAAATTGTGCTCCAGGGTAAACCCTGGGTAAGATAGGTACGCCACGTCAGACGGACATCCGATCTGCGTCTCCGAAAGGAATAAGAGAGCTGGTTTCTCAGTCTCTAGGTGGTGGTGGACTGCGGCGAGATTTGAGTGCAGACCTCGAATGTTGGATAGGTGCACTTTGTGTGAGAGGGAGTGCTGCCGCTGTACAGCTTTTTTCTTTTTGTTGCCTTTCATTTTTGTGAAGAGTGAAGGAAGGAGAGGAGAAGGAAGTGAAATGAGGTTCCATGCTGGCTACCTTCAGGTACGCACTGACAGGACGGTATCATTGGGGGACTAGTCTGGAGACTGCGGGGACGCCCGAGCCCCCCCGGGAATGTCCATCGGGCCCTCTCGTCTGGTCGCCAACCAGCACGATGGTGCATTCCGGGATTTTTCGTCAGTTGGCGGGGCAGCCTTTCGTGTGTGGCTAGTACACTACTTGGGCCCCCTACTAACTGCGGTCGGCCAGCGGCGCACCGTGCCTCGGATCCCGCTACCCTCCGCGACTAGTCTCCCGATACATCCATATCAGCGCGAGCCCGGTTGGTCTGCCTGCAATGGAACAACTATTTCGACCCAACTCCTCTGGATTGGCTACACTGAGCATCGTACCGGAACACGGCCAGGCCGCTTGGCGGTACGTCTTTGCCCAGTGGGTGGTCGCAAGCCATCGGTCGAAACCTACCACCAGTTTGTGTCACCTGATTAGCACCACCCGGGGACCACGTGTAGGGACTCAATGGGTATACTCCTACGGACGCGGGTGACTCGGCCCCCAAACCTTTTCGTTACACCTCGTTTCAAGAAGAAATAACGGAGTACTTTTCCCTATCATCATTTCTCCGATAATCACGCGGGCGAAGCCTCTAACAGAGGCTAGTATCAAATATATTTTTGGCATAAAATTTGATTAACGTCATTTTATAAATTAACTGCCATTACTTGGGATTTTAATATTCAAATCGCAGTAATACATAATAAATCATATCGTTTAAAAGGGATCACCCGTCCATTTGTAATATCGCTATTTAATGCTTTAATATTGGCTATAAAAATGTTGTTAAATTCTTAAACGATGTGAATGTGAACTAGATTTTCTTGAAACTGCTTGCTTTTGTATCTAATGTATCTTAAGAAAATATTTTTGTAGTAGAGGCATTGGCACCTCATGTATTTTACAGGCAAAATCAGATAAAATACTTTCTTCCTGCCACCTTAAACCGATCAATCTGCCTAGCTTTTGCCCAACTATCTTGAAGTCGGCTTCAGTCTAACCGGATGCAGCTGAATACCAGTATTTGACATGGAGCGACTGCCTATCTGACCTCCACAACCAGTTACTGAGTAATACGATGCCCATTGGTAAGACTTTCGGGCTTCTGACGACCCGTAACGACTGTCAAAGATCCACGATTGACAGCAGGGACCACGCCAAGGCACGGAGGAGTCTCGGTATGTAAAGATGGTCACCCATCCATGGACCAACCCCGGCAAGCATAGCTTAACCTGATGGATCGACCTGTGCGGCTGTTACTACTTTAGCCACGAGCTATTGTAAAGACAACTTAGGAAATTAACTTCTATCTTTACAAAGCTCGGCTTTTTCTGACTATATAAATAATTATTGCACCTAGTCTTTACTACTTCCTCTTTTCTTTCCAACGTTCCCACTAATATAATAAGCCAATGCTTAAATTTCTCAAATCTATCAATTGTATACCTACTTTATCATATCTTACCTTCAAGTCTTCAATAATAGTGCCATTGTCTTCCTCATCCTTCAAACTGCAGCGCTTTATAATTGAACGGAGGCATGACCTTGCTCCAGAGAGAACTAGGTCAAGGATTTTCTCTGAGATGTGTTAGTTTTTCACTTCAGTTAGGTACTCAGAGATTTATTGAATAATTTGTAGCTTTATATGTATATATTAGGTTTTAGTTTATCACTTACTATTTCACAAGCTTTTCTTTAACTTGCAATGTTTGCTTGTTCGGGTCAAATCTTGCAAGCTGAATTAAAACCACTTCCTTCTGTCCTGTGGGGTTGAAGTTTAACGTGTTGGTTCAGTTCCGATGACAATCATCATCATCATCATCATCATCATTTTAGCCAAAGACGTCCACTGCTGGACATAGGCCCCAAGTATCACTACAAAGACCGGTCCTGTGCGTCTCGTATCCATCGGCTACCCGTGACACTCACCAGGTCATCGGTCCACCTTGTTGGAGGCATTCCAACGCTGCGATGACAATGTATGCCCTGAATGGACTTCCAGAATTAGCTTCAGATAAAGGAACTCTTCAGCGGTCAACAGCACAGACACAATATTTTGTATAGGCATCTGATTATGATAGCCGGAATGAAAGCTTGTTTTAAAAAATATTTTAAAGAATTGACTTTTTGGTTATGACACTTCTATTGACTTTAGAAGGATCAATGGTCCTTTTATCTTAGGTATTGGTCCTAGGATCATCACCTTTTTTTTTTGAACTTCACGCGCCGTTTGGCTTAGGCCTTATCTTTCCTGTGATAATATCCACGCTCTTATAGCAACCTCTTCCAGGTTCCCATCTCATAGCCGTAAGACGTCCACTGCTGGACATAGGCTTCTCCCATGTATCGCCGCAACGACCGCTCTTGTGCATTTCGCATCCATCGGCTACCCGCGACCCTCACCAGGTCATTCGGTCCACCTTGTGGAAAACCTTCCATCGCTACGTCTTGCCGTACGCAGTCGCCACTCCTGCCCATCAGCGTCTGTCCATCTCGCCATTCACTATTAAGCTTGCTTTCAATACTCAGAATCAAATTAAACACAATATTGATAGCAATTTACATTTTATTAAATTCTGTTCAAAATAAACACCATTCGTGGTTTCGTGAAGTTAATTCATAATAAGTAGTGTACAATATTATAATATACGTATCTATAGTCGAAAATTGAACCTTTGGCCAGCGTTATTTGGTCGAAAAATAACAAATAAAAGATGGACATTAATACAGGTCGGTTTCTTTACCCTTTTCAATCACTATTGCCCCTAATCGTGCTCGATTTAGTTTACAAGTGCGTTGTGGTGTCTCTGGGAGCGGAGAGCGGGGCTTAGGAATATTTTTCAAAGCTTTTAAGAAAAAAAAATAGTATTTTCAAAAAACCCCACTGTGAAAAACAACAGCAGTTATTTAGTTCAATTATTTATTTAATGCCACCAACTGCATCAGACTGCTTGAAAAGTTACTTTTTTGGAACTTGTGCGTTGTTTTTTACAGTCGGGTTTTTTTGAAAATATTCAGTTTTAAATTTTCTGCATTTTAGTGAGTTATATTTTTAGAATCGCCTCCTAGAACCCTTTATTTTGATACCCCACTTAATATGGTTCGTCGACATTATTTTTTGTGTGGTTGTCGCCATATTGAATTTTGATTACTGTCATGTCTTTAGTGACACTCGCAAGATAAAGACGAATCAATTGACGTAAGAATTATCAAAATTGGCCCACGCGTTTGGTCTCTAGACCGCCACAAAAGAACAAACTACTTACTTATGCTGATAAACACATTACTCTTCCTTTGCGTCGTGCAGTCGGATAAAAATAATTAAGGTTGGTTCTCGTATGCTTATAAGGTAGAGCAAAGACTGGATTGTGTGACAAATGATACGGTTAAAAATGAGACGACTGTTAAATAACAACAAATACAGATATCCAAGAATAACACGTGCTGCGTCGACTTCAAAAACTAAAGACTAAATTTGGATATGGCAAACCACAGTTTTAAAAACAGGATGTGAAATTTCTTCAGAAAGAAGAAATGTACACAATTATTGAACATTGAAGTTTAAGTATGGAAACATTAAAATGTATGGTAAATATGCATATTGTGAAAATGAAGCTGATGTAGACGAATAACAAGAAACACTAGAAAGCAATGCAATAACATAACATAATCAATCTTATAATATTCCCACTGCTGGGACTGAGGCTTCTATATGAAAGGGAATGGGACGTAATCCACTACGTTGCCCAATGCGGGTTGGTTGTCACCTAACTTAGAGTTTTTGTTCTAGGACATGCCGGATTCCTCCCGATGTTTTCCTTAACCGTTTTGAGAACAATGGTGATGAAATAAATTACATAAACTAAGGTTTGAACCCACGACATACAATTCTCAAGTCGGGGCCGTTACCAATGGGCTACCATTGCTCTAGATAATATCCACAAAACGAAAAACAAGAAACACTAGGAAGCAATGCAAAATATACATACGAAAAAACATATATCCCATTTTACCACGTGCATTCCGCCGCCACCGACACTGCGCGTCAGATCGCCCGCGCTTAGCCGCCATATGTAAATGTACCGCCAGTCCTTCCGAGAACACGCCATCTTCGTTCCCTAATTATTTTTAATTGCCGCAAGCACTGACACGACGCGTACGGCCTTCTACAATTTAGCTTTTTGAATTTTTTTCGCGTCTAGCCTTTGAATCATGTCGATTACATTATGAATGACTAAGACTGAGAAGTTAAGAACACACGCGATAATATGGCAACTTTAAAACAAGTAGAGTTTTTTTTACCGGCAACCTTTGTTGTTCTTAGAATGCGTTTGCTCATAAATCAGTAATGGCGCCCTATTATTTGTAGTTCGCATAAATTCGGAGGATTGGTAATTGGATGTTGGATGTATCGTCGGGTGCGCGCCGCGGGTGGTTTGCAGACTAATCACACTTGTCTGCATCGATTCTCTTGTGAACGTGAACACTGTCATTTTGGATGACGTATTTTAAATTGTAACAAGTGTTATAGGGCCTTACTTTTGATAGATGTGTAACGGCATCTGTATGCCACATACGAACTACAAAAGTCTTGAAGTCACAATCGCACAATCAAATTCATCCGTGCGAAATGCACATATACAACCGCTCGACAATAACCATCGGGCGGTTTCTCACCAGACGCAACACTCATCTTGTCAGAACTCCTTTTTCAATGGAGGTTGCGGGACTTTTCTACTAAGTTGGTCAGATGCAATTTCGAAGGTTGCCTCCAAGGCAATATGTATGAACGACTGGTGCAGAAGACCGCAAATCATGGAGACGCGTTGTATGTGATTTCGACGCTCAGCTGTGAGAGAACGACGAAGAAGTAGAGAGAATAACATAACTGTAGTAAATTTTGCAATTTCAATTAGTTACTTACATAAAATGATTGAATCATTGAAATGATAGTTCTAATTAATGAAGTTGTAAGAAACAGTTAAAAACACGTTAAACTGTTAACTACTAGAATAAAATTCGCACTTGATGATATTGATTTGTGCGTTGCCCTACACCTCAAGGCTAATTATTGCTAAAAGTTAATTGAATTTCGTGTTAACTAGAATTTGGTAATCATTGTACGAGTTATTTTTAATAAAAGAGATTCACGAGCGATATTTAATAGTAGGTATGATTGAGTAAATCTCTAATTCGATCAAAGTTTAGCATCCTTCTCAAATAGATTCCATTTTTTAATTTTTTTTTTTGATTAGGCTCTCCTTTGACCACTCACCTGAAAGTAAGATTGTGATGGTCGACGACGGAGCAAGCTTGCCTAGAAATAATCTCGACTCTTGGATTATAGACACTCAATTTTAACTAAACAATGCATTGCATGGATTCATCAATACGTCTGGCTATGCAATATTCTATTAGAAACTTTTTTCAAGAAACCTATTTGATAATTGCATGGTTTGCCGATACCTGTGTCTGTTTCTGTAAATCATTAGTTAACCTCAGTTCTATTGAACGCCGATACAAAATGGCGATTGCCAATAACATGTAACTTCCGGCCAGTAATAACCGTCGCCACGGCAGATCATTTTAAATATTCCGGCCACATGTCGGTTAACAATGCGTTTAAATTGTCTTTTGTTTTTGCTGGGTGCACTAGTAGCGCCCTATGGCAAGCTTGCAAGAAGGAAACCGTAAAAAAGATCTAACAATACAAATAAGAGCTTTAAACTTCTAGGTAGGAGAAATTTGAAAAGAAGGTAGATACGGCAATAGTAAAAGAGCTATAGTAGAAAAGTAAAAGATGATGAGATTACTAAGATAGAAATAGACGCTCAAATTCAAATCATTCAAGTGACGACTGATAAAGGTGTAAGTATGTAAAATAATCCAGGTCTTCTAAAATCGAGAATGGGATATGAATAGGAATAGGAATTAATTTTGTGTAAATATCAACCTACTTAATATTATAAATGCGAAAGTTTGGATGGCTGTTTGTTACTCAATCACACCAGAACGGCTGATCGCATCTGGATGAAATTTGGCACAGATATAGATCATAGTCTGGAATAGCCCACTGGCTATAATTTATAAAGGGGGAAGTACTATCTAAATCCACGCGGGCGAAGGCACTGGCAGAAGCTAGTAAGTATGTAATGTAGTTGTAACATTAAGTTATCCTAAGTGAGACACTCCAGTTATTAAAAATCTCATTAAAATCGTTCTTCTTTGAAGATTTAAACAAACGAATAGCAGAACACGTGGTTTCTTTTTTTGGGATTCCAACCATTAAAGGAACCATTTTTTGCAACCATCTATTGTATGGAAGTGAGAGCACTTTCGTTCGGTCAATTTAACTGATGCTTGAAACTGATTTTGTTTTGTATTTCAAATAGATTTGGTTGCTGTGTTTGTGATTTTGCTTTGTCATGGCGTTGAAGCATGTTGTAATTTGGGCTTAGTGCACGTAAGCATGGATTTGGTCTTTCAGGCTCTTCTAATTCAACATTGTAGGTACATTTTGGGTTCTCATTCTAAAGCAACATTTTCGGCTAGTTCTCACAGCATTGATTCAAATGATCCTTAGTTGATCATAGTCGTTCTGATTTTGTCTTAATTCTGCTAAATATTTACTTTTTGGTGTATAACCACTGCTTCAGGGTTTCGGCTGGGTCTGTGGCCTTACAGTAGTGTCACCACTGTTTTTATATTATTTTTTTTTGTAATGTCTGTTCTGTGTTGTTCTGTGTTACTATTATTGTTTTGTTTTTTTTTTGTATTGTTTTTACTAACATAGTTTGTACGAAAATTGTTTCTGACACTATGTGTTGTCTTGATACTTGCTAATAAAAGGTTATTATTATGTATTTTCCTGGAATTCATGAATTTCCTCCTCTTTGCATGGTATTGTTGGCTGTTCAATTAATAATAGTCATAAATATGATGTTATCTTTTAAGACCCACACTTAACATCAACTTTTCCATAATGCACATTAATGGAGGCTGCAGTGCCTTCCATGAATCACCGCTAATTAATTTTAAATCCGGATAACACTTAAAGCTTATTAAAACCCTACAAGATTCCTTTCCTCCTTTTGTCTCAAAAACTACAATTGGTACGCACTTAATATAACTTTAAAACAAATTCAACCCGAACATAAATTCCGAATGCCATTAAAACACACCGATTTATCTTTAGAACCCCGTAAAGGCGTTACACCCCCGTGTTTGCGCAAGTGTTGCGCACACGCACACATGCGAACTGCTTGCGCGTGCACATGTATGCAGACACCATAGAGTAAAAATTGTCAGTAGATCCACTGCCAACTGAATAATTCTTTCGGCAGTTATAAATCAACATAGTTGTGCATCCTGGCTTTCATGAGCTTGAACTTGTGATAGAAAATATCCTAACAACAGACCTAAAATTTGCCTCGGTAAGATCAGAGATGGTTGCTTCGTTAGACGATTGTTATTCTATTGTTTTGCAATGCTCATACCCGGATCCGACATCATTGGTACGAGCTAGACTATGATGAGAACTTTATAATGTTCCATCCTACGGGATGTTAAAATACTATCTCCCCAGCCTCTATCAATATGTTCATAGCCACAATAAGAGGTTTCTGGTTAGTAAGAAACTGTTTCAGCATCGCCTAAAGTATGCAGTGGTCCTTCGATACTTTTCTACTCTGTGTAACTCCTCGCTCATATGTGTGAGTTCTCGCAGGTACCGAAAGTTAATTGCCTTCGTATGTTCAATGTTCATTTTTCTACCTGATCTGAGTTCAGAGTTAGGTCGGTCGGGGATTACTTACAAAAAATATTTTTTGATACTTTACGTTTGCGCATTGTTGGGCTACTTTTGTTTTTATTATCGGACTTGGATTCTAAATAACTTTGCTTAGTAATAAAACTGGAGCAGATCAGTTGTTAGGTCATAAACTTGTATGATTTGTTATTGTTGTTTTCTTGTGGTCGACCTAATCATCCCTACCTTAGTTTGAGGATGAATTCGTTTTACTTGGAATATTCTGGACTTTTTATTTCTTTAGATCATAAAATATTTAGTTCTCCAGATCCTTACTATTATTCTCTCCACCCGGCAATTCTAATGCAGAGATTGCATCTTCCTGTTTGATGCTCTTTGCTTCGAAAAATTCCTCTTTATAAGTTTTCTAATGTTTTAAATGAATATATTTATATTCTCTTTAAACTCATTATCTCTACGAATTTCCATCAAAGCAGCCCGGTCGATATCTCACAACTATATAACTGAGATAGGGCCAGTAAAATGTAAATCGTGGTATACTCGTTGAGTGGTACGGGTACGGCCGCATTACCGAGTACCTACCTGCGTTTAGACCCCACTGTAATTTTTAATTGACAAAAAAACAGACCCAACCGAATTTATATGTGGAATTTATTTTATTACTTACCGACAGGCGTGTGTGCGTGGGTTTACTGATATTATTCTTTGCGTTTCTTTTCTTAGGCACTTGTGTCTATTTGGGAAGGGGTTGTAATTGTATCGAAGGTTTTTTTGGTGCTTTGAGCCCTTACTAATTCTGGTCAGATATTTTGAATGTATGCGTGTTAGGTAAAATAATCCAATGACAAAGCTATCGGCTACATACTGACACGAAAAGAAGAAAAAGAATAATCTTTCAACTGTTTCAAATGTCTCCTTAAAAAGCAGGTAAGATCTGAAAGCAAATGAAGGACCGCACATTGGAGCATTAACCCTTTCTTCAAAAGTACCTACTAACTGAACAAATGTAGGTACTTAACATAGGAATATTTTAAAGTCTTAATTCACCGTCATCCACATCCCGACTTCCCCCACTGCTGAGTATAGGCCTCTCCTTTCTTGTGTCAATCCTCACGCTCCTGTGCCGGTCTGACTGGCACAGGAGCGTATAGAACCCCATTCAATGGGGTAACTATGTTGAAGGAATAACCTTTTTACTGGGTTTCAAGCCTAAAACCCATTCAAGGGGTTACATCATGTTAAGAAACCTAATAAACGGCTTACTCCTTCGAAAGACCCGACCCTCTTAACCGGGGTTGCACGGTCCCTAGCCAGTCTCATCCATGTTTTACATGCGATGGTAACAATGTCGTCCGCCCATCTCGCCGCCGGACGGCCAACATTTCTTCTTCCAGTCCTTGGACGCCACGCGGTCACCACCTTACTCCACGTGTTATCACCGCGCTTTGCCACGTGTTCTGCCTAGCTCCATTTGAGTTACATTATTCTTGTTAGTCAACGTTGATTTACAACTGCAACTTACGGAAGTAACAAAACAACCCACAAATGTATCCCTTAAAAAAGTAGGAAATAAATCAAACCCCTATGCATTTCTCCTGCCAAACTCTCAATACCAAACAATGCATACGAAAATCATTACGAGCGATGTAACGATAGCACAGGTAGACGCCCACGAACAATGCACTGCGGTACCGTCAGCAAAAACGGTAATGAGTGCACTGTCACGAATAATGGCGCCCATTGTCTATGCGGCGCGCGTTTGCTTCTGAAAAAAAAACGACTTAATTTTTTTTGTGCTCGGTGCAATAATGCTTGTTTTTTTAATTGTGATTTGGCGCCAGTTGTGTTCGATTTTTGATGGAGGGTTTTTATTTAAAGGATCAGGTAAGTACAGACTGGAGTTTGCATACGAATATTTCTAAATAAAAGTGGCCGGAGAGCACCAGACACAAACAGAGCTGGTAAGATATGGGGAGGCCTTGGGCCAGCAGTGAGACAACGTGGGCTGATCTAAAAAAATAAATAATAATAAGCGGGAGAAAGAACTTTTCAGCTCTCTAATTGTTAGGAAAACAGTTTGATTTAAAAAAACCCTGAAAATCAAAACGACATTTACGCTATCTTCTATATACTCGTAGATACATAGAAAACAACTGTTGGTGATGCAAATACACAGGCAGAAAGCAATAAAAAAAAAGTAACACTTAGCTGAAGTATGCAGAGTTTGTCACGTCTACTCAAGCAAGAGACTGTAGATGACGCAGAATCTGACAATAAAGCACCACTCAACATTGCTTAAAATCTTACATAACAATATCAATCGTAATAAGGATGCTTAGCTCACATGACTTCATTATAAAAACCAATCGATTGACCAAACCAAGCTAATCACCGTATCATCTAATAACATTTTAATTTTTCGATCTAATTAACATAAAATTAAAATTATCTGTAACAAGAATTGACGGATTCACATCGTAAACGTTTATAAGATGATGAATGTATGACATTAAAGTTTGGCCATGGATAAGTAATAAATATAGAAACGTAAAGACGATACTTACCTAATTTATGTCGTGTTATGTAAAGGAATTAGATATATAATTATGTTAAGCTGTTTTTATTGAATCGAAGGCAATACGAGGGTGGTGTTGTCCTTTGTTGATATTTGCTGAAGCGTTGGATATAATTAATTGAATTTAGATGGTCATTAGACCATCATTCTAATTCGGTACTCCAAATCTAAGAGTATGCTTTTAAATGTGTAATATCCTATTCTAGAGTAATAATATGTCTTACTTAGAGTGCCTTAAAGTGTTCTTGTTTCCCACAAGCTAATCATCCATTCCGTTCCACTAACAGCATCTTTCACAATAGTCCCAGTTTCGGACCTTCACACGTCACAGTACCTACATACTTATCTTTATGGCTTAGAAATCCATTCACACCAAAAGAGAAAACGCTAATCAAAAAGACAAACTTGTATCCGCTAATCAATTTCTTTGTCTCAAAATAGGCAAACGAAGACCATTAACAGCAATCAGAATCGTGTAATCTACAAAAAACATAAATTAAAAAAAAATCCAATATTGCTCTGCGTACGAAATTAGTATACGAGTAACTATAAAGCACAGAACGTGTTTGTCGAACAGGTCTTATGTAAAGTGCACTCGATATTGTACGGACCGGATCACCGGACCGGTATGCTAACGAGACGGTTGATGCTGATACATTTAATTAAAATGATCCACCGGAAACGAGCCGGCCAGTCAACACAGATTTATGAAATGACATAAATGTCTCGCTTTGAGGTGAAACTCGCGTTATGATTGTAGATAAGCTCGCTGATAACGCCGTGACGTGCAAATGCTAGGCTGCAAATGTTTGGGCGCACGCGAGTGAGAATTGTTTTGATTATTTTGATTTAGGGATTATGTATTTCATCTTTTCTGATGTTTTGAACACTATGGCGACTCACAATAGAGTTAGAGATGGAAAAATGAAAACAGTTCTTGGGTTAACATGCAATACAATTATAACTTGTTTGAGCCGTTTGGGGTTGAAACACTAGGGCCATGGGGTCCGAGTGCTCATCGAGTTTTTCGGCATATCAGCAAGCTGTTAGTCGACTCTTGACGTGACCAGAGGGCTGGGCTTTTCTTTGGCCAATGAATCAGCATTGCTATTCAACGTAGCAATGCTGCTAGCGTTCTGGGCACTTTTTCCGTTGACAGCTATGTGAATGAATGTTTTGATGCCCAATGAGTTGTTTTCATATGCATTTGTACAAATGCATATGAAAACAACTCAGTACATGTTAGGTATTATTATTAGTTTGTATAGCTAACTTTTAAGTTATTTCCAATAAATAAATTAAGTTAAAAATAACACTAAGCAAGAGCATCACTTGTTCATCGAATTGTATATTAATGATTACGAGTGCCTTTACCTTTTAAAGGTATTAAAGGTATTGTAGTGTGAGCAATGATTTTGGTTTTAGCTGAAATTCCAGTTCATGTGAAAACTCTGGGATTTTTACTCTCTCTCATTCGGACTCATATTGAGTTCAAGTATGTGAGATGAAGGTGAGGTTACTTTCGCCCATTAACACTATAGCATATTTACGACTTGTGAACGGGATAGCGTGATAATGGGTGATTTAATTATAACATTCAAATATGTAAATTGTTTACCGCCATTTTTAATATGTTTGACAGAGATTACGTATTGATCTCCAGTTCCATAAATTACACAAAACATAATGTCAAATTGTGGAAAATATACAAAAACAAATTACTTTTTTTATATTTGATACGTACATTTTTTATATATCGTTGAATATTAACGGCATATATTCGAGTGTGTCTCTAATTTAATTTGTTCGATGATTTGCATATTACTGCAAAAGCAATAAAATTGTATTTTCAAAAAATCGGGTAATGACTAATAAAGTAGTCTTTGACCAATCAAGTCAGAGATTTCACGTTTTATTATTGTAAAAACATCTATATTAAAATTAAACGTCAGTATTTAAATATTTCTCTGTGCATTTGCATATTGTTTACCATTGAAATGAAATAAGTGAACGGGTTTACTAAAAATCATAGCTTCTTCAATAATATCAAAATTAGATCATCCATTTTCGATGTCGTCTCTCACAGACAGACTGACGCGCGTTACGTAATCTAAATGCCAAGTTGATTTTGAAATATCATTTAAATATTTTAAGCATAAAAGTTTTGATATAAAACATCCGCTATCCAAGGGTATCACATGAGTGAAATCTAAAACTTTTTGAGGATGTCACAAAACTTAGATTTATAAATTACAGTTGGCAATATACCTAACAGCATTTGTCATACGTATTCACTATTAACTTTAGAAGAGACAACGCCATATTTTACATGAAAAACACAATTTAAATAAGTAATTAAGACAATCATAAAAGGATGACATCACTACATTTGATATCCGTTACTCAATTATTTATAATCAAACCCGTATTAAGTTCTATGAACAAATAACATGTATCGGCCACATTTCCATACGGGGCCACTTTGATTGCGATGTCACAGCAATTGTACGAATATTATATTTATTTTATGCTAATTTCAACATTTCAAACGCTGAGTTCATTATAAATTATACTTGTGTGACTCCGGCGCAGATTTAGTATTATTTCTTCAAAATATGTTTATCTTTAACGGTCCCGCGATATATCTTGGTTTATGTTCAATGTGCTCTATTTGATATCTTGTTACATGGCTACATTTAAATATTTTAATAGAAATGGTATTTTTTTAATGCTTTTAGCACCATCTGCTGTGGGTGTGAGTGGTGTGACTTATCATTAAATTCTGGTTGCATCTCAGTCTCATTCACCTTTGACATTTGATTAAATCTCAATGTACTCAGCTGCAGTGGTCAAGTGTATATTGCAAACTTAATAAATATGTACCCACCGTTTTTTTCTCAATTGCATATTCAAATATTATTTCGGCTAGGTACTTAAAAATAAATCCTTTTGCATTATGGCAATATCATAAGTATATCACCGTCCGACGTAGGCGTTATTCCTAATTCAAAATTCCGACCCAAGACAATGAGGCACACAGCCTCATCTGTCAAATCCATTCAATGTTTTTAAAAGGTTTTAAAGATCGACCCGAGCCAACTTGTTATTGTTATTTATATTAAGTTAGGAATTGCCGGGCCCTTTGCACTTGGTGTTTGAAATTTTATTAACAATCCTGCTGGTGGATTTATTCTGACACTTGATTGTACCAAGATAAAGGTTATTTTCCTTTGTTCCTGAAATCATGGGTCAGTAATGGCGAAGGGTATGGAATGCAACGGATTGCGCTCGGCATTAGGTACTCATTTTTTGTCGGTGTGTGAAAGGGACAGATGTATTTGAGGATCTTTCGCGAAGTGCACTAATGGGGATTATATGGGATTGCTTGCGCCGCCATCACGTCATTTCTTACGCTACATTAAATTCGAAGCTTTATTTTTTACGCCAGCTATATTTATCTCGGACCTTGTGGAATAGTTAAGGCATTGTGTAGCGGTTCGAGAAAGTTAACAATTAAGTTTACGACGCAATTTTGCAAAATTACTGGAATTGATTGTCTTGTAGGTCAATTTGTTTCTTAGAGAATCTCCAATTGTAACGGATTTATAATGGAAGTATTTAATCAACTTTTTCTCAGTGTCTGTTTTTATAGAATGTTATAATTGCTTCATCATATCCTTCAGTTCATTGTTTTTATTTTTCTATCTCTTCATCATTTTAATTATTTTCACCAAAGAGGTTTTACTAATAGTTTACTTAACCTCCTTTCAAAACCTTCATAATTCAAAACGATCTAAAAACATTTTCAAAATCGAATTGGCTGGCACTAAAAGTCAACTAATCCAATGTAGGACGTAGCGAACGCACTTTGTGTAGCACATTTGCTACGTTTATAGTTTCCACCTTACAAAATCTTCGAAATTTCAAATCCTCACAAAACAATTCGAACGTGGCTGGCTGGCACAAAAAGTGAACTAACCCAATGCGACGTAGCGATCGCGAACGCACTCGATATAGCACATTGGGT
Organism: Polia nebulosa; assembly: GCA_951329385.1. Lineage (NCBI taxonomy): Eukaryota > Metazoa > Arthropoda > Insecta > Lepidoptera > Noctuidae > Polia > Polia nebulosa. The sequence continues at coordinate 33,244,369 of OX589592.1, forward strand.
CACATTGGGTACCGGGCGTCCTTCGCGGTGCAGCCTGTATAACTTATGATGCTATGCTGCCACAGACCTAACCCGCTGTTGCTAATTTTTAGGGATTCGAAATTAGAAATATGATTTTTGGTTTCTTTTTTTGTTGGCGGTGAAGGCTTTGGTAAGGTTCAGATGTTTTCAATAAGTTCTGATTTGAAAAGTGCTTTACAACGATTGTTTTATTCTATACCTACTTCAGTTGGCAAGATAACTAACAGTCTTGCTAGACCTCCATTAGCATTGTCCACTGGAGGACTATCAAGACCTTTTAGTTTTTTTATCAGCTTCTTAGGTTTTATTAGGTTTATAATAATCAGCTATAACTTTTGACTAATCTTAAATTCATAGTTCATTGCTAAAGCTGCTCAAAACTTCTTATCCTAATATAAGCCTTTTTGATGTCCACTGCGAATGCGTAGAATATCAAAGCGTCGGGCTCTTATCATCAATGAAATCCTATTTATCTATCGTCGGTGTCTGCCTCTTTACAAACATTTTCTATGTATTACAGACGATGTTTTATCTAGCTCGTTTGTTTCTTCAAAAAGCAATTTATTCAATTCTAAAACCAAAACACCAACAGTACTACACCCTATACTTCACCCTCATCTATAAAACTATCACCACCATGCACCCCATTACCGGAGCCACCATATTTTATACTTACAATAACAAAATCTTTATACTTACGTATGGCAGTTTTATACTTTTTTATCGTCCCTTGCACCTCGTTCTTTTAGAAGGCTGTAAACATTTAATAGGGTAGGTTTACGATGCACGGGGGAGAGACGAAGGGGGTTGGAGGGCGGAGGGTGGTAGACACAAATTGTTTTAGGCGGACGATATATTTGGTGTTTTGTGGCCTTGCAGTGATGCTTTCGAGAATTTGGCTTTTGTAATGAGAAAAGTATTGGATATTGGTTACGGTATCGGAAATAAGTTGTATTAATCGTTGGAAGGTCTTAGTGTGGCAGTCCCTTTTTTTTATTAAAACTTTCCTCTGTGTCGTTGGTGAGTTTTCAAACATAGAAACTCACATACAATAACACCCAGACCCGGAACCAGTATCTGAAGGCCATACAAATATTTATTCCGTGCGGGGATTGAACCCGCGACACGCAGCGCAGCAGCCGAACGCTCAACCACTGCGCCAACCGTGTCGTCAATCTTCAATGGATTCCATAGAGTAATAAAAATAACACTATTTATGATCAATGATTCTGAATTTAAATCATTTTAATTGAATCTCTGACGTAAACCATAAACTATGATGCACACACATGACCTACAAACTTAAATAATTATACCACACAAAGTTCAAACCTTCAACAAGCAAAAACCATATAATTTTCCAAATCGATAAACAAATGGTTACCGGTTTTTAACCATTGATAATTTAATAATTCGTGTGTATAAAACTATAAGTATTAATTACTTACTCGTACCTGTACGCACATAAATATAACACTTTTGGTACAAAAAGTCGGACCAGTCTGTAGCTACCCGCCAATTACTGGCGACCTCTAAACTAAAACTAACAGACGAATTATTATTGTTTGTACTCAGATTTATATGACGTTGTTCAATTATATAGGAAATTCGTTAAACTAATATATTATAATGTTGATAGTTATGGGAATATCAAGTTAATGAATGTATCAGCTAAGGCTTATGAGGATAACATTCACAACAACAAAAAAATAGCCGGTATGTATACAATGATATTATATATAAAAAGAGAATATAATTGCCGGTATAGATACGATGTTTTGTGCATCGGTGATTGAGTTACTTTTCAGAAGTTAAATTGAGCACAAAAAGAACTGTCAGTCGTAGGACTGCACGCCAGAAGTGAAAACTCATGACGGTCATGCAAGTTTAGTGTTTTCTCTATCCCAAAAGTGCCCAATGTGCCTAAAGAAGTTTACACTTCAAAAAACAAAAACGATACGGCTGAAGAGTGCGGATATGGAACTGCATCACTGACTATGACTCACATACTGTCATTTGCTCTGTGCCCCAAAATTTGCATTCAAAGCGACCTTTGCGCTGACAGCGATGACGCCGTGGAAGTGGTGAATTGTGACGATTGGGCCAAAAAACTGTGGATACTATCGACACTCAGAAGAAGAAAACTTTAGCGATTAAACTCTAATCTCTTGTCATCGCACAGGTCGACGCTATTTTATGCAGTCCATCCATTCTTATTGCTCAGAGCTCATCACACAGTAGCGATCATCATGAGCCGACTACAATGGGCAAGCGTAGAGATCAAGAACTAATTAATTCTGACAAAATTGACTTCTTTCAACATTACGACAAGCAGCTGAAGTAATATTCGCCCTAAATCCCGAAATCAGCAGCGAAATAACTTACCATACATTGTACAGTCTGCAAAAAATGATTTATACAACGAGGCGCCAACACCTGCCCTGCTGTCGGTACTTGGCATGTGCGGACTTGATTCGGGTTATTAAGTTTTATTTAACAACCAATAAATTGCTCGAATCAGGGCATGTATGTTATTACCAAGTTATTACTGTAAGGTGATAATATCTAAGGCTGAGGAATACTAATTTGAGAGCTCGTTGTAAACCGTATTGCGATTATTGTTTAGATTTAGAAGGTAGGTATTGGAGTTACGGCTTTTTTTTTTTTTTTTCGGGGGTTGGGAAATCATCCTATGACTTCTTCCGCTCTAGGGTGGAGCGGAAGGGCGTGTCAGACTCTTACTGACTTAAACCCACCCCTGTTCCTCCCTGCCCTCAATGCCCAGGGGCGAGGTAACTCTTTCGAATTTATCCTCAACCCCCGGACAGGCATCGGCCGTGGCAGGCCCCGTCCTTTTGCTGACAACTCTTTGAGGCTTGGAGTTACGGCTTGCGTTTATTTTTCTTGAGTTAATAGGATGAGTAGCGCCATCTATTACGTAAGGTGTGAACTATTGGGAAAAGTAAGGGACAGTTTTCACAGTTGCAAAAATCTCTGCGTTTAAGTTTCTTTTGGATACTGTGTGAAATCTGTGGTAACATAAAATTTAACAAAGCAATTCAAAATGGAACAAATAGGTGTCCATAATTTCTTTTTTCTGATTTTCTAATTAGAATTTCGGCTCTATTGCAATCAAAAATAAGATAGGATAAGGATTTCAAAGTGTTCCTCTGTGAAGAGAGCTAACCATATTTTACCATTCCCAAAAACAAAACGTTATCTGAAAAACAAAAATCCCTCTTTTTAAAACTAATTACTGCAACAACCAGGAATTTAAATTACACTGTCGTTGGCCTCCAGTAGTTTTAGCGTTGAGTGAAAGGGCGGAAGCGAGCTTCCAAAACTGGGTCAGCAGAGCTGTCAGTGCCACCTCCCTTCTCACCCCCCTCGCACTTGTCACTCCGACCACCCCCATTTACGGGTTAATAGTGAAAAATTAAGTGCAGCAGGGAGGGAGTTATTTAGTTTCCGCTTTCGTTAATTCTGTTGTTCTCAGTTTTCGACTGGCATTTTTATTTGGAAAAGACATTTTCATATTTTTGTTTTATTTGACGTGGATAGAGGAAAATGTAGTTAGAATTGGTTCCGGGGAATAACAATTGGTCTTTTTAATAATGCTTTTTGGCAGAATATTTATTTTTTTGTTTTCTTTTCCTTCTTTTTATTTTTTAAATCTGAATGAAACTTTTGCGTTGGCGCAAAATCGACAAATGATCATCGATATCTTGACGGAAAACATCGTGAGGAAACCGGCAGTCTTAGAACCGAAAATACGAAGACATGTGACATCCACCAACCCGCACTAGGCCCGCGTGGTGGATTACGGTCCACACCCTCTCTTAGAGAGCAGGTCTGATTCCCAGCAGTGGGAAAATTATAAAGGTTTATTACGCTAAATTCGTATATCTATGTATTTTAATGAAACCAACTTATAAGTAGGCAAAATTCAGTAAACCAATAGGATAAAGAAGAAAAAAAAATCGGTTGAGTGCGTGTCGAACTTCGTACATTTAGGGTTCCGTACCAAATGTATTTTTGATTATTTATGTGGCTTTGGGTCAACAAGATGCTTATACTGTGAAAATTTGAGGACTGCAGCTTCAACCGTTTTGCTGTAAAACCTGTGTGACACACGACGGACAGACAGATGGACACGTGAGTGACAGCAATAGGCCGTTTGGACCTTTCGTGTACGGAATCCTAAAAAGCAACTCACAATTTTGGCCAGTAGGTATTAGAGTTTCGGTCACTTTGCCTATTGACTAATGACTATTGACTGTAGGTAGGTACCTCTTTTTATTATTCAAGTTAATAAAACTGCGTCACAAGACATACTGTAACAAAACAACTCATCGTTTACATAATTGAATCTCGAATCTTCTAAATACCGTCAAAACATTGCACAACGTATTACCCATTTTACGTTCGTGAATCATCGGCAATGATCGGAATAATTCGGAGCAATTGATTTGCATACATTGCTCATTATCCGCCATTTTGGTAAGAAGCGTGTGAAATAGTTTTATATCACAGAATGTTACCAACACCCACGCTCTTCCTCAAAATTATCGATGTGAATGGTTTTTATTATTATGATCGTTATTTCTTTTGCTTGATTTGGAGCATTGTCTTTTTATGGCTGTTTCTATGATTTATTGTGTTTTTCCCGCTTTGCATTTCTACATATTTATTTGGACAATTGATTAAAAGCACTGGCATGAGGCACAACACTTCTTGAATACATTTGCACTCATGTCTTTGCTCTTGTGTTGCATAGCAACTGGGCTTAATCCAGTTGTAAATTTCCCTTTGTGCCTATTTGCCTAGCTTTGTTCTGTCTCCTGCTTGCACTTTATGCAGATACCTATAATATGTATAATATTGGTACCTGCATGTGTGTTCTTTGTCTAGAAGGTAAAGAGTAGGTAAGATGTTCTCTACACAAACACATCCTACAAAGAGTATCGATAGCTGCAAAACTGCAATATCAACATACTCTGTTCCAATTTCATCAAATTCTTTTGCCACATTTTCTTCAACCATCCCTCTTACACCATGAAATACGATTGTATGCTATCCTCTATGTACGAGGATGGATGGATGATGGATGCTTCCATCTTAATATTTCAATATTATATAAGTTCCAGAACCTCCCTGACAATGTAATTCAAGTGCCAGAATATCCTTTTACCAGCATGAAAAATTCCAGGTATTATATTCTTAGTGTTGTGCACCATTAATTCAGCAAGGTTCGCGTACGCTCGGGATCGGCCGGCGGCGGCGTCAGCGTCGACACCTGTCGCTGCGAGCTGCGTTTGTCTGGCTTTGACTTTTGGCAAGTGCTTAGAGATGGGATGCTAGAAAGGCTAGTGTTTATCGATATCTACACATTCTTCAATGGTCTAATAAATATAACTGTTTTTTGCTACGGCACGAACTCTAGGAAAAGAAAGAAAGAAAAAAAAGAAAGAGGGGCTTTATATGAAGCTTGTGTTGATGGGGTTGCAGTGAATATGAGTGCGGTGCCCCTGTCCAGAACATGACTCATATAATGGAAATGGTCTCTATGCAGGACCTGATAAACGCTACTGACGCTGCAATTAATGTGGCCAGCTTTTTGGCCCAAAGTGTGTAACAAGTAAGGAAACCATCGATTTCAAAGACGATAAAGAAGTGAATCGAGAGGATCGAAGATGGAAGCAGTTGCGCGTTTTTAAAGCGGCTGGTCCAGATTTAGACTTATGAGCTTAGAAAGATGATTAGGTATCCATTGATCAGGATAATATATATTTCGGAATTAGAATCAAAATGTAGTGTGGCTAAAGTAATAACAGCCGCACGGGTCGACCTATCAGGTTAAGCTACGCTTGACGGGGTGGGTGACCGTCTTTACATACCGAGACTCCTCCGTGCCTCGGAAAGCACATCAAGCCGTTGGTCCCGGCTGTCAATCGTAGATCTTTGACAGACGTTACGGGTCGTCAGAAGCCCGAAAGTCTGACAACCAGTCTTACCAAGAGGTATCGTATTACCTAGTAACTGGGTTGTGGAGGTCAGATAGACAGTCGCTCCAAGTAAAATACTGGTATTCAGCTGCATTCGGTTAGACTGGAAGCCGACCCCAAGATAGTTGGGAAAAGGTTAGGCTGATGATGAATCAAAATGTAGTATCTATGTAGGTCGTTGGTTTTTCGTTAAGTGCTAAGTACCTACGAGTATCTAGTCACGATTTCAGGCCGTTAACACGAACAAGGTTTTGTATGCGATACTTTTAACTTTTTCAATTACCGAAAGCGAAAACTCAACGAAATATTTATAGGTATTCTGCCAATGGATGAACAATGAAGAGAGGTTATGATCTTGACTTAGTTTTTGCCATAGATTCCTATCTAAATTAAAATTGATCTAAGAAGTTTTTGTAATCACTGTTTGCGTGCCAATTGTCATAAACCAGTGCTCTACTTATTAGTACAAATTGAAATAAATGAAAACTTAAATCTGGCGTCTAAATCGTTGTCTGCCAAAATTAGTTCAATGGCATATTATTTTTTGCGATATTTTCATTGTAATCATTAATGGTTTCATGACTAACATTAACTGAGGCAATTCACTCGCTAAGTTAAAAGTTAAAACTCTCTTCCTGTTTTGAATCGATGATTTTCAGAAGCTAGCTACAAACCTGTTGGGCATCGACATGTACAAAATTGTACATGTCGACTCCACTACCCTCAGGTACCGCATGCCCAAAATTGTACATGTCGACTCCACTACCCTCAGGTACCGCATGCCCAAAATTGTACATGTCGACTCACACGTTTTAAACTTCTATTATTACTATAACGCAAGGTTTTCTATACTGTGGCAAGGGTCAATCACTCGGGGCATGATACAGTCTATAGTTACCATAGATTTTTACCAAAAATATGCATTGAGCGTATTTTTAACAAAAGTTTAAATACGTAAAAATGTCAAATGCGGGGACCGCCCGTGGTGCCTGACGTTAGACCTTGACGTTTTTTGCGCCCGGTGCCTCACAGTATCAGTACCGTTCATCAGTACCGTTCATCAGGTCCTCAGGTGCCTGAAAGTCCTTCAATCAGTCTAACATTACGACAGATATTTTTTAGATCATTGGTAGGTTCACGTTTGACCACTATCTCACCTGATGGTAAGTGATGATGTGGTCGAAGATGGAGCACGCTTGACTAGAAGTAACCTATTCACTCTTGACTTAAATACCCCAGGTTGTAGCTATCAGAAAACACGTACTCCAGCTAGCAATTCCACTCCTTAGCTGTACTCACAATTAATGTGTTCCCAAAACGTTTTGTGAGTATGGATGGGATGTCCACTATGTGTACACAGATGAAAGAAGATCGACTATGTTACAAATTTTCAGTCATATCTTAAAACATTCTATACAGGGTGTAAGGGGAACGCTTCCGAAGCCAGAACGTAGATTATATACAACCTAAATGCAAACGGATACCAGTAATCTTTCACTTTACTTCGGTGTCGTGTGGACGTGGGGTCGTTGGCCGCGCGGCTGTTAGCGAGCGCGCACGCACTTTTAACTCGAGGAATGCGCGAGCGTCAGCTGATATTTTACATTTGAAGATAAAGAGTGTGTTTAACTGCAAATAAAGGTTTCATTTAAGTGTTCTCACAGCATAGTGTACCTACGCAAAATGCTAAATAGATTAGGTAATTCTTTTTCCAGATTTTTTGATGGTATCGTATGGAGTATCACTAGCCTTATCACCTGTCTCCGTTTTCGGAAGCGTTTTCCTTACACCCTGTATTATGTCCTTTATTTTTGATACCAAAAGTAATGGAAAAACTCGGTTGATAATGTCTTTATTAGCAAAAGGCATCGTTGGACAGGAATAAAACCGCTTAATCAGTTTTTATAACGTACACTTATAATTTACAGCACCAATCAACATTTGAGTGACCTTTTATGATAATTTCACCATCGTATCGTCGCTTTTGTCAAACTTCAACAGAGTCTGATGTTTTTTAGGGATCCGTACCCGAAGGGTCCAAACGGAGCCCTATTGCTGTCACTCATATGTCCGTCTGTCCGTCTGTCTGTCTGTCTCAGAGGTTTTACAGCCACACGGTTGGAGCTACAGTGTTCAAATTTTCACAGTATAAGCATCTTGTTGACCCTAAAAAAAACAAAAAAAATAGATTTGGTCCGAAACCCAAAGTGTGCAAAGTCCGACACGCACTTGGCCGGTTTTTTGATATGTCTTTAGATTCTAATTGAACATCTCGGCATTATATATGATGTTACTCTTAAACATTACCTTTCCTTGCCCTTGTTTGGGACAAGGACAGAAAACTTTCGGGGTATCAGTACGAAAACAATTATGTTTTTTTCCCCTCTCTCCCCTGTTAACCCGTGTTGGTTAACAGGTTAACACTATTATTAAGTCCTTTTTCAGTATTTACTTTTCAAAGAATTACAGTCATTGATATTTTTCTCAATTAAAAAATCGCAGAATAACCCGGATCTAAAATTTCTAGTCACCACTATCGATATGCCTCCCATCCCTATTCTCTCATAATGGTCATTTCGGTAATGGCGTGCCGGGCCCTAGGGACTGCCGGGAGGGGCTGCGCTGCCCTTGGGGGCCCCTGCCCTTGCGCAGGTCACCTTGGGTACCCACAGGTACACGCATGAGCCTATTGCACAATCAACTAACCTTTCCAACCCTCACATAGAAAATTAAACCTTATTGTGTAAAGGGTAAAGTTGGTTTTTGAATTTTGTGTTGTCTTGTTAGGGCTGCACACACGGTTCCGGTATTGTACGGTTATTGATTTCGAAGATTAAATCTAGGTATCAGATTTCTTTTTTGGTATATCGATTCGATAATGTAAAAGTATCGATTTATTTTTGATTTATTGAATGGAATTTGATTCGGTTTGGGGAAATGAAAGTTTTTTTAAAGCCTAGTTGGATGAGTGTAATCCTTACACTGGTTTGTGGTGAAGGCCAATATTTATAATATTCTTTCCTAAAAAAGGAAGTTGATTACTTGGTATAAAAGTTATGAATTTTATTTTTGCCTCGGTTCTGATTCAATGACTCGCAATATGCCTTGAACTCTCACTTTCTTACAAGAATCTTACAGGCAAAATCTAATACCACTTAATACCTTGGTGCACTCCAATATAAAGTTCCCAAGTGTGAACACACCTTATTCTAACGAGTTCCGATTTCGGTTTTTTAAGCCAATTGCATTTTATAGGCGAGCGTGACAGGATAATTTAGGAAAGAGTGGGTTTATCTTTTTTGTTCAGATCCTTGCGCATGCGATTCTCCAGTGTCTGCCATTGTTTTTGCAGATTTTTTTGCCGACCATTGTACTACGATACGTTAATAGGTATTGAAGTAATAAATATTAACGTTTAACATTCGTTTCTGGTATAATTACCTACGTCGAGTTTTTTATTCAAGCGAGGATCGACGTGCAATAGTTTTGTTTATAGTCTATGTGTCCGTTTTTTTCTTGGCGTCAGGATAAAACCTTGTAATCATATTTTGTTATACTTGTAATTTGCTCACGTGTTTCTAGTAAAAAATCGCAACGATCGGTAATAAATATTGCAATTACATTTTATTATCCGAATTAATCTATCATTCAATGTTGTCAATAAAAAATACAATTGGCGCGTAACAAAAAAATGGCGGCTAAGATTTGAATACAGAACGACCATAGATAAAGTTTCCTGAATATTTTTTTAAATTCAAACTCGGGCACTCGGTCATTCGTCACCAAAAAGTTTTGTATCAACCTATTATACATTGTTTAAATGTCTTCAGAATTTTTCTCACGAATTGGGCCGTGTTATTATAAGGCAAGGAATAAAAAGGCTTTCAGTACTGGGAACCGAATGATGACGTGTTTGTAAGGATTTTTCCTCCTGTGTGTCTGTAATTTCTAAAGCTTTCTTCTTAGAAATAATGTGAGTATCGTGTGAGTCATACGTAAAGTACAGGATCTTATACTGAGGGCACCTATGTATTACTATATAAGTTACTTTGCAATGATAAGTCGTCATCTTGTTTCTCACAGTTATACAAAATGACATAGTCGAACAAGAAATTACCGTAAGGGTGAAAGAAGAAAACTGGCCTATGTCTAGCAGTAAACTGAAATTTTTAAGCTAATAGTTTCAATATGAAATTTATTTTATAAGATTTTAGCTATTAAGTTCTGGTTGGACTGATTGACTTCTTATAGGATTAGAAGCTTTTCTGCTTTATCTGATGAAAATTTTTAGATGATATAATTTTTTTGGTAGTAGTTTAGTTAACATTATCAATTTGTGTGAATGTGCTAGCCATGACTAAAATAATTTTTTCTGAGTTTTCTGACTCGTGTTCTGCTAATCAGACAAATTGTTTTACTTATAATGTTATTATAATTAAGTATAATATCTATATTAAGCATTATTGTGAAAAGTATCTACTGAAAATTCTTTTGTTTGATTATTTCTGTTTTTGTTTTATTTTTTATAAAAAAAAAAAAGAAAATTGGGCTATTAAAGCAGGATATTTATTGTTTCTTTCACAGGAATCATCGCCAACATTGACGCTTTTTTCGTCAAAGGTGAGTATTTCAAATACAGAACATTGGCATCATCCATTGTCATTGCTTGACCAGAAACAAATAATATCCTGCGTTTTACTTTTGTTTTTTTTTGTTGTGTATTATTCTGTGTATATTTTGTTTGTGTATTATTTTTGGGGTGGGTTGTGTTGCATGGTCGTAGATGCCATTCATAATCATCATTGCTGTGTATGCTAACTTGGTGTATTTCGATGTATGAGTGTTAGATGTATTTAATAAAGGTTTTTTTATGTAAAATATTTTAAATATTTTTAGTCGAAGTAAGTACGTCCTTAGATGAAAGTGGCTACTGGCTGGATGAGATACTAATTATAGAGATATTATTTAGTGATTATATAGAAGAAACAATGTAGTAATGTTAGTAAGTAGCGTTTACTCCTGAATAGATGTCAATAGTAGTAGTCTAGTCTAAGTAAATTGATAAATGTATTATTATATAGCTATATTATTTTATGTATTCCAGTACTTTGACATTAAAAATAATGATGCGGTGTCAATAGGTAGGTATGTTAGTGCGACCGAATTTAATAGTAGGAACAAATAAAATAGTTGATAGGCTTTAAAATAAGGAATCGTAAAATTTTGAAAATTATTGTAACACTATGCGGTTTTATCTAAACCATAGTACAAATAAAACAAATCATTTAACAAAAAGAACAGTAAAAACTATCCATTCTAAAAATAACGCTTTTAACATAATCGCGTAAATCACGTGTTTTATTTGTTTCATAAATTAATTAGGAGGTATCTGTACCGTTTTCACGCAGTTTTGGCCTAATAAAAGTGTTAATAAACATGAAATTTATGGCCCATAATCTGTTAGATAAAAACTCTGATACTTTGTTGTCATAGGACAGTCTATCTAATTAGAAAGGTTGGTCAAACTAGTAGCGAATTATTAATTAAATATTAATAATATATTTTGACAGATCAAAGCAAAGATAACCGATGGATATTTGAAACTTTTAATTAATTGATAAAATCTGTAAATTATTATGATGATCAAAAAAACTCAAATATTTTTTCACTCATATCGTTTTTAATTTCTATTAATGTATTTATTTTTTAACGCTACGCAGGTACATCAACGTAGCTAGCTAGCTACGTAGGTCTATCTATGAAAAATTATTTCACACGGTAAAAGTTCAAACAACAATAAAATATTTTTTGTAGTTTTCAAATTTATTTTTTTAATTTAGTTTAATCTTTTACGGACTTGCAAAAAATATTTCACTTAACATTACAATTTTTATATTCATAAAAAAATTTACTGTCTCGTTTTCATGTTATTTATTTTAATAATACATAAGTAATGCACAAATTTCATAAAATTAATTAAGTAAAAGTAAACTATTCATCACATAATACCTAAACGTATGAAACATGAAAAAAATACTGTCAGACTCAAATGACCAGATTTACGAGTATCATTACGTACTACGATTGGTAACATAGCCATCCGTAACTCGTTAGTTATAGGAACAAAACATTACCCGAATATAATCAGTTCAACAAAATTCTCTAAACAGATACAAAATGTCTACCATTAGAGATAGAATTTGGTCTTAATGATTAGATCTGTTGATTCTGTGCAGTACTGTTACCATTACCATACTGTTATAGGAGGCCGGTTGGGTTACATGTAACATAGTCGGGGACAGCAGGACCAGTCTGTGCTGTCCTCGAAGACAAGGAAGCTATATACATGCCTTTGGATTTTTAAGCCACGAGGACAAACACATGGAGAATAAGAGTCTTATATGGATTTATGATATCATGCCTGTTTTTACTAACACTAGGAACGCAATGAACGCTTAGATTTATTATTGCACTGTTGGATTCGCAGCTCTTGACGCTTAATCGTGCGATGAAAATTCAATCGACCGTGATGACTTACCATTGTGGTCCGAATGTTTGTGCAAAAAAAATATAAGAAAAGTTAAGTATGAGGATATCTGACAAAGACGAATGGTTTACTTCTTACACATTCACTGATCCATTAATATCTGTTTATTATTATGTCCGGGGGTGAGGCACATGAAATCATAGGCTTGTTTGCGAGTAGATCTAGGACATATTCCTATCAAAGTTAGTTTTACATTCTTATAAAATTCACTCGCTACTATCGGCCGGCCAGCCGACTTAAATCCATCTGGCAATTATTTCAAAACTCGAATTAATGCTTATTTATTATGTTTTTTTTTTAAATATATTTGTATCGCCTACAGATAATTGTTCCGGGTCTGGGTGTCTCGTGTACGTGAGTTTACATGTTTGTGAACGCACCCATGATACAGGAGTAATTCTTAGAGTGGAGCAACTTTAAAAAAAAAAAAAAGAAATAGAATGTGTACTTCTCAAATCCTCTAAAGAGGTCCTGGTGAAAGAGCCTTTATAATATTAATTAAATGCCAATTTACGCTTTAAGTATGTATTTGGTCATACTTAGTCATGTATATTACAATCATCATCATTCTCCCCCTTCTGATTCTCTTCTTCTTCTTCCTGTCCTTATCCCAATTTATTTGTAGTCGGCGCAACATATCTTTTACTTCCACACTTCTCTATTAGTCATTTCTGTAGTCACTCCCCATATCGTCTTTCACACAGTCATGTTTATAACAATATATTGTTAAATACATAACAATTATTGTTAAATACATAACAATTATTGTTAAATACATGGCTATGTTGCGAATGTTGTCTTTTATCAGGAAATGAGTTTACTGATTAATCTCGACTATGGCAGATCTCGCGGCACGCCCCGCCCGCTCGTGTTAATATATTTTAATTAAAAAAACTTGTGTGGAGTATTTAAAACGCGGCGGGCGGTGACCAAACTATCGGTGATTATTTCGCTAATACGTAGTTTTAATATTAATTAGTGAAATTGTCAAATCCAGGCCACAGCTGTCCCACGAATGTTGATATCTTCAAACTTGGCAATAAAATGAATCTGATCGTTTTGTCAACAATATTGTTGTGGCTTACTAGGCCGATCGGCCTAATGCTGGTTAGAAAGTATACCTATTATGTAGGCATTTAAATGACGAATAAATATTGGCATATTTCAATTTTTATCGTTTGATATGTCAGTAATAAAAATTTTAAAATGAATTATTAAATAATTTTTCGTGTTTTATTTTTTATTAATAATTTAATAGGTATAATTTATTTATTACTTGTCGAGTGAAATTCTAGTGGTTTGTTTTAAAATTAAAAAAATAATTATGTTTCCTAGCATTAAACTAGTTATATAAAAAAAAATAAACCAGCATTTTGAAATTTAGTTTCGTAGATATAAGCTAACTGTTTGTTAAATAACAGATGGATACCGCTAAAGTGCGTATAGCTAACGAGTGGGATTCCCTACTGGAGTCTGTGTTTCCTGATAGCTACAACTTTAAGTCAAGAGTGAATAGGTTACTCGTAGGCAAGCGTGCTCCATTGTCGACCACATCATAGATAGTGGTCAAGCGTGAGCCTCCAGTGATAAAAAATGTTTGAATGAGCTTCAAGTAGTCTTTTAAATAAAATCTTCTAATCAATAGATCGAAAAAACATTCAGATAAAGAAGATCAAATACCGATCTGAGATGCCAGATAGGCATTCGATTGCTTAACCACCATTAATTACGTGAACATCTTTAACTACCGTAGATATTCAGTACAGCCATAAACATGTCCGGCCTAAATTATTTCCAATAATGAGCCATCAAAACCTGTATTAAAATTATTACGTTAATTAGTTTTTTTATATATTTTAATCATTGAAACGATACAACGTAGTTTGTGATAATTATAAAATTATGGCCAATTATTTTTGTAGGTTTTATTTTTAATTTAATTATATTATTTAGTTGGGAATTGGGGCTTACAAGTTTTCTACAATTTTATAAATCGAATTACTAGAAAAACTAAAGTTTTTAATTTTCTAGTAGAAAACCAATAAGTTACTAATACTATGTAATAATAATTTTTAAAAAAATGGGACTATGAAGTGGGATTCCCTACCGGAGTCTGTGTTTCCTGATAGCTACAACCTGGAGGTCTTTAAGTTAAGAGTGAATAGGTTACTTCTAGGCAAGCTTGCTCCATCTTCGACCACATCATAGCTCACCATCAGGTGAGATAGTGGTCAAGCGCGGGCCTATCGTTGATAATAAAAAAACTAGCTCTGAGTCAATTACTTTTAGGAAAATATTTCATGATAGTCATTAAAATAATCATATCAAAAAATACCCGAGGAGAATTTATGAAACTGCTGATATATTTTAGGGTTTCTCGCATAATAAAAGTTGTTTATAATCGAAGGTACTTTCATCACCTGAAAGGATATTAGTGTTTTAAAAATAACTCTGTATAATTAGGTACCTCAATTGAAAATGGTTTTAATTCTTATCTAGTCGAGTAAAGTATCAGTGGTTAGCCCACCGTCCACCGCATTAATGACCCATTTTCCCCTGAGACTTTTACTACTTTCTTGCGTAAGATATACATAAACAGCTCGTAAATGTTTTTCGTATTCCTGGACACGGAACATAATAAAAATAAATTAAACATAATGCAACAACTATAAATTGTTAATCGCGTAAAAAGATTCTAATTTTTAAAAGCTTAACTATTTGTAAAACATGATACTCAAAATGTGTAGATTCTGAAAAAATATTTAATTTAAAACTACTCACTGATAGATACGCAAATTTTTAACATTTACACATTAACATGCCTTTAGCTTTTACATTGACAAAGTCAAATGCCTTTAGCTTTTACATCGACACATTAAAATGCCTTTAGCTTTTACATTGACACAGTAAAATGCCTTTAGCTTTTACATTGGCACAATAAAAAGCCTTTAGCTTTTACATTGACACATTAAAATTCCTACAATCAATATACCTAGCCTTTTCTCAACTATGTTGTGGTCGGCTTCCAGTCTAAGCAGATGCAGCTGAGTACTAGTATTTCACATAGAGCGACTGCCTATCTGACTTCCACAACCCAGTATGGGCAACACGATACTCCTTGGCAAGATTGGTGTCAGATTTTCTGGCTACTGACTACCCGAAACGACTGTCAGAGATCTACAATTTACAGCTGGGGCCAACAGCTTAACATACTTTCTGAGGCATCGTTTCGATATGTAATGAATGGTCATCCATCCACGGAACAACCTCAGCAAGTTTTGGTTAACCTCGAAAATTGACGTGCGGCTGTTATTTTTTCCAGGAGCTCACACACGAAGCTTTTACATTGACACATTGAAATACCTAAAACAATTAATAGTCATCATCCTTAGTAATATTCTAGTAAGTCCCAAATATATCTAAACTTTAAAAAGCTGTCGTACCACTCATTGTACAGTAATTTCCTGTATTTAAAAGTAACTAAATGGTTCGGTTACTAAGACATATGTACAGTCATCCGAAGCTTAGGTACGTGTGAAATTATTATAGGATATGAATAACAAGAAGTTTCTAAGATGAGTCTTTTGAAACCGAGGATCCTTGAGGATGTCTTTAGAAGTTTTCTATTACACATACGAACGAATCTATGTAGCTTCGTTTGTGTGTGTTACAAATTAATAGATAATTCATTTTATTAACTTCTAGTAGGTGTCTAATATTTACCGTTATCATAATTATTACTAAATCTAGAATATTGATAAAACCTCTTAAAAATATTTTCATTAATAAAACAGATAAAGATCTCACCAAACATAGAAGGCCCCATCAAAATATGTACCCAAATTCCGTCACTACATAAAAAATCTAAATGTCTGTTAGTTCCCAACCGCGACCTTTGGCGTATCGCAATTATATCTCAAACAATTAGTCATCCTAGCAGATTTCACCTAAACAAAGTTTCATTGCATCCGGATGATATTACTCATCGCAATTGGCGTACTTAAGATGTGAGTAATAACTTTAATGTTTTAATAATGGAGTGTTAATACTTACTACTTTAAAAAATTTTCCTAGATGCATGTTTGTTATTCAATCACGCCAGAACGGTTGAACAAATCTGGATGAAATGGCACAGAGATATATTATGGTCTAGAATAGCACAAAGGTTATATGTAATTAATAGTGGGCGAAGTAATTATTCGACACGGGCGAAGTCTCTGGCAGAAGCTAGTATTGTATTTACTAATATTTATCTTCGTCTTGGTATGCCTTGATGTTGCTTGGCACTTAAAGGGACCCAGTTACTGGTAAGATAGAGACGGAGGGACGAGCTTGACTCCTAGCGAAAAGAGTGACCCGCTATTGCAAAAGACAGATGTGTGTGGAAGAGGAAATAATCTGTCCAGCAGTAGGATACTTCTTCTTCTTCGTCGTTCCCTCACAGCTGAGGATCGCGACCACATACGACGCGGCTCCAGGTTTTGCGGTCTTCTGCAATGTGGACCGCTCGGTATATGCTGCCTCCAACAGCCTGGATATGGCTCCCACTAGCCGTGACAGTCAATGGTTAAACGAGAAATTGCCATCACTATGGGTGGCAAAAAAGCTTGGTAGTTATGAAAGTGGTAGGTTTAAGGTTACAGAAGCTGCCCAAGGGTCGGTAAGATTTGCAATTGCTATTGCGTAAAACTAAATTTCAAATATTAGTCGATAGCCGTTTTTTGGGTTGTGGGAAATCATCTTATGACTTCTTCCGCTCTAGAGTGGAGCGGAAGGGCGTGTCAGACTCTTACTGACTAAAACCCACCCCTATTCCTCCCTGCCCTACGTGCCCAGGGGCGAGGTAACTCTTTCGAATTTATCCTCAACCCCCGGGCAGGCATTGACCGTGGCAGGTACCCCGTCCTTTGCTGACAACTCTTTGAGGCGCGCGTGGAACACTATGCGCCGTCGACTCTCGGGCCTGGTGCTGATCGGACGGCGAGTTACCCACTACTCGCCGTCCGCAGGCCCGGGTAGTCGATAGCCGTAAGAATTCTCACAAGCCCGAAACTTTTTTTTGTATCAAGTTTGAATATAAGTTCCTTGCTTGTGTAAGTCACAGGTTATTTCTTAGTGCACTCTCACGTTCACCACGTTAGCTGTCCATTTCGTCTTACTCTATGACTCGAGTTGGTACTAAGATCTTCGTCATTACTACTTACATCTCATTGCTATTTGTCAATAGAGGTACGAAGGTGAAATTACCTCGCGGTAAGATTTGCCTGTTTATAGGATTGTAGGCGTTACTGTGTGACGTCATATTGGATTAAGTAATAATTGTAGTCCTTATTTCCTGCTATGTTATCTGGTGGGTTCATAGTCTCAAAGGACCAAAAAATATGATTTACATTATTTTGGTTATAAATTATTATGTCATTTGCAGAGAGCGATATTCTTGGTAAGTTAAAAATCCCCTTTCAGTAACTTGATAAGACCATGGGAATAGGATAGTCACTGAAACTTTTTTTTTCTATGGACACACTGGCACGAGATACGATCCTTCCTTACTCGTTTTGCTTCGTCGTCGTCCCATACATTTCTTACCTTATAAGGAAGTATTCACGTGTGAAAATAAGCGTTCCCAGTTCCAACTCATCCTTTACAAAACCTAGGGACTGTAAAGGATGTACTGGAAGTATCCTTAACTAAGTATGTACCTCTAAATATTCCAAAAGTCAATAGAATCAAATATCCACAACAAAACGAACGGAATCAAAGCAACAATTAATAGCAACATGGAGCTAAAACCGAGGAGCATGAGTCAGTCGAGTTAGATGCGCGTGCGACGTTGTTTTCTTACGACGCGCGCCGTCCGGATGCGGGCATGCCGACGCCGTAGGTGGAGGAAGGAGTAGACTTGGCTGATTGTTTTGTTGAACTCCTAGTACTTTATTTTCGCCATCATTCTCATGAGTTTTGGTGCCGACGCTGGACCCCGTTTTCTTCTTCCATTCTTCTTTAGCATCTAGAAGTAAGTACTTAATTATGATTTTGCTAAATTTTCAACTTACTTCAATGATTTTTGACCACCTTCTGCACAGAAAAGATGAGTGAGAGACCTACTTATACTTAAATGTTGCAAGTAATTCTGGTAGTAGACGGCATCATCCTTAAAGAAAACTGTAAAATTTCAAAAGGAATAATAAACAAAGGAGTTTTGTTATCCTGAAAATCCATTACGAACTTTCTAGTTAGTAAGTTTCGACATGCTTGAAATTGCTTATATGTAGTTCATGCGTGAGAAAAGAATTATGTACATAAACTCTAAAACTATAAAAAACAACAAAAATCCTGCCCATTCTAAGTCATTCCCAACTCTACGCCAAGAAAAGTCACATCGAGATATTCAGTAAAGTACAAGTGAAGTGTCTCTGCTACTAGAAATAGCCGCTACTACTGCGGGGAGGGGGAGGGGGGCAGGGGGTCGTCGGTGTACTTGCGGGGCTGGGGGGGGGAGTGTGGAGGGGGGACAAATACGTTTCCGTCGCGCGAGCACGTGGCGATTGCGTTGATTTTTTTTTCTTTAATTTTTTTGTATTTTTCGTGGTGTTGGTAGCTTTGAGTAATTTTTGGATAGGCATGTCATTTTTAATGGGTGGTCTGTGATCAGCTGTGAGTTCGAAATTAATGAAAGAATTCGGTTTTTTAATTGATGTTGGGTTTTATTGTACGAATATAGAGAGCAAGACTGCAAGTTAGGATTATACTTGTAGACGTGTAAATTTTTGACGTCAATGTTAATCAAACTTCGAAGGGATTGTAAATATTTTAAAAATAAGTTTCAGAAGTGTTTGGCTTTCAGTGTTTGATCTTTTTATAGTTTTCTTTTTAATTTTCTGATTTGTACCCCAAAAGTGACCCCCATTTTCCAAATTCATTTATTTATGATACATGTCGTGTTTGGGTCACAGATATTCATATGTGTACCAAATTTTAACTTAATCGGTCAAATAGATTCAGAACATTGACTGTGACAGACGCAAAGACAGACAGACACACGAGTGATCCTATAATATAAGAGTTCCGTTTTTCATTCGGACTTTCGGAACCCTAAAAATATTGGGGTACTTACATACTTCTATGTATTTACATTTTTTTTCTTAAATCAGAAAGCTTTTTGATGATTATTGCAGAAATTGGAATATGTTGAATCCTTTTCGAATAATATGAGAACCGGTTCTGCCCATGGAAATGTACCATATTCTCTAAGAAAAAACAGAAAAATACCAACAAAAAAAAATTGGACTTTCCATACAAAGTTATCATAAGCTGATCAATATTTGTATGGAAGGTAATTTTTTTTTGTTGGTCAGATTTTCTTGAAGATCGTTGTTCATATCGACGAGCAGATGAAGTTCTTAAAATATGACCACACCTTTCCGTTACACCCTGTATATCGAGGCAGAGATAGATCGACTTGTCCTGACACATACTGTAGTGTCAGGACAAGTTGTTCGTCCTGTCTTGAGGCGTCTCTTGCAAGGGACATGGCCTTAATGTAAAGTTATTTCTGACGTTAGGTAAATGTTCGTATTAGGTTTAGGTAGGTTTCGATCGACTCTTCAAATGTTTATTGGAATACAAGCCTAACTAGCGTTTGCGCTTCTATTCGTAGGGGCGTAGTTTATGTGGCGATTGTATACACAGCCTTAAATCGGTGAGTGAACACCAGCCTTCAACTGGCAGTTGAGAATATTGAAGAGTGGTTCAAATGTAGAAAGAATAGATTATTGCTATTGTTTTCTGGACAGTTCAGCTCTCCCGGTGGAAGAGGCCACATGTATAATTATGATTCAATCAATATAAAAGTTCTGTGCGCTATCCCTCTTTCTTTTCACACTCACATGAGAAGTCACATATGAGCCAGTCACTCTTACACACCACACTCGCAGGCAGCCTGCGGGTTCCACATTACTGTACCCAAAGAATCTAAATCAATTTTATTGCACATTTAAATCCAGGAAGACTTTAATTTATCTTTATAACCCGGTAACCGTATCAATTTCAATGTCACTAATATCGGGAAAATCGATATGTGTAAAAGAAATGAAAAGGGTTTTGACTTAGTGGACATAATTTCTTCCTAAAATAATTATTTACCTTTTAATTCCTTAACAGATGAAAATGCTTTTAAACAGGTTAAGGCGTATATAGCCGCCAAGTGGCGCCCTCATTGAATAAAAAATCGTAGCAAAGCGTAAAACTAAAAGAAAGATTAAATAATCCTATGTTGCATTTGTTATAAAGAGGATAAGGTATTTTTACGTTTTTAAAACAGGACTTAAAGGGTCAAAAACTTCTGTTTTTGGTACTTTTGCTTACTACTTTGGGTACGAAACACTTTGAGTCCTGTTTTAAAAACGTAAAAATACCTTATCCTATTTGTAACAAACGCAACATAGGATTCTTTAATTTTTATTTTCTATGCTAAGATACGAATTTTTATTCAATGTGGGCGCCACTTATGGGGAGGTAGGCCCTAAGTTTATAGTATTTTCTATGATTACAAGTATCTCGGGTTTAGGTGGTGAGCTCATCAATTTCCAACTTATATCCTTCTTACGTCCTCACAGTCCTAACTCTCCCTATGTTGCCCTAAGAGATAGTGTCTGTAAACGCTTCTAAAAATTATAAGGTCTCCCATATTAAACTTGGTGTACCTTTGAAGTCCTTGATTCGCTTCGAGATTTTCGTGAAATCAATGATGATTGGTGTAACCAATAACGGTCGAAGACATAGGTATTTCATCATTAACACCTAAAAGTCCTCCGCTAGACTCATTGTGCCTCATATTGACAATCATTGCAATTTAAAACGACTCTCGGCTCCTCCTGGCTACTAAGCCACCTGACGAAGATAGTCACTTCATCCTACAAGTTAATATTTTTAATTTTTTTAAAGAGCTTGGTTTTATGCTTGAGCTATTTTTCATTCACTTCAACAACTATATCCGCCATGTTCTTACACACCTCCCCACATCTCTGCCTATCTTGACATAATCTCTTAGATTAATACCGGTACATCCACAATGCATGTACCCGTAAGTACAGTCCAGTACTTTGCATACGAAATCCCGTCGATTTATCGCCAGCATTACCAAGGCAACAGGGACCCGTAAATCTAGCCACTGCGGTCATAATGGTGGCATAATCTTTATAAATTCTAACTGACCAGCAATGGTGTGGGACTTAGAGTGTAGAAAAAAAGGAGATGTGTTATCGATATCGTCATTTTCGTTCAATGCAGAATGATTCCAAATGTTTTGTTGTCAGTTGGGAAATATAATTGTATCAGCATATTCACCATACCTACTTCGTGATAGATGCAATTATTTTTTATTTTGTGTTTGTTTGTAGTTGTTCTTGGTCCTTGTTAGCGAGCTCTTTTATACCTAAGTAAAATCATTACGGTATTGCCTTTCTTCTTGTGGGTGTGATCCTCGGGTAAGATGACATTTGATTATGACTATAATGCATGTCCCTTGTATGAACTCTTCCATTTTTTTCTTTATATCTTCTTTACAGAAGCCAGCAATCAGATAATGTTTCAGCTTCATTAATTACCATTCGTATATTTGAAAACTATGTTATCTCAAGTACCATTTATTCTCTCATCCATGTAAAATTTCTTCGATCTAAGGTACTAACATATCTGAACTGTCGAGCAAGTAGACCGCGGGTACATATTTCACGGCGATGAGGCAACACGGCGTCGCCAACCGAAATAATACAGAAACGTGTGGGTGGGATGCACTCGCTACGACAAGGAGCCATGAAGAATACATAGAAAGAAACAAGAAATAACGATTTTTTTATTTGCTATAGAAACCAACTTAACTTAGCTAAAGCAGCAGATAGAGTTTGCGTATGAAAGGACCCAAAAATTCACCGGTTGTCAAAGAACCTCTTCATATTGCATTTTATTTTGGTGTTTTAAATTTTTTACGTGGTAGAATTTTTTTTACATAAGCAAATGTACTTGAAGTTCAAATAATAAACATTGAATTATATAGGATACGAGTAGATTATGGAGACAGTTCGTCATGACGATTCTGCGGACACTAGCAATTGTCAGATTATTATTTAAGTCAAGAGTCATGAATAAGTTACTTGTAGGTAAGTGGGATCCATCGTCGACCGCATCATCGCTTACTATCAGGTAAGATGGTGGGTAAGTGCGACACTAGAATTGTTGAAGATAAGTACGGAGTTCATCTCACTACTAGGCACTCTCATGTCTGTACAATAAATGTTTGAAACTGGATGCCATCCGAAGTACTTCCTTGTAATCGGTGACAAACACTGCCGCCTCCACCCAGCCCTACGCCGGCCATCATTAAAGTATTTTTATAATGTCTCAGTAAGTTTAATCTGGTCTCTAGCATTATTCACCGGCCGCTGAGCGATATACACTCGGCCCTCGATGGGACAACATTATGCTCTCCTTTGATTTAGTTCGGGAGATGGCGCCTCGTTTTGAGAATAAAAATTATTTTTATTGAGAATATATTAATGGGAGTTATGTAATAGGGATGTGTAGATATGCTTATGTTTCGTTTGTTCGTTTTAATCGTTTTTGAAGTTTGAAACTATAAGTATCTTACTAAGTCGGTACCTACTTATAAAGTTTGAATCTGCATAACATAAGATGGGGGTGACTATAGAGATGACGGCTGCTAGAGAAGGATGGAAGAAAAAGACATGTTGCGCCGATCCCAATTAAATTGGGATAGGGGCAGGATAATGATGATAATGTTCCCACTGTTGGGACTCAGGCCTCCTATCTAGGAGACGGAAAGGGCCGTTATCAACCACGCGGGCACAGTGCGGTTTGGTGGATGTCACATGTCTTCGACTTTTTTGTTCTAGGACATGCTGTGTTGACTTGTTTGTTCAATATATTTTAGTAAATTTAATCGTCAATATTAATGTATCGTACTTTATAATTAGTATCCCTCTCATCCTTATGATATCTTTCATCCTGGAAGATCTATTAGTTTCTATTTAAATTAATACATCTATCATGCTTAACTTCCGCAAGGCTTAATTCCTATTAGTATGAAATATTATGATCTATTTTGATACCGTTGGTAATCTGTTATTTCTTCTACGTTGTTTTTCCAACTACCCTCACTATTGCAAGTACTTGTGATAGCCTACCTTCACACTTTTAAATGTGTATGAGGTCTTCTGAATGATCATGATGCTCATCAAATATTCACTTAATTTTAAAGTCTCTTATTGTTCTTAGTGAGCAGTGGTGGCCCAGTGTGAGCAGTGGTGGCCCAGTGGTATTGGCCGCGACTTACAAGTTGTAGGTCGTGAGTTCAAACCCAGGCAGGCGCTTTACTTTGTGTAAATTATTTCATCACTACTGCTCTCAAAACGGTGAAGAAAAACATCGTGAGGAAACCGCCATGCCCTAGAACCAAAAATTCGAAGACATGTGACATCCACCAATCCGCATTGGGCCCGCGTGGTGGATTACGGCCCACACCCTCTCACAGAGAGGAGGCCTGTGCCCCAGCAGTGGGGACATTATAAGGCTGATGATGATGATGATTGTTCTTAGACTTGGTAGACCAAACTTGTGGCCCAGAACAGATTACCAGGGTTTCATGGATTGAAAGTACTCAAGAAATTCAACAACATTTCATAGGTTATAATTTAATAAGTGGGAAGAACTAATACGGGTAGCTAGGTTTTCAATTGTCAGAATTGGTCCCTTATTGAAAGTTCTTCAAATCTTTCACGCTCTGAAAGATTGCCAGCAAATAAATAATCACCCTGTATCATTACATGACATCAGTACTCCCATTACTAAAAACACCTGAAAATAATCCCACACCATGACGCTACGTGATCGGCGCGGGGGCAGGCAGATTACGAGGTACCTACCGTAACCACCGAAATAACCCGTCTATGTACCTACGTAATTGTAAAAATAAAATGTTTGTTTTGACGCAGCAAAGTGCTGTCTCCTCTGCTAGATGGCTTCCTTATGTCGGTGGAGTGATTTTATGTGTTAGGTTGAGAGGAAAAGGAAAGTTATGACTCTTGTGTCTGTGCGATTAGTTAGTAGACACAACCATAGAAGTATGCTGATTCGCTATCTTTTTTAGGGTTCCGTACCCGAAGGGTCCAAACGGAGCCCTATTGTTGTCACTCACGTGTCCGTCTGTCCGTCTGTATGTCTGTCCGTCCGTCGTCTGTCACAAAATTTTGTTACGAAGAATTTTTTAACTTCCTATTGACCTATGAATTTGAAATTTGGTGATAATGTTTATTACTTTACTAACAAATACCATTATTTGGTACAGAACCCTTAATGAGCGAAATCCGACACGCACTTAGCCAGTTTTTTTATCATTGATAGGCCCGCGCTTGACCACTATCTGACCTGATGGCAAGTGTCCATGGAGTTTTTGTTCTTCTCCATAGAGATCTACGCTTTTTTTTTATTCTTATTTAAATTTGGGACTTTTATAAACTCAATGCGTATGACAGTCCCATCATATCCTAAATAAATACTCTAGGAATGTGCATTAATTGTACATTCCTAGAATATCTTTTCGGCTTTCTGACTGACCGACTTCCTGACAGTTCAAAAATGCCTGTAAATGGTTTGTTTGAAATAAATGTTTTGATTTGATTTAGTGGTGATGTGGTCGATGATAGAGCACGCTTGTCTAGAAGTAACCTATGCACTCTTGATCTAAAAATCTCCAAAACGTAATCTTTCAGGTTAAAGCTGGTGTTCATTTGCGTATTCTCGATACCAAAATGTCGGCTTCATTACCATGATTTTGTCTGATTCAAGCAAAGTTGCATAACTTAATATGATGTTATTTGTGTTGGTCAAAGGACCAATTTTAATAACCGAATCTGTTTGGTCCTCTTAGACAAATATTAATTTATGTAAAGAGAATTTCGCCAAAATACTTTATATTAAGCTCTTTATTTATTTCAATTTGTTAACTATATATTTTCGCCTTCGAGATCCTCAAGAACACCACATTTTTCAATCACCAACAACATACATTAACTCAATACGCTGCCATGCAAAATTACTGCAAATCGCGAAAGAATTATATTCAAATATACCAATAACACTTGCGAACGCAATAATATTCGTTTTCACGCTCAATCATAACAACTTTTAATAATGGTGGGTCCCACGTGCGCACGCGCTGCTGTAACGTATGAATTATGGGGAAGTTGAGAAGACTAATTTCGAAAAGCTCAATCTCAAATACAATCCACCGACTCACCAAGTAAAGTCTTGGTGTCAGTAGTTATGGTTATTCAGGATGTTAAACAACGATTGATAATGAGCCAAAAAGCTGTTGGGTAAAAAGCCGATGGCCAAAAACCGATTGGCAAAATAAAGATGGCTAAAAAGCCTGTAAGAAAAAGCCCTTGGATAAAAAAAAAAAAAATACTAAAAAAATTAAAACACTTAATTTTTCAAGCAGTCTGATGCAGTTGGTGGAATTTATTTTAGTCCAATCACAGATTCGGTACAGAAAGAGGGTGCAGTTTTTTTTTTTCAAAATTCATGTAGCTTATGTCACTTCGACTAATCATCATCATTTCAGCCAAAAGACGTCCACTGCTGGACAAAGACCTCCCCAAGTGTCGGCATAACGACCGGTCCTGTGCGTCTCGCATCCATCGGCTACCCGCGACCCTCACCAGGTCATCGGTCCACCTTGTGGGAGGCCACACTGCGTCTTCCAGTACGCGGTCGCCATTGCAGAACTTTTGCTTCACTTCGGCTGTCAATACCAATCTCATGATACTTCATTTTTTTAAATCCATCCAGCTGTTTAGGCAACAGGGCGTGCCAAAGAAATAGGACATACAAACATACTTACATACAAACTCACGAAAAACATTACTTTTGGGGCGGTCGGGTAAAAATAACTAGTAACTAAAGCTTGTGAAAATTGAGAAAGCATTCACGAAAATAAACAACTTTACTATTAAGCATTTGTCTTTTAAACAGCTAAAAAAATCATCTGTTTTTCTCATTTCACGTCCTCAAGTTACGATCTACTCATAGAGACTGCAAATCACCAGCCTGATGCTGTACTTCTGTAAGCTAGCTACATCGTAGCGCACCGCGTAAGTGAATAAAAATGTGACAAATGTTTGAATTACAAGAAATGTGCGCAAACGCAGTATTTATAGATCGGTACACACGTTCTTTATAACTCGCTATAAAAATTACTCTAAATTATGTGTAGTGACTTTAGTGTCTCGTTACTGCGAACGACTTTATTTTCGGCTAAAAATAAACTTTATTTCGTGCTAGTCTTCATGTACCTACCACAGTATGACTAGAAGTTGTCGTGTTCTTTATACTCACTTTGAGTACTTTTGATGTTAGTATCGAAGTTTGTTTGATAACTCGTTATGGACTACTTCTAGACATGATAGTTCGTCTAGCTGTTAAGAAAGTTACAGGTAGGTTTTATCAGGAATGTTCAGCCTGATTTATCTTTTCCATTTCCGTTTTTGATCTCTGATACTATTTTAAGGCGCAAATATACGACTTCTAATGATTTTAAATTAAACATCACGTCTAAACGACTTGTCTTATTTCCACTGTTTTGTTGGGTTTGTAACGTCTCCTGATCTGAATCATTTTTTACGAGCACAATTTTTTTAGCAGTTAACGCAAAAGATTCGCCTTAAATCCCCTTAGTTATTTCTCATAATACCTTACCAAAGATTCAACTCTCTCTGACTAAAACCTCTTACAGACTAAAACCCAGCCATGTACCTTTAGTTGCCCTTTGGGTTCCTGGGCCACGGTGACTCTTTGGAACAGACCCACAAAGGTTCAACAGCTTAGAAAGTGAAACTCGCAAAACACGAAATGCTAATAAAAATAATTGTTCCTTTCCATCCTTTGGTGTCCATCTTTATTTTCAATCATAACCATTATCATGATAGTACACAAATTGGCAAACGTATATAAACTGCGGGTATCTCTGTTATGTACCATCAGCAAACTATTAAAATGGCGATGTTCTACCAATCAAGTTTTTGTTTTATGGTCCCAATTAACTTGCCAACGGTACTCGCACTAAAACTTACGTTAAATGAACATTGTTTTATTATTATTTTTTATAAATTGGTTAGTTAGGTTTCGCGCCTAGCTTTGTCTGGTTCAAAAGTGTAGTAAAGTTTGTCGCTTGTCCCAGAAGCATAATATCGGGACAAAGGAAATTAGACGGTTGAAAAATCATTGCGAGTTAGTGACCTCCTATGGATTATTTATTATAGGTCCTTGGAGTCTTTTTCACCCAGTAATCTTTGGAAAAGATTCTTAGAAAATCATAAACGAGCTTTCCGCTTTCCAGTGATCAGGCAATAAGAATTATAAACTGGATATTATTTCGTCGTTCTACATTGTTTTTACAGGAATACCTGAACATTATTATCTAAGATTTTAATATGTATAACTCGATGACAAACAGACTGATCAAGAACCGAAATTCTCCTAACACACAAAAGTCGTATTAAGCGAAATTTACACAATTAGCTTCGGTATTTTCGCGAAGTGTTGGCGCAATTCGCTAAAATAATGATATCAATCAGCAGAGCGTTAATGGTTCATACACACTCGTCAATAAAATAAAAATACGTTGGGTTCGAGAGCCGTTAGAAAACTATTATTTTTTTCACTTATTATTGTCAGTTAAAGTGTTTCGTATGTTCAGTTTAATAGCTTAAGGATTTGTTGTTATAAAAACTTGCGAAAACGTTCCGTTAATTGCTTTGTGAAGTTTAAGTGTATCGTTAAATTGTAAAGTGATACATTTAACGTCTTATTCTTGGATGTGCTTTCTGTTTATTGATTACTTAATTTGGAACGACTACAATAGGTCGTAGAAACGGTCACATAAGGTAAACTTATTACCTGTATGTAACAAGATTTTTTGTTATATACCATGGTTTTTAAGAGTGTCCATGGAGTTTCTTGCACGTTTTTCTCCATAGAGATCTATGCTTTTGAATGTGCAATTAGCTTCATCTTTCTGACTGACCGACTTCTTGACAATTCAAAAGTGCCTGCAAATGGTTTATTTGAAATAAATGCTTTGACCTCCCTTCTTGATTTTCCGACTTCTCCTGGGGTAAAACAGTTTTCCCGACTGTTATTTTCGTAACATCGTACAATGCAATTAACTATCTTTGTACCAATTTCGACCAACAAATGAGTAGCAATAATTGTATTGGTGAATAGTAGCGTTTTATTCTATCATTGACAGTCCCTTTATCCACTAAATAAAATTACAGCACTGGTTTTTGGAATATGGGACAAACCCAATATGTAATCAATTTCCAACAATCTCTACGTTTACCAAAATCACTGGTAACAAAAGAAAGCCTTATTCCTCAACCAAATATTCAAAAGAATCACTTATTTAAACTGCATGTAAATAGTGTCGAAAACGCCATAAAGATTAATGAAAAATCCCCTAGAAGCTACTTGACACATGTACGTAAACGCGACATGGCGATGTCGGTGCCTCGCGTGCCGGCCTAATTGCCTAACTTTGTACACAACTTACCTACGCACCGTGCTGCGTTTACACGTAAGTGGCAAGTGGAGGTGCTACTCGAATAGTGTATTTTATTGTTTGTTTTTATGACTAGTAGTAAAAAAGATATGAAATGGAGATCTGCTGAAGTTTTGTTGTGTGTAGACTTTTTTTTTTGGGTGGGCGAAATATCATCAAATAACTTGTCTCGCTTTGGGTGGAGCGGGAGGGCGTGTCAGACTCTTATTGACTAAAACGCACCCGTGTTCCATCAGTTACCTGTGCCAGGGCAAGGTGACTCTTTCAAACACTGCCGCGAGGTGTGTAGAGACTTGGGCTAGCGTTGAGCGATAATTTGGTCCTGGGAGTCGCAAAGTGCTGAATTTTGGCCGACTTGATCTAAGTAGTATTTGATAGCTGCGCATCAATAAACTAATACTCCTGCACGTTCCATCTGATGCAGGAGATTGTCAGCATACCTGAAGCTCACTTTACCTTAGTTTTCACGGTGAGATGTTTACAAAACAGCACTACTGCTTATAATAATTAAAATATATCAATACAGTACTACTCATAACGAACAGACAAAACAAAAAGATATTTCCATTCTAATAATACGTCGCTTGTTCTTCCATACAATTACTAAGCAGACGATCTAATCTCACTGCTGCTCATCTCAGTGAAACAGTTGGCAACTCGTCCGACTCTTTAGTAAACAAATGCACGATTCCAAGTGTTCTAAATATTTAGGACACAGGAAAAATTCTTTCATAAGTTTGCAACATAAGATTAATTGGGCTTTCTCTTTGAATATTTCAATTTTTTTTAATGTGTTTGGGGATTGGTTAGCTTTTATTGTTTGTATTATTTATATTTATTTGAGGATTCTTCCGGCAAGACTTATTTAATAGCTTACAATCAATGGAGTGGTTTTTTACAAAATTTGTTTAATTAGCAAGACGTTTTCACTGTGTATGGATGTGGATGGCTATAAGAGTAGGGGAAGGCCAAAGAAGCGATGGTTGGACTGTGCGAAAGAGGATATGGGTAAAAAGGGGGTGACTACAGAGATGACGGCTAATAGAGGAGTATGGAAGAAAGAGACATGTTGCGCCGACCCCAAATTAATTGGGATAAGGGCAGGAGAATGATGAATAGCAAGACGCTTTCAAGCAATCAAAATCTACATGAAAATTTCGATGAAAACTGACTCTTTTGAGGGCTATATGAACGCCACAGACGCTTCTGTAAACGTTACTGAGCTCACAGTACCTTAAAAGTGAACCATCGACTCGAAAAGTAGAAGAAAAGTTACGACTAATAACTTATTGAATGTCAGTTCTAAAATAATTTCGCTCTCTTAACTTCTTTCTTTTATAGTTTCTGAATACGAAACCGAAAATACTGGTCCTTAGAGTCAAAGATAATCACATATACAAGAAACGGAAAACTAATCAAGAGTGAATAGGTTTCTTCTAAGCAAGCGTGCTCAATCATCGACCATATCATAGCTTACCATCAGGTGAGATAGTGGTCAAAGGTGAGCCTATCAATGTTAAAAAAAAATGTTTTCTACAGTATTCCAGTAACTTAATCTGCCCGCGCCGATTTCCAACTATCTTAGGGTCGGCTTCCAGTCTAACCGGATGCAACTGAATACCAGTATTTACATGGAGCAACTGCCTATCTGACCTCCACAACCCAGTTACTGGGCAATACGATACCCCTTGGTAAGACTGGTTGTCAGACTTTCGGGCTTCTGACGACCCGTAACGACTGTCAAAGATCTACGATTGACAGCCGGGACCAACAGCTGAACGTGCTTTCTGAGGCACTCGGTATGTAAAGATGGTCACCCATCCATGGATCAACTCCGGCAAACGTAGCTTAACCTGATGGCTCTACCCGTGTGGCTGTTATTACTATAGCCACGAGCTCCTCCTGTAACTATTACAGTATTCCAGTAACTATCACATACTAAACAGGTCTATTGCAAGTGCGTGCGCCCAATACTTACCCGACTTATTGGAGGGAAATGCGGACTGTGTGAAATAGACACAGGGTAGCACCTCTTATAGCTAAACGTTCGTGGTAATGGTGTTATTAGGGCTTTGTTTTAATGCTTAATGAGCTCATTATTTGTTCAACTGTTGTTGGCTTGTTATGGATGTAAATAAACTGTGCTTATCGCAAAATGCGAAACTTGTGTAGGAGGTTTATTTGAAATGATTAAGGGTAGGGTTCACGAATAATCATCATCATCATCATTTCAGCGAAAAATGTCCAGTGCTGGACTAGGCCTTCCCCAAGGGTCGCCACAGCGACCAGTCCTTTGCGTCTCACATCAGTACAACACGAATATGAACATCAGTTAAAGAATGTATCTGATTATGTCCTGCAATTTCTTAAAACTAAAATACGCAGATACACTGCCTTTGCCTGAGCAGTGGTGGCCCAGTGGCCCCGACTTACGAGTTGTACGTCATATCATTACCCAGGCCCTTTACTTTGTGTAATTTAATTCATCATGACTGCTATCAAAACGGTGAAGGAAAACATCGTGAGGAAACCGGCATGTCCTAGAACAAAAAAATTCGAAGTCATGTGTCGTCCACCAACCCGCATTGGACCCGCGTGTTGGATTACGGCCCATTCCCTCGCCTAAGGAAGAGGCCCGGTCCTAGCAGAGAGAACAATAAAAGGCTGACTATGCTACTACCACTGCAGTTAAAGCTATTGTAAGAGTGGATACAGGTTGATATAGAATTGGGCACACCACAATTGCGGCGGTAAGGCCTCCCCTTTGAGGAATGATTGGAGAGGCGCCACGGCGTCCTCACCTTCCGCCTGACTCAGGTCCTCACAGGACACGGCTGTTGCGAGAGGTTCCTGTGTCGGATAGGGCGGGAGGAAACACCCCGGGTGTCAGCACTGTGTGGATCGTCCAGAGGACACAGTGGAGCATACAGTGGAGTTCTGCCCCGCTTGGGGTTTTGGTCAGTAAAAGTGTGATCCCCTCCCGCTCCACCCCAGAGCGGGAGAATTCATTAGATGATTTCCGACCCAAAAAAAAAAGGTTGATAAGAATGATATCCAACTGTGATTTCTCTCTTGATAGAGCCAGTCTACTATAACCTATTTTTTAACGTGTGGAGATCACAAGGCAGACGGAGGGTCTGTCTGATTCTTACACACTAAAATCGCACGGTGTTTCTTACAACCCTTTCTGACTGGGTTACGGGAACTCATTCTAGCATAACATACATACGATACATTAGGTTAACGAACGTACTCAAAATAAGAACCCCAAGTTACTGCAATCATCGCCCCTAAAGACAGTACGAAAAACTTTGCCACTACAAGGACCCCTAAAAACAATCAGAAATAGAAACATTACGCACTATAAAGAAACAGTTGGAAACTCTTGATGGCTGGCAATTATTTAGAGGAAATAAGTTCCGCGCTGCGGTCACACGGGCACGGGTTGCGTGCCCCTGCGTACCGTCAGCAACCAAAGTCGATCACACATACACACTAGCGACCCGCCCGCCACCGCACGGGTTCAAATTATACACACAAACCTTCCTCGTATAAGGCTCTTTCTATAAGTGAAAACCGCATTAATATTATTAATATACATATTTATTTAATTTGACAATATTGATCCACTGGTTAGTACAACAAACAACGCTTATCAGCTAAGGGTTAGTATTAATACTTAATTATAATTTATCCCTGCCACACGAGCAACCGGACCAGAGTGTCATAATATTTGTGTATCGAGCTGTTCAGCTAGGGTTTTTAAAATACTGTTGCTGCTAGCCCTCATTCTGCTTATTAAGAATGCGGTCTTCCTCCTCATAATAGCATAGAAGTTGTCAGTTCGTGCTACAGCAAACATGCTAGACGCGCTGCAGAACCGGGTCAACCTCAACAGCACCCTAAAGCCATTATTATATTGCACACGCAGAGCATCCAGAGCCCTCCGCGTACAGTTGACCCACACACTGCCCGTGCCGTGCCATGTTGCGTGGTATAAGAAGAGTTGCAGGAGAAACAGACAGATGCGGAAAGTGACTGATTTATACTATGTAGAGATAGACACCGTCATTTTTGACAATAGGATAGGCAGTAACTACAGAGCCTTCTGTATAGAATCCTTATCCGCTGTGCATGGTGCCCTCATGGAGTCGCTTCGCGTCTCGCGGGCCTCGTTCGCTCTCGGAAGCGTGTCGGTTTTTGCGCCCGAGTCAAAGGGTCTCGGGATGAAAATCTATTGATACAACGAGTATGTAGCCTCTATGCCATGAGACTCAACGAGAGGTACGCGAGGCGACTAGACGAGCGTGTACGGATGGGGTGAGGGCTCCGGGTGCTTTTTGTGGCGTAGGTTCTGGTGTCACTCTGTCTCCGTCACCTCTGACCTAGACTAGAGAGAAGAGCAAACACATCTAAAAAAAAAAAATTGGAACGCAATACTTTTTATTTTATATTGTATGTACAATGTGTTTTCATCGACAACTCACAATTGATTTCATTGAAATAATTAAATTCTTTTCTCAGACATATTTGAATCCTGTCCTAAATTTCCACAACACTTTAAAAGTATATTTGACCAACCAGCCTGATTGCTGACATGAACACGAAGATATCACAGTACTACGAACGTGGTCTTTCTGAAGACCAATGTTAATGGTCTGTGTATGTCGTGTTAGGTCGTCCCCTCCCCTCTTGACCAACACGTTAGCTTCATAAATCCTAATCTCATCTAAATAATGGAAATCGGAACAGAAGTGAAATTCAAAGAAGATTAACTCTTCTCCTTCATTATTATGAAATACTAAAAAAGCAGATAACCGTTTTTTTTGTGTCAATTTTGATTTTGATGTCGAAAAGTCGCAGTGGTAATTGACTTTTATTGCTGACCGTACCACTGCTTGCGTGCTGGGTACGACCCAGCGACATGGTTCCTGCTAACCGCAACACTGCTGGTTTTCTTTTACAACTTACCGTTCGAACATCAATCCCAGTGGCAATGTATAGGTTGTGTAGCCTAATGTATTAATAATGTGAAAATCTATGTGTATGTATGATTGTTAGTCAATTATGCCTCAATGGCTGGTTTCGATGAAGTGTCATTCAATTCAGGTACAGTCTCCTCATTGAGGAAATAATAAAAAATGGCCAAGTGCGTGTAGTATTTCGCACATTAAGGGTTCCGTACCAAATATTGGTATTTGTAAGTAAAGCATGCGTAATAATAAACGTTATCACCAAATTTAAAGTTCATAGGTCAATGGGAAGTTAAAAAATTCTTCGTAATAAAATTTTGTGACAGACGACGGATGGATAGACAGACAGACGGACACGTGAGTGACAACAAACAAGTTTGGACCCTTTAGGTACGGAACCCTATACAGAAAAAAAAATAAAGGAGGTGCCCTCACAGGGAGGTGACGGGGTTTCATGTAATAATGGTGATCACCAGGGTGGATTTAAACCCACACATCCTGGTCTTTTCCTCAAAGTCTAGGCACCTTTCTTAAGATATGGCCAGATAAATGGCACTACAACACTGGGGTAGGTCATAACACTTTTTCCCCTAGGGCTCGATTCAGTGGCTTACTATTGGCGATAGCGATTATCGAAATGTTAAATCTTATTATTGACCACGTGACATTTCCTTTTTTAGTGTTCCGTACTCGAAGGGCCCAAACGGAGCCCTATTGCTGTCACTCACGTGTCCGTCTGTCTGTCAGTCGTCTGTCACACAGATTTTACAGCCAAACGGTTGGGGCTACAGTCTTCAAATTTTCACAGTATAAGTATCTTGTTGACCTAAAGCCATACAAATAGTCAAAATACATTAGGTACGGAACCCCAAATGTGTAAAGTCCGACACGCACTTGGCCGGTTTTTAGGGTTCCGTACCCGAAGGGAACAACAGGGGTCCAAACAGAGCCCTATTGTTGTCACTCACGTGTCCGTCTGTCCGTCTGTTGTCTGTCACAAAATTTGGTTCTGAAGATTTTTTTAACTTCTCATTGACCTATGAGCTTGAAATTTGGTGATAATGTTTGTTATTACTTATACTTTACTAACAAACACCAATATTTAGTACGGAACCCTAAATGTGCGAAGTGCGCCACGCACTTGGCCGTTTTTTTTAGTAATCCCACACATTTTTGATTTTTCGACAATTATCATTACTAATTAGAGGCCCTGATAGTTTGTTTCCTTGGAGAAAAAAAATTGGATTATTTTCATGCGGACAAAGCCGAGTTCAAAAGCTAGTACGTAATAAAGAATAGTTTTGACAGTCGGACAGGTGTTAAATTTATAAGTTGGCGTGTTTATATCTTAGATGGTATCACCCTAAGTATCATGGAAGCGCCTGGTCCGCTGTTCAGGCATTTTATTGCCGTCATAAATGTTAATTTTATGTAAAATTCTCTGGATTCTTCCACTTTTTGTTCGGCGTGTCGGGGTGTAAGCGCGACTCGCGATTACGGCACGATATCTGTTCTAAATGGTATTTGTATCGGTTTTATCTGATACTTGCGTTGACACTTCATTTTTATGCTATGGTGTCGATCCTGAGGAGCTCGTGTCTAAAGTAATAACAGCCGCACGGGTCCATTAATCAGGTTAAGCTACGCTTGCCGGGGTTGGTCCATGGATGGGTGACCATTTTTACATATCGAGACTCCTCCGTGCCTCGGAAAGCACGTTAAGCCGTTGGTCCCGGCTGTCAATCATTGATGACAGTGATCGTAGACAGTCGTTACGGGTCGTCACCCTAATAGCATTTAGTGTTGGCATTTGGTTGGGCCAACAATAAATGCTTTCATTTTAGTGTTGGCCCAACAATAAATGCTACTAGGGCAGAAGCCCGAAAGTCTGACATCCAGTCTTACCAAGGTGTATCGTATTACCCAGTAACTGGGTTGTGGAGGTCAGATAGGCAGTCGCTCCATGTAAAATACTGGTATTCAGCTGCATTCAGTTAGACTGGAAGCCGACCCCAAAATAGTTGGGAACAGGCTAGGCAGATTGATTGGTGTCGATCCTGACGAAGTATGTCAACAGGTCCAGACATTTTTAGGGTTTATACGCTACCACTGGTTCAAAAACAGCTATGTTAGTCAATTTCTTACACTAGTTAACTACATTTATAGACTCAAGGGGATCTAGGACTAAAATACTACAACTAGGTAGATAGACATGGCTTTACTTGACTAGCTTTTTATTCCCCTTCTACAATTTCCCAGAATAGATTGATACATACAGTTAAATAGAGCATAAAAATCACGCCCACCACATAATTTATAATCCATTTTGCAGCAGACAACATATTTAAAATCAAAAACAGAATATAAACACGTACACAGAAAGTAAACAAAAATATAAGATTGAAATCTTCCACTCGTATGAAAGAAAATCTGAAACACGGAAACGACTCGTTCCTGTTTCCAAAAACGCATGCATTTACTCCACTTGAGGTGAACGCACTCTCATTAAAGGGCCACTGGTTTTAAATCTAAAACGACATCCAACGACACTTCTGTTCCCTTTTCCTTATTTCCTCGGCGAAGTGGGCCGTCAATGTACACAAAACAGAGTGTCACATTACGCCGCCAACGCAGGCCCTTCTTATTTTTATTTTGTCAAATTGTAACTGAAATAAACGGGAGTGAGTAATAAAAATACCATCGGTACTGTTATTGCAGCGGGCTCGAAATAGAGGTGTCATGGCGTCCCCTCCGAGGCACTTGTCGTGAGGAAATGTTAATAGAGAGGATGTAACCGGCGGATGGCGGATAAGAAGACGCTCTTGTTTTGTTTTCTGACGCGTTTAGATTTCATGTACCTACTTGTGTTTTTTAGGACACGCGTTTTTTAGATTCTTCAGCGCTGCTGTGGTCTGCGGTTTTCATATGGTTTTCCGAATTTTCCTCTTAAAGACGAAACAGATTTTAAGGAGTTTCGTAAATAGTTAGTTCTATGAAAATATGTATATAATAGCTATTCGCATTTTTTTTTCAAATCTTTTATTGTTATTTGTAGATATTAGATTTCAATCATAGCTCTTCGTTACACCTAAAACTTTCATAGGTGCATATGTTAGTTTCCTAAAAAAATCTTATTAGTCCGTCACATAGATTACCAAAAATATTGGACACGTATTTTGTTCTTTGGTCAAGTAAACCAAAAATGAGGACGATACAGTGCGTTGAAATTTCGCGTGATGTCACTCCTCGATACACTCTATAACGTTTAGTGACGTAACTAACCCCTACTCCTGAACTTTGATGCGTTTTATCTTTGTCATTTTTTATTGGTATTTATGTTGTATTTGGTAAAGCAAAAAAAAACGTGTCCAATATTTTTTGATAATGTATGTTATGATTTAGTCCGTAAGTAGAATTATTTTTTTATACCCAGGAAACGTCCCTAAAGCTAAAGAATAATTTACAAACGTTTTGAACAGCTTACCCAAGGTTTCCGAAGTCTTCGTCCAGGCATCAATCTAGTTATGTGTGTGTATGTCAGAGTTAAATGTGGAAGTGTAGTGCTTGTCAGTAGGTATACCAGACTCCAAAGGTTGACACCATACCCATATATGTGCTAATTATTATTCATCAGATCAGATTTGCTAATAACATGTTACATAATTGTCATGTTTTCTGAACTTAGTTTCCTGAACCAAGTTTAGTGGTCTAGTGAGCCCTTTATCAATCCTTCCCTGTTCATACTGAAGTGAAAACATGAGTCACACTAGGTGACCATGATCTCTTGGTTCCCAAGGCTATCCCGGATTAAAACATATCATTTTGAAGCACATACCTATGTCCTCCAATTGCGCAATCTTACACGTCACGCAGTAATATCGGGTGACGCAAATATATCGTGGCAAAGTGAACTGATGATAGGTGTATCCTGAAAATGAAACAAATGATTTAGTATTCAATAAAAAAATTCTGTGGAATAAAATAAAAAGTCTGTTCATGAAAATAATTATCAAACTAGTTGCCGTTCGTGGCCCCGCCCGCGTGTAGTTAGTACTTCCCACCTTTATAAATTATTATAGCATATGTGGTTACCAGGTTATAAGTTATCCTGGTACCAATTTTCATACAAATCCGATCTGCCATTTGAGAGTTAAGGTGTAATTAATAGTATCCTGTCTAGCCAATACACTGAGATCAACTTTAATTTGCATTAATTTGCGTTTGAATATGAAGTTTTTTTTTTCAGCTTTGAAATATTCCAAAAAGGAAATATATTAAAATATAAAATATTCAATAAAGAATTGGACCAAAGCGTGTTGGGTTACTATCTGTGTGTAGAGAAATGGAAACAAATTGAATAATTTAATCCAGATCCAGAATTAATATATCTGTCCAAAACATTCTTTCATGTAGTACTCGTAAACTATCAACGTTTTTACGATAATAATTAATTATTGCGCCCACGCCGCCGCCCGCGCTTGCCCTGCGCGTACGCATCTCGTTGTTTTGTCTTTCAGACCATAATAATATCATAATCGTATATTAGTGTAGGTACTTTTATTGTCAACGGCTAGTGCTGATGGTAGCCCAGTTTAGAACATGGGTCGAGAAGATATACTGTCATTGGATTCTACGATACGACCATGAAAAAGGCGGAAAAAGTAGTCGCGAAGAACATTTGACTCGTAGAAATCTCAGTTTGAGAAAGGATTTTTTTCTTTTCTTTTTAAAACACTTTTAATGGCTTCAGCAGTTACTAATTATGTGAAAAATCTTAGAAGTAAAATTTGACCCATGTCCCGGTTTCCGATTGAGCTGAAATTTTGCATACATATTTAGTTTGGATGACAGTATAGTTAGCTAGGTGACGCCATTCTAAATCCAATATGGCAGACTAGTTACCTACTTTTATGCATGGGTTTGCTAAAAAATAAAATGAACTCATTTAAAACCGTGTTTTTAAGTTTTTTATTAACTATAATATTATTTAGGAATACAGAAATTAGCGAGGCCGTTTCATACTGTAGGACCCCAAGGCGCCAGTACGGTCTGCACGGATCCTG
This sequence comes from Polia nebulosa, assembly GCA_951329385.1. NCBI lineage: Eukaryota > Metazoa > Arthropoda > Insecta > Lepidoptera > Noctuidae > Polia > Polia nebulosa. Next base: position 33,283,614 of record OX589592.1, read on the forward strand.
GGATGTTCTTCGAAGTTCAAGGTAGATTCTTCACTCGCTGGCAACGCGAGAGTACGGTATATAAAAGGGCAATTTGGCTACGGGCGGATAAGAAAAGAACTGTGCGCACTTTGAATAATTAAGTATATTATATCATCAAAGTAAAATTATACATGTGTGCCCACTTGCAAGGGCAAAACACCTGTCTCACATAGAACAAATGTGACACCTAATCTCTAACCATAATTGCATTGACTCTCCAATATTCTTAACTGCCAGTTGAAGGCCGGTGCAGACCCGCTGAAATTAGGCTTTGTCCACAATCGTCACAATACTATCTACGTATCACGGAACTGTGGAACCTCGGTAACACAGCGACTCGAGCTACCCCATTACATCGTTGGTATCGAAACTCATCCAACTCTCTACTGAACTGTCACATCTACCATCCTCGCGAGCTGGTGAATGTACCTACATACCATGTGCTACGATCTAATAAAACGACTATGAAGAATCACAAACAGTAAACATTTGCTAACTTCGAGTTCGCGATGATGATTCTGGCAGTAAATCCACTCTAGCCCATACGAAAACACTCAAGCACAATATTGAACCCATTCACAAATATGGCGGACGCAAAGACACCTCGTTCCTTTTGCTGCATATATAATTATTAACTCTGAAATAGAACCGAGTCGTTCACCCGCCGACATATTTGGTTAACTTGCCGGTTATATATAACTGGCTTATTTCATATAAGTACCGACTTCTTCCAGTGGTGACACGGGAATTGGAGATAGAGTAATGTTTGAGTTTTATCTAGCGAGGCGAAGATATGTTTAGAATTTGACTAGTCTGTGTAGTCTGACGGGCATCGCTGGAAACTTAACACTGATGTAGGTATCTAGCTATAAAACACCTCGATAAATAAATAGGTTAGTACATAGATTTTCAGAGTCAATACAAATGACTAGAGGCGCTAAATCAGGATTTGTTTCTTTAAAATAAATGTGTCAGAACATTCGCACTCTTCTGTTGTGTCGATATCACTGTTAGAGAAATATCTTCATCTTTAAGGCAGAACGGTAGCTAAATATGTTTAAATCTCACTGACTAAAAACATAAACTGTTCACAGCACAGTTAGAAAGGGAGGTAAATTAGATTTTGAACTCCTGTGAAACGTAACGGCATAACAAAGTCACTTTCCACTAAATCCTCACGGAGAACGACGGCTTCACGTGTCAGCAACGTGCCGTTCGCCTGAGGATACCGTTTTCTCACAAAAAAACATATTATTAACAAAATAAAATAATCAAAATAAAAATAACTGTAGCTGGGGATAGATCTCACACTAGTGTGTTGAATATGCACATAATGTAATATTGCTCGCTTTCCCATATCAAATAGCGTGATATTTTATGACATAAAATGTTGACCTATAGGGATTATTCATGCAAACTTTTAACAGAATCGGTTCAGTTGTTTTTGCGCCAAATGAAAACATCACTCCACATTTCTACATTTATTATATGTATAGATATAAATAACATTATTTACTAGGAGCATTTCTGAATGATATGAATACTCAAACGTGAAATTTCCTGCCAGAGTCTGTTTCCTGATAGCTACAACCTGAGTGTATTTTAGCCAAGAGTGAATAGGTTACTTCTGGGCAAGCGTGCTCCATCGTCGACCATAATAACATCGCTTATAAGTATTCGTCAAACTTAACGGCGTGTGCGAAGTTAGCTGCAAGTGCAACAGCGTGCAGGTACAGCCAAGTCGACATTAATTTAGGCCATTTAATGATTTTTTTTAACTGTGTAGAAGATGTATGAATATTTTGTAGGGGTGTATGGTACTTATTTATTTGTCAGTTTGGAAGTTAGTGGTATTCCCACACGCCATTAAGTTTGACGAATACTTATACCATGAGATGAGATAGTGGTCAATCGCAAGTCTAATTTTTATTGATAAAAAAATTGCTACTGTAAATTGCTATTGGTACATACTAACTATGCAACGTAACGTAACAATTGTTACGTAAAACTGTGAATGTATTTCTTAAAATCCATTTACTGTAACAAAAATAATCTGAAAACAAGCAACAAGAGCTCATTCATCAAAACATTCCTGTGGCCAGCAAACGTTACAAATAATTTCATATTCATTTCTTCGCTAATTTTCCTCGAAGTTTAAAGCTCATCATTTCCGACTATCAATCTTGTTCCAGTCGCAACACGTAACCACAGGCGCCGTCGGCATAGGGCACAATATAACAGATATCAAACAATAAATGCAAAACAATCCATAAAAATCAACTTTATTTTAATGAACAGCCATCGCGTAAACAACATAAAATATTACAGGAAAATATAATAAAAAAATGTTCGTAAAAAATGGGTCATAGAAATAATGTCTCGGATTCAATCAACGTTGCAATTCAGACGCCATTCTACGTAGTTTGGGCGATACGCCAATAGCTAAAATGTGTAAAAAAACTATTCTGTGTTGCCACGTATTATTTAATTTCATGTTACTATTGCGCAAATGTTACCTACGACACATCGCCTACTGTTTCGTCTGAGTGAACACTTTATAATATTTTGGCATTTCTCCAACAGAAGTAACTTCTTCATATTTTCAGTTCATTCATTCATTAACGATCTAGTGAATTTTATTGATGAGCTTTGAAATGTTTTTGTGAACATAAATCTAAAGTTCATAATTTCTCCATTAAACAATATGAACGCATCACTTGTAACGTTATTTATCAGTTTATGTAGTACATGAAATATTAATTTGTTGTAAATTAAAATTCCTACTCACGAAAACGTTTTCAAACTTTTCAGCACTTTGTTATGTTACCACTAGCGCCATCTACGCGCTTTTCTTTGAACTAGAAACTACACGATTGAGAATAGCGCCACCTAGTGCGGGTACTAGCAAGCTTGCTCGAAGCTTTTGATTCTGCGTGGTACGAAACTACTTCTAAACATTTTCGAGTTCGCTAGTTCAGTTTAGTTTCTGCAGAGGGCGCTTATGTCACACGATGCTAGTTCACAGTACTTCTGTATCAATCAGTATCATTTCAGTTTCAGAGAAACAATTTTATTCACACTTCATTATTTTTCCAGTATCTAATGAAAAACACTAATGCAATGCTCAGCGACGTATTTGTTATTTTAAATAAAAACAAACAAACCTAAAAACAGAGTTTTTAACTTTCAGCAATCTCAGCATTTTATTTTAAATAGATTTTTTTTAGTTCTATGTATTTGATGTCTACCAAATAACTATAAAGGAATAATTAAAACTTCTGAAAGACGAGATTAACAATTTATAACTAGGTAGATGAACTTTTAAATTCTCTATGTCTTAAGTACATTAGCACTAAAAAAATCGTCGACTGTTTTATAATTACATGAATAATTAAATAATAAGACAATGGCATCAGTTGCCAACCACTCTTGACAGATCAATGCCGAAGAAGCGGAACCACTGGCTTCACTAGTCTCAACCATAATTACCAACTAACAATCATTAACTTTTCAAACAAATCTAGTCTTTATTCTGATGTGTCAAGGTGGTCATTGAGTGCAATAGTAAAGTTGTTGGGTTGTATTCTCGTAATATGAAAGTAGTTTTGGCAGTATGAAAATATTGTAATGTTTCGTTTCCATCGTGCGTTATGTTTAGAGACTATAGGGAATGGAGAAATTAAGGTAAATCATAAATACACGCATGAAGAAAGTCACATAGAATAGACGGCAAAACAATCTATGAAAACTGTATCAGGTTAGGCAAATCTTACCATTTATGAGTATCTAGTATACAATAAATAATCGTAAATGGCTTCGTAGCTAGAACTTTAGAGTACCTACCGATGGATCCCTAAAATTATGAATCTTTAAATAATTTATAAATCATCTGCAAGCGAATGCAATTAAAAAAGAAAGAAATCGTAAATGTCGTTTGTAAATATATGTCTACCCACATTTTGAGATCATGATAGTATCAAATATTTATTTTTGAAAACCAAGTTCTAAGGGGTAAATGCGAAATTCGCCGAAGGACTTTATATTCACCTTGAACAGATTATGTATCCATAGATGTGGTGTGTGGTGGGGTGGTGGTGGTCCTTATACAGTAGTTACCAGTGACGCCTCGTAATGGTAAGTTACGCTTATCGTATACCCGGTAAAGGTACTGCTTGCAAATTTCTTGTTTGTGATATTCGTGAACTCTATCTCGCCAGATGGAAAGTGATGGACGAGGTCTACGATGGGAACGACCGTCCTCAGAAGATTACTCTTGCTCTTAAGGCTGACAGATTATAGGTAGAGAAACATAGGCTTTGGGAGAGAGTTCCAGGACTTTGGCCGAGCGCATAATTACTCTGGAGGAGAAGCTCGTAGTGCTCGAAGTGCCGATAAAAATCAAAAGTCATTTATTCAAATTAGGCTGTGGTAACAGACACCACTTCTCACACACTAACACTGTGGTAATACTATTTTCGCTGGGAAGGAATCGTAGTGAGAAGAACAGCATGATCGTAGATACCCTGTAGTACCTATGTCTGTTAGTCCTGTGAAGTCCTGTCCGACTATGCCCAATCCCTGCAATTGCTGAAAGACAAAATCAACAGTGGTGGCCTACGATGCTACAGATAAACACACAGAAAGACTACAGACTTGTAAGATCCTGGCAGGGTCGCGGGAGTATTCGAAAAAGCCACTACTGCCCTGGTACAGGCAACTGAAGGAACATGGGTGGTTTTAAGTCTGTAAGTGTCTGACACGCCCTCCAGCTCCACCTAGAGTGGGAGAGGTTATTTGATGGTTTCCCACACTAAAACAAAAGAACACTTTAAGATCAAAGATATATATCGTCGGCAGACAAATCAATGTACATCTACCATCCGAAATCTTCGCACACATCCCGCGTCTCCCACAATACGCTCCATTATTTTTAGCGCGCAGCCGTCGCGCTCCCGAGGCCGTGCTCATCACAATATTATGCATCACGCTTAGCTAGTGTAACAGTGATAGTGTTAAGTGTATACAGTGAAATGTGCGTCTTATGACGAAGGCTCAACCACCATGGATCACTTTAGACGACGACCTCGGTATAAGCTGCGAAGGGTAAGATGTGACAGAAAATTTTCGATAAAACTTTTGAGGTTATGTTACGTTTTTGTCTTTTGCAGTTCAACCTAACTTGTTAGCAAGTTTGTGACTTAAAAATACGTAAATTCTAGTCAGTATTTACAAGGTTTGCTTCAAGTTTTTCTCATAAATAGTCTGTATACGTGTCAGCACAATGTTGCCAGGTATTAGTTGTGTGTTGCCAATTTTGTTAACGTTAATTATTGTGTGTAGTACGAGAGCATTACGTCGCTTTGTATTTATAATAATACACTAAAAAGAACCGGTATGTCGTTAGATATATGGCTTCGGCTAATGGTGGAGTGATGAGGTTTGTTTAACAAGTATTGGGTTAACTTTATTTGCTAAACAGTCAATGACGTGGGTAAACTAGTGAATTCTTGAACCCTGAATGAACTTGAACCAGGTCATTGAATAGCTGAATCCTTTAACGTCATTCATGTTATCTGGTCTTCACAATGTCAGGTATATTAATGAAGGTTAACAGTTTTAATAAACTGAGGGTAGTTTTTTAAAATGATAGACCATTCTTGAGTCATGTACTTGATCCATTTATAAGTCATGGTAAAGGACTACACTTAAATAATTAATTTTATTCTGAATTTCTTATTTCGTGCAGTATATACAGTGCGTTTGATACACCAAGGTTAGGTCAGAAATGCATCATGTTCTTTGATTGTGTTTGCGTACGTCATATGAGCACTTGAACGTGCATCGGTTGTGCTGAGATGCGCTCCTCCTTTAAGCAATTGCACAAATCGGCCATAATACTGATCCGGTTTTACCAAGACATGGTGTGTCCCATGAACTGGGTTGTGGAGGTCAGATAAGCATGTGATGTGCAACTCTGGTGCCTCACATCCTGTTAGGCTGAAAGCCGAACTCAAGGAAGAGTCTAGGCATGTAATAAAGACTGGATCAGTCAACGCTCTAAATGAGTAATTGTAACATTTGAAGAGTCATAGTGGGCTTCTAAAGAGACTAAAGAAAGTTTAAAATTGATAAACATAAACATACGAACACATTCATTGTGCGTACAGCTAAGGAGTGGAATTCCGTGCCAGAGTCTGTGTTTCCTGATAGCTACAACCTGGGAGTCTTTAAGTCAAGAGTGAATAGGTTACTTCTAGGCAAGTGTGCTCCATCTTCGACCTCATCATCGCTTACCTTCAGGTGAGATAGTGGTGAAGCGAGTGCCTATAAATAATAAAGAAAAAAAAAAATGATAGTTAGTTGAAACCAGTCAGGTGAATTTAGGAATCCTATTAATTATCGTCAATAATAAATTTCGGAAGATAGAAGTGTCGTAATACAGGCAATTCTTGCTTAAAAGGGCGGTTCCAAAACCAAATGTAGTACACACTTGAAGGGCACAGGGAAAGAAGGGGCTCATCAACAATTAACACAAATTGAATAAAACGCTAATTTAGACTAAAAATCTACATGGTGTGTATGGATACTCATTTTTAACGATGTTATTTACATGTTTTGGACATTACGTAGTCCAACTACCTATTTTTGAGGATTCCGTTTTAATTGACCTATTCAATTAAAAGTTAAACAGACTTTTCTGGCCTAAGCCAGAAATGTACAGAGCAAAAAGGGGTTGATTGTAATAAGAGAAGGCCTTGAGAATAGACACCAAGTATTCGACCTTCTTTTTTTTATTCCGTGAATCGCCATAAAAGCTGACTTGCATACTTGTACTTCTTGAACTGATGATTCAATCGTAGCACGAATTCTGTATTTATACACAGCATCATAGTGCACTGCGGTTGGGTTTTTTGAGCATCTATTTATAGGCAAGACTGAGATCAATCCACATAAGTACGTATATTGCATATCATGAGATGGGAGCATATTGAAACTCTGCAAAACTTCACGTCTTGACTGAGGTGGAATTCTCTCAAAACACTTCTGTTTGCAAGAACATCGTCCGAAGACCGAAGAAGAACGTCCTTCCTCATGACTAGACAGTCGTATCTTCTTCATAACTTCATTCATTCTCCCGTAACGCTTTCTTTTCTTAGTTCTTGGGTGACAATTTAACTGGTTTTCTTTATCGCTTTCGCAGTAATCGCGGTCCATTTTATATTACTTATTCTAAACAAATTCACACACGCACTAAAAAATTACGCCTTGACGTTTAACTTTTGTCTGTCACAATACGTCGTAAACGTAAAATGTGCTCCTTTTAACTCTGATTGGGATGCAATGAGCACCTTTTAAGCTAGTTCGATACGAAATTAGCTCTTTTTATTCCTTGACGTGTTTTTTAATATTGAGGATTACAAAGCAATGGGCCCTTTTTAGTTAGTTTTGAATATGTCATATCAAAGGCCTGTTCAAAATCTACCAAGTGCGATCATTTGTTTGATTTCGTATAAATTGTCGATGAGCCCCTTTTTTCCCTGTGCCCTTCACTTGTGAATGAAAATAAACTATTTGTAATAGAAAAACTTCGATGTCACAGTTACCATTCGTGCTAAGTGTACCTTAACTTAAACACACGCAGTTTTAGGTAAAACAACACTAATAGCGTGTGGCTGACGACTAGTAATTCCGTGGTTCATGAATGGCGCATGAGTCATGATCGTACGAGTTTGAACGTATACAACGCGTTGAGCATTAACGAGTTCAATGAGAGATTTGTTGTGAGTAAGCATTTGTAGGTTTTCTTGTGCTTTGGAAATTGAACTGTTTTGTGAGAATTCATTCATGGAACTAGGTACACAGTTTTCTTCGAACTTAAACTTCACCTTGAGGCATTTTCAATAGCTTACTGTAACTCAGTACTCGTCAGTAGCTGTACTGTACTTTATAGGCTTTATTTTTAAATTTAATGTGTTTACGTATGTATTTTGTTCCTTTGTGGTGCTTTAGAGACCAAACGCGTGGACCGATTCTGATAATTGTTACGTCAATTTGTCTTAATCTTGCGAGTGCTACTAAAGACATGACAGTAATAAAGATATAATACGGCGACAACCAGACGCCATATTGTGAAAAAGAAAAAAATGAAAGTCTGAGAACTATATTAAGTGGGGTGGCGATTCTAAAAATATAACTCACTAAAATGTAGATAATAAAATATTTTCTAAAAACCAGACTGTATAAAACAACTAAAAACTTCCAAACACGTCACTTTATAAGCTGTCTGATGCAGTTGGTGGAATCAAATCAATAATTGAACTAATAGAACTGCCACCAACTGCATCAGACTGCTTATGCTGTTTTTTACAGTCGAGTTTTTTTAAGGTTTTTTTAAAGTGATAAGTTTGCGTTTGACCACTATCTCACCTGATGGTATGTTATTAAATGATCGACGATTGAGCACGCTGTTTCTTAGACTCAATATTTTTTCCTTCACTTTGGGATGCTTGTGTGCAATAAAATAGTCTTGTGAACTGATTGAGACCTTAGAACGACTGCCTTCGACAATTTTTGTATCTACAGCTACACACCGTTCAGCAAGCTTGTTTCACAATATTCCTATAATATAGCAACCCATTTGTATTCGCAAATTCACCTATTATTATTTATCTATAGATCCATAAAACTTGCCCCTGACCTTTCAAAAACTTTCCTTTGTAAATAACTTCATAATACTTGTCCTTGAACTTTCAAATGTCTTGTCAATACTTTCTAATAATATTCCTCTTCATTTCTGCAATATTGCTAGGCCTTGTCCATGTTTTGAAAAGCCCTCGGATGGCCGTATCGTCCGCCTCGGTCAGAGTGGGCCCTCGAACAAGATGGGCCTCTTCTAAAACCTTGGTGTCAGTGATTTTACTGTTATAGGGTCCCAGTGACCGCGGCCTCGCACCTTGTCAGCAAAGCTCTTATAAAAATCGCATCGCAAGACGAATACTTCGTTTCTTAATTTATAACATAAACTCACGCCATTTTTTCTATTGAGGTAGGCTGAAACAATAGCACCACATGTTATGATCTTTTATTTTAGTAATTGGTAAGTGGTTTTTTGTTGGTTTCTGGATTTTTTTCCATGGTGTGAGATTTGTGATTTCGTGATTTTTATTTTGGTTTGTGTTTGAAGTTGGCTGGTTGATTTTCCCTGAAGTTATAGAGTGCAGATAAAAGATTGCTCATTCTTAGAACCATTTTAGCTTTGTTCAAAAATATAAATTTAGCTAAACACTCATTACCTAAAGCTTCATGCCAAATGATTCTTGTTTCCAAAAATGTGTGAATCATAGTTACAAAATGCTGGCAATGTGTTTTTCTGATTATATCTTACTCATAAGAGCAATATTTCAGTTATATCATACATTACGGAAATATAGTAAACCTTAAATTATATTACAAAGAAATAATAATTATAACACGGTGCGAAAAGTGTAAGAAGCATCTTATAGCATCTTCGCAATAGATTTATCGAGTTACTACTTTACTAAATTGACTCGTAGTTTCAAACTATATGCCGCATAAACTTTCTTGAAAATTAGCCATAACGTGATCTGCATAATTGCAAAGGTCTGTTACTCATGTATTTCTATTTTGAGAGCAAATACACCATCAGTACCTACGAGTTACCACAATGCAATGGTGTCTGTCTTGCTGATGAAACATATGTAGCTAACATTTCTTCTGAGTAGCTAATCTTGTACCCAAGATAAATTCATGAGTTGTTCGCCAAAAACAAATTACGCTCCGTCCACATATCATTTTGATTTCTGGCATAGCACCATACTCAAAGCAAGAGTGACGCCTTGCTGACAGGAATTTAAGCTTTAATCAGTCGAAAACACTTACAACTGGTTAAATTGATGCTCTTGGGCGGTCAGTCCAAATACTTAACAGTTGCCGACCTCATCATCGCTTACTATCAGGTAGGTAGAGCTAGTGGGCAAACGCAAGTGATAAAAAAAAGGTTTAGTTTCCCGCTTATGCCCATTGATAAACCCGCTACCACTAGCACCCCACAGATGCACAATTCCCTCCGGTACTTCGGTAGTACATCCCTAGCTACTCGGTCATGGACTCATGGCTCGCTCCCCGCTACAAAGCTATTTTCTTGCGTCCTATATTTTTAATGATCTTGTTTATTTTCGTTTTGGTCATATTTACCGACAATAGGGAAATAGGGTGTTCTTGTTTGTACGACGTTTGTGGAATATAAACATGTCGTGATTACGATTTTTCCTTTTTGGCTATGCAAAGTTTATGGTCCTGTTGTCATGGGTGGTCGGTAACTGAACTAAGTTAGTGTGTTTAGTTTTCTTGTGTTTTTTTTCAATATTTATTGATTGTACAAAGTAGATAATAAAAACCGGCCAAGTGCGTGTCGGACTTTGCAAATTTAGTGTTCCGTACCAAATGAGGGAATTTTCATAGAAAAAATCTGAATTATCAATTTTTTGGTATTTGTTTGTAAAATTTACGTAATAATAAACATTATCACCTTTCAAGTCCAAAGGCCAATGGGAAGTTAAAAAAATCTTCGGAACAACATTTTGTAACCAGCGACGGAATGTCTGTATGTCCGTCGCCAGTTAGTGTAACAGACAGATGGACTCGTGAGTGACAGCAATAGCGCTCCGTTTGGACCCTCCGGGTACGGAACCCTAAGAACGTCTAGATTTTTCGAGATGAAGTAACTTATAACACCCAGCGATACTGTTGCCCCTATTAGTGATAGAAATTTGGATGTTGCGTCCCGTAAGGTCGATTTACACAAGACGAGCGAATGCTCATTCTACCCCCAGTCTATTAAATTATTATAGTTTAAACAGACTTAGAGCATTCTTTCGTTGTTCGCCTGCGTTCACAAAGATTCTATGAAACATTCTAAGAATGCTCGCTAGTTTGATGTAAACGGCACTAGAGCGTGCGAACAGTTGCTTAGAGCGTTCTTGCGTGTTCGGACGGGCTCCCCAGAGTGGTCTCTTCCAAGCGTTCTTGAGTTCTAGCGATTTGGATACATACTTATAGATTTAATAGGGAAGATGTAAATATAATATTTATGAAAATTTTGAGATTTAAATGTTAGAACATTTATAACACTGGTGTACGATTCAGTGCCCATATTATACTCCAAAAGCGCTAAAACCTGAGCGTCCACATGTACTCTAAACTATCTTGGGAGGTTCATATTGCTGATGTGAGTAAGAGGGTCTTCTACTCCTTTCAGTCTCTTAAACGTCTCCAAAAATTCTTACCATTTCACACTAAGGTTTCTCTTGCTCAATCTCTCCTACTACCGCTCATAGACTATGCGGATGTGTTTCCTAGATGCTACGGAGGTACTTTTAAACAAACTTGAACGACTGCAAAATTTGTGCATTCGCTTTATTTTTGGCCTCCGCAAATACGACCATGTGTCGGAGTTTCGGACCAGATTAGGGTGGCTGCTGATTCGGCGTCGGCGAGATACCTATATCCTATCCCTTCTTTATACTATTCTGCACAATCCTATTTCTCCTCCATACCTTCGTGAACGCTTTGAGTACCTCGTTCCGAGAGGTAAACTCTGTCGCACCGCCTCTTCTCTTCTCCTTCGTACTCTGCGTCACACTTCCAGCCGCTATAATGGCTCCTTTTCAGTAACTGCAGTGCGTCTCTGGAACTCTCTTCCACACTCCCTACGCGACAGCCCTTCTCTGAATTTCTTTAAGAGGAAAATAAAAGAGCACTTCCTGTCTCAATGACATATTATTAGGGTATATATTTGTAAATATTAGTATAAAGTATTTTGTGTGTATTTTATATATAGGGCTTATTTATATAAGTTTATATTGTACACAATCCTACCCTCGAATGTGACCTCATTCTATCACTTAAAGGTCTGCTGGGAGAAAACTCAACTTTGAGTTAAGCTCGCCTTTGTACATGAACTGTGTAATGACTGTATTTTATGTTAAGATGTGGTGTACAATAAAGAATTAAACACTGTAACGTTATTTATTTTATAAGGAATTGACCACTTTCTTCGTGTTTTTGCATATCCGTCATTATTTCACCTACATTATCCCGTATCCTTCGTTGCATTAAATTTGTCACCCACCAACGTCTCTTTCTTCTTTTCTTTTTGAGTGTTTCAGACAAAATAATAAATGCAGTACTTGCAATTATAATATTGCTGTCACAATCGGACACGAATGAGCAATGTGCATTCGCTTGATGTAAATCGGCCTCAAGAATTCTAGTTCTTGGTTTTCATTCTTGCTGGAGGAGCACGTGGCTAAAGTATAACATCCGCACGGGTCGATCCATCAGGTTAAGCTACGCTTGCAGGGGTTTATCCATGGATGGGTGACCATCTTTACATACCGAGAATCCTCCGTGCTTCGGAAAGCACGTTAAGCCGTTGGTCCCGGCTGTCAGCCGTGGATCTTTGCCAATCGTTACGGGTCGTCAGAAGCCCGAAAGTCTGACAATCAGTCTTACCAAGGGGTATCGTATTACCCAGTAACTGGGTTCTGGAGGTCAGATAGGCAGTCACTCCATGTAAAACACTGGTATTCAGCTGCATCTGGTTAGACTGAAGGCCGACCCCAAGATAGTTGGGAAAAGGCTAGGCAGATTTTGGTTTTCATTCTTGCTCGTGTATATTTCGTTGTTCGTTTGTTTGAAACGCACATGAACGTTGAAAACGAGCTTTCGTTTACACTAAAAGATCAAGAAAGAATGCTCCTGTTCTAGTTCTTGCTCTTTGTTCATTTGATGTAAATCAACTTTTAGGTGTAAATCCCGATCAAGAGTGTATATAAATCTTATTACACCCAGTCTGTACAACCAACCAAGTACCTTTCCATAATATTGTACTCCGTGAACTCCGTCCTTGCCTCCACCTGCATTTTAATTGCTTTATAACCGCTAATTAGTAGGTAATTATGGTATAAGGTGCTGATAGACTTGAGCATCACTTGTAAATGAGCATTCTAGCGAATGTTACAACAGAAAAATAAACGGGAGCGTTTTAGCGAGCTTCCTAGCGAGCGTTCTAGTGAGCATTCTAGCGAATGGACAGTAAATTTTCTTCGAGTTTTTGCCGAGCCGAGCCATTCTGTCATTGCGCGCCTCTATGCCTGCAGCAGTACACCTCCCGCACCCCTGTCGCTGTCGGCTAGCTCAGTGTAAAGTCATGATTACCTATACATATTATTGTAGACTTTGGTCATCATTAGTATTGGCTGGTTGTGCGGTTTGGCAGTTTCGTTTCAACAAGAACTATTGTACAACAGAAAAGTAATGAACTGTGTTTCCTGTAAGATACAACCTGGGAGTCTTTAAGTCAAGAGTGAATAGGTTACTTCTAGGCAAGCGTGCTCCATCTTCGACCGCATCATCGCTTAACATCAGGTGAGATAGTGGTCAAACGCGAGCCTATCAAACATAAAAAAAAAAAAAAAAAAAGAATTACATGGTTCACCTTACGCCCACGTGACGGTAGCGAAACGGCCAAACCACGTATTTTGACTAAGGTGTAGAGTTTGTATAACTTCACACAAACTCTACACCCAAGAGGGTCCTGTAGAGGTAGAAGCTTGGCTCTACAGGAGACCTGATAACTTTTTTGACAGTGCGAGCCATTTATGGTCTCGTCTTGGCAACATTTTACATGAAAATGTTTTTGGTGGGATTTCACTTCTTTTTGTAAGTTGCTTATCACAACATTTTTTATTTTGTTCAGTTTCCTTTTTTTTTTGGGGTGGTTTACTAAAAATCCTGAAATATGTATTTTATTATTTACTAGCTTCGGCCAGCGGCTTCGCCCGCGTGGAATGACGAATTTTCATACAAGCAAAATCCGGGGGGATTTTGCTTGTATAAAACTTGTCCCTCTTTCTTTTCTTTTCTTTACCTTTTATTTCACGTTCCTAGTCCCAGTAGTTTCGGCTGTGCGTTGATAATTATGCCAGTCAGTCAGTCAATAAGTCAGTCAGTAAGTTTCTCCTTTTATGTATATAGATAACAAGGAGACCCTATATCGATTTTCAGACCTCTAGCATCAAAATATGCGGAAGTCTCATACAAACTTCCATCCCCTAGTTTAAGGGTTGGGGGGTAAAACTTATAAGTTTTTTTTTTGTTGATTATTTACTAACATTAGCTTACATACCAAATTTCAGCGTTATAGAACTTCAGAAAGTACTTAAGAATTTTTATGATCATCAGTGAGTGAGTCTGTGATGAAATCTGGGTTTTTTAGATATAAATAAAATCTGAAGTATAAGACCTATGCCATTGAAACTTTATATGTTTAACAAGTCTACTATTGACATCATATCCCGAAAAATTTGTTTATCTGGTATAATTCAAACCCAAGTTATGAGAATTAAAAAAAACGACGAAGTGCTTCGAGAAAAGGTAGGTAGTGCCCTTGCGCTTCGCTGGGCTCGTCTTGACGGGGGCACTACCGTACCCCCAGATACGCCTAGAATAAGAAAACTCGTTACATTTCCATATCTTATCGACAACGAGTCCATAACATCTTATATCCCCACCTTCCTGTTAATAAAATAAAACCTAATCTTTACTGTAACAATAAAGATCAAAGTACTGTGCACAAGTTCAAGATAATAATTGCTCCCCCTTGTATAATATGTGGATGTATGAAGTCCATTCAATACATTGTTATGCGATTCACAGAATACACATGACATGAATATTTTAATGTAATCTTGAATTTTATTTTTATTAGGAAAACTAGCTGAAACCCGACAGACGTTGTCCTGTCATTCAATTCAAACTGGAATACTATACTAATAAGAATTATATATAGATTATGAGTTTTTCTCATAGCTTTTTCGCCTTAGAATTTCTTTGTTTATTTTAATAGAGCTAGTAGGTCAACATTGGTGTGGAATCGTGTGTTAAAAATACACACATACATTATATCATATTTGTACAAAAAATATTCATCACCAATTAATCTGCAATCTGCCTGCGCCCATTCCCAACTATCTTGGGGTCGGCTTCCAGTCTAACCGGATGCAGCTGAATACCAGTATTTTACATGGAGCGACTGCCTATCTGACCTCCACAACCCAGCTACTGGGTAATACGATACCCCTTGGTAAGACTGGTTGTCAAACTTTCGGGCTTCTAACGACCCGTAACGACTGTCAAAGATACACGATTGACAGCCGGGACCAATGGTTTAACGTGCTTTCCAAGGCACGGAGGAGACTCGGTATGTAAAGATGGTCACCTATCCATGGACCAACCCCGGCAAGCGTAGCTTAACATGATAGATGGTTCCGTGCGGCTGTTATTACTTTAGCCACGAGCTACTCCGAAAAAAATATTTATCACCATAGTGGCCAAAAATCTTAAAAAAACCAGCCAAGTGCGTGTCGTACTTCGCACATTTAGGGTTCCGTACCATACGAGGGAAATCAATATTTTGGTGTTTGTTAGTAAAATATACGTAATCATCATCATCTCAGCCTTTTAATGTGGGGACTGCTGGGGCACAGGCCTCCTCTCTGTGAGAGGGTGTGGACCGGAATCCACCACGTGGGCCCAATGCGGATTGGTGGATGTCACATGTCTTCGAATTTTTGGTTTTAGGACATGCCGGTTTCCTCACGATGTTTTCCTTCACCGTTTTGAGAGCAGTGGTGATGAAATAATTTACACAAAGTAAATCGCCTGCCTGGGTTTGAACTCACGAACTACAACTTGTAAGTCACGGCCAATACCACTGGGCCACCACTGCTTCGCTGCTCAGTAAAATATACGTAATAATAAACATTATCACCAAACTTCAAGTGCATAGGTCAATGGGAAGTTAAAAATTCTTCGGAACAAATTTTGTGACAGACTACGGAAAGACAGACGGACACGTGAGTGAAAGCAATAGCCGTTTGGATCCTTCGGGTACGGAACCCTAAGAAGCCGTAAAAGATAAGTTTGTAGCGGTTTGTAGAATGTCACAAGTTTTAGCCAGTTTGCCTTTTCTACGAAGTTCGGTTTTGAAGAGGTTGAAAAGTGAGTCCAGTTGAAGTGTTTTTCAGTTTTTTTTAAGTATAGAAAATTATTTAACATGCTTTTATTAGTTTCACCTGTAACTATGTAAAATAATCTTAAAAATTAAACTTGGCCTACTTTCCGGTTTCCGATTGAGCTGAAATTTTGCATACATTTTAAGTTTGGATGACAATGCGTGTTAGTAAGTAACGTCATTCTAAATCAAATATAGCGAACACCAAAAGATGGCGGATTAGTTATTTTTATGAATTTCCATGTTATGGGTATTAAATGAAAAGCGTATTTAATAATTTTTATTTTTTATTTATCTGATTATTATGTTTCTCATAAATAAATATCATTGTAAGCATTATATGAACAAGTTCGCGCAACATATAATGGTTAAAAGATGTGGTAAAGAAAAGGAAAAAAGAAGGATCACGGATTCGAGGCACAAGGCGTTTTATTTTCCTCCCATGGGAATGCCCATAGGAAATAGGCGTGAATTTATTTATGTGTGAAAAATGTGATAAGAATAATATAAGATCGCGGATTTAACTTGGCGAGAACGTTGGTTTTGTCTTTCTTTTGAAGCTGGCTATAAAGCATCAAAAGATTATGAATTAAACCTTAGTGATTTTGGGGCCATATTCCAAGCATCTCCACTCGACTCAGTTGCCATAACAACGAAAAAAAACCTCGATGAATATCAATAAATAACAAGATATAACTGTTTTGACGATTCGGGGTGAAATCGAATTGGAAGACTTTTTAATAGACAACTTTTGTACTGTACACGTTTGATTATATTTTTGATCTTGGAACATCTTCGATTTTTGTATTCTTTCAGTTGAAACCTGAAAAAGTCAAATCAGAGCCAAATTTCCATAAGTACCGCAAATTATTTTCTCGTGCCCCCTGATAACAAACAGACAAACCCAGTCTGTTTTTAGCTACGGTCATCCCACATGCCATTCCAAATACTTACCAAAAAAAAATTGCCCAAGAGAACACGCCTATCAAAGTCCCACATTAAAAAGCAATTTAAAAAATATATATACTACAGTCGAGTATACCCAGAGTATTCCTAAAAACAGTACAGTATACCACCCTCGTACCACGCTACAAATGTAACTATCGTGTCCTACTAATAAAACAAATTAATGAGAAAGTGTATGGATGTTTGTAAATCACGTCTCAACGGCTAAATGGATTTGTATGAAACCAGGCTCATGGGTGGGCTATGACCTGATCTAACATCTGTGTTAGAGCGTGGGATACTTTTGATCTCGGTAAAACGTACGAAAAACGTTCTTCTGTGGTAATTTTCGAGTTCCACGCGGGTGAAGTCGTGGGGCCTTTTTTACGCTCGGTGTTTCCTTGCGTGATCGAATTAGAAATAAAGATATCCGCTGAAGAACCAAGGTTCGGCATAGCCCAAAGAATCGCCAAATTTAAGTGGCAGTGGGCAGGGCATATTGCTCACAGGACAGTGTCGATGGGGTCGAAAAGTTCCGCGAGCGACCGCGTACCGGATGACGCAGCGCGGAAGGCGTCCCACAAGGTAGACCGATGACTTGGTGAGGGTCGCGGGTAGCCGATGAATGCGAGGCGCACAGGACCGGTCATTGTGGCGACACTTGGCGGAGGCCTATGTCCAGGGCCTGCTGTCTTGACATAGTTAACGATCGCGTAACGACCGAATTCGTTCGCTAAGAAATTAATGTTGCAAGGAGGCAAACTCTATATTATGTCCTTTATATTTTGCCAAGTTAATTTAATTGTTACAAGCGGTAAAATTTATTTATTAAAATTTAAATAAATTATAAGTTTTCATGAAATATAGTGCTTGCAAGTTAAAATTTACGCCGTTACTGTACATATTTCAAGAAAATCAATATTTTTTCAGGTCATGATCTAAAATTTGTCCCCACAAATGAGGGAGTTTTTTAACGGCTAGTAATATAGTGATCGGTGGCTAACGAAAGTTTCGCTATCGATGTCAAGACTGCAGGCCCAGCAGTGGACGTCTGTCGGTTGAAATGATGATGATAACGAGAAACTCTGATTGTTTCGTTTCTTCACTCCTAAACCGCTGATAATGTTTTACATAGAAACGGCAAAAGACCTTATCAACATATCACACGGGCGAATCCGCATTCAAAAGCCAATACTACGACAACTTAAAACGGACAATGACTCCCGAATTTCGATATACACTAGCAATGGCTACATGGCTGGCTGGACGTGAACGCGGCGGTTGTCGACCTTACCACAGCGTGTAATGGAGTGCGCGCGGGTTTGTATCGTTGCGGAAGTTGTGCGGACACGCGATTAGGGTGCGTGCTTTTGTTGGGGAATTGAGTTGGGTCGTTTTGGGATAGTACGCAATTGAATTGATATCGTATTTGTCACGTATATTTTGTAGGTTTTATGTATAATATAGACGAGTCTAAAGAGCAGGGACCGCTGTATTTTTTTCTAAAACATTATTAAAAAAATTGGTTACAATCAAATCATTACAAAGAATTTTGTCTGTTTGTTTGTTTTAGCTTTACGTCCATAGGATTTGACATATTTAAAAAAAATTAAAGAGATTACATTCACAGTAGTGCCGCTATGTGAGCGAATCACGGAAATAAAAAGTAGTAAAAAAAAATTAATGTTTTAATTTTTTTTTTACTACTTTTTATTGTGAGTGAGTAAATATTTTTGGAATCGCCTCCTCGAACCCCTTATTTTGAAACCCCGCTTATTATAGTTCGTCGACTTTTTTTTTCTTTTTCACAATATGGCGTCTGATTGTCGCCATATTGTATTTTGATTTCTGTCATGTCTTTAGTAGCATTCGCAAGATTAAGACAAATCAATTGACGTAAGAATGATCAAAATCGACCCAAGCGTTTGGCCTCTATAGCGCCGCAAAGGAACAAACACATACTTACATACATAGGCTAATAATAAACACATTACTCTCCCTTGCGTCGCGCAAGCCGGTAAAAAGCAAGTTTATTATGCGATAAAGCATTTTTTACGTAACATAACATCAGACCTGTATTTCCCAAGGGCTGAAGAGTTGCTGGAAATCCTAGATAAAAAGACCCAATATCACTTAGCCAGACGATGCGAGAATCGAACCCAGAACCTCATACCCAGCAGTAGCGCTGGCGCTTTATTATAATAATATATAATTTCGATCCCGTTATTTTTTATTTTTTCTTAATATTACTTACTTTGTTTTTTTTTATGCACCTGTCATTAGCCACCACCCTTGGTTGACTGGTAGAGAATGCCTAATATTACGTATTAAGTCCATCTTTGTACTTTTGTTGCATATAGTGTAAATAAATAAATAAACCTAAAGACTTATTCTGCTGATTAAATTATCTGCTTATTGAAAAATCAGCCTTTGAACCTGTGGTTACAGTTGTAAAGGTGCACCGTAGTCGAGCGCGCGTCCTGTCAGGCATTCTCGCGTCTGTCACAAGTAGGTCAAACGTCGCCGGCGCGGCGGCCATCGATCCGAACCCCGCGCATGCGCCACGCACCGATAAACAAACAAGAACCGTACCTACATCAAAACAAGACCCAAATTCCATTGACGCAAACAGAACGTTTTACCGCATGCCAACTCCGAACTTACACCGCAAAATTAACATAACCCCTTCTTACATGGACTTAGAGTTCATTTTCCTTTGACACTTCCGAGGTAGTTCCGAGGTTAAGTTTGGTAATGGACACTGCTGCGGTCGTTTTGGGTCGTATTACAAGGGAGTAAAGTTGTCAATTGATGGGTGCTGTGAGATGCTGTTATGGAATTATTAAATGACTAGCCCGATTTAGTTTGTGACTTTGTGC
Organism: Polia nebulosa; assembly: GCA_951329385.1. NCBI lineage: Eukaryota > Metazoa > Arthropoda > Insecta > Lepidoptera > Noctuidae > Polia > Polia nebulosa. The sequence goes on from OX589592.1 coordinate 33,303,555, forward strand.
AGATAATTATGTAAAAAGTAAGGTTATGTCACTCGCTGTAGTGAAAATGTCGTTTGTGAGGGTAGGATGTCATTGTGCATGTTAGTGACAGATTTTAAAGAAAAAACTTCATGAATATCTTTTTGCGGCAGTTGAAAAAAGATTAAACGTGATTTTCGTTTTTTTAGTTTTCAGTGAATCAAGCTAGTTTAGTCGATGACTATCCTGTTTTTTTTTTTGTGGGGTGGGAAATCATCCAATGACATCTCCCGCTCTAGGGTGGAACGGGAGGGCGTGTCAGACTCTTACTGACTAAAACCCACCCCTGTTCCTTCCCTGCCCTGAATGCCCAGGGGCGAGGTAACTATTTCGAATTTACCCACAACCCCTGGCCAGGCATCGGCCATGACGGGCTCCGTCATGTTTGCTGACAACTTTTGTTCGGCGCGCGTGGAACACTACGCGCCGTCGACTCACGGGCCTGGTGCTGATCGGACGGCGAGCTACCCACTACTCGCCGTCCGCAGGCCCGATGACTATCCTGTTCGAACATTGGTTTAACATTTGTGCTAAGGATCAGACTTTGGTCTCTGTTTTGTCTCAGTCAGGCACTTTCTTTTTAGGGTTCCGTACCCAAAGGGTAAAACGGGACCCTATTACTAAGACTCCGCTGTCCGTCCGTCTGTCCGTTTGTCACCAGGCTGTATCTCATTAACCGTGTAAGTTAGACAGTTGAAATTTTCAAAGATTATGTATTTCTGTTGCCGCTATAACAACAAATATTAAAAAACAGAATAAAATAAATATTTAAGGGGTCTGCCATACAACAAACGTGATATTTTTGCTCGTTTTTATAGATATCTTCTTGCGCGAGTCCGACTCGCACTTGACGGTTTTTTCTGGAAGCAAAGGGGCCATTTCAGCTTAGCAAGCTTTTATTTCGCCGTTAACTAACATTGTAATTCCTAACCATCATCTTATTTCGCACCAGTAATGTACTATATTTTAGTGTTAGTTTATTTTTAGGCACTGTAAGTGGTGTTGATTCTGTTATGCACAAAGTAAACTTAATTTAGGCTATTGCTATCTTTTTCTCTCTAATAAAACAAGAAAGAGACGGACGTAAATTAGAGCTGTCAAATTTAGTTTGAACTAATATTTCCATACAAATTAAGGGTACACGTAAAAACATGTCGTCTAAAAACACGGCGAAGCGCAAGGCGTAAACTAGTTTGACATCTCTAACTTAGTGCATAGCTATAGCCGTCCTTTTCTCGCACTGCCTTTTAGTAAAAGATAGCAATTCTCTAATTTTAGTTTAGATATTGAACAAGAGAATCCGTGCCATTGTATAGGAAATGTTACTACTGTAGACTAAATGTACACTTTTTGTAAACCATAATTCAATAAATATTCTATTATATTCTATTTAACTTTACTGTTCGTATGTTTGTAAGTTGTCCATCAAAATTTGCAAACCTGTTTTCCAATTGAGTTGAAAGCGTACACCTTTAGTTCTGGTGACAATGCATTTTTATGGTAAGCATGACCTGAATCGAAATCCAGGACTAGCTCCAGATGAAGGAACTCTTCAATGCGGACACCAAGTTTTATGAAGAAAAAAAAAAAACTTATTTGTACGAGTATGTATTTTGTTAAAAATCTTTAGTTTTAGTTACTGTAATTGGTATTAAACCGTTGTAATTAATTAAATAAATAAATTAACTTGCAATTTTCCTAAGTAAGTTGTCCGATTCTTTGCAAACCATTTTTCAACCGCTTTTTGATTTCCGATAGAGCTGAAATTTGGCATACTTATGTAAGTCTGTCAAGATAATGCACTTGTTGACTGGAACTAACTAATGGCAAATGATAGGACAGTTGAATTTAGGCTTAGTATGTTTAGTTTTCATGAGTAATTTGGGCTTGGTATATTTAGTTTTCATGAGTAATTTGGGCTTAGTATGCTTAGTTTTCATGAGTAATTTGGGCTTAGTATATTTAGTTTTCATGAGTAATTTGGGCTTAGTATGCTTAGTTTTCATGAGTAATTTGGGCTTAGTATATTTAGTTTTCATGAGTAATTTGGGCTTAGTATGCTTAGTTTTTATGAGTAATTTGGGCTTAGTATGTTTAGTTTTCATGAGTAATTTGGGCTTGCTATGTTTAGTTTTCATGAGTAATTTGGGCTTAGTATGTTTAGTTTTCATGAGTAATTTGGGCTTGGTATGTTGAGTTTTCATAAGTAATTTGGGCTTGGTATGTTTAGTTTTCATGAGTAATTTCCTCTACATATTATGATGACGAGGATCTAAAGTGAAGCTTGTTTATAAAATATATTGTTACTTTTATTTACTATCCTGTGGCCTGTAAAGTTTTGCATGAAAGTAAAACTTAGTAGTTTAATTAAATCATTAGAAAGTGATGTAATCACTGTTTTCTTGCACAAACAAGGTTTGAAAACCTGACGTAACTTAGTGACGAAATAGTTTGATGTTAAAACTGTTGTATAATAAATTTCTGTAAGTTGTTTTTTTTTTACTTTGGTAGAGGTACGCTGCAGAAAATAAGCAAATTTAGGGTTTGATAAGTTATTTTTTTTAATAACTTCTAGAAATCCAAATTCTCAAAACCCAAGCAACTTAAAAATATCTTGTAACAATTCTACAAATAAAATAGTTTTCATAGTCTAGTAAGAAAAATCATCTCTAGGAAAATCCACGTAAAGTCGCGGGTCTACGCACAGGGTCTACGAGGTCTACGCCACTGCGCCAGTGCTACGAGCGCTACGCAATCGCTACGAGAGCGTAGAGCGTAGCACATTCGTAGTTGGTTTGTGGGCGTTCGTTTGCGTATTTACTTGCAGAATTATTTTATCAGTGAAATGCGTAGTGTTGTACCTAATGGAGATAATGACTGTTTCTATTATATTGATTGTTTAATGGAGGTCAATGACCGCTACTTCTACTAACTTTGACTGACATAAAATTTTGCATGTCTTAAAAAAATTGCCAAAAATGTATGAGGTTTTTGTTTGTGTTTGGGAGAATCAATCATTCTTCAACTTACGAAACCCCGTAAAAACATACAAACGTATAATGTACCTACTAGGCAAGCAAAACCAAAAATAGTCAAATAAATCTTTCGCCACATCAAGATCTTGAATTAAAATAAAACCGTACTAATCACAAACCGCATAGTAACGAAACTTATTGCTGACGAGGTATGAGGCACGAGGCGTGAGTCACCGCGTGTATGCGGAACCCGCACATACCGGCCTTGCGCTCTTCATTAGTAGGGCAGGATATTCCCGTCAAACTGAGATAATGGTGGCTTCAGGTGGGAAACTGTTGGCCGACTGTGGCCCAAGGAGACTTACCATGTCTATTTGCAAGACAGTATGTATGACTGTATGTCGAGCTGGCTTCCGCAACTCCACGCTCAAGGCGCGTATTTGGCGTACAGGTGGGACAGCATTATCATTCGATCTACCCCAACTCCTCAAGGAAGACCAGCGGCGCCCTGGTGTTACCGACTATCTCGCTTAGGTTACCTGGGTGACTCTATTACACTCTACTGTACGGTGTCCTTTAGAAAACGGCCAAGCGCGTCTCGGACTTCGCACATTTAAGGTTCCGTACTTAATGAGGGGTTTTCAAAGAAAAAATCTGATTTATCAATATATTGGTATGTGTTAGTAAAATATACGTAATAATAAACATTATCACCAAATTTCAAGTTCATAGGTCAATGCAAAGAGAATTAAGAGGCTTTATAGTCATTGGGTCAATGGAAAGTTTAAAAATTCTTCGGAACAACATTTTGTGACAGACGACTGACAGACAGACAGACGGACACACGGACAGACGGACACGTGAGTGACAGCAATAGGGCTTCGTTTGGACCCTTTGGGTATGGAATCCTAAAAATGTGCATGTGGTAACTCTCAATGCCACGCCACACACACATTTATTTATTTATTTATTCATTTAGTACACATACAATTATTTTTACAGGTAAACCCAATGTAATAAAAGTAGTCCTATAATGATAATTGACCAGTCCTAAGCCGTGGCTCAGGGTACCGGCACAAGTTACTTAGAAGACAATACACTAACTGTCACCCTCTGGAATTCCGCTACAGAGCAGGAAAAAATGTCCAAACGCTAAGAGATGCTATTTATAATAGTAACCGCCCCGCCCTTGCAAACTTTAACAGGTTTGTACGGGCTACCGGAGTTTTAAACAGACTATCCCTCGGCCCCGCTTTTTTGTAGCTGTTTGGAACGAGCAATCCCAACGATTCTAAAATTTGCGGATTGTTCAGCCTCCCACGAAAAACCATAAATACATATTTCGCCAGAGCAAGATTACGCCTTACTTCCAATTTATAGTACCCAACCATCCCTATTACAAAGAGAGTTGGGAACATAAGTGGGTAAAACGGGTAGACGCCAAATTGCGTCACGTATAATACACATAAGATAGTCAGAACATTCCCGTACCGACACAGTCGCTGCTCCAGATGAGCAACTGTTGATCGACTGTGGTGGTATATTGCTGTTTTGTAGGACATGACGTTAGGCCGTTATGATAGGTTAGAAAATCCCGTCGTACTAATTTACAGCCTTAATTAAAAAACCCGCTAACCAAATGCTTTTTTCCCTTTTCTGAGTTAGTTCAGTAGCAGGTTATTTCAGTCTCTTGTTGGCACCGACCCGACAAATGATAAAAATAACAAATGTATGAAAATTAGTTGTCTGATATTGAAATTATTTAACCGATGTGGTAACTGGAACAATTGATTGATCATTAGTATTATAGTTAACTGAGGAGAGAACACTCACACATATAAAAAGAAATCTTATATGGTTTTTCTTGTAATGAACAAGTTACAAGTCCGTGTCACAGAAGTTCATGTGTGTACCAAATTTTTAACTTGTCGGTCCAGTAGACTCGGAGAAAATGAGCTGCAGCAAACAGACAGACGCACGAGTGATCCTATAAAGGTTCTGTTTCTGAATTCGGATGTTCGGAACCCTAAAAATATACATCATGTATGCCGCTAGCCTTATGACAGTATAACTTCATTGTACTTGTTACTACAATCTAGTTATCTAGTGAGTGTATGCACTATTGGAAGCGAGCCCGATAAACGCCTGTCTCGAGCGCATCGAACTGCGGGAGGAGAGTAGGTACTTAATATGTACTTGTAGCAACTTTTACTATGGAGTTAAGAGGATTGTAAAGCTATAAATTTTTATACAAAAAGCGATAAGGACTTTTCCCCGGTAAACACAGTCCAATTTTCATATTTTTTGAAAATGTTGCAGATACAATGAAAAACTAGGTCCATAAGTTTTTATTTCAAAGAAATGTTGCGTACGATATACCATTATAAGCTAACATCTAAATATCTTTATTTTTGACTTAAAAACTTCCTCGAGCGTTTTTATTTTTTTAAATTAAACTAAACTGATTCTATTTGACCTTCAACACAGTTACTGGGTAACATGATAAGGACACATTGGTGAGACTGGTTGTCAGACTTACTTTGTTCAAGCAATATCGTTTCGCTTTCGAAACACCGTTTTGTAAGAAAGAAAAAATAAAAATTTAATTTGACACAATGTAAACAAAAAGGCACACAACAAAGGAAAAACGAAAAGATGCCACAATAAACTAGTTAAAAACAAAAAAAAAAAAACGACTGATAAAAATAAAATGAAGCGAAAGATAATGTGCCTCACGACTGCGCCAAATAGGTCCAGTTCAACATGAATGCCAGGACATGAGAGATGGGTTTTAGTAAGTAAGAGTCTAAGTCCCGCTCCGGGAGAAGTTATTTGTTGATTTCTCACCATAAAAAAGACAACTGGTGCCTGACGCTGGTTTTCAACTGGACCTGAGGTTGTGAGCGTGTGAAGCGTGATGAAATTTTAACCGTTATTATTGTTCTGTGTGGTGAATCGAATCCTTTTGGTAGATAATGGTGCCGATTCTGGTTTGTACAAACTAAACGTAATTTAGGCTATTGCTGTCTTTTTCTCTCTAGTAAAACAAGAAAGAGACGGACGTAATTTAGAGCTGTCAAATTTAGTTGAGCTAATATTTGCATACAAATTAAGGCTACACATAAAAAAATGTCGACTAAAAACACGGTAAAGCGCAAGGCGTAAACTAGTTTGACATCTCTAAATTAGTTCATAGCTATAGCCGTCCTTTTCTCGCACTACCTTTTAGAAAAAGATAGCGATTCTCTAATTTTAATTTAGTTATTGAACAAGAGAATCGGCACCATTTTCTGTCTAGTTGTAAACTATTATAAGTAGAGCCAACCTAATATATCTGCAATAAAAATCAAAAGGTTTTATCTAAAACTCTTGATTCTTCGGCGTTCATTAATTTATTTCATATAAATTAACATAAAATCATTATGTAATAATTATAGTGACCTTTGAGCGTGATCCCAATCTTGACTGTACACGCAGTGGGTTCAGTGTAATGTTTTACTCATTCATAGCGGCAAATGAACTTGTTACAGGGTATTCTCATACCTATAGTATTTCTATAGTGGAAATTTTCTGAAAACAATATTCTTGTGTAGACCCTTTGAGCCCCTGCTATCTCAAAAAACCGGTCAAGTGCGAGTTGGACTCCACACATTTAGGGATCTGTACCAAATGTGTTTTTGACTATTTGTGTGGCTTTGGGTCAACAAGATGCTTATACTGCCCGTGAAAATTTAAAAACTGTAGCTCCGACCGTTTGGCTGTAAAACCTGTGTGACAGACGGACAGACGGATACGTGAGTGACAGCAATAGAGCTCTGTCAGGACCCTTCGGGTACGGAACCCTAAAAAACGTGTGTGATTGATAGACAGTTTTTTTTTTTATTTACTGCACACATCATTCATCATTCGTTAGTTTCCCAGGCCTCCCCCAAATGTTGCCATAATGACCGGTCCTGTGGGTCTCGCATCCATCGGTTTCCCGCGACCTTCACCAGGACATCGATCCACCTTGAGGGAGGCCTTCCACCAGCTCACTGCTACTTTTGTTTTTTTAATTCTTCGGGCTATGCGGATGACTTCGATCACTCAAAAAAAACTACGAGCACAGCCCTCTTTATTGTCCTTTGGGTGACTTTAAGCCTTTTGATGAGACCTATTGTGATTTTGTTTTAATCCATGGTGCTTGGCAACTGGGCTTACCCCAGTTGTAAATGTCCCTTTGAGCCTAATGGCCTAGCTTTGTTCTGTCTCCTGCTTGATTTGGAGGGAAGTGGAAATTTTGTTTTTCTAACTCGCGCTGTTCTTTTCTGATTAATTTCGTTGCGGGACCCAAGACAGTTTAATAGTTTGTCTGGGAGTTGTCGAGCTACATTGCCTCGGCGTTTTTTTTTGTGGTCACCACTGTTGATTCTGACTTACAGGAGTTACAGTGGTTAGGGAATAGGGTGGCGGGCATGTCCCAAAAAAAAAGACCCATTGTGTGCCTTAAATTTGTCTTGAGACACTGTGGTAGAAGATACCTAGCAGCTAACTCCACACACAGTAAACCAAATATGGAAGCGACATTAAACCCTTTTAAGGTCAAACCCCAGAAAAAAAGTTATTCAGCAACCTTTCTTACTTGACATTTTTCTTACTTTAGATAGTATTAGATACTTAGTCCAAACAAGGGAAGGATAAGACCTGCCACGTCCATCTGCAAAGTCGCATCAAATATCGATCACACATTTTGTAGTATCGTCTGAAGTCTGAACCCTACTGAATTTAATTGAAAGCATATTGATTACCCTTAAACACGAATTAAGGACCAAGTATAAGTTCAGGGTCGTTAATATGCAGTTTACGATATAGCGTGATGATAAAATTTATTGGCTTTTGGTTATGCCTAATGAAATGAATTTTTCTTCTGATCATAAAAAATATGTACACAATAATGTCATTGGAAATATAGTTAATTAATTATATCTATGAACCCAATGATCGACGTCAGAGGAAACCAAGACTTCGTGTTATTAGGGTCAAATTGACCTAGCAAGTGTTAAGTGTGCCTACACAATTAAATTTTCCAAAATTAAAAGACTTTGATCCCGTATTAAAGACACCAAAGGTTTTATTCAAAGTTCATGATGTTTTTTTGTATTATAACATGCCAGAATACTCCCACTCTTATCAGCCAGTATCAAAGTTCATGATGTTTTCTGTATTATAACATGCCAGAATTCTCCCACTCTTATCCCACTGCTGAGAAAATGTCACTTAGGCTGTCTCAGTTATTTTGGTCATGTGTTTGTGAGGACATTTCTAGTTGGTTTCATCCAACTGATCCCGCCATTTTTAACTTTGTCTGCATGCACCTAACTATATTTTTATACCGTGTACGTAAATCTAATACGTGTAATGGGTAATGGTACTTATCCAGCATTTTACACACCTAATTTGTGTTAATTGGCCTACTAACTGGCGATGGTGTATTTTATGTATGGGATTTTAATTGGCTTTTTCTTAAATTATGTTTCCTCAGACGTTTTTAGCCAGACATAGGTCTAAATGTAAATCTTTAATGAACACCAGCGATATAGTGCGTGGATTAGTCTAAAATCAGTTTAATTTGCCATTTTTCATCGGTTTTGACCCTAAAGAGGATCATGTTAACATCCACCTTCCCTTCCCAGTACTAATTACATTAGATCCAGCCCTTTGACTGCGTCCTGGCTTCATAACTCCATTCAAGCTCTCCCAACGACTGTCGACACTGGAAACAATTGGCCCTCCATTATCTGAGGTGACCCACTTGCCGTAATCCCTAATCTTGCTCCCAACACGGTTCGTCAACCGGAGTGGAGCCGTGCGCGCGCACCCATTCACCTAACGGCGGGGGAGAGACCGCCAACACGAGGGGGGCTGGAGATTTGGAGTTCGGAGATATTCGGGCTCATTCGCTCGCGACCGTCGCGCTGGACGGTAGTGCGGCAGCTCCGATGTGCCACCACCACGGCCGACCCAGACGCGATCCCTCTGGTGGTCCGCAGTGGCCACCAACTGCCACCATGTCGTAACATGATCGGATACAACAACCAAGGGCACGGGTACAACAAGTTGTTCACTCAGGTGCGCGCGCAAGTGTTGTGTTGTTGCCTAACAAAGTGTTGATTTGTAGCTTGTTGATGATAAGGGTCGCCATGTCGTAATGTTTACGCAATGCTGATAATGTTGTTTGTTTACACACGTCATCGTTGAGTTGCAAGCTTGCAACCTGTCCGGCCGCCACCCTGCGCGCGATAACCTATAACTTGCGTAGGCGGGCCGATGCAATTCGTGTCAGTGCTATTTGGGCCCTGCCCTGTTACGATCGTTGTGTATAAAGCCATATTTAGATGTGTTTCCATGCAATAATGGCTAATTATACGCGATATTGTGCTTAAAGCTTCCTGGTAGTGTTTTCGCAGCTCTGAAACATGTTTGTGGTAAGATTTTTCACGTTCCTCTGGTAAATATTGACGAGATTCATTATCGGACGTTTGATGTTATCCAGGTACGTTGCGTACATTATAATATGTTCCACAGCATCACAATGTGCTTCAATCCCGCGTCTGTTTGTCGGACGAACTCTATTTCCGACCGTTTGCTGTTGCTTTGTTTGTTTGTCTGTCATTACTGTTAATGTATGTCTATTAGATAGTGAAACAGTTAAACGTACGCGCACATGTTATACGTTCTGTTTCAACGAACGATTAATAACAAATTATTTGTAAGCTTCAATAGATTTGTATTTATGTTTACTTTGAATAGTAAAACGATGTTTGTTAACATTGTAGTTTAAACAGTTGAAAACCAATGGGTTTACTACGTTATTGTTTTCAAGAATAGTAAGGTCAATAGTGCCAAGTTATACAGAATTTAACATTTACCCATAATATGCACTGATTGACTTCATAGATATAAAAGGCACTATATAAATTGAATCGTGAATATTTATGTGTCGTACTTTATCAGTAGTATAGGGATAATCTTCCTTATGACATCTGCCATCCTGGAAGATCTATTAGTTTCTATTTAAATTACTACATCTATCATGATTAAATTTGGGGGAGAGGAGCTCGTGGCTAAAGTAATAACAGCCGCACGGGTCGATCCATCAGGTTAAGCTACGCTTGCCGGGGTTGGTCTATGGATGGGTGAGCATCTTTACAAACCGAGACTCCGCCGTGCCTCGGAAAGCACGTTAAGCCATTGGTCCCGACTGTCAATTGTGGATCTTTGACAGTCGTTACGGGTCGTCAGAAGCCCGAAAGTCTAACAACCAGTCTTATCAAGGGGTATCGTATTACCCAGTAACTGGGTTGTGCAAGTCAGAAAGGCAGTCACTCCATGTAAAATACTGGTATTCAGCTGCATCCAGTTAGGCTGGAAGCCGACCCCAAGATAGTTGGGAAAAGGCGCGGGCAGATTGCGCCACTGATTGACTTCCTTTAGAGCCCGTAATAGGTGTAAAGTTTTGTGGAATCTCGATAAAACTTTTATCTTACTGTACTGATATTTGCAGCCTTTATAAAACTCACTAACCATATGCTTCTTGACTCTAAATTCAAGATACCATAAATCTCATCCATCACATTCAGCTGTTTACAGGACAAACCTCCTTCGAAAGCTTTATCCACAAGACACAGACAAACGTCTAGTTTGGGGATCACCGTTCAATCTGCATAATGTAATGTACTTGATTATTAATTAATAAATAAATAATAATAAAATGATCAGTTACTGCCTACTTTACTACTCACATCTATCCATTTTCCAGTTAGAAAATGTTGAATTAAAGCGGAGATTCCCAAAAACGGTCAAAAAGGTGTTTTCTAAAGCAGTGTATCTCTTAAACCGTAAATAATTTTGATTAAAAAAAAAATATATGATATTTTCAAGCCCTATTTTCATACAGTGTTGGAACTCAAAACATAATTTAACATACTTTATTGCATCAAAAAAATCTTCTAACATACCTCTTGATTATCTTTAAAAGCAGTTTATCCCTTCATTAACAATTATAATTATAATAAAAAATATACCATAAAATTTCAAATACTAAACTGCATCCAGTGATGGATTATTTTTCATAAATTTATTAGTAAATCTTAGGTAAATCGATAAAATACTTCATATTATGCAATAAATTGCGAGCATTTGTCGTAGCGCATCTCTTTCTTTTCTATGTAGTCCGAAAGTGACCTCGTTTTAGGTGATATCTCAAACTAATCAAATAGTTATTTTTTGTTATAAATAATGCCCATTATGTTAAAGGCAATTCAATGTGTGTGTATTTCCGTATTCAGTTATTATTGTGGTAGGTTTGATTTCACTTCTTCTTGTCGTGTCGATTCTGACTCCAATTTTTTTAATTTGGTGGATAGCTTTGTCATTACCTTCCTATAGATCATTCAAGGTGTAGGTGGTTGTGCATGCTGGGCAGGCAAGGAGGTGACGCATGCCCTGTGAAGGGATTTCACTAATAACCAATGTCAAAAAATGCGTTTCAGCACTAACATCAACCGTATGGGAGGAATAGTGGAGTTGCCTTTGTCATTTTTCACTCTACTGACAAAAATATAGTTGTTTTATAAGACATATGGACAAAATATACATACACCATGCTTGATATAACCACAGGGTATCGTCGTAAGCAGTGATAGTGCCATTGACAGTTTGTCAATTCAGAACAATGCTAAGAATAAACCCTTAGATTACATGGTGGATGCTGTTCAAGGACACAAGTTAGATAAGTCTGTTTACGTCATTTGTAACTGTCACTACCAAGGTATTTCAAACACAGAGATTTTAGTTAAGTACCTTCTATACCTTAGTGAGGAATACCTATTCTCATGGTTATGCTTGACTTCTGGTGACTATAACTTTAAATACTGATTACCTGGTTCTTATTCAAATTGCTGTATAGATAAAATAATTGATCATAAAATTTAATAAGGCTCTATAAGCCTAGCCGGTTGCAAACTAAGAGCTAAGCTAAGTAAAAATTAACAGACCGCAAAGTGTACTCTTTTTTTTATCTAGCTTTCGTTGTCACACTGCTGGGCTAAGGCTTCCCCCAACTCCTTCCAAGAACTCTTCTCCAGTGTTGTCTCAGTCCAGCCCTCGCGGAATGAGTCGAGGTCACCTCGCCACCTCTTTCGTAGCCGACCTCGGCGATGCCGTCCATTTTCATGCACCCATTGCGTGGAGAATTTTCCCCAGCGGTCATCGTGCATGTGGCTGGCGAGACCCGCCCAATCCCACTTGAGTCTGGCAGCCTTCTTGCCTACGTCTACTATGCCCGTTTTGGAACGCAGCGTGGTGTTTCGAATTCTGTCCTGTCTTTTCACTCCCAGGATGCTGCGTTCCATCGCTCTTTGGCAAACTCTAAGGCGGAGAATCGGTGAGCGACCCAGGTCTGAGCACCATAGGTGGACGGTAGGACGGGCAGAAAAGACAAGTCGATAAGTTTTCGCTTCAGGGAGATCGGTAGATCACCCTTCATTAGCGTTTTTAATGGACCAGTAGCTTTTCCAGGCGTTTTCGATTCAGCGACCAATTTCTCTTTCTTGCTTGTTTTCGAAAGAAACTAACTGGCCCAAGTGTACTCGTGTACCTATTCAAAATATCTCAGCTACGCGAACTGAGCTACTTTTGCTCAGTTCGCAAAGTTGAGATATTTTTCTACTACTTACTCTTTTACTCAGCTTACCTCTAGTATGCAACCGACTTTAGTCTAGTGCACCTATTTTCATATCCAAGTGGGTGATCCCTCAAAGAATCATATTATTTATAGATTTGCCCTTTTGTTATACGAGTATCTCGGTGTAAAATTAACTGCAAGCAGAAACTTACTGTAGCTGCATTATATAATATTCGTTACAGATAAGGTTGATGAATTTAGAGCTGCTATCTTTCTTATCAATCTTAATTTATTAACTTAGTCAATGGAATTTGTATGATCCATCTCACAGCTGATGCTGAACACATGACCAGCATAATGGACGGAATTTGTTCAATGTTTTGGTTTTCCCAAAGCATGGTCGAACGTCATCGTAATTTTGGCAAGTTGTTCGACTACTATTGTTTAACATAAACTTCTTAAATTATGGATAGCATCTTCCACTTAATAAATTCATAAATTAAGGAATTTACTGACAGATATCATACAGCCTAAACTGATAGGTCTAGAAGTGTACAATAAATCAATCAATCGGCTGCTATTCAACGTAGCAATGCTGCTAGCGTTCTGGGCACTTTTTCCATTGACAGCGATGTGGATGAATTTTTTGATACCCAATGAGTTGTTTTCATACGCATTTGTACATGTTAGGTATTATTATCAGTTTGTATACATATCTATTAAAAATTATAACGGCATTAAATTGATCAATCGAATCGAATTCGATTTTTGAAAATGGATAAATAAGGAATGAAAATATTTGAAAGTTCATTAGAGATACGAGTAGTTAAGGAAATTCTCATTGAACACATTGCTTGTAATCAGATAGCTACTGTCATACATATGATATAGAAAACGATAACTGCTTCGTTGTTATCGAGGTCGCAAGTGCGACTGCTGAGCGTGAGGTCCCGGATTCGGTTCCCGGGTCGGGCATTAAGTGTGAAAGTATTAGGTTTGTCTATAAGAATTACTCTGTAGCAGCCTGGATTTTCGAAGTTGCTGGTGTAACAGCCCCGTGCCTCGGAAAGCACGTAGAGCCGTTAGACCTGCGCCTGTCCCGGTCGTGTCGAATTTCCGTCCCATTGGACTATGAGAGTAAAGGGACAGACAGTGCACCTGTGTTGGCACTCCTGTGAGTGCACTAAAAATCTCCTGCATAGTAGTCTTGCGTACTTTGCTGATCTCCGTTGAGAAATACCGCCGTGATCTAAACTCGGTCAAGAGGCTTATTTTATTTATTTATTTAGACTTCATACACAAAGGTACACAAGCGGACTTAATGCCTTTGGCATTCTCTACCAGTTAACCAAGGGTGGTGGAGAGATTATATGGCAGGTGCATCGTTAATCTGTTGGAAATAAATATACGTATAAAAAAACATATCTTATTATATTATATATTTTATTTTTATCATAGAAAACGATGATGATCACTAACGTACTGCTTTTTAGGGTTCCGAACCCAAAAGGTCCAAACGGAGCCCTATTGCTGTCACTCACGTGTCCGTCTGTCCGTCGTCTGTCACAAAATATTGTTCTGAAGAATTTTTTAATATCCCATTGACCTATGAACTTGAAATTTGGTGATATTATTGTTACGTCGAACGTATTTCACTGGAACGTTCGAGAATGTAGTCGAAGTTTCCAGAAGTTTCCACTACGTTCGAGAACATTCCATTGTGGTACTTCATAGATGTTTCTAGAATATTCCAGTATAGGATAGTTCGACAATGTTCTGGAAACTTCCATGACCGTATAAATAGGCCGGACGGCGGGCGAGTGAGTCAGTCTGATTTCGACTACGGATGCGAACGGATGCGAATACAAGCGATTGCGAAGAGAATAGTGATTATTAGCGAATTAGTGTTTGTGTTTATAAGTTGTTGAGTTAATAAAGGATATTTGGTTAATTAATTGGTGTAAAATAATTTATCCCATACCCAGTTCGTAACAAATTGGTGTCAGAAGTGAGGGATAAATTATGCCAATTTTACCAAAGGACGACACGGAGGGTATTCGTACAAGGAGTCAACGGCAGCAAGACATGGATCAGAGGCGGTTTGGAGATTCCCCGATACAGACGCCGGGTGGTGCTCAGCCTGCGACAGAGCCAGTCGCTGGCCCATGTGGAGTTTCTTCGGCACCAGCGGTGCCAGACTTGTCTGCGCTAATGGTGCTGTTGCAGGAACAGGCTCGTCGTCAAGACGAGCAGGCCCGTCGGTTGGAAGAGAAGCTTCAACAAGATAAAGAGGAGCAGGCCCGCCGCCAAGAAGAGCAGGCCCGCCGCCAAGAAGAACAGGCCCGTCGGATGGAAGAGACGCTTCAACAAGATAAAGAGGAGCAGGCTCGCCGCCAAGAAGAGCAGGCCCGTCGGTTGGAGGAGAACCTTCATCAAGATAAAGAGGAGCAGGCCCGCCGCCAAGAAGAGCAGATGCTCCTCATTAAAGACCTTCACTCAACACTTGGCAAAGAGTTCAAGATGATGAAGGAGCAGGTTCACCAGCATGAGAATCGCATCTCAGAAGCTGAAGTTCAGATTGCTGGGGTGAAGAAGGCTTTAGGTGAACTTAGAGCTGGAGACGGGGTTATGCCTTCAGTGGTTGCTGCACCTTCGGCACGTGGATTTAAGGTGCCGCCATTCGACGGAACATCTTCATGGTCGGCCTACAAAATTCAATTTGAAGCCGTTATGAAGGCGAATGGGTGGACCAAAGAGCAAGCCATGACCGCGCTCACATTAGGCCTCCGAGACCAGGCCCTAACCATACTTGAGGCTCTTGGTAAGGATGTGACCTATGAGCAGCTGCTGGAAGCCTTAGAGTCCAGATATGGTGACACGCACTTGGAGCACGTATTTCGTGCTAAATTAAGAGATCGTGTTCAACGTAGTGCCGAGAACTTACAGCTGTGGGCCTCGGAAGTTGAAAAGTTGGTTCGGAAGGCATACCAGTCTGCCCCTGCACTCATGAATGGCAATCTGGTACAGGCGTTCATCGACGGAATACGTGACTTGGAAGTTAGAGCCGCTGTAAGACTTGGGCATCATGAGACACTGAAGCACGCCTTGGCCCATGCCTTGGAAGTAGAGGCAGTGAGGCAAGACCATCGAACACACCCTATCAGGGAGGTTGTGGCATCACCTGTACGCGATCGTCCGCAAGGATATAGCCCTAGATGTTACACTTGTGGAGAAAGGGGTCATCTTCGGTTAAGCTGTCCAAAGCGAGGCATACTGAGAGAAGATCAATCCCAGCAAGGAAGGGCGGCTCGGCCAGTTCGGTGGAGGAGCGCGAGTGGCGCGACATGGCGCACGACCGTGGCGGAGGCCCCTGAAAGTATTAGTTCGAGTGATGTCGTCAAGGTCGGTGCGGCACCCGACAAGTGCATAAAACAGAAGCAAGTGAAGAGTAAAGTGAGTGCAGGTGCGAATGGTGTTGCCAGCGCCGTGGCCTCCAAGAAGGACAACTGTGTGATAGTGTGCGCGCGCGATGCGGACGATAGGTCCGACCCGGGAATGAGCCGAGTGAGGATGCTAAGAATGGATGTCAACAATGAATGGAAGGAAATCCTACAGCTTGCTCAGCAAAATGACCCGGACCTTAAACCGATCTTGGACTGGATTAAAGCTGGTGCTCCTAAACCCAAGTGGAGTGATGTTGCGGTGTTGAGTTCAATCACGAAAAGTTATTGGGCACAATGGAACAGCTTGGTTATCCAGGATGAAGTCTTGTGCCGTAAATGGGAAAACGCTCGAGGAGACATCTGTCATCTACAAATTGTTGTCCCCAAAGCCAAAGTATCTGATGTTTTACGGCTCTACCATGATGGATGTTCAGGAGGACATTTGGGGGTAAAAAGAACTCTACTGAAGATACGAGAGCGGTTTTACTGGATTCACTGTCGAGAGGATGTTGAGGACTGGTGTCGCAAATGTACCAGTTGTGCGGCTGTGAAAGGACCTCAGACACGCAGCAGAGGTGCTTTAAAAGTATACAACGTGGGAGCCCCCTGGGAACGGATAGCACTAGACGTTGCAGGACCATTTCCGGAAAGTGAAAACGGAAACAAGTACTTCATGGTTGTCATGGATTACTTCACAAAGTGGCCAGAAGTCTTCGCCATTCCCAACCAAGAAGCAACAACAGTCGCCGATAAATTGGTTCAGGAAGTCTTCTGTCGTTTTGGAGTACCTTTGGAAATTTACAGCGACCAAGGGAGGAATTTTGAATCACAAGTTTTCCAGGAGACTTGTCGACTGATGGGTACTCACAAGACCAGAACCACTTCTTACCATCCGCAATCTGATGGAATGGTAGAACGTTTCAACCAAACGTTGGAGAGATATCTGGCAAAAGTTGTGGAAAGCAGGCAAAGGGATTGGGACAAGCACATACAGCCATTTCTTCTGTCCTACCGTAGTGCAGTTCACGAAAGTACGACTGTGACACCAGCCTTCGCGAACTTTGGAAGAGAATTACGGTTGCCTGCAGATTTAATCACCGGAACCCCCCCTGATGCCCCACGCAGTGTAACCGATTATGCGAATGACTTGCGTACCAAGTTGAATGATGTATATGAGCATATCAGACAATCCGGCCAACAAATGTCTGATAAGATGTAGACCCGATACGACCGGAAGGCCAACAATAGAGGTTTTGACGAGGGTTCACTGGTGTTGTTGCATAACCCAGCGTGCAGCAAAGGAAAGTCTCCTAAATTGCAAGCAAAATGGGATGGACCATACCGAATTGTGACCAGGATCAACGATGTCACCTACCGAATACAGAAGGGTCCACGAGGTGCGCCTAAGATTGTCCATGTAGACCGTTTGGCGCGATACTACGGGACTAATGATGCTCGGGACGAGCATGTCTAAGGAGGGGGCAGTGTTACGTCGAACGTATTTCATGGAACGTTCGAGAATGTAGTCGAAGTTTCCAGAAGTTTCCACTACGTTCGAGAACATTCCATTGTGGTACTTCATAGATGTTTCTAGAATATTCCAGTATAGGATAGTTCGACAATGTTCTGGAAACTTCCATGACCGTATAAATAGGCCGGACGGCGGGCGAGTGAGTCAGTCTGATTTCGACTACGGATGCGAACGGATGCGAATACAAGCGATTGCGAAGAGAATAGTGATTATTAGCGAATTAGTGTTTGTGTTTATAAGTTGTTGAGTTAATAAAGGATATTTGGTTAATTAATTGGTGTAAAATAATTTATCCCATACCCAGCTCGTAACATTATATATTATTACGTATATTTTACCAACACATACCGATATATTGATAAATCAGTATTTTTTCTTTGATAATTCCCTCATTTGGTACAGAACCCTAAATGTTGGAAGTCCGACACACACTCGGCTGGTTTTTCATGCTGTTCAAGTTGTAATCTTCAATATTAATTAAAAGCATTACTTACCTACGTCCATTTATTTTTATACTTTTCAGAATTGTAAAAGCAAAGATCTCAAACATTATGAATGGCATACGTGTAAACAAAAGACTAATTAAACAAGCACAAGGGTAAAAAGAACCGTGAATGAAATTATTATTTTCGTTTTGCACTGGATTCACAGAGAATCTATCTAGCGTCAGATCTACTGAATCTTTAATCGTGCGAATTCATCTCGTGATAGATTGTAATCCACCATGGCATTCATCATCAGAATTTTTCCTTTAGTTACAAGAAATACAATGTTTTTAGGGTTCCGTACCCAAAGTGTAAAACTGTCTGTCTGTCTGTCTGTCCGTCTGTCACCAGGCTGTATCTCATGAACCGTGATAGTTAGACAGTTGAAATTTTCACCGGTGATGTATTTCTGTTGGCGCTATAACAAAAAATACTAAAAAACAGAATAAAATTAATATTTAAGGGGGCTCCCATACAACAAACGTACGGAACCCTTCGTGTGCAGTTCGACTCGCACGTTTTTTTTTCTCTTGGCCTTGTCATGTTTAGAGTATTTCGATTTTTGATACAGAATACAGTCACTTTGTTTTACATTCGAATGCGGATGTAACACATACTAATGTGTTGTCAGTATTTGGCAGCAAATGTATAAAGTCAGCCTTCACGGCATCAATACTACAGTAAAATTCTCAGCTCCATTTTGCCAAGATCGCGATAATTTCAATGATTCCACTTATTGTCCAGTTGTGTAGACACTTGAGAAAACTACATCATTTTACATCACAGTATCCATTATAAATCAATTTGCGAATTATTAAAACAGCCATTGAACTTCACTCGAAAGAATCCCGCCAAAAAAGCCAAATGCTTCGTAAATATTGATAGAGCTTTTTTTTTTTGGAGTATGGGAAATCATCCAATGACTTCTCCCACTCTGGGTGGAGCGGGAGAGCTTGTCAGACTTTTACTGACTAAAACCCACCCTTGTTTCTTCAGTTGCCGGGTCAAGGGCCGCGGTTCCTCTCTTTCAAATTTATCCGCGAGCCCAGGCAGGCATCGGCCCTAGCGGACCCTGTCAGTTACTGCTGTCATCTCTGTGTAGCCGGGAATCGTCTTCCGTCTCCCGAAGCCCAGGGTGTCTCCTGCGGCGGCTGCTAGGGGCGTGAGGGCGTCTCCGTTGCAAATAAGTAGTGCTGCGCCTGGCTGGTTGGTTCTAGTGTGGTTAATCATTTGACCACGGATAAAACCTTTTTTCTACAATAGAGCTATGAGATCTTAAAATCTGAAAATTTAGAAACACCTTTTCACAGGAATTCATGCGTCATGTTAAAAAATATATTTTCTTTTCATTCGAACATCGCACATTAATCTCTGTTCTAATCTGTCGGATTTTCTCTATAATAAAAATAATATTGCTTTTTTTCAGTTGATAGAGATGAATGCATATTATTATTGCCCACAACAGTATGCTTTTGATAGGGTCAGGCGAGGAACAGGCCATAGATCCTTTCTGTAATCTATCCACCTGAACTTATAAATCTCGATTATACAGGATGTAACGGAAATAGGTGGTCTTAAGCTTCATACTGCTTCTGTCCATAGAAATGAACAACTTTCTCCAAGAAATTAATAGTTAAATCCGAACAAAATAAATTATACCTCCCATACTAATTTTGATCAGCTGATGAAAACTTTGTACGGAAAGACCATTTTTAAAAAAAGGCTGGCCAAGTGCGTGTCCGATTTCGCACACTAAAGGTTCCGTACCAAATATTGGTATTGTTAGTAAAGTAAACGTAATAATAAACATTATCACCAAATGTTTTTTTTTTTTTTTTTTGGGGTGTGGGAAATCATCCTATGACTTCTTCCGCTCTAGGGTGGAGCGGAAGGGCGTGCCAGACTCTTACTGACTAAAACCCACCCCTGTTCCTCCCTGCCTCGAGTGCCCGGGGGCGAGGTAACTCTTTCGAATTTATCCTCCACCCCCGGGCAGGCACCGGCCTTGGCAGGCCCCTTCACTTTGCTGACAACTCTTTGAGGCGCGCGTGGAACACTACGCGCCGTCGACTCGGGCCCGGTGCTGATCGGACGGCGAGTTACCCACTACTCACCGTCCGCAGGCCCGGGTACCAAATCTTATGTTGGAAAGATCACAGAGAGCAGTCTTGAAGGTGATTCATCATAAACCTCGATTTTAGCCAACCACCAAACTATATGCTGAATGCCGCGTACTGACCGTGAGACAGCAATACATACAAAAAACCATTCTCCGAAGACACTTCCGGCTACCTCTAAATGAAATAACAAATAAAAAGCGCTTAGCTGCAGAACAGCTTTTGCAAGCCGCCAATATGAAGTCGCTAGCTCAAGATTGTATAATGAGGTCAATAAAATCCTGGCAATATACAATTTAACCAAACGTGAGGTAAAGCATAAGTTGAAAAATTGGTTATTTACTTTGACTTACGATCAGACAGAATTACTTTTATAGTTAAAAAGTAAGTAGGTATAAAAGGTGTCTTGTATTGATTGTATATAGGTAGTTAAATGTTTATTGTATCTTTTGTATAACTTTACAGTGGGTTTATGTTTTTTATTTTTATTTTTAAGCAATAACTTTGTTTAGGTCTTACAGTCATATAAGTAAAAGGTTGTGTCTAAGTCAACAGCTCACTTACTCCTATAATATAAGTTTGACTTAGTTTAGGAGTTAGAGAATTCCATAATTCTATGTGACAGCGTACAACCTCAACTAAGATTTAAATTGTTATTAGATTAAGAAATTGTTGTACCTACCTTGATGGAAATAAAAATATTATTATTATTTCAAGTTTATAGGTCAATGGGAAGTTAAAAAATTCTTCGTAACAAAATTTTGTGACAGACAACGGACGGACAGACAGACGAACACGTGAAGGACAACAATAGGGCTCTGTTTGGACCCTTCGGGTACGGAACCCTGAAAACAGGAGTTTCTCAATTCGTCGGTTCTATTTTTTGTTTTTTATGTATGTTCTCCGATTACTCGAAGACGCCTGAACCGATTTGGAAAATTCT
The DNA here is from genome assembly GCA_951329385.1 of Polia nebulosa. NCBI lineage: Eukaryota > Metazoa > Arthropoda > Insecta > Lepidoptera > Noctuidae > Polia > Polia nebulosa. The sequence continues at coordinate 33,324,731 of OX589592.1, forward strand.
TTTTTTGTTTGAAAGGGTATACTTCCCAGGTGGTCCTATTTGAATTTGGTGAAGATCTGATGAAGATCTTCGGAGATAGACAATGGAACTCTTCAATAAATGATAGCAAATCTTCTGGAGTTGCTGCAATCGCATGTCTGTGTGTTGTTTACTCCACTTTATAACATAACATCAAGCTGATACGCTCTGAAGAGGTGCACAGATGTACAGTTCACCTTGATACACCCTTATTTCACCAATTATGATCAAAGTCCATGTTTTTGGGGCTATCAATTCGGGCATAACTTTACATGAGGTAAAAAGTGAAAAATAAAAATGTTTTTCACAAAACACACCGACTTCGTTTTTTAGGGTTCTGAAAGTCCGAATTAAAAACAGAACTCTTATAGGATCACTCGTCTGTCTGTCTGTCTGTACATCTGTCCGGCTGTCACAGTGCATTTGCTCCGAATCTACTGTATTGATTAAGCTGAAATTTGGTACACACATGTCAATTGGTGACCTAAATACGGAGGTGTAACGTAAATAAACGAATTTTAATATGGGGTTCACTTATGAGGTGCAAATCGGAAAATTAAAAGAAAAAGTTTTCCAAACTGTACCATGCTACATATCAAATGAAAGGGCTTACTATAAGGGTCTCAAATATTTTTTTTATCATAATTTTAAAATATATATTTTTTAAGTTATTTTAGAAAATAGATGAAAAATTACCATTCCCCCTTATTTCCGAAACAACTAGCCCTAAAATTAAAAAAAAAACCAAAAGGTCTTTACTTAAAGATTACAGGAAAACCTATAAGAAATAAACAGTTTAAAAAACCTGAAAAATACATGATTTGTTCGGAACCCTTTGCGTGCGAGTTCGACTCGCTCTTGGCCGGTTTTTTTTGGGCAATTTACCTTGACTTCCTTGACCAGTATCTAAAATATGACCACTCACTTGATCTTGTACTAGCGAAAGCAAGGAATAGCACAACAAGGAACTATGCAATTAGATTTACGATCAGCAAAGTCTTTTGTCAATGTCAAACATTTTATAATAATTCGCAAATAAATCATAGAAAATTCAATAGCCGATAAATTGTTGGAAGCATCGGCGCCCGTCAACAACGCCATAATCTGCATATATATAGACCAGCAGTGCTATTCTGTAAAATCTCACCGTGAAAACTTAGGTGAAGTGAACGTGAAGTGGACTGTCAATCTATACAATCAAGGTGGAATGACAGTTCACTTCACGCTCACTCCACCTAAATTTTCACCCTGAAATGTTAACAGAATCGACTGGCTGAATACGTACTGCCAACATACTCAAGTTGAATTGTTGATGTTGGCAACATATTGCACTATTACAAGGTCTAGTAAAGCATTGCCAATTGCTGCAATGGGTAAGCTTACCCGTGTTGGCCCATTAAACTGCATTGAATTCCTCTGAATGGTGTATATGACGTCATATGCAACTTAACCGAATACTTGGCTCCAAATTATTTTTATTGTCTTTTTTATGACACCATGTTATGCCCAAGCTAGCGTGAATCCTGCCGGGATGACAGGGGTGCACGAAAGAGTAACCGGAGCCTTGGCACAGGCAACTGAAGGACGGGCGGGTTTAGGCAATAAGAGTTTCACACGCCCTCCCGCTCCACCTAGAACGGGAGAAGTTATGTGATGAATTAAAAAGAAAAACTGTCGTGAATACGCGATAAAGCCTTGGAAAAATCAGCACCGGTTCACTGCAACACTGAAAACATCTCCACTATCTATAGACCGCAATATCATGTATTGCCAACATACTCATGATGTTAAATTGTTGACGTTGGCAACATGTTGCACTAACTTGGAAGCTCCTCATGTAGTTAAAGTGAAAGCTCCACCCTAGCCCGCGAAAATCAAATTTTCTTACGTTTTTTTGCAATTTGCAGGTCAGTGTCAGGTTGTATCTTGGTCAAAATTTGATTCGCGGCCGTAGCAAGTATGTATTTCTACAATTATAATCATTAAAATCATCAATATAACTCTCTCAGTTAGTATTAGTGCTAAATGTAGTATTTCATGAAATCATGACGTTTGGTACTAATACAAACTGAAAGAGTTGTACTGAAGATTTTAATGATTACAGTTCTATGAATACATACTTGCTACGGCCGCGAAACAAATTTTGACCAAGATACAACCTGACATTGACCTGCAAATTGCAAAAAACGTAAGAAAATTTGAATTTCGCGGGCTACCCTGGAACCTTAAGAGGCGTTAAAAGTTAAATGGGATCGGGGTTTTCCAAGGTAGTCTGAGTAATCTTTGCCTAGTACGGCATTGCCAAATGCTTCAACGTTTCGGTTTTGGCGTACCCGTTTAAGCCCATAAAACCCTAATTGAATTCCTCTGAATCGTGTGTATACAATGTGACGTCATATGCAATGTAGCCCAATTATAATATATGCCCCTATATTATTTTATCGTCTTTTTATGACACCATGTTATGCCTAATTGTGGGATGAATACCTACTTTTACTGCATTGTCATTGATATTAGGATCCATTTTGGCACGGGTTTCTATAGTTTACTAGCAGTAATAGTTCCCTTTGATGTTTTATTATTCAAGAGTTGGTGTCGGCAACATGTTGCAGTATAAGTAACTTGGAACTAAGTTTAGAGCCGTTCACAATTTACCGCAACCCTGGGCACTCAGGCAGGGCAGGAACAGGGGTGGGTTTTAGTCAGTAACAATCTGACACGCCCACCCGCTCCACCCAGAGTGGGAGAAGTCATTGGATGATTTGCAATGATCCCAAAAAAACCTAAAAAAAAAAAGAGCCGTTCACAATAAAAATTGGAACAGTATTTTCCAAGGTCAAGTAAAGCTTTGCCAAATACTGCAATTGGTAAGCTCATCATCATCATCATCAGCCTTTTAATGTCCCCACTGCTGGGGCACAGGCCTCCTCTCTATGAGAGAGTGTGGGCCATAATCCACCACGCGGGCCCAATGCGGATTGGTGTCACATGTCTTCGAATTTTTGGAATGCCGGTTTCCTCACGATGTTTACCTTCACCGTTTTGAGAGCATATAATATAGAGTTTTGGTCCATAAAACTTAATTTAATTCCTTTGAATCGTGTATATGACGTCAAATGCAACTAAGCCCAATTATATACCCCCATAATATTTCTATTGTCTTTTTTATGACACCACGTTACGCTCAAGCGTGGGATGAGTGCTTTTATTACATTTTCATTGATATTAAGATCCGTTTTGGCATGAGTTTCTATAGCTTAAACATAGTAATTATAGTCTTTGAAGTTGTTTTATTCTATAGTGGTGTTGGCAACATTTTGCACTGTTAGTAACTTGCAACTGTCTTAGTAAAAGGCATTTGCAGTTAAATAGGAACAGTCTTTTCCAAGGTCCAGTAAAACATTGCCAAATGCTGCTATGGGTAAGCTGCCCCATTTTGGCCTATAAAAACTTGAATTCTTTTGAATCACATGTATGTACCTATATGCGTCCATATTATCCGCTTGCCGGGGTTGGTCCATAGATGGGTGACCATCTTTACATACCGAGACTCCTCCGTGCCTCGAGAAGCACGTTAAGCCGTTGGTCCCGGCTGTCAATCGTGGATCTTTGACAGTCGTTACGGGTCGTCAGAAGCCCGAAAGTCTGACAACCAGTCTTACCAAAGGGTATCGTATTACCCAGTAACTGGGTTGTGGAGGTCAGATAGGCAGTCGCTCCATGTAAAATACCGGTATTCAGCTGCATCTGGTAAGACTGAAAGCCGACTCCTAGATAGTTGGGAAAAGGCGCGGGCAGATTGATTGATGTTTAGTTTTGATGACGAGGGTCTAAACTAGAGCTTGTTTAAAAATTATACTTTAAGTTTTATTTACCATCTTGTGGCCTGTAAGGTTTTGCATAAATGTGAAACGGTATCGAACTAACCAGTACATAACTGGGTTGTGGAGGTCAGATAGGCAGTCGCTCCATGTAAAATACTGGTATTCAGCTGCATCCGGTTACATTGGAAGCCGACCCCAAGATAGTTGGGAAAAGGCTAGGCAGATGATGATGCGTCCATATTATTTTTTAAGTGAAAACTTCTTTAGGCGCGTTGGTCATTTTTGAGATGGGAAAAAAATAAATTGAACTCACCACCGATACCGTCACTGACGCCGATACCGACAACACTACGCAATCCGCTACGAGAGCTCATAGCGGCGCGTTGGCTATTTTTTTTTAAGTTTTCACCTCTGTCAGAACTCCCGAAGTGCCAATATTTTTTTATTGTCTTTTTCATGACGCCATGTTATGCCCGAACGTGGGAAGAGTTCTTTTACCGCATTGTCTGTGTTATGAAGATCACTGCTGGCACGGGTTCTTCATACTAATGTTAAAAATGTGTCTGTCTATCTGTTACGTTGTCACGTCTAAACATCTGAACGGATTTTGATGAAACATGGCACACGAGTAGACTTAGGTACCTACTTTTGATGCACACATTTGAAACTTTTAATACCGGTAGTAAGTTCCCTTGGAATAATAAAACACTTATCAACCGGGCGGAGCTGGTGGCATATGCTAGTAGTTTTTAAACAGTAATTGTTCTCTTTGAAGTTGTTTTATCCATCGTTAACGACGAATACTTTACGATAGCTGTTACGTTAGCTAGCTCGTATTGGTATGTCCGTTTGTTCTTGATTCAATTCATCTATTAGTGATGTAATGTCTTGTTGTAAAATCATTTAAAAATAGCATTTTAATTAAACGTTTATTTTTGAATGGTGAATCCGGATTTTAAGCTAGTTAGTCATGCTTTTAAAGATATCTGGTATTGTCTTAATCTATCTTTTGGAAAAAGTTACGTGTTTCTCCTTAGGATAACTCATGTATCTGTTAAGACACTGGTTACTTGGGTACTCGATCAGTTCTAAAAAAGCTCGCTTGGTACAGTAATTAGTACTTACTTTGCAAATTCAATGGCCACACGATAATTTAAACTTTCCTATTGTACCCTACTATTTGACTTGACGTTCGCGCTAGGGTTTGTGAGTACTGCTTTAGTTACAACATACAAATCTTGGTAGAGAAAAAAGTCTTACAAAAAATATTATAAATTAAATCAACCCGTAAACTACCTAGTACTAAAGTTCATTTTTCATTGTAACCAATATATATAGTAACACAAATATAAAACTAGAAATGTTCAAAAAGTCGTCAGAATTTAAAAAAAGGCGAACTTTGGCAAAAATTCTGTCCTGAGACAGATCTGAAACTGATATTTATTGCGTGCGTTTGTTTTACCTTTCTAAATGGCACTCGGTCCTGAATCATTCCATTTCCAACCGAAATAGACTTATAAAAACACGCTACTATTATCGCATGCACGTCATCGGATCGTTGAGAATACCAGCCTGTTTGATAGACGGATTTGTCTAGGCAGCTCATATAGAATAAGCATTCCATCATACCATGCATTTTCATATCGTAAAGATAGTTTATTTATTCTAAAAACGTGTTAACGCCGATGCTATATTGTTTAGCAGATCAAAAACAAACATGGCTGTCTGTTAATTTTAATATTTGACAGGTTCTGAATTAATTTGAATTTTTTATGTTAGTATGATTTGTATAGTTGTGCTCACTGAACTTTTACCCAAAATCGACTAAACTTCGTAACTAGGGACGTTTTAATTTTAATGTTAGTGGTTGCGAAAGGACTTATACAACGATGCATTATTCATATATTCATGTTTTATTGGTCTGAACTTGATGTGATCGTGCTAAGAATGAGGTCATAAAATTAATTGTAGTCGAGTTAGTCGATTTGCTGGTTCTAAACTACATAGATTTTGCGGATGACTCGTCAAAAGTCCTTGAATCCTTCGTATTGAGGTTACCCCTCCCCTATAACATTTATAGAGCCAAGCCAAACCCGAAAAATCCGCATAATAAAAAATAACTTACCAACCCACGCAAAAACATAGTACTAACGCTAGCCAAAACATTGGTTGATAAATAAAAAATCCTCTACTGGCGTTGCCCCAAAAACAGGGGCGTAAAGTATGCACAGTGGGGGTTATCGAGCCAGTGCTGGGTGGCCGGGGGAGGTCATGACGTCACCACTTCGACCCGCCAGACTGCCGCCGAAACCGTCGGGCCAGTGTTGTTCAAGCCTTGATCAATCGCGGCCAGATAAAGCCTCCTCCCCGGGCTGAATGGGTTAATACCTTAGCCCTTAGTCTGTGAATGAAAAAGTGATCGCGTTGACGTTTAATCGCAGTTCTAATTTTAAATTCGATACAGATTATAATGGATGAGATCCTTTTGTCAAAGTACTGGTCGGTTCGTCTTGTAGTTTGTATGTAAAATGTTTGTAAGTGTGAAGACGATTTTTTTGTTTTATTTAAATATTTTTGGAAGCTTTGGCTAAGGTGAGCGTCGTCTGTAGTTTTTTAGTTTGTGTGGTTTGATTTAGTTTTAGATGCTTTTAGTTCTTTTAAATGCTATAGTTTGGTAGTCTCATCTCTTTGATGTTAGAGTTCTCATTCTCACGAACATTAATTTTTCATTTAATTTTTAAGTATTTACTTAATATTTTGTTTTTTCTCTTATTTCATCATGAATCCCTTAAACATTTATTTTGGTAGACTTTTTTTTTTGTTAAATTGTATTTATGTTAAACATTAAATTGGCTAAAACAGAATAATTCTTATGAATACACGTGTCCAAAAAATTATCGTATTCAAAATTCCAAATTCCACGAAAATTCTGAGATGATACTAACATAATACAAATCCACAGTAAATGATTAACGCATGAACTAATCGTTTTGTTTTTTAGATTATGTGCCGACATTACTTTGTGTACAGTCACCGCCACAGGTCTTATTAACGCTGTGACTTTGATTGAATAATAACTCTATGTTCAACTCGTTTTTTATAAAATTATTTGTTAATATTGCCACTGTCATTGTTAAAATATAATTTTCATAGACTCAGTGTTAGTTTTTAAATAAAAAAATCAACTCATTTCTTTATCAAATTAATTTACGAATAAGTATTGCAAATATAATTGTTAAAATATACCACAGACGAGTTATTGAAATAAAAAGAAAAGAAAATCTGTATTTTTTTTAAATTTCGAATCAGATTCGGCCTTGCCTTTTCCCAACTATGTCAGCGCTATATTCCAAAGTTTGCTGGGGCTATAAGCCCAACTTTGCTGGGGCTATATGTCCAACATTGCTGGGGCTATATTCCAAACTTTGCTGGGGCTATATGCCCAACTTTGCTGGGGCTATATTCCCAACTATGCTGGGGCTATAACTATGTTGGGGCTTTCAGTCTAACCGACGCAGCAGATTTTTTTAATGTCGTACTATAGAGTTATTATTGAATCTGTGGCTCGCTGTACTAGCTCCAAGCATGTCTGTCTGATTTCCGTCTGTTTGTGTCTCGCATTGCATGCAGTCGGCACCGCTCACCACCGACCAATGACTAGCTACAAGCCCCTGGTAAGAGACCTGTATTTCTTTTATTTTCTATTCTGTGTGCTTTTCACCTGTGTTGTGTTTGGTATTTTGTGTCGATTTTCACGTCAGTTGTGAGAATTTTCTCTCTAGAACGATGTCGAAGGTGATATGGCTAGAAAAGGGGGGGATAACTAAAATGATGGCTCTTTTCAAGAAGTATGAAAGAAGAAGACATGTTGCGTCAAGTCGATAGGCGTCCATTACACGCTCATGCAAGCGTCATGACTGATGGTTGAATGATGCAATAATCAACGTATGGAGATTTCTTTATTCAACCATCAGTCAGCGTACTATAGTTCGGCTTTTAATTGTATTCAGTAACTTGACAGTTCAAAGACAAATAATGTTACGATTTTTGTGTTTTTAAGACGAGTTATTAAATTTAAAATAAAAAGTTTGCTTATTAGTACATTATTGAAGTTCATTCAATACACAATATGGTCCCTTCAACTGTCAAATTACTGAATACAATTAAAAGTCGATCTGTAGACGATAGTTATTAGTTATCCGTCAGTCACAACTTTGGCTGTGGTAAAACTGACAGCAAGACTTACCATGTAATTGACGCCTAATGACAAGAGGTGATCTTTGATCAGTTGGTTTCGTACCTAAATCAAATAAAGTAAATTATTTCAGGCCTAAATTCGTTTTTCCTGAAACTCGGGTTTTCGTTACGAACCAAACATAAAATTACAAAACAAGCAAGTTCATTAATTGCCAGTCCCAAAGACGCTCACATTAAATTTAGTAATATCTTCATCGTATTCCATAATAACAGTATACAATAAAATTACTTTCAACCCCTCGTTTTTGCTGACTATACTAACACGAATAGTATCTAGCTCAATATCGTTTTTATTTCCATCAAACAATTTTACACGTGTCTCAAAGCAACAGTCGGGATAGAACGTCTGTTGTGTAATGATTTAACAGGAAAAGGAGATGGAGGACGTAAAGAAGGAGAAAGTAGGTAACATATACCGAAATAGAGAGTTGATCTGCTCTATTTGCCTGTGACACATACATAAAAAATACTTGACTTACTAGCATTTTGATAAGCATAATGAAAACTATGAAATATAAAGGCGGGGGAAACTGTCATGCTTTCCCTAAAATTTTAGGTTTGGTTCTCCGTAAAATTTCCTTACTTTAATTTTATTTTAATATGTGACCTAAATATTAACAAATGACGTAATATAATGTAGTCTCAAAAGTATGCCATGGATATTAGTTCTCCATATACACCATGGTAAAAAACTGCATGATAGCTGCAAAGCGCTGCGGGCATGCGCGCGCCGGTCGCGGTTCGTGCCAAAATATTTGCACTACTTATGGATTGTTGGTTCAACTATAACCGACCGTTTTGTTTCAGTAAACTTTGTTTAAATGTTTTGTAAACTTGGTATTTGTATCATGAAATGAGATGTTCTATTCCGGGTGAGTTACTGAGTGTTCTAGTGGAATTTCAAGCCACATTTTGGTTGGGATATTGTTGATTCTTTGTGTGAAATCAGTTTACTCGTGGAAGTAATTTCTTTACAGCATATTGTTATGACAATATTTTATATAAAAAACCGGCCAAGTGCGAGTCTGACTCGCGCACGAAGGGTTCCGTACAATTATCTATAAAAACGGCAAAAAAAATCACGTTTGTTGTATGTAAATATTTATTTTATTATGTTTTTTAATATTTGTTGTTATAGCGGCAACAGAAATACATCATCTGTGAAAATTTCAACTGTCTAACTATCACGGTTCATGAGATACAGCCTTGTGACAGACGGACAGACAGACAGACAGTCAGACGGACGGACAGCGGAGTCTTAGTAATAGGGCCCCTTTTACCCTTTGGATACGGAACCCCATAAACAAACAAAAAACGACAGATAATGAACAGCCTTAATAACTGGGACCTAGAAGTATTAAATTCAATACCTATTTTGAGCACTAAAGAAGGCTTTTCAAAAATTCATCCCTTAAAGGGATTATATTGTAGATGGAAGATTGTAATATTAGCCGATAGGGAAATCCAGGTACACGGCTTCTAGATTAATATTTATGACAAATAAAGAACAAAAATAAGTAGAATGTTTTATTTTTAACCGACTTCAAAAAGGATTTTTTTTTTATGCATTTTCGGGCAAAACTCATATATAGACGGATTTGCAAAATTCTTTTTTGTTCGAAAGGGCTTTATTCCGAAATGGTCCCATTTAAATTTCATATAGAACTGATGATGAGTTTCGGAGACAGACAACGAAACTCTTAAAAAAATGACAGCAAATCAACTGCGATTGCTGCGATCGTATGTCTATGTAGTGTTAACACAATTTAATGGGGAACCACAACTTAAAGGTGAAAAACTTTTTTACAAAAAATAGAACCGACTTTCAAAACAAGTGCAATTTAACTTTAATTTTGGAAGTCGGTGTCAAAAAACGAAGACACAACACGAAACATCGGTTCTATTTTTTTGTAAAAAAGTTTTTTTCTGTAAGTCGTTCTCATTTAACTATTTATTTGGGGCTTTTCATTCCGTCAGTTAGCACTATAGAAGTCAGCTGGACTGACTTCCTACTAGTCGAGATGAAACACACGTTGCGAGTCTACTCACAAAATAAAACAGATTTACGACCGCGTACACTCACATTTCAGACAATGACTCACCGTGTCGAAGATCATCATGAAAAAATCTAAACGATTTCAATCGTAAAATTTTATAGACAGTTCTGACATTGTACCACAATAATCTGATGCTAGTCTTAATAGAACTTGTATAAGAATCGAACAAAAGCCGGTTTCTGTCGTTCTTTAGATTCAACTGATCGATATTTGAGTCCTAAAACCATAGGCACCATAGATACCAATAGGCATCTGCCTATCAATCTTGATTCTGACTTTTTTTTTTTTGAGTGTGGGAAATGGTCAGATGACTTCTCCCGCTCTGGGTGGAGCGAGAGGGCGTGTCAGACTCTTACTGACTAAAACCCACACGTGTACCTTCAGATGCCCTTTGTGTTCCAAGGTCGCTGTAGTTCTTTCGAATAATCCCGAAACCCTGGGTTCCAGTCTGACCTGATGCAGTGGAATATCAGTATACCATGGGAGAATTCCTAAAAGCATTAACGTTAAATCATAGGGATGACGACAGGGTAAAAAAATATTAATTCTATTTATTCAGTAAGTTAGATTATCAAAAAATACTGTACACGTGTTTTCTGCTTTATCAAATTAATGAAAAATTACAAAGATACAACGCATCAAAGTTCAGGAGTGGCTTGTTACGTTACTTTTCAGTAAAAAGTGGTACAATTTTAACTTAAGTGTGACGTCATCTGAAATTTCAACCCACTGTATCGTTTTCATTTTTTAACCGACGAAAAAAAGGAGGAGGTTCTCAATTCGACCGTATATATATATATTTTTTTTTTTTTTTTTGTGTATGTTCAGCCCTCACTCCGTCATTTATGAACCGATTTTGATTATTCTTTTTTTATTAGATAGGGTTTACCTCAAGGGTGGTCCCATGTCAAGGAAGTCAGGATCTGACAGTGGAAACCTGATAAAATTGAGAGAAAACCTTGAAAATTGTGGGCACGTTTAGCGTTTCTGTATGTATGTTCGGCCTTCACTTCGTTATTTATGAACCGATTTTGATTATTCTTTTTTTGTTAGATAGGGTATACCTCAAGGATGGTCCCATAATAAGGAAATCAGGATGTGACAATGGAATCCTGATAAAATTGAGAGAAAACCTCGAAAATTGTGGATACGTTTAGCGTTTCTGTACGTATGTTCGGCCCTCACTCCGTTATTTATGAACCGATTTTGATGATTCTTCTTTTCTTGGATAGGGTATACCTCAAGGGTGGTACCATGTCAAGGACATCAGGATCTGATCATGGGATCCTGAAAAAATTGAGAGAGAACCTCGAAAATTGGGCACGAATATTGTTTCTGTTTACTTTTCATAACTTATAACTTAATCAGGTATTTGCATTTAGGAACCATCACATCATGAAACTGAGCTGATGATGGAAACCATAGCTTTCCTAAACAATAGAAGTTAGATATAAAAACTAGTTTTAGTGACAAATACCACTTAATATGGTTTGAAGAAAAGACGTCTTTACAGTATTGAAGGTAACCTCAACTGGTCAATATCCTGGGAACTTCATGGAAGGATGGTTATTTCATCAGCTCAGTGGCAAGAGGAATGATGAAGAATTAGAAATTAGCCTCGGAGTGTTACAAGATGATGCGAGCCACAAAAAATCAAAAAATAAAAAACTTTTTAAGAAAAAAATTAACCGACGAAAAAGAACTAAAAAGCAAAAAATAAATAAAACTTTTAAGTCTTGAGTAATGAGCATATTTACCTACATAAAATATCAAATTTTATATAGACTAATTTTGAGTCGGCGCCAATTAATAAAATGATTAATTACCTACTTACAGCCTTCTTCATTTGTAAGTACTTATAAAATTTAGATATTTAATAATCAGATTGTTGTTTGGCGCCGACTCAAAATTAGTCTATATAAAATTTGATATTTTATGTAGGTAAATATGCTCATTACTCAAGACTTAAAAGTTTTATTTATTTTTTGCTTTTTAGTTCTTTTTCGTCGGTTAATTTTTTTGTTAAAAAGTTTTTTTTGTTAAAATGACAAAAGACAAAAAAAAGTGTCCAATTTCTTTTGGTAATCTTACTGACAAACTAATTAGATTTTTTTTTAGTCGGTAACCCTTATTATCAAACCGACATTTCAGAAGGACGTCAAGGAAAATGTTACTCCTCTTCCGTCGTTCCTTGCTTATGCTTGAACCGAATTCGAGAGAAGAGTAAACTCAGCGATAAAAGCAAGCTCACATACAGCAAAATTATTGCATGACCATAAAATTAGCGATAAATGTTAAACAGCAATTCAAACAAGCAGTAAACATAAATTATTAACTATTAGCTAAAATGATGCACTGTCATAATATAGTGGAACCGTTCCAAAAATGCCAAGGAACTGAAACTTGAACTCTTTGACACCTAACGATGTGGTGACGTGATCGGTCGCAGATATGAGGGATGTAGATTGAAATCCTGCGTTGAATAATGAAGAAGTAGACATTCTGGTGACCTCAATTTCATAATATTAAAACGTACGGTCTACTATAAGAACACTACTTGTAAAACCCAATGTTTTACGAATAAGTAAAATGAGCGACCCTTCCTGGGACACATTTCATTTTGTCTTACCACTTTTAGAGCTTTTTTCAATAGGCTAGTTATCCTTTAATTTAAAAAACTCGAAGTTACACTTCAAAAATATACAAATATTTGTTTAATTTAGAATCCCTTGTACAACCACATACTTTTCAGAAAAAAAATATTTCTCCGCATTCCTGCCTATATCCAGGTTTTTAACCATATTCCTTCTAATTTTCCAGGGCTCAGCAGATTCAAACTATTCCCAACCATCGTCGGAACTGTCGCTTGACGAAGACAAGGAGGCGCTGCGCCGCGAGAAGGAAGCGCAGGCTATCAAACAGCTGGACAAGGCACGGGTAAGTTGGCAATCTCTCTGAGGAAATGCAGTCCTCATCATCATTATTTCAGCCGAAAGACGTCTGCTGCTGGATATAGGCCTCCCCCAAATGTCGCCACAATGACCGGTCTTCTGCCTCTCGCATTCATCGGCTACCCGCGACCCTCACCAGGTCATCGGTCCACCTTTTGGGAGGCCTTCCAACACTGCGTCTTCGGGTACACGGTTGCCACTCCAGAACTTTTCATTTCAACATTTAACCTCTTAAGATCCGCAGACAATCCGGGTTGTCGAATTGAAAATACGTGAAAAGCCCGACGACAACCCGGGTTGTCAGCCGATTCACGCTTTTTTTTTTTCACCGATTAACGCTTTTTTTTTCAAACTCACAGGTGAGTTTGTGAAGCCTAAGAGGTGCAGTAAGTAGAGTAATTCCCCACGAACCAAGCAACCAAGATAACCAACATAGCCCGAACATTTGTTCGGCTATGTTGGTTGGTAAGATTGGCATTTGCCAATCTTACGTAGCAGTGGGTACAGCAAATTGCTCGTACAACGAGTGGCTAATGGGGCCGAAAGGTACTAGAGTGGTGACCGTGTACCGGAAGAAAGCATCGGGAGGCCTCCCACAAGGTGGCTCAATGACATGGTTTTTTTTTTTTTTTTGGGGGGTGGGAAATCATCCTATGACTTCTTCCGCTCTAGGGTGGAGCGGAAGGGTGTGTCAGACTCTTACTGACTAAAACCCACCCCTGTTCCTCCCTGCCTCGAGTGCCCGGGGGCGAGGTAACTCTTTCGAATTTATCCTCCACCCCCGGGCATCAATGACATGGTTAAGGCCACGGGAGTCTGTTGTATGTGAGAAGCATAAGACCAGTCGATATGGCAACGCTAGGGGGAGGCATACCACCTGTCGTGGTCGTCTTTCCACTGAAATAATTTGTGATGATGAATTCCATCGTACCGTGTCCATGGCAACGTAACTTGTGCCAGCCTAGACCTTTGCAAATGCCTTCATGAATTCCTGTAACGTGCATGTCGGGCAGGCAAGACAGCTATCCATTAAGGCACGGAAAATACACTTCTAGACACATCTATTGGCCCACCTTGTATTTTCAGTTTCGTTTGGTCCTAGCTAAAATTTTATATTAGGTCGAGCAAAAAGTTTTTATGCAGTTTTGAACCTGGCACATTCACAATTTCATTCAATAGTCTTTTTTTGAATTTCGAACACAGAATTTAAAGAAACAAAAGACAATGTGGAGCCTGTTTGTTGATATCAAACAATCGAATACTAAGAAAACTTGGTTTTATTGGTTTACTTGGATTTAATTCTTGAAAAAGTGATTGATATCTTTGATTTTGCAACAAACATTACTTATTCTTAACATTAAGGTGAGGTTCTATCAATAATCTATGGATACTTCACCTGAAGTCGCCGCCCAAGCTGTGGCACTTATTCAGGCCGGACACAGCCAAAGAAACGTGAGTGCTCAACTTAATTTAAGTCGATCTGCGGTCCGAAATGTTTATCGGAGGTACCTAGAGACTGGCGGCTTTGTTCGTCGCCAAGGAAGGCCACGATCTCGGGTCACAACTGAAAGGCAGGATCGATTCATCGTGACGACCAGCTTGAGAAATCGTCACCTTACCTCCATTGAGATACAAAACCAACTTCGCGACTTCCACGGAGTATCTGTGAGCGCTCGAACTGTTCGGAGAAGGTTAAAAGAACGCGATATGGTACCACACAAGCCAGCTAATGTGCCCAAACTAACGCGAGCCCACCAAACAGCGCGCCTTCATTTCGCACGCAGTCATTTAAATTGGACACAGCAAGATTGGAGCCGTGTACTCTTTTCTGATGAGTCTAAAATTGTGTTACATGGCAATGATGGAAGGAAGAAGGTCTACCGACGTAAGGGAGAGCGTTTCGCACAATGCTGCTTTGAAGAGAGGGTTGCTTATGGCGGTGGCTCATGGACTGTCTGGGGCGGTATATCCGCGAGCGGCAAACCTCAACTTGAGGTTGTTACAGGACCACGGCTGCCAACATTAAATGCTGAAAGGTACATTCGTGAGTGCTTAGAACCTCACGTGATACCATACGCGGACTATGTGGGCCCAAATTTCCTTTTTATGCATGATAATGCAAGAGCCCATGCGGCCGGCATCGTCAGGGAATATCTTCGGGATGTGAACATCACAGTTATGGACTGGCCAGCCAGAAGCCCAGACATGAACCCCATTGAGCACATGTGGGACGAGCAAAGAAGACGTGTTAGGGCTCGTCAGCCAGTTGCCCAGACGATGCAGGAGTTGAAAACTGCCATAGAAGAGGAATGGGAGATGATACCTCAAAATTTCATAGAGCGGTTGATAAACTCTATGCCTAACCGTATGAGAGCTGTGGTAGATGCCCATGGAGGCAATACGCGTTACTAAATTAAACCTTTATTTGATAAAACATGTTTTTTATTCAAAAATCAATTGCCTTTAACAAGGCGCATATCCGACTTGTTAGGCGTAGCTCCATGTCGTATGGTATTCTGAATTCAAATTTAAAACAATACGATCGAAAAAGATGGTAAAATGTATCAGGTTTAAAACTGCATCAACAGTTTTTGTTCAATCTAGCAATCATATTTCGGTAGGGGCCATTGAAACCTAAACTCTAAGGTGGGCCAATAGATGTGTCCAGAAGTGTAATTTACATGCTGCATATTTTGAGAAATTCGCGTTCCGTACGTCTTTACTTATGAATAAATTTATCTAAACGCTGCTACGCTACACTGCTCCCGAATGCACCAAAAGGAGTAAAATATTAACTTTATTTGAACTCTAACCATCAATGTATCCAACACTTCTGTAACAATCAAAAGAACAGTACTGAGCCCTGCTATCATATTTTCCAGGAGAAGCCAGTGGCGTTCGCGGTTCGTACCAATGTGTCGTACGATGGCACCGTGGACGACGACTCGCCGGTGCACGGCAGCGCGATCTCCTTCGAGGTTCGCGATTTTCTCCACATCAAGGTAAACTATACTGGCATTCGTTTAATCAGTTCTTTATTTGTTTTGGTTCAGGCCTAACGATACGGCCTAAAGCTCGAGAGTTTTTCTTCTTCACTTTGTGTGGGTTTGACTATTTCTGTCAGTGCTCACTTGCTCAGCATCCCGAACGGGAATAGTCAATACCAGAAAATAATTCCCGGAGCAGTCTATAGGTATCAGGAACTATCTGGTATCCACGGTAGGAACTTTCCTACCGTGGATGCGTAGGTGCCTAAACCGCCATAAAAAGGAAGCAGTCAATTATGTCAAGGATGATGTTATTAAGTAAAATATGATAGTCGGTTCAAATATTAGACTCATAACTAAATTGAGAAAGTGTAAAATACCTACCTTTATATTAAAAAAAACCGGCCAAGTGCGTGTCGGAGTTCGCACGTTTAAGGTTCCGTACCAAATGAGGGAATTCATCTTGCTGCCCTTATCCCATATTACATGGGGTCGGCGCAACACGTTTTTTTCTTCCATTCTGTCCTGTCAGCCGTCACACTATCACTAACTCCCTTTTCTTTCATATCACTCCTCACACAATCCATCCATCCTTTCTTTAGCCTCCCTCTCCCTCTCCATCCATCCACATTTATATTCATAACTCTTTTAGTTACATGTGTTTCATCCCTCCTCTTCACATGACCATACCAAGACAAGCGGTTCCCTTTCAACTTTTCTGTGACTGGCGCCACTTTTAAACTACCTCTAGGTAATGTACTCATTTCTCACTTTATCCATTCTCATTAGTGCACACATCCATCTCAAAATTCTCATCTCCGCCACATACAATCTTTTTTCATCCGTCTTTTTCACAGCCGAACATTCTGACCCATACAGTACGACAGGTATAATCACGGACTTATAGATTTTCATCCGTCGGTCGCAAGTTGTTCCAGTGACCTATCGCCATTTCATCCATCCTGAGTTGATCAGGTGCGTTACGTCTCGGTCTATATCGCCATTCCCCTGAACAAGCGACCCGAGGTACCGAAAGTCGGAGCAGATCGGTATAGGAATTATCAAAGAAAGAATCTGATTTCTCAATATATTGGTATTTGTTAGTAAAATATACGTATTAACAAACATTATCACCAAATTTCAAATTCATAGGTCAATGGATAATTAAAAAAAATGTGGACCAAATTTTGTGACAGACAACGGACAGACGGACACGTGAGACAGCAATAAGGCTCGGTTTGGACTCTTCGGGTACGGAACCCTAAAAAAGGAAGGAACCTATCAAATCAGGGTGGCAAATCATCAGATTACTTCTCGAGCGGGAGGGTCAGACTTACTGACTAAAACCCACACGTGTTATTTTATTCCCCCGCCCCGTCAATCATACTGACAAGGAATCCTGCCTAAGAGTTTAACTTGTAAAGAAATTTTTCTTCCACCGGCTAGCGTCAGAGATATTTTATGGCATGAGACCCTGATTACCAATCCTCGGGTATACTGCGCACGTGGTTTGTATGTAGTAAATAAGAATCCTTTGAATTTGGTCTTCACATATATCACATTTATTTTCAACACTGCATCACACCAGATAGCACTCAGTACACAAAAAATTGTATGTTGAACTTACAATTTATGATGAATCACTTTTACCCTATCGTTCGAAGATCGAAGATTATAGGTCCAGTGAGGAGATCCTCAAGCAGTATCTAAGCCGTGGTCATCTAATCATGGGCATCTCTGGACACGTGGACGTTGGTGTTCGGAACCCTTTGCTAAGACCGCATTGTTCTTCCAAAATATAGTGAAGTTTATGATCCGACCATTTTATAAAGTTTTTCCTTATAGGTATAAATTAAATGTAAAGTAAGGACCCTGCCGACAAGAGAACATTTCGGTAAAACTCATAATTGCCATGCTTAAGACTTAGCGTCAGTACAGAAAATCCCAATGGAAGTACTTACATCGTCCTACATTCTTATGCTTACAGCATTTGAACTTGACTCTGGTCCCTTTTACACCTCGAGACATCATTAGGTGCTTTTAAGTAGTTTTTTCCAATATATAAAATTTAATAGGCAGACTCGCTGCAGATCAAGTTCGAGAAAAAAAACGTCAAACGACAATCTGTCATCTGTCAACTCGCAAAATAACGCTCCATTCCCCGAATCTAAATTTATTCTATTTTTAAGTGTTACAAACTTAGCCCTTGATTTCCCCGGACTGAGGGCATTCATGAGAATTTCCAGGTCACGAATAATGACACACTGAATATAAAACGTTCCAGGAGAAGTACGACAACAACTGGTGGATCGGGCGCCTCGTGAAGGAGGGCAGCGACGTGGGCTTCATCCCGTCGCCGGTGAAGCTGGAGGCCGTGCGCTCGGGCATGACGGCGCGCCGCTACCCGCGCCCCCCCTCCACCGCGCCGCACGGCCCGCACCCGCCCCTCTCCCGAGGTAGCACCCCTCCCACGCCCGGTACGTCATGCATACCTCATGCCGCAGTGCACGCGACTAGTGGTCTACTTACGGATGCTCGAGGCGCGGCTATAAATTTTTGTGGTGTCTGATTTATTATTATGTCGAACACTTTTCTTGGTGATGTTACTCGACGAATAACTTCTGTAATCCTTTCCTTTTTCACAATTTTCAATTTTTTTAATATTCGTAAAGAATTTAAGATCCTCTCTTTTTATAAAATATTTTTTTTTAAAAATTATCGAGAGATGAAAAAATTCTTCAGACACCATTATTCGATTAAGCAGCTAGTCGATATAAAATCGATAGTCGCGAATCGGAGATGATGCTGCTACAGTGAAAATGAAATCAACATGTTTTGATTTTCATTGTTTAAAGAAAATATCCCAATAATATTTTGAACTAGAAATGATCGGATAGTATACTTGTTTGTCTAGTGAATTAGTTAAATAGAATCAAGAATATTTATCGGGATATTAGAAGCAAGAGTGACCACCTGCCTAAAGCTTTATCATGCACTGGATAAAAAGACATACACAATTTCAATAATTTGTTGAATATGTATATTATGACTCGAAAGCCGTAACTAGTCCTAGAATCTTAAGAATGATAGGGAAATACTTACTCTAAATCTGGCATAGAGCGACTCAGACCAGGGAAAATATAACAGATCAGTGGGAAAAGTTTTCCATTTTCTCTAAAAGATTTATTTTGGCTATGACTAATTTTATTCTAAAAATAGTCTCTCTAAGTTAAGTTCGAAGTTGTACTAATAGTCCGAAATTCCAGAACTGCTACACATTACTTGTTTTCTGATTAAACAAAATAAGTGCGGTTGACTAGTGTTAGTACCTTGGTTAATGTGGGACAGCCTTCATAGATACTCTACGTCTGGGGAGAACGGACAGCTATGTTTTATACTCCTACCGACTAAAACCGAAAATGAGTAATGTTTGGCAACTCTTGGATCT
Source organism: Polia nebulosa (assembly GCA_951329385.1). NCBI lineage: Eukaryota > Metazoa > Arthropoda > Insecta > Lepidoptera > Noctuidae > Polia > Polia nebulosa. Next base: position 33,344,273 of record OX589592.1, read on the forward strand.
TACTCTATGATGGGTAGCAATAAGTTCAAGTTTCTACCCTTTCAAGCACTACTAATTATGTCTATATTTCTATATATTGTATGTATGTCGATTTATCTAGTGCTTGTAACGTACAACGCAGTTGTTTGTCTCTCTCTTTTTACATCGTCTTGCTCTTTCTAACGCTCTGGACTCGCTACGAAAATAATGGCCTTTAACAAAATTTCTTCTAAATTAACAAAAGTATTAATATTAAAAAGCAAGACGGTTCTAATTTACTGTAGTTCGTGATTCGGTGTTACAATTGGCATCTTACAATTATTTTGTAAATATTTTACTAAACAAAATTTAACTTAATTGCACCTCGGCGCGAAGTATATTCTTCTTATTTTTATTTATAAAGTATTATTTTATATTTTTATTATTAAACTCTAAGCCAACGTCAATTTTTATATTTTATTTTAGTAGATTAGCGGTCTTCAAAATTATTATCTTCTTGCACTAAATTCGATTTCTAGCAATTAAATTGTTACTCTCTCCACAATCAAAATTTTATATTACTATACTATGACAAAATGGTATGTATAACTGCTTTGTACTAGCCATTCATGATCACTCATCAATTCGGTGGAATTTGCTGGAATTTCCTGGTCTATAGAGATGTACCGATTATTGACTAAAATCGACTATTAGTCGACTATACTATTTTATTCAGTAGTTAGTCAATTCGCTCGCAGAAAAAAACAAAGCAAGTATATTACCTGTATTTATATTAAATAAGCAATTTAAGTGTATAATTATTTACCTATATTATATAAAAATGTTTATATATTCAATTTTGAACATAATTGTTTATTTTATTTTCAAAGAGATGTTTTATGATACACGATCGAATCGACTAATCTGTTGACGTTTAAAAATTCTCAAGCGACTAATCGAGTCATAAGCGAATAATTCGAATAGTCGGGCAGCACAATAGTCGATACATCGAATAATGTATACTTAGCACTCACGTTTGCCACATTTTCAGATGTGCCATCGTTCGACCGAGGTAAGCTCACGCACTCATCGCCAACACCAGGAAATGTCGTAAATTTTCACCTTTTAAATTATTACTAGATGTTACCCGTGGATTCGTTCGCATAAGTGTTTTATTATTTTAATGGAACCCCCTTTTTAAACATAGAATTGATTGTGGCCCCATATTTAATCAATATTTATACTCTATCATGAATAATTTATGGAATTGTACCTGATTGAAAAACAGACTAAACTGACTGACTAAATAATTTAATATTATCCTAAGAAATAAGGTATCGAAAGTACATTCTACCTTATTATAAAATTGCTTTAAACTAGCTAATATAGTCCCAATATTAGACCTATTGTAAAATATAGAATAAAAATATACTCGTAGATACTCGTACTTTGCTCGAGACTGTACACCGTTGCCATCCCACATTTTCCATTACTGCATGAATCCTCTATTATTAATTTATCTATTTTTAATTACTTTTTAATATTATCTTTAATATCTCTGTGTTTTACAGGAACGTTTTAGCTATCTTATATTTTATATTTATTTATTTGTAAAATATATTTTTCTGGTTTGGTAATATTTTTGGGCAGAATGGATATTTTCTCACTTGTGATATGCTTTTGAATGTTGTCCAAAGATCTTGAGGATATGTGTATTTATTATCTGTGTAAAAACATACACAGTAGAGGAAAATAAAGTGGACTATAATTGACTATCCTGTGCGCTGAATAAAATGTTGTCAGACTCAATAATGGTATGCACTGATACATGTACTGACTAATTAGTCACTCTAAAATATTACTGCGTTATATCTGATGGGCATGTACGTTAACTTTAAAAGTCTGGATTTGTTTTTGGAATATGTTGAAGACTGATATGGTCAGTAATTGCTGATGCTTCTAAAATACACAAGGCAAGGGCAATCCTCTTTGCCAGGTATTTAAGCAAAGATGTTTCTAAGATTATGTTTTCCCACTTATGACCTATTCTTCTTAGGATTATTGAGTTTTTTTCCTCTACTCTGTACTCTGGGATGTCTCCAAAAAGTCTTGGTGTTGTCTATGTGTATCGTAGCAGATATTTATCAAAGTTTGTGTTATGTACCTTGAATGAAAACTTTAATTTGCTCCTTATTGCTCAAATCCCAAATTACGAGTATATAGAAGAGAGCATGTTAGCTTTACTAAATATCTTTGAGGGCTACAAAAAATAAAAGTGAGTATCTTAATGGTTATTTTATTTTGGAATGACAAAGGTATAATATCATTGGATAAATCTGTTATGCATGAATGCTGATTAAATATATCGATGGGAGAAGGGCGCTATATTATTCGAAAATTACACCAAGAGGAATAATCCTAGCAAAATATAAGGGTCTATCTAGGTCTACCAAACGTAGAAAGCGTGACACCAACTTTCTAGTATTTCCTATCTCCCAGGTGAGGAGTCAGACGGGGCGGGGCGGGGGCGCGGCGGAGGGGCGGCGGGGGGGAAGGAGAAGCGCAAGCCGTTCTTCAAGAAGGCCGAGACCAGCACCCCCTACGACGTGGTGCCGTCTATGAGACCCGTCGTCATCGTAGGCCCTAGTCTCAAGGGCTACGAAGTGACTGATATGATGCAGAAGGCTTTGTTTGATTTTCTCAAAAGACGCTTTGAAGGCAGGTAAGGGTGGTATCTCAGCATAGGAGCTGACTCCTTTATTGTGTATTGTTCCAATACCTGCATCAAGGGTCCTAAAATTTTTCCGCAAACTAATTGTCATGATCAACTATAAAGTGACGAGAAACCTGTTCTACTTTGAATATATGTAGTCCAAAAATTTACATACTGAATTGGCAATAACCTTCTAAAACAAAAAATTGGCTTTCATATCTCTAAAACCTGCAGAGGCCACAACAAGGGCCCAAAAAGCCAACTAACCATTTATTTCAGAGACCGGCTCAACCTGAAGCTAACTCACTAACAACTAACAGTTTACGACACAGGACTAACATTGCAGGATAATAATAACGCGCGTGATGGCCGACATATCTCTCGCGAAGCGCTCTCTCCTCAACAACCCATCGAAACGTGCCATCATGGAGCGTTCCAACTCGCGCTCCACTTGCCTCGCTGAAGTACAGGTATGACGTGTTGCAGGATCATCATCACGAGGGTCCAGTCCGATATATCGTTGGCCAAACGAACGCAAAACGCGCCTAAGAAACCGTTCGTAGAGAGGGCTGGTAACAGAACCAACTGTTTAGCCGAGGTCCAGGTGCGATTTAATTCGTAGGTCTTAGCTGTGTTGTTGTTTGCGGCACGTGAACTGTGGTGGGCGTGTTTGGAATGAGTGGATCTAGATCAGTGATGTCACAACTGTTGTGTGACTGTGTACTTTAGGGTCAACACGTAACAATTTTCCCGAGCACCTAGTATTTTAGCGGACCTTCGCGAGATTTTTAGGATCGTAGAAACAGGCGATGTGTTAGTTACTCAAGTTCAAAATCCCAACGATATTTTAGAAGCCAACTATCTCAAACACACACAGTTGGAGTCCTTTATCTGTGGTGCACAATCGTATGTACCTAATAATATAGTTTTCGCCAACAGATCTAGTTTGGACGAAAGACACACCTCTGATCAAAGTCCTGCAAAACGAAAACTAGTGTTTTTGATTAATTTAGACTAGTATTTTCTCATTTAATCGCCAGTTTAGTCTAGTGCGTTAAAATCTTGCTCTTCTTCATGCTAGAAAATATAGCTTGAATAAAAAATTTCTACCATTTCTTTAGATATAGACACACTTAGAATTTACCAAATTTTTAGTACTACGCTCGCTCGATCCAAACATGCTCATTAATATGGTATTTATAACATAATGGTTGTCTAGTAACTAACATACTAAGATATCCTTTCCAAAATTTCCTTCGCAATACATAAGTATTAAAATTCCTGAACAGAAATAAATCCTGAGTAGTTTGAGAAAGTATTATATTATTACGTAGGTATATCGATGTATTTTAATTTCTTATTTTGGAGAGAATTATATAGCGTCTAGGTTTTCTTCTTCAGTTTTCCATAATTTTCTGAGAATAGAATCTCAACAAACACCTATAAAAATTAATACCAATAAGATTATTGTCAAAGTAGTTACCTGAGAACCTATCCCCCTACTAACGTGAGATATTAGGTACTTAATATTCTTCAAAGTAAAACACAATAACACCAATTATAACTTGTATTTGTTTATACTCACCAAATCTATCATAATTTTGTGTTGTAGACACTCAATAGTGCTGCCACACCCTGTGTTGTTTTTAGCTTAATATATCGATAGAAAACGTAAAATAGTTAGACTCCCTCTTATTATCCCCCTCCTACTAATACGAATATGACATTTAGTAAGTACTTATAGAATGAAGAGTGATCTGCATGAATGGTTGACATAACAGTCGCTGAAAATTTATTAATTTGCATTGCCTTTACGCTTTGACGGTTATTTCGCTGAATTATCGATTTAATCAAGTTCGTTCAAAGTTTAAAGGTATAATCACGAGCAAAAATGTATTAGCGTCTAAAATATCTGACTGTCGATATAGTATCAATTATAAAAATCGGCGTTGTCGTATCGATATTTTCTTGGAATATACAAAGGAGTTTGAACTGTTTTCTTTGGAAGCTGACATTGTCCCTCCAGCGCCATTATGATTTTTCTGCAAAGTACCCAAAAAAAAAGTTGGGTGACTGACACCAATGTTGCTCTCGATAAAACATTTATAGCATGACAGCCTCCTATAGTGTCGTGTTGCCGAGATACTTGCAGGCAAAGACATGAAAACTTTACTTTTGGTCGTAAATATCTCCTCAATGCAGCACATATCTATATATATAACTCCTAAAGTGTATTAAAGTACACTTAAAAATATCTTTAGGAGTTATAGAAAAAAGTATCCAGAGAGTTCGTACCCTAAAAGTACGTTTTAATGGTTAATTTGATAAAGTAAAAAATACGTGTCTAATATTTTTTGATAGTACTAAATAGTTTTTTTTTTTACCTAGCGTCATCCTTTAAGTTACTTGTATCGTAGTTAAGGTACATTCTATCAATCTGCCTAGTCTTCTCCAAACTATCTTGGGGTTGGCTTCCAGTCTAACCGGATGCAGCTGAATACCAGTATTTTACATGGAGCGACTGCCTATCTGACCTCTATAACCCAGTTACTGGGTAATAAGATACCTACCGCTTGGTAAGACTGGTTGTCAGACTTTCGGGTTTTTGACGACCCGTAACGACTTTCAAAGATCCACTATTGGCAGCCGGGACCAACGGCTTAACGTGCTTTCCGAGGCACGGAGGAGTCTTGGTATGTAGAGACGGTCACCCATCCACGGACTAACTCCGGCAAACGTAGCTTAACCTGATGGATCGACCCATGCGGCTGTTATTAAGTACTTTAGCCACGAGCTCCTCCATATTCCACATTATGTTTTATTTTATTACCTACCCAAAACTTTATCGCCGGTCAGATATTTATTGGTCGTGACTGATAGCAGAATATGCGTATAAAAATAACTCATAGGATATAAGTATAATTATTTGGTAAAATTATTATGTTTGTGTACCTATAGTTTAGAATATTTTATTAGTTAAAAATAGAAGTCGTATTTTAGTTTTTATTTTTATTTCCAATAGTAGTTTGGTGAAAGCGTTTTAGAACAAACGTGAATACCTTCTAATATAAAACCCAAAACCACATAAGCTATCCCTAGTTTATCCCTAAATAAAATAAATAGTAAATACTAATAAGTATGTTTTAGTAGTAACATATAAATAACCATCATTTAAGGGGAAAGCGCCAGGGTAACCCGCGAAATTAAAATTTTCTTACGTTTTTTGCAATTTGCAGGTCAGTATCAGGTTGTACGTTGATCAAAATATGATTCGCGGCCGTAGCAAGTATGTATTTACAGGACTGTAATCATTAAAATCATCAATACAACCTTCTAAGTTCATATTGATGTATGAAATTACTATTTCATGATATTTGACATCAATTCTAATTGAGATGGTTGTATAAATGATTCTAATGATTTTAATTCTATAAATATATACTTGCTACGACCGCGAATCATATTTTGGCCAACATACCTACAACCTGACACTGACCTGAAAATTGTATAAAACGTGTGAAAGTTTCGCGGGCTACCCTGTACATTTCACCGATGATTTAATTTTGTTGTTTTTCGTTAATGTTAGGACATAATTATTTTAAAAATCTCTCTGAGCACCTTGATAGATTTCGCTTTGCGATATTGTGGCGATATACATTGAAGTATTTATTGGCTATTTGTAAAACCAAGTTGCGCTTTTTTGTGGACTGTCTGTGTGACACAAGTGCATCTCGATTTGAAAGTGAAACGTGCTTTCAAAGATGTATTAGCATGTATTAGCATCTTGATATGGCCCAATATCAAGATGCTAATACATCTTTGAAAGCACGTTTCAGTTTCAAATCGAGATGCACTTGTGTACCATCACATTTTGTGGTTTTAAGGGGGAAGCTCCAGGGTAACCGAAATTCAAATTTTCTTACGTTTTTTGCAATTTGCAGGTCAGTATCAAGTTGTATGATAAATTATTTTATTTTGTAAGTAGGTTTTAACAACACTTTTACACGTCAACATTTTTTTTGTCAGTTTTAGCTAGATGAGGCCGGTGTTTCCTAGCTGACTACCCTGAGAAGAAACACCGAAACAAACTCAGAGGTCAAAGTCTCTTTTAAAGTGTTCAAATCCATACAATATGTACTGGTCAAATTATATGAGAACCATGTACGTTTATATCTAGGATGAGCTTTTGAGGAAAGCAACACGCAAATTCTAGTGGGCCTGTCTAGACAGTGCAAGTATTTGTCAGTTATCGTGAAGCTCAACTCAGAACTTTGAGGAGCTCAACGAACCGACAAACAATACCAAAGTAAGGACATTTGGGTAGGCCGCAAAAATACTCAAACTGCCAGACAATCATAAAATCTACATTAATATAACGACATACATAGTTCTCGCATTCACATTATGCTATATGAGGACCATGCAGCTTAGTGTCTGTAATGGTATTTTGAAGAAAAAATTTTATTTTAATTATGTTGATCAAAATATGATTCGCGATCGTAGCTAGTACGTTTTATGAAACTGTAATCATTAAAATCATCAATACAACTCTCTCAGTTAGAATTGATGTCAAATGTCATGATTTCAAATACTACATTTGACATCAATTCTAACTAAGAGAGTTGTTTTGATGATTTTAATGAGTAAAATTCTATAAACAGATACTTGCTACGGCCTCGAATCATATTTTGTCCAACATACAACCTGACCTACAAATTGCAAAAAACGTAAGAAAATTTGAATTTCGCGGGTTACCCTGGAGCTTTCACCTTAACAGGGTGTAACGTAATTGCGTGGTTATATTTTATATACTGCTTCTTCAATCAAGTCATATATAATTTCCAAAAGAAAATTGGACTTTCCATACAAAGTTATTTATTTAATCTCCATGTACAATAGTGATAACGTTTTATCTTTGTCATTTTTATTGGTTTGTCAAAGCAAAAAATATGTGACAAATATTTTTTGATAATCTATCTTACAGACTAAATAGAATTATTTTTATACCCAGGATAAGACCCTATTATTATTATTTTTGGATGTTTTTTATGACTTGATTGAAGAAATTTGTTAATTTCTATGGCCAGAACCAGTATTTAAAATTTGACCAAGCAGTTCCCTGACATCCTGTATATGTTACTTACAAAACATGTGCCTTCATAGATGTACCTAACGTTCCGCCGTAAAGGCCCCATTGCACTACAAAATCATTAAATGCATTTAGCGCTAAACATACAGGTTGTAAGGTAAACGCTCCCGAAAACGGAGACAGGTTATAAGGCTATTGATTCTTAATACGATACCATCATAAAACCTGAAAAAAGTTCAATGTGCGCGCGCTCTCGCCGACAGCCGTGCGGTCAACGACACCGAAATAAAGCGAAAGATCACTGGTATCTGTTTGCATCTAGGTTGTATATGTATAATCTACGTTCTGGCTTTGGAAGCGTTCCCCTTACACCCTGTATACAAGGTGGAGACGACGATACGATAATAAATGAAAACACAGGCAGCACTCACCATCATCATCATCTTCCAACCCTTATCCCATGTTACTTGGGGTCGGCGCAACACTTTTTTTTCTTCCATTCTGTCCTCTCAGCCGTCACGCTATCACTAACTCCCTTTTCTTTCATATCACTCCTCACACAATCCATCCATCTTTTCTTTGGCCCCCTCTCCCACTCCATCCATCCACATTTATATTCATAACTCTTTTAGTTACATGTCTTTCATCCCTCTTCACATGACCATTCCAAGATAAGCACTCCCTTTCAACTTTTCTGTCACTGGCGCCACTTTTAAACTACCTCTAATGTACTCATTTCTCACTTTATCCATTCTCGTTACTCCACACATCCATCTCAACATTCTCATCTCCGTCACATGCAATCTTTTTTCATCCGTCTTTTTCACAGCCCAACATTCTAATCCATACAGTACGATTGGCAGGACTCACCATGAAATCGCGAAAAAAACAGCTTTTCAGTGCATTTTGTCGAGTTATATAATTATACAAACATATCTAAATATATGGGGCACTGGTGGCCCTGTGGTAACGGCCGCGACTTACAGGTCGTGAGTTCAAACCCAGGCAGGCGCTTTACTTTGTATAAATTATTTCATCACCACTGCTCTCAGAACGGTGAAGGAAAACATCTGTGGCAACCGGCATGTCCTAGAACCAAAAATTCGAAGACATGTGATATCTACCAACCCTCGCTGGGCCCGCGTGGTGGATTATGGCCCACAACCTAGCACAGAGAGGAGGCCTGTGCCCCAGCAGTGAGGAAAGGCTGATGATAATGATGAGGCAGCTGATTTTATTCGCGATTTCAGGGTTGGTCCCACATTAAAAGTTGTTCCACGAGCATGTTTTCATTTATTTTCGTCTCTTCCTTGCATAAAATGCTCTTTGTCTCTATCATCTTCAAATAAGCAAAACAATTAGAACGATGACTTGAAAACATTTAACGCTAAACGTATTTAGTAACTTGTGGTGCCAGAGGGCCTTAGTCATTTAATAACACTATTCATTCCACCACAACTAGGCTGAAATTGAGAGGATATTCGAGCTGGCTCGAACCCTGCAACTGGTGGTTCTTGACTGTGACACCATCAACCACCCCTCGCAGCTGGCGAAGACTTCTCTGGCGCCCACTATCGTGTACCTGAAGATCTCCAGTCCCAAGGTAAATATTTTCAAAATCCACGCGGACGAAGTGCTAGTTTGCTAGTTTTGTATATAATGATATAAGATTGTACTGTACCCATGAAGTAGTAAGTCAAAAATTTAGTCAAATAATCACTGTTGTATATGCAGTTAGATTTGATGTTCTGGATGTACGTAGCTACATGTTGTACCTCTGTCCACTTCTTCTTCCGCCTGGTGTTAGCTGTCCCTACGCTTACCCTCGGCCCTGGCTACAATGTTCCTTGTCTTGTCTCCCAGGTTCTGCAGCGGCTGATCAAGTCGCGCGGGAAGGGGCAGACCAAGAACCTGTCGGTACAGATGGTGGCTGCCGAAAAGCTGTCCCAATGTCCCACCGACATGTTCGATGTCATCCTCGATGAGAATCAGCTGGAGGATGCTTGTGAACATATTGCTGAATATTTAGAGGTCAGTTAATACTTTACCAGAAGACGCAGCGTTGGACTGTCTCCCACAAGTGGACCGATGTCTAGGTGAGGGTGGCAGGTAACCGATGGATGCGAGACGCAAAGGACCGGGCGTTGTGGCGACACTTGGGGGAGGCCTATATCCACTGGTGGACGTCTTTCGGCTGAAATGCATGCAAATGCAAACACTTTAATCCTTCATGCTGGTTTCACACGCGGGCAGGGCAGTGAGGCAGTGCAGTAGGCAGCGCAGTACTGCTACTGTTTGAACGCACACGCCGAGACAGAACAGTACCTACTGTCTTGACAGTTACCAAGGCAGAACAGTTAATGTTAGTTAAGTTTTTCGGGACAACAAATCTTTCTCGCACGTCGGTCTTGTGGCTGGAATCGTGTGAACGCGAGGGCAGTGCAGTGCAAAGAGCAGGACAGTTACCTCCCGACTTGTTTTTCATGTGGCGTGTGGTTTGTTTACTTAAAATTTGTTTGTTTTGATATTAACTGGCTCCTCCTAAATTATCAATGGACGACACAATGACAAATGTTTCCGTTGTCGTCGTCGACGCTCCATCGCTATCGTTAGCACTCGCGGACTTTCTTATTATTTTGCCCTATATTTTAACGCCACTATCCTTCCAAACTGTTCTGTCCTACTGTTCTGCCCTCGTGTGAAACCAGCATTACATTCACCAACGGGCACTGGGTACGTTTAGCGGATTAAAGCCCATTCCTTCTTACAGAGAAAAGGCCTGTGTCCCAGTAGTGGGACTACCCGTCATAATATTTATAATTAATATTATATTTTTTAATAATATTTTTTTTTGGCACGGCCACGAGGCTGATTACGCTATGCCCAATACTCCTATGATATAACTATATATTTACATACATACGAGTATATCCCGAGTTATGTTTCGGCGGTCGGGAATTTAGTTAAAAAAATATTTATTTATTACAATATTAATTTAATTATAAAATACAGGATATTGAGCTGGTGGCTAATACAAGACTGAATATAATGCAAAGAAAACTAATTATCTCTGATTTCCGCTAAATGCATAGTTGCAATACGACGCATGGTGACGGTGACTGGTATACTCAGCGTAAACGCGTGTTACGGTTTTTTTTTTATCCCGTTGGTTGCCCCTCTCCAAAGGCGAACTGAAAGTTGGAATGAATGAATAATGGAAATCAATACATTTATCGAAGAGATATATAGTTTGAGATGCTTCTAAAGGCAGAACCGAAGATTCGATCGAGGTTTCTACAAAATGTTTAAATGTGTTGTAGGAGGATTCACAACGCAAATGTGCTGCAGCCTTAATGTTTAAAGACTAACTGGTGACTGACTGTTCAATTGTTCATGGTGTTCGTGGAAATGAAAATTTTCTTCCAGGAAACGATAGCCAATTCCCAAAAAAAAAAAATGGACTTACCATACAAAGTTGTCGTCAACTGATTAAAATAAGTTCGGTACCTAGGTCAAAATAAGTTCGGTATCTAGGTCCAATTTTTTTTTTCGGAATTTACTACCATGGGCAGAAGCTGTATTTAAAATATGACCACGCATATCCATTACTCCATGTATATGCCTACATACTACAGTGCAGTGCGGCTAACTCTTGTTCTTTGCTTCCCAGGCGTACTGGCGCGCCACGCACCCGCCCGTGCCGGAGGAGGCGGCGCCCACCCGGCCCATGCAGCGCACGCACAACGCACACGCGCAGCCTGGTGAGCACAAACTTATTTATGATAGATGACACATAACACCACACTACCAACGACTACACTCTACACCACATTGATATTCCTAACGTAACACAACGCCCACTCTACCGACGTTTGTCAACGTTATCAAATTACTCCATGCGAGTTTTTAGGGTTCCGTACCCGAAGTTGTCACTCACGTGTCCGTCTGTCTGTCCGTCTGTCGTCTGTTACAAAATTTTGATACGAAGATTTTTTTAACTTCCCATTGACCTAGGTGATAATGTTTATTATTACGTATACGAGTACTTTACTAACAAATACCAATATTTGGTACGGAACCCTTAATGTGCGAAATCCGACACGCACTTGGCCAGTTTTTAAACTTGCTCGCTGTAACGTAAACGTCAATTTGTACTGAAACTGAATAAGCGCCGTCAGGTGACAAATTTGTAGAGGTATGCTAGATCCACCAACCCGCATTGGGCCCGCGTGGTGGATTACGGCCCACACCCTCTCACAGAGCCTGTGCGTCAGTAGTGGGGACTTTAAAAGGCTGCTGATGATGCTAGGTTGAGGATGTGATGGCGCTGACGTTCATAGTCGAGGATCAACAGTCTAGAAGTATGCGGAACAGGGTATAAAGTCCCGTAAACCTCAATTGAAAAGGGAGGCACCTCCGACCACACGGATGTTGTGTTTGGTCCGGGCAACTTCCCGATGGGTGTTGGGCTGTTGTACGCGTTTATGTTCAAATCGCGGAACGGAGTGTTTTCTGGTATTTCTACTCAGATGTAAGTAGTCAAATAGGAAATGCCGACTCCTGTTGTAAAGCGTGTGTAGTTAGATCTTATAAAACTGACGTTCGATGTCGGTCGAGCTGGTCTGGATAAACCCTTGGCCACCACACTCACCAGTATGACATCTAGGTAATTATCTATCCTTGGGTAATTTTAGTCAGATTTAACTAATTCTCAAAGATAATCCCAGATGGTGGCGAATCCAGGATTTTGGTCTAGGAGGGGTGAGAAGCTTTCGACTGTTCTCACCGAAATTAAGGCAGTTCTAAATTCCAGACCGCTCTGTGTCCTGAGTGAGGTCGATACCCAGAACCGCTTACTCCCGCTCATTTTATAATGGCTTCTCCGTTGACTTTGTTGCCTGTCATGAATGTTCCTGCAACGACGAAGTCTCTAACTTGCCGCAAAAAATTGCTTGATCATATGGTTTGTAGTTTCTGCAGGATGATAATCCTTAACTCATTGGCCAACGTAACCGCACACGCCAACCAGTGGCGCACCCCGCAAGTTGGCATTTCTTCCTTCCTCTGCTGTATGGGAATGTGATAGGAGAGAAAGGGATGCATGGTCAGTTTATTCCGTGGTCAAATAAGAAATAGGATGCGTTCAGAAATATGATAGTAAAATTTATAATACTAAAACTTGCGCGAGTCAAGCCCCTTGGCTTGACTCAGGGGGGCAAGTTTTATCTGAGGGGAGGGGTGTACCTACTCATTTTTTTTTGCGACATCAGGTTTGGTCCCATAGTTAAATTTGTTCGTAATACGCGCCAGTGTTTTCATTTATTGTATAAGCGGTTTTTGTCGGATAGAGTCGTTTTTCTCCAACTTTGAGACTTTTAACAATGATATGGTGAGATGTCCTCGTCACTCCAAAAGCTCCTTCCGGAGGGCAATTTCTATAGTATCAAGTTTAATTTAAGATTTTGGGGTGGCTTGATCCCCTTAGCACCTCTCCCCCCTGGATCCGCTACTGATCCCAAACAAATAATTAGCAAATCGACGTTTTAAAAAATAAAATTTGTTTGTCTTGCGTGAATAATCACTACAGTTTAAGTTTTAACGAAACATCGTCGGACACATGGTGCAGAGTGGTGCTTCATACATAACTTTAGCATTAATTATTGTTCGATGTTGTAACAAATTAATGTTGCTTAATTATAATTATGTCAACTTTAATTTACACATGAAACAAATACACAAAAAACAATTTTTTTTACATAACACGGAATAATCACCACCACGCCTGCTAGAAAAAAAAAATTGACTAGTAGACACACAAGTATGCTTAAAATACAGATTTTTTTTTCTGGCCTAAATATCAAGTACTGTATGTATAGTGTGTTTTTGACGTGGGGTTGCAGAGTTAATTAAACCTCAAAAATATTAGTTTAAACACTGATTAGGGGATTCTAAAATCAAGATATTGTTACGTCAACCGTGTTACACTAAAACCTTCTAGAATATGGTCGAAGTTTCCAGACGATTCCACTACGTCCGAGAACATTCCATGGTACTGCGTAGAAGGTTAAAGATGTTTCTGGAATATTCCACTATATGGGCTAGTTCGACAGTTCTGGGAACTTCGATGACTGTATAAATAGGCCGGGCAGGCGGCGAGTGAATCAGTCTGTTTTCGACTACGAATGCGAACGGAAGCGATTACGAAGAAAATAGTGATCATTAGAGAATTAGTGTTTGTGTAAATAAGTTGTTGAGTTATTATAGGATATTTGGTTAATTAATAAGTGTAAAATAATTTATCTCATACCCAGCGCGTAACAATATTCAACGTCTCATCCATCAAATTCAACTGTATGTAGGACAAAACCTCCTTTACATGATTAGTTAGCTCTTTATCATCCACATCTATCCTTCTTTTGGGAAGAAAATATTGAAATAAGAACACGCTAATCGGTGTTTAAACTAATCACAAAGTTTTTTTTTAAGGGGTTCAAGTCTCTTCTTCTTTAAACTCAGCTCATATACACTACTATCTCTAATAAATACTGTAAACTGTCTGTTAAATTATTATATATGTATGTAACCGTGTACTGCGATATTTTGAACCCCCTGCTAACACTGGAGGGCATCGTGAGCGATCCGACTCGTATAGCTACGAGAGGGAACGAGGTAACTAACAATAATATTCTGTATGTAAAGTAAGGCCAACGAGACGAGCTAAATAATGTAAACAACCTAATCTCTACTGAGTTACATTGCGATAGCCAGCGAGTATTAGCTCTGTCCTTATATCTCGCATGCAATAGAGACGTCGCTGTGTGTTTCGTGGTTGGCCTTACTTTAGGTAAATCAATCAGGAACAAGGTTGGTTTGAAGCCAAAGGTAAATAAGAAAAAGAATTGAACTTTGGTGGCTGAACCCGTCGTCATCAACGTCAACTTCAACTTATAGAAAAATCTAAATTTTTAATTATTTGACTATGCCAGCTTCCGTGAAAAAAATTCGGAACCCGGTAAATAAAAAAAAACACTCAACGCCTTGCTACACTTTGATTTAAACACCCTGTCTGTATTAGTAAAAAAATTTAGGTGACTTTCAATATTAGCAAAATCAAAAAAATACAAAATTTTTTTTTTTTTGTATTTTTTTGATTTTGCTATAAAATAAGTACCCAAAATATTGTAGATTAGAAAGAACATATTATTGCTATGTATTTTTTTTCCTATGTATTTTTTTTTTCATATTCATTACATATTTTCATTCTCAATTTATTTCAATGTCTACTAATATCTAAGGTACAGTCACGGCCAGAACTCAAACAAAAAACAAACAAACTGCAACCTTATCGCTTTCAACAAAGCTACTTTAGTGAGAGGTACTAGTATCATGTCCGTTACTGTACCGCATAGTATTATCGTAGTTGGCATACAATCGCTGCGTTCTGCGGATACATCGCTGCGTTTTGCGGGTATATCACGTTAGTATTTTGAAAAAAGTTTTACTGCAGTAAGCGATGGTGTGTTAACAACGTACGACATAGATGTTGTAAGTAGTAGATGTTGTTGTCCCCGCCAGAGGACGCCACGCGCCACTCGACTGACCTTCCCCTTCATTTCAGTACAAGCGTCGGGGCAGGCCCACTAACATCCGCGACGAAGACATAATTCCAGGTGTTTATTGTCAGACGCACCGGTCCCCGTCCAGGTTGCAAACAATTTCTAGCGGCCCCCATCCTTCTAACCGCTTGATCGCTTCAGGGTGACGCTTCATTAACTCTTCAGAATCCAGCAGCTCGATAAAGCTGCTGAATTCCGCCTGCTAACACGTAACAGAGGTTTAGAATGACGCTAACTGTGATGCGTTTTAATAAGTTTTGTGTCTTGGGGCGTTGAAGATTTTTTTAGTGGTTTGCTGAGGAAATCTCCGGACGTTGATGTATAAAACTGGCAGAGCTCGTTGTTATTTTAAGCATCAGAAACAATGACACAATATATTTTTTGGACACATAAATCATTGAACTTAATCAGATCATCCAACGCAGATCTCGTGTGTCCCTGGTTACATGACCATCTCATATACCTTCAGCCCTCTCATCAATCCGTTTCGTCGTAACAAGTCGTTTCGATCGTCCAGTCAAGCACAAAGCCGAACATTTTCCATCAAGCAGAATACTTTCTTGAAGGCAGAGAGCCTTTATCAGGCTTTAGTCTTCAGCATCTTAAGTACACTGTTCTGCAGTGTCGCCAGTGCCGGCGGCCGCGCGGGTTGTGATCCCCGTGCCAGGCAAAGTGCGAACTCCCGGTGGGACCAGCATGTAGCGTGTCTGAGTCCGTCGCAGCCGTAAGTCTGGGTGCCCCTACCTAACCTCGAAGCCGGTCCCAGTCCTCTTGCCCCGTGTGATGTGTGTGCTCTTAGTCCCTGAAACCCTGGTCAATGCAAAGGCTGGATGGATTCCAGGGCCGTGATCGTCCTGACTATTTTTGAGTTTGTTGTGTTCGAGTGCGTGTTGATTTTCAACGATTTTGTTTTATTTGATTTCATACTAGTATAGCCAAATCCTTTAAAGAATGTATTGTTCGATCGGCAGGCGGCAGGTCCCGCGCGGCGCGGCCGGAGCGGCTGGAGGAGGAGTACTACCCGCGCAGCGGCGAGCGCTACGAGCGCGGCTACCCGCGCGAGTACCACGACTACGGGCCTGAGTACACGCGCGAGCGTGCGCACGCCGCGCATGCGCCGCCTCCGCACGACGCGTACGGACACGACTACACGCGCGACGCCTACGCGCGCGACGAGTACGGGCGCGAGTACGCGCGCGACGAGCGGGAGCGGCGCCGCGACCGCGACCCGCCCGACGACTACGGGCCGTCGCGCCGCGCGCTTAACGCTGTCTAACCGCACCGCACCGCGCTTGTCAAGCCGCGTGCGCGTGGTGCCGCTGGGCCCGCAGGCGCCTGTGCGCGTGGTGCCGCTGGGCCCGCAGGCGCCTGTGCGCGTGGTGCCGCTGGGCCCGCAGGCGCCTGTGCGCGTGGTGCCGCTGGGCCCGCAGGCGCCTGTGCGCGTGGTGCCGCTGGGCCCGCAGGCGCCTGTGCGCGTGGTGCCGCTGGGCCCGCAGGCGCCTGTGCGCGTGGTGCCGCAGGGCCCGCAGGCGCCTGTGCGCGTGGTGCCGCTGGGCCCGCAGGCGCCTGTGCGCGTGGTGCCGCAGGGCCCGCAGGCGCCTGTGCGCGCGGTGTCACAGGGCCCGCAGGCGGCGCCTGTGCGCCCCGCCCGCCATCGAGCCGCACCGCGCCGCACGCGTGCCGCATCCCGCTGCGCTGCCGCTGCTCGTGGCGATTGTATAAATTTTACATACTGAACGAAGGAGGAGCTAAGTTTAGTACCGTTAGATATTATCCGTTTCCCATTTTTTGAACATACTCTGTAATTATATTGCATCGTCTGTACTTCATTGTTGCAATCATTTGTAAATAAAATACTTTATATCGATGTCTGAAGTTTCACTAGTTTCCCTGTTAAAAACAGCAGGTACCCCTCATATGAAAAAAGTGTTAATTGTTAAATATATCTTACCTTCAATTGGAAACAAAACAAAGGTTTTTGGGTCAAATACGGCGCCATCTAGGTCAGACCTCTAAACTACAGCGAAAGGAACGACGAAGGAGTTCAGTAGGTACAGCGCCACCTATGTCAAACTTGTTTTGTTTTATAAACTTGAGAGTAGTGCCATCTATGAAATGTTCATTGAAGTGTCCTGTTGTCAGACTAGTTTCATATTGAAGTCTCATGTGTCTTTTGGCGGGAGTTTTTCCAGTGAAGCTCAGTGGCTGTTGTAATTATTCCTAAATTGATGCCCGGTGGATATTGTGATGTAAAATTGGTGTAGTTTTGTGTCTTAAATGTCTACGCATCTGGAAAATATGTGGAATCATTGAAACTGGCGTGATCTCGGTAAAAATGAGGCTGACAATTTTATTGTGGTATTGACTTCCTCAGCCTCTCTCTCTGCTGAGAAGGCTGACTCTACATATTTGCTGAAAACATTAGAATGTGTTACATCTGCATTCTAATGGTATAATATAAAGTGACAGTAATCTGTACCTATCTAAAACTAATTAGTTTCTAAACTTGACACTGGATAAATGCACAAACCGTGTGAAACCAAAATTAAAAAAAAAAGTCCCTGTAATAGGGGTCGCATCTATTGCCTTGGCACAAAACCAGGTTTCGGGTAGTAAATAAGCAATAGGGATGTTTTCTGGGTACAAAAATAATAAATCTATGAAGTCCGTAAGTTCTTATCAAAAAATATAGGACATGTATTTTTCGCTTTACGCAACCAGTAAAAAAATACAAAAATAAAACGCATCATTATTAAGGAGCGAGGGCCTGTTACGACACTTCGTGGTTAAAAAAAGTGTACCACGGCGTGACATCACGCAAAATTTCAACGCACTGTATCGTTTTTATTTTTTGTCGACGTGACAAAAGAACAAATGCGAGTCCAATATTTTTTGGTAATCTAACTGACGGCACAAATATTTTTTTTTAGGAAACCATCCCCGGCCTGGGGATCAAATAATTTTGACAATCGTTCCATAATTCGTCGTCGCAGGACTTTCTGCTCAGCAGTCACTGGCGATCGAAGTTCAGTCCAGTACGTAAGTGACTCAATAGTAACAGATCTGTCTGAGTGTCACTAAGCCTAATGGTTTGGTTTCTACCAACGTATCTACGTCAACTTCGAAGTAACCCACTTGGCAAATCACTGCTACGCTGCACATAGCTGCACCTTTGTGATTTGTTCTTCTTATTTACATTATATTCAAAATACCTATCAATTTTACAAAACAAGTTTATTTCCACTGTTGGGCATAACACCCGAGCATTTGGTCCTTCGAGCCGGATGCGACTGGGAAGGGGCGACTTCAGAAATGTTTTTTCCACTTGGAGTTATTTAAGTTAAAAACTTATAATCTTACTCTTTTTTATCTTATTATGGCAGACCAAAATCATCAATGCCAAAAGCAGTTCCCTAAGAGTAGATTAGAAAAAAAAGAAAGTAGGAAAGGGATCTTTGAAATGTGGAAACGGGTAATTCAATCGAAATATGGGATTTTCTAATCATTCAAAGAAAACTTCACAAATCAAAAACATATCGCAGTTTATTACAGACGTGTTTGAAGTAAATTCGATGACGTTCAACATGTCAATATGGCGCACACCAAGGTTGCCATATTTAATAAATTAAACATTAAATCGCGTAACAGTTGTTAAATAAATTTAATTCTTCATAATATTATCGCTCGCGTGCCTCTTTGGTGTCTACTAGCTAAATAATACAATAATTATATACATTCTCATAGAATTACATTTTAATAGTTGCAACATTTTTGTGGAGATTAATACAAGAGAAAAAAAATCCTTCACCTTCCAATATATTACCGGAGAAAAAGCCGATGTCTTACTAATATTTCCAAATATAATTTTACGTGCGCTTACACTTATTTGTGACAATACATTGGAAGGAGATCTACAGGATAATAATTCGCCTACAGCTTTACAAATAGCATTCTAGCATTTTTTCGTATAGCTTCGACACCATAATGTAGCATAAAATTTATACTAGGCTATGTACCGTTTACTTTCAGTAGTGCCTTAGATAATATAATGGCAAAAGCTATGACAATCTTAGATACTATCAATTCACTTAAGACTTTTAAAAATGTATTAAAATTGCTATAACTTCAAGCCAAAATAGCTTTTACAAACATCAGGCTGTCTTGTTCAATAACTCCTGAACTCTGAATACATTCTGGGTCTTTCTGTAACTTACAATTAACTTTAACTGCCTCGTTATGTTAATTATTACAAGCATTATTGCAACAACTCTTTGGTTTCACACTCACTGAGAACCCTAGCCAATTGAAACCATTCCGTGGAGATTCGCACAAGAATATAATTCGTTATTCAACATTTTGATGATCCTCAAAGACCTATGGTCCTCTTACTACACAAATTCACAAGGGCCATTTTATTTTATAATAAACCAAACGTTCACGACTCACTCCGTTCCATCAGACAGGGTCCAAAGCTAACACCAAATACCCTTACAATCCGAAATCCATATTTACACTTTACACAAACTGAACCGTATTTACACTTCACATGAGTCTCTTTCTCACTGTTCCTTCGAGGTGCTTACGTCCTTTGGCGTGGCACCGTAATCGTCTGAACCTGGCTAAGTACACGGCTAGTCAGATGTATAGATAGTCATTCTTGGTTTCCCTACAGTAGCTGATGCTGGGGAACTTGTAGACGGGGCTGTATCTTCTCTTCTCGCCTTCAGCTTCGAGGGAGAGAGCTGATAACGCTCTGGAAGGTTCCTCGTCTTCGGAGACGGGCTCCTCGGGGGGAGGCAGGCTGCGCGGCGGGAGAGGGGGAGCGCGGGGGTTCCTGCGCACTCTGAAGTGGCAGTCGCTCTCCGCGGGCCAGGCGCGCTGCACCATCAGGGGAAGGTCATCAGGGTGTAATTTTCGCTCGTACTCCTGCGAGGGACTGACCTGAAATTGAATAGTTTTAGTTAATTTATTTCGATTGATGTGGCTTTCAATTAGTTAGGTTTCAAATCACAATATCAATAGAAATTCAAAAGAAATTATAGCTGCGCCAAGTCAATGCATTAATTGCAACTAAATCAGTTACGAGACCAAAGTACAGTACCTATCCGTACCTAGGTGTAGCTTGAGCTATGTTTGAACATTGATAAATTGAACATGGTAAAACACTTTTCAGTTCGTATTACCAATAAGCTCAAGCATTTTCAAAACTTCGAGTCTTTACCTAGATCATACCTACTAATAATATAAATGCGAAAGTTGGACGGATTGATGGATGTTTGTTATACAAACACGCCTAAACGGCTGAACGGATCTGGATGAAATTTGGCACAGAGATAGATTTTAATCTCGAATGGCACATAGGCTATCACATTTATAGTGGGGAAAGTACTAATTATATGCGGGCGAAGCCGTTGGCAGAAATTTGTTAAACATAAGCTCAAGCTTTTTCAACAGTTCTGATTCTTTACCTAGATAATGCAATAATCAGAAAAGCTGAGCCATACGCACCTCATAGAGCGAGAACCTCTCCACACCCTCATTGGAGTCGTAGCAATGCAGCAGGATGGCCAGCACCTCGTCGGCCGTGGTCCTCTCGCTGGTCAGCAGGCACTTGTACTGAGAGGAGGACATCAGCGCCGAGTCGTAGATCTTGATCAGACCGCCTGGACGCATCTGCAGGGAGAACCTGGAAATTGATAGGTGATGGTTAGAATATGGAGGGTTTTAAGGTGATCTGGCCCAGCATTCTTAACAAAAGTTGTCTTGTCAACTTAGCAAGGGTGCTGGAGTCGCCACACTATTGTATAATTTTACTAAAATTGTATGTACTACCATGTGTTTAATGTAAAATGTAAACTTTCCATGCAAATAAATTATTATTATTATTATCTAAATAAAATTAGTCTATAAACAGGGTGGAAGCTTTCAGCGGGGCAGTAAGGGGACTGCCGTAACCGTTGCAACTACACGAATAGGGCCTGAGGAGACTATCCATATTTTTTCGAATTTTTTTTTGAAATTTTGATCCTCATTCACAGATTTTCAAAAAAATGTACAGTTAGCAAGAAAATGGCCATTTTACACAAAACATTTTTTTGATGCCAGTCGATCCTGTTTCTAATACTGATCAAAAACTTCTATAGAGCCAGGTTGGAGTACTTAAAAGGTCAGAAATTGAAAAAAACTTTTCCCAGATAAATCAAAGTCGCTCTCCGCGTCTGTCTGTTTTTCTGCTAACTTCTCCTAAACTACGCAACGGATTTCAATGGGGTTTTCACTAATAGAAAAAACGATAAACGAGGAAGGTTTGTGTATATAATTTGTAGGGTGTGCGGAGCCGGGGTGGGTTGCTATAATTCTATAAGTTTAAATAGGTAGTCTGAATACCATGCTAGTATACAGGTTGGTAAACGTAGGTCCTTAAGTAGGTCCCAGTTACTACAGTAGCACGGACGAATGAGACAGCATTGGTCATATAAGATGCTAATGTTACAAATATCAATAAATCTGCCTAGCCTTTTCCCAACTATCTTGGGGTCGGCTTTCAGTCTAACCGGATGCAGCTGAACACCTATCTGACCGCCACAACCCGGTTACTGGGTAATACGATACCCCTTGGTAAGACTGGTTGTCAGAGTTTCGGGCTTCTGACGACCCGTAACGACTGTCAAAGATCCACGATTGACAGCCGGGACCAACGGCTTAACGTGGTTTCCGAGGCACGGAGAAGTCTTGTTATGTAGAGATGGTCACCCATCCACGGACCAACCCCAGCAAGCGTAGCTTAGGTAATAAGGTAATTTAATAAAGATACCATTTACAATCTGCAGTGCAAATATGACCAGCTATGATGTTTGGGAATTATTGCCATTCGACGTGGCAATGCTGCCAGTGTTCTGGTAACTTTTCCTACTGATAGCGATGCGGACGAATTTTCTCCTCTTTTTATGTCGCTTGTACATAATTTATTTATTAGCTCGTATTTATACTTTGTAATTTTGTTGTTTGTATTTATAGTCTGTAAATCTATTTTTATGAAATAATAAAACATGCAATGTAAAGTCCACTACGTATTTTTAATTTCTTTTATTATTATTATTATTGATAGGCACGCGTTTGACCATCATCTCACCTGATGGTAAGCGATGATGTGGCATTGAAGGGTTTTCTGTTGACCGATGGCGGGTTAAAAATATACAAAAATATTGGCCAAATAAAGTTCTAATCCTGCTTGTTTAAGTTCTAGAGAAGAACCGTAACTATTGCGATTGGTAAACGTAGATGCAACTTTGAAAACTATTGCTCAACAAATTCACCGAATTTTACTCCATTCACATTAATAACTAAAATTCTCAGCAGTACACAATTCATACACTTTGTCTGCAGAGCCTTGCTTACTGAATAGATCATTCTCACGGCTTGTCTTGGCTAACGAGCAATACACATTTTTCTCAGTCTCGAAGGTCGTTCTAACGCAAAAGATAATTTTGACTATTATTCATTATGTTTACTAATTATTTTAGTAATTAATTTTAAAGATATATTACCTTTAATATTTACTGGCTAAAAGCTAGTTAGCTTTATTCCTGACTCTAGATGACTATACAATATAACGAAACGCTGTTTATAGGGTTTCGTACCAGAAGTGTCGAAATGGAGTCCTATTGCTGTCACTCACGTGTCCGTCTGTCCATCTGTCCGTCGTCATTTTGTTCCGAAGATTTTTTTTAACTTCCCATTGACCTATGAAATTGAAATATGGTGATAATGTTTATTATTACGTATATTTTACTAACAAATACCAATATATTGATAAATCAGATTTTTTCTTTGAAATTCCCTCATTTGGTACGGAACCCTAAATATGCGAAGTTCGACACGCACTTGGCCGGTTTTTTAAGTCTGCTAACAAGTTATCATCAAAACGTAGATACGTATTAAACCTATTATTTATTTTGAAGGGGAACCCCTATTTATTAATAACATTTTTCTTACCGAGCTCGTAAACTATATCCAAAACGCCTATAAACCCAGTAATACATTCAAAACACACAACTTTAACAGTAGTAACGACCCATTTAATACTGAAGTTGATCCCTTCACCAATCTACTAGAATCTGTCAACACACAGTAACACGATACATATGGTCAATAAAGACTAGAGGAGTCTTTTAAAAGTTTTTATAATTTTTATTGCGTCGTGTTTACCGTACCAGAATAGCTCGTGCCGGAAGAGGGGACAAAAGTGGATCTTTTTCAGTATACCGGCCGGTGGTCCCGACGCAGTATTGAAGGGTTTTCTGTTGACCGATGGCGGGTTAAAAATAAAGTTCCAGTGAATGGGTTTCGCTGATTTTGTTGTGTGTTTGAAAACAACGTGTGATTGAATAGTGACACAACTGTGCAGTAATATATATGTTTGTGGTCATGTTGTGGAATTTGTTGAGTTGAATGAAAATGGATAATAATAATAAACTATTCACGTCATACCTAAAGAAGAAAACGATGTAACGTAACAATGTCATAGTGATGGTTGAGGTAACTCTTAACGGGCAAGTCAAAATAAGGATTAAAACAAACACAAATCAACCCTGTCAGAAGAAAGAGACGTAAGAAACAGTCTGCAACAGGACCCCGGTGATAAAAGGACCCATACAGTTCAATAAGTATCTACCCAGAATAATCAATAATGAAAAAAACAATACTCACTTTGAATAACCCTTCGGATGGCACGCCTGCAGCGCAGCGGGCCTGGCATCATCATCTAACACCAGCGTGGTCCTCAACCCCGCTGTCCTCACGCGGACCTCCATGCTCAGGTAGAACAACCTCGGGTCCCGGTGCCTCATGCGGAACTTGCCCAGGAGTGTGGAGACCACCTCCTGAGCGCGAGTTCCCCACGTCACGGAGAGGGTTTTGTACTCGATGTCAGGACGGAGGCGACGGGCGTATACTTTAATTGTCGTCTGTGGACAAAGAAATGGGTTTATTAGTTAAATCTTTACTTCTTAACTTATTACTATGAAGAGGTTATAAACAATCAGTAGGTAATCTCCGGAAGTACAGAACCTAAAAACAAATTCACTGGTCGTAGGTACGTCACTATAGCTACATTATCGCTGTGTGCCAGAGGCTACTCGTACCTAAGTCTTCTTTGCGATAGAAATGCACGTTTCCTTGTGGGATAGGCCGACGGGGCCAAACACTTCTGAAGTGGTGACCGTGTACCGGAAGACGCACCGTCGGAAGACCTCCCACAAGGTGGACCGAAGACCTGCCTGGATGCGATACTTGGGGGAGACCAATGTCCAGCAGTTGACGCCTTTCGGTTAAAATGATGCGATCACGAGAGCGAAGCCAAGATAAAACTAGTGAAAAATATTTGGGTGAGAAATAAAGAGTCAATAAAAAGGACCAATCTAGATAACATAAAGGACCAGGTTATTTCGCTAAAAGGCTACTTAGGTTGAGACATTCGATATTATTCGAATTGAATTAATTTGCATACAATGTCAAATTATGTTTTATGTTATCTTTTGTCGGTTTTTTAAATTATTGTCAACCGGAAGATTTCCACTGTTGAATGGCCTCCCTCATGTGGGGTGGAACAGGTGGATTCTTTATGGTTGGCTGACAAGGTAGGGTGGTTATTGTAGTATCCTGATTTTAAAACCAACAACTACTAATGTAGTTCATTTTTGTAGTGTTGTTAATTTGTGAACTCGACCCAACCATAATATTTGACAGACTTACAATACAGCTATGGACTTAACATAATATGATGAAGGTTTACAATTTATACTTTATATTAATAGTCCAAATTTCATATTATTTCATAAACTTCAATAAAAGATTCGTAATTTTTTGCCAACGTCGGTTTAGATAACTAATCGTTTTCAGCACAAAGCCTGGGCTGATAAAGTTCAAATTTTAGGTCATACATGTAATTTTCAACTGTTATCGATAACCGGCGCAAACATATTGAACTTCCGTTTTTAGGGAGTACCGAGTAGTCTATGAGAATTTATAGCTAACTCTATCTGAGTGCAAACATGAGATTAAATTATGTACATTATTTGGGCAAATAGAGATAGATAAGTGGAACGCGATGAGAGAGTTCAGGGAGCCTAAACGACCAATATAAGAAATCAAATCGATTTTTCGAAGAAAATGTGTTTCAGTTTCCGCTCGGCAAAGTTTGCTACAAAAGTTTACGGCACACACAATACTGGTATCAATATTTAAAGAAAAACAGGTGTTGCTTAAACAATAAGCGATTTTGAATGGTGCTGAATTCTCAGACCCGGTAGAGTTGAAAGAACTTGCGTTGTCCTTTCGAAACTTCACAAAACCGCTAAAGCAAATCGCGGCACAAAACAAGATAGTCAAGTACAGTAACTAACAACCAATAATGTTATTATTCAGTGTAACAGAATGCAAAGATTGCAGAATATCCAGTTCCCACGCGAGCTGTTCTCACCGCACAAAAAGCACAAAATAATGATGAATAAAAGTCACATCGCAATTAAATGATAATGGAGGATTTTATGTTACAAAAGTTAAATGACTCACGTGAATGTTATGGGGGTGCAGCGCTAAGCGCATGCGCGGGGCCGGAACTGGCGCGAGCGCGGCCATGACACGTGCGTATGCGACGACGCGCGGGCAACACTGAGCCCGAGCGAGTCCCCGAGCCCCCGAGAGCCTTGAGCAGTGGGCAGGGCCACATTGCAGGGCATTCGAGCTCTACAGGGGGTTGGATTGCAACCAGCTGTCGTTTACTTCCTCGTTTTATGGAACAGGAGATCATCCGGGGAATGTCGGGGTTTGTACTGATTCAGGATATTGGCAAGGTGAAGCTGTGAGGCGTAGCTTTTGAAGGAAATGGATCTTTGGATCTTAAGTGAACCGTCTTGTAGAACTTCTTACTTAAGGAATATTTAAGGATTCAAATCAGAAGGATCAGAACGTCAATGAAAGAACCTCTTGTGCAAATTGACGCGCACCCACAAGTGATAGTCGCGCACACGGCACAATATACCAATTTCCAATAAAACAATGAACACGAAACCGCAAACAGAGTAATTTAAAACATAGGACTTGCAACAAGACCTGGCTGGGCGCCGGAAGCTCCCACCCCCACACAAAGGGTAAACAGACACCTGTCCTGCCACGGAAACGATCCCCGATCGATTGTACCGACCATTTCGAAATATCGTGTGAATGTTTCAACAATTTGCAAGTGGCCAGGTGCTTCAAGGACCAAAACATATGTTAAACGTGGGAAAGTAAAGGAAATGATTTAGGAGCCCTTGATAGGAATGTTGTTGCTATGTTTTATAGCTTGCTGTCTTTTTTTTGGACTTTGGTTTTTAGGGAGTTAGCATTGAAAATATTATTAACTTTATAGAAAGATTTATAGAAGGTTTCGATTAAAGAAAGAGTTCTTGTACTTCTCTTAGCAACAGTGAGTAGAAAACCTTGCCAATTGTTATTCATGAAACAAACATTCCTGCAAACGAATTCGTTCCAATCGATGTGGAACCAAACGAAAATCCAAAGCCCATTGTTCTAACATCACGTCCTAGGTTCTCGGTATCCGCACAATCTACATACAATACCATTCAGCAGTCCTATGTAATGAAAACCTAACATTCTGAAAGCGGGATTATTCCAACCGGGAAGAAAGCACCGGTAAAAGTGGTCATCTTTCGTCGACAACCACTGAACTTGAACTGGTGACTCGAAGGAAACGCAAAAACAGTCACCGGACGGCCCAGGAATGCGGTACAGGCAACGAAACCTGGCCAGTCTAAGTCTGCCCGCGGCAAAAACCGAAACTAAGTACGCCCTTACAAATTGAAAGGCAATATCCAACAACTAGCGCCGATGTAAGTGTCAAGCAAAGATGGCGTGCAACAGGTTAGAAAATGCGGTGATAAAAAGTTTATGCCTTGGATTAGACATCCTTGTCACAAGGCTATTGGCTATGGCCATTTGTTAGTGCATGCTTGGATTTTAACGAGCATGTCTGTATAACTTGTCCGATCCAATCTCCTGTTCCGTTCCGAACACAAGAACATGTCAAAACATCCGTTTTATTTTTCTCTATTCGGATTTCATTACTTATACACGCTAGTATTATATTATCTGTGCTTATACTAAGGAGCGATGAGGAGGCAATCGACTTCACGATTAGCTGTTACTTAACCAGAGTTGAAATAATGATGTTAGACATAACTTTATCTCAGAGGTTTTTGCAGCAATAACATGACAAAATACAAAACTGACATACACCATCCTTATTAATGGCACTAATATAACCATCGCCAGCGCACCAATCATCAACTGGCAGCCATTATAAAACAATAAGTCCCAAAAGACCAATGATCCTTTGCCTCAAATTGCTGGTAATGTGACCAGTGACCACATCGCCCGCAGCGTCGACTCCCGCGCACATCGCGTCCGGTGCGTGCGTATTACGCGATACTACATTGTACACGTAGTTTGTAAGTGAATATATAGATGGCGTTGTGTGACTATTGTTTGGTAAATAGAGATTGATGTTTTGATGGATGAGCGCTTGTCTACTGACTGATATTGACTGACACATGTGAAATATCCTGAAAGGTAGTGACTGTAAGTGGATAGTAGTGTTTATTGAGTGGTTGGAGCTGTTCACTTTGAGAATGAAATTGATAATTGATTTTAAAAGCTTCCAAGTCAAAAATTGAAGCTTATTTTGCGAGTCGGAAACGATACCTCTGTGACTTCTGAGACGACGATAGAGAAGAAGTAAGGGAAGACATTATCCAAACTCCAATAAATAATAATAATTTATTGACACACACACAAGTTGAAATGAAGAAAAAGAAAAATACAATTGAGATTAATGGAAGTAGAAAACACAAAAGAAGTGGCCACCGGCCCCAAACTAGGCATAGTCTGTATCTTAGTGGCCCAGGACTGTTAAAATAGGCAGATTTAGTGTTATATGTGATACAGCACAATTACAAATTACAAAAAAAATATCTAAAAAAAATAAAAATTACAAAAGACAAAAAAATTATAATAATAAATACCTATACAAAATAAATAAGTTATTGGGATGTTCAACGAAACTATGTCCGGCTTCATTTCTTCGGCAGAATGTCGCAAACTCGCAAGTTGCAACCTAATAAAAATATCATCCACTAGGACAACGAACTATAGCAACCCACAGACCAGCTCAGGTGCACCATTGTGTGGGCACGTGTTAGACCTCGACCGGCCATTACAAAGCAGTCGATAACCACCATAACGACTCCGGCTCGTATCGCTAACGAAACAGTTTATTCTGCCCACGCGCACGCGCAGGTCTTATAAGTAGTTAACACCTGTAGTAGTAGGCGGTTATTGTAACTGCGGCATTTGGCGGGTCTTTTGACGGTAGGTGTTATTAATGTAAGTGCTAGGTTTGAATGCACATTGCACGTGTGCTAGTTTAATTGGCGGTAAGTTGAAGTACCTATGTACTGTTCTTTGTCTTAAGTTTATTTGCATTCATATTTCCCAGCTGTTCAAAGTATTAATAGGTAGTTAAGATAAAGGAACTAAGCTAAGAGAGTTTAAAAAAAAAATTAAGAACACAACCTACGACAATCCTATGTAGTACCTACAGATGTGATGTTATATGATAATCAAAACGAGACGATTCCTTCTTTATTATTCATAGGCTAACGCTTGACCACTATCTCACCTGCAGGCGTTTTCGCTAACTCAGTAAAGTTGACATCAATTTGATAGGCACTTTGCCGTAAATTGCTGCTTTGACTGATAAGAAAACCGTAGTAGCTATTATAATCGATGTCCACCGAGCAATGTACTACTTACGTAGTGCCTATCAAATTGATGTCCACTGAGTTAGCGAATACACCTGCTGATAAGCAATGATGTGGTCGACGCTTGCCTAAAAGTAACCTTTTCAAGACCCAGGTCTTAGCTATCAGGAAACACAGAGTCACACATTTATCTGAATTACATATCTAGTTATAGCTAAAGTTATTTGCGTCTATTGAAGTTAATCCAAAACCAATTGCAGCTAACACTAATCCGACGAAATACTCCGTATAACAAACCACATTGTTAAGTTACAATTTAACTAAGCTATCAGATATCCCACTTAACCGTAACATAACGGTACAAAATTGAACCAAGTACACTAACCCACCTACCCTGGGGCCACAATAAATCTAATTTAAACTAGACTAGCACCGAACACCGAACAGGATAGTACTAAGTACCGTTAAGATTATTCGGTAGACGTAATCGGCATACAACATCATTACCGTGAGGTAATGGCTGCTTTTTGTATCGGAATACGATAAAGAGATATCGGGTTTAAATGAGATGCTGCTCCAATACAAAGACTTGGGTGTTAATTTATTTTTAGACGATGAGGTACACAATTTAGACAAAAAGTACATTGGCATCAGAGTTTATTAAAGCAGAGGCTTCATTTACAAACATGAAACTCTAGTAGGTAAGTAGCAATCATTTACAAGGTTGTAGAGGACACACAGGCGAACGCTCCATGTAACATTCTGATGAAAGGTCAAAAGAAAAGGAGATATTATGGTACCGTACTGTCCCGCCCGAGATTTTCGGGTTCCATGGATTGATTGTGATGACTGTGGTTGATGATATTTTTCATATCCCGAAGTAGTGTGTCCGGAACGAAAATACGGGATCATGTCTTTGGGCGCTGAAACATCTATGATATTGGCATTTGTAACACATATCTACTCGCTTTTCCAATGTCAGATAAAGCTAGATAACTGAAGAAGTTAATCTTCAGGTAGTTGGTTAGATTCTTGTGTTTTTCTGTCCTGGGCGATGTGGTCGCTAAGCAACAAAGGCCTTTAATCAAATAATAATAAACTGATATTCAGCCGCATCCAGATAGGCTGGAAGGCCACCACCACATAGTTGTGGAGAGGTAAGCATATGATGATGATGATCTTCTAGTCACACTAACATTAAAAAGGCGAAATTTTGTGACTGTTTGTGTTTGTTACTCTTTCAAACAAAAACTACTGAACGGATTTGGATGAAACTTTACAATAATATAGCTTATACATCAGAATAAGATATATGCTATAATTTATAATGGCGGGAAGTGTTAATTCTATGCGGGTGTAGCCGCTGGCAGAAGCTAGTAATTAATAAAATTCTATAGCTGTGTCGGACTAAGAAAGTAAAGGAACAAACAGTGCAAAAGCGTTTGTGCTTTGATCACACTCTAATACTATAGGTAATATCTCCTGCGTTCGTACCTACTTGGCTAATTTTCTCAGAAGGATCATTATTAAAATTCTACAGATGAATGGTCAAACATCCACCGAGGTCGTTGACACCCATTTAGTATCCCAACTCACCCCATAACTTGTGCTCACAAACATTACGGAGCAATTGCGGCGGCTTCTGTGGGAGCTTGGTAAGTGGTAAGTGAGCAAACATCCGCTGCGCAGGCGCAGGCAGGCGCCGAGCACGCGCCGTCGACGCCTCGGTTAACAAGGATAGAAGGACCGGGTTTGTGGATACTTTGTAAGAATATCTCATTTGAGAGAATCAAATAACATGATACTGTAAGTTTAGTATTGAAGATAACTGAGAACCTTTGATTTGCCACCTTCAGAGGTAAAATGAAGTAGATATTACAAAGAAATATAATTTTTGTTTTAATCTCAGGAAGTTTTAATACGACTTCGAAAATTTTGTCACTGATTTAAAGCTACACTACACTTTTTTATTAAAAGTCAACAGCATTCTCTAGCTAGCTAGAGAATGCTGTTGACTCATCATCAGAAAAAATATCCATAGTACTGGTTTTATTAAAGCTTTTATATATAAAAATATCAAAGGGATTCAGTTCTAGCTAATGTCGTTAAGTAATTTCGTGAAGAAAATATGCGCGTTTAAATATTTCTGACAGGCTAATGTGGGAAATTGGGCAGAATGTTTTCCTGTCTATTACTCCGTCGGTGTGATCGTAAACTAGACAGACAGACGGACAGGGGACGGCGGACAGCAGATAGCGGACGGCGGCTAAGTTTCGTTGAAAACATCACTGTAGCACGCGTTATGGAGTTGAATTTAGAGTCCAAGAAGTCAGCGGGTTAAAAATGATGCTCTAAAAATATATTCTGAAATTTTAACATTAAAACTGATTGAGCAACAGCTATTCTTAACGATCTACCGAGCTAAAGATTAAGTAAAAGACAATTATAAATATACGTATTTGGTCTCCTGTGAAGCCCCGAAACTCACCGGTGAGTCGGACCAAAAAAAAAAAAAATTAAAGAGAATACAAAAAAAAAAAAATCGGCTGTCAACCCGGGTTGTCCTCGGGGTTTAATTTGACAACCCGGATTTTGCCATGGGGCTTCACAGGGGTACAATATAAGCCACTGCCTAAACTCAACTGCAAGCACACTTTTACGTATTGTTCTGTTAGGAAATGACCTATTTAACAGTGAAACATCGTCTACTGGCTGACCGAAATTACCTATGATCATGACGATAAACCACAATTGCTAGGAGAAACTAAAAAACGCTAGATGGAACTCCTTCGCTCCACTCGCCGCTAACTTCGTGTCGCTTGCCACAGGACGCCGCTAAATTGGGCTGAATGAGGTGTGACGTTAACAGCAGGAAATTAGGAAATGGGAAGCACGGCCGATCGCGACGGTTTTTGTCCGGCCCGGTTATAGAACGGCACGGCGCGTGCATCCGCCGGACCGATTCTTACCTAATTATACTTGATTACAGCGATTTGTAGATTACCGGGGACACGGGTGATTGAAGTGACTTTCAGATGGTGTGTGCATAAGTAAGTGTTTTTATGCCTGATGGGCACATTTGACGGTATTTAGACATTCATTGGCAAGTGGCCACATCCGTCCATTACCAAAAGGTAATATTATTATTCAACTTAATATTTATTTATTCAACTGCAGTGCATACAATTATGAGTGATTTTATGTCTACCGCAGACAGTCGCGACGTGGCAACGCGTTACAACAAACAGATATAACACAATAACAGAACAGAACCAACATTGTAACACAACAGAACAAAATCCGTATAATAATTCACAAAAGTTTTATTATAAGTATTATTACTGTTTAAAATTAATTTAAATTATTTATATAATAGTTCTGTACTATTATCGATTAAAAACGACAAAAAAAACACGTTTGTTGTATGGGAGCCCCCTTAAATATTTATTTTATTCTGTTTTTTAGTATGTGTTGTTATAGCGGCAACAAAAATAGATCATCTGTGAAAATTTCAACTGTCTCACTATCACGTTTCATGAGATACAGCCTTGTGACAGACGGACAGACAGACAGATAGACGGACGGACAGCGGAGTCTTAGTAATAGGGTCCCGTTTTACCCTTTCGGTACGGGACACTAAAAAATTTAAAAATCCTGTTGCACTGCAGTCGCATTGGCACATCGAGTATCAGATATACTCGATGTGCCAATGCAACTGCAAACGGGAGCCTTAAAAATCACTCATGATTGTAAGCACCGCAATTGAATAAATATTAAATACCAATGCATCAGATACTCGTAAGTATTCATAAAGCCCACACAATTTATTTTAATGCCACGACTCGATAGCAATCCCATAACTCGTGAGATAGCTCTCGAAGTCACGAATAGGGTGTGAATTCAACCGTTTAGCTCAAATAATGATAACAGTGCAGTGACAGGTTAATGGCACATCTCACGGGTTACTCCTACGCTACCATAGTTAACCCAGTTCTAGCAATTGAGTCAACACGCAGAATGGTAGAATATAGTGCGAGCTTAGATCTGGTAATGTTAGCTCGAATGTTAGTGTAGGTGTTGCTGAAAGAAATATTACCTACTATTCGTGTCCCTAGAAGTATGGAATACTAGCTTTCGCCAGTGGTTTCGCCCACGTGAAATTAGTCCTTCCCGCGTTATAAATTATAGCTTATGTGCTATTTCATACTATAATCTATCTTTGTGCCAAATTTTATACAGATTCGTTCAAGTGTTCGTTCTGGCGTGCTTGAGTTACTAACGTACATCAAAACTTCCGAATTTATAATATTTTAAGTAGAATCTTAGACTATGAAAGGTTATAGACGGAGTGTCAAAATCTAGCAATCTGAAGTACCAGAATGAGAAGGCAGCTTGTATCTGTACAAGCGAAATAAGCTCACATAGACAAAATGAGATGCTGATACCTCATCGTTACGTTCGTCAAGGTCACTCACACATTTTAACGATCCTGCTTCATTTAATGTCCAATGACGTTCCGTCTATAAGAGTAAAATGAGAAACGGAGAGAATTGGAGGTACCTTAGTCCTAAAGAGTCCATCCCTCAGATCATTCTATAATCTGAGTTATATTCTATCTTTTCTTTGTATTTTATACGGCTGTTTTGATAAGTCAACCACTGAACAAACTTTCTTATTTTGCACTTAGAGACTGAAAAGGTCTAAGAATAATTGGACCAAGAGGATGATTTTCTATTATTAGGATTAGCTTCTCTCTCAGAAAATTAATAAAATTTCTGACAAGCGAATTCGAAGCTAACAACTAGTTTAGTAAATCATGGATGAATAATGGATGTGCACGTTACATTTTCATGAAAAGCCACGAGATTATGAAACAGAGAAAGTATCGATAGCAAAAAAACCATTCGTTCAGCACCATCGGTCTCATGCGGAGGAAACGGGCGAGGCCATTGCAATTATAACAATAATGTAGAAATTACCGGAAAATGGCGCCGGACCGGAAGGCGGTAATTGTTGTACCACTAGTTATATTGTTTTTGATTCCCGTGACATGTGCGAAAGCATAATTATTGCTGTTTTGAGAATTTTCTGATAATATGTTTGTTGTGATCCGTTAGAATCTTTGTAATATTTGCTAGAGGTTTTGATAGTATTATTTATATGTCATCACTCCCCGGAACATGGAAAACTTGCCAAATATGTGACTTTGGTAAACTAAGCCGATGTTAATAAATAGTGAACATTTTTTAATAAGTCTAATAATTCTGAAAGAAAACTCAAATGCCAACGTGACTCTATGATTTCTAATGCTTCTTAAAAATATAGATAATATGTAAAAACATTCAAAGGCTTACACAACTAGGCCGAATAGATAATCATAGACAGAATCTCCAACAAATAATATTTCACATTTTATCTAGAAAACGGTTCTAAAACTGAACGCAATCTAAAGTGCCATCATCCGACATTTAACCCCTCCAAACTTTGTTCCGTCTACAAACTTTAAAAACCACTTTTAAACACAAGAAAAAGGCACTCTATCCCCTTGTTACAAAGGTAAGATAAACTGAATTTATAACTTGGTTTCTTACTGAAGTGTCGCAAGACAAGCGCGACATTGAAAATAGTCGTGATCTAAAATGTAATGTGATTTGATATGCTCTCGAAGTTTTCATCTTAACCCGTGGTAATCCTTTTAATCCTATTAAGCTCAGTTTAAATGACTGCAGGAGTTAATCAATTATGAGTCTTTGTGGTTAGATGCTTGGGAAGTTGGAAATAAGCTTGCTTGAATAGGGAATATTGAAAACCCAAGTAGGGTTTTTACGGACTTATGAATTACCTATTCCTCATAATTATTTCAGCCGAAAACGTTACCCCAGTTGTAAATATCCCTTTGTGCCTAATGGCCTAGTTTTGTTCTGTCTCCCGCTTGATTAGGAGGGAAGTGGAAATTATGTTTTTCTTACTCCTCCGCTGTCTTTTCTGATTAATTTCGTTGCGGGACCCAAGACAGTTTAATCGTTTCTCTGGGACTCGTCGAGTTTCATTGCCTTGGTGTTTTTTTTAGTGGTCGCCACTGTTGATTCTGGCTTAGGTACTGGAGTTACAGTGGTTTGGGAATAGTGTGGCGGGCTTGTCCCAAAATAAAAATAAAATATTAAAAAACCCGAAAACGTTGTCGACGTTCTCACTGGACAGATCA
The DNA here is from genome assembly GCA_951329385.1 of Polia nebulosa. Taxonomy (NCBI): domain Eukaryota; kingdom Metazoa; phylum Arthropoda; class Insecta; order Lepidoptera; family Noctuidae; genus Polia; species Polia nebulosa. The sequence goes on from OX589592.1 coordinate 33,379,674, forward strand.
GAAAAGTTCTGAAGTGTCGACCGCGTATCACAACATGCAGGGTTGAAAAGCCTCAAGGTGGGCTGATGACCTGGTTTAACCTATTGCTGAAAAGGAATTGCAATCATTGGCCTGTTCAAAAACGACGCAATTGAGACCAATTCATTTGCCCAATAAAAACATTTAATTGATAAAACAGATGAACGCGCTAAAAACATTACCCTTCTTCCGACTACACGGTTAAAACAATCATGCATTACGAAACTTCAACGTTGGGATCATAAAAACAATTGAATATAAATATAAAAGGGACTTACGAAATAAGGGACCACTTGAGACCTGACCTAATCTAAGACGTCCATGCAAAAGTATAGAACAGAAATACCACATTCACTTAACTCGACAATCGGCGAAAACCTTAACAGATGTACGAGTATAGTTCGATTCAAAGTTAATGACGTGTGTGAAGTTCACGTTTCGCTACGCAGTACCCCACCCCGCAACCCCATAAACTTTGATGCTATCTGTAGCTAAGGATCAGCCTAAATACCTCAAATTTTGGCCAGTGTCATAAACCCGAGATCACACTATAAAGTAAAGGCAAAACGCGCGCATTGCCTTGCATTTTTAGGACTGCCTGAATAATTCTGGTATCGGTATTGTTTCAAAAACAATACCAGAGACATCAGACCTTATTCTGATTTGCAATCCTTTCCCTGGTAGAAACCAGAGGCAATGCAATCTGCATTACTGTTAAAGACTCTCCTTACTAATAAATTTCTTGACTCTATTTGCTACCTATCTCGTTTTGCTGGAACTGGTCCTTCTGCCCTTTCCACACTGATCCATTTCTATTTCAGTTTTATAGCTCATCAGTCACATACGACTGACAACTGGAACAACATTGAGGTGCTAGCCCACCGGCATGGGCACACTTCTCGTAAAGGTCGTAAAACAGCCCTTTTGATGATAAGTGCTCTCGTAATAAGAACATATGGGAGTTGCTAAGAGGCGTCTTATGTAAGTAGCTTAAATAGATTTGAGAACCCCTGAAAGTTTTTTAAATACTCTGAAGATTTTTTCGTTAAGGGTAGAACGATTCTATTATTCATCAACTCGATGAGACAGATTTTGTTTTGAGAATTTTCTCAGGTTTTCTTGAATAAATAAAGTCGTTCATACCATTGGGCAGATGCAGTTCTTAAAATATGACCACACCTTTCCGTTACACCCTGTATATATCAACCTGTAGTTTAAGTAACTACATTAACATTATATTTGGTATATTGATGAATACGTTATTATTAATTCTATTGACTGGCAGTTTACTTTGAACAAATTATGAGCATTCAAATCTATGACAGTCTCTCATTAAACAATCAAACAGCTTATCTATCAAAGTTCAGTGGTAAAGTGCTAAGTTGAGTTACTATTGTGGTATCTTATTTTAAAAATTACCACAGCCTGAGATTTAATATAAAGTCTCGTCGTTTCCTACAATACCGGCTCAAAAGACCACCTGTACCTATAAAAATAAATGACCGACACCATCACCAAGATGAACACATTTCCAGCCTTTCATTCAGGATGTCACTACGGCAAACGTATCATTATACAGCACTCATCTGTCTTACCTAGTAGTTCAAACAGTACAATAATTACTGGTAAACAAAAGCGTTCATTAACATCAGCTGCGAGCCTCACCTGCGTTACCTTCCACACCATTATTACACACCATATGCTGACAGCCCTTTGATAGCCACAGAGCTATTAAGAGCAAAAAGTTGTGCTTTAAAAAGCAAGGGTTGTCTGGTATGTGTTGTATTGAATTAGGACTAAAAATAGACGCGCACAGTGGATCTACTGCTTTGATTTGTTTAGGGCATGGCCTCAGTGTTGATGTCGACGGTTTTAAGAAAATATTTTCTTTTGAAAGCTTTATTAAGGATGATTCTTTTATATAAATATATTATTTAGTCCGTAAGTGAGATTCTATCAAATTTTATTGAACAAGTATAGTTTGCTTTACCAAACCAATAAATAAATCAAAGATAAAACGCATCAAAGTTCAGGAATGGGGCCTTGTTTCGTCACTTCTAGGTACGATGTGTTACATTTTTGAAGTAGGTGTGACGCTACGCGAAATTTCAACGCACTCTATCGTCCTCATTTTTTGTTTAGGTACATGACAAATGAAAAAATACATGTCTAATATTTTTTGGTAATCTAGCTGACCGACCAATTAGATTTTTGTAGGCATCTACCCCATTGGAGTGACCTTTGTCCATCAGTTTAGCAATGGGACAGTACTTACAAGGTAAATAAAATCGTCTAAATTAAACTTCAAATTCCAGTTCGAAATGGATTTATCTTCTTTACGAGTATATTTAACACTATGCACACAAATGTACACTGTACAGAGTTGGATTCTTTAAAAAATTAATCCAATTTTGGTCCTTACAGAATATAAATATTTTTAAAGATTACAATACATGTAGACTAATAAATCCATCAGCAAGCTTATTTCCTGCCTATCCAAGGAATGCTTTTTTTTTTTTTTTTTTTGGGGGGTGGGAAATCATCTTATGACTCTTTCCGCTCTGGGGTGGAGCGGAAGGGCGTGTCAGACTCTTACTGACTAAAACCCACCCCTGTTCCTCCCTGCCCTACGCGCCCGGGGGCGAGGTAACTCTTTCGAATTTATCCTCCACCCCCGGGCAGGCACTGGCCGTGGCAGGCCCCGTCCTTTGCTGACAACTCTTTGAGGCGCGCGTGGAACACTACGCGCCGTCGACTCTCGGGCCTGGTGCTGATGGGACGGCGAGTTACCTGCTACTCGCCGTCCGCAGGCCCGGGTCTACGGTGGCCGGAGATCGTCTCGCAGCCCCTGGCGTCTCCTGCGACGGCTGCTGCTGGAGGCGCTAGGGCGACTCGGTCTCTGTTGAGTCTCCCTAACGTGTGCCGCCTCCCTCTTCGCTAGCATTACTGCTTCGCAGAAGGAGGAGACGGCCCCCCATTCCCTCTCGCTCCGTACCATGGCCTGAACCAGGGCACGGCGCGAGAGGTCGCTGCCGCCTATCGCATCCACGAGGACACGGCGGTGTTCTGCCCAGGCGGGGCAAACCTCCACCGTATGCTCCACCGTGTCCACTGGGCGATCCTCGCAGTGGAAACACGCAGGGGTCACCTCCGCCTTGATCCGACACAGGTACTTCCCGAAACAGCCATGTCCGGTGAGCACCTGCGTCAGGCGGAAGGTGAGGGCGCCATGGCGCCTCTCCAGCCACTCCTCAAAGAGGGGCACTACCGCCTCGATGGTGGCGTGCCCAGCGCTGGGTTGCGACAGTCGCTCTCTCCATGTCACCATGAGATCCTGCCGGAGCTCTGTCCGCCGAGCCGCGAGTTGTCGCGGCAGCGGAGTTTCGCCCCGGCGTTTAGCCTCCTCGCGCCACTTGTACAGGTGCGCGAGGATTTTTGCCTCCAGATCCCACGGTGACAGTCCGGCAAGGAGGCTCGCTGCCTCACGGGAGACCGTGCAGTATCCGCGGATGATGCGGATCGCCATGACCCTCTGGGCCGCGTTCATCTGGCGCGTTGACCGCTGCGTCAACGAACGCGCCCACACCGGTGCCCCGTAGAGGGCCATGGACCGCACGATCCCCGCGTAGAGCCTCCGGCAGGAGGCGTTTGGCCCCTTCAGATTGGGTAGGAGCCGCTTCAAGGCGGCCCCGGCCCTGTCCAATCTGGGAGCCAAACGTCGAAAATGCTCGACGAAGTTCCACCGGCTGTCGAGGACGAGTCCCAGGTACTTCATCGTACCCTCGACGCCGATGCGAACCCCTCCTACCGTGATCTGGGAACCCTCCGGTGGCTCGTTCCGATAGCCATGAAAGCACATGGCCTCGGACTTGTGCAATGCCACCTCGAGTCCCAGTTGCCGGATCCTCCCTATGACTGTCGCAACCCCGCGTGTCATACGGTCGGCCGCCGCCTCGTGCGACCACCCCTGCGCTAAGACTAGCGTGTCGTCAGCGTAGCACACTACGCTGACGCCAATGGGGAGGTCGCAGCGCAGCACCCAGTCGTATCCGATGTTCCACAAAGGCGGCCCCAGGACCGATCCCTGTGGAACACCGCACGACATCTCTCGCCGGTTCCATTCTCCCTGATGACCGGGGTAGATGACGGCTCTGTCCGTCAAATACGCCTCGACTACGCGACGGAGGTAGGGCGGCACCCGGTGATACCGGAGTGCCTCCACTATGCAACTCCAGGGCAGGGTGTTGAAGGCATTGGAGATGTCCAAAGACACCGCCAAGACGACCCTGCCCCGGGCAACTGCCTCCCCCGTCGTGAGGGCTCGTACGCGCATGATGGCGTCCACCGTGGAGCGTCCCCTGCGGAAGCCGTACTGGCTCTCCGCCAGATCCGGCCCCACCCGCACCATCTGCCCGACGAGGCGGTCTGCAATTACTCTTTCAAAGAGCTTGCCCACCTCGTCGAGCAGCACAATGGGCCGGTAAGCGGACGGAGAGTCCGCAGGGCGCCCCACCTTCTTGATCAGGACCAGCTTCCCGTCTTCCACCGACGTGGAAACTGGCCCCTCTCCAAGCATGCGCTTAAAAGCCCTCTGAGTCGAGGCCCGAGAGCCTCTTGCAAGGCCAGGACCCAGGCTTTCCCATGAAAGCCATCGGGTCCTGGGGCGGTGCTTTTGGCGTTCAGCCTACGCACCGCCGCTCTCAGCTCTACCTCGGTCACTTCGGGAACGTCGTCGTCGTCGGGTTGGTCCGCGTCAGGTACCGCAAGAGAGTAAAAAGTGGCCGAGTGCGTGTTGGATTTCGCACATTAAGGGTACCGTACCATATACAGGTATTTGTTATTAAAGTACCTATACGTAATAATAAACATTATCACCAAATTTCAAGTTCATAGGTCAATGGGAAGTTAAAAAAAATTCTTCGTTACACAATTTTGTGGCAGACGGACTGAAGGACACGTGATTGACAACAATAGGGCTCCGTTTGTACCCTTCGGGTACGGAACCCTAAAAACCACATACCACAAAACTAACACTAGTTTCTCATAGAGATAAAAAGCTCAACCCTACCCTACTCACATCACATCATAAAGACAGCCTCTTAACAGCCGCGCAAAAAACGCGTAGCTCGGCATGCGCGCACGCACGTGCGACGAGCCAGGTGCGCAGGAAGCCGCGCGCAATCACTACCATCTCATGGGCCATGGCTTCTGTAAGGAACCATTTAGCTTGGGAGCTTTTTTGTTCTACCACGTATAAAATACCCGTTAGTAATACAGTAGCTCAAGGAAATTCCGATCACTGGTTTAAAGACAAAAATACATATATTACTTCTAGTCTTCTGACGTTTTTTCTTGGTTAAGTTTTACAGTTTTCCTAGTATCATTGTTTTAGCTGAAAGCTTAAGCTGAAGCTGGACTGTTTGGGATCTTGATTGAAACCACTTTTATGCACTTGAATATTGTCTATTTAGGACACTGTTTTACACAGATGTACATTAATAGGAGTCGCAAGGTTATAAGTACTTCTAAAATATTTAATTTGAATAAAAGTTTACAAGAGACGTGTGCAACTGTGCACTCTGTTGCTCGTGAAGTTAAAAGGCGGAGCAAACCATCTGTCAAGTTCATATTTAGTTTGACAACTATGACATGTCGTTGACATTACTAAAAAGCGACCACTACCGGACACAGGCCCCAAACACCGCCGCATCAACGGGGCTTTGAGTGTCTCCCACGGCGCTCGGCCATCGGTTCTCCATGAGGGTGACCGTCCTGCTGCTGCCTAAATGCTGCTGTTTTGTTATACCCATGGTTATTTCATCATCATATGCTATCTCTTGGGTACTTTTCGCAATACCTGCAGGCGTATTCGCTAACTCAGTTGACATCAATTTGATAGGCACTATGCAGTTCATTGCTCGGTGGACATCGATTATAAGGCACTACGGTTGTCCTATACCTACGTCAAAGCAGCAATGTACGGCAAAGTGCCTATCAAATTGATGTCAACTGAGTTAGCGAATACGCCCGCAGGTCGCCTTACTTTGTTCGGAATTCTTCAAAAAAAAGCTGTGATAAATTGAATCTATAGCCTACAATTAGACGTATTTTATATCTCGAATCGCCATGAATGTGAGACTATAAAAGCAATGCCATCATCACTGTCAGCAAGCCGTCTAGCCGGAGACATACAATAGAGCTTTAAAAGTTATCCGATTACCCCGCCAAGTTTTTACATAGATTAAACTTTATTCAGACCACTATACCGTTTAATTTTTTACTCATAAATAATCCACGTAGGTACAACGGTTTTATTGAAAAAAAAACATATTACAGTCGTTCTACTTACAAGTGCGAAAAACTTAATAATTTTTATGACATGAAAATTCTGACAATATCTACACCTTTTTGCGATAAATTCTTAGTAGGACAGCAATAAAACTTGTGACATGAAAGGCTTGAGATGGCTAAAGAAATATGAAGAAAAACTACAGCATATATACAGCGGACATCAATTAACCTGAATTCGGAATATCGGTACCTTTTAGCTTTTTTGACGCAGTCAATAAACTTGAGTATATATGTAGTTATTGCGATTGTGCCTTTTAAGCATACGGTAAAAGTTAATATTGATTAAAACGGTCAAGTCAGTACCTAACACTTAAACTTTAGATTTCATTTAATCGTTGTCAAACCGTTCATTTAAAAAGAATGTCATAAACTGACTATTGTCTCATCGATAAGTTTTTTAATTACCTACTAAAGCAATTCGTTCATGATAATTAAGAGGGAACAGAGCCTGCGAGGAATTTACAAAATAGATATTTGAAGAAACTATTGCCATCGTGCTCAAGCCTGCCTCTGTAGAGTGCGATAGGGACAGCTCTAACTCGGACCGATTTTATCACAAAATTTTTGACGAGATCGACCATTCGTATTAAGAAAGAGTATGTCTAAGTCCCTATTAAATGTTTGACGATAAAACTTTTCTAATTTGTCTGGTATTCGTCTAAGAACGGCGGTAAAAATAGGGCCATTTTTTGTAATTTTTGGAGGATCATATTTTCTTTACTTATTAGTTGTTGAAAAAAAAGAAATGACAGGGACGTGTCAACAGCAGACCTTGACTTTACGAAAAAAAAATGATTGCTCTAGAGGCATTATTCAGCAAGAAAAAAGGGGAATACATTTATATGGAGAATCGCAGTCCCTGTTCCCTCTTAAGCTTCTCTTCTTTATAGTATAAATCAAAATCGCTGTCCGCGTTTGTCTGTTTCTCCGCTTACTCCTCCTAAACCACGCAACGGATTTTAATGCGGGTTGCATTAATAGAAAGAGCGATAAACGAGGAAGGTTTGTGTGCATAATTTGTACCCGTGTGGCACCGGGGCGGTTTGCTAGTCTGTAATAAATAAGTCGCTTAGGCCTAAGTTGTTGTAATTATTTATTGACACACACATACAATTATTTTTACAGATAAACCCAATGTAATAAAAGTAGTCCTATAATAATTATTGATCCCAAGCAGTGGCTCAGGGTATCAGCACAAGTCACTTAGAAGACAACACACTAACTGTCATCCTCTAGAAACCCGACAAAGAGCAGGAAAAAATGTCCAAACGACAACAACTAATTTAACAGCCAATTTATAATAGTAACCGCCCGACACATAGGTGCAAACTTTATTAGGTTTGTACGGGCTACCGGAGTCCCTATCGAACCCTTACCGACTTCTTTTCAAAAATTAGTTTTATTTCTTAGACAATAGGAAATCAGGATAAAAAATATTGCTTACGACACGTAAGGGCTCGAAATAATCTACATATTATGTTAGAACAAACCAGAAACTTCCATCATAGCCTACCTACCTAATACTTTATTGACCTTTCCCTCACGATATTTACGACTTTATGATTTGACAGCGAATTACGAAACTTTGTTATCTGGCTAAACCATTATTGTTAAGCGTGTATAGCACTGGACATTATATCTGCTTACGACATAATGAATATAATGATCATACAATTTATTGCCATAACGGTAATGCCCGCAGCATGTAGCCCATTTATCTACATTGGCATTATTGGCCGTTTGAACGCTTGCCTTTGCGTTAGTAAACAGTAATTGAAAACCCATTCGTTTCAACTGTCAAATTTGAATTCAGCTGTCAATGAAGAATGACGTTTAAACGCATCTCAGTTGACTTTAAAGGCTCGTACACAAGGATCAATGTTAATGAAACGTTGTTTAGGTACCTATAGATATATTGTTAGATAACTTATTCTGTGAAAGTTACAAAATAAGCCATAGAGAAGAGACGATGAAGTATAAGATATAATTTTCCACTAAAACTCTATCTTGTTAAAATCTTTATTGCCTTTAATTTAATAATGTATGATTTCTTTCATGTTTCCTTCCATAAAACGATTAAAAAGTTTCAGTAAATTCTTTGGCAACACAAATTAGGCGTAGTTCCATTTAGTCATAATTATAACCGGAATCACGAAATTTTACTTAGAAAAAGATGAAAGCGTTAGAAAAACTGAGATGTTAGCCACCGCAGCGGCAGAATGGAAATGATGCGTGCCATCTTAAGATCTAAACTTGAAACATTTTTTTTTAGTAACATTTTTATTGCTTACAGAAAACAGTCAGTTCTTTTTAACATAGTTTGTTGTAGAAGCCACTTGAATATTTTATTTTAGAATAGGGTAGGCCATTGTTTTATCGCTAGTCGCAACAGTTTATAGAAACACAGACCTTTACCTAGTCATTACAATGTTGAAAATGCCACATTCTTGCTGAAAGCTATTTATAAATTGAAACAAAGAATAGTAAACTCGGACAATCCAAGCTTCGCCATACGGTACAATACCAACAAACTTCTTTAACTTACCGAAACAGCTTTACATTCCACATTCTTGATTCCCGTATCAGAATGCCGAACAATTACGACAGCTGTTTTGCGATTGGTTGCAGAGCACTTACGCAATTAAGGAAATCAGGAGACAGTTTGTTCGTAGTCATAAGGCAACAACCAACAACCCAGATGTTCGAAAGCGCGACCAATTGCCAATAAACATGTTTCGGCGACCACAGACTGGGGACCACTTGAAACTATTTATATTACTTAGCACACTGTAAAGTAGGTTTATTTAGACAGTGATATTTGATAGTATTGTGAGCTAATACCAGTTTAAAAATATGACTGCGTCAATATTACATAACCCGGTGTAAAACATTCAGTTAGACCACTATACACTTCTGAGAACATTGATCAAGCCAATACGAAAAAAAAAATGGAAAACCATCTAAACTGAATAAAACTCTTGTTTCATCTGATTCAAAAAAAGCTGGATAACCAGATATAACCAGAGCGAAACTTGGCGCAAAATAAGAATCTGAAATCGGACCTTAGGACCAACTGCTTGTTTAGTTTCCCCTGCACCCGATTGAGATTGCTGCAGCTTCGACTGTAAAGCGTTTTTTTTTTGTTTTAATTTAAGATTATCTTACAAATTACTATTGTTTATCAATGACAACCGGCTCCACTAAAGCTGCTGGATAAGCCTCCACTAAACACATGAACATGCAGCCATATTGTGTGCTCAACGAGTTGACAGATGTGCGCTAATTGACGCACGCGCATATGCGCAGTAAGACCGGCGTGAACGCAACACATACGAGTTTTAGACAGACCTTTAGTGATGGGACGTATTCGGGCATCGCAATTTTATCTGGTGATTTTCAAAAATGTTACTTACCTAACATAATTTACTATGGGCACATACATACTTCACCACTTTTCGAAGATATTTTAGTAAGTAAGGGATACCCAAATAACGAAACTGTTTGTAGGTACACTTGTCTGTTATAATAGCCACTTTAGAGTTGTCATGTCTCTCAAGCTCAGATGAAGTGACTGTGGTGGTAAGGTATGACCTTCCACTAAACACTTCCACATAAATAATGTCAATTTATCATAATAATGTTACAATCGTAACAACCCTTTCAATGAATTGAATACCTTTTTACAATTATTATAGCTCCTATTATACAGACTTTAACTAAAACACATTATTTGAATAACTATTATCTGATCAGTATACAATTAACTATTGCATACTCACAAGCAATCACATGCAACCACCCGGAACTTACAACCAATCCCAGAATACTCACAAGCGATTCCGTGAAACTCACAAACAATCCCGGAAAACCATAAACAATCCCGGAATACTCTCAAGTAATTCTGAAATACTCACAAGCAATCACTTGCAACCACCCGTAACTTATAAGCAATCCCGGAATACTCACAAGCAGTTCCGTGAAACTTGTGAGTTTCACGGAACTGCTTGTGAGTATTTCCGTGAGAGCAGTTCCGTGAAACTCACAAACAATCCCGGAATACTCTCAAGTAATTCTGAAATACTCACAAGCAATCCCAGAAAACTCGCAAGCAATCCCTGATGGTTTGTTTGCTTGCCCGATGTGAGTCGTACTAAACCGTCAGGGAAACCAGGATTCCCGGTATTTCCTAGCATCACTAACCCGGTCCGGTTCGTGACCGGTCCCGACTCACGAGTACGATTGTGTTGTTGTACAAACAATTAGCGATCGATAAACTCGCTAGCCGGCATTGTACGACCGGCTTTACTTGATCACTATTATTATGAATTTAACAGTTTCTCCGGGTTCGATATGAGAAAGAATTTATTTTCATAGTATGAAGGTATGGTGATTAAAAAGAATGTTGTTCACTCGACAGCGATATGGCACGACATTGTTGGCATCGCGTGTAGACCATGGCTGAGACTAGCACAGCGTGGGCATATGCCCAGGAGTGCGCGAAGTAGGGCCGTACTGTGGATGATGATGATGGTGAAGGAATGAATGGAATATGAATGATATAAAGAAAACCGGCTAAGTGCGAATCGGACTCGCACACAAAGGGTTCCGTACCAAGACTGAAAAAAAAACACGTTTCTCATGCAGGCAACAGAAATACACATTCTGTGAAAATTTCAACTGTGTAGTATATTTCGGATCGTGAGATACAGCCCGCTGACCGACAGATGGATAGCGGAGTCTTAGCAATACGGTCGCGTTGGTTACCCATTGGATACGGAACCTTAAAAAAGGAAGTCAGAACGCGAAGTAGGGCTATGCATGCATGAATGTAAGATGAATGATATAAAGAAAAAGGGAGTCAGAAAGCGTAACGGTTGACGGACAGAAGAAGAAGAAAACGAGTTGCGTAGACCCCAAATAACATGGGATAAGGGCAAGAAGACTGTGGTGATGCAGTTGTAGGTAGGTATAGTGAATGGATGCATTATGTGATGAATAAAAATGAAAGGATAGGAAGTCAGTGACAGGACAGAATGGAAGAAGAAAATGCGTCGCGTCGACACCAAGTAACAAGGGCAGGGAAAATCACTGAATAAGCTTGAGCACAAGAAAACGGAAAAATGCATGACATATTTAGTAGCTTAAAACCATTGACTCTTAAAATCTGTTGAAAACTTACTCGGAATTACCCGAAACGTGAGGGACTAATTAATATTTCTGCATACGCTGTGCATGAGCTGTGCATACGACTCGTAGTACCTCACTACAACAACCTTTCTACGCTCAATGTCAGTCAGACAGCAAAAGGAAAAAGGATTGAGCTTAGTCATTTAGTCGACATTAAAGGTCACTCTTAAATAGATACCTAAGTAGGACTATTAATTTACCTATCCAAATGGAGTGTCTGTTACAATAAGCTTTAGTTTAAATCCTATTGATACCTACATCTTTTTCTCCTTGTCAAATTTTTATTCTCAAATTCTTCGAGTACATTTTAAACAATGAAAAAAATTTTAAGTTGAGCTATTCGACTATTGACAAATGCTTGCACTGACTGGACAGGTCCACTCAAATATGTTTGGTTCTTTCTTCAAAAGACCACTACAGACACTAAGCTGCATGGTCCTCATATAGAATAATGTGAATGCGAGAACTATGTATGTCGTTATATTCATGTAGATTTTATGATTGTCTGGCAGTTTGAGTATTTTTTGCGGCCTACTCAAATGTCCTTACTTTGGTATTGTTCGTCGGTTCGTTGAGCACCTCAGAGTTCTGAGTTGAGCTTCGCGATGACTGACAAATGCTTGCACTGTCTGGACAGGTCCACTCGAATTCGTGTGTTGCTTTCTTCATAAAGCTCATCCCAGACATAAACGTACATGGTTCTCATATGGTCTAACCAGTCCACATTGTATGGATTTGAACACTAAAAGAGACTTTGACCTCTGAGTTTGTTTCGGTGTTTCTTCTCAGGGTAGTCAGCTAGGAAACACCGGCCTCATCTAGCTTAAACTGACAAAAAACATTGACGTGTAAAAGTGTTCCTTGTAACCTATTTACTGAATAAACATCATTTATCATTTATCATTTAATGTTCTCGTCGAATTTGGACAATCTAATCAATTCTTACATTTCAACAAACAATAAGTTTTTCAAGTTCTGAGAATTAAACAATTACACACTGTTTGTGACATTGAACTTATCATGCGGACAGACAGACTGACTCTTTAATCATACACAATAATGAAATATATTATGTTGAATGTGTGTCCCAATTTAACTAAGGCGGTTTCGTTTGTTTCAAAGGATATCGAGATCACGAATGACTTTCCCCAAAGTGCTTTACAACTGTGAAAACTGTAATCAAACTCAACCCATTAGTTTTCGAGATAAGTCCCATATTATATTATACTACCGCACCTACAGAAGCAGTGTCGATTGTGAATGCAGTTCAGTTTTTTTTTTTTTTAATTAAAATTCCAGACGAGTTTCTATATAAAGTCTGTCACAGCTTTGACCTTCAGACAAAAAAGCTCACTGTTCAAAACTGCAGACATACTTTTGGGTTGGGAAATCATCAAATAACTTGGAGGTCGTGTCAGACTCTTACTGACTAAATCCCACCCATGTTCCTTCACTTGCCTGTGCTAGAGTCCGCGGTGAATCTTTCAAACACACTCTAAATTGATGAGGCAGAGGCATACCTGAATTGATAAAAAAATTTAAGACAACGAAAAATCACTAGACAGTTTGCCAAAATCACTCATTTCTCTAAAGATCCCCAATCCCCAAATTAGCAAAAGAATTCAAAAATGGAATGTTCGATAAATAAAAAACAAATATGGCGCCTCGGAAGGTCGGCATCGATTGACTGCGCGCGCGCATCCATGCAACACGACGCTACGATGCACGGCACACGGATCGTTATGTGAAGTAATATGAGAGATGCCGTATAGCTCAATAGCCGCCATTGTTGTTTGAAGATTCTTAGGGCTGGCCCTCTTATTTATCAAAAGGTGATCTTCGGAAGTACTGATCAGTTTACTATCATTTATATATTTACAATAGAATATAACTACAATATACCTATGTAAAACTAAACTAAATATTATGTATTTATACAAACTTTTAATAATATTATGTACAAACGCGTACGAAATCAACTCATTGGGCATCAAAAAATTCATCCACATCGCTGTCAATGAGAAAAGTCCAGAACGCTAGCAGCATTGCCACGTTGAATAGCAATGCTGATTCGTTGGCCAAAGAAAAGCCTAGCCCTCTGGTCAGAGTCGATTAGCGATTTGCTGATATCCCAAAAAAAATTGATGAGCACTCGGACCCCATGGCCCTAGTGTGTCAACCCCAAACGGCTCAAATATATAACTAAAAATACTGATCTAATTACTAAAATTCGTTCACTAATAGAGGGTCCCGATACTGTGGGGTTAATGTGAACAGAAATTTCATCAAGCGAGTATCCCGATTAATAAATCAAATAAAATGTCTGTTTCAAAGCACCAATATGTGAACTGAAAGTAATAACACGACTTCAGGAAGCAGTTACTAAAATTTAAGTTATTTTTAAGACAGGAAAGCACGATTCGGAAATCTGTTTCCGCCAAACAAAACGCTATTTAGTTTTGATCATTGATTATAAGAAAGAGTTAAGATAGGTACAGTTTTATTCACAGGAATACAAATAACAGCAATGTAGCAATTAAAAAGTTTTTAACAAATAATGTATTGCATATAATTACAGATCCATTTGTTAAGGAGGCAGGAAACATAAAGTCGTTACCGGATACTACATCCCAAAGTTATTACAACAAAAACTGGTATTCTAAATGCCAAATATTGGCAATAGGAAACAATCATTTATTTTTCTCTAAACTGTATTTTACTTCTAGAACTTTTGTTTTTATGCAGTTAGGTACACTGAGATACTTCGATGATTCCATTTTGCGAATATTTTGCCTCATTCCTTTTCAAATTAATAAACAACCATTTTTTTTTGCTTTCTAAAAATAAAAGCATCCTGTGAAAGCCAAAATTTCTCTTAAATACTAATTTCCTATACTTTACATACAATACGATATTTTCTTACATCCTGCTTGTGAAAGAAGTTAAGTTGTAAGGACCAAATATTATAATAAGACCAATATTTGCGTCGGTACACTTGGTAACCAAATAAAAATACCTTTGAATTTGAAGTAAATTATTTAGAACTCTCATTCCTACTTGGTTGGAAACTGTCCTAAGGGAATCATCGTCATCATCATCAGCTTTTAAATGTCTCTACTGCTGGGCACAGGCCTCCTCTCTGTGAGAGGGTGTGGGCCGTAATCCACCATGCGGGTATGTCTTCCAATTTTTGGTTCTAAGATAAGGTATTGCTGGTTTCCTCACGGTAACATAATCCCAGAATAATAATTATGCTCTGTCCTAATCCAGGACATGGTCTACCCGTGTGAAAGTTTCATCCATGTTCTTCTCCAAGGTCCAATCTATCCCTCTATAGCATCAAAATTGATTTAGCGGTTTAGACGTAAAATCGTAACAAACAGACACAGAAAGACAGCCGGATTTACTTTCGCATTATTGTAATATATAAGTATGGATCTCATTCTTGCCAGCAGCCCTAACGCATATATACAGCGTGTATTCAAAGCAGCCGCATGCGCATGCGCCGGAGCGGTGTCACGACCGCCGCGCCGCCTACCGACCTGCCCTCGCGACCTTTCTCGGAATCTATAATTATTGCAGCAGCCTGTTAATGATTTATCTCGGCATTTAATAATGGACACTACTTTGTAAGGATGAATGAGATGAGTAATTACTATGATGTAATTTATGACGCAGATGGTTAATTTTTTTCTTGATTCTTTCGTAAAAAATGTGTCATAATAAATAAAGGTTTATATCTGCAGTACATTTTTTATCCTACCTTACTCATTAGGTAATTAAAGCTTTGAAATATGGGTCCTAATGTGATTGAGCCCAAGGGCCGTGCTGAGGCATGCTTATACCATCATGATTACGTTGTGAAAAAGGGAAACTGCTACTCGTCATGTATCTCTCTCACACTGGAACAATGATAGCTAGCTTTCACACGTAATAATACGGCCCCTAACTTTGCAGAAACAACCTTCAATTAATAACCCTAAATCACGAAACGAAAGATCTAAAGTATTTTTATTTCAAAGCGAAGGATACAAATACACCGGCAGCGCCGCAACACATATAGTTCCTCCACCCGAACTTTAATTAAAACTCTGAATTCAATTTACTGCACCCACAAACCCACAAAGAAGATAAAACAATGCCTCATTGGCGTGGTCTCCTTATGCGTGAGATGCACGACGGGGTGTGCCCACAGCACAGATCATGGAAATGCTTTGGCGGCGCTGTCAAAGTGTCAACACCTTTCATACAAACCTACCGTCGCAAAATTGACAGAATTAGTGCGCTCAACGCACTTTCGGCGCTACGAACTTTATCACTTGAATTTATAGACGCCAAGTTGCTAGCCTGTCGGTTTTCTATCGGTTACATTTTGGGGAGTGTGCGACAGAATTGCATAATTTGATTCCGTCAAGCTCGTTCCACCAGCAGACCACACGGACCACAAGACGTACGGCGATGTGCCACCGGTACATGGTGAACATCTCATCCACACGCACAAAACGTTTTGAGAACACATTCATTATGCGTACAGCTAGGGAGTGAAATTCCCTGCCGGAGTCTGTGTTTCCTGATAGCTACAACCTGGAAGTCTTTAAGTCAAGATTGAATAGGTTATTTCTAGGAATCCGTGCTCCATCTTCGACCACATCATCGCGGTGAGATGGTGGTCAAACGCGTGCCTATCAAATATAAAAAAAACACACAGGTGTGTTGCTGGGGAGTTTGTTCCGCCATTTTTTCCGTTTTGGGGACTTTTGGGGGCGTTTTGTGGGACTGACAAATTAGGTTGAGAGCCAGTACTTTTTGCATTAAGATGCAAAAAGTACTGGCTGTCAACCTAATTTGAATAAATGAATTTTTGATTTGATTTTAATAAGTTACTGCTGTCGTCTCTAGTTGATAGTAATTCCATGCTCTGTGCCCGCAACGTTGCGCGTACACATCGAAACGAGCCGGAGCCAGTGGCCATGTTAATACGAAACATATGTTGCCGGTATCAGCGAAATGATCGTCGTTTAAGGTTTCATTCCATGCAAAACGTTTTGAGATTGTATTGCACACTTGTGTAAATTAAGATGTTGTTTGTAAGTCAATCAGTTGGGTTGGGTTGGGATGAGAGAACTGGATCAGTGCATAGGCTTCCAAGCTAACGGATAGAAAAAGTCTGGGTTTTTTCTGATGTCGGTTTTTATAAGAATAATGCTGGTCTGTAATCTGATCACGATGGTTTGTGGAAAATAAAAACGGGCAAAATCTGACCACCTTGTCAACCAAAACTACTCCAAAACACACCTAGTTTGAGACAACGCTGTCGCAAACGAAACTCTGTTTACAAACTGCAAGTAAATTAAAAAATACCTCATAAAGTACCTGATAACAAACCAAACTAAGAGATACAATCTACACATAAATTGACTCCCCATATAAAACTACGAAGCGTAAAAATCTCCAGTTGGCCATCATAATAACTTGTGTGGCATTACCATACAATAGTGCTCACCCCACCGCGGATATAGCTTGATGGATACGGTATACTGTGCCGCACTTCCGGGCAGTGTAAACACTGAAAATATGCAACATAAACAATGTACCACTATTAATAAAAGAAGGAAATAAAGTCAAATCAGGTGTCTTTTGGGATGTTGGATGTTTCTGTTGTTGTTGTATTATTGTCCAAATGGTGTTGTTGGTGGCTGTTGTTGATTGTTGTTTGTTGTTTTTTGCTGTTAAAGTTGTTGTGGGTATTGTTGTTTGTTGGTGTTGATGAGTTGTGTTTTTTTTTTAAATATTATCAATGATGCTTAAGAGGCATCTTAAGCTAGTCTTTTTATTTCATGATAGGCGCCCATTGCTGGCCTTAGACCTCCCTCAAGTATCGCCACATCGACTGGTCCTGTGCTTTTTGTATTCAGTGGACTCACATAGTGCTTACCAGGTCATCGGTTCATTTTGTGGAAGGGCTTACAACTCTGTATCTTCCAGTTCGCGGTTGCCTCTCCAAAACCTTTTGAGCACACCGGCAATCCGTTCTACGAACAATATACCCAGCCCACTGCCACTAAAGTTTATTTAAGCCTTGGTTCTGCTATGAAACTCCTCCGATGTCCTTGACCATAAAGACAAAGGTTTTAAAAGAGAAAGCAAACAGTGATCCGAGTTCAAAGGATGTGTTTTCAAAAAAGGATAAAGAGATAATATCAACCGTATGGCTATAAAAGGAGTATTTATTTTTGGATTACTGTACGTTTTAAAGATGGTTCCACGTCCGACTTCATGCAGTATTTACTTACTTTTATAATGCTTCCTCGCATCGGTTGATGTTAAATATTTCCGAAAAGTTTAATATCGTATTGTGATTAGTATAGCTTTAAATGCAATAATTAAAGAGCAACCTAGATTATAGTTTGCAACAGAGATAGCTGTAGTCTTTGTCAGTTTCCGCCTAATGTACCGTTTTGCCTTTCCGCCTCCCAGGACCAATTTTTACTGTCCCCAAAAATGGTCCTTCCATTCGTCCGCAACCTCGGTGATATTATCAGAAAGATGACAAAGTAAACATCCTTTCCAATTTACTTTATCCAATTACCGTGATGTGAATATGTTGGACAAATAACAAGATACAAGCCTTGCGCCCACAGCTCGCCTACGTGCGGAACCGAGGTCTTATCTTATGTGATGTTAAATAACTTTGGGTCCTTTGTTAGGCTGTTGTTATAGCTTCTGTTTTAACACTACCCATGTTGCTAGATGTAAATTTCTGTAGTTTAACACACATTTACTGAGAAACTTTAAACAAGTATATTTTCTCAGTAAATGTGTGCAAAACTGTGGTTCGTCGTTCATTGTGAAAACTCCAAGTATAAAAAAAATATGATTTCCCAAAGCGGGTTTTCGATAAATGTCATTGCAGTTAATATCTTGAATTCTTGAATGTTAAACAAGGTCGGTCTTTTATCACAGTATCCTTATATTGTATTATCAGGGTTATCCTGAATTGCACACTGAATAACTTCGATTTTACCATAAGTTTAGTATTAAATTCCACAAACATTACTTTTGTTTAAAAGACTACACAGAAGATGGCAGGACGAGCCAAACAAACTAACAATAAATTAATAGTCCACGTAAAACCCTGGAGAGACCTTTTACCAGTAGTGTAGTATGATACTGCTTAACAGTAACTTAGATCTACAACAAATAAATACTTTAAGAGACGCTAAGACAGGCCCTAACATTAATTGGTCCTTATATTCCAATCAAGCCCTCAATACCAGTCGTGTTATCGTGTGTGTCGCACGGTCGATCGCGTCTCCTGCAAGCCTTAGACAGATCTACGGCAACATTCCTCTCGGCAACCAGACCGTGACTGTGACCGAAATACTGAGATATTATTGATGAATAATAATCTTGTATCAGTTCTGCTAACGAAATGTCAACGAGATTATTTATCTGTGATTATTGTACCGCTATTTCAGTGATTCTGATTAAACAATCAAGGAAGTGTTTCAAGATTTACTTCTTCAGCGATCATTTACTATAAGTCCCTAGCTTTTCCCGCGACTTTGCTTCCGTCTCACACAAAGGAACTCGGGATAATTTCACTTTTCATCATCATAATTTCAGCTGAAAGACGTCCACTGCTGGGCATAGGCCTCCCCCAAGTATTGCCACAACGACCGGTCCTTTGCGTCTGGCATCTATCGGATTCCCGCAACCCTCACCAGGTCATCGGTTCACCTTGTGGGAGGCCTTCCAACGCTGCGTCTTCTGGTACTCGGTCACCACTCCAGACCTTTTCGGCCCCATCGACCATCTGTTCTGCGAGCAACGTGCCCTGCCCACTACCACATAAAATTGGTGATTCTTCGGACTAGTCACCTTTACTAAATTATAACTTATATCCCGCTATATTTCAGTGATTAAGCAATCAAGGAAGTGCATCAAAGCTTAAACTCTTAAGCCATCATTTAAATATAAGCCATTAGCATACATGTGTTCCTTATTTGGTCTAGTCATCCTCATTCATTCGTTTCCTTCAATTAACATTACAAGACAGCATCCAATCTTTTTCTCTTCCATATTAGTGAGGAATCTTAGTTATTTACTCTTGTACCGTAAGTATAAATAAAAACTAGTTTCTCATTGTACTCGTACATGTTAGATGCTAATTATGTGCAGCTTCCAATTATGCGAAGAAGCGAACTTAGTCTCACAACCTTCGGAACCGGTTGTGACGTGGGCTATGTGGCTGTAGTAAAGGGTGAATTTAATTTACGCGTTTGTATGTTTTGTATTTACCTACTGCATATTTTTTCCGGAAAAAAGATGTCATCAATCATCATCATTTCAGCCGAAAAATGTCCACTGCTGGACATAGGCCTCCTCCAAGAGTCACCACAATGACCGGTCCTGTGCGTCTCGCATCCATCGGCTACCCGTGACCGTCACCAGGTCATCGGTCCACCTTGTGGACGATGCGTCTTCTGGTACGCGGTCGCCACTCCAGAACCTTTCGACCCCATCGGCCGTGCGTTCTGCGAGCTATGTGTCCAGGCCACTGCCACTTCAGTTTGGCAATTCTCCGGGCTATGTCGAAGAAAGATGTGAATTAAAGCAATCACGACAATTATTCAAAATTAACGCAGTAAGAAAAAATATAACAAAGCACCTAATAGAAGTAAAAACCTATTTTATAGGCTAAGCAAGGCATATAGAAATTTGTTTAAAAGAATACTAATAATGTTGATAGATATTGATAATATCATTTACTGCAGTGTAAAATATGCGGAAAAGTAACCACGTTTGGTTACTTTTACGCATATTTTACACTGCAAAAATCAGTTTGAGTTTAATAGTTTATTTTAGTATTGGAGAGATTAAATTTATAAGTGTTAATTTTATGACAGTAATTTTGTTGCTTAACAGAGTCCAAAGCTGTGGACACAAAAATAATAAGAAAAAATTCCACGCTACAGTGAATTTAATTATAAAGTTACTACCTACTTATACTCATTAACCTAAAGTTTAATACAATTAGAGAACTAATTTGTATGTAAAGCGTGCCTTTATTTTTAACCACACCGGTACAATCACATAAAAGAGTCACATTTGTTATAAACAATGCATCAAAACAATTAGTCATTCAAAGAATATAAATGGGCACATAAATATATAATTAGGTGCCTATAAAAAGCTAAGATTTATGTCCGCAGATATTTTCACTTATATTTCGACAGCAAAAAAACAGTCACGTTCTTTTTTCAAATC
The DNA here is from genome assembly GCA_951329385.1 of Polia nebulosa. Classification (NCBI taxonomy): domain Eukaryota; kingdom Metazoa; phylum Arthropoda; class Insecta; order Lepidoptera; family Noctuidae; genus Polia; species Polia nebulosa. The sequence goes on from OX589592.1 coordinate 33,400,500, forward strand.
TTCCCGTACTACATAGCATCCTATACTGCACGTTTCAGCAAACCATACCGAGTATTCTCACGACTTACGCGTATATGGAACTGCATCTTTGCCTCAATTACAGGGACCTATTAGAGTAACATGTTCATCGCGTCAATTTATAGCCATCATCGTCACTAGCTCACTCAGACATCTGCTCAGCTGGAGATAGTGTGAGAGATATGATTAACAGCGTGAATGATGAATTTGTAAGCATGATCTTTTTTTGTTTAATTATCCTAAAGCTATAGGTAAAATGCCCAGAAGAATTTTCCAAATCTTCTATCAAAATCTGCCGATTGTTAAAATCTGCTGGCTGTCAAAATCTGCTTTGTGAAATGCATTTTGAAGACCACTGACCACTTTTGGTTTTTGGAGGATATGAAATCATCCCCCGCACTGAGTGGAGTGGGAGGGCGTGTCTAACTTACTAAAACCTACCCTTGTTAATTTAGTTGTCCGTACCAAAGGCAGCGGTAACTCTCTTTTGAATTTATCCACGACCCCAGGCAGGCATCGACCCTAGCAGACCCCGTCAGTTGCTGCTGAAATCTCTTTCGGGCCTGGTCCTCATCGGACGGCGAGCTACCCATTACTCGTCGTCCTCAGGCGCCGCGCCTACTAGTCCGATACCTAGGTAAGTAGATACCTAAAGGTAATAATAATAATAATAATAATAATATAATATTCCGCAACTATCACACAACGCCATCTAGTCCCAAGCTAAGCAGAGCTTGTGTTAAGGGTACTAGACAACTGATAAACATACTTATATATTTCTAAATACATACATATTATAGATAAATTACACCCAGACACAGAACAAATGATCGTGCTCATTACACAAACATTTGTCCTGGGTGGGAATCGAACCCACGACCTCCGGCATAGCAGTCAGGGTCACTAACCACTAGACCAACAGGCCAGTCAAAGGGTCAGGTCAAAGGTGTCTTTGGAGATTTGGACAAGATGAATTTAACCTACAATCCAACAGCATACATACAAGAATATGAAGAACTTCGTCATTTGCTATGTGTTATCAACATAGTTTAGGTATTAGCACCTATTTGACCACAAATACCTCTCAATATTTTCCTCGAACATCATGGCTATACTTAGCAATATCGACATTTTAAGTAATACTCAATATTCTTGGAACAGCTTATTATCATGCGCTCGAAATCCTCTAGAGTAGGTACTGTAGAGGTGCGCTTGCGACAGTATAGTTCCGAGAACTTCTGACGTTTAGAGGTCGCCACTTCACCACGCCGTGCCGTGTGGTAGCGACCTCTAGGGTTGCCAAGAACCCGGATCAAGCCAGACAGCTTTTTAGATGTGCTCCTGACCAAAGACAGTGGTGTCTGGCCTGATTTCTTTATTGAAGCACCTAAATTATTTAAAAAAATGTTTCATTTGAATTTTGGACGACATCAGTATCAAAATTAAGTTGTCGAGTTACTAACCAACTAAACTGGCAAGTCGATTCGGCCTTTCAGTTTTGGGATCTGGCAACCCTAACCGCACGGAAACTCGTGCGCAATGCGAGAGAAGTGAGGTTGATTAATGTGTATCGAAATGTCAATCGTACGTAATGACTGGATAGTGCTTGTGAGTGAATTCCTCTGTATGTAATGTGTTTAATGATATTGTGTGATTGGCAATGAATTTTGAATTGCAATGTCTTGTCTTGTACTTCGATTGGAATTATTTTTCAACTTCGATTGGTGAAGTCGCAATAAACCGAATAGTGTCCCTCGATAGTATAGTATGACGGGAATCGACTTTTGCAGTGAATACTTCCATAGGCGCGTTGGCCATTTTTGAGAAGGAAAAAACTATTGAACTGGCGCGACATCGACCCACGACGCGTAGCGTCGTAGCAGTCGTAGCATCGAGTATCGGATTGAAGTGAAAACTTCTTTAGGCGCGTTGGGCATTTTTGTTCAAGTTTTCACTTCTGTCGGCACTCCCGGAGTGCCACTCTTTTTTATATTTATTAAAGATGGGTTTGCTCTTGACTCTAGTCTACGTCAGAGATGACAGAGACAGAGTTGACGATGGAGCGAGATTACCCAGAAGAAGCCTGTTCACTCTAACTTTAAAGAGCAACAGTTAAGATATTAATAAATTCATTCTAAAAAAATGTGGGGTGTCGCCTGAATTTAGTTTTTAATTTGAAGATTATATTTTCGTGGTTATAGACCAACAAAAGAAAACTGTCGTGCAAAGAAGGAAGTTTTATCTACAATAAATATTAATCAATCCAATAAGCTTTGTCAAGAGAGGCAAGAAAAAGTGGCAATCTACCAGCGATTTGCGATTGTCGAATAGGTCAAATATTTGTGATGGGGCATTTGATATGGTAACCTCATATTTTGGAACCATTCGACATTTATTATCGCCCATAGTCACGTTTTCAAGAGATTTTTAGAGCATTTTTGTTGCTTCGACAATTTAGTCACACTGTAGTTTAAAATATATTGCGTGTTTACTACATTACTTACATACATAGGGTGTAAGTGGTCTTATTTTAGATGTAGCGCTTTTGCCTATGGAAATCAAGGAAGCCATAGGCATTTCCCAAAAAATATTGGTTTTTCCATACAAAATATTGGTTTTACCATACAAAATATTGGTTTTACCATACAAAATATTGGTTTTACCATACAAAATATCGGTTTTACCATACAAAATTATCATCAGCTCAAAATAAATTGGTATGCAAGGTCCAAACTTTTTGGAATAGTTTATTACTTTCTTAGAGAAAGTCATTCATTTCTTTGGGTAGACGCACTATTTCAAATATGACCACGCTTTTCCGTTACATCCAGTACAAATAGCATAGCACGTAAAACACCGTTTCTACAAATTCGTCCTTAGTCCAGTCAGTGACCGGACAAAACAAATGAGCAAAGTCTACAACTGCATGAGTCAGCTACAAACTTCCTTATACGTCGATTAGCTAAATAAGACAAATTCGACCGGTGACGTCACTGTTCATGACAATTTAACTACAGTACAATTAAAGTACTTTCGGCTGCAGATCTTTTGATAGCCACAATTGAGTATGGTGCGATTCAAACTTCATGGCGACAGTGAAGCGCATTACTCACTGCGCGCTTGCGCAGTACTACTCCACACCTCAAACCTGCTGTCATATGAATTTGCTAGTACTCTGCCGGCGCCTTGTTTTCCAAACCGTCATTGAGTTTGAAACGTAAGTACTGGGTAGGTACTTAGTTACATTCGGCGATGGCGACGTCTAGCGTCCGGCTCTGGGCCAGTCCATGGTACGGAGCTAGAGCGTATAGGAAGCCGTCACCTCCTTCTGCGAAGCAGTAATGCACGTGAAGGAGGGGGCAAAACGCGGCCACCGAACGCGCGGGCTGGCGGACGATGAGCAACGCCGCTCCACTCAGAGCGGGAGAAGTAATTTGATGATTTCTCAAACTCAAAAAAAAAAAATATATTTTTAAATTATATGACGTGCTATCCCAAGATCTGCAGCCGAAAAGTACTTTAGTTGCTTTTCATAAGCTCAGGCTTTGTTTCAGACAGTTTATTTTGGCATGGATGGATTATTTTAATAAATCTTCGGAGTTGTTAAATATGACGAATGTTTTCATTATTTTCTCAAACAATGATGTTGTTGGCAGTTATAGAGTTTTCGTGCGGCTCTTATTTTATTAACTCGGTTGGTACTTACAGCCACATGTTTTCTGTTAATTCCTTGACATCCATAACATATCTCTCTGATGGCCTCGGCAAGCTTTTGGTATCAACAGTTTTATATTCATTGACAGGCTTGCGTTTGATCACTATCTGTAGGTGTAGCATGACCAATTCTGTCTCTATTCTACCAAGAATAGACAAAGTTCTTTTTATCTAACTTGACATCTCTTCTGCCCGAGCATCATGCTTTACATTATAGACTTTTGTCGACTGAAGAATAGAAACATTTCTTCTCTTAGTTTTAACATCGCCATGCTTAGGACGGTAGAAACCTTTCTACAATCTCTCATTTTGTCTATTCTTTCGTCGACAAAACCTGTTTCTATGGTGGTCATGCTACGCGTGCTGATGGTAAGCGAATATGTAAGCAACGATGGAGCTCGCTTGCCTACAGGTAACCTATCCACTCTTGACTTAAATACCTCCAGGTTGTAGCTACCAGGAAACACAGACTCCAGCATAATTCCACTCCTTAGCTGTACGGACATTGAATGTTTTTCCAAAACGTTTTGAACATATAGGTGGGATGTCCACCATGTATCGATGGCGCATCACCGAACATCTAGTGGTCCGATGATGGAACGGGGTTGGCGGAATACAGATAATTCCAGAGTAAAAAAAAAATCTATTTAGTCCGTTAAAAAATATTGGTGACTTATTTTTGCTTTATCAAATCAATGAAAAATTACAAAGATAAAACGCATCAAAGTTCAGGAGTGGGGGCTTGTTACGTCATCATCAACAGCGTTTTAATGTCCCCACTGCTGGGTACAGGCCTCCTCTCGGTGAAAGGGTTTGGGCCGTAATCCTCCACGCGGGTCCCAATGCGGGTTGGTGGATGTCACATGTCTTCAATTTTTTTTTGGTTGGTACAATTTTAACTCAAGTGTGACACCATCAACGCACTGTATCATGTAATATACCATAGAAGTACTAATTCCACGCGGGCGAAGCCGCTGGCAGAAGCTAGTTATTCATAAACAACATACTAACACCTTAGACTATGAAAGGTTATAGACGGAGTGTCAAAATCCATCAATCTGAAGTACCTGAATGAGAAGCCGGCTTGTATCTGTACACGCGAGATTAGCTCACATAGACAAAATGAGAAGCCGATACTTCACCGTTACGTTCCGATACTGCTTCATTTAATGTCCAATAACGTTCCGTCTATACCCTTTCAGAGTCTTAGACTAACACTTCCACAGAACACGCTTGATTCTCGTAAAACAAAGGAACATGAGTAGCAATAATATTGACGGCCAACGACATAGTGATTGCTACAACTAACTGCTTACTGATTAAGTAGCTCGTAAATCTGCGCCGGCGCCGTTTGCGCGGTGCGGTAGGCGCCACACAACTGCTACCATATACGCATAAATAGCTTTTGTTGTTAATTATTGACATATTATTTAAGATATATAAAAAAAACAATGATCAAATAACAAGATAAGGGAAGCTGGGGACCTACCAGGGTCGTGGAAGTAATACAGGGCCGCGGTGACTACCGCGGCCCTGAATTAACACGGGTGGGTTTTAGTCAATAATAGTCTAATACGCCCTCCCGCTCCACCTCCCCTGGAGAAGTTATATGATGATTGCTCTTCCCATCCTTTAAAAAAAGGGAAGCTGGGATGTTTCCAAGAAGATATTTTACTGATCGAAAGAGTCTCGGCCAATTTCTGGAGAGGACTATCATATTTATAAGACTAAGAGATAGACACTTAAATGATCATAGTACGTAGCACAATAAGCTTTTTAATGTTCCACTGCTGAGACACAGGCCTCCTCTCTGTAAGATGGTGTGAGCCGTAATCCACCATGCGGGCCCAATGCAGGACCAACCTGCATTGGGCCCGATGTCACATTTCTTCAAAGTTTTGATGTCACATTTCTTCAAAGTATTGATGTCACATTTCTTCAAAGTTTTGATCAATAATCAATTTTATGATTAGTATAAGGTTCGGTGGGTAAGGAATATTTAGAGGTACACGGAACAGGGTGTAAAGTCCTCCATTGAAAAGGTGGGATCCTCCGACCAGACGGGTGTTGTGTCTGGTCCGAGCAATTGCCCGATGATTGATTTCGGACTGTTGTATATGTTCAAATCGCGCGGAGAATACGTTCATTTGTGGCATCATTGATGTCGCTACAAATGTTACAGTATCCGAGAGAGACAAAAAAGATTAATTTTCCTAAACATTTCAAAAGACCGAATTTAATCATTTCACTAACGTGTTTGGTAACTTCCATTCAATCTGGAATGTGACACAATTATTATCATATTACCTACTGAATACTGATGTAAGTAATAGACAATGCGGTTTCATGTAACAACGCCACAAATTACCTAGAACTGTGTTTCTGAGTAAGTCCCAATATATAATCGTACCTTATTACACCTGCAAACCATTTCTAATGCAACGTAGGTACCTTATTATGTTACTTATTATACCGACACGGATACACAGACGGACAGACACAAGGCCGACACAGTTATTGCACGAGTTATGTAATACGAGTTATGTAATAGGTTCCAATGTGTAGATATCAATGGTGTTAAGTCTTCCGGGCTACCAGTTCATTTAGGTGTGCCTCAAGGCTCGATATTGGGACCATTCTTGTTTTTGGTGTATATTAATGATTTACCATATTTTTTAAAGGGTATCTGTGACGTAGTACTGTTTGCAGATGATACCTCTCTTATCTTTAAAGTAGATAGGAATAGAAATGATTTTGATAACGTAGATAGCGCTCTCTCAATGGTTACGGATTGGTTTACGACAAATAACTTGGTTCTTAATGCTAAGAAAACTAAATGTATAAAGTTTGCCTTACCTAATGTTATAAATCTAGGACCTAATGTCATCTTAAATAAAGAAGTGCTTGAAACTGTGGACTCGGCAGTTTTTTTGGGTGTAACTGTTGATTCCAAACTTCAATGGGGCGCACATATATCAGGCCTATCAGGAAGGCTCAGTTCTGCCGCCTACGCCGTCAGAAAAGTTAGACAATATACTGACGTTGACACAGCACGGTTAGTCTATTTTAGTTATTTCCATAGTGTTATGTCTTATGGTATTCTTTTGTGGGGTAAAGCTGCGGACATACAAAATATATTTGTTTTACAAAAACGTGCTGTACGAGCAATCTATAGGTTAAGGTCAAGAGTTTCTTTACGAGAAATTTTCAAAGAGATTGGAATTCTCACGGTGGCATCTCAATTCATTTTTGCAAACATATTATACATTAGACAAAATATACATTTGTACAAAAAGACCAGTGATATCCACAATTTTAACACCAGAAATAAGTATAAACTTCATGTTCCTTCCCACCGTGTTCGTAGGGTTCATGGTTCGTTTGAGGGTCTCGGTATCGAATTTTACAATAAGCTACCCCGTTCTTTTCTTGACTTGCCTTTTAATGCATTTAAAACTAAAATTAAATCTAGTCTCTGTTCGAAAGCATACTATTCCATCAACGACTACTTAGAAGATAATAATAGTTGGTCGCTGTGTTGAACGCAAGACAATGTTACACTTGATGTTCTTTCTCCATATTTAGCTTATGGTTATAACAGATTGTATGAGTTCATATAATAATTGTCTACCAAATTTAGTGTGATGGCCCTAGTTCATCACTTGTGGCTTCGAATCACAGCCCTTTGATAGTTTCAATCTTTGTTCTTGTAAGCAGGCACACCAGTTATGTATGGAGGCTTCTTTAATTTGGTTTAGTGTTTATGCTTGAGTTGGTTTTTAATGGCATGATTGAGTGTGCTAGCTGGCGAGTGGCGGATTATTTTATTTAATTTTATGATTATATTTTAGACGCCATATATTTATTTTTCTGTTTTACATAATGTTAAGATTGTTGCTTAGAATTATATAGATTCAAGTTCTTAAAACTTAACAGACAGATGTGTTGCTGGGGAGTTTGTTGGCCACTTCTTCTTCACAGCTAAAACACTAGGAAGTGGTGACGGGCGGGCGTTTTTTGGGGGACTGTCTTTATGTAGAACTTTGACGTTCAAAAAGTGCTGGTTCTCAGCCTAGTTTGAATAAATGACTTTTGATTTTGATTTTGATTTTGATTTTGAGTTGAGTTACTGCGACACATTTGCGTCGTGGACTAAAGAAGGCAGGAAGAGAAGTGGAACATTTCCCTGTTATAGGAACAATGACAGTTCGCACGAAATTGCGTAATACGGAATCGAAGTGTTTATAGTATTTATTAGTTCCTTGATAGGTTTGATTTTAATCTATTGGTTATAAACGCTAACTAGCTTCTGCCAGCGGCTTTACCTGCGTGGAATTATTTCTTCCCCCATTATAATTTATAGCCTATAATTTCAGCACAGAGATTATAGTCTGGAATAGCAGACATTCCACACTATAATCTATCTCTGTGCCGAAATTCATCCAAATTCGTTCAACCGTTCTGGCATCCAAACTTATGCATTTATAATATTAGTAGGTTTATAGCAAGGATTTTCTAAATATAGTCTAGCTTATTAATAGGTAGCTAAGTATTTTTTTTATAATTATTATAAATATACCTTTACAATAAAAATAAAAAAAACTTTTGTACAAAAAAAAACAACCGACTTCCGAAATTAAAGTTATTTTTTCTATTTTGGAAGTAGGTTGTTTTTTTCGTAAAAAGTTTTTTATTTTTCACTTATTAGTTGTTATACCCCAGAACTAACAATACTCGTAAAATGGAACGTGGAATTTAAACATACTCGTAATTGGAGGAAACCAAAACTTCATTTATGTATACATATATTTCGTTTTCATTTAGTATTTTAAAAAGCGCAGAAGCAATTTCAATAAAATTTATATGGGACCACTTCTGGAGTATATTCTTTCGGATAAAAAAATAATTTTGAAAATCGGTCCACAACTGACAGAGAAATCAGTGGATGGATATACATAAAAAAAAACACAGTCGAACATAGAACCTCCTCCTTTTTCGAAGGCGGTTAAAAATGCAATTTCACCGCTTTCATTCAGGTACAGTCTATACTAACTAATAAAATCATTAGATTTAAATTATAATAATTATATTAAAACAGCTCTATTCTAACCTGTAAAGTACCTACCGTGTAAGAACTACTAGTTAAGTTGAAGTTGTAAAATAAATAATCTTACCATATTGATTTGAATCACCAGCTCTTACGATTATAATTTTCATAACTCATGAATTTTATGACGCCATTTATTACAACGTCGCGCGAACACGTTAGATATTTTTGTAATTGACTGCGTCACCATTGCTGTACAACCTCAGTTACTACGTACACTTCCTGCTCTGGATATTCCAAGTAAATAAAATAAAATAGACGTCACAGTATTGTTTTGTTAATGTTTTCTTGGAAAAGACCTTTCGTGTCGATTTATTATTGGTAATTATTAATAATATATGTCCTTTGAAGACAAAACAAACAACAGATTCAAGTTCAAAGTGATTGCTAATTACCGACTATAGAAACTTTCCAGTGAGAAATAGTAGAAATGTACTTCCTTCCGTCAACTTTCTTTGAGCAAATAAATCCTAGACAAGTAGACATGATAGCATAAACATTTTACTACCGTATTTGCAAATAATATCAAATAATTTCTACAAAAAAACCTCGCTTACCCGCTGCAAATACAACTTGTTAAAGTGGGGTTTTATACAGGGTGTAACGAAAAGGTGTGGTCATATTTTAAGAACCGGTTCTGCTCATGGATAACAACTTACTCTAAGAAAAAAACTAAAATTCCCAAAAAAGAAATTGAACTTTTCATACAAAGTTATCATCAGCTGAACAATATTTGAAGGGAGGTTAAAGTTTTTTTTTGAGAACTTTTCAGGTTTTCTTAAAGAAAGTTGTTCATATCGATGAGCAGGTGAAGTTCTTAAAATATGACCACACCTTTTCGTTATACCCTGTAGATTCGTCTGATACCCAATGTGAGTGCGGTGCCCCTGTCCAGAACATGACTCATATATTGGAATGACCCAAGTGCCCATAAACCTGCTATGGATGACCTGATGAAAGATACTGACGCTGCAAATAATGTTGCCAGCTTCTGTGCCCAAAGTGTTTAATAAGATCAATACCATCGATTCGAAAAAGGAACGTAGAATAATAAGGCTGAAGATTCGACGATATGTTATTAAAAATTCCATAACTTCGCCAGTTATATTACAGTTTAGGTTATTTTAAGTTACTAGGTTTCTCTTGTTAGTTATAAAAAATGAAGTATTATTGCTATCCGAGTATTTAGCGATACTAAATTACACAGACATGGAAAAACTTCTAGAAATTATGGCTTGATATGGTGTACATAATAAAGAGTATTCTATTCTATTCTTGATGATAATTTATTCCCTCGTAAGTATTTACTTTTGTATATTTACATAGGTTTAGTTTAAGATAATAATGTACAAATATGCATAATAATAGATTATTTTATATCAGTTTAATTTAATTTTATATGTCCCAAATTTTAATTAAATTGTAAAGTGATGGCCTAAAACACAAGTTTGAATGAACCTAATTCGGGCGGGTCGCTATCTAACATCGCACCAGTATCAATATCTATACCAGAAATGTACCATATTTTAGTTTTAGTTTATTTTTAGGCACTATAATTGTATAGGAAATCTTACTACTGTAGGCAAAATGTACACTTTTTGTAAACCTTTAATTCAATAAATATTCTATTCTATTCCATACTATTCTATGTAAGGTGATGGCTGGCACCTTAAGTAGGTACTAAAGAATTTCAGCCGCAAGGCCGTAGAGTGCACACTGCACACACTATTGCGGACTCACAAGTTAATGTCATCGGTGTTATCGAGTACCTGTAAATGTGTCAATATTACGCGTTGACATGAGTCACCGGTTCGGTGTGAAGTAATGAATGATATTTTAATAACCTGTGTATGCACGTGGCCCCGTGGCCAGCCTGTGGTTGTGTGGCGCATGCACGTTGTTGATAACAGTTCTTCGTTATAACTGTAAGCGTAACGTTACTATAAAACGAGCTGGATAAGGAACTAGGATCAATTACAAATATGTAGATTCTAGCTTAGCTTTAATAATATCTAGAGTAAAAGTAAAATATAAAACAATCTCTACATAGTATAAAACAAAGTCGCTTTTAGTGTTAATCTGTTTCAAATGTGTTTTAATCTGTTTTTAATGCGATTTTCACTCATATAATAATAAGCCTTTATTGCTGACACTAAACTACAATGTATACATAACATTTTTTACTTATAAAATAACATATCCAGTTTCGCGGATTAGTGATCAGCGTATCTGTGACACGTAAGCCTCTTCCAGCTGTTTTCATTCTTCTGTATCTTTAGCCTTTCTTGACCAGATAGCTTCTCCAACATTTCTAATGTCATCTGTCCATCTTTTTGCCTGCCTACCTCTTTTCCTTTTACCATCGCGTGGTTGCCACTCGGTTATAATATTTGTCTATTTTGTCCTACTGTCTCTTGTCATGTGTCCTGTCCATCTCCATTTAAACCTCTTACTTTCTTGATTATATCTTCCACCTTAGTTATAGATCTTATTTCTTCAGCTCTTCTTCAATCTTTTATCGTGACGCCTATCATACTTCTTACCATTCCTCTCTGACATTTTCTCAGTTTTTGGAAATGTTTTTTAACTCAGTGCCCAAATTTGGCATCCGTATGTTAGGCATGGCAAGACACACGAGTTGAAAACTTTTTTCTTAGCTGTCATAGAAAACTGTTGCTTTCGATTTCCATGTCTGTTTGGTCTCTAAATGATATTAACTGTCCTAGGTATCTTGAAACATATTCTAAATTTTTATCATCCACTGATATGGCTATTTCTTCCCTGTTTGTCATTACCTTGGTTTTTGATTTATTCATGGTAAGACCAACTTCTATGCTTGCCTCTGTCAACTGTTGCAGCATATGTTGGAGTGTGTTAGCGTTGTCATTGATTAGGACTAAGTCATCTGCGAACGTTAAATGGTTAAGTTGCCTGCTGTTAACATTTACACCAACTTTGGCCCAATCAAGATCTCGAAAAACACTTTCCAGTATTGCAGAGAAAAGTTTAGGGGATAACGGGTCTCCTTGCCTTACGCCTTTAGCTATTGGGAACTCTTCACCGGTTGTTTCTAGTTTTATTTGTGCGGTGCTATTCTTATATATATTCCTGATTATACGTATATATTTTTGGGGACTCCTTGCTGAGTTAAAGCCTTCCAGAGCGAATCATGTTTTATTGAATCAAATGCATTGCTGTAATCTACGAATGCAATATACAGCGTTTTACCGTATTCTTGACATTTCTCTATTAACTGTTTTACGACATGCATGTGATCGATTGTTGAAAATCCTGCTCTAAAACCCGCTTGTTCCATAGGTTGCCGTTCATCTAATATCATAAAAAACAAACATTTCACTCATATAAAGAACGATAAACGAGGAAGGTCGCTGAGGGTCACTAGTTAATAATTCCATCCAAATTTTCCCTAAAGAATTTCAATGTTCATTTATTTTGTTCGTTGTGAAGCTCGTATGCGAATATAAAATACTATTTCCGTTTACCATAAATATCATGGCAAAACTTAAATACTTACTTAGGATTATGATGATTATAAACTATGCAATTCGTTCCGCAAATCATTACTAACTACCAACCAATAAAAAATCTAACAAATTACCAACACAAAACTTATACAACTCATTCCCTAATACCTTTACAAAGGAAACAAAACGGAACTATATTTGTATAGAAAAACAGCATAATACCCACTTAACATTTCACGGTAGAGTAGAGAAGTTTTGTGCGCACGCGCGGATCTACGCTACAAGTGCATATCCGGGTTAGTACAATGATCAGCTTCCGGCCGTATATTGGGATCAATTGGCCCTATTGGTCCCGGGGAAATGTAGGGCTCTTGCCCTTCGTCCGGTATCCGGGACGAGGGAAGGGACATTGTCTAAGGGAGTTCTATCGATATCGAAATCGTCAGATAACATAAAAATGTATTTAAACCAAACTTATGGAAGGAAGTAAATACTTTGTTTCTTTCTTTAAGAACACACAGTACTTAAATCAACTTACTAAAAGATTAACCATAAAACTCTAACAAGGACATCTAAAAAAAGCTAACCCCATTTAGACAGCACACAAAATGTTAACAAGCAATAAAAACCTCACACATGAAAATATCAATTAAATCCTTCATGCCCATAACATAAAAATATCGTCTGCAAATCCGGCGTGATGGGCCACGTTGCACAATTATTATCGACCATTTACACAATGGGCCATGTATAAAGGAGTAAACAAGCACTCGACCGACATGCGGCTACTGACCATGAAATGCTGTTAGATAATCTTTTATGTATTCTGATGTATTTAACAATGTCGAATAAAAAGTTATATAAGAATTGGTTACTGTTATTGTATAAAGTTTAGTGTGAATTAGCTTTATTTGATGTGAAATCTCAGGTTATAAATAAATGGAATAACATGCAGACTGAATATGAGGAAGGTTAATTATTTTTACAAGAAAGGGTTTATAATTTTAGATTACGAGAAGTTTCTAAGTAAAGTTGCAGTCTGCTTGAAAACTACTACTGGATTTAGCTCCATCTTTAAATAATTATAAAAATGGCAAGAAACAACACACACAATAATTTAACTGGCTAGATATGAGAACACTATAGGTACAGCTGAATCGCGATGTTATCTTAATTAATAATGGTGGCAGAGTAAAAAATCAAACAATTAAGTCTTTCCATAAGATTCGAATTAAAAAATAAACTATCGATATTTACACCCCATCCCTAGCCCCAGTTACACAGCGGCACTACAATAGCTCGATAAACTATTACATAAACACACGCGGACGCAAGTCACAGGTTATCGATCTATTGGCCGTCCCTGCAATTTAATTGAATTATTAATTGGTCACCTACTACTTCATGTTAATTGGTCACCTATCGCGTGTTAGGTTTGTGGGTATTGTGAGTATTGTGAGTACTATTCATTGTGTAAAGTAATTGTGTAGGACAATAAAGGGAATCTTTATTGGGACAGGTCATCGACTAATTTGTGGATAGGTATCTATTGAATGGTTGTGGTATTTAGATTACTTTGTCGTGTAGTTTTTAATAATATTTTAATTTATAGTCAGATGCCCATGTACACATTTATATAATAAACTTCCTAGCTAACTAAATACACGAACTGAACATTAATAAATTTAAATAATTTATCATTTTTTGGAAAACAGTTTATTTATTTATTTAATCATTTATGTACACACAGAGACACTGTAACAATAGACATAATTATAAATATAGTACAAAGGAACTGCTTATTTCTTAAAAAAATTCTACCAGCAGACCTGCGATAGGAGAAGTGAGAAAGAAATGAAGACGTGTGTAAGAAACAGAAAAAAAAAACACAAGATGTACCTACCGTACCTGTACCTATACTAAAGTATCAAAAACCTACACATATATTGTAAAAATATATATATACTTACATAAATATACTAATACTGTAAATAGATACATGACATGACATACATATATATAAAACACGATTTTTTAAGAGAGAAATGAGTACTTCAAGTCTCGAATGCTAGGCGGAAGCGAGTTCCAAAATCTTACTGCATAGAAAGAGAAAGAGTAGGAATAATAACTGAGTAGTTTTTTTTTGTAAAAAGTTATTTTTTGGTTTAAGTTTGCCTGAATGTGTGTATTTACTTTGTGCACAATAAAGTATATATAAATAAATAAAAAACATTGACGTGTAAAAGTGTTCCTTGTAACCTATTTACTAAATAAACATCTATCAGATACTATGTAGAGATTCCAAGTAGTAGTAAAGGATCTATAAAGTGCAATTCTTAACAACTGTGTTGCATGTTGCATCATCATTCTCCTGCCCTTATCCCAATTTGTTTGGGGTCGGCGCAACATGTCTTTTTCTTCCACACTCCTCTATTAGTCGTCATCTCTGTAGTGACCCCCTTTTTACCCATATCCTCATTCCTATGAATGTATACTCGGAGTATGTATTCATTTCCTTCCTATGTATATAAACTCATTCCTAATTCTATCCATGCGCGTAATACCACATATCGCTCTTAGCATTCTCATCTCAGCTGCATGCAATTGCTTTTCATTCATCCCTTTTGTGGCCTAACATTCAGAACCATACAAGACAGCAGGTCTGACCATTGTTTTATAAATCTTCCCCTTAAGTTTAAGGGGAATGCGGGGGTCGCAGATAGTCCCGGTGACCTGCCGCCATTTCATCCATCCAGTGTTGCATGTTGCATACAAAAGAAAATCAATTATCAATCTTCAGTAAGTAAAAGCACAAAGCCAGTACACACGACAGGTTTACATACACCTGTACATACACCTGCCGTATCCGTGTCGCTGAGATTAATTCAGAACGCGCATACCATGATACTAGCAGATATTAACAGAAAGGTCACGTATTCACCGCCGCAAGCGCATCGTAAGGCACCTTAGTGATATTTTTAGCCCATATCTAGATTATTACGAGGATGCCTCCATGTCAAAGCTGACTGCGAAATGCGTTGTTGTTCCTAGATCCGTTGAGAGATTAACTCACAATAGAGTTCAATGACTTTAAACAATAACATGTGAATATACTGTGATGTTTAATCTCTGATGAAGATATTGACAGTATAGACTGCTTAGGGTTTAATGATCCCGGGTCTTCGCAAGTGCTTTTGTGGGTGCTTCCAATGGATGCTTTCAGTGCTGTATAAAGAGTGTCCGTGTAGTTTCTTGCATTCTTCTCCATAGAGATCTACACTCTGGAACGTGCAAATCATCTTTTGTTATGTCTGACTGACCTTGATAATTCAAAAGTGCCTGTTTATGGTTTAATTGAAAAAAGTACTTTGAGTTTGAGTTTAGTGGCAAATAGAAAAGTTTTTCAGTTCAGAGATACTTAGCAGTCTGAACAAAACGTTTTTTAGCTTTCCAGGCTCTGGTTACGATGACTGTATTTATGGATGACGCAAAAATCAGATTACAACTTCATCTTAATTCAAATCTTTTCAAATTACAGTAGCTAATTAACTAAGCAACACCTATTATTTCCAGTAACTTGACCGCTTAGTACATACAGGCTCTCATTAAGGCACGAGTAAGATAACTTGAGATGAGATCTCATCTTACTTTGCAGTTACGCACAGACTCCGGTTACAGCTTCTCATCATAACTACTAACGATCCGGACAGAACTGATCTACTGTTTATTGTTTATGTAATAAACTAATGTAACTTGATGACTGAGTTATCTACGTCTGTTGGACGTACTGTAGGAGTTTTGTTTCACGTTTTGTGGTTTGCGAATGTGATATTATGTTTATGTTAGGAGATGAGGAAGATCATTGGTTGAAGTTTCAGAAAGATAACACAATGATGAGTCATCATTCTCCTGCCCTTATCCCAATTTATTTGGGGTCGACGCAACATGTTTTTTTCTTCCATACTCCTCTATTTGTCGTCATCTCTGTAGTCACCCCCTTTTTACCCATATCATCTTTCACACAGTCCAACCATCATTTCTTTGGCCTTCCCCTACTCTTATACCTATACACATCCATACACAAGACTTTCCTCACGACATTTTCTTCATTCCTCCGCATCACATGCCCATACCACGACAACACAATGATGAATAGATGTAGATTTAGTTGAGTGGATTTTCAATGTTCAGATCAACACCTAAAGTTCAAATTGTAGTTATCCTGAAGTCATTAAAAGTTGTTAGCAGCATTAATTTTATATCAATCAAATGATTGAAAAATCCCTTCTTAACAATTACTACGATCATAGTTTAGGCTCCCGCAGACAGGCAGGCGAGACGTGCCGATTAGAAAACCCTTTTGTCATCGTCATTAATCTCTACATGGTATAAAACAAAGTCCCTTGCCGCGTCTGTCTGTTTTCCGCAAACTCCTTGTAAACCATGCAACGGATTTTGATGCTGTTTTAACTAATATTAAGAGTGATAAATGAGCAAGGTTTTTGTATATAATTTGCACCCGTGCGAAGGCGGGTGGTCGCTAATAATAATAATAATAATAATAAATGTTTTATTGTTTCTATTACATTGTCATGCAACACAAAAATTGAGGCATCCCCGTTAAGTTAAAGAATACTTGTGATGGGATTGCCTCGCCCTTCCCTTAGTTTCTAAAATTACAATGATGTGACAAACAATTAAACATCGGTAAGGTAATTTAAAATAAAAAATAGGAACAAATTGGAGCATGTGAATGTGTATGAGTGTGTGTGTGTGGGGGTGTATGTATCGCTAATGTAACTATAAATGATGTTTATTTAGTAAATAGGTTACAAGTAACACTTTTACACGTCAATGTTTTTTATTTATTTATATATACTTTATTGTACACAAAGTAAATACACACATTCAGGAAAACTTAAACCAAAAAATAACTTTTTACAATAAAAAAACTACTCAGTTATTATTCCTACTCTTTCTCTGTCCATGCAGTAAGATTGTGGAACTCGCTTCCGCCTAGCATTCGTGACTTGAAGTACATTTCTCTCTTAAAAAATCGTGTTAAAGAGCACTACCTTTCCTCTCTATTATAATAATTTTTATATATATGTATCTCATGTCATGTAAATTATAGTCACTTTCCACGTCTGTCTATTTATCCTCTAACTCTTCCTAAACCACTCAATGGATTTTAATGCGGTTTTCACTAATAGAAAGAGCGATAAACGTGGAAGGTTTGTGTGTGTAATTTGTATCCGTGTGGAGCCGGAGCGGGTCACTATTTCTAAAATAAAAATTAATGTTTTATCCGAACTTGTTGTTTCCGACTACTACGAAGAAACATCGAAACTAACTCAGAAGTCGATCTATAACATTTAGACATTACCGTGGCCAGAACTCTTTATTATTAAAATTGTTGATACTGGGTTCTTCCAAATGGATCCAATCATATTTAAGACAATATTACAAGACCCCAGCTGAGTTTAATCAACGCTGAGTCACATATCGTCACGGAGTAACGTCACATCTGCGAGTACTACAGTCCTTGTGCTAATGGGATGCGCAAGAGTCGCCCATGATGTCATCCGCGAAGGGCACTGACGAATGCGCTTATTTACAATTTGTTATGCCAAAGTATTAAGTATTTACAAAGTGATTGTCTTTAGGATGGGTTGGACGGAATTGTACTGATGCTGGGTCTAGCATGAAACTGTTTTAAATGAGTCAGAAAGCAAATGTTTCTACTTTAGGACACAGTCTGAATCAGCATCCGGAAGAATTTCACACCTTCAGTTAAATACCTCGTAATGTGAATTAATTTCAGTAAGTAAGGCCCGTTTGGTCTGAAATTATGCGACACGTCATTTTATCTAATTGTGTGAATATTGTGGCTAGTAATTGAATATAATCATTTATTTCAGGTATACGAGTCTACGGGTATATTATTATACTCGTAAAACAAAAAAATTGCTAATGGTAGGCGAAAAACTCTATCAAAGATATTATATTTGAACATGGCTCGATGGGATGATCGTTATTAAATATTGATATGTAACAGTTGACGCGCAGTAATTAGACAAGACGTTTTGTAAGGCGTCGTTGAATTATCGAATTTGTCGGACAATAGAGTACTGAAAAGGAGTACCTTGTCATCCGACAAATTACATACATCCTTATAATATAGTCATATGAAATCTACATGTACTACATAATATAATATACGATATAGGACTTGGTGAACTAGATAATATCTATACGGGTTTATTATAAAATTAATGTCATAGCACTTGCCAAAAAATAACTAAACATGTTGATGTCAATCAATTACGTACTGTTATAGGTATGTCGGATTATGAGGGATGCCGAATTAGACAGGGGTCGGATAACCGCGGGTCAACTGTTCAATGTTTGGTCAATGTTTGCTCCGTAGGTATATGTGTTATGTTACAAATACTTTATGTTTCTTGCTGCATAAAAGTGCATAAATTCAAGTTCTTCAAACTTAACAGACATATGTGTTGCTTGGGAGTTTGTTGCCCACTACTTCTTTATAGCTAAACCACTAAGAAGTGGTGACGGGCGGGCGTTTTTGGGGAACTGTCTATAGGTAGAACTGACGTTCAAAAAGTACTGGCTCTCGCCTAGTTTGAATAAATGATTTTTGATTTTGATTTTGTATTTTTTGTTTGTATTCTAAGTTGGAAGACCTCCAACAAGGATAACCTGGTGAGGGTCACGGGTAGCCGATGGATGCGAAACGCACAGGACTGATCATTGTGGTGACACTTGGGGGAGGCCTATGTCCAGCAGTCCAATGCTCCGTCTTTTGGTTGAAATGATGATTCTTTTTTTTCCTTCACTTCCATACTAAGTTGAATATTAAACAAAAGTCGCGTGTCAGACGATTTCAATATAACTTTTTCATAACAACCTAGTTTGAATCGAATATTATTATAAATTATCCCTTTACAATGTAATTACAAACTATGTGTCCCTGCACTGGGAACATTATAGACTAATTGTGTGTGTGTGTGTAAGTTATTACAGTAATGCAATTTGTGTGATAGTAAACCATTTTTCTTCATAACAGCTCAATACTCATATAGGTTGGTTGTGGAACTTATTCAGGTCAAATCCGGATTGAAAGCACGCCAAAAAGTTGTTAATGTGGGCAATTGCCTTCAATGGTAGGCAGCGCATTGATATGGACGAGACAACAGTAGCATTAATTAGTTGGCACATTCTCTGACTGCACTGGGCGATACAGATTCGCATACAAAACTGTTGATAAAACTCACTTCTTCATTGGCATACAAACATCACTATAAAACAAGTCTGTTCGATATAAACTCAAAAACTACTGAACGGATTTTCATGCTGTTTCCACCAAGAGTGGAAGACATAAGAAAGGTTTAGGTGTATAATTTGTACCCATGCAAAGCTGGAGCGTGTCGCTAGTGAAACATAATTATAAGTTAATTGTAAAAGTTTTTCTATAAGTACACACACACAAAAAGTAAACGTATTTTACTTTTTGCCATTTAGGCGATTACTGAGAAGTTGATAGAGGGATATCGAACAAGAAGCCATGTTGCGCTGACTCCAAATTAATTAAGATAAAGACAAGAGAAATGTAATTCTTGCCATTTAAGGTGGAAGCGCCTGCAAAATTCAAATTTTCTTACGTTTTTTTTTTTTCAATTTAAAGGTCAGTGTCAGGTTGTATGTTGGTCAAAATATGATTCGCGGCCGTAGCAAGTATGTATTTAGAGAACTGTATGAGATTATATTTTGACCAACATACAACCTGATACTGACCAGCAAATTGCAAAAAACGTAAGAACATTTGAATTTCGCGGGCTGCCCTGGCGCTTTCACCTTAAGTAAATGAAACTTAATGGCTTTTTTAACACCTGGCTTATTGTTAATATTAACCGCGCAACATAATTTTCCCCTATACCTCATCCACACATTACCAGCATTCTGTCCTAGTCTTCAACCCTGACAGACTGTCCAGTTTCACCGCCCGGTAGAAAGCCTATAATGACCGGATGTGACGGCAACCATGTGACCTACCGATGCGCTTGCGCAATACCCGCCGGAAATCTACGTGATAATACTGGAGTGCAGCGAATGTGATGTGATTGTTGTATTAAAAAGTGATAGCTTGATTGTGAGTGAAGTGTATGAAATCATTAATATGATTGTTATAAAGAAATATAGTTCCTATAGTGATAAGAAAACGTGGCTGAAGTCTGGTCGAAGTTTCGACACGATGAAGAAGCAAAATCTATGAATTAATTGGTTCATTTAAATAAATCCAGCCGATGAGAGAAACACAAGAGTGATCGTTGTGTGTGGTGATGCTTGTGGCTTTAGGAAGGCCTAACAGGCCTCAGACATTTCGGTAGAACGATGCTAACTATAAATACCCATAATGTTTAGCTACTGATCAGCTGGTTCTGAGCTCAAATTCTCTACGAATAGACTTTTTGTCAAGAATCTGCTCAAACGCTAAACAATACAGAGATTTATAGATAAGATTTATTTAAAATGGTTATAAAACCTATCAAAATAAGTAATAACCTATCAAAATTAAAACAATAAACTCAGCGGAGAGGAAATTTCAAAGAATAACCAAGATATTAAACTTCTATCATCGCACCACAAAAAACTGTGCCAGTCTAGCCAATCGCACGCACAATTAAACTTATATGTCTACCCATCAATATCGTGCTAAACACTCCACACCAAGGCGCTAACATGTCTATTTGTACTTCTTCTAATAAGTGCACTAGCTAAGGAAGCTACAGAAGTTCTAACTGGAAATGACGTGGCTTCTCGTTTCGTAATTCAAAAAGTACATAAAGGAACTTTAAACCGTATTGAACTTAAACTCATAACAACGTAACGAAACTGTTAATGAGGTCTTATACCTTAATTAAGAACCCGAGAAACTGCTGGATCCGAGAAGTACAGGATTAAGTATGTTTTGAGGAGATCAAGACCTACAAATGGTTATAACGCCGAAGTAAAATTAGAAATTATTTAAAAACTATATATATAAAAATGAATCACTATTTCCTTGGTCACGGCACCACGCGTGAACGGTTGGACCAATTTCGCTAATTCTTTCTTTGTTGTGTTTGTTATTGTCAGGCAAAAGTTCTTAAGAAAATTGCGCGGAAAATTAGAAAATTTCAGAAAACTTAACGACTATTTAAACTTCGCGCGTTTGATGGTTCATAGCTAAGACAGGACAACGTCTGTCGGGTCAGCTAGTTAAGTATAAGTATGTCCAGCGGAGTGCTCCAATGGTACTTCCATTTGGTTCGGCTGAAACCGAATTGAAGATGATGAACACGTAGATACGAACTACAGCTATACTTTTTTTTCATGTGTGTGTGTCATTTTTTTTTTGTCTGAATCTCTCTAGTGGTACTTCTCCTCTTGTCTATAGTGTTGTCCAATAACTTGATGATTAGCGGCAAGATGCCAACGCGCTTGCGTTCCCACGGAGCGATGGCATGTGTGTGCCTGAATGCAAGTGTGCATTGTCCTGTTCCAAATATGAAGCATTGTTTCTTTTTTTTTTTGTTAAAATATGGCGGGTCATTTTTCGCTGGTTTGTTGTTTTTAAATAAAGAAGGTGAATCAACGTCAACATGAAGTTTGTCACGTATTTTAGTAACAATAAATATTTTAATAACAATTTAGTTGGTAAATATTGTGAGAAATTATTGATACCAACTTTCTTTCTTGCAATAAATTATTTAATAAATTACTTAAATTATTAAATTAATTAAGTTTATTGACACTAGACATAGGGAAAACCACAACATCACACCATGTCAATCAATAATGCCTACTTCACACCGTCAAATGCTTTCCTTCGTACACAAGGTACGCTTTATTCCCGTTAGAAATACATTTACAATCATCAAATAAAAACAAAGGAGAGTGCAGGTATAGGGGCGTGGCTGTCTATTGTCTAGCTGTATAAAATGATAGCACCTCCACAATTAAATGAGGTTCCCAAGCCAATGCATCGGAAATGTCTGTTAGAGAGTGATCATTATGCCTACTGCAAACTCATGTCGGATGTAAACGGTACATTTGATACCTCATCAAAACAATCAATCAAAAGAACAAAGAATAATTGTTTATGATTAGGAACCATAAACAACCTACTAGATTTAAAAAGTCGGTCAAGGTTGTTTACGAATTCGAATTTTAAACTAGTTTTTAGCGCACATATGTTTAATTAAAACAATATTATGCTAATCACATGATGATTCATCAATAGATTTACATAAAAACATCTAAGAATCTAAGAAATCTGATGATACATATACCAGATTAGCAGAAGCACAAAGACTAAGATTAAATCCTTTACACATCTTACTGACATATTTATTGACAATGATGCAATAAGCCGTTAACAGGGATTTTCAGGGCATATGTTAGACGTAAATTATAACAAAGAATTAAGTAGCTGTACCATAGTTATAAACAAAACAGACAACATATGGTAGCCAACCACCTCCTTATGTCTCCTTCTGATCATAAACATACAGAAAAAACAATTAAACTTTAACTTTATTTACTTTTTTTTTTATACATATACCTACTTGACTGGAATTGATGTTACGAAAATAAACTAGATCAAATATGAAAATAATCCACCAAAAAGGGCAGTTCTATTAGGCTGTGTATAAAAGTGCTTTGGTCTCAAAATTGAAAATATTTATAAACAATTGCAACAAAAATGGCATCGCTTGGAAACAAAGTTCTGTCTACAATATACGAGTACATAAACAACACATATGAATAAACAAACTTTTAGGTATTAAAATACAATTTAATGTATTATGCTTTTATAATGTAATAATTTTAAAAAAAATACAGCGATCCCCAAAGTATTTTTAACCGACTTTCGAAACAGGAGGAGGTTCTATGTTCGACTGTATGTTTTTTTTTTTTTATGTATGTCCGCGCATTTCTCCGTCAGTTGTGGACCGATTTTCAAAATTCTTTTTCATCTGAAAGAATATACACCCGAGGTGGTCCCATATAAATTTTATCGAAATTGCTTTAGCGCTTTTTGAGAAACTGAACAAAAACGAAAAATACGCATATCTTGATGACGTTTTTGTGTTCTCCAAATGTTTAAATTCCACGTTCCATGTTATTGGGGTTTTTAGTTCTGTGGTATAACAACTAAAAAGCGAAAAATACTCGTAAAAAACTTTTTTACAAAAAAAACAACCGACTTCCAAAAAAAAAAATACACTAAAAATTTAAAAATAATTTTTTAATGTCGTTTGGCTCGCGTTTGACCACTATCTGGATGGAGCACACTTACCTAGAAGTAACCTATACAGTCTTGACTTAAAGACTAAGACTATTTTATGAGTCTTGCAGAAATGTTGTCGTAAATTGTAATAGTTATAATCATGTTGATGTCATCTCTTCTAAGCGCATGTATATAGGTACAATTAACACTAACTAACACGTATGAAACTGCATTCAGGTATGTAGATAAAATTCCTTATCGGTCGATTTCCGGTCGTTATTATTTATTGGTCGTAGAACACATATTGTTGGGAAATCCGGCAGAACTATTACTTGAATTGGAAAAAAAACCCCGCGTTTGGAAACTGTTATGATAACGCAAGACGATGACTGGTTTCATAGTGTCTACACATTTCTTGTAGGATGCTATGAAATCTTGATTCCCTGAGAGTTGCATTACTTGTCGAATAGTTTGTTGAGAAATTGAAGCTGTACTTGCAAACTAGTGATTAACTTGTGAACGAGACATGCCTTCGAGTAAAGTGAACTATTATAAACGGCATTACAATGAAGATGAGGGCCAAAGACACTATTCTAACAATAGGTCATAATAAATGCCATTTCTAGAGAAAGAAGTGAAAAGTACCCGTTTAATTACACATTATTGCACTTTTTTCACACAATGAACTACCGAAGTTTAACAGCATCGTAAGTCTTATTACCAGACAGTAACGATCACAAAATGTCGGTCAACAAAACTAATTCGGATGCTCTCACCGCTCGAGAACTTTCCACCGTAGAACAATACTTGCCTCCTAAACCTAAGTTCACATGTCGCTAAACAATCGAGAAATCATCCCGTATCTCTATCAGCCATCGAAATGTCAGTGCCAAGCTTAATTAAGAAGTTGTGGACGATAATCACTGAACGCAATGTCGAAATTGACCCATTGTGCACAAATTCCCAGGGATTATGTTGAAAATATTTGGTTTGCTCGCTCAAAACAGTTAGACCTTGGTGATGCAGAAATGTGAGCTGAGAACAAAGGATGTGGCAGACCGTCTGTGTCTTAAAAATGTAATTTTTGTAACTGAACCTTGTATGCGACGCAATTCAAAGTTGTCGCAAATATTTTTCTAGATCTAAACGTAAAGAAGGTCGCTGTGTCTAATTAATGTGGCATCTCGCAATACCAACATCCGATTTCTCAACTAACTCAAACGTGTAAGGGAATTACACGCGATTGCTTACATCAAACTGGACGTGCTATAACCGTTACGTGACGACGATATCCTTAATAAGCATTTTGTCATATTAAAAACGAACATTAAAATCATTCGGACCTTAAGTTTCAATAAGAAACCAGAAACGCAGAAGCGTTTATTTATACATATTCAAATACAATTACAGATAACCGTATCTTCTATGTCTACAAAGTATTTCCTGTCGTTATAATATTTATACGCAGTACTGAGTTCCCATGGTGGTTATTATCTCATGGGAGACATAGGAAATTCCGCCATTAGCTGCCAAGAAAGTGAAATCGAATAATGATGCGCACGCACAGCGATGGTATCGCTGTCACTTTACATGTTATTAGAAAAATCTTTAGGGAACTCCGAATGATGGATGATGGTAATCTTGTAATATGTAGTAAAAGTTGCAAGGTTAGGAGACGCATTAGAAATGTCATAGTGCACGTCGCGACTGATAATTGCAATGCTTTACATCGTGTGGAGTTCAGTATCATGCGTGAGAACAGCATTTGTCAGCAACCAAAGAATGTAAAGAATGCACGAATTGAAAAGCCTCGTGGCAGAGTTAAAATCTTTGAGAGATGAGCTCGTTGTAAGTAATAATAATGATCTCAAATGAGATGTTTTTACTAGGTCAAAGAATAATTCCAAAAGTTATAGTTGAGCCGTTTAATCAGTAAATACCTAACCTATCCGTGGGCGAAGAATTGTCTAATTTGAACTTCCTCCACTCAGGAGGCAACCGCATAAAATTGTATAATATAACTAAATAATAAATGGTGTTGAAACTCACCGTTCTATGGGACAGATCAGTGACGGAGTCGTGCCGGTTTTCGAGGCTACCGAGGCTGCAGCAGGAGGCCGAAGACGCGAGACTGACGGAGTCTGCGCGCGCGCGGTGCGGCGAGACTGCCACGTGTTTCAGCATGCCTACTGGGCCCTGAAACAAACAAGATTATTGCAATTAACACAGTGTCAAGCACAAGCATAATCAAGAAATTATCTGTGACATGTCTTACTCGTACAACCAAAAAACTGAGAATAGTAACATCTACTGACTCTTCTCAACACAGGACTCAATTAATAAGTTGGCAATGATATAAGTTTATATAATTATATAAAAGTATACGTTGAAAGTGAGGTAAATTATTATCAAAACAATGAATCAATTGTTGAAGCAATATAGAAATTAATTAACAAAAACATCCGACGATTCCATATAATTATAATTATGCAATAGAAGAAAAAATACTTATTTTAGTTAATAATAATTCAATTCAAAATATTTAATTTAGGAAACTTCAATATTTATCTTTTAAAAAATATTTGTTTACCCAATTTGCCGAAAAAATGTGACTATGAATCCAAAGCACTTATGGAACCAAAAACTAAATGAAGCATCCTACTACAAAAGCGTCATCTAATTTGGTGACATGGGCACTTGTGCACGCACACGCATATGGCAGCATCCCTTATAGCGCCGGATGTGTCTTCCAGGAACCGAGAAGTACCTGGAGAGCCATTGTAGTGGAGCATTATTGCGCCCGGAAGATGGGTGTTCCCAATTGTGGTGAAATTAAAAAGAGGACAGAAAAAAGTTTCATTGTATTTTTTGGAAGGATCAACTTGTTTATTGATGTCGATGTTAAAAAGGAATGCAATATTTGCAAGAAAGAAACGTAAGTAGATGTTTATCATAACATATTACATCACAATATAAATCAAAATAAAGCAGCACCGTTTGCATTTGCAGCTAGTGAATATTACAAAACAAACAATGATTTAATCTGCACTGTTTATTTCTCTGTCACAAAACTCAGGAACTTATAAATATTCCTATAATGATAAATTGCAGATAAAGGTCTTACCGACGATGTTGCTACAGCTTGCGATTATTGCCTGAAGACATGAACAACTTTTACTACTGAATTGGTTCATTTAGCTGAATTATTATTACTGTACTTGTATCGAGCAGATTTATCTAAAATACACGTAGTTTCAAACTCATTATTGCAAGAATTTGCAACACTGCTGTTGATAGTACCTACTTATATTTTGGTGCATTAAGACTTTATGAACTTATGTCTAACATTTGAGTTACATGTAAGTTTATTGAGCCTAATCATTAGTATCAGTTTTGTTTTATCTACTGCTTGATGTAAGCCTCCTTATAAAACTCAAACCAACTGTACTAAAATAACCACTGCATCTACCAAACGCATTATATTCTTCAAAACCAATATTATTTCTGATAATTCGTCAATTATATCTGAAATGTTAGCACATAACGTGAGAGTGCCCTTATTGAACTCGTTTATTGGCCTGTCTATCTGCTAACCCCAATTTGCTAATGCATAGTTATAGTATACGTTATAAAGGTCGTGAGATTCAGCACAGATAACTGCAGTACTAAGAATAAAAGAAAGTAGATAGACAATAACAAGACTGCTATTGTAGTTTAGGGTATCTAATCCGGTCTACAAACCAAGAGTTAAGTGAAATCTAATCTAAATAATTTTGATAGTGCTCTAGAAAGACACTTAGCCGTCCATTACACGCTCATGCAAGTGTCACTTAATTTCAAAAGTTGATGGTTGCATGCTGCAAAAATCAAAGTATCGAGATTTTTTTATTCCAACCATCATCATTTAGTAGACGATAGGTTATCCGTCAGTCACAACCTTGACTGTGGTTAAACTAACAGCAAAACCTTCCGTGTAATGGGCGCCTTAAATCATATTGACTTTCTACGATACCTTTTGTAGCTAAGGATTAGGTACTGTCACTTTGTTGAACAAGCAATTTCATCATGGGTAAAAAAGTTGATGCAACTCTTAAGAAGTCCGAAGATACAATGCTGCATGCTCATGTGCATTTTTGCTACAACCAGTTATTACAGTCAGTAGCACTAAAGTATTTCATGATTCTTGAGACGGTGAGAATAGAGCACAATAAGCTCATAACTTAATAATTTAGTTGAGATACAATTGACGGTAAAGTTTTTATTCGCACATGGATAACATCGTAAATGTTCTGAGTTGTGAGCGCTTCTGTGTGTTGCATGTGCAAAGCGAACAGAATTGTTGCAGAAGGTAAATTCAAGAATGATCTAAGCCAGCTTAGGAACGATGATTAGAAAGACGCAGTAAATGAAATTAAGAGACAGCCATAATTTAATTCATAACGTAAAATACAGGACTTGATAGACTTGATGGAATGAGACCATTTCTGTTGATAAGTAAGATGTGAACCGTCACCAGTATCTTGATTGAAGCAATTGACATAATAATTTTCAGCAACCGAGCCACCCACGAAGTAGTGGCTAAACCATGTGGATGTGGATAGATAGCAAAATCTAGAAGAAAGGACTTCCATAGAGACACTTCAGACTTGCACTTCTGTTAAAGTCCCTTTCTAAAGCACAGGCGTGGTCGTCGCACGCGCATCCGCCGCGCCGCCGTGGCATCTGTCGAACAATAATCCCGAGTTTTTGCGAGCACCCATTGTTTTTGTCAGCTTCCCAGAAGACAAGGGAAATCTCGCGCTGTGGGATCTATCTCCAATATGCAGCTTTCTACCTAAGTGCATCTCGTTCGAGAGTGATAAACGCTATCGTTGTTTGAGATTAAAAGTACTCGTAAGTGAATTTTAATGCTCCTGCTTTCAATTTGTCATCAAATAACATGATAACGTTTTGAAAACCTAATAAATTCAATATGGCTCTATTCTCATACCAATACGTTTTAAATCAATCATTTTAGAGATAATGCCTTAATTACCGAAAACAAAATCGATCCAATTAAATTGAACACACAATATTAATCGTTGAATTAACGCACAAATTACAATTAACGCGCTCGTGACTGATATGTGTATTAAACAGGGCAGTACAATTACGACCGTAATCAATCAACATTATAAAGCAATTCATCAGATTTTAATGAACCAATCGATTGCTACTTCAGATAATGACTGGCGAATTATAATTTGAAGTATAATTTGTACCTGCATGTATATCCTCATTATGTCGATGATTGAGGATGCAAAGGAAATAAAATGTTGTGCTTCATTGATTTAGGTTAGGCATTTGGTACCTTTGACTGTGGCTTCTGTCATCGAAAAAACTCATATATATAGTTCCTATGGGTTTATACATCTATGGTCATCGATTTAGTGTTTCGAATTTAAATATCAAGCCACTAGCTTGATATTTAAATTCGAAACACTAAAGCATGGTTTTATATATTACTTTTGCCATTCATGGCGTGACATTTTTTTTGCGTCTTAACTTCTTAAAGTTTTATAACCGTATCTCCACACGTAACTGCAACATCAATCTTAAAAGTTACAACATTAATAATCTCCAAACTTATACAAATATGAGTACTAGCGTCATTATTGATATGTCTTTATTTGCTTGTCCCAATCACTTCCGTTCCGGTTGCTTGTGTATAGTGAGCACTTAAAGATTTGATAGCTACCTCATTAATATGCCTCTATCAAGCTAGAATAGCTGCCAGAATGGTGCCTGAAGCTGGTTTCGGCTTGCCTTTTGATAATGACACGATGAATGATGATTTGACATTTAACAATTAGTGACATCCGTACTATCAGCCATTGTACCCATAGATTAAAGTTCCTTTATACAAGTTTATTAACTGTTTTGGTGTACAATAAAGTATTATTTTATTCTATTCTATCAATTAAGCAGAAAACTTCTGAAGGTTCTGGCTTATACTGGATTTGGCTGGTGATTCCACTTTGGTTTTCGATTTGTTGTAGTAATTTTTGTCGCAGGAAAACTTCGTCTTCAAATTACAGACAAACAGGCTTTACCGATCGCTCGGATTACTGCAAGATCATAGAAATATTTCGCAAAACAATTTTCAATCTGAAGGCCGTCAAAGACGAATTTCGTTCGAGCATCATGATATCAAATGAAATGATCTCTCTATCTGGACATTAATAAGCAGTCTTGCAGCAACAGCTCAGTAAAAAATAACGTTAACCGGATGAAACGCAGCGAGCACCATTAACCAAGGAATGTGGATCAATTAATTTATCAATAATGGCAATTAATTATTTTCTTTAATTAATTTGGCTCAATGTCACTTAATTCCATGTTTATGGGAAATTTCTTTATTAGGAAAGAGCGTCTTCAGGAGAAATGAAGATTTACGAATCATAGAATTTAACGGCATCATAATTACATAAATTGCTGCTCAGATTTCATAGAATTTCTTCATACTAAATTAGTCTTTTTAAATATACAAAGTGGTCAAATATTAAGAAAAGTAGACTCGAGCCATAACAATTTTACTAATTCATTTAAATACTACAAATCGTAAGATAAAATTAGCCATGATGATGATGATGATGACATTAAGATAATTTCTCATTTTGGTAAGACAACATTATTAGCATAATTACATTTATTGCCAAATCGTAAACAATAATACCGCCTACTTGCACCCATGTTGGGCTCCAAACCTTTGTTCCAACACTCAAAAATGTGTCGTACGAAGGATTTCTCGTTGATTTTACGGAAACCACTAATTCTAGCTAAATTCCACTTGAAGTACGACGAAATGAGCGGATGCAACTAATATACTAAATTTAACTAATTTGTACCTCGCTTTAGGAAGTTTTAAAGCACTTTTTCGTATTTTCAATGTGCCATATTCAGAAGCAAAGTAATTTTATACTTATGTATCATAAATATATTTTATTTTTACGAAATTTCCCAAGCAAAAAATTGAACATTGATACAATAGATAGACCAATTAAGGTAGAAAAATACGGAAGAAGGAGATCGGCTGCGTCTAACCCAAATAAATTAGGTTAGGAGCAATGAGAATAATGATGATTTCTCAAGCTATGTTGACCAAGGTGTTTCCTTTAGGTACCACTAATTGGGCTGTAACCGCAGAACATTGGGCCAGTATTTTAACCGTGTTACTATACAATAGCCGTGGGTGTCTATTATAGTAATCGGCCCAATATGGCACACAGCTGGCCACCAACCAAACAAAAGTTTACGTAACCCACACAATACTGCAAATTAATGTAAAGGTCATAGGTCTTTATAAAGCTCCGGCTATTGATTTATCGAATTGTGTTGGTTTAGTTCTATTACTGTCATCAGCCCCAATATATTCTTCACGACTTGAACTCTAAGCAGACTCTTAACATTGTTTCTTCCCAATTTTGGTTTTTAAGTCTTTGATCTTTGGAGCAATTGTCCAAAATTTATTTTACGATTAAGAGGAAATTCAACGCTATACCTTCCACGAACTATAAGAACGGAAGTTTTAGTAAAACAGCTATAATAACAAACGAACCATAAGTACTCCACAACAATACAGTGTAAATTAGTGTTTTAATCCTTTGCCCGTAAATCAGAACAGTTCCTAAGAAATAGCTCGCAGGCAATACCAGTAACAACGGTAACCCAAAGCTATGTTTACATAATAAATTATGTAAACATGTCCTATAAATTCGAATCTGACGGGTTTCCAAACAAATCCGGCCAATTTACCATTATCGGAATGAAAGCCGGAATGCGCTCGAGCACGGCACGGACAAACAGAACTATTGATGGAGATTTGTGTGTGTTTAAAATGCAGGATACAGTAGGAACTGAATGTACACTGGAATAGGATGAAAATATGGATGGATGAACAAAATAAATCAGAAGTTATTCCAACTGTTTATATTACTCGTATTATTATATTGTCACCCATCCTTTTGTTCTGCAGCTACAGACTTGGTGAGCGGGTTAAAGGGAAAGACTTATATTTTTAACCAACAGGAGTCAGAATATATTCAGCCTGACAAAATATGATTCTGCTATCGGCCGACACAATAAAAGAAGAAGATATGTTGCAGTAAGGATCGCTTCATATGTGGACAATATCTATATGAATAGCAGTGAGTGTGTGTCTAATAGTTCGTTTGTCAAATGCCGTGCGGATTATATGTTGAGATGGAAAGGGAATTTAGCTCGAACGGATCCGTATTTCTTTGTTGTCTGGGATTCCATAAAAAATACTGTTTTCAGTGTGCGACTGGCTAGAAAGTCATTAGCGACTATCTATCCATCATCTTAGTTGTTGTCCTCGACTGATTTTAACATCATGTATTTTTAATAAAATATTTAGGTCGAAGATATTTTGTCAACAAGTTTTCTTGGATTTGAATCATTAATATCTCTTGACATAGGACAGAGTATTTCCTATGTTCAACAAATCGCCACCTATGAAGAGTCAACTAATAAAAATGTCACACGGAAGTGACAAGACATTAGTCACTACATGCTTTTGCAGTGTTGCGACCTTTGCACTTAATAAATCTTCTATGACACTGAGTTTATAGACAGGTAATTTAATAAAATTGCAGTTTTGTTTTCCATTATTACAGTAATCATTTTCAGAGTTTTGATTCTGGCCATTCGAAACTTCATTGCCGGAACTCAAAATGAAACGAATTTTCCGATTTCACCTTCACCCAAACAGGGCTCTTTACATTATACACATTGCCGGTCAACTCCTCTCTCATCTTATCCAGATCACCATTATTTTCCAAGACAGGTTGTCTTCCAACCAAACCAGATGCAACAACGGTAACTGTCTCAATAATTAAACATTAAATTCTAAACCAAAAATTACCATAATTTAACACGCCATAAAAAGCTAGTAACGAAGTCGATTACAAAATCGTAGAGACCGCATCCGGCTGATCGTTTGATGCTGGCTGATCTATATCTGGTCATTAATTGGGTTGGGATAGACCAAGGAAGCTGGTAATGGGCATAGGATGTTGATATTTAACCCTTTTGGTGCATTTATGAAAGAAATTCTTCTCTAAAAGGAATGTTTTTGACTGTTGACAAAGGTGCATCGTTGAAATGGAAGACATTATTTCAGAGATTGATGAAAAACATACGCGACGCTCTTAAGTTGATTTTGTGTGGTGAGGTTTTCTAAAACGTCATGTTCTTGTTGAGTTTTAGGAACCCAAGAGATGATTAGCATCTTCTTTAGTATGAATTTGGCACAGTTAAAGTTTTTATAGAGAAGGAGTGCAAAAAGCTAATATTTTTTATATAATATGGATTCTAAATAAATTAAACAAATGAAAAAAAACATTACACACATTGCCATGCGTTTGACACACACATATACCTACATACTTATGTTGAATTACGACCATTGGGCGACTAGTATTATTAAAAGAACTAGATACTTTTGCAACATTGACACCATTGTCAGAGTTTCTTAGCTTAGTGGAATACCTGGAATGTAAGTGACAAATCAAAACTTTATCAGTATTTCTTCTAACCTCAAGTGTTTTCGCTAAACAAAGTGACATAATTATATGCATTATTTTCCTTGTATCTGATGCTGAAAAAAATAGCCAGAAATTCGCTAAACAGTCATCATATATCACATTCATTACTGATAAGATATTACTCTGTTCTAAAAGCGTATCCCTATTACCATAGACTGGGTGAGTACAACCTTGGCACTGAGTTGTGCGGTCGATCACACGCGATACCAAACATTTGTATGCAAGACATGAGTGGAGAGGTGTACGGCGGGAAACTTTGGGTTTCATTTCCGGATTATTTGGGGATTGGTTGATAGTTTTAGTTGACTAAGCTATTGGTAATCTTAAGTGGTTACAATGTATTGAACTTTATTTTGGCACCATAGTATCTGTACGTTTCATCACATTATAGTGATTAACGGTGAAGAATGTACTTTACCTGCATAAGAAAATATAGGTAAGGTGTTATGTGTTGTAATTGATCTTGCCTTGAAATAAACCTTGTTGAGTCAAACAGCCTGAAACGCACGTGATGTCCAAGTCACATGCTTTTCACGTGAGCGATGTACTTTCGTTAACATGCTACTGAATGTAAATGGAAATGTGTTAACAACTTAATCCTACATCTCCAACAACAAATCTAATTACCGTTACACACATTTCAATTCAGTATAACGTCAAAATATTTCGTTCACAAATTCCAACTAAAATGTCCTGACCGCAGACCGATTTGAACATAAGCCCCTGCGAACACTGGCCGCGGGTCAATGTTCGGCGCTAATCGATACGCAACACGTAAGGCCTTGCTCACACTGGATCGTAACGAGACACCCATTGTGAAGCCAGTGGCCAGTGGGAATGAAGGTTGTGGATCGTATTACTTGGCACTTGGATCTAAACATAGTGTTTTATTTTTCTAGGAGTATAACAATATTATGTAATCAACCTCTCCAGGATTTAAAGCAGGCTAATGAACAATCTAACGAAAGAGATCCAGGTCGGTTCTTACTGGTCGGACAAATATGGGTAATACTCATCAAATCGAAAAGAAAAAGATGTGTTACACTATCTTTTGTACGTGGTTTCACTCCCGACTCTACAGGGACAATGCTTTTACGGGAAAAATATTGGCACTCAGCGATAGTTAAACTCGATAAGCACTCGGATCTCGGACCCCATGGCCCTAGTGTTTCAACCCCAAACGGCTCAAACATGTAACTCCCAATAAGGTTGTTATATTTGCACCGTTTGAGGTTTTCTGCACCTGCAGCAGCCGCCCCAGCACAGCCCGCCGTGCTAAGAAGATGGGATGGCGCAAGGGTATCGACACATGTTGCATCCCACACCAAAGGCCTACCCAACTTCCAAGGTAATATGGTCATTCCGTCTGGCCTCTTCCCATCGTCACGTGCCAAGCCATTGAGTTCTAAAACAGCTGGCACCCCGGCGGTGACAAGAGCCCGATGGATGATGTCATTAATGCTGGCGTGCCGTGCTATCCGACCAGCGCTCCTACCGCAGGATAGGCCATGGTGTCCGAGGCGGTCAACTGCTTCACCGCATTGATAACGATGTGGGGCTCCACTCGGAGCACCCAGACGAAAACATGTAGCAATCCGGAAAGTGGCGTCACTCAGCACAGCTAATGTTGGGTGACGGTAGTGCCTGTAGCCAAAGGCCCGACTCCCATTCACTCACAGCCAGAAGGTGGGCACGCTCAGCAGTATTGGTGAACGTATTAAGGCGCTATTAGCTGCCAACGGCCTTGAGTGGTTAGCTTGCGTGTTCTGCGCTGAGCTCACATAAGGCATCGTTTGTCCATCCAGTAATAGGACTCGCCCATCAAGGAGCGCTGTCCGAAATTAGACGCATTATTAATTTATTACACATAAAACAACAAGTATTAAACTAAAACACTGAGACTAAATTTTAAATAAATAAATAATCTTTAAAATGGCGAAGGTTTCATAAAAATACGCTTTATAGTTTTTGTGTGATTCTCATTTTTTTATCGGCGTTAGACATAACTTTACAAATTAAATACACTATGTTATAAAAATATAATTTCAAACATTCTGAGATCAAATTACGACGGAAATTGTCAAGAGTAACATATATTTTTTTCAAAAAAATAAGACAAGTTGTTTAGACGTGATGTTCAATTATAAACCATTAAAAGTCGTATAACTGCGCCTCAATGAGATTATTCCGTAGTAACCTGCAGAGCGGATCATCCCACTGTCTCTGGGAAGATGGGTTCTCGGGCAACGCCGTGTTCGGGCAAGCCGCTTTCCAGGCGTTCACAGCATCGGTCAAGCACGGCATCTCATAGTTAACCAGCGATGGGGGTTAAAATTCGTGTGGTTAACTGTTGAGTGCTTTGGACCGAAGACAAAAACGCCGCGCCGGTAGGCTTACACTAAAAATTTTGCGGATGCCGAGCCCACCAAAGCGAATGGGTAGCGTGGCTTGCAGCGATGCTCGGTCATCCAGGGGCACATTTAAGATGAACGTAAGAGTAGATCGAATGATTTGATCGAGTTTGTCCAAAAGATGTGGCTGCTTCTATAAAAGGGAAGAGCTAAGAAAATATATGAAATTTGGTCCAAAACAGCAATACCTGATGAGGGTGATCGCCGAATGTAAATTAATTTTGGAAAGTCTATCCGAAATATCGATAAAACGTTTAATTTTGTAGTCAATGAATGAAGAATTTGTTATTTAATTAATTTAATATATTAATATTCATTTATTTTTTATTGCTCTTTTTATTATTTTGTTAAAAATAAATAAATACTTACTTCTAGAGATTAGGCACCTCTTAGTTCTCCAACAAACAAATAATTTTACCTATAATAATATCAAGTTTAGATCACACTTACGTATATGTAGCTACTTGAATGCTAAAGTATAAATAACTACCAGTAATACGAACTGACTCGTCGAAAGTCATAGTCATAACATTTAATAAGCAGAATATGATGACAGACGTTTTAATAGTTACATTAACAGTAGACACAAACACAGTTGACAAGGTACAAGACATTGTATGCTATTTATTTGTTTCTTTAATGTTACTATGTAAAATCCCATGTTTTCGAAACCGCAACTCCAGTGCTAAAACGCGACTGTAATCGATTTTATCCAGTTGACATTTGACAACTCTCGCAGGAACATAAACATATACATTCCTAAAGTTCTGTGCTCACAGTTTCACACTTTGACCAAACTACCGGTAAATGGAAGTAATTGGACAATAGCATGCAATGCAGCATGCATTTCCACGTGCGTAGAGCAGTGAGTATTTTGTGATGTATATGTGAGATTTAATTTAGTTTCTCAGTTTAATCTTTTAATTAAGTCTATCGTGGTCCACTAGAAGCCATAAGTAAGACTCCTTCAAATAGCTCTTATTGTACCTACGAGATCCACACATCAACATCGGCCCACCCAAGTAGGTATCATCATCCCAATTTATTTTTAGTCATATCTTCTCCTGACATACCTCTGTATTAGTCGTCATTTCAGTACTTGAAGACTATCTCTCACTCAGTAGAAACTCTTTTTAGCCATTACATTTTTCATACCATATGACTTACACACCAAGTCCTTATTCCCTACCACCGCCACCGTTAATTATCAAAACGTTTGTGTAGGCAATATTATTAAGA
This sequence comes from Polia nebulosa, assembly GCA_951329385.1. NCBI lineage: Eukaryota > Metazoa > Arthropoda > Insecta > Lepidoptera > Noctuidae > Polia > Polia nebulosa. The sequence goes on from OX589592.1 coordinate 33,437,375, forward strand.
GGACACGCTATTTTAATATCTATTCTGTAAAACATAATTCATCACCAAGGCTATCCTCAAGCCAATGAACTTAATCAACAAACAATATCGATCTAAAGACACTTTGAAAAGCCATAGATAATTCATATGGTGGACATAAACGGAAGTCTCGTCGGCCCAATGCTACCACGCAAAAAACCGTTCGTACGTGTGTCACTGTCATACAGAATGCAGGGAACGGGACTCGAATGCGGGATCGATCGGTAAGCCATGTCGGTAAGCGATACAGACTGGTATGGAATAGGTAGAGGATTATGGTAAAGCTGTTAAAGGTTCGGAATAAGTAGCCTATATAGTATCGATTAAGGTAGCTTAGGTTCTATTAAGGTAGGTAGGCAATAACCTATACACTGTTTTGTTTGTAGAATAGATGTAGGATTTTTTTCGAAGTGGTTAAAGTAGTCGCAGCTAGCTTATAGCAAAATAAGGTAAAAGCAGTCTAATAAGAGAAACAAGAAGTTAGTGGTAGAATGGAAGAGGAACAATAAGTTTTAGGCGGAAAGGATGGAAAAATACCTATTTAGTTCATGTGACTCTATAAAAGCAAAATTTTGCATATTGACCTATTTCTACACAGTATTTTTTTTAATTATCAGATAACTAGGTAAAACCAAGTATTTGTGACTTGAATCATAAGGAAAATAAGTAAATCAATACTTATTTACATAGTGATGCCAACCAAAGCTATGCAATCTTAGTCATTGACACAGATACAGCTAAGCTAATACTTACAATACAATCTAATCACGATATCGGTCTATTTGTTCAAAACACGAACGAAAAAACTTAGTTTATTTTTCAGGTAGAGCAAATTACAAACTGAAAGAATTCAAGGTAGATACGAGAAAGGATAAAAAAAACATTATTAATAAAGAAGTCTATAAACAGATCAATTTTGATAAAACTAAGTACTTGGAGACGAATGGTCTCACCCCAGTACCTAATAATAGAATTCATATTCAAAAGCGTGTCGGATAAAACGTCACATACGATAAAAAATATACAACAATAAGTTATAAAACGTACCGTGATATCATAGTATACAATACTATAACCTATGGAATTCTTGAAGCTATTAAGAATTCTCCACGCGACTCGTTCACTGTCCCAACAATTATACTAACGCCTACAAACACCAACTGCATACCAAATGCGTTTCCAATCATGCTTAAAACACTTATCGCCATTGCTGATGCTCTTGACACCTAAATCACTCAGCTGCAGAAAAAAAACGCAATGCATAACATCACATTAGTTACTGTCGCGGCAAAAGATAAATATTAGCTTTCAGCTCGCGTGCAAATATCTCCGATCTCTCTGTTCAACATTCGAAATAGTAATGGAAATTTCAACTGTTTTCTCTGGAAATTAAATTCTATTTTAGATTGTATGCGTTTTGATTTTTATTAGGGACGAGCGCCTATTGTCTACCATAAAAAAGTTTGAATATATAACTTTTAATGTAAACATATTAATAGTTTTATAGCTCATAATCTTTATGTTCCTGGAATCTAACGGAAAACCTGTAAAAAATATTTTTTTATTGGCCAGGATAGAACCAGTAAAAGAAATAGAAAAAATCATGAATAATCTCGAAATGAAGCAATAAAACAAAATAATAAAGTGAAAGAAATGCTAATTATACTATCGAAGAAAACCAAGAATTCGCTCATAAAAATGGCCAATTAGAATCACAAAAATCGTAGAACATTCCTAACTTTAGTTACAGAGAAAAGTAATACCGCAACTATTTTTCCGAAGTTATTGCCAATAAAGAAAAACTTTGATTAATCGACCGCGATGTCGCGAGATGGAACGGCTGAAAACATTTGTTACTGCAAGTCTTGAATAACATTGTTGTGTATGTCACCATTTATGAATACTGTTAAAAAAAAATAAAAAACCCGTAAAATTTTAAACTCTTTATTTTCAACTATGACACTTACAAATAACGTGGATTTCTATTGGTAAAAGAGTTTTCAAAATCGGTTCAGTAGATCCAGAGATTATCCACTACAACCTCAGAATTTCACAAACTTTATCTCTTTATAATATTAGTATAGATAAGCAAGAACGTATCCGACATTCCAAATTTGTATGAGATTGATTGTATTTGAAATGATCTGTTGATCTATTCATAATATATCGAGAGTTTACACTCTCGCAAGATGTATTAGTATCTTAAGATGTTTGCAATAATCCGGTGACATATATATTTTAAAACAGTGCCATTTCTTAATCATCTGCCTCGTCATAAAGATTGGTGACGTCATTATTATAAACAGGATTGCTATCATCACTTGCGAAGAAGATATACCTACCTATAGTATCATTCGTTCGGAACCACACACGAATGAAGCTCACGCACGAGCTTGAAGAACAAAAGCTCTGTAACCATGCGGGCTTGTTATCCATCTTTGAAAAACTTAATTTTAATTGTATTATTCCTTCTAAGGTCCTAATAGCCCATTCGGTTTCTTGACGACTTAATTCACCATTATTATTTTATACCCACGACTATTCCATATTTGGTGCAGAAATACTTGCGCATGAGTTTATGTGACAGGAGTGACATTTTGTGGCGCGAAAAATGTCGTGAGAACATTTTTCTGTCATAGTCTCGTTGCGATAGAGTGACGATTTTGAAATTGTCGGATAATTGTTCCGTGTGGTTTCGATAAAGAAAATATACAAGGGGTTTTGTAACCGACAACCGCTGAGTATTGTTAAGGCGTATATAGCCGCCAAGTGGCGCCCTCATTGAATAAAAAATCGTAGCAAAGCATACCAAATAAAGATTAAATAGCTTTCATTTGAGCTTTTCTGCTTGTGAAATTCCCTGACGGAGTCTGTGTTTTCTAATAGCTACAATCTCTTGAAGTCAAGATTGAAAAGGTTACTTCTAGGCAAGCGTGCTTCATTGTCGACCATATCATCGATTACCATCAGGTGAGATACTGGTAATAAAACATATTTTTAATATACCAGTAGAAGCTTATTAAACTTCCGATTTTCACAGGCAACGTCAAGAATGTGATATCACATTCTCGGCATCTATTGCAAATATTTCCCCAAATCACTTTATTGGACTTTAAGGGCCTACCTCCCCTTAAGTGGCACCCTCATTGAATAAGAAATCGTATCTTAGCTTAGAAAATAAAGATTAAAAAATCCTATGTTGCGTTTGTTACAAAGAGCTTAAGGTATTTTTACGTTGTTAAAACAGGACTCAAAGTGTTTCGTATCCAAATTAGTAAGCAAAAGTGTCAAAAACGGCCGTTTATGGTACCTTTGCTTACTACTTTGGATACTTTCGTATTCACATCTCAAAGTGTTTCGTATTCAAAGTATTAAGCAAAGGTACCATAAACGGCCGTTTTTGACACTTTTGCTTACTACTTTGGATACGAAACACTTTAAGTCCTGTTTTAACAACGTAAAAATACCTTAAGCTCTTTGTAACAAACGCAACATAGGATTTTTTAATCTTTATTTTCTAAGCTAAGATACGATTTCTTATTCAATGAGGGTGCCACTTAAGGGGAGGTAGGCCCTTAAAGTCCAATAAAGTGATTTGGGGAAATATTTGCAATAGATGCCGAGAATGTGATATCACATTCTTGACGTTGCCTGTGAAAATCGGAAGTTTAATAAGCTTCTACTGGTATATTAAAAATATGTTTTATTACCAGTATCTCACCTGATGGTAATCGATGATATGGTCGACAATGAAGCACGCTTGCCTAGAAGTAACCTTTTCAATCTTGACTTCAAGAGATTGTAGCTATTAGAAAACACAGACTCCGTCAGGGAATTTCACAAGCAGAAAAGCTCAAATGAAAGCTAATCAATTAAATTTACTAACCAAAGGAAAGCCGTCATTAAACACATTTCCAACAAAGAAACGGTTCGATCAACTCAAACCTTTGTCATAACCCTATAGGTAGCTAAACTAATCTGACAAGCAACAAAATTCTCGATCTGTCCATGACACCAACAGTATCAGTACCCGCATATTACAGACATACAGACAGCAACATCAATTACACATTTAAAACTAAACATGTGACACTTTCACTTATTAAACCACATCTGGTTTGTTTTGAGACGTATTTACTAGTTCAATTTAATTACATGACCGACCGGATACAATATAAATATTACATGCTTCTGTTGAAATGTAGGACGCATTGATTTAGTAGTCATCAATCATTACAAAAATATTTGGGGAATACAGGTTTATGGTATTAAAATATATAATAAAAATAGTTTCTGAAGGCCAGTTCTCAGTAACATTTGGTGAGCGAAAATAAAATAATTCATAATTATTATTATGTCCACTGTTCGACACAAGCGACCCTCAAGCTCGTTACATCGACAGGTCCTGTGCTTCTAGCATCCAGCAAACTCCTGCGGGCTTCACCAGGTCATTGGTTCAATTTGTGGCAATCCTTCCATCGCTGCGTCTTTTGGTAGCTACTCGGTCGCCACTCCAGAACCTTTCGGCCCTCTGCCCAGGGGTCGCGGATAAATTCGAAACAGAGTTACCGCACCCCTGGGCACTCAGGCAACGGAAGAACAGGGGTGGGTTTTAGTCAGTAAAAGTCTGACACGCCCTTCCGCTCCACCCAGAGCGAGGGAGTCATTGGATGATTTCCCAAACACACAAAAAAAAAGAACCTTTCGGCCCCATCGGCTTTTCAAAATACAATGTTCAAATCTTTATTCTATGCCGATGACACAAAAATAAACAAAAATTTCATTTAAATTACTATTTCTAAATTCTAATCTTCATAAGTCTGAATGAAACTGTACCTGGCATGTTGATTGATCCATTTTAATGTTAAGCACTGTCTTGGCTGTCACTGTCAAGTGAGTTACAGCTGCTAATATGTAAATTGGTTCCTGTCTACCCAGTGTCGTTGAAATGCTGTAGAATTCCAGCTTTCTGACTAGTGGACTCTATTAATATAATCGAGGGCAATTGAAACCTGTATTAGAAAATATTAATAGGTATAAAAGGAATGTTCTCACTGCTGGCAAATTACTTGACCCAAAGAATAATAAAGAAGTTATTAAACATTCTCATGGTTAGTTTCAATGAAAAATCACAAGCAAATATAGGTAAATCTGTAAAATACAAATAATATTAAAGACTAAACACATATCTTTTCTTTTTTCTAAAAAAAACCAGAAACCAAAATCATTAAATTACACCTATATGAGCTACCTTCATGGAATAATTACAGATTACACACTTGTTGCCAAACATTTACTTAATGACGTATATTTAGCCAAAAACATGTAGATTTAACCAAAACGGTGCAATTTTGGTGTTCAACTTTCTCGTGCTATTATCATTGTGTTGTAACTCGTAATCGTCTGAGCTTTGTTTGAGGTAGCACGCGACAATGTTGCTTTGAAAGGCGTGCTTGACTCACTATTGTATTAAAACTATCCTAATTTAAACTACATGTTTAACGACACGTAATATCTGTCGTATTACGAAGGGGAATTACGCTTAATCGTGATTAAGAAATGCATTTTCCCTGTTTTTCCCTGGTTGTTGTTTTGCCAGCTATGAGTACTTGTGGTTAACCAGCATTATGTCAGTTGTGGCTATGCGTATTAATTTCATCATTCAAATTGTTTACAAGACGGATTCGGGCATGTATGAATAAACATTTCTAATTATTGATCACCTCTATTGGTAGCAATGAACATAAAACATCATAACAGATTTTGTCTAGGAATCTCTTACAATCGTACAAGCTAATCAATTAAAAAAGTTATATTTATCTCAAAGCCTTTAATTGCGGTGACATCGCGGTCTCCTGCACCGTTTCCCATGCTCGATAAAAATGAAAAAAAAAAACTTATCAGCCATCTTTCTTTTTGCATTCTTGGGAACTCGTTTCAGGTAACTTACGATGGTATTACGAAGCGAAGTTACGAAGAAATTTAACAAAATGTTTATATTAACTTTCACTGGATTCTGGTATTGCTATGGGTACGTTTAATAGAGGAAATCACTACAATTAATAAGCAAAAAGGTTTACACTTATAATTAAAGATTGTGTACAGCAAGTTTAAATTCTTAAAGTAATCAACTATACTGATGTAACAGTTAATGAAGAAGTAAAGGGCTTCCTGCTTTAATAGATGCAATTAATGTCAAACACGCGTTTAATGGACGAGTTAATAGATGAAATTGGTCTAATCAATCAAATGACTTGATTAAAATTCAAGTTGTTGTAGTAACAAAGCCACGGAAAAAAATCCTAAAAAACTCACAACATAATAGAAGCACCTAAAATAATTCTGAATACAAATTCTTATAATATAGCAAGATTTTGATCTTGACATTGAAGTCAAAACGATAAAGAAAGAAGTTAACAAAGCAGTGAATGATCTAAACACACACCAAAGGCCCAAAGCACTAAAAGTGTGCGAATATCGAGCGGACACTAAAACCGACCAATTCCTTTCAATTAACGAAAACGATGTTATTAAAGAAGCATGTTGCGTCTTTGTTTCGACTGAACTGCTGCTAGTTGGAATAAATAACGGTCACGAACACAATTGGTTAAAGCTATCACGTTGTGTGGGCTTCATTGAAGACTTGATGTTCAATGAATTTCAGTGAAACTTTGTGAAAGTGCTAATTTTAAAATTATTAATTGCTCAGAAGATGTTTTTATCAATAATTGTTAATAAAAAACATCTACTGAGTGTTTAATAGGATGACACCGATACATTGTGGCTTAGAAAAACGCACTCTATCAATAACATCAAGATCTCCAGGTGCATTTTGATTAAGTGCCAGTGCATTGCTTCTAGCATATTCTAAGTTTAGCTTGAACTTACAAACAGACACTTAAATATGAAAATTCTATTCTTAGAAACGACAGATTAACAGTAACTGAAACACTTCTTCGCTTTATGTAACACTACATAAACTTAAATTCAGATGAATATATGTTAGACCGTTCACAAAATCAAACCCTAAAAGATACCAAGTCGCGAAGACAAACAAAACAATAATAAATTAAAGTGATCGTTGTGCAACGAAGAGCATTGATAAAAATAATTATTTGTTTACCAAATTTCGAGTGATAAGATATGGACATCGACGCTTTGGTGCGACCGATGTTAGGAAAAGTACAACGGTCATAATTCATCACAGTTTTGGTGCCACCAATAAGTGTCACGTAGGTACATATACTATTGAAGAATTTATTGAAACGCATCCGACAGAACTTTATAGTTTTTGTTAAACACATTCTATCATTAAGCATAAGCTTAGCTATAGTTTAGAAAAAATGTTCATTGTTTTATTGCAGTGTTTGAATAACACTTCTTCAAAACGAAAACCATACATCAATGAATTTAAAGAAACTGCAGAGTTCAAGAACGTTATATATGAAAAAAGCTCCTAAATTGAAACAGCACATATTCGGATTTGCAAACGTCAAATTAATACCTACGGTGAAATCAGAGCCATACGTGACGAACTCACGCAAATATTGAAGAATGCTACGCTAGAACACGCCGCACTTATTTCCAATACACACTGTTTTACAAATAGATCATTACCTTCTTTGTGCTGCTTGTATTTATGAATGCCACTCGAAGTTATATTTATGGCTCAGCGGAGGCCAATTCTATTATAGGTATAATCACTTTCATATTTATTGAATTGTGTAATAGCTGTGATTTTTTTATGAATGTAATTGGTTTGCTTGAATGGAACTTATTTCTGTATTAATTTCAGATTAACTTTTTCCCAATCATAGGTCATAAGTCGACTCTCTCCAGTTATACAATGTCAAAAATTATCTACTTTTTCGCCGTGGTTAGGCTAGATGAGAATCATAACTGCTATTTTCCAGCACATTCCAAATGTAATCAACTCCATCCTCCACCTTTAAACGTCGTCATCCACAGCTTATAACTCAGGTTGAGTCTGACACACTCAATTACCAAATGACCAGTGAACATATGTACCTCAACGGAATCTCTGGGCATAGGAAGACGTTGAGTAATGAGTCCTTCCTCGGTGGGGTCGGCAGCTGCCACCAATTGAGACAAATGAACTCGGCGCCACGAGATTGCTATCTGACCCTCCAGTACCATGCTTTACTTGGAGTTTGGGAGCACTCCGCATTATTTTTGCGCTTTTGGGCGAAGGTAATTTAATGTTGAATGGAGGGATAAGCCTTGTTGATGAGGACAGAGTACGGAATAGAAATAACAAGTGGAAGTGACCACGAAGCTGCTACTATCAAAAAAAAGGAAAAAAATTAAAATAATAATAACCTTCTTCAGTTGTAATAAGTCTTAATTTTGCATGAACAACAAATAAGCTTTTCGTCAAAATTTAATTTATTATACATACAAAATTAAGACTTATCACAACTGACAAAGGTTGTTATTACTTTACATATTTTTTCGCATAATTGTGACACACCGGATAGCTGCGTGCACTTCCACTTGTTTTTTCTATTCCGTGGGACAGAGATATTAGACTCACAGTCAGGAAGCCTTTCAGGACCAATCATTTGATTAGAAAGCCGCCATCAGTAAACTTTTGATTTTAATTCAGTGGCGATACTCTTTTGCCAGATGCAATATGGTCATCCTTATTAATATATTTTCCACAACAACGCAATTTGTTACAAAATTTAAAAATGTCTTATTGTCTTCAATTTCATATTCAGGGAGTTCCCCAAGGCACAGCGAGAGAAAATTTAAAATTTCCAACTACATACTTGATCACTTTATCCGCTGGTTTTTCTTGCTATACAAATGAATGTGGCGCCGCGTTGATGACTATCTGTCTTAACACTCGCTAGTTAATTGCAGATAGCCTTTACTTAGAACTGCCTGCGTAATTACTTTATTTGAATAAGGTTTATTGTTGAGCTAAATATAGCTTGATGATCCTTTTATGAGGTTACTAAAGCTGCACAATTTGGTCATTGATAAAAGGAAATATACAAAAGAGTATTTAACGATTTTCGAGGAGGAGGCCGGACTTAAAAAATACATTATGCAATACAGATTCAGTGTGTCTGTCAAAGTTATCTTATAACTATATCAGCTTTATTGCTAATTGAGTGAGGCAGCTGGTCAACCTGCGCAAATTGTGAGTCAACTGCTTATAATTAATTGGCTACCATCGCTGCAATCTGAGGCTGTTCAAAGGTCTTAATCGTGACTCCAACCCTAGATTAACTCCTTTAAATAATTTTAACTCTAGTACTTTAAATTGTAACAAAACCAAATCAAGAAAATCTTCCAAATCAATTTACGCCAAATAGGAAAAGGAAGATGCACACGATTAAAAGCATTAACCTGATTCCACAACATTCTCTCAATCAATATGTCATCTATTACTCCATCACAAACAACTGCAGAAGAAGTCGTGTGTATTAGAGCAGCAATGAATAATGTTCTCGCTGATAATCCACTGGCCCGCATTGTTCCAACATTTGGAGGGGACGATGAAAATAAACTAGAACACGAACAGTAAACCCACCCACTCAAGTAATACACTACGCGCGCTGATAAAGGCGCTCGTTGCTTTGAAGATAACGATCAAATTGACGGTGATAGCCTTTAAAGGAGATGCATTCTTGTTAGACACGAAATACAATGAAATGTTACACCTACGATTGGAATAGAGCACGTACTTATCGGTGTTGGTAAACAAATGGATTGAGAACAGGATATAAATCAAACCATTCATGACGTCATCTATAAAAATAACGAAGATGCAAATATACCAAGTTTACCGCTACTTTATTATCTCTCAACAACTCATCTCATCTAGAAAAAAAAGATTGTCGCTGTTTAGACTAGCAATTCTATTGTATAACCTAACAAGCATAAAAGAGCTGATGAAACAACCACGCTCGATTAAGGTTTAAGAACAACGACTGTAAAAAATCTGCTAATCGGTCCAAAATGGCTTGAAACAAATATTTTTAATGGATTCTTATCGCACGTTTGCCATAATCGGTAAGCATAATTTTTTTATTTACCAACTTTAGTAAAGTTATATTTTGATTGGCTCCGGTTTAAATAGAGGTATTTTAAGGAAAATGTTACACAAATATTGTAACTCTCAATCTTGTGTTAATTAAAACTCACTGAACTAAATTAGAAGCAATTTGATGAGTACTTTTGTATTAATCGAGATATATAACAAGAATCTTAATTCATGAAATTGGGGTAAATTTAAACTAGTTCAATAATGAATAAACAGTTGTTCCAGATACATGGCAAGTTTTTGTCCCTCCACATGACTTAACTCCTTATCGGCTATCTAAACGGATGCTATCAAAATTTAACTAAAGGGTTTAACCCAATTCAGTGTTTGACCAACGGCGTTTATCTACATTTAACGGGGTAACTAATAATAAGCTGTTATCTGTACGTTTGTTCAGCCTTGACTGGAAACGGATGCTGAGTACAACGTAGCTTAAATAAATATCTAGTTCTAAAAAATTCAAGGACGTATGAGCTGGATTAACAATTAAAGAGAAAACTTTTTAGAAAACAGTGTCTGAAGTTAGTTGTTTTGCCCAAACAAATAACGTCAATTTTATAAACCTACTTAGAAAATATAGAATACAAAAGAAGTCAGTCACAGTACTCCTAGTCATGTATATAATAAATGACTTTCAGGAAAGACGTGTAATCGTGTAATACAATGAACATAACAGTTGATTGTCCAGCCGAAAAGAAACCTTTAAATACATAGTTAAAATATAATAGTTTTAGAAGCCAATTAGTAACAGAAAATGGTAGAATTTCTCAAGGTTTCATTAACCTCCGCACACTATTGTTATTTTATGTTCTCTATTTAATTGGTAAATGCTGAGGTTCTCGTCGATATGAAAGCAGAAAACTGAAACCTGAATGGTTCATTCTTTTAGCATCGGAGAAAGTCTTTCTACCTGAAAGTAATCCCATACCGATTACTGCATTGTGAAACCTGGCATTTGAATTCCTAGACCCGCTGTAGTTCTCAACATTCTTATTCTGTTATCGAATTCACTCAAACTCAGAATTCGTAAATCAAAACCAAACACCATGACCACGAGTAGGTACGGATAGAGTGATGGAACATTTCGACAGGGCAACGTCCAGAATCGGAATGTCCGAACGGAAGAACGGGTGCATAGCCGGCGCCTCGACATTGACGTAATAAAAAATGTTCAAAGTCATCCAATATTAAATATAGGAGTGATAACAAACTCCCCGGTGTTGTGTCACGGATTGCAGCCACGAGGAATGCGGCTTTCAATATTTACAATGATCAAACATTTTTTGTGCATCCACGATAAAACGAACCTGAGGATTTGGAAGAGAATTTAAATTGAAAAGAGTACTTGTAACGAAGGAATGCATTCAATCATTCTGGTAATGAAAGACGTATACTAAAAGATCTTGAGCATTTCACGCTCTTTTGAGCAAGACCATCATTACAAGAATTACGTCTGTAATCAAATTATTAAATAACGGCTTGTAAAACACTGTTTCAAACGAATGCAATACAAAGGTAACTGTTATTCTGTGTCATAGTTCCTTTACTACCGTCTTACGAATTCTGTGTTGATTGTGCATCATAAAGTGTGCCATGAGAATGATGCCCCGCGCCCTGCTGACCTACGTGCAGGCAGGCCTGAGACTCTGATGCCACACAATTTAAACCAATGCTACCAACAGATTTTAAGTCATACTGTCTGCATGGCAGAGAATGCGTACGTATAAATTAATAATAACAAGCATTGAACGATGAACAAAAATTCCAGAATATTTTATTGGCCACACGCTATATTGCGTGATGGATTATTCGATCAGTGTGTAAATAGTGATTTTTATGCCACTTTCGCTTGTCACATTCAGATGTATGTTTTTCATGAGCTGAAGTGGATAATTGTTCAGACCGGGTTTATGGCTGAATGGCATAGAAATCGACTTACATCGACCAGCTATTAAGACGATTGGTGATTCACAATATGAATCATCGATCAATCTTGATGGTGGCAAGAAATTCCCAGAAACTAATAAGTAGATCGTTTAAAGTTCGCGACCGCGTTTGACTGATAAAGTGAAATTTTAAAATTCAAAATGATAAATCAATGACTTCCAGCCACTTATCTTCCGCCGTAAATTATTAGACTGAATCAAGTGGGTTACTGTATTGCAGTGTTTCTGTAACTGCAGTGGTTGGCTATCGGAAAACCAAAAATATTATAACAGAATATATTTTGAAACAGACTGACAGAAGATCAATTCCAATCACATCACAACAAAACTAGTCAATAAATTAATAAGACTGACTAAGCAATCCAATCATTTATGTCAATCATAATTGATATAAAACGTCAAGAAGCCGAGTTATCAATTAAACAGTTGAACTAGGTCCAATTTACAGTGACAATACGAGCTGCTGACAATCTCTCGAGAGCAAAATGTCGCAAGAACCACCCACGAGAGCGTGAGAGGTTTTGCAGAGCCCCATTGTGTCCCAACTGGTTCCCACATAAAGATATATGCAATATCCATCCATACTGGAGCAGAATGCAGAAATTGCGAGAATTGCTGATCTTTGCGCAACGCAAAATTTTAACATAATTGATAGAACACCACTTCGATCTTCATGGTGGACGTGTCAAGGCGAATTCTAAGAAGATATTAAAAAATATTTGGTGTGGAGCAAGTTGCACGTGACCGAACTGCGTTGGACAAATACGTCGGCTGTATTTTAAGCATTAAAATTCTTAGGTGTGCACGTTTTGGTCCTAAATAAACACTAGCAGGCCATCTCTACGAAATTCTATATCATAGCAGACGGTGTCTAATTGATAAACAGTGTTATCTTGTGGCTGATACTATTGCTTGCACAAATAAATTCCGGATCAGCACTGTTCAAATGGCAAAGATAAAAACTTTATAATGATATATCTATCTGTAAGACGATATTGAGCTGTGATTTTTATACATATATTGCTACGAAGTATAATATGAAATGTAAGTTATATTGTACCTACTTTGCAAACGTTGTCCGCTTAGTTATTATTGCGTTAATCTTGAGCAAAAACTAAGCACAAAAACACTTGCTCGAAGTTTAGGACGCTTATTTATAATTTGCAACGGAAGCAACTACATCACTTTAGTTTTTAACCTAATGTTGTTTCAAGACTGTCTAACTGTATTTAATTATAGTAATCCAATTCTTTAACAGTTTGACGGACTTTTTATAAATTCTTTATCATATCAACCTAGGTACCTAACAGCGTTTATTAAAAGATGGGAATCCCAAAGTAATCACTTTTGACATTTCTTAAGACTTCAGGACTTTACCGATTAAGCTTATCAACATTTATGTTACAATCACTCTCGTGTTCATTCTCAGGAACATTTAAATAAGATCAATGGCTAAGCTTAAGCACGCAATCAATAAACATTAATTATCCTACGACTTATCGAAACAGCAGCGATTACCTTAACTACTGGACTGTATAATGCAAACAGCTCCACAATCACTAATACAATTATTGGCACTTGCACTTCATTAACTCCTTTATTATCTTCCTTAGACTATTAAAATACCATTTCCAAGTTCCAGCAAGGCTTTTGTTTTATTTTAATTAATTCAACTTGTACGAATCTTACTTGGAATTTTATATAGCCCATTAAATCCCATGTATGAATTAGCTGTGAAGTTAAGTATTCGTCCGAATTCAAGTAGATTCATGATTATTTTGTTAACGAGGTAGAAATAGCGTTTAAAGACATCGATTCTTGCAGTACTATAAAATTAAGACGATTGACGATAAAACGCCTTCTTGTAATAAAAAAGGGTCACGCAAAAGTTTCACAAAAAATAATGGTAGCGATGGAAAAAATATAAGACGTGCTAAAGGATTAATTGTGTACCCAGTGCGGAGGCCTTTCTTGGTATTCACGCCCGACGCCTGTTCCATTATCTTCGTAATTGATATTTATTTGGGATTCCGTAAACAATGCTCGGGTGCATCGGCAAAGGATATGAATATGAATACAAATCCGAAAACAGGTATAAAATAACCCATTTATCAAAATACATCCAAAGATTGATCTAAATAGGAATCAGTGCATTTACAAGATTAAAGAATTTGGATCAAGAAATGATTCACCTAAAAGGAGAAAAAAATTGTCGCAATTTTCGGATGAATCACTACACGTTCCATTGAGAAACCGGGCCAGATGATGGTAAATAATGATATCATAACAACGAAGAAAGTAAATGATTGTGAGAAATAATAAAAAGAAACCACAAAAACATCCGTAGAACAAACAAAAATGCATTAGAAAACAAACGTATCGATGATGTCAAGCGTGTAAACACTGTTTGTAAACTCGTCGCAAGCGCAACTAATATTTGCGAAGAGTTCATGAAGAACAAGTGTTCAGTAAATACATTTATGAATAAATACATAAGTACTCATACAAAACTAAGATAAAATAAATGAAACATTTGTGTGATTCTAAGCCTATTTTTAACAAACTTAAAGTAAAGGCCAACTTACATCCAAGGTTTCGAGAATATTTTAAGAAATATTAGAACTTCCTTAACTATTTATTTGTAAATGAAACTGAAGCATCGTGAAATCGGTTGCGGCCTCCCAATCAAATTTTACGCTTAGCAACGAAATCACAATAGACCATAAACCTGATGCAACGTTATCATAGAGTATTAAGATGAAAAGTTGGGCGACTTACCTGGTAGTTAAATGTCCAAGAAATAGAGTTCACTAATTACAGAGCCCTCTCAGGGGCAATCACACAAAAAAGCTCCATAGCACATTGCACATAAATAAAGAGTATCGTCACAAGCACAGCGTGTATACCAATGTATCGATCGAACGCGCGTGGTACTGCGAGCGACGCGACACGTGAGTCGCGCGCGGAGGTTCGGCGCGAAATGCGACGGAATGCGATCTCGCCTCCCGCCGGCGCCGCTACAGTACAGCCTGTTGCTGCGCCTGCGATGCTGTGTGCATGCATAGCTGCATCGAAAGTATAATGTTTCCCTTGTTTCCTTGTGAACGAACTTTGGAGAAATTGATAGTTTAGTAAATTATATTCTGGTTCTAGAAAGTAAACCGTTATAAGAAATAAAGGAAATCTGTACTTCTTTCAAAATTCTTGATTGACGTGATGTTAACGATCAACCTCTAAGAAAAGCAAATAATGTCAGAAGGTGACAACGTCTTTGATCTAACGGTTTTATGAAAAAAAAATAGAAAATGATTCGATTGAAATCACCAAAACAAATTCAAATTAAGTTTACATTCAAAACTCCTCACGCAAACACATTCAACAAAATTACAATATATTAACATCGATGTGATTGTTAAGCTATTGTTAAAGTGGTAGCTATTACACAAACTGCGATCACGTGGTGCGATAACACCGAGGGCGCGGCGCGTGCTCATACCACTTCCCCCTTAACAATAAAATTAAATAATTTAACATAAATATTGCTCTGGTGAACTGCAATCAAGTGCATTCTACATCACTTCGAACGGTAGCTTGAAACTGTAAACTCTAAGTAGCTTTCGATAAGGTACACGTTCCATATTGACAATTGCCTAAGAGTTATACTTACACGATCGTATTAAACTTTAAACGTCTTTGATAATAGTAAAAGTTGTTAACATTGTTATCTAGTGAAATATTTACAAACAACTTATTTCCTATCCTACGTATAATTTTTAGTGAAAATCAAAGTGGTGTCTCCCAAGGGACGCAACTAAGACTAGTCTTTTTTAGTCTTACATTTTTTTTTCTAGTTTGAAATCTTCAATCTTTCGTTGATGATACGAATAATATTCAATTATAATTTCGACCTACGGCTTCTATGACTACGGGGCATGTTTTAGGCACCCACTTTTTCAATTTTCCACTTAAGCACCTCAACTGCGTACGATCGATGTCGAAGTACGTGATGAGTAACTTGGAAGAAATCTATACCTGTGATAGACATCACACTGCCAAATACTCCAAACTGAGTCACCTGAATGAAGTACATAACACCAATTTTCCGCCATCTTTTATGGCACTCACGTAAGCGTTTCCAATTTTCCAAAGCATGAGTCATTCTATATTTGTATGCAAGTTCTTAATGGCCCTCGAACAGTGAAATACTAACAGCTACTGTTGTTAGTTAGGTAACTCTTTTAGGCTATTGTTAAATAAAGAATGTGCTTGTTATTTTTTGCTTTGATAAGGTTTGTATACTACCGTATTGGAAGTCAAGGTAATTGAAAGGGCCGTACCGACACTAACAGTAGTAGGTAACAGTTGTTAGGGTTCCGATAGTCTGAATGAAAAAACGAATCCTTATAGGATCACTCGTGCGTCTGTCTGTCTGTCTGTCGGCCTGTCTGTCTGTCTTTCTGTCCGTCTGTCATAGCCAATTTGCTCCGAATCTGCTGGACCGGTAGAGTTGAAATTTGGTACACTCATGTATATGTGTGACCCAAACACGGACGTGTACCCTAAATAAATTAATTTGGAATATGGGGGTCACTTTTGGGGTGAAAAACGGTAAATTAAAAATCAAACTGTGTCGTGCGACATATCAAATGAACATTGTGAGGGTCTCGAATATATTTTTTTCATTATTTTAAAATATATAATTTTTAAGTTATTTTAGAAAATAGGTGAAAAATTACCATTTTTGGCCCAGTGGTTTCGGAGAAAAGGGGGGGAGAGGGCCTTATCTCCGAAATCACTAGGCCTAAAAGTTTGAAAAAAATACAGAAAGTTGTTCTTTACTTATAAATTACAGGCAAACCTATAAGGTGGAGGCAGTTTAAAAAAAAAACCTGAAAAAAATATGATTTGTTCGGAACCCTTTGCGTGCGAGTCCAACTCGCTCTTGGCCGTTTTTTTTTATATAAAATTATAACGTATGGTCATATTTTTGAAGTGCAAACTTATTTAGGCGCGTTGAGCATTTTTGAGACAGGAAAAAACAGTTGAACTCGCCACCGACACCGACACCGCTATTTGGATTGAAGTGAAAACTTTATAGGAGCGTTGGGCATTTTTGTTCAAGTTTTCACTTCTGTCGGCACTCCCGGAGTGCCACTCTCTTTTTTATAGCTTTTTATCCAAACTGTTTAAGTCAAATATTAACCAGATCCCATGTATAAACAAGATAAATTAAATCTAGTTGGGGTCCATAAATTTGTGACAATTCATCTTATGAGAATCTACAGGCTGACCGGTACAAGAATTGATTCGGGAAAATTCCCCATGACGCAAGAGAATGTTAAAGATCAATTCCAATTCTTAGTAATGAGAGCAATAAAATCTAGATAATTTTGTAGGTATTAGAGTGAGTGTGAAAAAATCGTCAGTTGAAAGTCCAGCACAACGGTCACTTAATGATTTACTAAACTTATAGTAGGTTATGGATTCACATCACACACATTCAGAATCAGTTTGCAGGACTGACGCATACGGAAAAATCCAAGTAATAACAATTTGAAACCTCTGTATATATAACTGTTAATTTGATCATTCGAGGAGGAGTCGAGTTAGAGGATATGGAATATGAGCCTCAATATTTATACGACATAAATAGGTCTACTTTCAGCAGAAAAAGTGAGCGTGAAGACAAATAACTTGTAATTCTAGTTACAACACGACATTCACATGAAACATATACAGCTGTTCAAATAATTTCATCACTGAGCCCACCCAGGAGTACTCCTCAAACAATGGCCTCCTTCGAACAATACGATGGCATGCTGAAACAGTCACTGAAGCGTGCGCCGGCACCGGAAGCTCGCTGCCGGATACACCGCCATCTTGTGACTGAAACTTGAACTTGTAATGCATTACGACGTAATCATCTGTCTGATATCTGATCGTCTGAGGAATTGATTAAATTATTCTTAGATAGGCTAAAATTGGCTAAGTTTAGATGATATGTTTAACTTTTTAGGGTTCTGAAAGTCCGACTGAAAAAACGGAACCCTTGTAGGATCACACGTGTGTCTGTCTGTCCGTCTGTCAGTCTGTCACAGCCAATTTGCTCCAAATCTGCTGGACCGATAGAGTTGAAATTTGGTACACCCATGAATATCTGTGACCCAAACACGTACGTTTACCCTAAATATCCCATATCCTAATATGGAATATGGGGGTAACTTTTGGGGTGAAAATTGGAAAATTAAAAATCAAAGTTGTTCAAACTGTGTCGTGCGACAAATGAAAGGGCACATTGTGAAGGTCTCGAATTTTTTTTTTCATAATTTTAAAATACATAATTTTGAAGTTATTTAAGAAAATAGATGAAAACTGACCATTCCTCCCCCCCTTATATCCGAAACCACTAGTCCTAAAATTTTGAAATAAATATAGAAAGTAGTTAGCGCGCGAGACCGACTCGCTCGTGGCCGTATTTTTTTTTTAGTTAGTCATCGTTTTTTTTTTTCATATCACAGGTTACAGTAAATCGCATATACTTGGTTTCGTTACAGAATTTAAGTTTAACCTTAACAATGGCTAAGGTCCTTAACTGCTCGATTGTTCCTGAATACCTACTGGCCGTGAAACAAGAAACGTGGAGAACATTACGGGTGGGAATCAGGATACACTTTGGAAGCCAAATCCGATCGCAACCATGGTAAAAACCACAATGATTGACTTGACATCAGTCACGTAACTGTAACATCAACATAATTACACAATTCATTCAACACCGATCATTAATCCGCTTTATATCTCCATAAAGTCAATCAAACGCACAGACATGTCGATCTGTCATCACGCATCGCTCTCTCGAACGGCGCGCGCGCAGACGTCAATCGCGACGCGACTCCAACAGTGGTGCTGACTCACCGTCATGCACGCACAGAGATGACGCCACGCATGAGATCTCCTCGGGACGAGAAGATTATTCTCGATCTTTTCATCCAGAATGATCTCCCTGTCCGGAGGAATTCTCTATACGAATAAATCTGGTAGCTTTTGTAGGGGGCTTAGTTACATTCTATCAGCTCTACAGATTGTGACAAAGTACATAAACAAATGTTGCATTAAGTATTAATAAAATTATATATAAAAAAATGAAATGAAATATTATGGGACAAAAATGCAATACCAAATCTGTCACGTGGTCAATCCCAAAAATGTTGGACTTTTCACTGCAGTTATCGCTTATATGTTTAAATATCTGCCTATAACTGCCTAGCCTTTTCCCAACTATGTTGGAGTCGGCTTCCAGTCTAACCGTATGCAGCTGAATACCAGTATTTTACATGGCGCGACTGCCAGTCTGACGTCCACAATCCAGTTACTGAATAATACGAGATCCGTCGGTAAGACTGGTTGTCAGGCTTTCGGGCTTCTGACGACTTGGTTGTTTGGTATACTTGAGCGAGAACTAGTTATGTTACATTGCATAGAAGTGTCTTCTCTATAGTCTTAATATGATGCAGCAGGAAATTCCTTTACAAAAAGACCGGCCAAAAGCGAGGCTGACTCGCACGCATAAGGGTCCGAACAAATTTTTTCAGTTATATTTTTAACCTACACACTTCTAATAGATTTTCCTGTAAACTATAAGTAAAGAAGTAACTACTGTATTTTTTTTTCAAAATTTAAGGCCCAGTGGTTTCGGGAGGCGAGAGGGGGGAATGGTCGGATAGACGGACAGACAGACAGACACACGAGTGATCCTATAAGGATAACGTTTTTCATTCGGACTTTCGGAACGCTAACAAATCAAACTGCAGATCTACAGTTTTTGTAAAGGAAGACAGCTGATGACCTAGAATTAGTCTCGTTCAACAGTCAGATGAAAATCTTTTGTGTATTAATGAGGAAAACACTGAACACTATAAATAGACCGGCAAAAAAGACAGGTAAAACTTGTTTTCCTTGTTACAACTAAATAGAGATCGATACTGAAATAGTAAGATAAGTGTTACTATGTGAGTCGTCAATAGCGTGTTACATGTGTTGGTAATGAATATCATCCAGACAACTTATTTATCTACTTACTACTACTACTACTACTACTGTACTTGGGGAGTAAGCTGGATAATGCGTGACGAGAGCGTTACGAAAAGTGTGATCGGGCGTGGCGAACGGAAGAGATAGAGCTAAAGAAGTTTTACTTCAATCGTGTGGTCTAAAGCACACTCGTTTTTAGGGTTCCGTACCTCAAAAGGAACAGGGAACCCTTATAGGATCACTTTTTTGTGCGTCTGTCTGTCTGTCAAGACCCTTTTTACTTCGAAAAAGGAGGAGGTTCTATGTTCGACTGTATGTTTTTTTTTTTTTTTTATGTCCGCGCATTTCTCCGTCAGTTGTAGACCGATTTTCAAAATTCTTTTTTTATCCGAAAGAATATACTTCCGAGGTGGAACCCATACAAATTTTATCGAAATTGCTTACCTAAGCGCTTTTTGAGAAACTGAACCAAAACGAAAAATACGCATATCTTGATGACGTTTTTGTGTTCTCCAAATGTTTAAATTCCACGTTCCATGTTATTGGGGTTTTTGGTTCTGGGGTATAACAACTAAAAAGCGAAAAATAAAAAAACTTTTTTACAAAAAAAACAAGTTATATCAGATTCTTGAGTCTACGGTCTCTTTCAGCTGTGAAAAAATCAAACTTGTAAGTCAACGCAATCAAAAGATATGACCGTTTATGTCGAATATTTTCGCATATTTTGCAATTTCACAAGGGAATCAAAACTTATAGAGTACTTCCCGTTGACCTAGAATCATGAAATTTGGCAAGAAGCAAAGTCTTACAGCACATGTAAAGGTAAAAATCTGAAAACTGTAAATATGTTTAATAACAAAAAAAAGCGAATTTTTTTTTTTTTTTTTATTTTTTTTTTTTTTTTTAAAAAACGTTGCCCCACACTAGGAATTACTCCTGTATCGTGGGTGCGTTTACAAACATGTATACTCACATACACAAGACACCCAGACCCGGAACAACTATCTGTAGGCCATACAAATATTTGCTCCGTGCGGGAATCGAACCCGCGACACGCAGCGCAGCAGCCGAACACTCAACCACTGCGCCAACCGTGTCGTCATCGTCGAATTTACTATTAAAAACGGCCACAGTGGCACCGGTTCATATTGGACATCCCATTCATACGCACAAAGCGTTTTGAGAACACATTCATTGCGCTTACGACTAGGAAGTGGAATTCCCTACCGGAGTCTGTGTTTTCTGATAGCTACAACCTGGGCGTCTTTAAGTCAAGAGTGAATAGGTTACTTCTGGGCAAGCGTGCTCCATCTTCGACCACATCATCGCTTACCATCAGGTGAGATAGTGGTCAAACGCGTGCCTATCAACAATAAATTAAAAAAAAAAACTTATTATTTGCGGTTGGTGCACTAGTGCAAACTGTGTCTTGGGATCGAACGGTAAAATTAAGTTTATCCTTTAACCTAGGCTCTACAAGTTTGTACGGAACCCTCGGTCCGCGAGTCCAACTCGCACTTGGCCGGTTTTTATTTATTTATCTCTTCTTCTCTAGATAGTGTAAAAGAAAGTCGCTTTCCGCGTCTGTCTGTTGCTCCGCTAACTTATCTAAACCACGCAATAGATTTTGATGCGGTTTTTACTAATAGAAAGAGCGGTAAACGAGGAAGGTTTTTGTATATGTATAATTTGCACCCATACGGAACCCGGGCGGGTCGCTGGATTATTATATATTACAATTTCTCTCGTCATTAATAGTTTAAACCGTCCCGTACAGAGAGTCAACAATACTTCTCAAATTTCTCACTGCACCCAGAAGAATCATAAATTAAATAATTCGGCCTAAATGAAAATATCTATAACGCAAAATAATTTTCCTAGAGATCAACTACTGTTGAAACAGTAGCAGATGAGTGAAGTACAGTTAATGAGCAAACAAACTGGCATATCTAGTCATAATGATTCATCAACATCAGCCAAACTCACAAAGCGTTGCCAAAAACAATAGCACAATCTTCCAAGACATCCTCTCAACAGCCATATACCTTCAGACGGATACGGTTGTTAACTCTGCTACACAGCATACCGGCACTACTGACGATACGATGATACACAAAGACATGTGTATCCGCGCTAGTCACCACGGTCACATGTGCCGCAACGTGCTCTATAAATATCACAATACAGCTAAAATAGACGCAAACTACCTACTAACACACTAGATCATTTTCCTAGTTAGTGTTTTCCGGTGTAGATAGTGTGTCTAACTAATCAGCTGATACAGATTTATGCGGTTTCCTAATAAGCCAGAGTAGGGAGGGGATAGTTTTAATATTCGAAACAGCTAAAACTGATTTTGCAGATTATGGGCGTTTTGTACCAAATAATTAAGGAATATGCCCAGTAACCTACAAAAGGCAATGAGTAAACAATCTCTATAATACCAGAAACAAAGATGAAAATAATAATATTTCTATATACGAGTACGACTGCAACTGAACAGGAAAGCCGCAGAAGATCGCAAAGAAAAACTTTGTACAGAAGATTGTCATACATAACATAAATAAATTCAATGCAGACGAGGTCGCGGAAAAAATGGCGAGCGCAAAAAAAAACGATTACGTTGATAGTCTCTTTGAATTAGGAATGCGAAAAAACGTTAATTACGGTACACTTGTGTTTTGTAAAAATAAGTAAATTAGCGGTACCATCAGTAGATAACTTTATTTAAGCTCGATTGAAATTGCAATCAAAATAAATCCGTAAAAAGATTTCCTCCTTGCGAAAAATATCATGCTTAGTATTATATCATTCTTAGACTTAGCAAGAGTATTGCGTAGTTTTTCTTTGGAGTGTTTTTTTTTGTTTTGGTTCCTTCACATAGTTAGTAATATCGAGATTATGATTCATTAAGATGTACAGAGGAAAGGAAAACGACGCACAGCTCTGATCCCAAATAAATTGTGTCATCCTCCTTCCTTTAGGCAGGAGGATGACGATAGTAGGAGCTTGACACCTGCCCATACGAATATATTTTGATTTGCTAATCCCATTTATTTGTGGTCGGTGACGCATGTCCTCTACTTGCAGTCATCTCCTTCCTAGCCATACCAATTATCAAACAGTCCATCCATCGTTTATTCGGTCTTCTTCAACCCTTATCCACATTCATACTCAAAACTTCCGTCACAACATGTTCCTCTCCAAATGGAGATGCATTAGTGACCTCTACTATTGCTAAGCCTGAGCCGACGTTATCAGGCGGGATTACTAGTTCTGTTATAATGCTTTATTTGTTTTCAGTGCTGCTTACATTAACCTTGCTACTATTTATGCTCATTATATCATTCGTCACACCTCAGATATGAGCAAATGAGCGAAACACAGATCTCTGAAGTGTGACGGTAACGAGTTTCCACCGCACGAGGGTAAAAACTACAATGGCATATTAATCTAAGAAAATATAATCTTTATCTTCAAGCAGTTTTATGTTCAAATGACATCAAATTCGTAATACTTAATGGAACCCAGTTCTTCTCCTTAGAAGAGATGATGACTGCGTAGTGAAATGCAGCCATGATAAACAAAATAATCGCTAAAACTATGGGTATTATTAAAGTCACAGATAGGATTACAGTCCAAGCCATCAACAGATATCTAAGAATTAAGAACGCATGTCCCTTCATTGCGCACACACATATCAATTTCGAAATCACCATACCTTGACGTATACGAAAGTGGTCTAAAAGCGCACCTTGATACATTACCATTCGTCAAATAACTATTAAAGGAATCTTACTCCACATTCCAATATCACTCCGTTGCGCCACTACCAATCGCCAGTCCAGTTACTATTAATTATCAATGCAACTGGCTTCATATCCTTCGCATTTCACCATATTTTGTATAGACGCAAATACAATGTCAGTCGGTTTAAGTTAAAAATGAGATTACAAAAAAATGAATAACAAATCAATGCAGCTTCCGGGATACCCACTTCCTTGCTTGATACTGAGCGGATTTAGGCCTAGTTTATGTAATGGTTCGTATTAAAATGGATAGCGATTGAAACTAGGTATTTGGATCCTTTGAAAGTAGTAGACTAGTAATGAGGCCCTGACTTATAGAAACTTCGGCACTTCAGAAGATTTAGATTATACGGGAGCAGATCAGCAGACCATATTCGTCTTCAGTTATTTTTTCATTATCAGTAATTATGTGGGCCGGTCCCAGCGGCACTGCAATGCCGGGCCGACCCGTGACGGGAGTGGAGCGAGCCCCGAACATCCCGTCAGCTTACAAAAATCAGTTTAATATACTGGTCCCTCAGTGAGGGAACTTTCAGATATTAAGCTGAAAAGAACAGATACTACACTTTGATCTTAGCCAAAAGGCCGAGAAGCGATACCTTACTAAAGAAACCGGCGAGGGTCGTTCGCTCGCGGAGAATCTTAACACCGCGATTCAGAAACATGACGTCATTGCACAGCGCCATCTATCCAACACTTGTGGTACTACTGCTATTGTCATACTTCCCCGCGATACAAGCACTATTTTACGCTTTGTATTATACGATGAAGGGTGACCGAACCCTCGCATTACAATCAATTTGCATATAAACAGAAACATTTGAGAACGAATTCACCGTTTCACCACGAAGTTGCAAATCTAATACCGGTTCTTCCTTCATATCTAGTAGACTGCCGTCTACAACGTCGGTCGTGTTTATATTTTCATATCACGTATTGCAACGACGAACTCAACCAGATGTTAAACCACTTTATTACAGGGCATTAATTAGCATCATCATTACAATTTTAACACCACACATTAAATCAAAGAACCCTGCCGCATTATTTGGACGTCCATCCTTGACTCGGTCACGGTGATGGTCGCGATAATTCTATTACGTGTCCATTACTAGCACATACAACTATTTATTTTTATATACTTAGGTATTAATAACTGTCGGTAGAGGTACTTTGTCATTGCCATTTAGTTTTTTTTGAAAAACAAATTGGTTACAAAAAAAAATTTAGTTGCTTTGACGTAAATCGGAAAATTGTGAGAAGGAAGCTGTTTTCGGTTCGCAAAATATTCGTGTTTACATTAAACTGCACAAAGTTGTGACCATTGTTTTATGGCAATCATTAAATCCTTCCCACAGCATCTTGCTACAAATCTTAGGACTACCTCAGCTTAGGGTTTTCATTTTTTCATTGATCATCAAGGGCGTAGCGAGGTACAGGCAGTTGAACATCAAACCGTAAAGTAATATATTACTTTACGGTTTGTTGTTCAACTGTTTCGTTTATTAATAGGCTACCTACGTAATATATTACGTAGGTAGCCTATTAATAAACGAAAACAAAGTTGATTATATTGACAGGCGAGTTTTATAAGATTGGGTGGGAAATCATTCAATGACATCTCCCGCTCTAGAGTGGAGAGGAAGGGCGTGTCAGACTCTTACTGACTAAAACCCACCCCTGTTCCTCCCTGCCCTGAATGCCCAGGGGCGAGGTAACTCTTTCGAATTTATCCTCAACCCCCGGGCAACTATGAAGGTTTAGTCGTCAAGAGCGAAATTATAAAGGCAGGAAAGAAAGGAGACAACAGGATGATGATGATGACAATGTAACTATCTGGAAGCTAAGAATTTATCCTAGCAGGGTGGCGGGAGTGTTTGAAAGAGTCACCGCGCCCCTGGCACAGGCAACTGAAGGAACCCGGGTGGGTTTTAGTCAGTAAAAGTCTGACATCCCACTCCACCCAGAGCCGGAGAAGTATCCCACACTAAAAAAAATCTAAGAATCTATGCCTACTTACTTCACACAAAACAATACATCGTGATGCGGATACCAATACAATTCATATTGCATGAACTGGTCCGTAACAAACTCCATTATGCCCTAAATTTTGACGGTTATACATTCCGGATACATAATGCAATCGTTGCAGACACAGTGAAAGTTCCCTGAAGTCGTAACAAGTGAGTGGCCTAAATATTTCTACCCATAATAATAGTTCTTTGAAAGCATAAATCGATTACTCGGGAATGACACACTTACTAGTTATTACTATTATAGCTTCAAACGATAGAGAAAATAAAATTGTCAAATTGAAAGTATTAATGGCTCTTTTCTACAAAGTAGACAGATCAAGAAGTGTCTAGGCATTGATACAGAGAGAGATAACGAGTCTTAAATCAAGTTACATTAATATGGTGGATACAATCACAAATCTATGTTTAATAGAGGTGGTTTTATTAGAGAAACATGAAGAAACAGCCTTAACTTAAACGAGATGCACCAATTTATGAAAATGACAAAAACGGATGAACGAAAAAACAAAGAATAGACTTAATTACTAAAGACAAGATTCAGAAATACGACTCTACAATGACAACAGACCATTTAAATAAGAACACTGCGAAGAGGCCAAAACATAATTACTGGTTTATAAATCCAAAGCAAACCAACCAAACCCAAAGCAAACACAGCCGATGTGCAGCGAAGTGTGAAAATCTTTCCTTTAGCGTACGCCAGCGCATCTGCTTGACCTCCGCATTGTTTCCCTTGCCTCTCTGCATAATTCATTTAATCCTTGATCGTCTTGTTTTGGGTTTGTTCTGGGGTTAACTGTTACTTTAACAACACAATGGCGTATGTTGACCACATTGCAACTTTGAAAAGACTACGAAATTAATTCTCGTTCTCTTTGGTCATTCATTCACCTCAAGTCAGCTAGACATTCATGGCGAGCTTCCCCAAGCTTTATCGAGATTTTTATTACGGTCTCTTTCATTACTTATTTTGAACCAAATGCTACATCGTGCTTCGTCCTACGCACGTTATGCTGATTTTGGGAAAAGCATGGAAGAGTGACTGTAATAGACTCGGTTACTTAATGTCTAATGCCCGCCCTTGTGTTGTGTCGAATAAAATGTTATCTATTCTATAACTTTTTCCAGCAAGCATATTTTTTTCCAAGCACAAAAGTGACTGTTGTACGATTTTTATAACTTTGCTCATTTAAAAAAAAAACGTTATTCCAACTTAATCCAAACGTAATACCAAATTAAAGCCATAGTTTCATGCCCTCCATCCTCATTTGTAAGCGTTACGATCATTTGAATGAGATGCGCGTGCGCCGGTACGCGGCAATCCTTTTGTGCGACGCCGCGCCTAGCCTCGCGCCGAGGGGATCAGCAGAACTGCTGCATATTTATTTGAAAACATTATGTAGACTATCTGTGTAGCTGGACTTGTAAGAATGTATAGTATCCTGTGTCAGGTATCTAGTAGCAATAAACCCTTGACATCATCCATTATAATTATATTCATTGTACAGGTAAGGAATGGAATTCCATGCCGGAGTCTGTGTTTACTGATAGCTAAAACTTGGGGCTCTTTAATTCGAAAGTAAATAGGTTAATTCTAGGCAAGCGTGCTCCATCTTCGACCACATCTTCGCTTGCCATCAGGTGAGATATTGGTCAAACGCGATCCTAACAGTAAAATTTTAAAAAAAATCGGAGAGTCTTCCAAGAAAATCGGAAACTCGTTGTCGTGGTAAATCTGCGGCGTCCTTAGAGAAAACATCTCACCTTAAAAATTTAGATGGAGTGAAGAAGCTAGAAGCTTCAAATGAATTGTCATCTGCCAACTAACATAAACTTAATAATCCAAATTCACATTTCTTTTTAATCATATAGCTCTTGTCCCAAG
Organism: Polia nebulosa; assembly: GCA_951329385.1. Taxonomy (NCBI): domain Eukaryota; kingdom Metazoa; phylum Arthropoda; class Insecta; order Lepidoptera; family Noctuidae; genus Polia; species Polia nebulosa. Next base: position 33,465,175 of record OX589592.1, read on the forward strand.
TGACTTGAGATTCCGCGCGACACGTTTTCTTCTTTGAAATATGCAATGCTTGCAAGACAATTTTCTCTCAAAATGTGTGGTCTTTCCAATTTTGAGAGGGTTTAGAAAGTTAACTGTCAACTTCATGCATTACTTGATCTTCGACCACTTTAATAGGTAAAATGGTCTGTTTGTTGGAGGGTATTTCTACTCCTGGACCGATTAAATTCCATCATTAATGGAAAGCTATACTATGACTGAAACTCTTGATCCTTTAGGCTTTTTCATGGTGCAAAGCCGTGGGGAAAATTTACTAAGACATATTGGCACAAACTGCTATTGTCAAGCCAGGAACTACATTGTGATGACTTTGGAAGACAACTACTAACAACTACTATGTTGTTCACTGTTACAAGTAGCGAACCACAATGATCCATTTCCTTTTTATAATGTTGACTCACATAATCACGACGATAAAGTACTCTATTCTTAGTACGTAATCGTATCTTCTTCCTTGTCTTAAGTCTAGGACTGACTAAACCAGTCTTCCTTTTCCTGTTTAAGTTCTAACTCTTTGACCCATTGTAGCCTTAGCAGGCTCAAGTTTTATTTAAGAAAAATTTACAGATATGGTTCTCATGGGACCATATCTTACCTACTTTCTCAACAGACGGGTTTTATACAAAAACATCTACAGCAATAAAGACAGAAGCAGGCATTTCGTCATCATTATCACCTTCATGAATAGCCTTGTTTTGCCTTTATTTTGGGAAATCATCCAATGATATCTCCCGCTCTGGGTGGAGCGGGAGGGCGTGTCAGACTCTTACTGACTAAAACCTACCCTGTTCCTTCCCTGCCCTGAGTGCCCAAGGGCGAGGTAACTCCGTTTCGAATTTATCCACAATCTGAGCACGCATCGGCCATGACGGGCCTCGTAATGATTGCTGACCACTCTTTGAGGCGCGCGTGGAACACTACGCACCGTCGACTCTCGGGGCTGATGCTGATCGGACGGCGAAATACTCACTACTCGCCGTCCGCAGGCCCGGGTAGCCTTGTATTGCCTATACTGTTAAATATGCCTACTCCCTATTTGATCTTCATAATATTCCATAATAAGTAAGTACCCCGGACGTCTGTATAAAATTGTGTCATAAATATAAAGTGACGCAAAAATAGAAGACTTGACGTCAGTGCTGTAGTACAAGGCAATTAATCTTATCACTGTCTCCTTATCACCTTGAAGGAGAGAGGCTTGGACTCACTAAATACACGCATGACTAACCCAGAGTGCTACAATGCTCAATATCATCGTGAATTGGATCATGTCGCAGTGAATCGATTACGCGCTGCTGTGAGGAAGCACAAAGATGAAGTTATTACTTAACTATCGATACAATCGCATTAGACTATTGTATAACACGATTATATTGATAAATAGATGATTACGGCAGCATTGTTTTTAAATAATTTTACAACTATAAGATAAACAAAATACCTATTAAATAAATAAAAAATCCGACGCTCAAAAGAAAAGCGAACATTTAAAAAACACAAAAGAGCTCTGAGAGCTCACCTTTAAACGGCTGAACCGATTTTGATAAAACATGTCTAAGAACCATCGCTAGAAAACCTGCTATCAAACCAAAAAAAAACGACTATACGCGGTTTACCCGTTTAAGAGGTAGCTCTTAAACGGGTAAACCGCGTATAGTCGTTTTTTTTTTAGCACCGTAGGGTGCTACAGACAGACAGACACACATAGCGGTTAAACTTATAACACCCCTCTTTTAGAGTCAGGGGTTAAATATTGGCGATAGGGAAAAGAAAGAATAGAATAAAAACATTCATTCGACACAGACACAACACATCAGCAACAACACACGGAAAGAAAAGTGTAGTCTACAAAGATACAAGTGATGCTTAGCGATCGAGATATACACTACACAACATAGGATATGAAAAAAAATCAGATGACCATAGCACTTTTTTACCCGTTTTTCGAGTGGAGGTCATCCAAACTAAGCAAAACTAGGAATATGGCCCTTAGACGCTAATTGTATGAGAACTCATTTTTACCCAAAATCTATTATTATAAAAATAACAATAGCAGTTTCCCTATCTATTACTAACCGATTCGCGTAGAACGAGAGGCTTCCCATAAGTATTGTACGAGTATCTCATACAATACGCTCGTGCAAGCGATCGAATGAATTTCTTTGAATCAATATATCCCAGAACACGTTCATTCTTATGACTTGTATGGCGCCTAAGAACTTCATTCACACGGTAAGTGAATCTTCTCGGTATGTTCCTACTAGCTTTTGCGCGCGACTTCACTTACGTTTAAACCGTAAATTATCTCATTGGAAGTAACTACCAGGATAAAAACTATCTACTCGTATCAGCATTTCAGCCAAAAGATGTCCACAGTTGGACATAGGACTTCCCCCGGTATCTGTGCGTCTCGCATCCATCGGCTACCCGCGACCCTCACCAGGTCATCGGACCACCTTGTGGGTGGCCGCGCCAATGCTGCGTCTTCCGGAACGCGGTCATCATCATCATCATCAGCCTTTTTAATGTCTCCACTGTTCAATGGTATAGGTACAGGCCGCCTCTCTGTGAGAGGGTTTGGGCCATAACACACTACGCGGGCCTAATACGGGTTGGTGGATGTCACATGTCTTCGAATGTTTGGTTCTAGGACATGCTAGTTTCCTCACGATGTTTTCCTTCATCGTTTTAAGAGCAGTGGCGATGAAATAATTTACTCAAATTAAACCGCCTGCCTGGGTTTGAACTCACGACCTACAACTTGTAAGTCGCGGCCTATTACCACTGGGCCACCACTGCTCACTGATACGCGTTTGCCACTCCGAAATCTTTCGGCCCCTAAACAATCTATCCTTTGTGCTAATTCGGGCCAAGCTCCCGTGTTCTCAATTTCATCTTAGTTTGTTTTAACCGTTGAGTTGTGATTAATTGTCACACATACTGAGTTTCACATTTATTTAGTAGGTAGCTTACAATAAGTTAAGATTTTAGGTACTCTTGCATTCTTATTCTCTAATCTAGTCCTATTACATAAATATTAATAAATTCTCACCAATAGACATCCCGTGTCATCGGCCTTACATTTCGGAAAGGGAAATGCCCGTAGAATCGTGATTGGTGAGCTAAACAGAGCTAAAGACGAGGCGAGGAAGTAATTTGTATTAAATAGTGGGCAGTGTGAACTATCGGTGGGAATCGATGGCTTGTGTCTATAAATATATTAATATTTTGTAAGGTTGAGCAGGTGTTGGTTCCGAAAAGATCTTGGTGCAAGGTGCGACTCTTCGTTTCGGATTATGTTTGGCTAGCTTGTGCCAGTGGTTTCGCCCGCGTTAAATTAGTATTTACTATTACTTTTATTAGTGTTTGACTTTATAGTCTGGAACAACACCTAAGCTATAATTTTTGTAAAAGTACCAAAAACGGCCGTTTCTGACAGTTTTGCCTACTACTTTGGATACGAAACATTCTCAGACCTGTTTTTGAGGTTTTAACAACGTTAAAATACTTTATCCTCTTTGTAACAAACGTGACGTTGGATTCTTTAATATTTATTTTCTATGCTATGCTACGATTTTTTATTCAATGAGGGCGCCACTTGGCCACTAGTAGACCCGTCCGAAATTAGACACATTATTAATTTATTACACTTAAAACAACAGGTATTAAACTAAAACGCTTAGACTAAATTATAAATAATTAAATTAAATATAATTTCAAATATTCGCATATCAAATTACGAAGAAAATTTTCTAGATAAACATTTATTATTTTCAAAGAAATAACACTATATAGTCGTTTGGACGTGATGTTCAATTTAAAATCGTAGAAGTCGTATAATTGCACCCTAAATTAGTCGATTCTTCGGGCTATGTCGGTAACCTTAGTTCTCCTGCGAATAAAAATCCGAGCATAGCCCTCTCCATTGCCCTTTTATTGAAGTTTCACAATAACCACAATTACCTGTTTGTCTACCATATTATTTTAACTTCGACCCACGTATCATGTTGCTTGGTCTATTGTGGAAGTATTTCCACAATCACAAAAAAAAATACGGGTGTTTGGCAGGTAGTAAATTACCCATTCATAACGAATTTATCGCAAACGTTACACTGCATCGGTGAGAAAGTTTTCCATAAAAACAATGCTACCGTATTCATAATTAAAAGTAATTAATATTTTACATAAAAACAGTTTAATAACACGTACGCATATCGGTTGCAGAGTGGGAAGGAAACTATTTTATGTTACTAGAGCAATTACTTTGCGTTCTAATGAGATTTTGTTAGATATTGTAATCATGAAAGAAAAGCCAAAGTGAATTATCTGATTAAGTAGAATAAATTGGTAAGATGTAAACCAGCATAGGCAATCATGAACATTATCAGGGCGTAAAGGACTGCTGCCAAAAATTGGTTTTCCGTAATAGACCGGTTAACTGACCACTTTAATATTGGCATCAACACTTCGCTTGTCTAGTTAGGATTGATGATCACTGTTTCAATTTTCACCACTCGGGAGTGTAAAGCAGTGCTGTTCTTACATTCCTCAACATTCGGCCGCCTTTCAACAGCCCATAAACGTAGGTCTCAAGCCAAAAAAAAACCAGTTTCTTAAGACTTTACCAGCCTTGACTGATGAACACTTGAACTTTCTGAGATTTCAATCCGTTTCCGTTATTCGGGTCTACCCTTTTAACATCTTAGTTCATAACTCAATTACCTTAACACCTCTGTTTAGTAGGAATATAATTCTATGGATCCTTCATAACAATTACCTCAGCCCTGTCCTTTGTTTCCATCACGTGTCGAGGCTGATGGCAGTGGTTTCCTTGAACTTGTCTCTGCGGTAAACTGCGTGTAATTTCGCGGCAACAGAACACAACACGCGTCGCATGTCGTTACCTAGGTACGAGTATAATAATATGTGCTACCATACAAACTCACACGCTGGTGAATTATGGCAAATTCATAGTTTACAAAACCCTTTGGGAAAGCTTGGGCAAACAAAGCCTGGGTCTGTTGGGTAACTTTTAATAAATCATTGCCCTAAGAAACTGATTAGATGTCGTTTTACCAAGTGGGTAGATATGTTTTATGATCTGATGCTGCTCCTGCTGGTTGCTGCTTTCTGGGGAGTTTGTTACACCACTTCTTCTTCCCAGCTAAAACACTAGGAAGTAGTACCTACAGGCGGGCGTTTTTGGGGGACTGTCTTTATGTAGAACTTTGAGGTTGAAAAAGTGCTGGCTCTCAGTCTAGTTTAAATAAATGACTTTTGATCGAATGATTGATTGGTTCTTCTTAACCAAGACAATAACTCACATGAGCATTCCATTGACTTACCAACGGAATGGTCATTTGCGTTTAAACCGAGATTTGATCTCAGTTAGCCTTGATTGGAAGAGCTATGGTAATCTTGACTACTAAGGGCCAATTTCACCATTCGCTTTATAAACTAAGTTTTACTGAACTAAGCTTAGCGTAAAAAATAAACCATAAAAAAGATTATAGTGAGTTAACCTTAAAAGATAGACATATGCTGTCGCGGACTGTTTTTTAGAACTTTAAAAAGAGAACAATTCCGTAATACATAATTTTTGCGTAACTTTAACCGTTTACGCAACGCACTCAACTGAAGCTCCCAAAAGGATTTTTTTTTCCCGTTTTTGCCACATTTTTCATTGATGCTTCGCTCCTGTTGGTCAGTTGGCAGCGTGATGTTATATAGCCTATAGCCTTTCTCGATAAATGAACTATTCAACCCAAAAATAATTTTACAATTCGATGTAGTAGTTCCTGAGATTAGCGCGTTCAACCAAACAAACAAACAAACTCTTCAGCTTTATGACAAAGGCTAAACGCGTTTAAGCGAGCTTAAACGTCGAAAACTGGGCGTTTAGAATTGGTGACATTGGCCCTAAGAATGTACATTGAACAAACAACAAGAAGGTTGACAAAATGTATTCAAAACAACTACTCGTCACTCAGATCTCTAGTTTTACGCACAGTTCCAGTGGTAGCACTGTCATCATTACAATGTGCAGTCCGCGTGAAGAGGCGTGGTGGTCGTGGAGCGCTCTACTGTGACGAGGAGCTGCATCTTGTTTGTGTCTTATTACTACAATATTTAGGAAGATAGAGCTACCTCTATCTTCCTAAATATTAGGTAGGTAATATAAAGAAAATCGAATAGAAACAGCCCGAAACGACAAGAAACAATGAGCTGGAAACCTTTAAATCAATCAATTCGGCCCACTGTTCGAGTATTTTTCTTTCTGAAGTAAAACAACATTAATTGGTATTACATTCAAAATTGAGCTAACGAAATCTAGACAGAAATAGACGTAAATTAAGTGAAGCGTCATTCTGAACAATTTTATACGTCAGTCAATCTTGAAACTGACGGATATAAATCGCACCTCATACCTAATAAAAAAAACTTTAGTGAATACCTAAGTGCGTAATACAACGCATAATTACAGCACTATCGACATAACAGTGTAATATCTAGCAAGGAAATTAAATAACATAGTTAAAATTACTTAAATAATGATTAATCACACGATCGGATCCTCCGCGCCACTGCGCATGCGCGATAATATCGTAACTTCCAAGATGGCGCGCACAATGGCGGGCTGCTTTTTTTTTTTTTTTTTTTATTGACTTATTGTTGTAAAACTGACAGATTTTCCTGAACTGATCTGATCTAAGCCAATTAATTCTCAAGGATTTTCATCTTAGATGCTGGTTCATTTTATTTATTTGATGATAAAATAATAAAGTAGTAAGAAATTAGTTTCCTCATCTTCTACAGAAAATCTTGAAGATAACACCACAATGGTGTTATTTAAATTACGATAGGACGGCACACGGCAATTAACTATAGGCGTATAACCACTAGTAATAGTTACCTGGTAGGAGTCTAAACGGACATAACCTCGAACAACTGATGGTTACCGGCAAAGTCGAGTGAAAACGTCCGAGAGGTCCGCTCAGATTTTCGGACCAAATCCATAGAGGATTTGGTCCGAAAATCTGAGCGGACGCTGAACACTGAGCTTTATGATGCGCTCCACGATGCCAAAGATAGGAACAGATGGCGGAACATTATCAGAGAACAAAATTACTCCACGTTCAGGGGATCACGAATTCACGATCACGTTCCTCAGCAACGAGGAAAACGATGCGGGAGGAGTGTCTTTCAGAAACTAATAACTGTACGGGACTGAGGGTTTTTAGTTCCCAGCTAGATGAATATCTATTAATAAGAGCAGAACAAAGGAATCTGGAGCATTCTGAAGACAACAAGAACAAAGAACAGGTATGCCAGATAAAAACATTTAGCTTTTACAATACAAAGAAGAATAAATAAACAAGAAAAAAATAACAAGAAAACTGCAGTGATATAGGTAGTGCTACGAGTACCACGTTATCACGTTGTACTCGTAAAAACGTGGCAAATACAAAAACCTTTTATTTACGTATTGTTTGACGCTGAATAATCATATTTTTAACCGACTTCCTAAAAGAGGAGGTTCTCAATTCGTCTGTATGTTTTTTTTTTTTTTTGTATGTATGTTACCCGATTTCTCCGTCAGTTGTGAACCAATTTTCAAAATTATTTTTTCATTTGAAAGAATATACTCCCGAGGTGGTCCCATATAAATTTTATCGAAATTGCTTCAGCGCTTTTTGAGAAACTGAACAAAAACGGAAAATACGTGTACCTCGATGACGTTTTGGTGTTCTCCAAATGTTTAAATTCCACGTTCCATTATATTGGGGTTTTTAGTTCTGGGGTTTTAGTTTTAGACAACTAAAATAACTCAAATAACGAAAAAGTAAAAATATAAACACCGACTTCCGAAATTAAAGTTATTTATAAATTTTTAGTGTATTTTTTTTTTGGAAGTCGGTTGTTTTTTTTGGTTAAAAGTTTTTTTTATGAGACTTTTTCTCTCAATTACGTCAATTATTACTGAGTGAGTATTGTTCGTTTTTATCGTAGGAAAAACTATTCAACGGCTATAAACTGGGCCTTGGATAGAGCGAAATAGAGAAAGATCAATCATTGAAAATATTATTCATTTACCAAAAAATCGAAGACATGTGACATCCACCAACCCGTATTAGGCCCGCGTGGTAGATTACGTTATAGCTCACACTCTCTCACAGAGAGGAAGCCTGTGCCCCCTGTATGATAATGAACCATTCAAGTAGATAGTCATCATCATCATCAGCCTTTAAATTTCCCACTGCTGGGGCACAGGCCTCCTCTCTATTAGAGGGTGTGGAGCGTAATCCACCACGCGGGCTCAATGCGGGTTGGTGAATGTCACATGTCTTCGAAATTTTGATTCTAGGACATGCCGGTTTCCTCACGATATTATAGTCGTTGTGGGAGAATGCAGAAAAGCTGACACCAGTCTGGCCAAGAGAATCATGATTCCCAGTTACTGATTTGTGAACTCAGAGGTAGTCACTCCTACTGGTATCCAGCTGCACACGGTTAGACTGGGAGCCAACGACAACACAGTCAGGAAAAGGCTATGCAACCTGATAAACCATGCAAGCCACGACATTAAAATAATTCAAGGCATGACTTAATATTATCGATGATCGTAGAATTGCTATTTTATTGCCTATCTTATTATAATAGCCCTGAAATTTGACACTTTCTTTCGAAGGTGGAAAGGAGTTGTGTAACCATTTTGGTGTACATTATAGCACCGTATATTCCATCTTTCTGCTTTGGTCTTCATCGGACAAGCTTACGGTATCGCAATCTGCCCACCTTCTTTTGTTTCATCATAAGACACGAGAAACAAAAGGCAAATCATGTGCTCATAATTATCGCTTATCAATCAGTCTAAGGGCTTTCCACCACCCACGAGCATAAATAATCATTCATCATACATTGCCGCTTATAAAAACCATTGCTTTACGCCGCGGTGCACTCACCAGCAATGGTTGTGGAAAGGAATTAGGTCACACCTACATGAGGTTTTAATAGTGTATTTACGGCGCCATTTACACCTACGCCTATTAGTTGAAGAACCTTTTAATCTTATTGTTTGTGTTTATTGCATCTGATATACTGATTTTATTTTTTTGTTTGTCTATTTTCTATAGGTTTTTATATCAGTATGTGATATATTATAAACCCAAACTAAACAATCTTCTTCTCTGTCGTTTCACTCTTGGCAGAGCGGTCCTGGTCACATCGAGGAGTCCACGTCGGTGGCAGAGGCGGACACAGTTCTTTGCAAGATCTCCAGGCATCTCTAATTAAATATTAATAGTTATGCAGTAATTTTAACTCAAATCAATAACTTTTATTCGAAAGCGAGCAATTTACGTGCAGAGATAACGAACCCACAGTTGCTATTTGGATCCAAATGAACCACTTCTGATTGCTAAGTAAGAACTGCTGCTGTGTTTAGAAAAATGATACACAGATGAAACACTTTTTAACCACTTCTTCAGCCAGTTCTTAATCACTTTTCCAATTAAGCGTTTCCAAGCATGTCAACCCTCCCCTACTCAATTGTGAACATCTTACCATCCATCAGCAGTACAACCGACGGGAAGCGTTAGCAAAACAATCGAACTCAAATAAACTGTTACGTGTAAGGAAACGCACTTTTAGCTTAGTGGAGCAAAACATCCTGGGACTAACTGCTGCTTAGCAAGGAGTCAGGATTTACTCTTCGGTAACGGGTAAACAGGAAAAGCTGATGATGACTTATTGATTTACCGTGACCGTTTCAGCCCACGTCGTCGCTAGAGCTAGACCTACTATTTTAGCTGTGATGAGTTTTGTTTCAACTTATAAAGTTTTGATAGCACCACGGGTCTCGCAGGGCAAGGACTGTTCGTCTGTTCCTTAATAATAGAGATGAGTTTGCCCTTCCATTAGTATTCAAACATTACTAACTGGCTAGCCAGCTCTTTAAACATGACTGTTTTTAACCGACTTCAAATAGGAGGTTCTGTATTCGACCCGTATGTATTGTATGTATGTAGGTATGCTTGTTTGTCCGCGATTTTCTCGAAAACTCCTGATCCGATTTGAATGGGGTTTTCGTTATTCAAATACATACTTTTCAGGGAAGGTTTTAGTATGTAATACATTGGGATCTAATGAAGATCTTCGGAGATAGACAGTAAGAACTCTTCAATAACTAACAGCAAATGACTCGCGGTTACTGCGATCGTTTGTCTATGTATTGTTAACACCATTTAATTGGGAGCCACAACTAAAGGTGAAAAATAAAAACTTTTTACAAAAAATAGAACCGACTTCCAAAAAAAAAAAAACCATTTTAAAAAAATAAATAAATGTCGAAAAAGAACTAAAAAACAAAAAATAAATAAACCTTTAAGTCTTAAATATTGAGCTTGTTCTGTTCTGCCCGCGCCTTTTCCTAACTATCTTGGGGTCGGCTTCCAGTCTAACCGAATGCAGCTGAATACCAGTATTTTACATGGAGCGACTGCCTATCTGACCACCACAACCCAGTAACTGGGTAATACGATACCCCTTGGTAAGACTGGTTGTCAGACTTTCGGGCTTCTGACGACCCGTAACGACTGTCAAAGATCCACGATGAGGCACGAAGGAGTCTCGGTAAGTATGTAAACAGAGAGGTCACCCATCCATAGACCAATCCCGGCAAGCGTAGCTTAGTCTGATGGATCGACCCGTGCGGCTGTTATTACTTTACTCAGGCTTCTGACGACCCGTAAGTATTGAGCTTAAAAAATATCAAATTTTATATAAACTAATTTTAAGTCGGTGCCAAACAACAATCTAATTATTAAATCATAAGCTCAATACTCAAGATTTTCAGTTCTTTTTCGTCAGTAATTTTTTTTGTTATTTAAAAAGGTTTTTTATTTTATGACTTTTGTGGCTTGCATCATATTTTAATAGTCTGAGGCTGATAGCCGATAGATGCGAGACGCACAGGACCGGTCTTTGTACCGACACTTGGGGGAGGCCTATGTCCAGCAGTGGACGTCTTTCGGCTGAAATGATGATGATGATGAATTTCTAATCTTTCATCATTCCTCTTGCCACTGAGCTGATGATGTAACTATCTTTCCTTGAGGTTCGCAGGATATTGACCAGTTGAGGTTATATTGTAAAGACGTCTTTTCTTCAAAGCATATTAGGTGGTTTCTGTCACTAAAACCAGTTTTTATATCTAACTTCTATTGTTTAATAAAGATATGGTTTCCATCATCAGCTCTGTTTCATGATGCGATGATTCCAAATGCTAATACCTGAATAAGTTATGAAAAGTAAACAGAAACAATATTCGTGGCCAATTTTCGAGGGTTTCTCTATATTTTATCAGGATTCCACCATCAGATCCTGTCTTCCTTGACATGGAACCACCCTTGAAGTATACCGTATGTAACGAAAAAAGGATCATCAAGATCGGTTCATAAATGACGGAGTGAGGGTTTTTTTTTTTTTTTTTTAAATACACATATAGATATATTTATACGGTCGAATTGAGAACCTCCTCCTTTTTTTCGTCGGTTATTTTATTTAGGCGCTATTAACTGCTAACGTTCACCTCAATTTTGACTTTGGTCTTTTTTGTCATTAGTTTTGTTTTACTGATAGAAGAGATCGAATACGTAAAAGAGTATATTTACTTGGGCCAAGTCATATCTGTGGAAGACTTATCAATTAAAGAAGTAGAAAGACGAGTAAATAATACCTGGCAAAGATACTGGTCCCTCAGCGAAATTATGAAAAATAAATCTATACCCATCTCGGAAAAGAAAACCGTCTACAACACTTGTATACTTCTATGTCTCACCTACGGCTGCCAGACCTGGCCACTGACACAGAAAATTGAGCACAAACTGGGTGTATGCCAAAGAGGAATGGAAAGAAGTATGTTGGGACTAAGGTTGAAAGACAAATGGAAAGCTATAACAATTAGGAGCATCACCAAAGTAACAGATGTTAAAGTAAAAACAAGAACCTTGAAATGGAAATGGACTGGTCACATGATGAGATCAACAACAGGAAAGTGGACTAAAAGAGTAACAGAATGGTACCCGCGGGACGGAAAAAGACGTAGAGGAAGGCAGAAAAAAAGATGGGAAGACGATATGCCCAAAGGTTGGAGAAGGACAGCAATGGACAGGCGAAGGTGGAGGGAACTTGAGGAGGCCTATGTCGCAAGAAAGCCTGACCTGGTAACTGATTTTAAATGTTAAGTTATATACATATAGGAAAAACAAAATAGAAATGAGTATAGTTAGTACAATATAGTTAAGTGTAGATATTATAGTGTATGTTTTATTATATTCTAGATTGTGCAAAGGTAAATAAAGGCTATTTTTTTTTTTATTAACTGCCAACGACCTTGAGTGGTTAGCTTCCGTGTTCTGTGCTGAGCGCTCGTAACGCGTCGTACGTCCACCCAATAATAGGACTCGCTCAACAAGGAGCGATGTCCGAAATTAGACGCATTATTAATTTATTATACATAAAAGATCAGGTATTATACTAAAACACGTATACTAAAATATAAATAATTCAATGATCTTTAAAATTGTGAAGGTTTTCTTACAATTACGAATTATAGTTTTTGCGTGATACTCAATTTTTATCCGCGTTAGACATAAATTTACAAATAAATTACACTATGTTGTAAAAATATAATTTCAAATATTCACATATTAAATTACGAAGAAAATTGTTTAAAGTAACATATATTTTTATCAAAGAAATATGACTAGTCGTTTAGACGTGATGATCAATTAAAAATCATTAGAAGTCGTATAATTGCGCCTTAACTTATTTTTTACGGTATCTGTAATGTCGGCAAAATGTCTTCATTTGTACACCATCTAGAGTGGAGAGTAATTTCTCATTTATAATAGCGGGCTTTTCCACTACTTTTAACCATTATTTGAAGTATTTGACTATACAAGCAATTGGCGTACAATTTTAAATTCCACGATCTCTACTAACAATATCTTTCCCCTTCGCATAACCTAATTATAGGCACCAAAATATATTCACCTGTAAACATAACAAATAAAATAAATTCCTTACTTTACCGCTGATACAAACCATAGTGAAGGGAATGTGGTGCGCAGGAGTGGGTCGACGCACTCAAATTGGCAATATTTACTTTACGTGCTAAGGGATCTTAAACAGAGCTGCTGGTTTATAGATTTGAATGGGACATTGTTTTTTTATTTTATTATACTGCAGGTAACTCCTGCAACCTTCTGCAGGTCGTTGGTCCAACTTGTTTAGGGAAACTTAGGTACCTGTGATCGGACTTGGTGGTAGTCGCAGGATTCAAGGAACGCGGTAATCACAGGACCGGCCGTTTTTGTAATGCTTGGAGGAGGCTCATATCCAGCAGCAGACGCATTTCAGCTTTATGATATTGATGACGATAGATATGATATATGTGCCTATACCCACATACCTAAGTGCTCTTAAATTTATTTAATCATAAATTTACATATTTATAAAGTACATATAGTTAGTTATATGTACGTACATATACGGGGTGTAAAAAGACTTCACATAGCCGTTAACTACGCATACTGTTGCTAACACAGTAGTTTTGCGCAAAAATTATTGCTGGGAAAAGACTTTTATTTTTAGGTATGAAAAAAAAAACAATTTTTTGTTGCGCGATGTAACGCGAACCTAGGCAAGTGGAGTTAAACCCCGGCCCTTCACTCTAAGCCACGTAGGTACTTGTCGGATACGTTTGATATTCATCGCGTTTTTGTAACTGCAAATGCGTTATTTCGAAATTTCGAAAAAAAAAATTGAAAATTCAGATTATGTTTATTTGGAAAAAAGTTTAGTAATAACACTTTGAATTCATTTTAGTAAAAAGTAAAAAAAAATTGCTACTTTGACCTTCAATATCTCCAGAACCAGTGAATTCCGGTGGAGGTATGGTCTAGTGGAAAAAAATTATCCAAATAATGGGTAGAATATGTCTATTCTATGGCTTTCTGCTTCGGAAACTGTCTTTTTACAACCGATATACAAAAACAAAATACGTCCAGGCGTCGAAGTACTCCTCCTCATCGCTGGCATCAGGAAACGTGCCCAGAAGACTGACAGCATTGCCACGTTGAATGGCAATGCTATGCTCAATGGCAGTGCTCTTATACCTGTACCTATCACATCAATGATTTATAACTCCTGCTCTTACCGGGTCTGATCTATGACTGGCGAAGATTATTGCATCTACATACGTATGACAGAGGACAGTACGATACCCCAATCGGAATCTTGTTAATTCAATCTCTTTTTTTTTCTAAAAATTGCAAAATAACTTTAATTTCGGAAGTCGGTGTTTGTATTTTGTTTGTATTCGTTATTTGACACCGACTTCCGAAATTAAAGTTATTTTGCAATTTTTAGAAGTCGGTTGTATTTTTTGTATAAAAGTTTTTTATTTTTCACTTTTTAGTTGTTGTACCCCAGAACTAAAACTAAATAATAAAGTTATGCCCGAATGTATAAACCCAATAACATGGATTAATTGGAGACAACCAAAACGTCATCTGTGTATAAGTATTTTTTGTTTCATATGTACATTAGATTACAATAAACACATTATACATAACTAATAAATAACCAAATAAAATATGTACAAGCGGCATGAAAGATTCAGGAGGAGTACAACAAAACGTCATCTGTGTACTTATACATATTTTTTGTTTATGTTGATTTTTTCAATAAGTGCTCCTCAAATTCGACAAAATTTAATGAAGTACGAACAAAAAAAGAATCATCAAAATTTATTCACAAATGGCAGAGAAATCGCGTAACATACATACAAAAAAAAATACAGACAAATTGAGAACCTCCTCCTTTTGGGAGTCGGTTAATAAAATAAAATAAGTATCTATGTTGTAACTGCAGATAACAACAGTATTCTCGTTTCCGAAAAAATATCCGAAAAGTGGTTTATCCAAAAGTACAGTGGAATGCAGCACTATGCAATTAATTGCCGCCTGCCCGTTTACGCGCGTACCAGATTGTCCAGCCCAAGGTGACACAATAATTGGCACGAGCGAACTTTCTTACAATAACTTATTTTTATTTTCCAAACATCTGTGCGAGCGGCGCCACTTGTCAAGGTAAACTTGTCGCCACAACACACCATGTTTATTATTACTCGTATTATACACATAAGTACAGTTTACCATGAGAGGAGTGCAGAAATACTAGTCCACAAAATGGTTAATTAGTTTTGGGATCAGTTTTGGATTTGAAATTGGTCGTTGGTCCCGACTGTCAATCGTTGATCTTTGACAGTATTTACGGGTCTTCAGGAGCCCGATAGTCTGACAACCAGTCTTACCAAGGGGTACCGTATTACCCAGTGACTGGCTTGTGGAGGTCAGATAGGATACAAATACTGGTATTCAGCTGCATCCAGTTAGACTGGAAGCCGACCCCAAGATAGTTGGGAAAAGGCGCGGGCAGATTAATTGAATGGCACAAGACAGTATACCAAAAAAAATTAACCCTGACTCCTGTGCTAGGTAGAGTAAAGTACGTATATGTATATAAGGAGCCAGTGACATCTGCCATTTAGATTACAATTAATTAGGAGCATTATACAACACGTTAAGAAATTAATTTTACCTAAAATAATAAACAAAATTAGCATACAAAATAAGAGTATATAAAAGAAAAATAAAATTAGAGAAATACTTATCGTCAAAAAACAATACTTATTAAATTATCAGGCCAATCAATCAATCAATAAAATATAATTTAAATCAATTTGGTCCACGTCGTAGTCATTGTATTTTGAGCTTTTTTTTTTGTTTTGTTTATATATTGTAATATTTAATAGTTATTATAATATATATTAGTAGTATAATTATAGTATATTAGTATAATTATTATGTTAGTATATAAATGTATTTTATTATTTATATTAGTATTTTCGATTTCAAGATTTTTATTTTGTTTTATTTGTTGTTGGACACCTACCACAGAGTAGTCTCATAACCCAAAGATTGATTGTAGCTTATGACTTATGTACCACTATTGTATATGAAGTTTGGGATACCGGCCGTACACGTTCCTTTTGTCGCCACGCGTGCCTCTCGTTGAGTCTCGTCGCGTCGAGGCTCGACACGAGAGCAAACCATGTATACAAAATACTCGTTGTATCAATTGATTTTCATCGCGAGGCTTCGAGACCCTTTGATTTGGGCGCAAAAACCGACACGCTTCCGAGAGTTACGAAACACCGCGAGACGCGACGAGAAGCGACGAGGATAAAATGTAAGTACCGAGTACACTCGTACTCGGCCTGTCTCGTAGTGAGACGAGCGTGTACAGCCGGCATTAAAGGTTGCCAGAAGCCAGAAAATCAGACACCCAGGGTTTGTGGCGGTCAGATAGGCAGTTGCTCCGGTTAGACTAGAACCCGACTTCTACATAGTTGGGAAAAGGCTACCTACTACTAATTTTATTTATTGACGACACGACTGGCGCAGTGGTTGAGCGATTGGCTGCTGCGCCGCGTGTCGTGGGTTCAATTACCGCACGGAACAAATATTTGTATGGGCTACAGATAGTTGTTCCGGGTCTGCGTGTCCTGTGTATGTGAGTTTACCTGTTTGTGAACGCGCCACGATACAAGAGTAATTTCTAGAGTGGTACAAAATTCTTTTAAAAAAATAATAATAATATAATATATATTTTCAAAAAACCCGACTGTAAAAAACAACTAAAAGTTTCAAACACGTCACTTTTCAAGCAGTCTGATGCAGTTGGTGGCAGTTATTTTAGTTCAATTATTGATTTCATGCCACCAACTGCATTAGATTGCATGTAAAGTGACTTGTTTGGAACTTTTTAGTTGTTTTTTACAGTCGTGTGTTTTGAAAATATTTTTTTTTTTATTTTCCACATTTTAGCGAGTTATGTTTTTGGAATTGCCTCCTCGAACCCTTTATTTTGATACCCCTTAAGTTCCTCGACTTTATTTTTTTGCTTTTTCACAATATGGCTTCTGGTTGTCGCCATATTGTATTTTGATTACTGTTTGCGACCAAGCCAGGGCAAGGATGTGACTTGAGGACACAAGAGTGTGGAAGCGTGCCCTTTTTTATCCCCGGCTCCACCCTGATCACAAACCTGTCTGCAAGTACGCAGAGCTAAAGGATAATTTACAAACGTTTTGAACAACTTACCCAAGGTTTCCGAAGTCTTCGTCCAGGGAGCAATCTTGGTAAATACTGTGTCAGAGTTAAATGGGAAGTGTAGTGCTTGTCAGTAGATATACCAGACTTCAAAAAGGCGTCGTGATTCACAAGCGCGTAATCTCTCGCAAACCAGCCAAACTTCCAAGTATTTTCACAAAATAACCCGTTTCACCACTACATCAAATGGGGCTTTAATCAAACTTAGTTCAATAGCAAACAATTAGGTTCAAAACCAATAGATTCAGCTATATTTGAATAACAAAATCCCAAGCCCAGAATCTACATTTTCAACACGTTTTTTCACTACGGTCGAAACCAACAAGTGCCAGATGACCGAAAAAAGTCATAGACTATAAAAAGAAAGGGTGGCACTCGGACCGAACAATTACTGTCATGACTTCAGTAGCATTCGCAAGATTAAGACGAATCAATTGACGAGAATTACCAAAAACCGAATTTCCATATTATCTCGATATCTTGTGATTTTATATCGTGGAGGAAATGTGGTAAAAGTAAACCTTCTTAATTCAGCTTATAATAATTCCGTTCGAGAACTTATTTAAACTCGTCGTAAATCTATGACGAACTGCTGAATAGCAGTACTAATTATATTTTTAAACTTTTACATCTTCTACGTAAAACAGGAACGATAAAAATCATATTGCTGTTGTTTACTTCGTATAGCTGCCGTGATCAGCTCCTAAAATATCACAGAGCAGCACACATATCATCACGCGAATAAAACAAGATTTATAACTCAGACGGTAGATTTTTCTTTTCGCAAGTAATAGTAATAAAATTAAATTCATACACAAAATTTCGTGCCTGTGCTCTTGACTGTTGAAGAGTTCCTATCTGGAGCTAACCCTGAAAGTCGATTCAGGTCATGCTTACTATAAAAATGCATTGTCATCTGAACTGAACAAAGTTTTCAAAATTCAACTCCGTAGGATAAGAGGAAGTGGTTCCAATTTAGCTTACAAGATTTGACACAAACAAATTAGGTAACATTGCAAGCTTGTAAAAACCAGTATAAGCTAGCCTTGTATTAAAAACTCCGTACAATCATGCTAGGCCAGTTAAAGATCAAAGTGTCACCAACGTGTGACGGACTGTACCTACTTACAATTTGCAAAAGTAAAATCTTAGTCCAACCAAGCTTATGGTCCTAAAACCCCAGTCTTAATCTACCCAGTCCAGTAGTCCAATTCCACGACGCAACAGAAAGCATCATATCCTTGATATTCCACCCACCCCTGAAAATTAAAACAAGCATGACATCAAAACATTAAAAACATAAAACGTCAAAGACCGTTAGAACGTTCGATATTGAAAAACGAACGCGTTTGAAATTCGAACCGGTGGAATCCGCGCTTTCCTAATTGCTCTGAAAATAGATGCGCGCGCGCACCGCGAAACTCTTGAAACGCCACCTGGACTGGCCTGGACTAGGGCGGGTATGCGGTTCATAAATATAAGGACTGACAGATGGCTATGCTTTATTGGTAACAAATTTGTTACTCTATCCCTCACGAACAGTATCTACTTTTTTTCCGGAAGGTCCTTTTCTGCACTCCTGATAACATATGTGCAAAATTTCATGATGATCGATTCAGTGTTTTTGTTTTCGTGAAAAGGTAACAAGCCAACCAACTTACTTTAGCTTTTACAATACTAGCTTCTGCCTACGGCTTCGCCCGCGTGGTATTAGTACTTCCTCCATTATAAATTATAGCCTATGTGTTATTCTGATGTATAAGTAATATTACTGTAAAGTTTCATCAAAATCCGTTCAGTAGGTTTTGCGTGAAAGAATAACAAACATACATCCTCACAAACTTTCACATTTATAATATTAGTAGGACCATTTTTTTTTGTGGGTGAGAAACCATCCTATGACTTCTCCCGCTCTGGGTGGTGCGGGAGGGCGTGTTAGGCTTTTACTGACTAAAACCCACCCCTGTTCCTTCTTTGCCTGAGTCTCCAGGGGCGTCGTAACTCTGTTACGAATTTATTCGCGACCCCTTGGCATGCAGACATTGGCCATGATGGGCCCCGTCAGTGGTGGCTGACATCTCTTTGAGGCGCGCGTGGAACACTACGTGCCGTCGACTCTCGGGCCTGGTGCTGATCGGACGGCGAGCTACCCATTACTCGCCGTCCGCAGACCCGCGTCTACGGTTGCCGGAGATCATACTGCAACTCCCGATGCCCAGGGCGTCTCCTGCGGCGGCTGCGGCTGGGGGCGTGAGGGCCACTCCGTTGAGTATCTCTCACCCGTTCCGCCTCCTCCTTCGCGAGCATTACTGCTTCGCAGAAGGAGGACACTGCTTCTCCCATTCTACCATGGCCTGGATCATTGCCGGGCGCGAGAGGTCGCTGCCGCCTAATTAGTAGGATTACTTAAGATTTTATTCAACTCCCACTAAAAAACTGTCCTCAAGATACAGACTTTTCCTAGTTTGAAAGACAGTAGGGGTTTTACTCGTATGTTATACCCATAACCATTTTCATTGAAACAACAATGATGACTACCTACTTACTTGCTTACTCAATAGAAAGATAATAAAAGACAGATGATTTGTGTGAGAAATGATATGAAAGGAATGGCAATCAGTGTTAACGTGAAGATTGACAGGACAGAATGGAAGAAGGAAACTGCTCCATCGTCGACCCGATCATCGCTTACCATCAGGTGAGATAGTGGACAAGCGTGAGTCTATAAATGTTAAAAAAAGTAACATGGAATAAGCGCTAGAAGATGATGATGATGAGTAATGATGACTCAATAATTTTTTCGTTTTCCACAATGTAAAATTGGATGGATTTAGTTCATGCATTTATATTGTATGTTCAAAGGTTTTACGTAGAGTCGGTAGGGCATAGACCTCAGTTAAGTTTTCTATTATGAGTAACTAAGTGCAGAGTAAATAAAGAAGTCATTGGTGCCGATTCTATTGTGCACCAACTAAACTTAATTTAGGGTATTGCTATCTTCTTTTCTCCAATAAAACAAGAAAGAGACAGATGTAAATGAGAGCTGTCAAATTTAGTGACTAAAAACACGGCAAGCGCAATGCATATGCCTAGGGGTAGCGGATAAATTCTGAAAATGAGCTACCGCATCCCTGGGGACTCAGGCAGGGAAGGAACAGTGGTGGGTTTTAGTCAGTAAGAGTCTGACACGTCTTCCCGCTCCACCCAGAGCGGGAGAAGTCATTGGATGATTTCCCACCCTCCAAAAGCGAAGAAGCGTAAACTAATTTGACATATCTACCGTAGATCATAGCTATAGCCGTTCTTTTCTCGCACTGCCTTTTAGTAAAAGCGATTCTCTAATTTTAGTTTAGTTATTGAATAAGAGAATCGGCACCATTAACAGCGAAAATGACCTACTCTAGAGCGTCATTTAGAGAAGAATTTAGAAATTCCTTATTTAGTGAGTCACAGTCGCACCCCGCCCGCAAATCCAGTCACCAAAATAAAAGTGCACTAACATAAATATCCGGACTCAGTTTAAAGCCTAGTCGCCCTTCGCACCCTCTAGCGGAAGCACAGGAAACAATAAACTCGTAATATTTCATGCACAGCCGCCTGCGCGGGCGCAGTCACGTTCAATCACTATATTAACTTCGTTTAACGCCCCTGTCTCAAAATGGCGTCTATTTTGGGGTTTTGGGTGATTTGAAGCTATTTCACGCAACTGACTCTTCATAATTTTTAATATAGGTAATTGACGTTTATGTCAGCCTCTCGGACTGCTACCCCCCTGGCGTATCCGCGGATACTGCACGATCTCCCGTGAGGCGGCGAGCCTCCTTGCCGGACTGTCACCGTGGGATCTGGAGGCAAAAATCCTCGCGCACCTGTACGAGTGGCACGAGGAGGCTAAACGCCGGGGCGAAACTCCGCTGCCGCGACAACTCGTGGCTCGGCGGACAGAGCTCCGGCAGGATCTCATGGTGACATGGAGAGAGCGACTGTCGCAACCCAGCGCTGGGCACGCCACCATCGAGGCGGTAGTGCCCCTCTTTGAGGAGTGGCTGGAGAGGCGCCATGGCGCCCTCACCTTCCGCCTGACGCAGGTGCTCACCGGACATGGCTGTTTCGGGAGGTACCTGTGTCGGATCAAGGCGGAGGTGACCCCTGCGTGTTTCCACTGCGAGGATCGCCCCGACACGGACACGGTGGAGCATACGGTGGAGGTTTGCCCCGCCTGGGCAGAACACCGCCGTGTCGTCGTGGATGCGATAGGCGGCAGCGACCTCTCGCGCCGTGCCCTGGTTCAGGCCATGGTACGGAGTGAGAGGGAATGGGGGGCCGTCTCCAACTTCTGCGAAGCAGTAATGCTCGCGAAGAGGGAGGCGGCACACGTTAGGGAGACTCAACAGAGACCGAGTCGCCCTAGCGCCCCCAGCAGCAGCCGTTTCAGGAGACGCCGGGGGCTGCGAGACGATCTCCGGCCACCGTAGACCCGGGCCTGCGGACGGCGAGTAGCGGGTAACTCGCCGTCCGATCAGCACCAGGCCCGAGAGTCGACGGCGCATAGTGTTCCACGCGCGCCTCAAAGAGTTGTCAGCAAAGGACGGGGCCTGCCACGGCCAGTGCCCGCCCTGGGGTGGAGGATAAATTCGAAAGAGTTACCTCGCCCCCGGGCGCATAGGGCAGGGAGGAACAGGGGTGGGTTTTAGTCAGTAAGAGTCTGACACGCCCTTCCGCTCCACCCCAGAGCGGAAAGAGTCATTAGATGATTTCCCACCCCCCAAAAAAAAAAAAAAAAAAAAAAAAAAAAAAAAAAAAAAAAAAAAAAAAAAAAAAACCTCCTGGCGTAAAGCATGGGATTTTATCAAATTGGTCACGCTTTGCCGTTTCCTTGAATGTGGAGGAAGACATTATAGTTAGTTCGGAACGAAATAATTATAATAATTAATAGACGAATGCCTAATGATTAATGAATATTTCTAATTTGGGAACTAACACTTGAGCAGTTAAATTATAAAATTTGTGATTTTTTTTTTTGAGAACTTCGCTCTCGAGGACGCCGATCTTGATGACGGCACTCTTGCCAAGCCCTCCACAAAAAGAAACAGCCCGATATTTTTCTTTTTTATTGTTGATAGGCACGCGTTTTACCACTATCTCACCTGGTGGTGAGCGATGATGTGGCCGAAGATGGAGCACGCTTGCCTAGAAGTAGGTACCTAACCTATTCACTCTTGAATTAAAGACTCCCAGGTTGTAGCTATCAGGAAACACTGACTCCGGTAAGGAATTCCACTCCCTAGCTGTATGCACAACTTAGACTATGAAAGGTTATAGACAGAACGTCATTAGACATTAAGGCCCTACTACCATACAAAAAAGTAAAAGTACTAAAAACGGCCGTTTTTGACACTTTTACCTTATGTAAAGTAGTAACTTTGGATACGAAACATTTTGAGACCTGTTTTAACAATACAAAAATACTTTATCTTCTTTGTAACAAACGTGACGTTTGATTCTTTGATATTTATTTTCTATGCTGTTACGATTTTTTATGCAATGAGAGCGCCACTTGGCCGGTAGTAGACCCTTAAATGAAGCAGGATCGTTAAAATGTGTGAGTGACCTTGACAAACGTAACGATGATGTATCGGCTTCTCATTTTGTCTATGTGAGCTTATTTCGCGTGTACAGATACAAGCTGGCTTCTCATTCTGGTACTTCAAATTGCTAGATTTTGACACTCCGTCTATAACCTTTCGTTGTCTAACACGTACAATGAATGTGTTCTCAAAACGTTTTGTGCGTGTGAGATTTGCAAGATGATTGATGATTTTAAAAATGGCTGAACCATGACGGCAAGTAGAGGTACCTCAAATAGGCAACCAAAGTCAAGAACGAAGCACATAGGTAGGTATAGTGGTTGTATATCACTTAGGCGGGTTAGTCTTGTATGTGTGTGTTGGTTCACGTTCACTTTTGTTTCTGTGTGCATAAGCTTAGAAAATAGCTTTGGCACACAGACACAATGTGCACATGAATATACATGACACACAACAAAAACCAACCCGCCTTTGAGAAATAGAATATCTATAGCTACATCGATACGTTATTAAATTAAGTATAGTGCCTTTATAAAGCCACTGTGACCTCATGTAAATATTTCTAACACGATCCGTTACGGCTTCATAAAACTGCATTAACACCTTATACACTATTTTATAGACCTTTAAACCATGTCGGTATTTTGATATCTTACTTCAGATTAATTTATCCTAAATCCCACACTAACACACACATTATAAGGTCCAAATTAGAATGGAATCGGGGTATATTAGTGAGATGCGCAAGCGCAGTCGCTAACCGGACGTCACGTACGGAACCACGTGCACGGATGAGCGGTGTAATAATGTTACCGCTGAACCCCAGTAATATTGAGAAATGTACGGAATTTCATGTTTAACGTGTAGGAAAGTGCTATTTTCCCAGTAACAATGAATATACTTACATTTACTATTATTTATTTTGTTTATTCATTTGTACATATTAAATTATATTTTTAAATATTTCAATAAACACATTCCACTCATTAAATGCCTCCATATTTTTTTGCCCTTGAACACCAAAACTTCCCTTGCCCAAACTCTCATTCAGCTTATCATTGACTACGCCGACGCGTGTTATTTGGATGCCACTGATAAACTTGAGCGAATGCAAAATTTCTGTATCCGTTTTGTTTTCAACCTTAAAAAGTATGATCATGTTTCCAACTTACGCAAGGTACTCAAGTGGCGCCCTATCCGTCTTCGCAGAAACTCTCGTTTCATTTTGAGTCTGCTGTTTAATATCCTTCACAACCCTAAAACGCCCTTCTACTTGCGGGAACGCTTTTCCTACTCCCCCTTTTGATGCGCCTTGTAGGTCGCATCTTGGGAATCAGCAGCAGCCGCCTCAGGAGACGCCTGGGACTTCCAGCGCCGCGAGGCGATCTCCGGCCACAGTAGACCCGGGCCTGCGGACGGCGAGTAATGGGTAGCTCGCCGTCCGATCAGCACCAGACCCGAGAGTCGACGGCGCGTAGTGTTCCATGCGCGCCTCAAAGAGTTGTCAGCAATTAGGACGGGGTCCGTCATGGCCGATGCCTGCCCTGGGGTTGAGGATAAATTCGAAACAGAGTTACCTCGCCCCCGGGCACTAAGGGCAGGAAGGAACAGGGGTGGGTTTTAGTCAGTAAGAGTCTGACACGCCCTCCCGCTCCACCCAGAGCGGGAGAAGTCATTGGATGATTTCCCACCTTGTGACCCCGGCCTTACAACAAAAACCGGCCAAGTGCGTATCGGACTTCGCACATTTAAGGTTCCGTACCAAAGGAGGATCAAAGAAATAACTGATTTATCAATATGTTGATATTTGTTAGTATACCTACGTAATAATAAACATTATCACCAAACGACACCAAATTTTGTTTCGAAGAATTCTAAAACGAAACTTCCCATTGACCTAACTTCAATGGGAAGTTAAAAAATTCTTCGGAAAAAAAAAATGTGATAGACGACGGATAGACAGTCTGTCTGTCTATCCGTCGTTTTTTTCTTTGGACACGTGAGGGATAGCCTATTGCTATCCCTCACGTGTCCGTCTGTCTGTCCGAATCCGTTTGGACACATCGGGTACGGAACCCTAAAACTACCTATATGCCAGCAAATAAAAACATCATTCACTCAAGCGAACTAAAGGTATACAATCCCTTACAAACCATTTATTTTCTAAACCACTCTTCGACTAATCCTGAACTGCTTACTCATCCTCATTACGCAAAGTAAACATATTTAGCAACCGAAGCTAAATAAGGCGGTAACGGGACCAAAACAACCGAAGATCGTATGTAACATATTCTCGTAAACGTTAAAATCGATTCCCCACACCTGCGCTCGCGCAAGTAAAAACAACAAGAGTGTGGGAATCGTGCGAGTAGGGCTTCGGTATGTGGAGCTGTGGTTTGGAAAAGGGCTTAAGGCCCCTCTCGCGGTCCAGTGGCGCCCTCATTGAATAAAAAATCGTAGCATAGCACAGAAAATAAATATTAAAAAATCCAACTTGACGTTTGTTACAAAGAGGATAAAGAATTTTTACGTTGTTAAAACAGATCTCAAAATGTTTCGTATCCAAAGTAGTAGGCAAATGTGCCAGAAACGGCCGTTTTTGGCACTTTTGCCTAATTCTTTATCCTCTTTGTAACAAACGTCAAGTTGGATTTTTTAATATTTATTTTCTGTGATGAGCTATGATTTTTTATTCAATGAGGGCGCCACTGGACCGCGAGAAGGCCCTTAAGTGGTAGGTGGTTACCGAAAAGGACCAAGATATAGTATAATATTTTGTAAAAACATATAATTCAAGACTAAAGATCTCAAACAAAATCCTCAAGCTTGTTCCTCTTCAGAGAATATGCTATATACTCGTATATACTAAGGCTGAAATAAATGTCGTTTTTGAATCCAGTGTTAAATTACAAGTTTCAGAACTTAATGTTTAATTGATGACAACCTTCAAGTGGCCTAGGAAAGTGAACTATAGAAAGAAAGAAAGAAAGAAAAAGAATTTATTTGCCACAAATTAACGACATACACAACAATATGATTTTGCTAACTTAAGTCTTAACCCTTATCGATAGATAATATGTTTTCTTATAGTGTAAAAGTACAGAACTATTTTCTGTACTTTAACAAAATTTTAGGTTCAGTAGTTTCGGAGATAATGGTAATGGTATTTATTCTTCTATTTTCTTGAATTACTTAAAAATAATATATTTTAAATTTTATTCAAAACCTTTACAATAAGCCCTTTCATTTGATATATATGTAGTACGGTACAGTTTGAAAAACTTTTTTATTTTCTAGTTTGCGTCCCAAAAGTGACCCTATATTTAAAATTTATTTATACACGTTACACGTCCGTGTTTGGGGCACAGAAGTTCATGTGCTTTCCAAATTTCAACTGAATCGGTCCAGTACACTCGGAGTAAATGGGCTGTGACAGACGGACAGACAAAGAGACGCACGGTTGATTCTATAAGGGTTCCGTTCTTACATTTGGATGTTTGAAACCCTATAAAACCCGGCCAAGTGCGTGTCGAACTTTGCACATTAAGAGTTCAGTACCAAATGAGGAAATTTGAAATAAAAAATCTATCAAGATATTGGTATTTGTTGGTAGGGTGGTGTGAGATGGCTAGATTTGTTTGTTATCCAACAAGCCTAGGGAAGCACTTTTCTAAATATTTTAGCTAGTATTTTCTACCAAGTATCGTTTGTTGATTTCATAAAGTGGTAACTCTGGTGGATTCAAAATATTTTCTTCCATAGGTAAAGTCGCACCGGATATGAATTTAAACAAATAAAAGTTCATTAAATAAATAATTTTTTAAACTGAAGTTGAACATGTAAAAGTAATCATGGATAAAAAACATACTAATAATTTGACTAAGTTTTGCCTAAGTCAAATATCTAGACGCTTCCTAAAACTCGCCATTGTTCTTTCAAGTTTATAGGTCAATGGGAAGTTAAAAAATTCTTCCGAACAAAATTTTGTGACAGACAGCGGCCAGACAGACAGACAGACACGTGAGTGACAGGGCTTTGTTTGCACCCTTCGGGTACGGAACCCTAAAAACTACGTCTCTATCTATGAAGCAATTATAATGTTTCGAACCAGTTGCTCCGGGCAATACAGATATGTAACCTCAGATGTACGCAACTCACACTTTGTTCTGATCATCTTATGTGAAACCACTTGAAGATGAAGTCGCATGCTATGACATCAGTTTATCGTATCGTAATATTATGACTATGATGTAATGTATATTTTAGTTGTAAAGATAGTGGGTCAGATATTGTGCTATTGTTATACTATCGTGATGTTTTTGGTAATGCGACGGATGAGCATGATATTATCATGTATTATCAATGTATGCAACGATGTCCTAATTGACTAAAGTATACATATACATGACTAAACTAATATTGGATAAATAGAATAAAATAAAATAAATAAAATATGTACAAGCGGCATAAAAGATCCGGGAGGAGTACAGCTCATTGGGCATCGAAAAATTCGTCCACATCGCTGTCAATGGGAAAAGTGCCCAGAACGCTGGCAGCATTGCCACATTGAATGGCAATGCTGGTTCCTCGGCCGAAAAAAGGCCAGCCCTCTGGTCACGTGAAGAGTCGACTAAATGTTTGCTGATGTCATGGAACACTCGATGAGCACTCGGACCCCATGGCCCTAATCTTTCAAACCCAAACGGCTCAAACATATAACTCCCAATAAGGTTGTTACATTTGCGCGGTTTGTGGTTGTTTTAATTCAAATACTTAATGTCCTAATCCAATCAATCTGCCCGCGCCTTTTCCTAACTATCTTGGAGTCGCCTTCCAGTCTAACCAGATGCAGCTGAATACCAATATTTTACATGGAGTAATAAAATAATATTAATATAGATATTACAAAGAAAATAGAGAAAATTACAAAGTCAAGAAAATTAAAGTCACCGTGGACAGATAAAACGCGTTTGGTCACAAATAATTGCGTATAGGAACTGATTTTAGACCGCTATAGATTTATCATGTTTCGCTTCTACTAAGTTTTATCTACCTCCGTTATATACAAGCCAAAATCTGAACAAATTACTGAAAATTTTAAGATTTTCCGAACACTACTCAGTTAGCACTGACGGGGCCCATCGTGGCCGGTGCCTGCATGCCTAAGGGTAGCGGATAAATTCTTAACATGAGTTACCGCACCCCTGGGCACTCAGGCAGGGAAGGAACAGAGGTGGTTTTTAGTCAGTAAGAGCTTGACACGCCCTCTCGCTCCACCCAGAGCGAGAGATGCCATTGGATGACTTCCCACCCCACAAAAAAAAGCACAGGTCTTTGAAAGCTGCAAATTTCTATCTATCATAACATCATCCCAAAAATTCAGCTCAGCGCATTTTTTTGCTACCTGGCTGACCAATAGGGAAGGTAGATACAACTCAATAGTATCAGAACATGACTCAATCTTTACAACGTGGCGCTATAATGGTGACATTAATTTAACACAAGGGTAGGGCTGCCATTTAATCATATAAAATAATGATAGGTTAATATGACTATTTGTAAAAAGTTAATCGTACGAAAGCACACGTTAGTAATTCACATAGGTCTAAATCCAAAACCCAACCAATGACATACACTTGAAAAAATCCACTAGTATACGTAGGTACTATTTGCAATAGCAAAGACAAACAAAAGAAAATAAACAGACTTTTAACAGTAGCTAGTCTACTACTTTAGCAATGATAGAAATATAAAATTCTTATTCACAGATACATTAACTCTTTAATTTTTAGGTTGGTAAAACTTCAAAATCTCGTACAAAAAACATGAATGATCCACGGCTACACATAGGAGATGATCCCGTGGGAGCCGGTCCGCCAGGAGCGACAAATTGGGTGCAACCTGCGATGCTGACCGCAGCCGCAACCTGTTCCCAAGATGTCTGGTGTGCTCCTATTATATCTTCTCAGACTCCATCTAGTGTTTGACAATAATATAATTTGAAAAATACATGGAAGGAAAAGGTAAGTTTAAAAGGAAATTTTATCTATTAATACATAAAAATGCGAAAATAAGTTTGTTTGTTACCTTTTCACGCCAACTATTGCACCGATCATCATGCGTTGTCAGGGGTACAGGGGGAAATAGTGTAAGTACCTTTCATTCAAAAAAAATTATTGTTCCCGAGGGAAAGAACAATAATTTTCGTCGGTCACAATTGCTTTAGGACGCTAGATGGCGCTACGTGTTTTTGAGTAATTTAGCTCCCGTGTGACGCCAGGGCGTGTCGGTAGTAAAATCATAAAGATATAACTTCCAAACTAAACTTGTCAGAAGTTGAACTCATCATTTTATTTTACACTTTACCTTTAATTGACGTTCAAAGCTATAATTCTACATGGTAACAGTAGTAAATTAAATACAATGATGAACACACAATGCTTAAAAATGTCCTAATAAAGCTAACTGCGTGAGTGCGTGTATTATAAGGATAACCAAAGAGGAAATAATAGCCAAATAATGCAAATTTATTTATGTAGGTAACATGATTTCCTAATTTGGTAAAAACAATAATATTTTAGATTTCATTTTTCACAGTGTAGAATATTAAAAGTGGTTAAAAGGTCCAGCTAGAGAACCACAGCTTAGTGAACAAGGTTTTTATGCCACATCGCCCCTCAACAGTATTTAATAAACTGTGTAATTTCCAACAGATATGTGTGTGTATACTAAAAGTGCTATTTTGAATCACGAAATTAATCAATGACGCCATATTTTATTTAGTTTGTTTTTAAGCTTTATTTTTTGTTTTAAGTGTATATAATATGTTGTACATATACCTAATTATTTAGTTTTATCCTTGTAAATCAATAGATAGTAACAGATCAATGAGTTGTTTCTCTAACAGCATACATTCATTTGGTCCAGTGTGGAGCAACCGTCTCGGTCTACCACACGTCACACGAGGGAAACCCGCCTCATCTCGGACACCGGTGGGAATCTCCCTCAGCTGATGGCCCATGGTCCGTGTTAACAAGGCCATAACGAAGAATGTCACACAAACAGTACCTATCATCAATTTATCTAGCCTATTTTGTCCCACAGCTGGGCATAGGTCTTACCCATTGTATATGAGTCCTTCGCTCTAAAAGTACTACTTTTTGAAAGAATCATAGAAAGGGATACATTAAAAATAAACAACAAATAAAAATCTTTATTGCAGACCCAAAAACCAAAGAGCAAGCTATAACTCTTTGGTATTTGTGTTTGCAATATAGAACTACAATAGCAACATACATAACCATCTTCGGAGTTTCACTACGTGATCGAATCAGGAATGAAGATATCCGTAGGAGAACCAAGGTTACCAACATAGCTCGAAGAGTCGCCAAACTTAAGTGGCAGTGAGCATATTGCTCGCAGAACAGCAGAAGTATTCACTAACTCAGTTGGCATCAACTTGATAGGCACTTTGCCGTACATTGCTACTTTGACGTATAGGAAAACCGTAGTGCCTATTATAATCGATGTCCAGCGAGCAGTGTACTGCACAGTGCCTACCAAATTGATGTCAACTGAGTTAGCGAATATACCTGCTGATGGTCGATGGAGCAGAAAGGTTCTGGAGTGGCGACCGCGGGATCACGCAGCTTTGTAAGACCTCCCACAAGGTGGACCGATGACCTGGTGAGGGTCGCAAGAATTCGATGGATGCGAGACGCACATAACCGCTTGTTGTGGCGACACTTGGGGAGTCTTGTCCGTTTCCAGCACACAGCACACAGCAGCAGCCACAGCAGTGGCCGTTTTTCGGCTGAAACGAATGAATGATACATTATATATACAACAAAACCCCTTTTATAGATTACTAAATAGTTCATAAATTAAGTAAAACAATTAAGTTCTCACACCACAACCACCATCATCGCCATCTACCCACATCTCTTGCATGAATTAAGTAACGAGAAAACACGCTGTGCTGAAGACCCATATATATCTACGTCAACAAGGCTACCAAGATGGCGCATATAAAAGCTATGACAACAAGAAACACCTAGAGCTAGAAAAATCCATTCATGGCGCAAAAGTGACGTCTATAAAAGTATCCCAAGGGAATGCGACGAAACCCACGAGAGGTGACAATGGAATAAAGAGTTGCAAACAAATTGGACCAGGTCAATCGCAATGAAACCACAATAGCCCAACGAGTAGGGCAATCTTGCGATCGTGAGATGGAATCCCTATTATTGTGATGTGATTATAAAGAAGTGTACCGGTCTTGAGTTTTGACTTTGAACACGATTATTGTGTTACCTCTGCCATTGCGCGGATCGCACAG
Source organism: Polia nebulosa (assembly GCA_951329385.1). NCBI lineage: Eukaryota > Metazoa > Arthropoda > Insecta > Lepidoptera > Noctuidae > Polia > Polia nebulosa. Next base: position 33,496,380 of record OX589592.1, read on the forward strand.
AGGACACGGTGGAGCTTACGGTGGAGAACTGCCCCGCTTGGGCGGAACATCACCGTGCTTTCGTGGATGCAATAGGCGGCAGCGACCTCTTGCGCGCGGCCCCAGGGCCGCCACCATACCATACCATGGCCTGGACCAGTCCAGGCCATGGTACGGAGCGAGAGGGAATGGGAAGCAGTCTCCTCCTTCTGTGAAGCAGTAAAGCTCGCGAAGGAGGAGGCGGAACGGGTGAGGGAAACTCAAAAGACTGGACCTCACGCCCCCAGCCGCAGCCGCCGCAGAAGACGTCCTGGGCGTCGGGGGTCGCAAGACGAGCTCCGGCCAATGTCGACTGAATATTGATAATGACTTGAGTAATGGGTAGCTCGCCGTCCGAACAGCACCAGGCCCGAGAGATATATGTCAGCCAACACTGACGGGGCCCATCATGGCCGATGCCTGCATGCCAAGGGGTCGCGGACAAATTCGTAACAGAGTTACCGCGCCCCTGGGCACTCAGGCAAGGATGGAACAGGAGTGGGCTTTAGTCAGTAAAAGTCTGACACGCCCTCCCGCTCCACCCAAAGCAGGAGAAGTAATAGGATGATTTCCCTACCCAAAAAAAAAAACACCTCTGCCAGGGTCGCGGGAGTGATCAAAAGAGTCACCACGGTCCTGGCAAAACCAACTGAAGGAACACGCATGGGATTTAGTCAGTAAGAGTTTGACACACCCTCCAGCTCCAACCAGAGCGGGAGAAGTTATTTGATGATACCCACCCTATAAAAAAATAAAACCTATTATTTGTGGTTGGATACGCAGTCCAAATAAAATATTAATCAATCTGCCTAGCCTTTTCCGAACTATCTTGGATAGCTTAAATGCAACTGAATACCAGTATTTTACATGAAGCGACTGCCTATCTGACCTCCACAACCCAGTTACTGGGTAAATGATACCCCTTTGTAAGACTGGTTATCAGACTTTCGGGCTCCTGACGACTCGTAACGATTGTCAAAGATCCACGATTGACAGCCGGGACCAACGGCTTAACCTGTTTTCTTAGGCACGGAGGAGTCTCGGTATGTAAAGTTAGTCACCCATCTATGGACCAGCCCCGGCAAGCGTGATGGATCAACCCATGCGGCTGTTATTACTTTAGCCAAAAAAAATATTAATATTCAACCGAATTTAGTAAGACTAAAAGCCGACCCAAAAAATGATGACCATTAAATTCAATCTCAGACCAGACTTGCCACTGGATTAATAGACAAGCTTAAGACCATTGAACGCTTCTTTGGGCCAATGGCCATGGTTCAAAGCAATGGTGCCGTGACGAAGAATGCGACACACAACACATGGAGACTCATGGGAAGAGGTTCAGTTTCAAGAGGTCGATAGCCATCGATCTGACAAGTGTAGGTAGCGACACCTCGGTGTAAGTTAATCGATTCATCGAAGTATGGGATTACAGCCGGATCATGTTTAAGAAGTTTGTTAACTAGTGTTCTAACGGATTGTTTCAGACAAAATCGCACAAGTAAAGTAATATACAAATCGTAGAAACTGGCATTTGGCAGTGGCGTGAGTTTATGTGTGTATTTGTTGGGTATATATGTCTTATGCTCAAAGACCGAAATCGCCCAATGAGGGACAAAATTGCTCACAACGCGTTATGGCAATGACGCGATATGACAGTGAAGAAAAGCCACGACATGTTCCGAGCCCTAACTGATGCACCACATCGCGAAATAAATATATCTTACGGATTACTAGCTTCTGCTAGCAGCTTTGCTCACGTGGATTTAGTACTTCCCCCGTTATAAACTTTCAACCCCCATTTCACCCTCTCACGGTTAGAATTGAAAAACCCTTTATTAGTGGATACTCTTCACAAAGTACACACTCTCCTTTCATGTCTCAGGACCAGCGGTTAAGGCTGTGCGTTGATATAAATAATTTGAATTTGAAATGTATATCAGTCAGTCAGGACTTTGAATTTTATATATACAGATTTACATATTCATACATAGCTTTTCATCATGTCACTGCATTGTCGATGTGTCCGTTCTCTTAATTAAGCGCCACGACGCGAAATTCGTGACGTGGCTGTTTGAAATAAGCCACAACGCTTTGTGAGCTATCTGTTCGCTCATTGAGCTATTTCAGTTTTTGAGCGTATCTAACATATACATATAAAGCATCACGACTATGATGAAATGATCATTCGTATTCGTAACAACCTTGCTTCTCCTCATATATCCATTCAGTGACATGAATTCACACAATTACTTATTCTGGAAAACGTTCTGAAATCATTGCTCATCTTACCCGCTGTTGCTCTTCTCAAAACCTTAAATCAGATGAAACTTGTCAAACTAATAGAGGAAGCTTGGTTACAAATTTGGCAAATATTCTAATAACTAATCAAGAAAAAGACGCATAAGGGAAATGGTTAACTTTTTTGACATTTGGATGTTGTATGCAATCCCGACATATTTCGACATTCAGATGTGGTTTGAAATGTTTGCGTGGAAACAATTTAAAATACACCAAATAGGTACTATTGCAACAAAGTGTGGGAAGTTAATGAAGTCATTAACTCATTCAAAGTCTTATTAATTCATTAAAATAATTATTAAATCTTTTGACGTATCTGCAGAGGACGTTTTCAGCGAGATGTATATTATTATGTATTTTTGATGAAACATGTTTGTATAATTTATTTACCTTCAATTCAAAGAAACTATCAAAAACGCCAAAAATAAGAACAATTAAGTTATAAAACTGTCGAACATTCAGTTCGTTTCCCACAAAGACAATGAGACAGAATTAGCTGTGGTCGTACAATCGGCAGCACAAGTTGGCAAGGTCGTGGAGCAAACAGATGGCGTGTATAATTCACAATGATACCATTAGTAGGTATACACCTTGTCGACGAAACTAATGGTGCTTCAGGAAGTTCAGGTACGGTCTTATAAAGATGCTAAAAGTGGCTTGGACAGACCGAATGCGGAAGATGTAGAACTGGGTTTTGTGACCCAACCTGGGACGAACCTATATTTGCCATCCTTAAGCTAAAGTCCCGTTGTCTAACATTTGCCGTGTTTTCGAAAAAATTCTCTATCGATCTGTCTAAGCAGTATTTTTCTACTATTAATAGATCCCGAGATAACATAAAAACACCGTTAAATTGCTTTGATTTCTATATGATTCAACGCTGCTTTTTTGTGCGTAATTCAAAATATGACTTTGTCAGATAGGGCAGAGGCCTGCTAAGGGATGAGTTGATTAATTGACAAAAATATATGTTTTCAACATTAACCGTTCTGTTCGTATCTGTTGGGATGACGTTGGCACTGATGAAAGAACAAACGATGTCCTTACGAAAAAAAAAACTGTCTTTAAAAGAATGATAATTAGGATCTACGAGGGCTTATGATTTAGACTACTCATGCTCTAGTATACTCAATTAAATTTTAAAAGCACATTTAAACATAATTAAGTACCTAGTCTAAAAGTATTCTACGATCTTCTTTATCATTTTTAACCAACTTCAAAAAAGGAGGAGGTTATATGTTCGTCTGTATGTTTTTTTTTTATGATCACCGATTTATCTGCCATTTGTGGACCGATTTTCAAATTTTTTTTTTTTTCCGAAAGAATATACTCCCGGAGTGGTCCCATACAAATTTTATCGAAATTGCTTCTGCGCTTTTTGAAAAACTGAACAAAAACGAAAAATACGTATACATAGATGACGTTTTGGTTTTCTCCAATTACGAGTAAGTTTAAATTCCACGTTCCATGTTATTGGGGTTTTTAGTTCCGGGGTATAACAACTAAAAAGTGAAAAATAAAAAACTTTTTACAAAAAAAAAAAACCCCAAAAAAGAAAATACACTAAAAATTTAAAAATTACTTATATTTCGCCAGTCAGTGTCAAATAACGAAGAAATAAAATACCTTTTTTTGTAAAAAAGTTTTATTAACTACAAATACCACAGAATAAGTAAGTATAGTACTAATACGTACTAGAGGACCTACTTATTATAACAATCAACATCTAATTTTGTCTTGCACCTGTGTTTACCCACAAAACAATCACCTGGCCAAAGTGATCAACATCCCGTTACCGATACGTAACCTTGAACAATACAAAAACGGACTCAAAACTTCTCAAACACCGGGTGTCCTACAAGCATGGCGACTAATTTCTCACAAAAACAAAGATGCTGTTAATTTTAGAACACAAGTTGGAGGACTGATGAGCAACAATTAAAAGTCAACTCGACAAACAATAAAACACGTTTGACATTAATAGGATCAGACGACAAAAAATAGTGTAGGTGCCTAGCGTGTTCCAGTGGGATGTAACCAGAATCCTACGAAAGCAAAGAACAGATGAAAAGAGGATCCCAAGGCTAAGCGTATGCTGAATGCGAACGCGGCTCTCAAAACGTTGAAGGAAAACATCGTGAGGAAACCGGCATGTCCTAGAACCAAAACTTCGAAGACATATTGTGACATCCACCGACCCTCACTAGGTGGTAGATAACGGCCCACATCCTCTCACAGAGAGGAGACCTGTGCCCCAGCAGTGGGAACTTTAAAGACTGATTATGCTATGCTTTAGCTTATGGATGGGTAGTTCTGACAATGATAAAACCTCATTTGTAACTAGCACATGAAAAATGGCATCGATAGGTCAATTCAGTCAATGAAATCAAACGCTACGCTGTATTCGCTCGTGGAGCACATTTAAATCAGGTTCCTTAGATTTATTTTTAACCGCCGACGCAAAAAAAGGGGTGTTATAACTTTGACTGCTATGTGTGTGTGTCTGTCTGTCTGTCTATCTGTGGGACCGTAGCTCTTAAACGGGTGAACCGATGTGAATGCGGTTTCTTTTTATTTCAAAGCAGGTTTTCTGGCGATAGTTCTTAGACATGTTTTATAAAATCTGTTCAGCCGTTTCAAGGTCATCAGCTATTTTGTGTTTTTTAAATGTTCGCTTTTCTTTTAAGCGTTGGTGGTTTTATACATTTTTAATGCCACTACATACGTTTTAAATTTCACAAATGTTTCATGAACCCAATCCAGATGTCTACGCAGATTCTGATGAAGTCACGGGCAGAAGCTAAGAAGTGGTGACGGGCTGGAGTTTTGGGACTGTCTTTATTATGGTCTAATCTTTCGGGTCTATCTGACAATGATTCTAGAAATTCCCGACAACATTTAGAAAATCAATTTTGTCTGTCTTCAAGCTACCAGCTCTGAGCTCATTTATTTCTTCTTCCTTTTTTTATTCTTATTGAGTATATTAGCATTAGTTTAAAAGTGGCGCCAGACACAGAAAAGTTGAAAGGGAACCGCTTATCTTGGTATGGTCATGTGAAGAGGAGGGATGAAAAACATGTAACTAAAAGAGTTATGAATATAAATGTGGATGGATGGAGAGGGAGAGGGAGGCCAAAGAAAAAATGGATAGATTGTGTGAGGAGTGATATGAAAGAAAAGGGAGTTAGTGATAGCGTGACGGCTGGCAGGACTAAATGGAAGAAAAAAACGTGTTGCGCCGACCCCAAGTAACATGGGATAAGGGCAGGAAAGATGATATCAAAAGGATCCCTTTCGCTTGTTCACCAAACCACCTATGTTTCCTATCCACATCTGGCGTTGCAATTAATTTCAAATAACACAGTATAATTCCCACTGCATATGATGAGATAAAAAAGTGTACCGCTACTTATACTGGTAGAATGTGAGATATAAAAAGGCTGCGGTAGAAAAAGAGGCGGGAAGGCGGAGCCTTATTCGGGCGGCGGATGCGCGGCCTTGCGAGGTCGGCAGGGGCGCCCCTCACACCGAAACGCTTGCAAGAACACTAATTTCTTATTTTAGATTTTGGCTGTTACACGTTCGTTTGCCTTTTTTTTGGGACAAGCCCGCCACACTATTTCCAACAGTGGCAATCAAAACCAAAACACCGTGGCAATAAAGCTCGACGAGTCCCGGAGACGATTAAAATGTCTTGGGTACCGAACAGCAGAGAAGTAAGAAAAAAAAACATAGTTTCCACGTCCGTTTGCCTGCGAACCATGTCTGCTGGACCTCAGTGGCCAAGTCCGTTTAGTGAATTTGCCTCATCAGGAATGTCTGTCTGCGACGATGACTTAACCGCCATGACATACAGTCTGCTTTAAGATAAATCACGAGAAATATTATTAACTAGCTGTGCCCGCGACTTCGTTCGCGTGGTTGTCGAGAACAAAACAACGTCGTTTAGATAAGAGTATATCACCTTTTTGATGATTTAGATAAGAGTCCTGACTTTGGTATAGTTGATTACGTTAATGCTTCTCTATATACTATGTTAGCGGTGGAATTACCCGGAGCATATACAAAAAGGTTGTTTGGGTTGCTAACACGTGATAGAGAAACATAGAGTTGGCCGTGTGAAAAACAATCAAAAGTAAGGTCTACACCCGCAACGGATAACGTCTGGCCTTGGGCTTTATTAATAGTCATAGCGTAACAGAGGCTTACAGGAAATTGCACACGTTTGAAAGTAAACGGAAAATTATTGGGGATAATGGGTATCCTGGGAATGAAAACAACATCACCGGAGCCGCAACCTGTTAAGATTTCGGCTTCGATGACATTTCGTTGGAGATTTGTTACTCTCAACCGAGTTCCATTGCATAGTTTTGGTGGGCTTAAATTTCTGAGTAGAATGATTGGTACTCCGACTTTTAAATAAATTTTGTGTGCTGGAAGACCTGGTGTATTTAGAGAGTCTAAAAACTCTACTGGATAGTGGGTGGCATCTCCTTCTTCTAAAACCGTGTTAATAGATAAATATTCCCTACTTTCTCCAGAAACATGTACCAATATTTGAGAATTTATTGCTGCTGCTTGGTCGTTGCGAGGTGCCAAAATAGCTCGTTGGCATAGCCAAGCAGCGTCATGGTTCGAGATCTCTGATGGATCTCCGTATACAGAGGAAATGAGTTCCTGCTGTGAGGCAACAGAAGAACACAGGCTTTCGACTAAAGTTACTTTACCTCCTTCTTGAGTCGGGTATGTGCCGTTACCAATTTGAAGTAGTAAATTTGAGAAAACCTGCGCGTTTGCGTCACCTCCCAAATATGCTCGCATATTAAAGCTCAAATTAGTTAATATGACACTACGCCATAAAATAGAGCTCTTTAAACAGGCACCTATTTCATCGGCCCTCGTTCCTCTGGGTATTATAGGGAGTGTCTGCCTGAAGTCTCCACAGAATAGCACCGTTAAGCCTCCCATCGGTCGGTCATTTTGTCTTATATCTCGCAACGTTCTATCTACAGCTTCCACAGCTTTACGATTTGCCATCGTACACTCGTCCCAAACGATAAGGGCGCAATCGCGTAAAACCCTTGCTTTATCACTATTGCGAGACACGTTGCAAACAGGGTTTTCTGTGCGGTCCAAGTCGATTGGTATTTTAAATGTTGTATGTGCAGTTTTTCCTCCTGGTAATAAAGTGGCAGCTATTCCTGAGGAAGCGACGGCAAGGGCAATTTTGTTTTGGCTCCTTATTTGAGCCAAGATAACTTTAGTGAGGAAAGTTTTACCTGTTCCACCAGGTGCATCTAAAAACAGCATTTCTCCTAATGAATGTTCTACACTACAGCATACTCTATCAAAGATTTGACGTTGTTCTGACGTCAAATTTGAACAGCCATTTCGCAATATTTCTGCTAACTCTTCGGGGTTGTAATTTATTTCAGATGTATACTCCCTATTAATTCGTTCCCCACCAACTGTCGGTGTCGGCAAGCCGTATTGACTGAGGGGGTTCCCTCCTATACTTGTAACTATATCTTGTATAGCCAGCAAAGCCCTATTATGGCAGCTTTCACGTACTTGGTCAGAAGTTTCACTATTTATATTTTGCTGTCTCAAAAAATCTTCGGCAAACGCGTCTTTATATTTTTGCCACAACTGCCCAGCGTCCGATAGGCCACAAAATGTCAACAAAATGGCAAATAAATGGCGCAAACGATGTGGACTATCACTGACGCATGCTTCGGCTAAAGCATCATCCCAATGCTGATCGCCATCTAATAAATGCCGTGCGCGGCAAGCAGCTTGAAATGTGGGATATTCTATATCGTCCACTTTGCGGAGCTCAGCAAAAGAAGTAGGTCCTCGCACTGTGTGAAGAAGAAGGCGTAAATAATAACACTCTGCATTATTTGGGTGCACCGTGTATACTCTTCCAATCACGTGTTCTTTAAAAATGCCGGACTCGCCTTCTACAGCAGTTCCACGTCTCCTGCGATTAAAAACACCTTGCTGCTTGTTATAAGTATAATAATGTGGCACTTCATTGTACAACAGAGACTTAGCGAAATTGTCTCTTTCGCAAAGGCGAAAGAATGCGAGCAAGGTGGTTTGTCTTGGGTTGTTCATTCTTTCTGCCACATTTTCTGGCTGAAAGTAAACTCGCTGCCCGCCTTCCAGGTGCACGTCAAGATGGATGACTGGCGGATACCTTTCATGAATAGGGAAACTCAAAATGCGCCAAACTGCCTCCGAAGAGCTTATGTATCGGCCAGATTGATACCTTGTCACTTCATCAAATTGGTTGTTATTTCTTAGTGCTATCATGGCTTGATCACTACCTTTATTAACATATTTACATATATATTTTATAGATTCGACGCTATTACAAATTTCAACATTAATGTGTGCTTGAAAAGCGTTTGACAAAACTGGAGAATACGGTACCACCCAACTATTATTTAGAATTATTTCTTGTCCACGGAATCTGACAGTAGCTGTGAAACCACCTTGTGACGGTGATCTTCGCCGGTATTGCGGATACCCATTTTCCCCAGCCATAGTTAGTTCTTTCAGTGCTCTGGGGTATTTTTTTGAGCATTGACCATCTTTCATGCACGGTGATTCCCTGTTTAAGAGGCCACATGGCCCGTGAACCATATGTGTTTTTACTATGTCATGCAAAATCGGATCTGCATTATAGTCCGGAAATTCTGCACTTATGACACTGTCTATAGCATCGGGACGAATTTTTTCTTCCAGCCACAGAAGAATGTGCGCGTGGGGTAAACCACGCTTTTGCCACTCGACGCTATACATAAAACAAAGAGTTGAACCGAAAACTTTCTCCTTTGTAAGTAGATTAATCAAGACTTTGAGTTTTAAATGAAAAATCCTAGCAATAATGTCATGTCTGTCGTATGACGCCTGTCCTGTGAGAAGTGCCTGGCAAATCTCCGTCCACTTTGGATTTGTTGTAAATGTTATAAAAAGGTCCGGCCGGCCGTATTTACGGACGTAACAAAAAGCATCTTGCGTTCGTTCGTGCATATACCGCGGACCGCCTGTGAAACTGGATGGCAAAATAACCAATCGACCCAAGTTTTCGACGTTATTATCTGATTGCATGGCGTCCCGCAAGTGCACGTATTCTTCAGCGCGTAACCGTCGCTGGTTAGTGCGAATATACACTAAACGTTCAGTTTCTATTTTTGCGTACATGTCCACAATAAATTGGCTGAACAAACCACGAAATCGTTGCAAATATACGAAACTGTTTTGCCTTATTTGTAAAAGGTAGGAATAGTATTGTTGAGCAGATATTTTTTTTTGATAATTAGTGACTCTCGTAGTAGGGTTCACTTGGTACAGCCCAAAATTGTACCCATCTTCACCATGACAATAAATTAGTGGATATTGCAGGGCGTCGTAAGCTCGGTGGGTTTCCAAAATGCGTTGAAGGCGATCGTCGCGTGTACGCAACACGATATCACGTCTCTCACACTCCTGGTCGACTAAAACAACTGCAACTTCATCTGCGACGGGTGCATTGTGTCTTCCACGGTGTTCACCCACAGGACGTCTATCGGCACTTATAACAATTTTGAAATCATTGCTGCCTTGTGGAATTGACTCCAATGCAGCTTTGAATTCACGAACGTACTGGTTAACGTGATGCAGCAATTCTTGAAGTTGACCCAAAAGCTCAGCATTGAGCTGGGGAAAATTGTGATTTCTAACATTGAGCTGTTGCGTGTAATCGGATACAAAATAAATTTGGAGAAATTTGGGTTCATTTTCTGGCAGCAAAGATCCAATAAGGTGATAAACTTGACCTTGTACTTTGAAGGTTGGCATGAACGGTCCTTCCGTTATTTGTTTTGCCCCAAAGGAAGTCATTTGGAAAGCACTGTTATATAAACGAATATTATCCAAAAAACGGTTCGACTGGGGATGATCGCCATTCAGGAGACTTTTAAGTAAGTGTGGTGGATCTTGGAAATTTGGAAGAACAATTTTTCCATTTGAGCAGCACATTCCATCTGTCTCTTTCCTCCATTTCAAAGCATGACAAAAATTACAAATTTCTCTCATGTCACCCACGAAAGTAAAGCCAGCATAATTAATTCTAGACGAATATGTGAACCCTGATTTTTCCCTATTGTCCCAAGGTAATAAAATATTTGCATCGTCATTTTCCATGGACTCATCAGCTCCGCTATTTGTTTCTCTATTCATATGGTATCGAGCTCGTTCTATTTCTAGGCGAGATTGACGTTGTTCTGCTGTTTCTGCTCGTCTTAGTTCATCTATTCTTTCCCTTTCAGATGCAAGATAACTTTCATTGTTTCTTTGTACACCTACATAGTTATGTCTAGCTATTTGTAATCGTTCTTCTCTTTGGGAGAGAGATTCAGACTCGCGCGAGAGAGCGTGTCGCTCTCGGTCAGATGACAGACGTGCTTGGCGTTCCTCGATACTCTCTTGAGAACGCAAAGTCGCGGTCCGAGTTCTTTGCGAACTTAAGCGCGACTCCCTTTCTGTGAAAGTCTCTGACTCGCGTGAGAGAGACTGGCGCTCCCGATCAGCAGACAGCCGAACTTCGCGTTCCTGGATATTCTCTTGAGAACGCAAAGTCGCGGTCCGAGTTCTTTGCGAACTTAAGCGCGACTCCCTTTCTGTGAAAGTCTCTGACTCGCGTGAGAGAGACTGGCGCTCCCGATCAGCAGACAGCCGAACTTCGCGTTCCTGGATATTCTCTTGAGAACGCAAAGTCGCGGTCCGAGTTCTTTGCGAACTTAAGCGCGACTCCCTTTCTGTGAATGTCTCTGACTCACGTGAGAGAGAGTGGCGCTCCCGATCAGCAGACAGCCGGTCTTCGCGTTCCTGGATACTCTCTTGAGACCGCAAAGTCGCGGTCCGTGTTCTTTGTGAACTTAAACGTGACTCCCTTTCGGTGAACGTTTCCGATTCACGTGAAAGAGCGATGTGCTCTCGGTTAGCAGATAACCGTGCTTCACGATCTTCTTCCGATTCCTGAGACCTACAAAGTCTCATCCTTTTCGCATTTCGGCTACGCAGCGAAAGGTTAGTTTTTTTTCTTTGAGGCATTTTCAAGGAAAATTAAAGCAATAAACAAAACTAACAACACTTATGACTGAATAGCCTACAAACTTAAAAGAACGGTGCGTCGAACAGTCTAGTGTGACAACGTATCGTCTGTTCGTGGTCGTGACTCAACGAATTGGCAACACTAACTTACTGTATAACGATTGGCACTATTGGATTCAAACTACGAAGTAAATCAAATACAATCTTTACTTCGTACTTCAAACCAATGACCAAAGTTGACCAAACGAAACCAAAAAGATAAGCAAATACTTTTTTTTCGACCAATTTAGAAAATCGATAAACCAAGCAACCAAAGAACTTTTACGACACACGCAAGAACTTTTAAGACACCTAACGAAACCCAATTTGCCTAGTAAACACGGTGGACGTCATCCTCGCGCGGAAAATCTTAACACCGCGATTCAGAAAATGACGTCATTTGCACAACGCCATCTATCGGATTTAGATTTCAACTATCAACATTAGTTCTATTTTTAGTCTTAAGATGTCGTTGCAAGTACTATACTTAATTGCGTAACGTAATATTTTACTTCTTGAACTCACTAAATTAATCATATCTTTTGATAGAGTGAACCGATTTCGATGAAACAAAAACTAAGTTAATCCTCAAGTTGCGTATAATTTTTGTATATAAACATTGTCAGCATTGAATTCGTAGATTTTACGTGATGTGCGCACAAACAAACAGACAAACAGACAAACAGACAAAAATTTCAAAAATGATGGAAATGGGTTCTGTTACTTATCTTTTCACACGCTGGCTATTTTTTGTTTCAATTTCTTCAATGTACAAAAATGACTTTTCTACAGATTTATTATATGTATAGATTTATTATTATATGAACACTTCGCGAAACGATTCAATGTTGTGACATTTGGGAATTTGGGGCCCAGTGTTTTTACTTTATAGTATGATTTTAAGATCACGTGATGTAGCGTCTGATATCTTGCGGGACACCCTTTACATTGCGGTGTAACAGCGGCCTCACAATCGCAAGCGCAGACAGTCTCGCGCATAGAACCGGTCGCTCATTGGCCTAACTGTTCCACCATTAACACCGGCTTCCCTTACGTAACTCCGTGGAATATCAATATTAGCGTCATCTTCGTCACGCCAGCCCCGTTACGTTGTGGAATCTATCGGAGGCAATAGGGCTTTCCAGATAGAGAGGATGCGATGACCTTGTCAGTAATTAGATACATTTTATGTGATTAACTGACCATGAGAAAGTATACTTTCTTACGGTTTATAAAGGTGGTTTAGCCGAGAATTATAGGTATATAGTCTGTCCAGCTGTTCCCTGTCTGTTCCCGTAAATATCGTAAACGGAACAGAAGGCCTTGCTACTTGGAAACCATTTTACTAAATCTATGTAAAGAGCTATACCTAAGTTTCAGCTCCCACTAGCTGATTGTTGACAAAAACTAGCAGATTGTCAGCAAAATGATTGTTGTCAATATCCTCAAATCTTCCAATCAAACAAGAATAACAACAAATCTACACTAATAACAATAAGTCAATCTGTCTGCTTGTTACCTCTTCGAGAATATAACATGTCCTGGATATAGGATACGCTTTATCCCGGGAATAAATTCCCTTTAAAATAGTTACCGACTTTCACACGGGCGAAGCCGCTTCAAACTTCACCCAATGCTCTTCAATCACTATCATATGACTTCTTTTTTTAAACGTTTCCCCACACTAGGAATTACTTCTGTATCGTGGGAGCATTCACAAACATGTAAACTCACATCACACAAGACACCCAGACCTGTAAGCCATACAAAGATTACTCCCGTGCGAGAATCGAACCCGCGACAGGGAGCGCAGCAGCCAATTGCTCAACCACAGCGCCAACCGTGCGTTTCATAGTTACATTTACGCAATACGCACTACGCAGGCGTGCTCTATCGTCGACCACATCATCACTTACTTATTACGATAGTGCGCGAGAGCATCAATATTAAAAAAAAATGTTAAACTGCATCTTATTACGACTACTTAGAGCTGTAAGCACATCCATGTAACATCCGTTCCACTTCTTATCAGCAATAATTGCAAATAACTAGGTAATATTATCTAAGTATGTATTACTATAAGCGCGTTGCTGTTGCAAGATCCCATTACGGTGATTTGTTATGTAAAACGATGCGGCAATCAATGATCATAATCATTGATCAGTAAAAGCTAATCATCGGACCACTACACGTACGGCGATGCGCCACCGGTACATGGTGGACATCCCATCCATACGCACAAATCGTTTTGAGAACACATTCACTGTGCGTACAGCTAGGGAATGGAATTCCCTGCCGGAGTCTGTGTTTCCTGATAGCTACAATCTGGGAGTCTTTAAGTGTTTAATGAATATTGGATACTTCTAGGCAAGCGTGCTCCATCTTCAACCACATCATCGCTAGATAGTTGTCAAACGCGTGCCTATCAACAGTAAAAAAAACTAAGAGCGATTTCGCACTACGTCCGATCCGAATCCGATCCGAATCCGTGAAAATACAGATTTAGAAAACTCGGACCGAATTCGGATATTGCTTTTCGTACTCCCCCCCCTCCCCTCCCTCGCCCCTCTACTCGTATGCAGCTCGGATTCGGTTCGGACGCAGTGCGAACTGTTCATAGAAATAATAATAGATGGCTACTTCGGTCCGTCAACAATCTTGTCCGAAGTGAAGATTCACGGATGACGGCGAGAAATCGGATGTAGTGCGTAAACTATCATACAAATTGTTTACGACCACGCCGAACCGTATGTTCACGGATTCTGATCGGATTCGGATCGGACTTAGTGCGAAACCGCTATAACTGTCGACAGTCACAACTGCGTTAGGACACTGGATGTCGCTACGTGTCCTTCGAATCACTTAGCTTCTGTGCGAAGCTGGGGCTCGTCGCGTTCGGTAATAAAGCCTATTTTGACGACATTCGATATTGGTGCTTGGCAACTCCAACCTGAAAGCTCACTTACCTACTCAAAAACCTAGACATGTGACATTCTATCACCGACAGTGTGGCATCACATGATGAATACATTTTGATATCGTTATCGTTGATATAGTGTTACTTTGTCTAGAACCTAAAGTAGACAAAGTCGAGGCTTTTGCTCAGCTAGCTGCCAAAAGTCAGGAAATGTGTGACGGTACCTACTTCACCCCGGAACAGCTACTCAAACTTTATCAAGCTCAAGATCGATCGTATATGGAGTACTGCTCTCATCTTTGGGACCAATCTGCCAGATACCTTGATGTGCTTGACAGGATGACTTCGGCAGGCAGCCGACGTCGTCAATGATCCAGTTAACGCCTAAACCTGTCTGTAATCTGTGCTCTAATTTAATTGTTAAGGTATTATTGTAAATGAGCCCCTTTTATAAATAAACCATTTTATATTATTATAATCCCAAGTTCGGCATCGAGCGTCGATGACACCGTACACGGAAGTGTCGCATGTGTGGAAGCAATGTTTCGGCGCGATCGAACTGTCATCAAGGACAGTATCCAAAGTAAATGTGCCTTAGAAATTATCAAAGCGACAAAAAAAAAATAGAAATCAAAAGTACTCACCTAATTTTTTTACCTAAAAACTAAAAAGTATGAGAAAGTGAGCGCCTACCTAGAAAAGAACCATCTACCACCGGCACCGGATCATAATTTATCGGCGTAGACACTCACTCACCCCACTACACACACCACACACCTACTACTCACCCACTACCAAACTCATCACCCACCCAAACTACTTACCCACTACCCACAATCTCGTACAGTACTATTATTTATTCTGTGGTACTACATGAATTCTTTGTTTTGAACCTAAATACAATTTACTCACATTAAACAGTTATGTCGACCACATTCTGACCTCTCCACAAAAACCAAATTAAAAATCCCACTAGTTGTTCACAAAAGGGTTCGTTCACAATTCGCAGCCTTGTGTAGTAAATAAAAAAGATATCGGTCATAAGTTTGTAACCGCTAGATGGCACCAGATACCAGCGCCATTGTTTGGAAGCCACTGGAAGGTCGCCAAAGCAATGCGTGGGAATCACCCGCTTCCGCGACAAGTCGGGTAAAAACAGGCCGGTTGGGGCATCGGATTTGGTGGAACTGCGAGCGGTAGCGATTAGCAACAGCGATTTTCAATGCCGCTGCCGGTTTTTCAAAAACAAGCTTTTATTCGACCATTGGGCCGCGGGAGTCTGCTGTATCCAGCAGTGGACGTCTTTCGGCTGAAATATAATTTAAAAAATATTGAAATAACAAAAGTTTAAAAAAGTGTACTTAGCTCAGTAGTATATAATTATATTAATCTAGGACAATAATACTTAGTATTTTAATAATCTGGATAAAAATAAGATTTATTTATTTATTAAAATAAGATGTATGACAAATATAAGATTACAGTTGCAGAAAAAAAATTTTTTTTGAAGGTTATGTAGATGATGAACCGTCTATTGTGAATCATTTAAAGACTTCAGCTGCTGTAAAAGGCACCACCAAAGAAGAAGTATGGAATCAATCGCCGAAAGTATCGAGAAATATGATTTTCATCACGTTTCCAAAATCCAATCACAGACGGAACTTTTCAAAACCAGTGGCTTTTAAGATTAAGTCTTTGTTTTGTTCTTCTTTCTTTCTACTGCCCTTGTCCTAATTAACAGGTGGTCGGCACAGCGTGTCTTCTTCTTCCATACATCTCTATTTACCGTCATCTCAATAGTCACCTCCTTAGTTAATAAATAAATCACTAGCTACCCGGCCCGGCTCCGCACGGGTACAGATTATACATACACACATTCCTCGTTCAGGACTCTTTATATTAGTGAAAACCCCATTAAAGCCCGTTGCGTGGTTTAGAAGGAGTTAGCGGAGAAACAGACAGACGTGGAAATCGATTTTGATTTATACTATGTAGAGGCAGCAGTGGTGGCCCAGTGGTATTGGCCGCGACTTACAAGTTGTAGGTCGTAAGTTCAAACCCAGGCAGGCGCTTTACTTTGTGTAAATTATTTCATCACCACAACTCTCAAAACTGTGCAGGAAAACATCGTGAGGAAACCGGCATGTCCTAGAAACAAAATCCATCCACCAATCCGTATTGGGCCCGCGTGGTGGATTATGGTCCACACCCTCTCACAGAGAGGAGGCCTGTGCCCCAGCAGTGGGGACATTAAAAGGCTGATGGCTGATGGATTAACCGTCATCTCAGTAGTCACCTCCTTGTTGGTCAATCATCGTTCTCCTGCCCTTATCCCAATTTATTTGGGGTCGGCGTAACATGTCTTTTTCTTCCATACCTACTTCTCTAGTAGTCGTCATCTCTGTTGTGACCCCTTTTTTACCCTTAACCTCTTACACACAGTCCATCCATCGTTTCTATGGCCTTCCTTTGCTCTTATAGCGATCCACATCCACACACAAGACTTTCCTCACGACATTTTCTTGCTGGTCTATAGTATGGGTAATAATCTCAAATCGCGAATCGCGTTCATTGCGACCACAATGTCCACTGGCCGCAAAGTAGGGTAATGCTCAACGGTAATGAGTTTCAACAAATTAAGTTATCTGCAGGTGGGTGAGCACTTGAGCTGCGGCAGTTAATGTTAATATCGACACCGAAACAAATGAACACCGTTACAATGTGGTGACGAGATTCAAGCGAAGGTGTGAAAGAATTGTGGCTTTATTTGGATTTACCGAGTAACGTTATTAGCGGAGCAAAATAAGCAAAATATTGTTACAATTTTAAAAAACAGTAGCACTCTGGGAGTGCCGACAGAAGTGATAACTTGAACAAAAATGCCCAACGCGCCTAAAGAAGTTTTCACTTCAAAAATATTTTGAAAACATGTTTGTTATAAGAGCCAGCACACTTTTAAATTACATAAAAAGAGTCAGAATAAAGTTGAACTAAGTGCCTGTGTATTGGGTTCCCACCTATGAAATTGGCGTTTTTTTCTCACAAATAGAGAACCTCGTCACTTCTATGAATTAAAATATTCATCAATTTGCTTGATATTCCATCGAATAATGACCATCATAGACAACTGTCAATAGTAAAAAAAAACCTTATTACTTATAGTTTTATACAAACAAAAATACCTTAAAAATGACTCCTCTTTTTGTTAGCAGAAATGAAACCAGTATTTTGTTTTAACTTAGCCAAAACTTATTTTTGTTGCTTAATCTAAGTGGCATAAGATAACTTAGTTTTTAAACATTATTGCATAAAAGTTTGAAAACATTAGTGTTCATAGTTGTTAAATAAATTAAGAAAATGTTAGTATGAAAAATGCAACTTCTTTAAAATTCTCCATACAAAACGCAGATTTCATAGCTGCCACCTAATATTAGGAAGGGACTCATAATAAGTCCCTTAATTAATAATAAGCAAACCAACAATTTCCATTAATTTTGCCATTCGCCCACGCATGCAATATTGAAATCAGGGATCTCGCCAAAAACATACTAGGTAGGTAGTAGGTAGATACTGTGGAGTCCGGAGGCACGAAGCTCAGTGGTAACTGGTGAGTACTTGTAGTGTGTGGTCTTAGGTTTTCGGTGTGTAAGAAAGGAAACACTGATCCTTTCAATATATTATAAAGTACTCTGTGACTGATCCGCAATACTTGATATGGTATATTACATATAAGATCCATACTTTTTCATTGACAAAACACACTTTTTTTTTAATTTGGCTTCTCACAGTTTGTACATTTAGCCAGCGTCAAGTTTAGAAAGTATTTTGTTTTTAGGTATTACAGTCACTATGTTTTCCATTAGAATGCAGATGTAACACATTCTAATGTTTTTGCAGTATTTGGCAGCAAATGAGTCGAGTCAGCCTTCTCGGCAAGCTTCGCTGAGAACTCAATACTACAATAAAATTCTCGATCAGCTTCAACTTACCGAGATCACGTCTGTTTTAATCCGTCAGGCCCCGGAATAACAGACACAATTAAAAACCTATTGTTTTTGTTGCGTCCCACATGTGGGGCGCGCAGTTGCTTAGACACTTTGGACATAAAACAACACCAATTTTACTTCAAAATATCCACCAGAAACCAATTTGCAAATAATAAAAACAGCTTGAACAGCCACTGAACTTCACTCGAAGAAATCCTGCAAAACTCAACACACACTTCAGTGTCATAAAAACAAATCATTATGTGGGCGTTCAAGCAAAAAGAGTCCAGTTCTCGCCATTTAGTTTCCGAGATAGACACCGTTTTGTAAATTTGGGTGAAAAAATCGCGTTTCAATCAAGCTTTTTCAGAGATTCAACTTCAACTGTTTAATAAAAAAAAACATGTGTGCAATTCACACGTGGTAGAAGTGAAACCTTCAAAAATTTTGGCTAAAACAAAACACTGTGTAATGCTTCATATCTCATTTTCTCACACGTTAAATCTTATGAATTTATGTGTCTGTCTCTTTTTACTGTAGCTTTTTCGTTTCATCGACTTTCAAATCACAACGATGCTAAAGAAGTTTTCACTTCAAAAAAATGTCCCAGGTTTTGAATATTTTTTTAATCCCTATCATCAATTATTCTAGGTACCGAATCTAGTCTTAACTCAATACCCCCTACTGGACCCTTTTTGCTTGGACGCCCACATATTTCTTCTTTCTAATTTTAAATCTTTTTCTTAATTTTAAAAGTACATTTGACTGACCAACCTGTCTGCTGACAAGGTTCATATTTCACCCGACCTCATTAGATGCCACAATAACGTTGATATGGCTTCTGTATCACTATCTCACGCTTTTTGTCACCCCTAATGATCTTGAGGAGCTTGGCAATAAAACCAAACTGTTCACGCCACTTACAGCCACGCAAAGCCATAACATTGCATAAAATAGTATACTTACTAACAGAATAAAATTAATAACAGTCTGGTAATGTAATGACTAAGTTCTGGTGGTAGTTAACTAATATTACCTAGGTGACTAGATTGAATCATTGTTTAACCACTGTTAAAATAATCCCTACGCTACCCTAGATGGATAGATAGGCATCTACCCATCTACCTACCTACCTATCATATGCTATTTTCTATTGTAAATTTCATGTATAAAGAATGCATCAAGATAGATGGCCCACAATTGTTATGTATCCGAGGCCGGTGTCGCTTTCCTCTGCAGTGGGACGAAAAAGGTACTCATCACCACTTGGTTCCACTTCTGGGCCTGCAGTCTCGACATAGTTAACGATCGCGTATCGACCGCATTTGTTCGCTAAGAAATCAATGTTGCAAGGAGGCAAACTTTTTTGTCCTTTAATATTTTTCGCTTACCATCAGGTGAGATAGTGGTCAAACGCGAGCCTATCAAACATAAAAAAAAGTCAATTTTTTTGTTACAAGCAGTAAAAGTTATTAATTAAAACTTTAATAAATTATAAGTTTTCGTAAAAAGTAGTGCTTGCAAGCTAAAATTTACGCCGTCTCTGTACATATTTCAAGAAAATCAATTATTTTTTCAGGTTATGATCTAAAAGTTTTACTCATAAATGAAGGAGTTTTTTAACGGCTAGCAATTTAGCGAGCACTAGCTAACGTAAGTTTCGCTATCAAAGTCGAGACTGCAGGGCCTAGAAATGTTCGATGTAAGTCAATAATTGCAATCGACCACGTTTGCTGACCTAGCGATACAATACGGTCGCACTAACTGCGCCGCGAGCTCAGTGTATTACGGATAGTAACCGGGTGCGTTAATTTCCTCATTTTAGCGATAACTTAGTCCAACTCATAGTGTTAGCTTATCTCTCTTTCTCAGCAATAAACCTTTAAAAGTTATTTGAGTGTTTAACTTAGCAGCGTAACGAACCCCAGCAGGTACCACTTACGTCGCGCCCCGACAGGAAACAACATCGTCTTCAAAGCCAGAATATACTTGTTTAAAGTTACCTAAAGACCACCTGAGTCCTGACACCTCTCCCAAAAGTCTGCGTGGTAACTTCAACCAGTTTCAATCGTAACCATCATAACCAGATGATAGAATATTTTCCCTTTTACCTCCCATAACTCTACAGTTACCACCGTTAGTATCGGTTGAGTAATATCTGTGGCGATTGTGCTGCGCGGGACTCGAACCCGACACCGCTCCCACACTCGGGCTTCCACGGAAAGTAACAAGAACCGAACAGTTGTTCAACGATGCTGAAGTTGAGATAAAAACCTAATCAGGTCTATCTGGCGAACAGTTAGATCTTAGCGTCGAAATGGGACATTGTTTATGGTAGTTATTGCGTGTCTGGCGCACAGCAATAACTGCCAATGACCTTGAGTGGTTAGCTTGCGTGTTCTGTGCTGAGCTCACGTAAGGCGTCGTACGTCCACCCAGTAATAGGACTCGCCCACCAAGGAGCGCTGTCCGAAATTAGACACATTATTAATTTATTATACATAAAACAACAAATATTATACTAAAACACGTATACTAAAACAGAAATAATTTAATGATCTTTAAAATGGTGAAGGTTTAATAAAAATACGCTTTACAGTTTTTGCGTGATTCTCAATTTTTTTTCAGCGTCAGAAATAACTTTACAAATTAATTACACTATAAAAATATAATTTCAAATATTCACATATCAAATTACGACGAAAATTGTCTTGAGTAACATATATTTTTTTCAAAGAAATAAGACTAGTCGTTTAGACATGATGTTCAATTAAAAACCGATAGAAGCGGAACTGTGCCGCTAACTAGATACGCGACGGGCACAGCTTGTAAGTCTCGTATTGAATAGATTGGTTAGAAGCTGTTCCTTCTGTTCTGTGGTGCCTTCATCTTGATTTTTGGGACAGTGCAGCCAGCAGCTTTTACTTACCTAGTATGACCTTACCATTGTTCTTTGTAATGATAAACAAGTAGGTATAGTGTCGGGACTTTGAAATCTTGGGCGCTCAGAGTGGGGACTCTGATTGCCCACCGATTCATGCCAGGGAATACGGTGATACTGTGTTCACGTGCTACCGTGCACAGCGAGGCTCAGAGAAGACTGCTTAACAGTTTCCCCAGGGATGTGACCTAACAGGCGTTGCACAGAGGGGGTTCCAGAGTGGTATTTTAAGAGGTAACGGGACCCCTTCCTTAAGGTGATCACCGGGATGGTTTTAATTAGGCAAGAATCCCACACTACCTACAGGTGTATTCGCTAACTCAGTTGACATCAATTTAATAGGCACTTTGGAGTACATTGTTCGGTGGAAATCGATTATAATAGGCACTACAGTATTCCTATATCTCAAAGCAGCAATGTACAGTAAAATGCCTATCAAATTGATGTCAAGTGATTTAGCGAATACCTACGCATGCTGGTGTTTTCTCTAAAATTCCAGATGCCTCTTGAAGGTTTCCCTCCGAAAAAAAAAAAAAATGGTATATGTAAAGTACAGAGGGATAGTAGTGCGTGGGTAATGTTCTACTGACACCAATTTGCTCGTTGTCTCGTGGTCTCGAGCACATTACAAGCCCTGGGTGTCATTTTCAAGGTCGAGCAAAGCGTTACTGGCTTTGAACATAAGGAATGTCTTCGTAGAAGTTCAGATTTCGGAAGCTGGTGGTATGACACCGCGAAAAGCGCGAAAGATCGTTGGTTCTGCCCCTGGTATCTCCCCGTTTGTGTTGGATTGCCCCGGCTATTGCTTACCTCTGTTGAGATTGGCCGAGGGCTAGGTGCTACTCTGTGTAGTCACAGAAATCGATTAAAATACCCACATTACATGGTGGAAACAACAATAAATGAAAAAAAAAAATCAGCTGTTAGTACATTTTGTCGAGTTATGCAAACGTAGGCAGGTTTATAGGGCTCCGTACCCGAAGGGTCCAAACGGAGAATTACTGCTGTCACTCACGTGTCCATCTGTCCGTCTGTCTGTCCACCGTCTGTCACAAAATTTTGTTCCGAAGAATTTTTTAACTACCCATTGACCTATGAACTTGAAAAGTGATAATGGGTATTATTACGTATATTTTACTAAATACCAATATATTGATAAATCAGATTTTTCTTTGAAATGCCCTCATTTGGTACGGAACCCTAAATGTGCGAAGTCCGACACGCACTTGGCCAGTTTTTTTGTTATTCCATTATTGGTCCCATAATAAAAGTTGTTCATAATGATGATGAGTATTGGCAGTGTTCGTTCATTTACTGTTAACAACGAAGCGCGTAGTTATTATTGAAATGAAATGATATTTATTTGCCAGAATCTAATTATGTACTTGCTAATAACATGGTCTAGTATTGTTGTTATCTATGACATAGTAAAATATTTTTTGTCTCACTTTAATCGACTTATCAGTCATGCAATAATATCATGAAATTACATCAATGTCATTATTCAGTTACGGTTGAAATGTTAATACATACTTGTACAAGTATAACCGAATGTATGCCACATTAATTAATTAATGAAACAATTGCGAAACTTGTCAACATTTCAACCGTATAACCAGCGTCGCCTTGCAGCCAATTACCCGCGTATCGTATAATAGTCCGGTAGTAAACATGACCATATGGGCCTCAATGACCACGACTGGTCTCAAGTGGTAGCAATGACGCCCCCGCCTTGATTGACTGACCTTGGAGCCCTGGAGCCCTGTCCATTGTGTTGTATTGGTGGATTTGCACGTGCGCAGTTTTGTTAACGTATAATAACTGCCATCTTACGTAAAAATAAGTTTTAGTAGGTTGATCCAGAAATGAGGAAGGTCAAAGAAACTTGCATTGTGAGTAAGAGGATTGGATTGAAGGGAGTGAACACTGACATAACGGGCTAATAGAGATTTTTGTAGATGAAGACTATCGTAACGACCTTCCAATTAAGGATGGGATACCCACGGGCAGGAACTTTTGTATATTCTGTGGGCAAGTGTGAAGTGCAGAATGAACATGGATGAAGGGAGCATGACTTCCGGTCAAAAATAAAATTCAACAAACAGTATAATATTCAATAGTTACCAGTACAAATAAATTATCCAAAAAAGGAAAACTTGCCCAAAAGAGATAAACAGAATGTCCCAAAGATTTAAATTACTTACATAATTTAAATAATATAAACATACGTTTTAGTTTATCGGAAAATAAACTGCCTATTTATAACATGGTCAATGACAAAAGTTGTAAAACATGGGACACTTCCAAATATTCCTGATATGGTGGCATTATAAAATGTCAGGTTCGTCTATTTTACCGTATCGGGGACAAAAGTGGGCGCTCCGCCCACTGCTGGGCATGAGAAGCGATGTTAGATTGCATATTAGCTGTTATCCAAATAATAATTCTTAGAAAATACTAATCTCAGATTTAACGATACCTCGGGCGTAGGATTTTATTAACTCAGTTATTAGCTGTGTTCATTCAAGATTTCAATTGTTTCTTGATATCACAATAAAATAGTAAGGACTTGTCCTATAGAAACACCAAAAAATAGCAATTTTCTGTCACAGAGATCTTCAAAATGTATAGAAGCCGGAAAAAAGTTTTTTACAAAAACTGACTTTTAAAAATTGCAAAATAACTTTAATTTCGGCAGTCGGTGTTTATATTTTGTGTGTCTTCGTTATTTGACACCGACTTCCGAAGTTAAAGTTATTTTGCAATTTTTTGAAGTCGCTTGTATAATTTTTCGTAAAAAAGATTTTTATTCATCACTGTTTAGTTGATGTAGGAGTATGGAAGAAAAAGACATGTTGCGCCGACCCCAAATAAATTGGGATAAGGGCAGGAGAATGATGATGATGATGACTGTTTAGTTGATGTACCCCAGAACTAAAACTAAATAATAAAGTTATGCCCGAATGGAAAACCCCAATAACATGGAATAATTGGAGGCAACCAAAACGTCATCTGTGTATACATATTTTTTGTCTAGTTGATTTTTTTCAAAAACTGCTGGATCAATTTCGATAATTTATATGGGACCTCCTGAAGTATGACCAACAAACAAAGAATCATCAAAATCTATTCACAAATGTCAGAGAAATCGCGTAACATAAAAAAAACCTAACAGATGAATTGAGAACCTTCTCCTTTTGGAAATCGGTTAAAGAGCTGTTTGTCGAGTTATTCAACAATGTAAACTGATTAAAGATAAGATAAATACATATATTGACATAATATATAGTTTAAAAACAAACTTTTCGTATTAATCTCAGCAAACCCTTTCATTTGATACCCATATCATGGAAATGCATAAAAATAACTAGTCCGCCATCTTTGGGAGTCCGACATATTTGATTTAGAATGACGTCACTTAGCTAGCCATGCATTGTCATCGGTCCTTGACAAGTTTGCGAAGTTTCAATTCAATCCGACGTTTTGAAGTGGGTGAAAATCACGTTCAAATATTCCATTACATAGATACATACCAAGCTAATAAAAACGTGTACTTAAATAAAAAATGTTTACAAGTAGAGTGAGGCCCTGACTCCTGTGCTAGGTAGGTACAGGAATCAGTTTCGTCCGCCAACATTAGGTGAATTTATGCAATACAACCGAATAATTCGACAAACAACATAGATTTGAATAAATTAAAATACTTCGAGGATGACTAGTGTAGTTGCCATGGGTTGGTTCTGCATGCTGAATGATTGTCATCCTTTTAATCTCAAAGCGTTCATATACAACGCACCGGTACGCTAACTATGGATTAGGACGCTGGTGCTTACTAGTCAAAGAAGCGTTGATTTCTTTCTCTGTCTCACCACACTGCTAGTCAATAGTCTCTCCTCATGGATGCCAGGTCTTTCCATCCAGGTCTAATAAACCATTATGTAAATAAACCATATTGGACGTTTTTGAAGAGAAAACTTCTTTAGGCGCGTTGGGCAGTTTTGAGATGGAAAAAATAATTGAAATCGCGCACTACCGACACCGCTACGCGAATCGCTACGAGAGTGCTACGACGCTACCGTCATAGCACTCGTAGCGGATCACAGGGCGCGTTGGGCATTTTTCTTCAAGTTTTTTGTTTTCTCTTCTGACGGTACTCCCAGAGTGCCAGGTTTTATTTCCGCAACGGCTTCTGGCTAAGTCAGGGCGACTATTTTGCCTCATAGCTCAATGGATACGGCAGACGTAGTCAGCTCAGACCCACTTCTGCTTTGCGGCAAGCATTGATATCACTATACTCCTTTTGCGAGCGGCCCCGCCCGCGTGAAAATCATCCCAAGAGGAATAAAAAGAATCATATGTGCTATTCCACACTATAATCTATCTCTGTGCCAAATTTCATACAAATCCATTCAACTGTAGGTACTGGCGTGATTGAGGAACGATCCATCCATCCAGTTATTCAAAACTCTCGCATTTATAATATTAGTAAGATAATATATTTTCGGTCGATTATCGGCTCTGGTGGCGTGGGTGATCCTCCATCTAATATCAATCAACAAATAACTTAATTATGCACTGATCACAACACTGCCGCCTACTTAGTATTAAATCACGATATCACGATGTAGCCTTAAGTTTTAGGCCAAAGGGCTTTCTGTAGGCGACAATGTTGGTCAATGATCAACACATGGCTACTTATGGCCTTAAATATCGCCCACCCGGTAGATTCTGGTGTGGGCAGGAATAAGAAACCCTTTTAAAATATTGTAAACAAGTCTTGTGAAACTTATGGCTATGCGTTGTTTTTTACATTATATTGTATCTGTTAAATCGCCTTACAACCCCTTGTATGTAAGTATAAGTTGTTTGTAGCCAACTAGTTTAATTCGGGATTCAGTTAAGGCGCAGTTATACGACTTTTAATGGTTTTTAATTGGACATACGCCTAAACGACTAGTCTTACTCGTATTTCTTTGAAAAAATATATGTTACTCTAGAGAATATCCGTCGTAATTTGATCTGAGAATATTTGAAATTATGTTTTTATAACATAGTGGATTAATTTGTAAAATTAAGTCTAACGCGGATAAAAAATTGAGAATCACGCAAATACTATAAAGTGTATTTTTATGCAACCTACACCATTTTAAGGATAATTTAATTATGTATAATTTAGTCTCAGTGTTTTATTTTAATACCTGTTCTTTTATGTGTAATAAATTAATAATGCGTCTAATTTCGGACAGCGCTCCTTGATGGGCGAGTCCTATTACTGGGTGGACGTACGACGCGTTACGTGAGCTTAGCACAGAACACGCAAGCTAACCACTCAAGGTCATTGGCAGCTAATAGCGCCTTAACAGCCTAGCCTTTTCACTAAGCGGAGCCATTCAACTAGCCGCTTGAATGATATTATTCAGCCATCCAATCAAACAACTAGGCAAGTAATAAATGCCCAGGGGATGAGGATAAATTCGAAACACAGTTACCTTTACCTGGACATTCAGGGCAGGGAAGGAACAGGGGTGGGTTTTAGTCAGTAAGAGTCTGACACGCCCTCCCGCTCCACCCAGAGAGGGAGACGTCATTGGATGATTTCCAACCCCACAAAAAAAAAGGTAAGTAATACAGGGTTATCGATCCCTAAATTTGAGAGAGGCTGTGGCAAGTCGTAAAATTAATTTTGATTAGCGTTTAGCCGCTAATGTGCTGACGACGGGGATGGTCGTGATAAAATAAGCCACCGGAGCTCGTTTTTCTGTCTGTAGGGTTAAAAAGTTCGAATTAGGGTTCCACTTATTTTTTTTTTCGTCACATGGTCACCTTATTGTATGAATAGCCTAAATTTTACCCAGCCAGTTCTTTAAATGTTATATTAGAAGAATCGGCTGAATTATATCAATCAAACCGCTAGTAGAACGGCGACGTTTAGTTAGGAGGCTAAGCTGTTAACTGAATGGCGAATTAAGCTAGTTGACATTTAAATAATCCCTCAAGTGAGGACTTAGGTGAATGTTTTCTAATATTGATAAGCCCGTTCTGCTCATCTTATAAACCTGGTTCTAGAGCTGTCAGTATTCCTCAACAATAAAATAATGACACTGGCAGTTTTGAACGCTGTTTAAATGTGTTGTTGCTGTCGCACCAATGAAACTGGGTGCGTAATTTCATTGTTGAAATTCACCCAAAAGACTTGTTCAGCCTAACTTTGAACTTGCATAGCATCTGAGCAGGTCCCGATCTAGCTATTTAGCCGCTCTTTACAGTTACATCTTTTAAGGGGGCAAGTGTTTTTCGGGGGGGAGGGGATAATATTGAATTAATATAAAAATAGTCGTTTTTATCGCTCTGATTGGATAAAACTGTTTCAGTTGCACCTGCCATGTTTTGCTTCTGCACTACGAAAATGCCTGGTATTAAGTCCGCCTTTTAGCAGTGTTTCTTACCTTTTTATAAAGTATAAAGTGAAGCATAAAGTTTTAGTAAATAAACAATAAAGTGAGAAAAACGAAAAAACGACGAGTTCTGAAATGAAAAATTTATCAGACATTCAGGTAAATTATGCGTCCATTAATTAACAAATCCATTAAATTACTTTACTAGTAGCCGCCAACCGCCCTCGACTTTGGCGCTCCTCATTTTTGATGCTCAGGGCGTCTGCCCGGCTTGCGCCTAGATCGCGACCTGCATCTGAGTAGGTTACGGTAAATTTAATCTTAGGTAGGATTGACTTCTTTGTATGGTTCAGAATGTTGGGCCACAAAAGGGATGAATGAAAAGCAATTGCATGCAGCTGAGATGAGAATGCTAAGAGCGATGTGTGGTGTTACGCGCATGGATAGAATTAGGAATGAGTATATAAAAGGAAGTCTGAAAGTGGCACCGCTGACTGAAAAGTTATGTTGAAATCGGTTGTCGTGGTATGGGCATGTGATGCGAAGGAATGAAGAAAATATAGTGAGGAAAGTCTTGTGTATGGATGTGGATGGCTATAAGGAGATGGCTATAAGGAAAGGCCAAAGAAACGATGGTTGATGGATGTTGCGCCGACCCCAAATAAATTGGGGTAAGGGCAGGAGAATGATGATGATTGACTTCTGACGGCACGATTGGTGCAGTGCATGGAGCAATTGGCTGCTACGCTGCATGTCGCGGGTTCGATTCTCGTACAAATGTTTGTATGGCCTATAGATATTTGTTCCGGGTCTGGGAGTTTTGTGTATGTAGTTTACATGTTTGTGAACACACCCACGATATAAGAGTAATTCCTAGAGTAAGGCATCGTTTTATAAATAAAAAAAAACTTATCTACTTTTTTATTTTATTTTTTTGTTCACGCCACAGGAATGGATGGATTGTGTGAGGAGTGATATGAAAGAAAAGGGAGTTAGTGATAGCGTGACGGCTGACAGGACAGAATGAAAGAAAAAAACGTGTTGCGCCGATCCCAAGTAACATGGGATAAGGGCAGGAAGATGATGATGATGATGTTCACGCCACAGGAATCTTCATCGCATTCAGTTTTATTATATGTCCAATCAATAAAAGGTAAACCTATCAAGGGCCAGACAGGCCTGACAACGAAGGTCACCCAAGTGGGCGATGATCGAAAGGTCTATGGGTCAAACATATGGCCACATATAGCCTTACATAAGTCGCCCACTGAAACAAGTGTCACGCATGTCGTAGGCGAAATCCCTTTAAAATGTTTGTATAGAAAAGGTAAAAAGTAAATGATTTCACATTTATTTGGGTTGTGCAGAAGATTTAATCGCTTTCTTCTACAGAGTGGCCGAGTACGGACAGCAGGCGAAAATAAATGATGAGAAAATATTCATACACACGTTCCTAAAAGGAGTAACGGAGAATTATAAATTAAAACTGACAACGAGGTTATACTCATACAAACCAAAGCTACAGAAGCACCCCTGGAGCACTCAAAGGCTCCACAATAGGTACCTAGACATTAATCAATTGTTACAAATGTAAACTATGATTTTGTGTCCCTGGATAGAACCTTCTTCGGCTTGGATATTGACAGCGCCAGCAGCAGAATCCGTGGGATAGGCTGATGTATCTGATCGTTGCTTTGATCCTGCAAAAACAGAACTTCTCCAATTAAAAAAATAAACCCTACATCTATTTCTACCACTTTCTTGGAAAGCAAGCAAATATACTGAAAAAGATGTGAGTGGATATTTTGTAATGGTTCTTGGAGGGTTTAATGATAAAATGGTAGCTTTCAGCTCCGTTTACGTTAACCAGTGCGCAACATAAGGGCTGTGCGTGCACTTGCGAACTTGACATTGTCTATTCTCGCGCCGGAAGCCGCCCGGTCGCACCGGAAACGGCCGCCCTTCAAAGGGGTAACATTGTTTCGGAGAACGTAAGCGACAAACAAACACATTTAAACACAGTTAATTTTGTAATGAACTTGGCTTTCCGCTTAAAGTAAACAGATACAATGTTGCAGTGCAACGTTAAGCCGAAATTCACACGTACACAAAAGCTTACATAGAAATAGCTGTGTCTGTCCGACCCGGCTGTATCAAAAACAACTGCATTCATGAGTTGGGTAGATAGGTACGTATTTTAATTCTAACACTAGGGTACCTAAATCAAATCAAAACTACTGGGAGTTACCTTTTATGAAGATGTCTATTCTTGTTGGCTATTTGTCTATAAGTAGCCTAGGTATCTACATAGTTCAGTGGGCCGCAAGTTAGTGGTAACAAGACCAGTATGCCATCCACATCATCGGACCACTAGACGTACGGCGATGCACCACCGGTAATAGAGGGTGGACATCTCTCTCACCCAGACGCACTAAACGTTTTGGGAACACATTGTGGGTACAGTTGCTTGAGAATATTACTTTTCTGTTAGCGTTCACGCTGGCGCTTAATAGTACAAAATGTATGGCAATAACATTACCTGCGATAAGTCATGTGACCCTTATCTACGCGTTAGCGTAAACGATAATAGAAAAGTAATATTACTTGACATAGCCATATAGCTAGGTGGGCAGAAAAGCAGTCGAATCTGCCGGAGGCTGTGATGCCTGATAGCTACAACCGTCTTTAAGTTAAGAATGAATTTATGTTACTTCTAGGTTGTTGTAGGAATCATCCATCGTCGACTATATCATCGGTTAGCTTTAGGGGAGATAGTGTTCAAACGCGACCCTATCAATTATAAAAATAAAAAATAAAACAGTTTAACATACTTATTTTGTAACTCCGTACTTATTAGTTACGGTTGGCCATGTCAAGGTCACAGTTTGACCTTGACATACGGACCACTGTTCATAGTTTAACCAATGGTGTGACTACCGAAGGAGAAAGCTTGAAAAAACCTTACGAACATCTATTTTTCACAGGATCCCACTATAATCAGAATCACTAACCACTCTTCTAATAAATATCCCAATTAAATTAATTAACTCCTTCCTACTCCTAGAGCGAAGTCGTGAGAGTAGTCCAAAATCCCGGCACAGATGATCACTATTATCCTCGGAGTATTTAACGTCATGAGGAGGCGCAGGACAGAAGGTCTAATTTGAACAGTTTTTTGAAAGGAAAAATCGTGACCTAAAAGTGAAAGCAAAAGTCGTAGAACTTATAGATGTATGTACTTACCTATGTTATTTTGAATTACTGCAACAGTTGAGAACCTGATTATCAAATTAAATTTGCCGGCGAAACTCCGCAAAGGAGAATCAATCGAACTTCTTTTTAGGGTTCCGTACCCGAAGGGTCAAAACGGAGCCCTATTGCTGTCACTCACGTGTACGTTTGTCCGTCTGTCTGTCCGTCGTCTGTCACAAAATTTTGTTCCGAAGTACAAATTTTGTTCCGAAGTACATATTTTCAACTTACCATTGACCTATGAACTTGAAATTTGGTGATAATGTTTTTATTACGTACATTTTAATAACAAATACCAATATTTGGTACGGAGCCCTTAATGTGCGAAATCCGACACGCACTTGGCCAGTATTTAGGGTTCCGTACCCGAAAGAAAGGTCCAAACGAAGCCTTGAAATTTGGTGTTAATGTTTATTAACAAATAACAATTTAATGATAAATCGGATTTTTTTCTTTGATAATTTCCTCATTTGGTACGGAACCCTAAGAGCGGTTGCGCACTACGTCCGATACTTATCCATGAAAATACGGTCCGGCGTGGTCGTAGAACAATTTGTATGGTAGGTTACGCACTACCGATCCGAGTTCGGTCCGAGTTTTCTATAGATCTGTATTTTGACGGATAAGTATCGGACGTAGTGCGCAACCGCTCTAAATGTGCAAAGTCCGACACTGCACCGCACTTAACCGGTTTTTTTGTACTTCTGAAAGCATCAAAAAGCGCTTGAACTTTTGGGGGAAAGACCAGGGAGTCTGGATTTTATTTCACTAAAACCACCCCAAACATCACTATCAGTACATGGAAAGAGACCCGTTACCTCTTGTAAGAACACTCCGGAACCCCATGTGTTTGCACACATGGGGTTCCGCCTGTAAGGGTACATCCCTGAGGAGACTATAAAAGAGTCTCCCCTGAACCTCGCTGTGCACGGCAGCACGCGAACACTGCCGCCGTCTTCCCTGGAATCACTCGATGGGAACAGGACTAAAGACAGGTACCAAATCTTCTTCTTAGCGTGTCGATGGCAAAAATAAATAAATAAGCACCCCTGAAGCCCTGCGGGCCCTACAGCACCTAATGACGATAAAACCAAAAAATCTTAACTCATAATATCTCCACATACAACACATCACCACACAACACACCCACACACACACATCCTCACATCATCGCTTACCATCAGGTGAGATTGTGGTCAAACGCGAACCTAGCACTGATAAAAAAAAATATAGGTACGTAACTCAACGCCTCGCAGCTGTCGAACCCACAGTCAGCTTTAGTCACATATCTGCGGAGTAGGCACCTAGTAACCTAGGTACCTAGTCTAATTTGAGTTCAATTGTATTTTTTTTCTTTCCTATCACTTTATTAAACCCGCAATTAAAAGACGGTAATTCTTTACCTTAACTTTAAAAAAATCTTCCAATCCTATTATTTGCTTTATTTTTACTGATTATTAGCTTCTATCTATATAAAAAAATTGTGAAAAAAGAAGAAGCGTGCTTTTTTATTTATTTTTTAACTAAGTTTATTATTATTTATACATAGATTTCTTGTATGATAGCTTGTTATTTTTTACGAAAATATTCGCCTTCCGCCACCATTACGAAGCAGTGTTAAACTTCTGCTGCCTTTCTGCATGTGTGAGTGCATTGTGTAGCCACATGCCACGGAGGCGCGGATGCTGCGTACGCGCATCTGCCCGCGATTCCCACACCCCGCCGATTTTTTAGATTACATCCGTGTTGAATGATTGGATGCTAGGGATTGTTTTATTAAAACTCGGAAGTTGAGAGGAACTTCAATTTGAGGGAGGAAATGTTGACTTTTTGCACGTACTACTTACGTGTAGGTACATCCAGTTACTTACACTAGAAGACCAGTAATAAGTTGGTAATTATCCCTTGCCTACCTAGTAAGTAGATACATTATGTTGCTGATGTAGGAATCAATAGGTGGATATCA
This sequence comes from Polia nebulosa, assembly GCA_951329385.1. Taxonomy (NCBI): domain Eukaryota; kingdom Metazoa; phylum Arthropoda; class Insecta; order Lepidoptera; family Noctuidae; genus Polia; species Polia nebulosa. The sequence continues at coordinate 33,529,297 of OX589592.1, forward strand.
CTTACCTACTATCATTTCAATGTTGGATGAGATAGGTTCAGGGCCATCCATAAATCCGGTATCATACAAAACTTTATTACAAACGGAAGCCCAAATTACAACTACAAAAGCAATTCAATAAAACTCAACAACAGCAACATTTACATACTTATTTCACAACATTCACAATACAAACATCCACACAAAGACCTCAATACGAATGCAAATAAATAAACATTATTTATTATCGCACGTTTCGAAACGATTTACACGACTTTATAAGATAACATGAATTATCCAACCTTGAAAAAAGATGCATTTTGCACTATGGGCTTCATAATTCGATGCGCTAGCACCAAAAACGAATTTGTTCGAAATACAAAATACGCGCGCTGCACAGGTGGCAAATCTCTAGTTCCCACAGAGCACAATAGTTTTTTTTAGAACAGGCACAACACAAGTGGCATCTTGCCTATCAAAGTGTCGAAAAAAAATAATGAGGTTAGAGTTGGTCTGACGGGAATATCGACAGATGTTTATTTATTGCTAATCGAGCTGGGAAGCTTTTAGGCCATTTAATTTTAGCAATAAAAATTGAACAGCTAATTAATTACAAAGGCGAATAATGTGTACCTACTGTAGCAATATTTGAGTAAATTGGTGCCAATTCTCTTGTTCACTTTTACTAAAAGGCAGTGCGAGAAAAGGACGGCTATAGCTATGAACTAATATTTATAGATGTCAAACTAGTTTAGGTACGCCTTGCGATTTACCGTGTTTTTAGTCGACATGTTTTTAAGTGTAATTATTAGTTCAACTAAATTTGACAGCTCTAATTTACGCCCGTCTCTTTCTTGTTTTATTAGAAAGTAAAAGATAGCAATAGCCTAAATTAAATTTAGTTTGTGCTAACCAGAATCCGAATTAATGTGAGCATATTCTGACTACAACAAGCAACACATTACGCAATTAGTCTGATGAAGGAATGTAGGGAGGCATTCGCCCTAAACTACGATAGAACAGTCAACCACCGGTGTGCCTGATACTACTCTTCCTTTTTCTTTTCCAATCCCAACCCTTGTGTCTTTACAAGATTCCTGATTTATTGATTTATCGATAGCTAACTATTCTAATCAGGAACCATCTCTATCTAATAGTCGATATGTAACGTAACAGAGTTCCGCGCTCCCATGCATTATGACAGCAATCAAAACGAGAGCATCGCGACACAATGGCGCACATTAATACACGGAAAGCTGGCTAATGAAGTAGGAACACGAACTGGCTGGAAAATATGTACTCATTACTTGCGTAATTATGCGCCCACGCCGGTATTGTCTTGTCAGGCTGTGTGGTGTTTAGCTAAGACTACCTGGTTCACTTTATGGGGGCAGGTTATTCAGTCCTGCAGTTTTCTTTGTTTGCCTTGGGATATTTGTACAAATGGATGTAACGACACTGCCGTCCAATGTTTATTGCCATATTTGTATTGTAAAATAGTTGTTTATTTACAAAGTCCTATAAAGCCTGAAATGGTTATAAGACGTTATAACTTACTCGTATTTATAACTTACTTTTTTTTCTTCGCACGGTTTGTGCATTTAGCCAGTGTCAAGTTAAGAAAGTATTTACTTTTAGATACAGAATACTGTTACTTTTTTCACCATTGGAATGCAGATGTAACACATTCTAATGTGTTTGCAGTATTTGGGAGCAAATGAGTCGAGTCAGCCTTCTCGGCAAGCTTCGCTGAGGTAGTCAACGACAAAATTCTCAGCCCTATTTTACCGAGATCGCGCCTGTTTCAATGATTCCACATCTTGTCCAGTTGTAGACACTTGAGACACAAAACTACACCAATTTTACGTCACAATATCCACTAAGAATCAATTTGCGAATAATTAAAACAGCCACTGAACTTCACTCGAAAAAACCCCGCCAAAAACTCTCTATAACTTACTTGTTTATAGATATACCTAACTGCCAAACGCTAGTTTTGGTTCTTGTATTTAATTCCAAGGTAAGCTATCCAATGTGCCAAGACTTTTCCCAAACTGGGGTCAGCTTCCGGTCCAACCATATTACACAGTAAGACCTATTTATGAATTTGGAGAAGGCGATGGACTAGATTCTAGATTAGTCCCCGATACATTTACCTACAATGATATGGAAGACTGATCGGGCGTTGCATGTTGGTGTGATGTTTCTAGGATGGTAATGGTAGGTATAGGTATCTATAATTTGTAAAATGTTTTTTTTTTTCCTTTTCGTGTCGATTTTGACTCGAATTTATTCCGACCCGTATGTAGCCACCTGGGTAGCTTTGTCATTGCCTTCGTTTAAATCATTTAAGGTGGATGCTCCAGCGAATTAAATTTTGACCAAGATACAACCTGACACTGACCTGCAAATTGCAAAAAACGTAAGAAAATTTGAATTTCGCGGGCTAAGTTGGAGCTTTCACCTTAAGATGCAGTTGGTTATGTGTGCTGGCCAGGCCAGGAGGTGACGCATGTCCTGTAAAGGGGCTCCACTCTGGCACTGAGATGCTGATGTTCCCACAAAGCACCTCTGGCAAGCACAACAGCCTGTGTCACAAAAGAAACCAGTGATCATTGTAGTTTGCACCCAGTTTGTCCTCACAGTGTAACACGACCGGTGTACGCGCCGCGGGCGAAGTTCTCACCTTCAATGAAACAAACAATCATTATATTATCGGCATTATGACTTCTCATTGCAGGCTGACTAACTGATTATGCGCCATTAACTTGGGAGGTAGGCCAACAACAGAAACAGTTAGGTATTGTTTGGTTTAGTGTCCTCTTATGTAGATAGCTTAATGGAATAACACATAGGCTACTAAGTAGCCTATGTGTTATTCCAGGGTATAAGCTATCTACATACCAAATTTCATCCAAATCGGTGCAGCCGTTTGAGCGTGAAGAAGTAACAAACACACACACTCATAAACTTTCGCCTTTATAATATTAGTGTGATTAGTGTGATGTAGATACACTTTTTTTTTGAGGGTGGGAAATCATCAGATAACTTTTATTTATTTATTTATTTAGTACACATACAATTATTTTTACAGGTAAACCCAATGTAATAAAAGTAGTCCTATAATGATAATTGACCAGTCCTAAGCCGTGGCTCAGGGTACCGGCACAAGTTACTTAGAAGACAATACACTAATTGTCACGCTCTGGAATTCCGCCAAAGAGCAGGAAAAAATATCCAAACGCTGTGAGATACTATTAATAATAGTAACCGCCCGACACACAGGTGCAAACTTTAATACGTTTGTACGGGCTACCGGAGTTTTAAACAGACTATCCCTCGGTCCCAACCGTAGCTTACTGTTTGGAACGAGCAATCCCAACGATTCCAAAATTTGCGGATTGTTAAGCATCCCACGAAAAACCATAAAAACATATTTCGCCAGAGCAAGATTACGCCTTACTTCCAACTTATAGTACCCAACCATCCCTATTACAAAGAGAGTTGGGTACATAAGTGGGTAAAACGGGTAGACAGTTAGAAGGCAATTTGGCGTCTGCCAAATTGCCTCATGTATAGGTACTGTGTAAACTTGTTCTGCATCTTCTCCACCATCTGAGAATATTTAGTTTCATAAGGATTCCAGATGATAGCACTAGTTTCCAAGTTGCTTCGGACCAACGCGTTATAAAGTGATTTCACTGCTGCCATGTTAGTGAAGTCACGGGTTTCTCGCATGACAAACCCAAGATTTTTGAAGGCCTTTTTACACACATGACGCACGGTCGTGCATCTCCTTTGCCAGTTATCCATCGTCTCATTCCAAACCGCTTTCTTACGCCGGACAAGCTCCCGCCTACGCAAAATCGGCTTGACCTGTGCTTCGGTCATAGCCTGGCGCTCCTCATTAAACCACCCCGCACGAATCACCTCCAGGTCAGCCGGGAGAACACCGCCCAACACTGCCAGCCGAGCGTAGCCGTACTGGTAGACCTGTACGCTTTCGTCAGCAGTATCAGACTTGGTCTTAGGCACCGGAGCAGCGCGCTGCGAACAGCGTGGAGCGTCGCCCTTCTGTACCAACAAGCAGTACACAACTGGACAATATGTGGAATCATTGAAACAGGCGCGATCTCGGTAAAATGAAGCTGAGAATTTTATTGTAGTATTGACTACCTCAGTGAAACTTGCCGAGATGGCTGACTCGATACATTTGCTGCTAAATACTACAAACACATTAGAATGTGTTACATCTCCATTCTAATGGAAAAAAGAAAAAAAATACACTACGAGACCAGGCAATATGGTCAAAAGACTATAGCCTACCATTCGGGGTAATTAAAAAAAAAAGAGAAAAAAAAAAAACATCTGACATGACATCTTTGACATGTTGATGTTGCTACTCAACTCTTGATCTCGTGAATCTCGTGAATTCTCGTCTTTCTCTGGAGCTAGTGTTTTAGATAATAGTAAGGCAACCGTATTTATTTAGTGATGGAATATTATTCGGTTTAAAATGAAGTCCGTAATGGATGTTCTATATAATCTTTTAAGATTTTTAGGTTTGCTAGATGAACCTGCACCGCCGCGGCAAAACATCAAGCGCAATAGGTATTTAAGTATTTTAATGTTTCTATCTCATGTTAACGTGAACTCATGTCTTGTTGCCAGCTGCGCCCGGTCATCGAGACATCTTAATGTCGGGCTGCCAGAGCCAGCAAAGTCGAATATAAGACTCAAACCAAAATTGAAGTTGAAATATGTATTACACACCACTTCTAAGGCCTATAGATTCAGGCGTTCGTCACGAATGAAGTGGGTCCATAACTCATCACTTTTCCACTATATTTACCATCAAATAAATCAATAAATAATCAATACAGTCAATCTTTTTCCAGGGTCTATGATGATTTCTCATCCGATGATGAAACCCCCGTACTGGGCTACAAGCAAGTGAAAAAATGTCGCTGGTCTGACATAGCTTTAAATGGTATGTATTTGAACCTAACAAATTAACCAGGCCCTGTAGACAAAGTAACATCGCTTCGTAGCGAAACGATATCTAAATTCGTCATCGTCTCTGAGATATCGATAAAGATTTCCTAGCGTTAGCGTTCCTTCGTTATCTTTTTTGGCGATCACGATCGAGGAGAAGGCGAACTCTGAAAGCGCTGCTTGTCTACGCATTTGTATGGGATAAACACGATAGCAATTCGTTTCTTTATAGTTTGTTTACGATTTATAACATTGTTTACCAACTTGCGATAACGATGTTGACAGTCGACTGACCACGTGACTTAGCGCGGTTTATGTCAATCTCATACATTTTAGTCTTTTCTAATTTCGTTATCGTTTTTAAATTGTTACTTTGTCTAAGCCCCCTGGCCTTGTTATACTGAAGTAGCCTGATACCATAACTGTTTGATTTTTCCATCTGCGAGCTGCAGGGTTGAGATTATTTAAATCATGTGATTTAAATCGTGATTAAAATTAGTGATATATATCACTATTAAAATCTAATGATTTTTTATTTAAATCGTTGATTTAAATCAATACCTTTTTAATGCAACTAAGTGAACCAAAACGTTTCAGGGGATTTCCTTGACATAAGTTCCGGTGCACACATACGAGCAGTGCTATGTTTATTTACACAATTTTGTGTGCGTGACTTGATGTGTTTTCGCCCAGTAATTCGCAATTGATTTGTGAAAGCGTGAATACAACAAAAAGGCTGAAAGGAAAAAAGATGCAGTCTTAGTTAATTTTAATGAAAAAAACTTTTTTTGTGAAAACAACCGTCTTCCAAAAAAGAAAAAAAGAAAATGAGAAAATAAGTACTTACACCAAAAATTGAAAAATAACTTTAATTTCAGAAGTCTGTGTTTGTATTTTGTTTCTTTGCTATTTGACACCGATTTCCGAAATAAAGATATTTTTAAATTTTTAGTGTAATTATTTTCTTTTCTGGAAGTCGGTTGTATTTTTTGTAAAAAAGTTTTTTATTTTTTACTTTTTAGTTTTACCCCAGATCTTAAACCAAAAATTACAAATGGCCCGAATTTATAACCCCAATATTAGGGAATTTGAACATAATTGGAGAAAACCAAAACATTGTGTATACAATTTTTTTGTATACACAATGTAATGTGTGTTGTTTTTTCAAAAAGCGCTGAATCAATTTCAATAAAATTTATATGAGACCACTTCAGGAGCATACTCTTCCGAATAAAAATTAAAAAGCGGTCCACTATTTGCAGAGAAATTAGTGAACATACATAAAAAAAAATACAGTCGAACATAGAACCTCCTTCTTTTTTATTTTTTGTAAAAAAGGTTTTTATTTTTCGTTTTTTAGTTTTACCCAATACTAGGAAATTTGAAAATAATTGGAGAAAACCAAAACATTGTGTATACAATTTTTTTGTATTTGCTGTTTTTGCAAAAAACGCTGAATCAATTTCAATAAAATTTATATGGGACCACCTCAGGATACTCTTTCGAATAAAAATAAAAAAATTTGAAAAGCGGTCCATTATTCACAGAGAAATTAGTGAACATACATAAAAAAAAAACATGATATTTTTATTTCAAAATATAATCAAACTAAATAAAGAGATTTTGTTTATAGCTATTAACCGACTTCCGTGTGAAGAACATAGAGGAATATGTAGTCATTGCACGGTTCTGTTATAAAGAGACGATTTGTTAATTTTTTAGTGATCATTTTTTGTTTTTTGTTTCAATATTACTGAAGAAGAACAGCAATGTTTAGTTTTATTTCAAAATATAATCAAACTAAATAAAGAGATTTTGTTTATAGCTATTAACCGACTTCCGTGTGAAGAACATAGTGGAATATGTAAAAATCTGATAAATCAAATAAATCCGATTAAAATTAAATTAATCTGATACATTTGATTTTTTTTAATCATAATTTTTATCAACCCTGTCCTTCAAATTGTTTGAGAATTTTAGTTTTCATGAATAAATAAATAAATACAATAAAGTTGATGGGACACTAGAGACTTATATTGAAGCAGAGCAAGAAAAATGGAATCATATTTAGTTATGTCTCTTTCAGATAATCATGACAAAGACGTTACACATAGCAATGATGTGAGGAATGTGCCAATACAATTAGAAGGTTCTTATACCACTTCTACTCCAAAAGATTCCCCCATGAGAGTAGTGCCAGTTAATCTTTCAGGGTTATCAAGAAATGGGACATCCAAGTCTGTAAGGGAACCCTCACCTGCAAAACCGTTAATAGATGCAGAAATAGCTGTGGAACAAAGAGAACCAACAGTGAGTATCACAAAATTATAATGTAGATACAGTGATTCTGAATCGTAAACCGTACAGTTTGCTGACATAATCAGAATGGGTATTACATGCTATCTAACAGCATCTGCTGTGTAAATCTTTTGATTCGCTGAAGACCTGGTGAATTGATAGATCTGGTTTTTGGTAAGTATAAAGTGTCTCATTGTCATGTTATTTAGACTGTCTGTCACTGTCACTCAATGGTAACCAACATCCAAATGTCTGGTGCAGGTAACTCACTGGTTGAAATACTAAATAGTCTAAATACACATAAGTACATAGTCCGTTATTAACTCAGGTTCTCAAGGAAATAGTTTTTAGACTAAAACCTGTTTCAGACTGATTTGGCCACACAAACTAAAAAATGCGAAGTGATGTTGTATAGTCAAAAAGGCCACACATACACTTGAATAATGAGGCCATCTACATTCTATGTAAGGATTCAACAAAGTTAAAATCTCTAGAGGTCATGTTTGATTGACTATTGTAGTAGTTGCTTGACCTGGCCTCTATACATCATTACATTCATTACCAATAACTCTTAAACTTTAAATCTTACATCATCAGCAAAAATAAACTTTGTCATTTAAGGCTTGTTTTCACGCCTTATTGCTTTTCAGAGTTTCATCAAAGTTCTATGGAACGCTCTGAATCAAGCTTGATGTTGTATAAACTAGGACTATCATCATTAAATTCATGCGGTGCCGAGACATTGTCGTCGGTTTTGTCTGGTATGTAACCATGTCTGAAATATAAATGGAAGGAGTCAGTTTTCACACATTCTCACCTTGGACTGCTATTCTGTAAAGGTAAAAATTATGCTTGAATGCTTTACTTTAACTTTTGTGTCACTGTTTTGTTTCCCCAAATAATAATTATAATTTAGCCATTTAATTCCATAATAATTTAAAAATACATTCATAATACATTCAATAATAATTGTTCAATTATACATTAAAATAATAAACAAAATAAATTGCAGTTATAATTTGTGAATTAGTTCAATAGTATATATTTTTCATCATTTTTATATTTTCAATTATTAGGGACCTCTCGACGAGTATAGGCCTCCTCCAATTTATTCCACTTTTCTCTTTCCTGAGCCAATGTCATCCAGCTTATTTCCCCTAAAAATCATATCTGCACTATATTTTAGGTGGGATCAAAATCAGAAAAAACACAAAAGAAGTCATTGAAACTACTAGTGGATTTAGATGAAGATGACAGCGATGGCAACCAGCAAGATGATGATGTGGTATTTGTGGAAGAGGTTACCACTCCCCCGACCAGTCCACTCAAACATAACCTTACAAAAGACAATTGTGCTGAAATTCTATCAAAAATTTTAGAAGAATTAAAACCAGATGAAACTCTTGACTATCAGGAACTGCTACAAATAATTGCTACTTCAAAAAAACCAAAAGCAAAAACGAAACCAGTTGGTGATGGCACACTGACGGATGCAACATCATTTAGATTGCCACAGAAAATACAAGTAAATGTATTGAATGAAGTCAAATTAGACAATGAATTAAATGCTGGCACACAGAATGCACATAAAGAGCATGATCCTGTCAGAATATCTTCATCTGATTCCAGTGATTCTGACGTAGAGGAAGTTCCACCGCAATCTTCTACGTCTTCAGTAAAGAAAGGTGTAGAAACAGAGTCAAGGAATAGGCTGCTGGAACTAGATTCTAAATACAATAAGGTGTCAAAAACTCAGGATAAGATTAATGATGCACGTCGAGTATCAGACATCACATCTAAAGATAACAGTGATCAAAACATAGTTCGCTCGCCCAGAGCCGACAAAACGGACAGATCAGAAGTCTTGCTCTCGGAACTGGGTTCTAAATACAACATTAAGCTATGTTCACATACATGTGTAACATCAAACAAACCAGAGACGCAAAATACTCAAGAAAAACTTAACGATTCCCAAAAGACAGCGATCTTCACACCGAATGCGAACAGCGAATTAAATGAGGCTCGCGCGTCTAGTTCTGATACCATCGATGAATGGCTTGCGAAATTAGATGCAAAATATTTTTCAAAGCCAAAGCCTAATGATATCCAACCAAATGCAGCTCAATCGTCCAAGCTAGATATAGCTGGAAATTGCCTGTCGAAATTAGAATCTAAATATAAAACTGACCAGCTAAAGTCGCAAGCAAAGCTTAGTGGTGCAGTGCCAGAGCCTGAAAACATATCAAAAGAGAACACTCAACTTGACGCCACAAAAAAGTGGCTGGCAAAATTAGAAGCGCAATATTTTTCATCACCACAAAAAACTCAAGATAACCTTAGTAACGCATGCCATGATTCAAATATCGTTCCAAAATTGAATAATGAACAAGACGATGTTTTGATAGTAGAGTCAAAATATGAAGATTTGCCCAAGAGTCAAGACCAGCGTGATGGTTTACTTCGGCAATCTGACATAGCAAAAGAGAACAGTGAAACAAACGAGGCTCGCTTGTATCTTCCCGCTACAGCTAAGAATTGGCTGTCTAAATTAGATGCTGAATATAAAACAGATTCCGCGAATCAGGCAGATAATAAAGCCAGGCAAGGGTTGAAGAACACATCAAAATTGAATGTTGAACCAAGTGAACCTCGCCCGGCAATGCCAGCCAGCATCGATGTTTGGCTGGCAGAACTGAAGTCTAGATTAAATGGGGTGCAGCCTATAAGGCAAGACCTTAACGATACAAGTCGGGAGTCAGAAACGGTGGCAAAAGTCAGTAGTGAAAAAAGTGAAGCTAGATCGGAAATTTCAGACACTGCAGGACAAAGGCTATCGAAACTAGATTCTGAACATAAAACTGAGCAGCCAAAGACTCAAATAATCCTTGACGATACCTATCAAGAGGTGAACGACTTATCAAACGGGAACTGTGAACAAAATAATTCTCGTTCATTCAGGTTTAACACCTCCGAAGATTTGATGATGAAATTAGGTTCTCTCTATAGAAACTATCATCAAGAACCACGTGAAAAGAATAATAACAGTAGTGAACAAAAGCACAAGCATAAAAAGTCAAGAGGTGAAGATAGAAATATGGAAATGCAGTCCAATGGGGACTTCGAGCTGCCTGACTTGACCCCCGAACAAGAAAAATTGGTAGTAAGAGCTCTACAACCGGATTCAGAAGATGAAATGCTTGTGGAGAAGTTCAATTTGAGGATACACAGGTTAGTAGTTAAAACCACGATTATAAATAAGTAAAATTGTTTATAAAGACTTTAAAAGTACTAATCCGATTACGAACATTCGTTTATTAATGCAATTGTAGAAGTTCTGGGCTGACTCAATATATCAGGTGTAAAAAGACAGTTTCCGAAGCCGAAAGCTACATAATTCTACCCATTATTTGGATCATTTTTTTTTCACTAGAACCAGTGGTTTTTCAGTGGTGAAACCACTGATTTGTTTTACTTTGGTGTTTCGTGTGTGGTTTTTTTTTACTTTTTTAAGAACATGAATTCTAAGTGTTATGACTAAACTTTTTTCCAAACAAACATTACCTGAATTTCGAAATTACGAATTTGCAGTTACGAAAACGCAATGAATATCAAACGTATCCGACAAGTACCTACGTGGCTTAGAGCGAAGGGGCGGGGTTTAACTCCACTTGCCTGTGTTCGCGTTACATTGCGCGGAATAAAAAATAGTTTTATTTTTCATACCTAAAAATGAAAGTCGTTTCCTAGCAATAATTTTTGCGCGAAACTACTTTGTTAGACGTTCAGTATGCGTAATTAAAGGCTCTGTGATGTGTCTTTTATTACACCCAGTAGTTGCCATCAACATGTTGAAAGAAAAAATTGGTTAATCTGATAAAGTCCTCTTCATAGTTCGTAAAGGAGTAGCACACAGATTCAGTGACAAATGGCGCGAAAACTGTTTATTTCACGAAGTAAATATCCTGTATATTTGATTTGTATTCCAGGCGGGATCTGCGGACTCTGTCGGACGAAAACTGGCTGAATGACGAAGTGATAAACTTCTACATGAACCTGATAATGCAGAGGAGTCAAGAGCGGAAAGACTTGCCTGAAGTGTACGCCACGAATACCTTCTTCTATTCCAAGCTCATGCAAAGTGGCCAGGCTGGACTCAGGAGGTGGACCAGAAAGGTACCTATTAATTTGATTATTTAAGTTTTGGCCAAACAGAGGCGAATCCCGCGCAGGATGAGGAAAGTATCGCTCGCGCCGATTGTTTAAGAAAATTACGAAGGTGTCGCGGATAATCGCTTGACTTTTAATTATTAAAAAAAAAATTAAATTCGGTTCTCCTAGAAAAAAGTAATGAGGTAACACATAAAAAAAAGCATACTGTCAAATTGAGAACCTTTTGGGACGTTAGGGAAAAATGATGAGAGTAAATTTTTACGATGCGCGCGCACACCCTCACAAAAAACCGACACCCTGAAGTTAGCTATAGTCTGTGGTTCATTTAGAACGATTGTTTTGCTTTAGTAAACTTTGTGAAAGTTTGGTTTTTATCTTGTTACCCCAAAGAAGTATAACTTCTTACGTGCGTACATAAATACACACACACTTTTTTTTCAAGTCCGTTAAAAAAGGTCAACGCGCGCAAGCGCATCCCGCGCGGTATTTACCTCTGTGTGGCCAGAACTTTAAAGAACTTCTGTAATATCCTGTTTCTCCTTTTCATCGTTCATCTCTTTTCTTTTTAACACACTTATATTAGCTTCAATTGTAACTATGTAAACAAATCTTAGATGTTAAATTTGACCCCTTTCCGGTTGCCGATTAAGCTGAAATTTTACGTACATGTTTAGTTTGGATCACAATTAATGGTGCCGATTCTCTTGTTCAATAACTAAAATTAGAAAATCGCTATCTTTTACTAAAAGGCAGTGCCAGAAAAGGACGGCTATAACTATAAACTAAGAGATGTCAAACTAGTTAACGCCTTGCTCTTTACCGTGTTTTTAGTCGACATGTTTTTACGTGTACCCTTAATTTGTATGGAAATATTAGTCTAACTAAATTTGACAGCTCTAATTTATGTCCGTTTCTTTCTTGTTTTATTAGAGAGAAAAAGATAGGAATAGCCTAAATTAAGTTTAGTTTGTACACAACAGAATCCGCACCAATGCATGGTTAGCTAAGGCACCCCTGGGCACTCAGGCAGGGAAGGAACAGGGGTGGGTTTTAGTCAGTAAGAGTCTGACACGACCTCCCGCTCCGCCGAGAGCGGGAGAAGTCATTGGATGATTTCCAACCGGCCTAAAAAAAAAAAAAAAAATGCTTAGCTAAGTGATGTCATTCTACATCCAATATGGCCCAAAGATGGCGGACTAGTTATTTTGTATGTTGTTTGTATCTAATGAAAGGGTTTGCTAAGAAAACGAAATAAAAAGAATAGTGTGTTTTGTAGTTTTTTTTTTTTTAACCTAAAAAAATAGGGTTGCCAGGGTAAAAAATTATAATTATATTTAGTCCGTAAATTAGATTATTAAAAAAATATTGAACACGTATTTTTTGCTTTATCAAAACAATGAAAAATGACAAAGATACGAGTAAAACCCATCAAAGTTCAGGAGGGGGCTTGTTACGTCAGTTTTGAGTAAAAAGTGGTACAATTTTACTCAAGTGTGACATCATACGAAATTGAAACGCACTGTATCGTCTTCATTTTTAGGGTTCCGGAGCTCTATTGTTGTCACTCTCGTGTCCGTCTGTCTGTCTGTCCATCGTCTGTTACACAAGTTTTACAGACAAACTGTTGGAGGTAGCAGTCTTCAAATTTTTACAGTATAAGCATCTTGTTGACCCAAAGCCATACAAATTTAATAGTCAAAAATACATTTGGTACCGAACCCTAAATGTGCGAAGTCCGACACGCACTTGGCCGGTTCTTTTTTTGTTTACGTGTCAAAATAAAAAAACGTGTCCAATACAGTAATACCCCACTTTAGGTATACGTTCTGCAAAAAATCGCGTTAAGTGAATTTCGCGTACATCGGAGTTTACAATAAAATACAAATCATTTCACTTTAATTTTATTTTATGAACACTTTATGCAGTAAAAATATGGAACGAACGAGGGAATCCCCATAGAAAAAAGTCATAGGACGGGGAATCCCCCATTCTTCAATCAGAATGGTCAGAGAAAGCGGGGATTCCCGCGACCAAAGATAAATCAATGACAACATTATGTACAGACATATTCATTCGCGTATTGCGAGGCATTTTAACGCGAAATTTAAAAAACCACGCATAACGGGGTCGCGTAAAGCGGGGTATTACTTTTTTGGTAATTAACCGACGGACTAATTAGATTATTTTAGTCATCAACCCAATGATGAATGTTTTCATCCATCTTCCAGGTTGACATATTCGCGTATGACCTCTTCATGGTGCCTGTCAATATCGATCGACACTGGTGTCTTATCCTCGTTAATTTCCGCACGCGCGTTATTACGTACCTGGACAGTCGGGGACGGCCCAACCAAGAGTGTCTGGACGCTTTACTGCAGTATCTGAAGGATGAACATCAAGACAAGAAGGGAGCGCCCTTTGATGACAGTGGCTGGAAAACCGAATGCCCCACAGTAAGTAAAATACTAGTTTTGTAATACTGGTCTTCTCATGAACAGATTCTACTGACTATTGGCCAATATTTTGTGTACTTCCACTTTGCCCCACCAAGCCTCCACCCTGCTGTGGCAAAGTACACTGCCTAAAATATTTTTTTATTTTGCAGTGGAATATGCCCCACTAATTTGATTTGATAGGGCAGACTCCACTAGTATAAAATCTTGGTGGATTTTGCCCCACTGGGGTTGACACCTCAGGTAGGTAGGTTTGCTCGTATTTTGATATTGTTTGTTAAAATGTATACCTATCTGTAAGTAAAACGTAATTGGTGCTGGAAACTTAGATTTAATATGTAGGAAGTGTTTTAAATAAAAGTAATCAAATATTGTGCATTCACAGACGGGATAGAAAAATTCTTAAGGCTTATTATCCAACAAATTAGTAAACTACGAGTACATACTACAAACAACTCTCGCTGATGGCTTAACTTATTGTTAGTATGTGTAACATGCAGTTGGAGCAAGAATGACCAAATCGGTAATAGTTCACCAAGGTCCTCGCTCGCTGTCAATAAGACTGTTTTTTGCTATGTCAAATTTTATGATTTCTGTGTTAGTAAGACCACGGGGTCTCATCTCGAACAAAGAATTTTTTTTTCAAATAAATCTCAATAGATGGCGTAATATACATCGATTTCTTATAGAAGTTTAAGTAACATTAATATTTTGAAAAAAAAATGGTAAAACTGTACTTTCTTATTTAATAAACTACCCTAAGCATAAAATTGTGGAATAATTGGCTCCTAATTCAAATTAAGATGTTAATTGAAACGAATCCTTAGACAATTATATTTCTTGTACCAAGAGATGGTGGTGTGGCGAGTTGCCGCCACTCTGCAAGTTGGATGGGGTGGTATCGCGACGTGTGTGTCTTGCTTTTTGCATGTGAGGCAAGTGTGTAACCGGCTTTACGTGGGCCCTTGGGTATTCTGAGAAAGCAGCAATCGACGTCACTTCAGTGTGCCTATCGCCGCGAGGCAGAGCGCATCTCACCGCAGACTAAATTAATGTCTTATTAATATCGTCCCCGCAAATACACTAAAATCCCGAGTAATATCCCGTAAACGTTGGGGATTCTCCGGGAATAATAAATAACCCATATTTACCGCGTCCGTGTAACTATTGAACGAGAATAATCAAGTGTTGGTGTGAAGAAACGAGTGGCCACTCGTCAAGTCGACGGGTTCCAGCGTGGCAGCCCAAGAAAGAAAGTCAGGTACCACTTGTCCTTGCTAACCTAGAGTAAGGCCACATGCGCCGTCTACTGCCAACCACTCCTAACTTGAAGTTATATAGACAAATATAGGCAATTTTGGGCCAGCATTCAGTCCAAGTGTTTGGCCGTAATTAATTTCCTCCATCCGCAGAGTCCCACGGCTATTTACACGCTTGGGCATCACCACTAGATGGTCCTTTCGAGCCTGGATAGGCATCAGTAAAATTCAGTACAAGTTAAGTACAAGTCATTACAGTAGGTAGGCACATAACTTTATTAGTGCCCCAAAATGGCGTCCCGCAAGCAAGAAGCTAAATTGGCTCAGCTTACCGCTAAAAAACAAATGATTTTCGAGCGAGTTAATCGCATATATAATGATTCCAGAAACATCTCGAACTTTGATTCACGTTCAAATGAGACATTCTTAGCGCAGTCAGAAACAATTACTGAGCAATACAACAAATTTGAGGAAATAGTAGAACAAATGAATGAATTGCAATTTGAGATTGACCAAACCGCACCAGATTATTCGAGTCTATATTCTATTGAAGACTTATATTCTAATATTAAATATAAACGTAATCTCATACTTTCGAAAAACGAAACATCGGAACACAAAGTGGGTACTCGGATAAAATTACCGCCCATAGATTTGCCATCGTTTGATGGTAAAGCGGAAACCTGGCCCATATTTTATGAAATGTTTCGCAGCAATGTTCATTTAAATACCGATCTGGTTGACTCGCAGCGTGTCCAGTACTTGATCAGTAAATTGACTCATGATGCCTTAAAACTAACCGCAGGCATTGTTCCTACAGGTGATACATACAACGTTATGTGGAACAGTCTCGTTAAAAGGTATCAAGATAAGCGTAGTTTAGGGATTCATTATCTCAATAATATACTGGACATTAAACAATGCGCCGGAAATGCCGCGAGCCTCAATACTTTTGTGGAACGATATTCAGCGTCCGTCGCAGCCTTGAAGCAGTTAGACATTCCAGACTTACTGGATTTTGTTTTATTACACTGTGGTTTAAGAAAGGTTGACGCGCAAACTGTCTTACAGTTTGAATTCCGTGTGAGTGAAAAAGAATTACCTTCCTATGCGGAGTTTATAACATTCATGCAAGCATATGTTAAAGTGCTGCAGCACTCATACGGTAATAATTTACAGACGGAACCGCGCGCTAAGTCTAGTTCAGCTAATCATCAAACAAAAAATAACACCGCTAAGTCATTCGTGTCGCGTAATGAACCGGTTTCAAATAGCAAATGTATGCTATGCGATAAGGATGACGTACGACATCAGCTGTTCTATTGCCCGCAGTTTAAAAATATTAGTACACCGCTTGCACGTTTTGAATTTATTAAAGCTAAACGTGGCTGTATAAACTGTTTAAGTCTATCCCATTCTTTGGTTAAATGTAAGTCACGTAACGTTTGTAAAATTTGTAAAAAGTCCCATCATTCTCTCTTACATTTCCGAGAAAAACATGAGTCATTATCGCCCGAGCCACAAGTGCCTACTAAGGATACATCTGTTTCGCTCACTACAGCTGTTAAAACTGGGTCAACCATTTTGCTAGCGACCGCGCACTTATTAGCATACTATAGCGACATCAGAGATAAGGAGGTGGTTCGGTGCCTACTAGATAACGGATCGCAAAATAATTTAATTACTGTGGACTGTTGTAAACGTTTGAATTTACCCATAATTAAATTACGCAATTCATTTTTACAAGGTGTTGGAATGTCATCGAAACCAATACACGGTTTTATTCATCTAAACATAGAATCTCGGTTTGATCCTCATACGAAGTTTTCGATACAAGCGTTAGTTGTTGATTGTATTACAGATAGACTTCCCGCGAAATTAATTAGATTACATAACAATGATAACATGTCATACTTAAATAGCTTACCGCTTGCCGACTCGCTCTGGAATGTTCCGAGCGGAGTAGATCTTGTGCTTGGAGCGCAATTGTTCCCCTTTATTTACCTGGGAGACAGGGTCGACTCAGGCACCCGCGCACCCCCTGCTGTACTGACTAGCTTCGGTTATGTACTTATGGGTGATATTGATTGTTGTAGTAGTGATGTGACACACATTGCATCTTCGTTTACCGCGCAGGCCGACATTGAAGTCGAGTCAAATTTACATAAGTTTTTTGAGCTAGAGGAAATTCCATCTCAACGTTTTATTAGTCCGCACGAATTAGAGTGTGAAAATAATTTTAATTCTTCAGTCTTATTTGAAGACGGCAGATACTTTGTCGATCTACCTTTTGCGCGCTCACCCGGCGGGCTAGGTAGCTCGCACGGCTACGCCCCTCGGCGCTTACTTGCGCTCGAGCGTAAGTTTACGTTAATGACCCTACGCGAGAATAATAATAAAACTATCGCGGATTATTTATCTCACTCGAGGTTGTCGCTCAATGACATTTTGCATGTCGGACCTAATTTGCAAGCAGACTTGTTTTTGTTATTACATGATTTTCGTACATTCCCTGTCGCGATGACAGCGGATATAAAACAAATGTTCTTACGTATCGGTGTAAAAGAGCACCACCGCAAATATTTACGAATCTTGTATCGTTTTAGCAAAGGTGAGCCTATTCGCACCTTTCATTTTAACCGCGTTCCCTTCGGACTGAATCCTAGTCCTTATTTAGCGATGCGCACACTGCGTAACTTGGCGTGTGAGCAAAGCGACCGCTTTCCTGAGGCTTCTAAATTGGTAGAAACTCAGTTTTACATGGACGACTACGTCTACTCTGTTTCGGACGAACAGACAGCTATGCGTCTATCCCGCGATTTAATTGATTTAATGAAGGTAGGTTCCTTTGACTTAGTCAAATGGGCTACCAATTCACCCGCTTTATTAGAGATTCTCCTGGGAGAATCTCTAATAAAGCGGGTGAGAGACTCTGGAGACTCTGGAGTCTCACCGCTTACCAGTTAATTTTTCTGGCATGGATAATGATGTCCATAATTTCAAAATCCTTGGATTAACCTGGGAACCCGCTGATGATTATTTTTCTTTGACAACAATCGCCGTGGATGATAAATGCACGAAGCGCGCGATTCTATCGCTAGTTCCCCGCTTGTTCGACGTACTGGGCCTTGTAGGACCCGTTGTGCTGTACGCGAAGGTATTAATTAAGGAACTTTGGTTAGCTAAAGTAGGATGGGATGAGGTTCCTCCGGAATCCATCACAAATCGGTTTGCCGCTTTTACGTGCGATTTTCCTTCACTCTCTTCTCTAAAGGTTCCTCGCCACATTGGCGTCTTTAGAGAAGCTGTAGTGAACATCGTAGCCTTTTGCGACGCCAGCTTTACTGGTTATGGCTGTTGTATTTATTTACACATTACCAACCCTACAGGTGATATCACTGTCCGACTCTTATGTGCAAAGTCCAAAGTCTCCCCCGCAAAAATAACAACGCTAGCTCGATTAGAACTTGTCGCCGCTTTACTTCTGTCTAAACTTGTTCGCGTAGTCAAGGAAAAACTTTCCGCTCGTGTACCTATTGCAGGTGTCCACGCTTTCTCTGACTCCACCATAGCTCTCTCGTGGATCCACTCATCTCCCCATAGATGGTCTATTTTCGTCAGCAACCGCATTGCTCAAATACAGGAAAACTTACCTGCCGCTTGTTTCCGTCACGTGTCCGGGAAAGAGAATCCTAGAGATTGTCTGTCTCGCGGCATGCTGCCGTCGGATTTAATAAGACACTCGTTGTGGTGGAACGGCCCCACATGGCTCCATCAGCCCATGAGCGAGTGGCCTTTAAAGTTCTCTCCTGCTCAATGTGAAACATTGCCGGAGTTTAAATCAAAGGTTTTTCTTGTAGAAACTTCGAATACTGAACCGCGTATTTTAGATACTATAGCTGACCGTGTTTGCTCATGGAATAAACTGTTACGTGTATTTATGTACATTCTTAAATTTACAAACAGACTACATAGTCATAGTTCTGTTAAAAATATTCAAACCGCGTCAGGCACGTATAAGCGTCCTGTCACTGAGTTGTATCCTTTGTCAACTCAATAGATTATTATTACTACGTAATTTAGTTTAGGGTTCATAGTATAAGTTCCAATGGTACGCCATTACATAGTTGTAATTTAGTTTATTCGACTTACCATAGTCAAATCGAACCGCAATTCATTCTCAGGATACTGATAACTATTTTTCCCGAGCATTATATCAATACGATGGTGTTTCGGACTGCTGCTTGGATTTCCCTCAAAGCTCTTCAACAAGTAAATGCTTACATATCATCACCGCTTCTTGAACCTCACTCGCGCCGCCTAGATTAGCAGCTTTTGAAAGCTCCTGGACCTTTCAAGGCGGGGAGCATGGTGTGGCGAGTTGCCGCCACTCTGCAAGTTGGATGGGGTGGTATCGCGACGTGTGTGTCTTGCTTTTTGCATGTGAGGCAAGTGTGTAACCGGCTTTACGTGGGCCCTTGGGTATTCTGAGAAAGCAGCAATCGACGTCACTTCAGTGTGCCTATCGCCGCGAGGCAGAGCGCATCTCACCGCAGACTAAATTAATGTCTTATTAATATCGTCCCCGCAAATACACTAAAATCCCGAGTAATATCCCGTAAACGTTGGGGATTCTCCGGGAATAATAAATAACCCATATTTACCGCGTCCGTGTAACTATTGAACGAGAATAATCAAGAGTGTTGGTGTGAAGAAACGAGTGGCCACTCGTCAAGTCGACGGGTTCCAGCGTGGCAGCCCAAGAAAGAAAGTCAGGTACCACTTGTCCTTGCTAACCTAGAGTAAGGCCACATGCGCCGTCTACTGCCAACCACTCCTAACTTGAAGTTATACAGACAAATATAGGCAATTTTGGGCCAGCATTCAGTCCAAGTGTTTGGCCGTAATTAATGTCCTCCATCCGCAGAGTCCCACGGCTATTTACACGCTTGGGCAACTCCAGATGGCGTTATTTGAAGTTTTTAGAGTTTATCCATTCGCCTCTTTAAAATTTGTATAGTGCCACATTTAGAAACTATAGAACTATTATGAAGTGCCAAAAATACTATAAAGTAATTCCTCAATGTGTAAGAAAATATTGGTAAGACTTAAATGTAAATTCATTCAACTTGCAAGCCGTCTCTACTAACACCATCTAGCGAGGTGTAAAGGACGGGCCCGAACGAAGAACAAAAGTTGCTTGTGCAAGTCGAAAACCCGTAGTTACGGCGGTACCGTTTCAATGTATGGGATGAGGCATCTGTACGCTAGTATTATATTATCTGTGGTAAGACTTAAGAATTTTTCCATCCCGCAAAATTTTAGGCAGTGTACTTTGCCACAGTAGGGTGGCGGCTTGATGGGGCAAAGTGGAAGTACTCTTGGTGGAGCAAAGTGTAAGTACTCAATATTTTCTTGAGAACTCCATATCAATAAAGCTCAATCTTGCATCGCAGGATATCCCGCAGCAGATGAATGGCAGCGACTGTGGCATGTTCGCGTGCACGTTCGCGGAGTTCTCGTCGCGCGACGCCGCCTACAGCTTCACGCAGGCGCACATGCCCTACCTGCGCCGCAAGGCCGCGCTTGAGATACTCCAGGGCAAGCTGCTACTATAGGTTACTTTTCGAGTGCTTGTGTGTCCTGTTGTGCATCAGCTGTACTTGCTAAAGATTGAAAAGTGTTGACAAAAAACTTGTGATCTTTATTAGATAAATCATTTAGGTTATCGTGCCTGTCATCTTGATTGTATACAAGGATATCGAATTGGATACATCCTACTACAGTGACTATTCCTGTTATTTATATTTATTCCATACCATCTGTGAAAAATGTATATGCTATAGATTTTTTGTATTGCACGTTTTCTGTAGGATAGATCATGGGAATGAAGCCGCGGGGAAAAAGCTATCTAATTATGAAGATTAATCATTGCATATAAACAAAACTGGCGCTAATAGTCACATTTCTTCATTTAAACAATCGTAAGACGTAGTCGTATCCCAAGGATTCGCCTCAGTGTGGACAGAGCTTAGCTATGAATGAGACTAATGGAAGATTCTGTATTTTTGTATTTAGTATGAGAGCTATTTATGACAGTTTCTTATAAGAGCGAATACTCTATGGCTTAATGGTGGATGGTGGGGCAGAAGCTTAGTTGCAGAGTTTTATAAACCGGCCAAGTGCGTGTCGGATTCGCACATTTAGGGTTCCGTACCAAATGTCGAAGCATCCCTTCTGTGCTACGCTTTTGAACGCAAAATCAAGTTGGTTGTACCTAATAGGAAAAACGTGGGAATCTCAAAGAAAAATCTGATTTATCAATATATTGATTTTTTTTTATTTGTTAGTAAAATATACGTAATAATAAACATTATCACCAAATTTCAAGTTTAAGTCAATGGAAAGTTAAAAAATTCTTCGGAACAAAATTTTGTAAAATAAAGACTGGTGGCTTCTCATTCCTTTGTTTTCCAATATTTTTTAAAACAAAAAATACAGTATTTATCTACTCAACGAGCTCTAAACAACAATACCCCATTTTTTTTGCGCGCACCCTTATCTTTATGGGAGCCCCCTTAAAAAACATTCAAAATATTTTTTGACAATTTATTATGACTTTGGGTCAACAAGATGCTTGTACTGTGAAAATTTGAAGACAACCGTTTGGCTGTTATACCTGTGTGACAGACGACGGACACGTAAGTGATAGCAATAGGGCTTCCGTATGGACTCTTCTGGTACGGAACCCTAAAAAATAACCTGGGTTAAACTGTAGACTAGGGATGTTACGGAGATTCGATTCCGATTCCGTTAGTTGGAACTTCTGATTAAAATTCATCATCATCTTATCAGCCAAAAGACGTCCACTGATGGACATCGGCCTCCCCAACGCTGCGTCTTCCGGTACGCGGTCGGCACTCTAGAACTTTTCGGCTCCATCGACCATCTGTTCTGCGAGCAATGTGCCCGCCCACTGCCACTTCAGTTTGGCGATTCTTCAAGCTATGTCGGTAACCTTGTTTCTCTTGCGGATATCATCATTCCTGATTCGATCACGCAAGGAAACTTCGAGCATAACCCACCGATTGAAATTACACTTCCGAATTCGACTTCGGTTCCGACACTTAAAACGGAGGTCGAAGCTCAATGGCGGCGCAGTTGTTTTGCATTTTGTGCGTTCGCGCTTCAATTAAACTTATCCAAGTTTTTAATGAGTGTTTTAGAACACTTATCCGAGTTTTTAATGAGTGTTAATTAGTTAACACTCAAAAACTCGGAAAGGTTTAAAACACATCTCGCTTTGCCTCCGGCTCCGACTTCGGCTCCGGTAAACCCACCTCCGTTACATCCCCACTTATAAGAGGGTGAAGCAAGGCTGTCAATGTGATTATAATATTATTAATCTATTAAAATAAAGTTTGAAAAACTATGTATATAATATGCATCGGTCCTAAGACCACCCATTTACCCTAATTATAAACTCCTTTGCAAAAAAAGGGCACCTAAAGTTTGCGTTCCAAGGCCGATTTCAGTTAATTGAAATTTAATAATAATAATAATAATAGTTTGACGTAGCCTGTATAATTATAATCTTATAAATGAATATGCGTGAAGTGAATACTGGCAATTTTTTCATAAATATTCGATGAATTCAGTAAAATCGATGTACTCATCTAAACAATAAAAAGTGTTCAGCAATAAAGAACAGAAGATTTTTTCATTAAAAAAGTTACAGCTTGGCAAAAAAGAGTGGAATAAATGAGGTCGCCAGTGATGTTGATTCTGTTGTGCACAAACTAAACTTAATTTAGGCTATTGCTATCTTTTTCTCTCTAATAAAACAAGAAAGAGACGGACGTAAATTAGTGCTGTCAAATTTAGTTTGAACTAATATTTCCATACAAATTAAGGGTACACGTAAAAACATGTCGTCTAAAAACACGGCGAAGCGCAAGGCGTAAACTAGTTTGACATCTCTAACTTAGTTCATAGCTATAGCCGTCCTTTTCTCGCACTGCCTTTTAGTAAAAGATAGCAATTCTCTAATTTTAGTTTAGTTATTAAACAAGAGAATCCGCACCAGTATCGCACTTGTGGCAACCTGGAAATACTACTACTCAACAGCTTTTGACTTTTTTTAACCGACTTTCGAAAAAGGAGGTTCTATGTTCGACTGTATGTATGTCTGCCGGTTTCTCCGTCAGCTGTGCACCTATTTTCAAACTTCTTTTTTCATCCGAAAGAATATACTCCCGAGGTGGTCCCATATAAATTTTATCGAAATTGCTTCAGCGCTTTTTGAGAAACTGAACAAAAACGAAAAATACGTATACCTCGATGACGTTTTGGTGTTCTCCAAATGATTAATTGTCCCCCCGCCCCGTACACTGTGTTGAGTGGACGTGTTTTTGGTGCTCGTGAACATTTAATTACGAAAAGCTAGTCTAAAGTGCAGTATTTACTTTAAAAGTTACATCAATACGTGTGCAACGAAACACTTAGTAAACAGTGACAAAACTAGAACTGTGTATAAACTATTACCGCAGATCTAAACAAAAACATTATAACATTTTTAAAAAGTGATCGTTGTAAATTTCTTTGTCTCTGTGTCGAAGTGTACTGACCTTTGAACGGGTCATTAACACTCGCTTCATTACCACAAGATACTAGCACCAGAGCGACTAATTCGCAACAATTATTAAAGCATCGCTGGTCAAGTGGCGTAAGACGGCGCCAGCGGTACAAGCCTGCGGTCTCGAGTTCGAGCCCCGCAATCTGCAATAGTTTTTGTGATAGAAAAAGTGTTTTGAGCATTGTACATAATTGAACAAATAAGTAGTGTGAGCAAAATACAAATTAATACCACAAATAAATTACGGGAAGTAGTACTGAGTCTCATCTACTACATCGACGCTTGTTATCTGCGCGTACGGCGACCGCTCGTTGTTGGAGGTGTCAGCAGATTGATAAATCTAACGCACATTGCGGTGTGTCAATTCTATGAACGACTGCGCACGGAGAGTAATATAATATACCTACCTTACTATGCCTCTTCGGCGTACACCCCCCAACACGCCTTCTAAGGAAGAAACCGTTGAACCCAACGTCCCATCTCGTGCGATAACCCAATCCGGTTCAACACCAAACCTAACCGCAATTGAGCATGAGAATGTCACCACAAGGTTCAAACGTAAACGGAATGAAGAGCCTACCTGTATGGAGGAGATCCGTCAACTGATGGCTAAAGCTGCAGCACAATCTGAATCAAAGTTCGCGGTGTTGCAGGCGTCGATATCCGCAATTAGTACTCAAAATGAAGACATAAAAACCAGTATTGCATTTATTTCCAAGCAGTACGATGATTTGATCGTCAAAATAGGCCAACTAGAAACGGAACGTCGGGCAGACCGCTGTCTTATTCAACGTCTGGAAGAAACAGTTGAAAATCTAGAAAGACAGCTACTATCCACCAGAATCGAAATAAAAAATGTGCCCAAAAGATCTGGCGAAAGCAAAATCGATCTCTATGAGCTTGTGAAGTCAACGGCTACTGCCCTTAACACGCCGATCCAAAGTCAGGATATTAAAGATGTGTTTCGCATCAACAAAAAAGATGACTCATCATCGTCACAAATTATCGTGGAGTTCTCAAGCGCCGCCACCAAGGAAACTATAATAAAAGGAGTACGGCAATTTAATATTAAAAACAAAACATGTAAATTGAACACAACTCATTTAAAGCTAGCGGGCCCTGCAAAACCAGTCTATGTAGCTGAAAAGTTAACCTTGAAGGCGCAGCGTTTATATTATCTCGCGCGAACATTTGCCAAAGACAATGCCTTTAAGTACTGTTGGACGTCATACGGTAAAATATATCTCCGTCAAGCTGAAGGTGGGAAGCAAGTTCCTATACGCAAGGAAGAAGACTTAGACATTCTTCGACTAAATAAGTGACTAGGAATTTGTTATTGTACTTCTCTGTTTGTCCTTTCTTTGTTATTTAATTATTACACTTTGTATCTACTCCATTTGCAACTTTTACACACAAAACTATACCTCATACCGATTAATCACTCACACACCAACAATGAGCAAAAAATAAATATTCTACATCTATTTACCTATGTACCGGGTTACCTATCTTACACTTATTATATAATTATTACACTTTGTATTCAATCCTTAATAACCTTTTACACCATTCACTATATTTCAAACATTTTAATCACTCGTACACTCACAACAAACACAAAATGGATACTTTTACATCGATATGTATACACATCACAATGTACAGGGGAGTATATTATCTGTGGTTATCGCACAGCAGGTATTAATACTCGTATATTCTTAGTTCATAATTTTACTGCGACAGCGTTTTGTTTGCTTATACAATGACTCATTCAATCATAAATACTTCTACTGAATTGGATAATATAGCCATTGCCTCTGCTTATAATTGCGACACGATGACGTGTAATACTCTCATTTGTAATAACGGCAAGTCACTGAATATCTTTTCTCTAAACATTCGTAGCATATACAAAAACTTAGACAACCTATTAGTATTGTTGCACAGTCTAGCATTTGAAAATGACGTCATTATTTTAACTGAGTGTTGGCTGCACGCAAATAAAAATGTCCCATCTATTGACAACTATAACACATATATTTCTAAAAATTATTTAAACCAAAACGACGGTATCGTAATGTATGTAAGGAAATCAATTAGGTGTTCTGTGGTGGAGCCGGACTATTCAGGTGCTAACTTTTTGTTATTACAAATTGAACCCGATATATTTATACTGGCCGTATACAGGTCGCCGTCTATACTTTGCATAGATGGTTTCCTAGTCTCGTTAGATAATATTTTGCGCCCTTTAAATTCTAGCAATAATGTATTACTGATCGGAGACATCAATATTGATATCAAAATTAATAACACTGACAGAAACAGCGCATCGTATCTGAATTTAATGGCAGAAATTGGCTTATTGCCTGCTCATACCTATCCCACCAGAATGCTCAACTGTCTCGACCATGTCATGATGAAAACCATTTGTCCTGCAACTGTATGTGTCGTTGATTCCTGTATAACAGATCATTTTCCAGTGATTGTCTCTTTAAGCATTTCCACACGTAGAATTGTGAACAAAAATTGTTGTGTAAACAAACTAGACATAAAAACGTGTGTTAGTCAAATAGAGACTCTTGATTTCTCTTTTATTAAGTCTATTCCTGATGCAAACGCTGCTGCCACTGCTTTTATAGATAAACTATCAAACATTATAAAAGAGAATACTAAAGTCTACCAACCAACTTGCAAAAAACGAATCCTTAAACCCTGGATTACAAGTGGGCTTTTGCGCTGTATTAGACATAGGGACCGACTCCATAAACAACACAAAAAGAGCCCTACTAACTACACCTTAGAAACAACGTTTAAACGTTATCGGAATTACTGTAATTCTCTGTTAAGAAAATTGAAAACAACTTATGAAAAGTCCTTACTCCAAAACGCCAAAACTCCCAAAGATTCGTGGAAAGCAATAAAGTCCATAATTAAGTATACGGATGGTAAATCAACTGCAGATGGCTTATTAAATTCTAATTCTGATAATATTAATAAAATCAATGAATATTTCTCACAAATAGGTAAGCAGCTTGCCGATGCCATTACTCCTACGCATAACCCTATTTACAATTTTAAAGTCCCTAGCAACCTTAATTCTATTGTTCTCTTACCACCGGACGAAGCTGAAATTGAAGCATTAATATTAAACCTTAAAAATAACTGTGCTACTGGCTGGGACTCTATTCCAGTTCAGTTACTTAAACTGTGCAAAAATATTATAGTCCCTCCTCTCACTTACCTCTTTAAACTTTGCTATGCCCAAGGTATCTTCCCGGATGTGTTTAAGAGGGCTCTCATTACTCCTGTGTACAAGGGCGGGAATCGAGACGATGTGTCGAATTATAGGCCTATCTCTGTGTTGTCTGCGCTTTCAAAACTATTGGAAAAAACACTTAATAGCAGACTCATTCAATTTCTTGAAAGTAAAAATATTTTGGCTAACACTCAATTTGGCTTCAGGGCGTCTAAAAGCACCGATGATGCAGTTAGTCAGCTTACTGATTTTGTATCATCTAAAGTTGACAAAAATCAAAAGTGTATAGGAGTTTTCCTTGATTTAGCCAAAGCATTCGACACGGTCTCGATTTCAGCACTTGTGAGTAAGCTTGATGTCATTGGCGTAAGAGGAACGGCCCTAAAAATGTTTGAGGACTTTTTGTGTAACCGTAGACAGCAGGTAAAGATTGGAAACTATGTTAGCTCTGATGCAAATGTTGTCTATGGCGTTCCTCAGGGTAGTATACTCGGCCCAAGCCTCTTCCTGGTGTACATCAATGACCTATGTCTTCAACCACTCTGCAACGGTAAAATATTTGCGTATGCTGACGATACAGCCGTAATATTCCATGGAGGGACTTGGGAGGAGGTACGTCGCATTGCCGAGAACGGCCTCCATCGTCTTGGCCAATGGCTTGAAGCAAATCTCCTTACTCTCAACATTTCTAAATCTTCATTCATACAATTTTCATTTTCCAAAACTAACCTTAAAAACGTTAGTATTAGAGTTCATTCTTGTAACTATCCTAATAGTAATAGCTGTTCTTGTCTTTCTATTAATAAAGTAACACAGTTCAAATACTTGGGTGTTATCTTAGATGAGAGGCTAAGTTGGGAACCCCATATAAGTCTTGTTACGGGTCGCACTAGGAAGCTAATCTGGGTTTTCAAAAAACTTAGGCACGCCGCGGAATTTCCTCTACTACGTAATATATATTATGCTTTAGCTCAATCCATACTTGGATATTGTGTAGGGGTCTGGGGTGGTGCCTGTAAAACCCACATGATGCTATTAGAAAGGGCTCAGAGGTCATTATTGAAAGTAATGACTTTTAAGCCCTTCAGATATCCGACTAAACAATTGTATGAAAATTGCGAACTGTTAACAATTAGACAATTATACATATCCCAAATTATATTAAAAAAACACAAGCAAACTCCCTTTTTTTTTTTTTTTTTTTTTTTTTTTTTTTTTTTTTTTTTTTTTTTTTTTTTTGTGGGGTGGGAAATCATCCTATGACTTCTCCCGCTCTGGGCGGAGCGGGAGGGCGTGTCAGACTCTTACTGACTAAAACCCACCCCTGTTCCTTCCTGCCTTTTGATGTAAATGTGTATAAGAGTAAACGTGTTATTACTAACGTATGCTTACCTGTCAGATGTCGGACAGCTACGGCTAGACGACAGCAATATTATAGGTCTTCCTACTTATACAATAAGATAAATAAAATAATAAACATTCATCCTCTTACTGTTCGAGAAACAAAAATGAAAATTAAGAACTGGCTACTTCAATTAAACTACGACCAAACTGAAACGTTATTGCTCACAGATTAATATTCCCTACTTCCACATACCTCACCTTCATCTAGCATCCATCACACACACACACCCTCACACACACACACCCTCACTCACACTCACCCTCACACACACACGTACATACAAAGACGTTTCATCTACATGCATAAACACATCATGAGTAAACCTAACCCATCACTTATTTGATTTATTTCATCTTATTATTATTATTATTGTTTTTTTTTTATTATTTTTTTTATTCACAATTTGTATCAGGTAGAAAGTGGGAGAGGGCACTGACTTCTGTAATACAGGTTTTTTTTTTTTTACCTAGCTCAGAAGTCAGGGTTTTCATAAGAATCTTGTAAAAAAGTTTGTGAATAAATTTATTATTATGTCGTTTATTAATTTTCTATACATATATAAATTATAATTTTAAATATTTCTTACAAATCATATAAAAAAGAAAAAAAAAAAACATTTAAAATTATAAAAAATAGTAGTCCGCCGGTGTCGGGAGCAGGGTCCAAGCTACCGGTGGTTAGGGCTCCAGAGACAGGAACCTCCTCACAATGCGAGCCGTATCGAGGAGTACTGCCTTCTGTATCAGGCCCTTGATCCAACCGTGCAACGACAGCTTCGACAGGTGGTCGTCGAGGCTTTTGGCTATCAGGCCGTTGGCGGTAACGACTATCGGCACAATGACAGCCGAGTCCACATTCCACATATCGACAACCTCGTGTGCTAAATCAAGATATTTCATTTGTTTCTCTTTCTCAGCTTTCACGAGGTTCTCGTCATGTGGGATGGTGACATCGATTATCATTGTGCGGCGCGCTAATCGGTCTATCACCACTATATCAGGCTTATTTGCAACAATAGTCCTGTCAGTGATGATAGACCGATCCCAGTACAACGTGACATGGTCATTTTCGAGAACTGGGTCGGGCACATATTTGTAATACGGCACCTCAGAATCCACAAGTTTGTATTTCAAAGCAAGTTGCTGGTGAATAATCCTGGCCACTTGGTTATGCCTGTGCAAATACTCGCTGTTAGCAAGACGAGAACAACCAGAGATAATATGTCTGATGGACTCACCCGGACGATGGCATGCCCGACACACGTCAACCGTCCCATCCTTCATAATATGTCTCCGGTAGTTATTCGTCAAGATAACTTCGTCCATAATCGCACAGACAAAACCTTCAGTTTCCCCGAAGAGGTCGCTGAAACGTAGCCAGGCCACGGACGCCAAGAAATCTACATCAGGCCCATGAAGAGCCCGATAAAAGCGCCTTATTATTATTATTATTATTATTAAATGAAAATGTAATTGGGGTTTTATGTACGTGACTACCGCAGGACCACCAACGCCAATCGCTTCCATATTTGGTAAATAATTAGTTCTCAATTGGTACTAATTAGTACTCGAACAACAGAATTGGTAGGTACCATAGTAGTTTTCGAGAAAATCGACTTTGAAGGTGGTCCGGCCGGTAGTCACGCTCCGTTCAGCAGGACCACCATGAGCGCCGAAAAAGGGGGCATGCTACAGCTATTCTAAGTATACAAATAATTAGTACCCTTTTATGTGATTCATATCGTAAAAAAATCAGAACAGAAACATTTGTATTTACCGAGAAATCAACGAAGTCGATTTTCTCGAAAACTACTAAGGTACCAATTCTGTTGTTCGAGTACTAATTAGTACCAATTGAGTACTAATTATTTACAAATATGGAAGCGATTGGCGTTGGTGGTCCTGCGGTAGTCACGTACTTGGGGTTTTTAGTTCTGGGGTATAACAACTAAAAAGTGAAAAATAAAAAAAAATATACTTAAATTAAAAAATAACTTTAAATTTTTAGTGTATTTTTTTTTGGAAAAAGGTTTTTTTTTATTTTTGGGGATATGATCCCAATCCCAAGTAGGTGGATCAGTCCCTCGAACGCTACGCAAACACCATGGAAGGCTTCAATGACCAGTTTCATTTTTAGTTTCAACTGTCACCGCGTCAGACTCTTTTTTGCCAAGCTGTAAAATGTAACATCCTAATAAAGAGTGACCAGAGGTGCTAAAATCACAGACATCCTTCTAGACATCCATGATATTTTTAATTATGTCTTGTTGGATACATTCCCATTCTTCAGCAATGACTCTTTTTAGCTCCCTGATGTCTTGTGGGTATCCCAGACATGCTTAATTGGATTGAGGTCGGGACTTCAAGCAGGCGAATCTAAACGACGGATCCAATCTTCTTGCAGATACGCTTCAACATCGCCAGAACGGTGAGCGCGACCATTATCGTCCATAAAAACGGCCAAGTGCGAGTCGGACTCGCGCACGAAGGGTTCCTCACCATTATCTATGAAAACGGCAAAAAAATCACGTTGTTGTATGGGAGCCCCCTTAAATATTTATGGCGTGGAACGTGGTCTTCTTTGGTCCGTACCGGTCTCTTGATACCATTGCCAAGTCCTCTGAACAGTTGAACGACTCAAATTTAGCCGCTGAGACACGTAAGTTTACAAAAAACCTTCAAGGAGCGCTATAATTTTACCGGCCCTAATTGCTTTATCAACCATATCAGAAAGTGGTATTGAATGTAAAAAGTAAAATGAATTAATTTGTATAAATAATCCAAAGTTTCAAAATTTTAGTAATACGCAAGTAACAGTTTCAACAATTTCATAAAGCAAGAAATAATCATTAGTTTTCTTTTGTTAATTTCACATTTAAATTTGGAATGCGTCGAGCTTTCATGCCATGATACATAAATTACATCATCAAATCAATAAAACCTCTTTCTTGTAAGATCGAGAAAAACATCTGAAGTGCCCGTTTTTTTTTTTTGCAATTGTTTATAATTATTTGTGTCATTATTCATTGTCTGTCAGATTTTCCTATATAAAAATATAGGAAAAATGATGTTAAATGAAACTATTATTGCTATTTCTATGGAATTGTTTCATTTAGCAACATGAAAATAAATAAATAGAGATAATTTTAATAAATAAATGTACATTTAATAAGTCAACAAAAAAATAAATAGCCAATCCTAAAAGAGGAACCTTATTATGTATATAAGTAGGTACCTAATCAACCTCTTAACTTTATATGTATAATCACAGTTTATGGAAAATGTACAGAACAATTTATAACAGTAGTCTCACTAATGCAGCAGTATTACCAGGGGGTGCCAGATTGCCACAAGCAACTGAAGGAACAGAGATGGGGACACTCCCTCCCATTCTACCCAGAGCGGGCGAAGTCATTGAATGATTTTCCACCTCCGAAAACAACAAAAAAACGGGCTGCCAGATTATTTAAATGTTTGGATTACTGGATTGTAAGACAATAAAAGATTGAATGTCAAGATAATTAAAATAATTCATGAGGACATGTCCTTATTTGTCATAATGCCCATGCAGAATGTCCTAATTTAATAATGGACCATGTAGGAAGCGTTAGGATAGGCCCGCGCTGAGGGTACCCTACCGACTAATGGATGTGCCGAAGTACTGAAGTGATGGATTAGTGAGACTACTGTACTTTTATAAATTGTTGTAGTAACTGCAATTGATGTACATTCAGTATATCTACTACATAGACGGTTTTTTACTGTCTCTTTTTCTACTTATAAATAGTATACTTAAATAAATCAAACTAGAAATCACTATATTACTTGTCATCACATTGATCTTTGTATCAGGTTTTGATTTATCATCTACAAAACTCTTATTTTAAAATTATTCAATTATTGTACCTACTGATTGAACTAATACAATAAAATTATCATCATACTTGATGTTTGAACATGTCATATAAAACTGAGCAGAGCCTGAATAACGGCAGTCCGACCACTGTGAAGTAATCTCCTTCCACTCGCTCCACAAATGTACCTCCAACTCCCTGGATGCCATAACCTCCTGCTTTGTCCCTAGAAATATATTTTCCTTGTAGTAATGTTAACAAAAACCCACACAAAATGCAATGCCATATATTTAGTATACAGTGAGTTTCTGGATAATGTGAACACACGAAAATAAGTGAAATTTAACACAATTTGTCAGCATAAAAAAAATCTTTTTTCATTTTTTTTATTTTGATTTTTTCAACTCCGAAAACTACTTTTTTAAATTAATGACTGTGCAAAACCAATTTATACCTATCATTATTCTTTTTGTTTTAACATAATAAATGCAAACAGTAAAATGCTAAAAATATTTTTTTTGCTGATAAATTGTCAATTTAACCCATTTTCCTATAAGTTCATTATCCAGGGACACTGTATACAGACAACCACACCACTTTGACCTATCATTGAAATAATCAGTTTCAATAGAATGGGAAGCTTTTAATACACTGGTTTTATTTACATGCATTTTAATATTGAAACTAGAGGTATTCCTTTGACAGAATATAATTTACAAAATTTTAAACTTACATAGGTTCTCCAGTAACAATGTAGCCTCTTATTTGCTGTTCATCCATTTTTCCAAAGAAAACATCTGTTTTCTCAGTAAACTTAACAACTTTGTCCAGTGCCTTAATGACTACTCCTGTGTATACAGTGTGACCCCTGCCTGATAAGCTGAAGCAGAAAATATGTTTAAGTTATGCTCAAAGACCGAAATTGCTAAATGAGCGAAAAAAATCTGCTCTCATCACATTAAGTCCGGAATACACATGCTACTGAAAGAGCACATAGCAAGCTAGTTTCGAGCAAATGCTACGTAGTAGCATACAATTAGCCCATATACATGAGCTTATTGTATGCTACTACGTAGTATTTGCTCGAAACTAGCGTGTTTATGTGCTACTAAGTAGCATGTGTATTCCGGACTTTATGGCATCTTTCAAGTTGACTTTTGGAAAAAACTCTGTAGTTTTGTGGGGCTTTAATTCTAAGTATGAATGTGCAAAAATGTTATGAAATTATGTATTTGTTAACTGGCTTCTTGAAAAAAGTTGTGTTTGTAAGCAATAGTGGCAGTGCAAGGTGAGTTTATAACAAAAAAGTTAAAATAATCACCGTGACAACATTTGAAATGCCTCAGCCTCTGAGGTAGGCTTGCCAAACATCTCTTTACCCAAAGTGACCATTGTATCGGCTCCTATGACTACATCAGGTTTGTTTCCCTCCAAAATTAACCTTTTCTCCACTTCCAGCACTTTCTGTAATGCTGTTTCTTCTACAAACTCGGAAAAGTTATTAAAACTCTTAGGATCTAGATTCTCTTCAAAGAGTGATGGGCATAGACTAACTTTAAGACCCTGAAAAAAAAAATTAAGACATCCAAAGTAAAGATTTTTTCCTATTACTCAAAATACAATGTTTACAAGTAATTTTTATTCTCTCTAACTTTTAGTCTACTGATGAGCAGAAGGTTATTAATAGTGCAGATTTGTTGATTCCATTTTCACGTAAATATATAAACTAAATCCCGGCGGATCTCCTAATATTGTTATTTTATGAGCTCCACGCACAGATTAGATAGCTAGCTCCACGCACTTGAGTATTAGGTTAGTAAATAAACAAGGCTCCACTTTTAGTATCATGTTTAAAGATTCACACTTACTATATTTTCTACGAGCTCTTTCCGTCTCGGAGATCCACTAGCTAAAATAATATTTTTTTGCTTCAATATATGCATTACAGGCTGTAACATTTTTAACAATATTGCTTTAGGTATGACGCGAACGAAAAAAAAAACACGTTTTTTTTTAGTTTGACAATTTACGATTTTTTTTTTGTTCCTATTTTTTGCGTAGACACTTGAGACACAAAACTACACCAATTTTACATCACAATATCCACTAGGAATATGTGCTAGGAATCAAACGAATAATTAAAACAGCCACTGAACTTCACTCGACAAAATCCCGCGAAAAACTCTTTTTTTGTTCCTTCTGGAACAGGCTACGGTCAGAGACCATGCTGCCTAGTCATCAGTAGTGTATTTTTTTTTTTTTTTTATCATGCAGGTGTAACACATTCTAATGTTTTTTGCAGTATTTGGCAGCAAATGTGTCGAGTTAGCCTTCCCGGCAAACTTTGCTGAGGTAGTCAATACTACAATAAATTTCGCAGCTCCATTTTACCGAAATCGCGCCTGTTTCAATGATTCCACCTATTGTCCAGTTGCGTAGACACTTGAGACACAAAACCACCAATGTTACATCACAATTTCCACCAGGAATCTATTTGCGAATTATAAAAACAGCCACTGAACTTCACTCGAAGAAATGCCGCCAAAAACTCCCACAGGTCCTTTGTTTCCTGTAGTGCTATTCTGTATTAAGGCTCAATTACACCTTCCGATTTCAAGGGACCCAATTTAGGAACAAACTAACTAGGAAGCAGGAAGCGAGCGATTACACTATCCTAAATTGAACTCCTAAGTCGGCAGTGTTGCCAACTCTTACAAATTCGAGTCCCTAAACAGAATATCAAAAGTCGCTCTAAAGTCTCTTAAAAACTAATTCTACCAGGAGCGGACCTAAAAATAAAAAGAGCGGACTCAATTTTTTTTTCTGTTAAAGGGACTTTGTGAAATATAATTTAATTTTAAACACAAACAAAAATACTACTAGCCCATTTGTAGCGACAAAGTCTCTAAATTGGCAACACTTAGCTCTAAATCGGGGTGATGCGATTACACTATCCTAAATCGTACACAATTTAGGAAGTCAAATCGGGACCTTTCAATCTCACTAAATCGGACACTAACTGCTCTAACTGCTATTACACCTTCCTGTTTCCTAAATTGGGTCCCTTGAAATCGGAAGGTGTAATTGAGCCATTAAACTCACCGTGAAAACTTAGGTGAAGTGAACGTGAAGTGGGCTGTCAATCCATACAATCAAGGTGGATTAACAGTTCACTTCACGCTCACTCCACCTACGTTTTCACGGTGAGCTGTTAACAGAATCGACTGGCTGTACCCGTATACTTAAGGAGTCTACACACCAAACCCGCCGACACAGCCCGGCGGCTTGGTGTCGGCGACTTTGCTTCAAGAATCATGTCGGCGACTCGTACCCGCGCGTGCAAGTCGGCGGCATGGCCGGCGACTTGCGTACGCGTACGCTCAGTTGCCCGCCGACACTCCAGCGATAGTGACGTGCTTGTGTTTTTTTTGCGATTTTCTGCAATAATGGAATGGGACGAAGAAACCACTCTAAAGTTAATAAATTTGTATCATATAAAGGAATTATTATGGAATCCAAAACACTTGGATCACAAATGTAGACCTAAACGTTTTGATGCACTAAATGAGATGGCAAACGAATTAAATACAAATGTCACAGAAATAGAACGGAAGATAAAAAATTTGACGAGCCAATATTATAGAGAAAGAAAAAAGACGATTGAATCAAAAAAGTCTGGAACCAGCGCAGATTCTGTTCATGAGAGCAAGTGGTTTGCCTTTAAATCTTTGAATTTCTTGCTCAATAAAAATAAACCTATTGGAACAATCGATACGGTATGTAACATTTCAGTAATGTTGTATTATTTTATTTCTAACCTAATTATTAGAGCACACAAGAATAATATGTAAGCTTGGCCCGAGTGAAGAGAGGCGCGCGGTAAATAAAGACATAGGTACTTATTTTATCTGCCTTTGTTGTTGCGCTGCCGCTATTGTTATTGCACCGAAATATTTCTAAACAAATTATTTCTTGGAATGGCATGTGCACAGATATAATAGTCATTGCAAATGTATTTTTTAAAAACTAACAACTCTTTTCTCAACAATCTTTTGATTTCGCCGAATTTCTATTATAAACCGAGAGATTCCGTACCATTTTCTTTTTTTTTCTTTTTAGGTTGTTTTAGAAATATTATTATTAATTATTATTTACATTGATAATAATTATCAATGTAAATAATAATTAATAATAATATTTCTAAAACAATTAGTATTAGGTATGATTTATGACCATTGTCTTTTTTTTCATATATTCCGTGCGGTGTACCTACTCGCGGGTAAAAGCTAGTGTATAATACATTTCATAAGCAAACTGTTGGTGATTCAAATAAAATATTATTTCAGGAGATAACAGCAACTGACAATAATGCCCAACATGCGGACAATGATGCTCAACATGGGGAAAACGATTCACCTCAAACGTCAAACATCATTCCCCAAGCGAATAAACGTTATAAACCTAATCCAAGTAATGAGATGGTGTCGGAAGCATTAAATTTAATGAGAACAGTCAGTCAACGGACAAATCAAAAAATAAAAGATGAGGACGATTTGTTTGGCGAATATATTGCGACACAACTTAGAAAATTTGATAAAACAACAAAGGCAATAATAAAACATCGGATTAACAATATCTTTTTTGAAACCGAAACTGGATATCGTTCAGACATGTTCGAAGCTTCGCCAAGACCTTCTACTTCCCATAGTCATCCAGGATATTATACAATGGATCAATGTGATGTAAATTCTTACTGCTCATCATCCAACTCTGCCGTAACAAACCCTGTTTCACCGCCTCTTGGTGAACCTTCAACATCTTCAATTGAACCTTCGTTACGTGTGTCGCTTCAAGAGAGTGGTGATATTGAGAACATATTATCATCTATTGAGTCAGATAAATAGGTTTATTCCACAAATCCCCACCGTATGCACTCTGAGAATAACCCTATCACCTGATGCGAGATAACGTTATGTAGGCACAAGTATTTCGTCTTAATGTTGTTGTCATAGAATCGTCATAGTATACTCAAAATGCATAAAAACATCAGTGGGGATTTCGCGGTGGGGATTTATAGAATAACTCGGTAAATAAAACCACTTATAAATGAACAAAAACAAGTGATTTACGAAGTTTTTAATACGAATTATAATAAAAATACAAGTACTAATACAAGTATGAGTTTCATTAAAACTTACGAGTTAGTCATTGATCATTCTGCCATGGTAATCTCCCGACATCGGAAAGAAAAAATTGAACCAATTCTGTCCTTATAACCTCAGGAGATTGTGTCCTTGTAACCTCAAGGGAATGTGTATTGTCTTGTCTAGGCAAGTCAGCAAACAAATTATTTTCACGTGGTGCCCTGCGCCAATCTCCTGGGTTGATTTCTCCCCTACTATTTTCAGTATCATATTCATTTTGTTGTATTATACCATGTCGTTTTACATAATTGAACAAATGAATACATGCCAATGTTACAATAGTAACTTTTTGTGGATTTAGCTGGATGGGTTTGTTAAATATCTTAAATTGTTTTGTTAACTGTCCAAATACGTTTTCAACTACTCTTCGACCTCGACACATGCGATAGTTGTACACTCTCTTGGGAGACCCTTTCGCATGATTACCATCATAAGGTTTTAAAATATTGGTTTGTAAAGGAAACGCATCGTCGCCCAAAAAAAAATAGGGTACTGGCATAATTCTTCCAGGTAGAGGTTTTTTATCTGGCAAATTTAAATCATTATTATATAACATTCTGCATAATGAAGAGTTAGCAAATACACCACCATCGGAAATGCGACCCTGGCACCCCACATTAGCGTATAAAAACTTATAATCTGCATCCACTAATGCAAACAGTACAATACTGAAATACATTTTATAATTAAAATAATCGCTTCCACTTCGTGCTGGACATTCAATTCTAATGTGCTTTCCATCCATAGATCCAACACAATTAGGTACATTCCATCTACTCAGATATCCATCTGCAACTTTTGTCCATTCGTTTGATGTTCGTGGAATCTGAAATCGGAAATGTGCTCGGTGATAGGATAGCCATTTGCCTACTTATATAGTAATTTTTCGGAACATAGTTTTTCTGGAAGATTAAAGAAAGTTAAACGCCCATATATGTACATACCTTCACATAATCCGAAAGTCCATCTACGATAGCTTGGCACACTTCTGGAATAATGTAGGAAATAAGTTGAGGAGATACTTTAAAGGTGTCACAAAGACTGTTGAATGAATCTCCCGTAGTCAGGTATTTTAATGTTAATGATAATCTGTCCGTTGGTGAAATTGCACTTCTGTAATTTGTATTTTTTTTAACTATTGTGGGTCCAACAATGCTTAGTAAATATTCAAAGTCGGTAAACGTTAACGACATAAATGTCTTAAAATGTAAGGGTCTTTTTACAATCAAATCGTCTGTTCTTAAACCTTTTATTCTATCACTGTTACTGTAACGACTGCGACTCATTAAGCTTGGTCTAACCCAACACTGTCGTTTTCTCTTCAGGGACCCAGCTAAAATTATTCCACATGCTGCTATTATTAGATCAGCATCAGTATCCATGTTTATTGTAGGCTGCAATATTCGAGAAAAACAACACGTCACGTTCGTACACACTGCAATCACTAACTAAAAAAGTTGTACTGATTTCTTGCCGCCGACTAACTCACCGACACAGCCCCATGACACATGTCGGCGGGTCGGCGGGTTTGGTGTGTAGACTCCTTTATAGTACTCTTTGGTTTCCTGGTTTGTGTTGCCTGCTTGAAAGTAAGGGAGTCTGTGGCATCATATGAAGAACATCAACTGGAAATAACCTTGGAGTTAGACCAGCCTGCATTCTATTCAGCACCGAATTGAATTTATTCCATTATTTTTTTACTATTTTGAAGCAAGTAGAATAAACTAAAATTATTGTTTCTAGGATTTGTAACAAAGTACACTTGGCTTATTTATTGAAAATTATCTTCAGTTGATGACGGCCGGTCTTTTTGTAAATTATGAAGTTCCAAAAAGTGATTTTGATCTGTTAAATGCCAAATCTGTTGCGATGCCATCACCCTTAGGACGGTTGTTCAATGTTACATTTGGACATTGACTCAGCACTCAGGTTGGCTGACACGCGGCCCAGTTAAAATAATGATTTAGTTGCCTCTTACACGCATCACAAAGATTTTGTATACAAGTCGTTAAGAAAAAGTATATAATCTGTAACATAATTACTGTAAATAAATTAGATTTGAATTTTATATTCTTGTCTCATTACCCCTCACTGTGACCAAGACATCTTTAGCCATCTCGAAATGTCGGTGGGTATTGTTTCCCGGCCGGAGCTCTGCCCGGCCTCGACACGTTGTAACATGAACTTGTGCACCGGGTTCGGATGTGCCCCGGCCGGGACACGGTCAAACTTCTGTTGTATACTTTTTGCACTTACGAAGCGATTCATGCTTGGCCGCTCCCCGGCCGGCCCGGTCCGGTGGCGACACGGTGTAACGTGAATCATCCTTTATATTGGTAGGTCTGAGTAGGTCCTTTAAGGGGGAAGCGCCAGGGTAACCCGTGAAATTCAACTTTTTTGCTATTTGCAGTTCATTATCAGGTTGTATGTTGATCAAATTATGATTCGCGACCGTTGCAAGTACGTATTTACAAAACTGTAATCAAAAAATCATCAGTACAACCTTCTACATAAGTTCATATTGATATTTTTCATGAAATCATGACATTTGATATCAATTCTAACAGATAGTATGTATTGATAATTTTAATGATTGTAATTCATCGGCAATCATATTTTGACCAACATACAACTTGACACTGACCTGCAAATTGCAATAAACGTGAGAAAATTAGAATTTTGCGGGCTACCCTGTATCACCGTTGTACATCCACCATAATAGTCCATAATCATGACAAGGTCACTGAATCAGTTCTGGTTTCAGATAATCTTGAGGACATTTTTTAATATCTGAACTTTCTATTACGTCCATGCATCTGAAATTTCAATCTCTCTCTGGTCTACTGCCTTTCTTTTTACACTACTTTTCTGTTATCGTTCACGCTAACGATTAGTACAAAATCTAGGGCAATGACGTTACCTGCGCAGAGAATTGTTGTTGTGTGTTGTGCCTACCCCAGAATGGTCTAGTGCCCACCTCAGGATGTTGGCTTACCGGTTCAAATTCAAGGCTGGACACCTAAGAGAAATATTTAATATATATTGAAAGGAGAATATCCAAGTTCACTTAAAAAAAGCGTTGATTAGGCCCATCTTCAAGCAAGGAGCGCACTCAGATTACGCTAACTATCGCCCTGTTGCTATCCTGTCAGTTATTTACAAAATAGTAGAAAAAATAGTAGTCGGACAGGTTAGCGAATTCGAGCAGAATAATATTCTAGCAGATGCGCAGCATGGATTTAGGCGCGGCCGTAGTACCATATCAGCACTATCGCAGTTTTCAGAGGACATGAACAGCAGTCTGGATCAGGGTCATCAGGTCCTGGTACTGTTCATCGATTACAAGAAGGCTTTCGACACTTTGGACCACGAGGTGCTATTGCAGGCCATGGACGAGTGCGGGATCAGGGGCCCCACTAACAGATGGTTCCGGAACTACCTGAGTGGCAGAACATTACAGGCCTGCATATGCGGTGTGATAGGTAAAGAGGCTGCGGTTGACCTGAGCGTACCGACTGGTTCCGTGTATGGACCAGTTGATTATGTCATGCATGTCAATAGCGTCAGTAATGTGGTGGCAAACTGTCGTGTGTACATGTATGCATACGACATGTACCTTATGTACTCGTCTAATGATATACAGGAGGTTAGGGCAGTTTTGCAGGCTGACTTCGATAATATTACCCGATGGGCACACGATAACGGTATCATACTAAATCTAAGTAAGACGAAAGTGATGCATATCCACTCGCCGCACAACCAGGTGGCAAAGAGTGTCTGTAGTGATGATATCTACATATATCGTGGGCCACACATACGAGTGCATTCATGTTAAAAATATCAACTGTGTCTTAGCATTCTCATCTCAGCTGCATGCAATTGCTTTTCATTCATCATTTTTGCACGCTGCATCCAGTATTATAATGTAAAAATTCTTAAAAATACGGGAATAGGCCAGAATTGGTCTAGAAGTCCAGAACTGTCACGGGCCGTCAATTTCTATGAATAAACTATGAAACTCACTGACACGTTTGGTTTACATGGAAAGTTTTAAAAATTTAATGCTGTTTAACTGTGGCTGGGTCTCAATGCTCTGTTAGATTAGAGGTTAAAATTTTCTGAAAATCGACTATTAATTCCATAGACGTCACTAATTTCTATTCTTTTGTGGTTCTTCTCTATCGT
This sequence comes from Polia nebulosa, assembly GCA_951329385.1. Classification (NCBI taxonomy): domain Eukaryota; kingdom Metazoa; phylum Arthropoda; class Insecta; order Lepidoptera; family Noctuidae; genus Polia; species Polia nebulosa. The sequence goes on from OX589592.1 coordinate 33,570,989, forward strand.
CTACTTTTGTAAAAAAAAAAAAATGCAAATATTGTCTGTGGAACTGCACAGTTGTCTTTATTGAGGTTGAGTAGCGTTTTAGCATTTTTCGTTAAAAAAAGCAACCAAACTAGCTGATGGAAACATAATTTATTTAAAATGAAGTCCATAGTGGCTTATGTCCGTAGTCTTCTGGGTTTGTGTGACGAAACTCCGCCGCTGAGAACAAGCTTCAAACGAGACAGGTATGACATTACATGTTTACAACATTAGTTATGGCGGTAAAGTCGTGGTAAAATAATTCTTATTGCGTTGAAGACACAACAGAATATGTTTACGGTGCCGCTGAAAGTTGCTTCTAAGTTCTGGTAATGGGTTATTACGTTAACGAGTGAAAAACATTTGTGTTGCGAAGGTATGTACACGTTTTTATGTTTTTCCAGGGCCGACGATGATTTGTCGTCCGACGATGAAACACCGGCCCTCAAGAGACTCAGGCAGCTGAAACCAACCAATTTCCCAGACATCATGGCCTCGAATGGTACCTATTTAAACTTATTATAGCTAAATTTGCCTTGTCAACAGTATCGTAACCTAATATCTTAATAGTTTGATACTTTATAGATTTGTATTCACTATGTTTTTCTACAATATGATTAAATGAGGCAGATAGCATTTTAGAATGTGAATTAGAGAAGACCTATAGTAGTTTAGTGTAGTAATAAATACACTGAAACCTATTGTGACTATTATCTGTTTTAGATGATTGGCATACACAGAACAAGCATAGTAAAAATGTAAGATATGTGCCGATACAAATAGAGGGTCATGCCAGCACGTCCACTCCCAATGATTCCCTCAACAAGAGCCGAGTTAGGACTGTTCCTATTAAACTAGTGGGTTTGTCGGAAAATGGGCCTGCAACTCCTTCAAGAAAGCCTAGGAAGCATACACCAGTCAGACCTGTTATTCATACAATATTAGATGATGAAAATGAAGAACCAGAAGTAAGTATTCTAAAAGTATTATTTTGATTGGGAAAAAATTCTGGATACAGTAAAATGAAGCCTATTACATGGCATTATGCCACAATTTGACAGCACTGGGTCCAAAATGTTCATTCTCTTGGATAGTTTCTGATCTATCAGTAACTACTGAGAATAAGGATCATATTTATTATACAATATATTGTAATACTGACACACTTATTATCATACTCTTAGTTAATGTTATTACTTGGTGGAAGACTTTCTACATGGTATGAGTTTATCCAGATTATGATTGTTATAATTAATTGCAAATCTGACCATGAATTTCTGTTTTGTTTTGTTGCAATTATTTTGTTTGTATTAATATATGTAATAATTTGCATGCCGTAAGGCAGACTGTAACCAATCTCATTAATTTATGTACAATATCTTACACCTGTAACTACATTCATTGCAAATTAAGTTCCGATTCTGATAAGGGAATTTCTTAGCAAAATTTCAGCTTCCCAGGTCCAAGGTTTTAACCTGGGTGTCAGTCACAACTTTCCTTTTTAGGGTTCCGTACCCAAAGGGTAACCAACAAGACCTTAGACTAAGCTTCTGCAGTACATTTGTCCGTCCGTCTGTCTGTCAGCGGGCTGTATCTCATGGTTCATAATAGGTATACAGTTGAAATTCTCACAGAATGTGTATTTCTGTTGGCACTATAATAATAAATAATAAAAATAAATTAAAGATTACAGGGGGCAAAAAAAAACGTTTGTAAACATATTATTTTGGCTTTTTTTTTTGCTTGATGTTAATAATGGCAACAAATATATGCGTAGAATCTTATTACGATGGTACGGAACTTTTCATGCGCGAGTCCGACACGCACTCGGCCGATTTTTTTTAATTATTTAAGTAAATTAAAATATTTACTCTAAATTTTTTTAGGTTACATGGGTAGAATCAAAACCAGAAAATACATCGAAAAAGCCAACAAGAGTGTACATAGATTTAGATGAAGATGAGAATGACCACAATCAACAGGAAGACGATGTGATCTTTGTGAAGAAGGTCACCACCCCGCCTCCTACCAGACCTTACAAATACTTCATGTCTAAAGACAGCCATGATGAGCCCGATGCAGCTCAGGATGAACATGTTTATTATAAGTTAAGGCGAAGACCGAATGACAGAAGCTTGTTAAATTTATCACCCAAAACATTTATCAAATTCAAAGCACCTCCTGGTATCACCAAGTCTTACAAGAAGCCACCGCCACCCCTGCCAAGATGGATGCAACCTTCAAAACCAGTATCTTCGAATCTCTCGTCAATTTCAAGAAATAGATTTTTAGGTCTCAATGGTAATGCTAGGTCAACACTCTCAGAAGTATTTAATTTAGATGAAAAAAGAAATTACCAGGAACTTATTCGGCGAGTCGCAAGTTCAATGAAACCAATATCATCAGGGAAACCTCTTGATATCATCAATATTGCTGACGACGCAGCGTCATTCAGACTGACACAGAAAACACAGAAAAATGCATTAAATGAAATTAAACTAGTAGAAAAAGGATTGCTTGCTGATAGAGAGAGTGACGCGAGGGAGTATGATCCTATCACAGTTGCTTCATTCAACTCGTCAGATTCTGAAGTAGAAGTAGTCCCATCAGAGTCATCCACAACATCCTCACAGAAGATTGATCCTATAAATACACTGAAGGACTCGTACAGGGGCAGGAACATCACATCAGGAGACTGGCTTCTAAAGTTAGATGCTAAATATAAGAAGAAACTGAAAGACACCCAAGAAAAGCTTAAAGATGCTCGCCGAGAGTCTGATATCATATCTAAAGTTAACAGTGAACAAAAGATAGCTCATTTGGAGCATAAGCTTAAGCATGAGCTGAGCATACCAGAGAGTATCTATGAGGAGCCACAGCCCACTGTGGAGCTACCTGCCTTGACTCCAGAACAGGAGAAATTGGTGAAACGAGCTCTGGGTCCAGGACCCCCTGGACAGCTGCTTGTAGAGAAATTCAATTTGAGGATACACAGGTATGTTTGCTGTTTACTTGCACAAGAAAAAATAATAAACACTTTTTTTTTTAAAGTGTATGTATTGTGGGTACATTGACAAACATATAAACTCACATAGACAAGACACCCAGACCCGGAACAACTATCATACAAATATTTGTTCCTTGATTGAACCCGTGACACATTGCAGCAGCCGAACGCTCAACCACTGCACCAACCGTGTCATCGTTATAATAATATACATCATTCTTTATATTTTCCTGGTCATCTACTATTTCTGCTTTGGCACCGGATTTTTCATGTTTATATTTTCCTGGTAGTCATATAACAAAAACCCATTTCTCAACTTACATTATTATAGTAGTAAGTTTTATCCCTAAATCCTACTTGAGTAATAAATATTATTGTTACGAAAAATTCACATTCTGCATATTAACATTTCAGGCGGGACCTGCAAACTCTATCAGGTCTTAATTGGTTGAATGACGAAGTGATAAACTTCTACATGAATCTACTAATGCAGAGGAGTGAAGAGCGGAAAGACTTGCCTAAAGTGTACGCCACGAATACCTTCTTCTATCCCAAGCTCATGCAAAGTGGCCAGGCTGGACTCAGAAGATGGACAAGAAAGGTACCAAAATCTTAGGTTAATTTAGTTATTGTAATTTGTAAAACTCAAAGAAGCTTGTTTCATAAACTAATGGGGTAAATAAAATTACCTGCATGCATGTTGTAACAGATAATTTAGAAAAACTGGGTGCTACGAGGTGCATTCAATAAGTACCTAGCCTCATCGCCAGAGGGCGCTGTAGTTTCAAAAGAGTTTTACCACAGTGTAGCACATTCTTTTTTAATTCTTTTTTCAAATTTTCATTCCAATCCCTTCATTTTTTTTAATTTGACAACTTATGGAAGCGAACGTGTCGATCGGTTTTACAAAAATGGAAAAAGAGCAATATCGTTCGGTGATTCGATTCCTATTTTTGGAAGGGAAAACGCGCATCGAAATCAAAGAGCGCTTGGATGCTGTGTACGGTGACTCTTCTCCATCGATGGCCACCGTCAAGAATTGGTTCAACGAGTTTGCACGTGGCCGTACGTCGGTTTTTGATGAACCACGTCCAGGTGCACCGAAAACAGCTGCTACGGAGGAAAACATTAAAAAAATCCATGATCTCGTATTGGCAGATCGCCGATTGAAGGTTCGGGAGCTAGCTGAGACTGTAGGCATTTCAGAAGGAACAGTGCATCATATTCTTCACGAGGAACTCGGCATGAGAAAGCTGTCGGCGCGATGGGTGCCGCGTTTACTCACACCAGAAAACAAGCGCAACCGTGAGACCACATCGGAGACGTGTTTGGCGCTGTTTAAGCGGAATCCAGCGGAGTTTTTGCGTCGTTTTGTGACCGTCGATGAAACCTGGATCCACTGGTACACACCAGAGACCAAGGAGCAATCAAAACAATGGATCCAGACCGGGGAACCTGCTCCAAAGAAGGAGAAAACTGTAAAATCGTCCGGAAAAGTTATGGCCACCGTTTTCTGGGATTCACAAGGTGTGATCTACATCGATTACCTCGAGAAGGGTAAAACAATTACAGGGCTTTACTATGCCGATTTATTGGGCCGATTCGACGCCGAATTAAAGAAAAAACGACCCCATCTGGCGAAGAAAAAAGTGCTGTTTCACCACGACAACGCACCGGTTCACACGTCTGCCGTTGCCATGGCCAAATTGGTCGAATTACGCTACGAATTGCTGCCCCATCCACCGTATTCTCCAGATTTGGCTCCTTGTGACTTCTTTCTGTTTCCTAATCTGAAAAAATCACTCGCCGGGAATAGATATGGATCGAATGAGGAGGTTATCGCCGCCACGGAGGCCTATTTTGCAGAGTTTGACAAAAACTATTTTTCGGACGGGTTAAAAAAGTTGGAGCATCGCTGGGCTAAGTGTATCGAACTAAAAGGAGACTATGTTGAAAAATAAATTGCCACTTTTCCAAAATTTTCGTTTACTTTTTGTAGGCTAAGTATTTATTGAATGACCCTCGTATGTCACATAGTTGTCATTTTCATGTTGAATGTTCAAGGTGGACATATTCGCGCACGACCTCCTCGTAGTGCCCGTGCACTTGGGCGTGCACTGGTGCGTGAGCCTCGCGGACTTCCGAGCGCGCAAGCTGCACTACCTCGACAGCATGGGCGGCCGCAACCAGGCCTGCCTCGACGCGCTGCTGCAGTACCTCAAAGACGAGCACCAGGACAAGAAGGGCAAGCCCTTCGACGCCAGCGGCTGGAAAACAGAGTGTCTCAAGGTGAGGATTTTGGTTGTAAACATTCACTGGTTCACTCTTTACATTTTTGAGCTCTAAATCTTATCGAATATGATTGAAGCCAACCAATAATATAATATTTTGGTACTGTGTTTATGATGAGAGAATTAATTATTTCATTGAAGTCTTTAAAATCATGATACTCCATCCGGACACTTAACTCGTCGAGCATATGTGGTCAAGAAAATTACATAGGGTATGGCATGCCCAGATATTATACACTCTTTTGAAATGTATTGTTTAGAGTTATTGATTTTTTATTAAATTAAGAAAAAAAAAACATTTTTAATTAGGCAAACAAAGTTTTTATTAATACTTAGAAAAAAATCGACGAAATTACAAAAAAAAAGATCGGAACTTTCGGAAAGTTGGCTAAACAAACAAAAAAACATCACTAATCAATAAATTTTGGGTGAAAATTGTAACACAATATAATCTTTATAAAAAAAATAACCTCTTATAATATAATAACGGCTTATAATAAAATCAGGAACTTTAATATAAGGAGCGTGCAGGAACTATAGATGGTGGCTCATAAATGTAAATGTCAAGTATTTATACAGTAAAAGTTGCGGATTTCACTCACTAGATGCCAGTTATATATATAGTTGTATACGTTATGCGTGCTGCATGTGTGCTTTATGCGTGTGTGTATACATATATGGCACGGAAATGTCTAGGACAAGTTTTTAAAGGGTAAAAGTTTCGAATTTGCTCCACTAGATGGCACAGACTACGTGGTGCACGTTCCCTATAGATTACGACAATTTCGCGTATGGAGCACGCGCATATAGATTTACCACATGTGATGCCAGAGTGTTGTTTTGTGATCTTTTTTATTCGGACAGTCGCCACATCTCACATATCGATTAGGTATATTTTCTGCAGGTGTAGGTGCAGGTTCACCAAGTTGGCTACACTTTCCATACACTGGAATGCTTTTTTAGTCTTTTCGTGTTTGTATAATTATGTTCATTAATCAACAGCCCCAATTTACGTATGAACTCTGTTCTCTTTACATTGTTGGTTTCATAAATTATACATATATGTATACAGGGTGTAAGGGAAAGGTGTGGTCATATTTTAAGAACTGCATGTGCCCATCGATATGAACCACATTATTCAAGAAAACCAGAGAAAATTCTCAAAAAAAAATTTTACTCCCCATACAAACATTGATCAGCTGATGATAACTTTGTATGGGAAGTCCAATTTTTTTTTTGGGAATTTTATATTTTTTCTTGGATAAAGTTGTTCATTTCCATGGGCAGAACCGGTTCTTAAAATATGACCACACCTTTCCGTTACAGCCTGTATAAGTAAATAAACACAAAAACATATTATCATCATCTTCCTGCCCTTATCGAATGTTACTCGGGGTCGGCGCAACATGATTTTTTCAACAATAACATATACATATAAGCACAAAAACAAATAAAAATCATTAGAAGAAAATAACTACGTAAAGTGTGTGTCAGGGTATAACGTACCCGAGACAGGTTGGCGCACCTATAGTTCGTCCTGCGCGTTGCGCTGCACTAAGATCACGCCATCCCCTCCCGCGCTTCTCTTACTCCAGCTACTTAGCGCGAATAATTTATACTTTTGTCCCACCAAGGGTATGTCATACCCTGCCACATGCTCGCCGGGTTGAAAGTGTCAGACAGGGTTGCTACGCAGGGCTCGTTTTAGCAAACCTCAAAAACAAAGAAAAGCCCAGAAATGTATTGTTAGCAAGTTCCCCTACTCCCAAAGTCTGGGCCGAGCGGTGCTGCGTAAAAGGCGCGGCGCACTCAGTGCGAGTTCTCTTTTTCGTTTGGCTTCCGGACGTAACAGACTTATTTTAGAGTCGTTATAATGTTACTCAAGGATCATGTTTCTAATGTTGTAGAAGTAGGAACTTACTTGTTATTGTAAAACGTTTTTAAGGAATAAAACTTTCTTGGTTGATGAGTTATTTATTTTTAAATAATAACCGCTTCTGGTCCTTAAGAGTATCATATCACAGATTAGGGAATTGGTGCCGATTCTCTTGTTGAATATCTAAACTAAAATTAGAGAATCGCTGTCTTTTAATAAAAGGCAGTGCGAGAAAAGGACGGCTATAGCTATGAACTAAGTTAGAGATGTCAAACTAGTTTACGTCTTGCGCTTTACCGTGTTTTTAGTCGACATGTTTTTACGTGTACCCTAAATTTGTATGGTAATATTGGTTCAACTAAATTTGACAGCTCTAATTAACGTCCGTCTCTTTCTTGTTTTATTAGAGAGAAAAAGATAGTAATAGCCTAAATTAAGTTTAGTTTGTGCATAACAGAATCGGCACCATTGTCGCGCTTGTGGCCTCGGCGTCACCGATCGCGATGCTCTGTGGCTGATACAGCCTGTTCCTACTGCTGGCTCATGCCTGACGTGTGTTGCAGGACATCCCGCAGCAGATGAACGGCAGCGACTGCGGCATGTTCGCGTGCACGTTCGCGGAGTTCTCGTCGCGCGACGCCGCCTACAGCTTCACGCAGGCGCACATGCCCTACCTGCGCCGCAAGGCCGCGCTCGAGATACTCCAGGGCAAGCTGCTGCTATAAGTAGCTACTGTTACGCGTTAGTGATGTATTTACTTTACTTTTGAGTGCTTGTGGGTCCTATCGTGTTATACGTAACTGTACTTACTAGTGATTGAAGTGTTAATCAGAACTTGCTTCACAAAGACGATTCTTCCTTTAATGATGTGGAAAGTGCGATGTATGGTGATCTTTATGAGATAATCATTGATGTTATTGTCCATAATCATATGTAATCTTGATTGGATTATTTTAATTACAATGACTTTTATACTTACTTTTACTGTTATATGATTTGTGAACAATATTAGTTATTCTGATAGTATCTCAGTATTGATTTTGATTTTTTATAGGTGTACTAGCTGACCCGACAGATGTTGTCCTGTCTTAGCTATGAACTGTCAAACGTGCGAAGTTTAGTCGTTAAGTTTTCTGAAATTTTCTAATTTTCCGCGCAACTTTCTTTATTTTTTCTTTCGTAAGAACCTTCTCCTGACAATAAAAAATACAACAAAAAAAGAATTAGCGAAATCGGTCCAACCGTTCACGCGTGATGCCGTGACCAAGGAAATAGGGATTAATTTTTATATATATAGATGTAGAAATGTAAATAAATACTAACAAACAAGCTACAAACATTTCATTGAGCGCTCAGTGTCGAGTCACTGCACTTGACTATCTTATCTCTTTCTGAAAGGTTCACTAAGTATCTGCACTTTCTAAAGAAAATAGATAGACTTCATTTATAACTAAAGAGTTAAGCCATATTTATAAAACAAACAACCATATGATTAGTTTATAAACTATCTTCTGCCAGCGACTTCGCCCGCGTGGTATTAGTACTAGCTGCCCCCGCGGTTTTACCCGCGTAGACCGGGATACAAATACAAATATTTAATTGGAACAAAAACATATAACAATTTTGTGTACGTTCTTCTTCTTTGCGTCACTGGCACGTCAGTACTTTTAAATTTTTTTAGCCCAAAACGTTGCCACTTCGACGACATCGTCGGTGGCAGCGCAGAGGTCACTTATGCTACATGTTTTGGGGCACAAAGGGCAGGACAGCCAGTGCAGCATAGTTTGAAGCTCGGCTCCACATCCACACCCTGCTGCCATTTCGTCAAGATAGCCCCACTTTGCAAGGTTGGAGTTGCACTTTCCTACTTAGGTTCTAAGGCGGTTCAGGGGCTTCCAAGTGACCCACGGGAGATTAGACCCTGCGGGAAGATGCTCGCATGGTGTTAGATAGTTAGTGGGTGGGGAGAAAGTGTCCTGCCACAGGTTGCAGCGGGTGTCGGCCGGGTTTCCTGACAGGAACTGCAGTTTCCAGGAAATACTGCTGTGCGTTAATACTGCGTTACCCGAGGGAAAAAAGTAGCCTGTATCCTTTCCTAAGGTCTAGTCTAACCAAATTTCATTAAAATCGGTTCAGTGATTTAGGCGTGAAAGCGTAACAGACTGCCAGAGTTACTATCACATTTATAATATTAGTAGGGTTGTGTTATTCTGATGTATAAGCAATATTACTGTAAAGTTTCATCAAAATCCGTTCAGTAGTTTTTGCGTGAAAGATTAAAAAACATACATCCTCACAAACTTTCACATTTATAATATTAGTTGGATTTAAAGGTTCTGAATTTATTTATTTTTTACTCGAAAGATGGATAGATTTAGGTGGTAAAGTGCCGACTAACTATTTGAAGGAGGTTTTTTTAATCCTTCAGACCTCTGAATTTGATGGATGAGATATGTTTGAATTTAGAAAACGCGAGCCTATCATTGATAAAAAAAGAATGAAAAAGAAAACCGCTGATCTGTACTAAGCAAATGGTTAGCAAGTTTTATAAATTAGGCTGTAAATAAATAAAATGAACACTAATAAGTTCGTAAAGCTATACAGGGTATAACGGAAAGGTGTGGTCATATTTTAAAAACACGAACACTGCATCTGCTGTAAATCCTAAAAAAAAAATTTTACCCATCCCTCCCCCCCCCCCCCCATACAAATTTTGATCAGCTGATGACTGTATGAAATGTCCAATTTTACTATTGGGAATTTTCTGTTATTTCTTTGAGAATGTTATTCGTATCCATGGGTTGAATCGGTTCTCAAAATATGAAAAAGGCTTTCCGTTACACCCTGTATAAAATACAGGAAAAGCAGAGATACTAATGTAAAATAAATATATCACTAACACAAAATAAATTTTTATTAACACAAACAAATGGACATATTGTCAGTTTTAAGTCTGAGATGATTGTTTATAAGGTAGGTATGTGAGAAACTGGTTATATTCATATCTGAGTTTTAGAATATCATTTTTATTTTCATTAGAATCTTCACTGCATTGTATTTACGCGTTGCTTTCCAAATTCTTCCAGTTAGCTTTCTAGCTACCACATCTCATATTATATGTACATACTAAAAAAAAACACGCTAGAGTGACGTCATTTTATTTTTCGTAACTATTCTAACCATTTCATTTGATATAATCATAAAAAATAGCAAGTTAACCATCTTTGTGAGTCTGCCATATTGTATTTAGAATGACGTCACTTAGCTAACCATGTATTGTCATCCAAACTAAACATGTATGCAAAATTTCAACTCAATCGGAAACCGAGAACTGAATTATTTAAAAAACTCCATAAGTTTCTGTAAAGTTTCGCGTAAAACCAGTGACAAATTAAAATTTAATGTAAATAACAATTTCTTTCATTCCCTCTTACTGTTAAGAATCAGAAATATGAATTACTTAGAGCTATGACTTGTCTTGAGCCTGCCATTGATTGGAAGGTAATTGTAGTTTTATTTGTATCTGTTATTTATAAAATATAATTCCATTTGCTTTAGGTACTGTTTGAGTGTAAGGCGGAAGGGTAAAACTGCTATATCAGTAAAAATAAAAATGTAGAACTTCACATTTAGGTGATTTTTTGGATTATGCTGCAGTTTTCAAGTTTATAATAAACTAGCTGCGCCCCGCGGTTTCACCCGCATAGACCGGGATAAAAATAGCCTATGTGTTAATCCAGGGTATAAGCTATCTACATACCAAATATCATCAAAATCGGTCTAGCCGTTTGAGCATAAAGAAGTAACAAACATACAAACACACAAACTTTCGCTTTTATAATATTAGTTTGATTCTAAGACATCAAAACAAGTATTTAAGTTCACGACGGCAGGAAAAAAACCGTAATGAGTGGCATGGCATGTAAAAACAAAAACTGCACCCTTTTGCTTTCAATGAGTACGTATGTGAGTGTAAATCAAAAATGTTTACTACTTATCTTACACTGAAACAGAACCTAACATTAAATTATATATAAAATTACTCATACCACAGTCAAAAGACTATCCGATGTACTTGTCAGGTCACTTCTCTTACCCGTTAATTTACAAGACCATGACAAAAAGACAGAGCAACTGGAACAAAGGCTCTTGTAATAATTTTGTGTTAGTGTACCTTTGAACGAATGATTTCTTTATATGAAGTATACAATGAATGTGTGAAGATGGTATGACAGTTGTAATGTAGATAATAATGTTAAAACAAAAGTTTTCGAGTGTGATGAGTGATTAATAGATATAAATTTTTCTGTAAGAGATTATGATGATAGTTTATAGCAAGTACCGTCTTATGAGGGAAGCGCCAGGGTAACCCGAGAAATTTAAATTTTCTTACTCTTTGCAAATTGCAGGTCAGTATCAGATTGTATGTTGATGAAAATATGATTCGCGGCCGTAGTAAGTACGTATTTACAGAATTGTAATAATTAAAATCGTCAATACAACCTTCTAAGTTCATATCGATGTACGGAATGAGTATTTCATGAAATCACGACATTTGACATCAATTCTAACTGGGTTGTATTGATGATTTTAATTCTATATAGGTATACATACTTGCTTCGGTCGCGAATCATATTTTAACCAACATACAACCTGACACACCTGCAAATTGCAAAAAATGTGAGGAAATAAATGTGAATTTCGCGGTTTACCCTGTGGCATCAAACAGCAATGTATTTCCTTAAGCATGACCTGACGTCATCAAAAAGATGCCAAGTTTGTTCGACAGAGGAATAAGTCGAACATTTTTGTGAAGGTTGTAGATTTTCATTCCATAAGCTTTTCTTCTTCGAAGATAGAAACCCGTGCTTAATTTCGTTTTGATATTTGCTTAGATCCCAAACGTTTGTATTTATAAGCATGATTGAATAGATTGTCTGTCTTTTTGTCATGGAAGTCTTTAGTCCTAGCGTTAAGTATCTCTCTGTATTATAAAAAGATAGTTAAGTTAAACTAATTCATATAATATTATAAACTAGGCTTTTGTTTCGCCTACCAAGGCTATCCGAAGTTTTCTAAGTGATGGAATAACAAATAAAAGAGTTTTAAATCTTTTTGCATTTTCATTTTCAGACAGCATAAAATACAAATATTCAAAGTATATTAAATACAAAAATAAATAAACCAAAATCATATTCACTCTTAATTTTTAACCCCTGACACTTTCTTGCCTGTCAATTCAAGCTTTGAATCATTCAGAAGGCTAATTCACGTAATTTTAGGACGCGCTGAAGTTGTAGTGCAGTTGCAGTGAAGTTCAAGTTAGAGTGATAAACGGTATTCTTGTAATCTTTGAACTGCGTGTGAACTGCACGACAACCAAACTTACCTACGGTGTGGCCACATAAAAGAAAAAATATTACTTACTAAATAATCGATTACTTTTCAATGAATATAAAGTTCAAACTTAAAAGCTGTAATTTTGAGACGTCAAACGAATAGTAGAATACCGATCATATTGCGTTCCGAATCACACACTAATGACACGCAACAGTAGAATGCCGTTCTTGCGCTCGCGTGACGCACACTTGACGCTAGCGTGTCAAAGCGTTATTTTGATCGAAACTTAACTGCAACAGCACTTATGTAGTTACGTGAATTAGCCTACAGATCGAAAGCCTCGCATCAGTCTGAGCTATTGATCCGCATCAGCCTCAGCTTCCCGTCCTCCATCAGTGCGACGCCGCAGTCGTTGTTCCCGCCACAGTAGTGGTACGAAGAGAACACTGATATCAATCGACCACGGAGTTGACACTAGAATAACAAGCAAGGCATAAATTTACGTGGAAGAAGGCCACGAAAGCGAAACGTAGAATAACAAAACAGCTAAATGATAATGCCCCAAGCCTTAGGGTGAGAGATTTTAAGTTTGCAAAAATAATGTAACGTGGGTTAGTTGGTGGGTAGAGCCGAGTGTGGGTAACTTACCCACGCCCGGCTCAACCGGCTTAAATAAATAAATTTGTGATCGAGCGCGCGAGGAATTTAGACCGCCTATAGAGCTCTACTGTCCTGCAGGTCCTCAAGGCGTAGGTAGCAAGGTCCCGAAGTAGTCAGTTCCGTTCCGGTTGGTGCTCCCCTGCGGCGGCTGCAGCAGAATTATTCTCCGCTGGTAGGTCGACCGGAGCTCGAACGAAGACGCAGCCCTTGTAGGTATGCTCGCGCGGATCCAGGTAGCAGGTCCAAAAGATGTAGGTAGGTGGAGAAAAACTCCGTAGAAGAAAAGGAAAGAAGTCCGTAAGTAGAATCCCGATTTGGGGTTCTGCACTACACAACTTAAATAGTACAAATATAAAAAGGTAACTAGCGAAGTAAATCTAGACTCTTAGGGAGTACTAGATTTTTAACTGTTAAATGATAGATAAGTGTTATTCAGCAGGTCTCAGTCTGGTGTCTCTAGTCTAATGTCTTGCAGTCGCTTATAAAGCCCCGTTTCGTGCAAACCGACGACATAATGTTGCCACTACTACAATGTTGCCATTTTAGTTTAATTTTTTTATGAATAATAGAAAACAACAATATAAATAGTTTTAGCGTACTACGTTATAAAATAAACGACATAAATATTAGATTTAATTATATTGTTTTTGAGTGCCATGTTACATAGAGCTTAACATGGTCATTTTTGTCTTCAACGGACTGTTCCAACAAGGGATTCTATAAAGCAGCTTACAGCAAAAAGTTCGAGACCCAGTTTCATTTGCACAGAAGTTAGTCAAATAGAAGTCTCCTCTCTTCAGTCTGGTTACATCATTAACATTTCAGCCGAAAGACGTTCACTGCTGGACATAGGCCTCCCCCAAGTGTCGCCACAATGATCGGTCCTGTGCGTCTCGCATCCATCGGCTACCCGCGACTCTAACCAGGTCATCGGTTCACCTTGTGGTACGCCTTTCAACGCTGCGTGCACCGGTACGCGGTCGCCATTCCAGAACTTTTCGGCCCCATCGACCATCTGTTCTGCGAGCAACGTGCCCTGCCCACTGCCACTTCAGTTTGGCGATTCTTCGGGCTATGTCGGTAACATTAGTTCTCTTGCGGATATCATCATTTCTGATTCTATCACGCAAGGAAACTCCGAGCATTGCCCTCTCCATTGCCCTTTGGGTGACTGTAAGCCTTCTGAGACCCATTGTGAGCGATCACGTTTCGGTTCCATAAGTCATAGATCACTGACAACACGCACTGGTCATAGACTTTCGTCTTGAGACACTGTGGTATGTGAAACGAGAAGATACCACGCAACTTCCCGAACGCCGCACAGCCAAGTCGGATTCGACGGTTGACCTCTTTCTCGAAGTTAGCCCTACCTAACTGGACCGTTTGTCTCCGGTTGACGTACTCGTTTACAACTTCGAGTGAAGAGTCTCCGATCTTGATAGGATTAGGTGCTACATGAGTATTTACCATGACCTTGATTTTGTCCATGTTCATTTTAAGAACCACTCTTTTGGAAGCTCTACTGAGGTCATCGAGCATTATACTGAGGTCCTCCATAGTATAGTCTCAGCCATGACGACTATATCGTCGGCAAATCGAAGATGAGTGATGTACTCGCCATTGACATTAATGCCTATATAGCCCTCTCCAGTCCAGAACCTTGAAAACATCCTCCATTGCGGCCGTGAACAGTTTCGGAGAAATGACGTCTCCCTGCCTCACATCCCGCTGTAGGAGGATAGGTTTCGAGGTCTGGTCCTTAAGTTGGACTGACATGGTGGCGTTTTCGTACAAACACTTCAACACCTCGATGTACCGATAGTCGATTTGGCACCTTTGGAGGGACTGCAGCACAACCCAAGTCTCAATCGAATCGAAGGCTTTCTTACGAGAAACCAAACGTCCACAAACACTAAGCAGAGGGGCAGATTATACTCTTCGGTCTTCTGTATAACCTGCCGCAGCGTATGTAAGTGGTCTACGGTGCTGAAGCCTTTTCGGAATCCGGTTTGCTCGGGAGGCGTCAAACCTGCGCGCGAGACGGTTCGTGATGACTCTGGAGAACAGCTTGTAGCCATGGCTCAGAAGTGAGATGGGCCTGTAATTCTTAAGCAGGGCATTGTCGCCCTTCTTAAAGAAAAGTACCACCACACCTCTGCCCCAAGCCTGTGGTGTTTTCCTCTCGAGTATGACGGAATCGAACAGTTTTTGAAGGGCCTTAAGGACCGGTTTTCCACCCGCCTTCAGAAGTTCGGCCGTGATTCCGTCATCACCCGGCGCCTTGTTGTTCTTAAGCTGCTTCAGAGCCATCCTAATCTCATACAGGCTGACGTCCGGGATGTCTTCGGTATAGTGTCGGGTCAAAGTAGCTCTTGGGTCGTTAGCTAGATTCGCAGCGGGTTTAGCCGTTGACGTGTATAACTCACTTCCACGTCCATAGAACGTCTCTATCTCTCTCAGAAGCTCCGATTTGGCGGATATGGTTCTGCCATCGTCGGTCTTCAGTTTCGTGAGCTGGCTTTGCCCAATAGACAGGTCTCTTACAAAGACCTTGGAGCCCTTATTCTGCTCTATCGCGTCTTTAATCCTTTCGGTATTAAAGCGGCGGAGGTCGCTTTTCAAGGACTTGCAGATCCGTCTATTGAACTGCCGGTTCGTCAGCTCAATAGACGGATCTCCAAGTCCTTGAAAAGAGAATGTAAACATGCATCGTCTGAAGACTGCAGAATCATCTCCCGCCTCTCCTTCATGAACTTGAGAGTAGGATCAGAGAGCTTCCTGTTCTTATCGGTACGGCGAGTCTTAAAGAACTTAGACGCGACCGTATAGACAGTTTCCACGAACCCATCATTGTATTCGTCCACGGAGCTCACTAGGCACTCGAAACGATTTTGAAGTTGGAGCTGAAAGGTTGGAGGTTTTGAATCTGGATCTGTGCTGAACGGAGCGTAGACTTCATCAGTCGAGACCTTTCCAGCTTGATATTTAGATTCAATGTGCCTCTTACCATGCGGTGATCACTTCCAGTTTTCATCGCGTTGATCACAGAGACATCATTGAATATCTGCTTCTTCGTCAACATGATGACGTCAATCTCATTTTTAGTTACACCATTGGGGCTCTGCCAGGTCCACTTCCTGTGCTCACGCTTTCTGAAGAAGGAGTTCATCATGTAGAGGTCCTCCTTCTCCATAAAACTGGCCAGTATGTGTCACCGGTGGTTCCGACGTCCAAAACAAATTGCCCCACTCGCAGCTCGTCACCGTCTCGTTTGCCCAGTTTCGTGTTGAAGTCCCCCATGACCACGGTGAAATGAGTTTTGTAACCATGCATGCCTCCAGAGCCATGCATGGTTGCAAAATATGGTTAGTTATATCCAGATATATCCTCATACATGGCCTCAACTTCATCGTCAGGATGTGTCAAGGTCGGGGCGTAAACCTGTATGACCTTCAACGAATATCTTGACGATATTCTGAGTATAAGGTACGCCAACCTGGTCGACACACTCGATCTTCACCACATTGTTCACGAGGGACCTGTGGACGATAAACCCGACACCACCCTGGGACTGCTGGTCACCCTCTCGAAAATAAAGCAGGTTACCGGATTCAAGGATTATCGAGTCCTCCCCCTCTCTTCGGACTTCAGATAATTCTACAATACTCCATCGCAACCTGCTAAATTATTCCTCAAGTTCGGTGATCTTCTCGTCAGTCCGAAGCGTTCTTGAGTTAAATGTTGCCAGGTCCAGGCGTCGGTGTTTGTTGGGGTAGCCGGATTCACTCCGGTGATTCTTCGCATCCCTTGCCTCGCCATGGCCTTGACCGCTACCGGCAGGCTGCCGGGCACTAGGGGCCATCTTTTTGGTGTACGTTTCATTGGGGGAGGGGAGGTTTGCCGTAATCGCCACGCTTGGCAGGCAGGTTGGCGATCGCAGTTTAGCTCTTATAATGCACGGAGAATGCTGCTGCCCATTCTCTGGCGAGTCCCTTAGTCGCATCTTACGACACCCACGGGAAATGATGGGATGGTTCTATTCTTTTACGTCCGACACCATACGGAGCCAGTCTGGTTATGCTAGTATTATATTATCTGTGGTATGGTGGAAACGACCTTTCGGCCTAGGTGGATAGAACCATCTTAAAAAGTCAATAAGATAACTATAACTTCGGAAGTCGGTGTTGTTTTTAGTTTTATTTCTTCTTTATTTGTTACTTCCGAAATTAAAGTCATTTTGCCTTTTTATTTTTTTTGGAAGTCGGCAGTTTTTTCTTCACTTCTGTCGGAACTTTTTTCTAGATGAACTGAATTTTGATGATTCTTTTTAACCGACTTCAAAAAAAGGAGGAGGTTCTCAATTCGAAAATGTGTGTACCTTATAACTTCTTACTACGATCCGATTTTGAAGTTTTTTTTTTATATTTGAAAGCTGTTGCTTCACATGTGGTCCCATTTTAATTTGGTGAAGATCTGATAAAGAACTTCGGAGATACACAATGGAACTCTTCAATAAATGATAGCAAACTTTCCAGAATTGCTGCAATCGCATGTCTGTATATTGTTTTCACCACTTCACAACAATACCTACATCACGCTAATACGCTCTGAAGGGGTATTCAGATTGGTACAGTTCACCCTGATACACCCTAATTTCGCCAACTATGTTCAAATTCCCTATTTTTGGGGCTATCAGTTCGGGCATAACTTTACAATTAATTTAGTTTTAGAATGGGGTACAACAACTAAAAAGTGAAAAAAAAAACTTTTTACAAAAAAAATTACAACCGACTTCCTTAGATAATACAAAAAAATGCAAAATAACTTTAATTTCGGAAGTCAGTGTCAAGTAACGAAGAAACCAAACTAGAAACACCGATATCCGAAATTAAAGTTATTTTTCATGTGGTCCCATTTAAATTGATTTGATCAAGATCTGACTAGCAGTTTTTGAGTCATCCTTTGACTTGATAAACGGGACCACATGAGAAGCACCAGCCTTCAAATAAAAAAAAGAATCATCAAAATCGGTTCATCTAGAAAAAAGTTCTAAGGTAACACTAAAAAAAGAGTGGCACTCCGGGAGTACCACTATTAAATACAGTCGAATTGAGAACCGCCTGTTTTTTTTAACTCAGCTAAAAAAGATGGCTGCTACACGTAAGCAAGTGCCAGCAGTCATAATTGGCCCACCAAATAGCCATAATTTTCTGATATATTTACTAGGAATGTGACTATGTTTTGCAGTTTTCATTCTCACCATAAACCCGTTCTGATGCAACTCATGCGCGCGCACGACGTGTGACAGCTGGTTGGCGGCGAGGAAGCGGTCCAGCGCCGTCTGGTCGAACACGTGGCCCGTGCCGCGCTTCGTGTTCGCCGCGAAGCCCTCGTTCGAGGCTAGCTCCAGTTGTAACGTCGCAGTGATCTTGTTCAGCCTGAATTGATTTAAGAGATTATTGAGACTATCTGAATGTACCAGCGTCTGTGTTTCCAGCCTGACGGACAGGTATTTTCTGGGATCGTGCCATCGTAGACCTCATCCATCGCTTTCTATCAGGCGAGATTATGGTCAAGAGCAAACCTACCACTTTATCGACAAAAAACTGTTATGACAATACCTAAGTACTTATAAGGGTGCTCACTCGTGGGTGGGTCACTCGTGTCGTCGCACGTCTCCACTCCGCTCCGTCTAGCTTCGCTTCATGGAAACGCACCCTTTTTTTTTGTGGGTTGAGATATCATCCAATGACTTCTCCCGCTCTGGTGAGGTGGAGCGGGAGGGCGTGTCAAACTTTTACTGACTAAAACCCACTCCTGTTTCTTCAGTTGCCTGAGTGCCCAGGGCCCGGTAACTCTATTTCGAATTTATCCGCTACCCCTTGGCATGCATGCATCGGCCATGACGGACCCCGTTAAATGTTGCTGACATCTCTGAGGCGCGCTTGGTATTCCAAGCGCGCCTTGAAAGGTAGTATTCTACGCGCCATCGTCTCTCGAGCCTAGTGCTGATCGGACGGCGAGCTACCCATTACTCGCCGTTCGCAGGCCCGCGCCAGCGGTGGCCGGAGATCGTATCACGACCCGCGACGCCCAGGACGTCTCCTGCGGCGGCTGCTGCTGAGGGCGACTCCGTTGAGTCTCCCTCACCCACTCCGCATCCTCCTTCGCGAGCATTACTGATTCGCAGAAGGAGGAGACTGCTTCCCATTCCTTCTCGCCCCGTACCATGGCCTGGACCAGGGCCGGGCGCGAGAGGTCACTGCCGCCTATCGCCTCCACGAGGACACGGCAGGGCTCCGCCCGCGCGGGGCTGATCTCCTGCGTGTCCTCTGGGCGATCCGCACAATGGTGACCCGGACGTTTCCTCCCACCTTATCCGATACAGGAACCTCCCGAAACATCCGTGTCCGGTGAGGACCTGCGTCAGGTGGAAGGTGAGGACGCCGTTGCGCCTCTCCAGCCACTCTTTAAAGAAGGGCCTTACCGCCGCAATTGTGGCGTGCCCAATGGAAACTCACCCTAACAATCGTTTATTTAAGTTGGTGATAAACTGACGATAATTCAGAAGTCTACTAAAATGGTCCAAGATCTTACTAACTGTCTGATTGGACTTCAATCCGACTCATCCAAACAGTAGACGGCTAACAACTAGCATAGTGAAAGATGTCAGTGGTAACCGAGCTACAAAAATCGCCCTACGACATAAGGGCATCAAATTGGTATCGCACATGCAACAGAAACCAGTAGCTGATTTTGGTGTCGAGAGGAAGAAGAAACGGTTGGCGCAGTGGTTGAGCGATCGGTTTCTGTACTGCGTGTCGCGGGTTCGATTCCCGAACGGTACTATTATTTGTATGGCCTATTAGCTGTTGTTTCGGGTCTGAGTGTCTTGTGTATGTGAGTTTACATGTTTGTGAACGCACCCACGATGCAAGAGTAATTCCTTGTGAGGGCCAACGTTTTTTGAAAAAGAAAGAAATTTTTCAAAGACACACTTTCCACTGTCTACGCCAATGAAGTAGCATTCTAGCGTCTACCATTGTTTTGTTGGATACTAACTTGATAGGATCGTTCCACAGCAGCTCCCACGCAATGGAGCTCTGCTCGGCCGGGCGCGGCAGGGGCACAGGCACCTTGTCGATGGCCGAGATCAGCGGACACACCCACGGTGGGGGCAGCCCGCCGTGGCAGCAGAACACCTGGCGACAAATCCACATGTTTATTTGGGCCTACTAGACGACTTGTCGGCGCTCAAATAGACTATAAATGTGGCTGGGAAATAGGCGACCACTCGGTTTATCTTATCTTTATTACTTACCTATACCTACCATTAGGGTACATACATCTGTTTCCTTCAAGAGATAGTACTGTACAATAATACGTGGCGCACTGTTCCAGTTATAGTCTCAAGTATTAGGAAACCTATTCTCATCAGCATTCAAACGAGCAAATACTGACAAATACCTATTAGAGGAACCTGATGACCGGTGGTAATGAATCAGTACTACAGATTCATTGGGTGTCGTGGGCCATGGACACTCGTTAAAATAAGTATGAAATAAAGACTAATAGTTCAGATGTGGACTGCAGAAGGTAAAACGATAAGTGAAGTGGGATCAGAATTAAAACACCACTCTGCCGTCCATAACTGAAGTAGCAAATACCTAGAAATCCTATGACTACTTAATTTTTCTGAACACACTAAAGGGCGGATGCATTGGTTGAGCGATTGGCTGCTGCGCTGCGTGTCACTCGTTCGATTTCCGTACGGAAAAATATTTGTATAGCCTATAGATAGTTGTTCCGGGTCTGGGTGTCTTTATTTTTACTATTTATAGGCACGCGTTTGACCACTATCTCACCTGATGGTAAGCGATGATGTGGTCGAAGATGGAGCACGCTTGTCTTGTTTATAATCCGAGTTTAAAATACATGTTTGTGAACGCAGTCACGAATCACGATACAGGTAATTTCTAGAGAGGGAAAAAATCTTTTTGTTCGATAGATGGCGTTGTCTCATTTTGCTAGCTTTCTTAATCGGGCCATGGTTTAGTTACCCGTATTTGAATTTAGTATGCGATGGCCGAGTCACGAACTTAAAAGCTATGTTTCTACAAAAGTCAAAATCTTCAAGTAAAAAATTATTTCTACCTACTTTGTCATCGATGACGGCCGCTAGAGGGAGACAGTCGAATACATTATTTATTGCGTTCCATATCTTAAAGCCTTCAAGCTCACCGTATTTGGCAATGCACTCACTGCAAAAGAATTTAAATTTTATTAGCTGTCTGATATATGTATTAGATTTTTTGCATCTGCTTTCCGTCGCCTAGTTACGAGACTGAAATTACAATTCACCTAGAAATTCAACAATTATTTCATACCCTATTAAAAATTCAGTTCACTATGAATTAAAACTGCTCGAGCAGTTTGCAGTCGTGGTGCAAACCTAGCTCAATCACAGAACGTACTTGTAGAAAGTGAACATCTTCTGGATGTCCCTGACCTCGTGGTTCCCGCGAATCATGAGCACGGCGTTGGGTCGCTGCAGCTTGGCAGCCAGGAGGTACGCCATCAGCTCAGTGCCGTGCGACCCTCGGTCCACGTAGTCACCCAGGAACAAGATGCGGGTAGCTGCCAGTGCTGTCCCGGATGGCCATAAAGCGCTCTCCATGGATAAAAGGGCGCTTAGGTTGCCGTGGAGGTCGCCTGCAAACATGGAGCTGTATATGGTGGTTTATCATGAAATAACTGCGTCGTCCTATTGTCAGAGCGCATCCCTTACACGGTTGCAGCAGGTGATGTCAATTTTCAATGTTCGAACGGGGATATACTCGTATATTATACGGGTGTGTAATGTATGATATAATAACAAATGCTCTAATTTCACATGAAATAACGTTCATATAATATAATTTTCCTAAGCTATAAAATCATATAACCTAATTTCATATGACCTAATGTTTCATATGATATAATTTTCATTTAATATAAAACATTTAGTATAACGTTCATTTTATATAATTTTCAATATGTATAATATTCTTTTTATATAACATTCATTTGACCTAATGTTCTTTTGACCTAATTTTCATGTTTAATGGTCACAGTTCTAACCTAACTCAAATGGCACCTAACCAAATCTTAAAATATTCAATGCATGGTCGAGGGTGGGCTTGGTCGACGGATGGTTTATAAAAAAATAACCACGAAGGGGATGGCGGGGTCTATTCGCTCGCTTCGCTTGCTCACACGACCCCGCCATCCCCTTCTAACCTAACCTGTCCGAGTCGGGGTGCCCTAAAGTCCAGATTGCATCCAATTTTCAATTCAATTCAATTTTTCAATTCAATTTTCAGATTGCATCCTTTATTCTTCACTTCCCTGTTTTTATTATAAATGTATCCATTTACAGCAAGTTTTAGTCCACCTTTAGAACTTTTGAATGTAGGTACTATAATTAATAGTAGTCATTTTAAAATCTAAAACAAATATCGAGATTGCAATAGCCACACAATGAATAATTTGCAATAGCCACACAATGAATAATTTTGGCTGTAACTGTATGACAGTAAGAAAAATAATAAATTCGTGTATAGTCTACCCACCTCACGCATAAAAGCAAACTTTTGTAGCAATTAATGCTTATGCGATGCATTTTTGCTAGCACCATACTAGCAGGCGTTTAAAATCGTATCAGATTTTCTAAATTATATTAAAAGTTATTAGAGATTATGAATATTATAGTAAATGAATAATATACTACAGAATATTATGTCAAATGTGCATTATAGGGAATGTTTATTATATCATAAGAAATTAGATAAAATGAAATTATATCAACAATTCATTATCTCAACTGATCGTTATATTAAACAAAAGTATATTAACTGAAATTAGGTCAAGTGAACGTTAGATTTTTTGTTATTATATCAACCGTTACACACCCATATTATACAGGGTGTAACGGAAAGGTGTGGTCATATTTTAAGAACCGGTTCTGCCCATGGAAATGAACAACTCTCTCTAAGAAAAAATTGAAAATTCCAACAAAAAAAATGGACTTTCCATACAAAGTTGTCATCAGCTGATCAATATTATTATATAGGAGGTTAAAAAATTTTTTGAGAATTGCCCCAGGTTTTCTTGAGGAAAGTTGTTCATATCGATGAGAGCAGAGTGCTTAAAATATGACCACACCTTTCCGTTACACCCTGTATACCTACCTACACAAGATGGGCCGCGGACACGAACTCAGCGGTGCGGCGGCGGCGGCGCGGGGCGGGGAGTGGCGCGGCAATGCAGACCTAGCCAGCGGGCAGGACGCGCGGCGTAGTGTTGTTATGTATGAGAAATTAGTGTCTTTTCTCGGGAACAAAATGTCTAAACAGCGACGACAACATCTTTTCGATACAATTTTCTTCGTAACGTTAAATTTTACAAAAAATACAACCGTCTTTTTCTTTCTTCGTTATTTGACACCGACTTCCGAAAATAAAGTTATTATGTAATTTTTATAAGTCGGTTGTATTTATTTTAACAAACATAAAAAAAAAGTTTTTTATTTTTCACTTTTTAGTTGTTGTACCCCAGAAGTAAAACTAAATATTAAAGTTATGCCCGAATGGATAACCCCAATAACATGGAATTGGAACATTTGGAGAAAACCAATACGTCATCTGTGTATATGTAGGTACATATTTTTTGTTTATATTGATTTTTTCTAAAAGTGTTGATTCAATTTCGATAAAATTTAAATGGAAAAATCTCTGAAGTATGACCTAGCAAACAAAAAAAGAATCATCAAAATCCAAAATCGAATCACAAATGGCGTAGATATCGCGTAATAAACATAAAAAAAAACATACAGACGAATTGAGAACCTCCTCTTTTTCGCAGTTGGTTAAAAAATAAAATACACAACACTACGTCAAAGCAGACGCGCAGGCACCACTAAACAGGCATGTGACTCAAGATGGCTGGACAAATCTTCAAAATAGGTCGCATTTAATTAGGTCAATAGGGCACTTTATGTGACGGCTAAACACCCTTATTTCAGAATTTGTGACGCAACAGAATCTTAGATAATCGATCGAAAACGTGTCCAGCCATCTTGAAAAACCACTTTTCGCTAGTCTCTCAATCTCGGTAACGGAAGAGATTTTGACGACTTTTTGCATATCAACGGGCGTCACATAAATTTGTGACAGGCATCGAGCTAAAAGTTTTGTGATACATACAACGGTTTAGTAGAAAAATGCAAAAATCTGAGTCCAGCCATCTTGAATTTACGTAAAAAACTTTTGGCTGGCACTTCCGAATCTCAATAACGGGAGCGTTTTCGAATATGGTTCCTTTACTAACATTTAGTGACGCAATTTGTGACAGTAATAACGTTTGATTTATGGCGTCACATGTAAGGGTTTTCGTGAAATCAATAAAAACTTAATGTCCAGCCAACCTGAGTTCAAGATGGCTGGACACCTGTATCTCCGCTGCCTGATGATCTACGGCCTCCGAAATGTGTTCAAGATTTTGTGACGGGGACGATAATGATAACCTGAATTTGTGACGGAGAAACTTTGAGTAGTGTCAAAGATATTGATCATTTAAATGTTCCCTTACAAATATCCATTAATATTGTGAGGTGACCATAATTTTTACATAAATAAGGATTTCGTTTTAATCGACTAATCGGATGGTAGCAGCTACGCCAGCTTTGTATTTGATTTTCCCGTAGGAATAAAAGGTTTTCCCGCAGTAAAAAGCGTAAGTATGTGTTATTTCAAAATAATAATTGACTACTAGCGCTGTAAAAGAGAGCCCACTTGTATTTCGCATTTAGTTCATTATCTTAGGTAACTGAAAATGAGAAGTAAACTCGACAGTTGGTATTGCATGTACTTTTCGAAGTGTAATATCAATAATCAGAATGTTAGTTAAATAGAAAACGTAAAATGCCTGCAATAAAATCTAAAAAAAAAAATTGGTTGTCTGTAAAGTTGGTTTACGGACGATAGTTTAACGTGACAACATCATAACAAAACATTGATGAAATGATTGCATACTTTTATGAATAAATAACTCCTCGGACGCATAGGCCAATAGGGAGTGTGCAGGAACTATAGAGGGCGCCACATAAATGTCAATGTCAAGTATTTCTACAGTACAAGTTGCGGATTTCACTCACTAGATGGCAGTCTACGTTACGCGTGCTGCATGTGTGCATACATATATGACACGGAAATGTCAATGACAAGTTTTTATAGGGTAAAAGTTTCGAATTTACTCCACTAGATGGCACAGACTACGCCGTGCACGTTCCCTATCGAGTGGAAGAGAGATAGATGCGGCGCAAGCGTAAAATGAGCGTAACGGGACAATGAGTCATCCTTTTTCGTGCATGCAGCCGGCGGTCATCGATTTATTAGACGTTGTCACGTCAAAAAAAATTTTTTCATATAAATTGACTCGGCCAGCGGATTAGTTTGTATGAAAACTCAATTGATGATTTGATTGAATGATATTTCAGCAAATTTCTTAAAATAAAGTTGCATTGTTTGAGCCAGCAACCGAGAGGTTTTACGTTATTTAAATAACACGTTGTAGGTTCATGTTACGCTGGAATATGTTCCTCATTTTTTTTAATCGTGTAAGTGTTTTTCTATTGTATGTTGTTAATAATGAGAATCTATTTAGAAACAAGATTTTATTTATATAACTCACCTAGCTAACTAGGTAGTACGTACTACAACCAAATGTGATTGTATCTTGTCATATAAATCAATTAAAGAATACTTTACCAAATACTTAATCAAAAAATGAAGACTGATGCTGTGATTGATTTTGTGTAATAATTATCTTTTAGAAATAGGTATTGAAGAATATTTTAGTTTATTCAGCTATATATATATGTGATTAAAATGACGACCACCGACTTCATTTGCACTTCAAACAACGTTGTGGTACAAGGCAGGGGTTACTGAAGCGCAAATGGAGTTGATCGTCGTCATTTTCGTCATTTGAAATGCTGTATAAGTACAAATAAATAAATGTGATTTTATTTACAGCAAACATTATTTTTTCATTTCATTTTTTTATTTTTTCACCTTCAAGCATTAGTTATCCTGACACAATATCTATCTAGGTACTAACCATGAAAAACACTAATACCTACCTACTGAAAAGAGTAGGTATCTGCACGTAAATATTCAATAACATTAAATCAACAACAAATGACCCCCTCCCTTCTTCACTTCTACACTTTTGTCTTCTATCAATTTAAATACCTACAGTTGCTCGTATTAGTATCACCTATACACGGCTTTTCGTTCATTAAAGAAAACACCTTAAAATATACTTAATCCTACATAAAACCTACAATATTGGTAACCCTACTGCAGTGTTTGTATGGGAAAATTTAAATGATCAATATCTTTGAAACTACTCAAAGTTTCTCTGTCACAAATTCAGGTTATCATTATCGTCTCCGTCACAAAATCTTGAACACATTTCGAAGGCCGTAGATCATCAGGCAGCGGAGATACAGGTGTCCAGCCATCTTGAACTCAGGTTGGCTGGACATTAAGTTTCTATTGATTTCTCGAAAACCCTTACATGTGACGCCATAAATCAAACGTTATTACTGTCACAAATTGCGTCACTAAATGTTAGTAAAGGAACCATATTCGAAAACGCTCCCGTTATTGAGATTCGGAAGTACCAGCCAAAAGTTTTTTACGTAAATTCAAGATGGCTGGACTCAGATTTTTGCATTTTTCTACTAAACCGCTGTATGTATCACAAAACTTTTAGCTCGATGCCTGTCACAAATTTATGTGACGCCCGTTGATATGCAAAAAGTCGTCAAAATCTCTTCCGTTACCGAGATTGAGAGACTAGCGAAAAGTGGTTTTTCAAGATGGCTGGACACGTTTTCGATCAATTATCTAAGATTCTGTAGCGTCACAAATTCTGAAATAAGGGTGTTTAGCCGTCACATAAAGTGCCCTATTGACCTACTTAAATGCGAGCTATTTTGAAGATTTGTCCAGCCATCTTGAGTTACATAAACAGGCGCGCATCGCTCGTATGCCGCTCTCCACGCCGCCGCGCCGCGCCCGCTGACTTCGTGTCCGTAGCCGAAAAAGGAAGGGACCTCCTTCGTTCAGCCTAACACCCTGGAAACAATATGGTTGATCTCAGCTCCAATTAAAATGACATTAACGGAGATTGAACTCACCGACAGCATAGACAGGCGAGGCCAGGCGCAGGAGGCGGGGCTCGCTGGCGCAGATAGGACGCACGAGCTCGGCCAGGCGCAGCAGCAGCCCGCCCAGCGTCGTCTCCTCCGTCGGCGACAGCCACGACCACGCCGGTTTCCCCAGCGCCGTCACGCTGCTGCTCGAGTGACGGCGAGCCTGATACAACACAAAAAAGTAACGGTATCTCTTGTCTTGGTTACGTCACGCATCTGTGAGGAATGTGTGTGGAATGGAGCTCTAAGATTTACCTTACTCGGATCCACAAATAATTACGATGTTGGAGAGTGTAATACTATCCTGGCTTATCCTGTATCGGATCAAGCTAGAATCCTGTACAAACGGGCATATTTTGTTTTGAAATAGATTAATTATTTTAACTGTAATAAATAAACGAATGTTGACGTTACAGGGCGACGTTATCGCTTAGCGATAAAACCCTTAAAATAAAGATTAAAAAAAAAAATGTCTTGTCTTGTGTCGATCCCTACACTTCTGTGCCAGCCTCAGTTATGTAGGTCCTACCCGCGATGGCGACCATGACGTCTGCCCATCTCGCTGCTGGACGTCCAACATTCCTTCTACCAATCTTCGGACGCCACTCGGTCACTGCCTTACTCCGCCTGTCATCACCGGGCCTTGCCATGATTGTGTATTGTCCAACTCTGTTTCAGTTCCACAATTGGTTTCCCGATATTGAACTGAGCGAGCTTAAATTACTTGAATATCGTTGTACTAACATTTTGCGGCTTGTCAACAGCAGTGGCGAAGTAATGCACCGCTGCGAGCGCCTCCATGGGTATACAGCTGGCGCCGAGCAGGTCGTACGAGCGGACCTCGTGCGCCAGGAGGCGCGCAGTCGACGGGCTCACTGCATCCTCTGTATGTAGAGTCAAGGAGACACGTGTCTAGAGTCTGCGTCATAAAAGGACCGTTCATTTGAACTTGTAAAGTGCGTGTGTGCCAAAAATACTTTTTTCTCTAGTAGTAATTTATCAGTTCATTGGGGTTCAAATGATCAGGATTTACTTAAAACGCACCCACGATACAGGCATATTCCTAGTGTGGGGCAAAGTTTAAAAAAAAAAAAACATGACGCGTGGATCAGCACCACTCAGCTCAACCATTGAACCATTGAAGGGAACCGAATGACCCAACACACGCGCCACCATCAGCGAGACATTTGAGTGAGCATGACAAACTCAACTGCCATGCTCGTTCATGTCAAAAAAGCAGTTACATTATATTATATGTCCTATAATAATAATAATAATAATAACCAACTGGCAAGCCACTGGCAACACACGTCATAATATTTATTACCTAAAATCGGAATTAGTTTTACCATACAAGAAATCTGAACGGAAAATATAATAGCAGAACCTGTGAATACCAACCAAACACGTTAATTAAATAAAAAAGAAGAAAATAAATTATAACAGAATGACGTCTGTCAATGACGAAGTAAACAACATGAGCAGACAAAAATAACAATGAAAATTTGATGAAAATGGTATGATAATGTAATGTTGACCAGAGCAGCTGCCCGTCGCGCACGCCATCCACCCCCGGACTCGTCGCTCAGCTCCGCCTCGCCGCCGCCGGACCTCGGATCACCAGTGTCACCGGCGGCTGCAGCCGCGTCGAGCTCGAGCGACGAGTATTTCGCCCCGCCGACGTCGCCAACACCTGTATGTCGGCAGGGGAGAGGCCGGCCACCGAACAGCTTGGGACTTAGGGGCCAACCGGCCCCGAGCCGGGTGGCTGCCGGTGGTTGAGTGCAGCGCATGAAATGGACTCAGTCCATGAACGAGAACGTCATGCGCGCATATTATTACCGTGTCAGGATGCTGTCTCTGTTCCAGGACCTCGAACCAACCGTCGACGTCTCGGCGCAACGATTGTCGGATCAGGTGCGGGTCATCCAACGTAACCTCAAGTTGGACGATGCTGCACTTGATAGGCTGCGCTCAGAGGTACTGAACAACCCTATCATCTCGACCCCGACACAGACCGCGGTACAAGAGCCCGCTAGGGGCGCAACCCCACCGCGGGCCATTAACGTAAGTGATGAGGGAGATGATAGGGTTGTCACGGTAAGTAGCCAGTGCAACGATCGACTGAGGAGCGCACTGGAGGATACGCTTCGCGAGTATAGATCCACTCCGACCGAACTTAGACCCCGTTTACCACGGGTGCGTTACCTTACTTCGAAAAGTGTAACACCGAATAACACGTCCCCGTAAGTTTACTATAACGAAACACTTAACAACGAATGCACGTTACCACGAAAAACTTAACGCCGTAGCCATGCGATCTCGAATAACAAAATCCTGAATTCACCAATCCAAATCACTTAACAACGAATGCACGCTACCACGAAAAACTTAACGCCGTAGCCATGCGATCTCGAATAACCAAATCTCTAATTCAGTAATCGAATTACTTAACCACATATGCACGCTACAACGAAAAACTTAACGCCGTAACCATGCGATCTCGAATAACCAAATCTCTAACGAAAAGCCAGCAAAAAATATTTAATCCATCAATTAAGAGCGCTTTTTTATTCAAAGAAAAGGCGCAATTATTACAAATAATTATACTACTGTTATTATTTCTTCGTTATTTGACACCGACTTCCGAAATTAAAGTTATTTTTAAAGTATGTGTTTTCTTTTTTGGTATTCGGTTGTTTTTTTTTGTAAAAAAGTTTTTCATTAGTACATTGAGTAATTACTAAGTATGCCTAGTAATAATAGTAGTATAATTATTTGTATTAATTGCGCCTTTTCTTTGAATAAATAAGCGCTTTTAATATGGAATATGCATGAAAAAAATATTAGTTATATAACCGGTTTATCGATGAATATACTTAAAGAGAGTACGAACAGTGAAAGCAGAATCAAAATTGATTTAAAATTAAACGAATTATAACAATTTTAAATAAATATATCTGTCCCTCTCAAAAACGCTGATTTCTATGTCAGTTGCATGTTGTTGTATGTTGTTGACTTGTATGGGCGTCATGTCCTTTGACGTAAAAGAACACGTCGGACTTCTCTTTCTAATTATCAACTTTATAGCTTCGTCGCTGATGCTGATATTTTGAATATTTCTTAATATTTGTTCACTATAGTTAATAAGTCTTCAATTCAACAAATAAAAAAATATCATGCATATTCCCTATTGTTGGATTAATTTTTTTTTTGCTGACTTTTCGTTAAGAGATTTGGTTATTCGAGATCGCATGGTTACGGCGTTAAGTTTTTCGTAGTAGCGTGCATTCGTTGTTAAGTGATTCGAATTGGTGAATTCGAGATTTTGTTATTCGAGATCGCATGGCTACGGCGTTAAGTTTTTCGTGGTAACGTGCATTCGTTGTTAAGTGTTTCGTTATAGTAAACTTACGGGGACGTGTTATTCGATGTTACACTTTTAGAAGTAAGGTAACGCACCCGTTTACCACGGTTGCACATGCACAAAAAAAAATAGGGCGTTGGCTTTGGACTCGCTGCTTAAAAACATTTTTGAAAGCAGCGAGAACCTCGTTGATACGCACTCAATCTTGTATTACGGGGCTGTTGCGGCATGTCGTTTGGCCAACGTGAAGTTTCCGAATGGTGACGGAGATATTCGGCCAAAGCCTGCTGTACCAGCCTGGCAATGCAGGATCGAGAGGCGTATCGATGGGGCCAGGGTACTCATCGGCAAACTAATCTGCTTCAGGGAGGGCAATACACGTCCACGTGTGATGCGCTTTGTGAGGCGGGCGTTCTCGGGGACTGAAATCAACCCTCGAGAATACATGTCCCGGGTCACAGAGCGCATCGACTTCCTGAAGCAGAAAGTTTGTGCATGGGCAAATCATATTCGGCGGTATAAGCGGCGGGTTGACCGGTACTCGCAGAATCGCATGTTCCAGAGCGATGAGAGGTGGGTATATAGAGCTTGGGAGCGACCTGAACAAAATGTGACAGTGCTGCCCGGATGATGTTGCCACAAGTACGTTCTGGCGCAGCATTTGGTCGGTGCCCGTCTGTCACACTGAGGGCGGCTGGATGCGTGATGTCGAGCGTGTGTGCAAAGCTATACCAGAAATGGAGAAAATTAACATCAGCCCATTAGATATAGCCAGAGCAGTCCGTCCGTTACCGAATTGGAAGTCTCCAGGACCGGACGGACTGCATAACTTCTGGCTAAAGTGGTATAGCAGCTCACACGCGCTTCTAGCATTTCAATTCCAGTCATCCTAAGAGTCTGGGTCGCTGCCTGAGTTCCTAACAACTGGTGTTACCCACCTGCTCCATAAGACAGGTAGTCCCGCGGAACCTAAGAATTATAGACCGATAACGTGTTTGTCGACGGTCTATAAACTTCTTACATCCATCCTGAGAGCGAAAATTAATCTGCACATTGAAAGTAATTCAATTATGTCTGGCTCTCAGAATGGATGTAGGAACGGGTCCCGCGGTACTAAGGAGCTACTCCTCATAGACATGGCCATAAGCCAGCAGGTTCGTCGATCCCACAAGGATTTGTCGACATGCTGGATAGATTATAAGAAGGCCTACTGTTCCACATACATGGCTCATGAGGGTGTTGGAGTTGTACAAAATAGATGCAACTCTCCGTACCTTCCTTGGGTCATGTATGGGACAATGGAAGACAGTCCTTCGCTATCCAGGATGTCGACCAATCCAGGGGAACGATGAGCCTATATGGATTAAACGGGGAATATTTCAGGGCGACAGCTTGAGTCCTCTTTGGTTCTGCTTGGCCCTGAATCCTCTAAGCACATTGCTGGATTCGGGGCTGGGCTATCGGTTGAGAAGAGGTGGTCAGGCCATATCTCACCTTCTTTACATGGATGACCTGAAACTCTTTGCCCCCAACAATTAGCGACTGATGGAGTTACTGAAAGTAACTGAAACTTTCAGTAGCGCCATCAGGATGGAATTTGGTGTGGACAAATGTGCAGTCATGCATGTAAAGCAAGGGGGGATTATGGAATCCGAAGGGATTCAACTCTCGGATTCCATACACCTTAGATCCCTCTCCTCGACCGAAACATACAAATATTTGGGTATGTCGGAAGCGTTAGGCATTAACGTTGCTGACATGAAACAATCGCTAAAGGAGCGCTTCTTTGGCCGCCTGAAAAAGGTACTGAACAGCCTTTTGTCGGGCGGGAATAAAGTGCGCGCCTTCAACGGTTGGGTCATGCCGGTTTTGATATACTCTTTCGGCATACTCAAATGGACTCAGACCGAACTCGACGCCCTGGATAGGAGGGTCCGTACGCTGCTGACCGCAAACCGGATGCCCACGATCATCGGTGATGAGACTGTACATCCCACGGAAGTGTGGAGGTCGAGGCTTTTTAAACGCTAAGACTCTCCACAACCGCGAGGTGTGCAGTCTAAGAGAATATTTTTTAGAAACCGACGTGGGTATGCACCGAGATGTGGTCTCAGTGGACAAGGGACTCACCCCGTTGTCCATGGCAAAAGAGAACTGGCGCAAACCTGTAATACTCACTACTGATGACCGCAAGGAGATATGGAAAAGCAAGGAGCTTCACGGGCGCTTTTATCGGGCTCTTCATGGGCCTGATGTAGATTTCTTGGCGTCCGTGGCCTAGCTACGTTTCAGCGACCTCTTCGGGGAAACTGAAGGTTTTGTCTGTGCGATTATGGATGAAGTTATCTTGACGAATAACTACCTGAGACATATTATGAAGGATGGGACGACGGACGTGTGTCGGGCATGCCATCGTCCGGGTGAGTTCATCAGACATATTATCTCTGGTTGTTCTCGTCTTGCTAACAGCGAGTATTTGCACAGGCATAACCAAGTAGCCAGGATTATTCACCAGCAACTTGCTTTGAAATATAAACTTGTGGATTCTGAGGTACCGTATTATAAGTATGTGCCCGACCCAGTTCTCGAAAATGACCATGTCACGTTGTATTGGGATCGGTGTTTCATCACTGACAGGACTATTGTTGCCAATAAGCCTGATATAGTGGTGATAGACCGATTAGCGCGCCGCACAATGATAATCGATGTCACCATCCCACATGACGAGAACCTCGTGAAAGCTGAGAAAGAGAAACAAATGAAATATCTTGATTTAGCACACGAGGTTGTCGATATGACATTATATACCGCCAACGGCCTGATGGCCAAAAGCCTCGACGACCACCTATCGAAGCTGTCGTTGCACGGTTGGATCAAGGGCCTGATTCAGAAGGCAGTACTCCTCGATACGGCTCGCATTGTGAGGAGGTTCCTGTCTCTGGAGCCCTAACCACCGGTAGCTTTGACCCTGCTCCCGACACCGGCGGACTACTATTTTTTTTAAAATTTTAAATGTTTTTTTCTTTTTTTATATGATTTGTAAGAAATATTTAAAATTATAATTTATATATATATAGAAAATGAATAAACGACATAATAATAAGACAAATCGAGTGTTATGACATGGTTACAAACGTAAGTACCCCGTGCAATAACGAATTGAGGAGTGCTTTGGAGTGTGCTATTCGGGAATATCGCAACATGCCACCCGAACTTAGGCCACGCTTGCCTCGTTTGCCCATGCATAATAGGAATAAGGCGCTGGTGGCTGCTCTGGATTCGCAGTTGTCAAATTATTTGGATAACTGCGAAGACCTTACTGACACACACTCGATAATGTACTGCGCGGCTGTAACGGCATGTCGTGTAGCTCACGTCAAATTCCCTAATGACAGAGCTACACGACCGAAACCAACCGTGCCGGCTTGGCAACGCAGGATCGAGTGTCGTATTGGTGGGGCCAGAGCACTCATCGGCAAACTAATCTGCTTCAGGGAGGGCAACACTCGCCCAAGAGTGATGCGCTTTGTGAGACGGGCGTTTTCGGGGACTGATATCAGCTCCCGAGACTATATGTCCCGTGTCACAGAGCGCATCGACTTCCTGAAGCAGAAGGTGTATGAATGGGCAAACCGCATCCGTAGGTATAAGCGGCGGGTGGAGCGATACACCCAGAATCGCACATGCCGGAGTAATGAAAGGTGGGTGTATAGGGATTGGGAGCGACCGGAACAAGGTGTGACTGACACGCGTCTGCCGGATGATGACGCCATGAGTTCATTCTGGCGCAACATCTGGTCGGTGCCTGTCAGCCACACCGAAGGTGACTGGACTCGGGAGATCGAGCGAGCGTGCGATCCAATAACAGAAATGGGGGCAATCACTATCAGCCCCCAAGATGTAGCCCGTGCAGTCCGTCCGTTGCCTAATTGGAAATCTCCAGGGCCGGACGGGCTGCACAATTTTTGGATAAAGTGGCTACAAAGGTCGCACGCTCGCTTGGCATCTCAATACCAGGCAGCCTTGGAGTCTGGTTCGTTACCCGAGTTCCTTACAACAGGAATAACCCACCTGCTCCACAAAACAGGTAGTACTGCGGAACCTAAAAATTATAGACCGATCACGTGCTTACCGACGGTCTATAAGGTTCTTACATCCATTTTGAGAGCTAAGATTAACACACATATAGATAGTAATTGTATCATGTCTGCCTCTCAAAATGGATGTAGGAATGGGTCCCGTGGTACTAAGGAGCTGCTCCTCATCGATATGACCATTAGCCAGCAGGTACGGCGTTCCCGAAAGGATCTGTCGACATGTTGGATAGACTATAAGAAGGCCTATGACGCAGTTCCTCATACATGGCTCATGAGGGTGCTAGAATTGTATAAAGTTGATGCAACGCTACGCACCTTCTTGATGTCATGTATGGGGCAATGGAGGACGGTCCTTCGTTATCCAGGATGTCGAAATATCCAGAGGAATAGCGAACCGGTAAGGATCGAGCGGGGTATATTCCAGGGTGACAGTTTGAGTCCGCTTTGGTTTTGCCTAGCCTTGAATCCTCTAAGCACACTGCTGGAGAATTCAGGGCTAGGCTATCGATTGAAGAGAGGTGGTCAGGTTATATCTCACCTCCTTTACATGGATGACTTGAAACTTTTTGCCCCCAGCAATCTGCAACTGATGGAGCTACTGAAGGTAACTGAAACCTTCAGTAGTGCCATCAGGATGGAGTTTGGTGTGGACAAATGTGCGGTCATGCATGTAAAGCGAGGGGAGATTGTGGAATCCGTAGGAACTCAACTCTCGGATTCCATAAACCTGAGATCCCTCTCTCCAACCGAAACCTATAAGTATTTGAGTATGTCGGAAGCGTTAGGTATCAATATTACTGACATGAAGCAATCGTTGAAGGAGCGCTTCTTTGGCCGCCTGAAGAAGGTATTTAATAGACTTCTATCGGGTGGAAACAAGGTGCGCGCCTTCAACGGTTGGGTCATGCCGGTATTGATGTACTCTTTCGGCGTACTCAAATGGACTCAAACAGAACTTGACGCCCTGGATAGGCGTGTCCGTACACTGCTGACTGCATTTCGAATGCATCACCCACGTTCGTCGGTGATGAGACTGTATATCTCGCGGAAGTGTGGAGGCCGAGGCTTTTTAAATGCTAAGACCCTCCACAACCGCGAGGTATGCAGTCTAAGGGAATATTTCCTAGCTGCTGACGTGGGTATGCATCGAGATGTAGTGGCGGTGGACAAGGGCCTTGCTCCACTCTCCTTGGCTAACGAGAACTGGCGCAAACCTCTAGTGCTTGACACTAACGATCGCAGAGAAGTATGGCAGAGTAAGGCACTTCACGGACGCTTTTTCCGGGCCCTACATGGGCCCGATGTAGACCAACTAGCGTCCGTAGCCTGGCTGCGTGTCGGTGACCTCTTTGGGGAAACTGAAGGTTTTGTCTGTGCAATTATGGATGAAGTTATCATGACGAAAAATCACCGGAGATTTATTGTGAAGGACGGCACGTTTGACATATCGTATGTCGGGCATGTCATCGTCCGGGAGAATCAATCCGCCACATAATCTCTGGTTGTTCTCGTCTAGCTAACGGTGAGTACTTGCATCTAGGCACAACCTTGTAGCCAGGATTATCCATCAGCAACTTGCTCTGAAATACTCTCTTGTGGAATCGGAAGTGCCGTACTATAGATATGCGCCCGACCCAGTTCTCGATAATGGTCATATCTCGTTGTACTGGGATCGGTCCATCATCACTGACAGGACTATTGTAGCCAATAAGCCTGATATAGTGGTGGTGGACCGAATCGAGAGGCGTGCAATGATTGATGACATTACCGTCCCACATGACGAGAACCTCGTGAAAGCCGAGAAAGATAAACTAATCAAGTATACACACATTAGTCACACGCGGTGCTTACCAGACATGTATAGATCATGTCCTTATAAAAACTAAAGTTTCCTCTACCACGATAGTCCCCAATGCAACACTAACGGATCACCATCCCGTTTTATTCTGTTTAAATTTACAAAAACCACGACAATATGCAACTACAACTAAGGCCATAATAGACGATCAAAGATTAGCACAAGACATTTTAAATATTAATTATGATCCCATTTATCAAACAGAAAACCCAAATACTAGTTTAGATTACCTAACAAAATGCTTACAAAAAGAAATAGAAAAAAACACCAAAATTGTAACACTTTCTAGACGCCAAAAAATCATCAAGCCTTGGATAACTCCAGGGCTACTACGTTGCATGCGAAACAGGGACCGACTACATAAGAAAACAAGCACTGATCCGGATAACGAAGTATTAAGAATAACCTACCAACGATACAGAAGCTTCTGTAATAAATTATTACGAAAGTTAAAAAGAGCCTACGAAAAAAACCAAATCCTAGAAGCACAGAACGATAATAAAAAATTATGGAAAGTCATCAAAAAAATCACACACACAACTAAAACAACAAAACACTCAAAAGAATTATTAACTCTCTCATCATCATCTCCTGACCAATCACTTCACGAAGCAAACAGCTATTTTATAAATGTGGGTAGCTCACTGGCGGATAAAATATGCCAACAAAATATTAATTCCCGGAATATACCTGTACATCATAATACTCAAGATAAATCACCAAATGTCCCAAATTCGTTTGTCTTAATGGAGACTGACAAATACGAGGTTGAACAACTTATCTTGGGTCTAAAAACAGACAGTGCACCAGGATGTGATAATATTAGCAGTAGATTCCTAAAACAACATAAAAATGTTCTAGTACATCCTCTAGAAAAAATATTTAATGATTGTTTAAAAACAGGAGTGTTCCCAGATTCCCTAAAACGATCAGAAGTGTGTCCAATCTATAAGAACGGAGACAGAAATCGTATAAATAACTATAGACCGATTTCCATCCTACCAGCAATATCCAAAATCCTTGAAAAAATCATAAACATTCGTCTAGTAAATTATCTAGAAAAAAATAAACTCCTGTCAGTGAATCAATACGGGTTCAGACACGGAAAATCAACTGAACAAGCAGTGAATAAACTGATAGGATTTATTAGTTCAAATTTATACAAAAACAAAAAATGTCTTTCCATTTTTCTCGACCTGGCCAAGACATTCGATACGATTTCTGTCTCCCTCCTACTCAAAAAGTTGGAGGCACTGGGTGTCAGGGGCACCCAGCTTGAACTCTTTAACAGCTACCTCTCTGGGCGAACTCAGTGTGTCCGAGTGGACAAATACAAAAGTACACACCTTCCTGTTACACACGGTGTGCCCCAGGGAAGTATACTGGGGCCCACCTTATTCCTAGTGTACATAAATGAACTTACTAGTCAATTCTCAATTCTCAATTCTTTATTGCGTACCATAATGTTTATAGTTGGTAGGGAAATTATTATATTAGTCACAATTATGGACCCTGTCGGGCACAGCATAGATCAAGTAGGAGAGAGGAGGAAGACAACTACTGTTTTATTAATACAATTAATAGAATTCAATTAAACAATTATATAGTTTTTTATTAATTTATTTTTTATTTTTTATTATGTACTAATAAGTTAGTACCTAACATTGTGTAAAACCATTATTATACTATAGTTTTATTCACTTTGATTATTCGTTCGTATATACATATAATTAATTATTTTTAACTTATTGTTATTTTTATTTATTACTAAAGGTGAGTTATTTATTGGACGCTCCATATTTATTAAAATATACTTAAATATATATGTGTAAAATTTTCGTATTATGAGTAGGTAGGCGTATCTTTTAGTGAGTATTTGTACATAGAAATAGATAGATAAGAAGTTACTTATAATTTATCATTTAAGTATTCACTTATACTATAGTAGCATTTGCTTACAAGGAAAAGCTTTAATTTATTTATGAAAATGTTGTATTTATTTAAATTCTTTATTATTTCGGGTAACTTATTATAAATTTTTATGGACATGACAAAGGTACTATTGGAGTGCATTATTAGCCGCGATGTTGGTAAGTTTAGTCTATTTTTATGTCTTAAAATAATGTTCGTTTGTATGTCCTCTCTTTTTGTAAAGAATTCTGGGTACTGACGCACAAACTTACAAACTTCAAATATATAGAGACAGGGTAGGGATAAAATCTTTAGTTCCTGAAAATGAGGTTTACAGCTATCGGTGACTTCAATATTTACTAAGATTCTAATCAGTTTTTTTTGTAGGGTAAATAGCATGGGCGTGTCTGTGCTGTTGCCCCATAAGATAACACCGTATTTCAGCCATGCGTAGGCGTACGCGTAGTACGTTACTAGTGCAGTTTTCAGGTCTGTAGTTTTTTTGATCTCGCGGAGGGCGAATGAAAATTTAGATATTTTAGCTCTTAATTTCTGAATGTGTGAC
The DNA here is from genome assembly GCA_951329385.1 of Polia nebulosa. Taxonomy (NCBI): domain Eukaryota; kingdom Metazoa; phylum Arthropoda; class Insecta; order Lepidoptera; family Noctuidae; genus Polia; species Polia nebulosa. Next base: position 33,610,239 of record OX589592.1, read on the forward strand.
TTCCAATTTATGTATGTATCAATGTTTAGGCCTAGAAGGGTGAATTTATCAACTACTTCTAATTTATTATTTTTAAAGCTAAAGTTTATATTTATTGGTATTTTTTGGCAAGGGTGGAATGAAATTATTTTAGTTTTATTGAAGTTGATTTCTAGATTGTGTTCAGACATCCAATTTACTGTAGAATCTAATATAGAATTCAATTTATCATTTAAATTGGTATTATTTTCGCATGACGTAAGTATAGATATGTCATCCGCAAACAAGACACATGGCTCATTTATATTATTAGGAAGGTCGTTTACGTAAACAAGAAATAAGAAACACCCTATTACGCTTCCTTGTGGGATTGAGGCGGTGATTTGTTTGCTATCAGATCTGATTAATTCTATTTCATTTTTGCTGTTATTGTAATATTCGATTTCAACTATTTGTTCCCTATATTTCAAATAAGATACAAACCAGTCATAACATTTGCCGCGGAGTCCTATACTATATAGTTTATTTAATAATATTTCAAATTGTACTTTATCATATGCTTTAGTCATATCGAGCAGAAGTCCTATCGCGTACTTTTTATTATTAATGATATCAAGGGCTTGTTGAATATATTTGTGAACAGCCAAGACGGTGGAACGGTTTTTTCGGAAACCGTTTTGACAGTCATTAAATATATGATATTTTTCACAAAACGTATAAACTCGGTTACACATGGCTTTTTCGAATATTTTGGAAGCTGTCGGTAAAAGGGCAATGGGGCGGTAATTATTCGGATCAGTTTTATAATTCTTCTTATGAATAGGTTTTATAAGAGCTTTTTTTAAGAGATTGGGAAAAACTCCTTCTTCAAATGATTGGTTTAATAATTTATAAAATGGTAAGGTCAATTCGTCTGCACATTGTCTCAATAAGGTAGGTGGAAGTTCATCAACGCCGTGACTTTTTTTATTTTTCAAATTTTTAATTAATGAGTTCACCTCATAAGGATCAATTGGACTGAGGAAGATTGTATTCTCTGTAGGGCATACAACAGGAGATCCTTTCGGTTTTCCGGTTGTGTTGTTCGTAGCCTCCCCGATAGAAGCAAAAAAAATATTAAATATGTTTGCTACCTGTTTGGGTTCAGAAGTTACGCTATTATTCGTTTGTAGGGTTATGTTACATTTTTCACTTGCTATTTTTTTGTTTGTACGTTCATTTACTATACTCCACAGTGTCCTAACTTTATTATTAGATTTGGTCATTTTATTTTTGTAGTGTAGTTTTTTTGCTGTAGTTACTGTATTCTTTAGAATTTTTTCATATTTTTTATAATATTGAGTTAATATCGGATTGTTTATTTTCGTTGTCAGTGTTTTTAATAATCTTTTATTTTTGGAAGATTTTTTTATGCCCACGGTGAGCCAGTATTTTTTATATTTTGGATTTAACTTTATTTTTTTTAATGGCATACATTGATTTAATATCTCAATGAGTGTCTCATTAAAGGCTTCATAATTACTGTTCATATCTTTTTCAGTTGTTATGATATTATTCCAATTTATTTCTTGTAATTTAGACTTAAATTTTAATATATTTGTGTGATTGAAAAATCTTTTCTTCACGTACCAGACGATTCTTTTTGTTTGTGTAGACAAGTTTAAATGTAATATGGTACTATTATGGTCTGAGAATCCTAGCTCTTCTACAGTTGTGTACATATCTTTGAATTTAAAATTTGTAAATATTAAATCTAAGCATGTATTTGTGGTTGACGTTACACGTGTTGGGCTTTTTATGTATTGGGTAAATTTATATTCCTGCATTAAATTAATGAATTGGTTTGATTTAAGGTCATCTGATAATATGTTAATGTTGAAGTCGCCTCCTATAATTATATTAAGTTTAGAATATTTATTATTTATATATTTTAGAATTAATTTTAATTGCTGGTAAAATACTTCTTCCTCTCTTCTATTCCAATACATAGTTATAATTAATAAGTTTTCTTTAGGCAATTCAGTAGCACATAACTCTAGTACATATTCTATAGATTTATCTGTTATATCACTTCTATGTATACAGTCTATATGTTCTTGAAGTAGAATACAGACACCGCCGCCTGTTCGGGTACTGCGACAGTACGATGATGCAAATTTGTAGCCGCTAATCTTAAATAGTTCTAGTTTTTCTTCGGAGAGCCAGGTTTCCGAGATACATATTGCTTTATACGTAGAATTTTGCGTAATGAAAGCATCAAGTAAGTGTTGTTTGTTGTTAACACTTTGGAAATTCTGGAACAGTATTTTAAATGGTAGGTCTTTGTTTGCGAAAAGTATGGTTAACGGATTCAATCGGCATATCCATATGGTGAGATTGGTTAATGATGCTCATCGCATTCATATCGTTTTCATGGTAAGTTGTTTCGTTTCCTACATGTTGTGGATTGATGTTGTGATATTTTTTGTTAAAAGATTTTCCATCTATGTATAATTGGTTGTTTCTTATTATTGCGTGGTGTCCGTTTTGTCTAGCTTTAAATAATTCTTCTCTCATTTGAGCCCTTTCCTTTCGTGACTTCGCGTCTAAATATTCTGAAACACCCAGTCCAGTTCCCTGAAAGCTTTGGCTGTTACTAACAATATACCTGGTCATTCTTTTACTGAGCAATTCTATTACAAGCGGTCTATTCTTTGTGCCTTTTCTTCCTACTCGGTATATGTCTTCTATGTAGCCTGATAGGTCTATGTTGATTATATCGCGGAATAGTTCTATAAGTCTGTTATATAATTCACGTTCCGGTTCTTGATAATACTCTGTGAGGCCATAGAGTACTAGTTTGTGGTGGTGGTTTTCAGGTATGCTTGATGCTTGGTATGTCTGAGTTGATAGATCTCTTACTTGTTTTTTTAAATTTTCGTTTTCTAATTGTAGTGCTGCTACTTCAATGTTAATGTTTTCTATTTCTTGCTTTCTTTGTTCATTCTGTATAGTTAAGGTATTCATTTTGGAGTCAAAATCTAGTTTCAATTCCATAATGGCTCTATTAATCTCGGTTTGTATTGTGTTCTGCAGCTCTTCAATGATATATTTATTGTTTTCTTTCAAACGTAGTATAATTAAATCGCTCAAACTTTGCATGCTTAATTGACCCTGTGTGTTATTTAAAAAAATTATATTTTCATTTGTTAAACTTGAATTTTTTATTTCAGTATTGGCAATATCCTCTGTCTGTAGAGTGTCTCCTAGCAGACTCAGGTCTTCAGAGCTAGTTGTGTCATTATTGGAATTTATAGTTTTCTTTCTCATAGTAACGTTGTTGCTCGCTGTTGGTGTGGTTAAGTTCTTGTATTCGGGGCTTTTTTGGGATCGTATGGGAGTGTCAGAGTTTCCTATCTTTGGTATTTTACAGACGCATGTCTGGCACATCCAGGAGTTTCTTAGTTCCAATGACATCGATTTCCGATAATGCTCTTTTGTCACACCAGCACACTCCAGATCATATCTACACTTGCAGAGTAAACAAATAAGATTTTGCCTTATTGGCAACTTTTGTCGGCATCCTGCACATAGGGGAGGTGGCGCCATCTCTTAGTGAAATTTTTTCGTAGAAAGTTTGATAAGCTACTGATTGCGACATCTAGTGAGTTCTTTTCATTAGATATCTTTCTTAAATTTTCCGAGATAGTCCACTGTACATCAGTTTTTTGGAGAATATTGATCACTTAAAACATCACTTTTGAATTCTAGTCGTTATTCTTCGGACACTTTTTGTTGTTATTAGGCCGTTATAATGAATATTTTTCACGTACTTCAATATCATTCACTTTATGACACTAATGCTTTCTTTTAAACACTTTTTCACTAGTAAATTATCACTTATTCTATTTTTAAGAATTATTTGTACGGAGCTAATTATTTGTACCACATCTCTCTTCCCCCTCCACCAAGCAACCCTAGTCTTAAACTAACCAAAGGTGAGATCATTTCTTTCGCAGATGACACCGCTTTGATGTTTGAGGGTGACAGTTGGGAGGAGGTCTTTCGTATCGCTCAAAACGGATTTGACATTACAAGGGAATGGCTGCGGAGGAACATACTTACCTTAAACGTTGTTAAAACTAAGTATATTTGTTTCAGCATAAGGCAGGCTGTGGGAATCCGCAGCGACCTACGAATTATTTCCCATGAATGCATTTCTGCGGATAGTTGCGCATGTTTATCTCTGGAACGCGTCAATACTCTAAAATACCTGGGTATTATTTTAGATAACAACCTTAACTTTAAAGAACATGTAAAAGTTCTTTGTAACAGAGTACGAAAACTAATTTATGTATTTAAAAACTTACGTCATGTCGCGGACCCTGCACTGCTGAAGCAAATATACCTAGCCCTGTGTCAATCGCTTCTTAGTTACTGCATTTCATCCTGGGGAGGTATTTGCAAAACCACTCTAAAGGCAGTTGAAGTCGCCCAGAGAGCAATACTTAAGGTTGGCACTTTGAAACCAGTGCGTTTTCCTACTGTTACACTGTTCCATTTGTGCGAGGTTTTAACAGTCAGACAGTTATTTATACTTAAAGTCATCCTTCATGAACACAACAAACTGCCCTACAACCCAATATTATTACAAAGACGTCGTAAACATCATGTATGTGACAAATTAATTACAGTTAAAACTATCTTCGCTAAAAGATTTGCAAGCTTTCTAGGCCCTTACCTTTATAATAAGCTTAACAAAATAATAAATATATACCCTCTGACTAGAAAACAATGCAAACATAAAGTATTCCACTACCTACAGAAACTAAGCTACGATGAGACGGAACAACTACTTATTATACAAAATTAAAAAAAAGAGCTCATACACATATACACGCACGCACAAACATATATACATACACACACACACATACACACACAAACACACACTCACGCAGAAACACACATACATACACACACACACCATCACAATCCATTAAATGATTACTTACTAACAAATTACTTACTTCTATGTAAAGAGAACTTACCCACTATAAAAGTGGCACCTATTATTGTATAATAAAAACGTGGGGAATGGTGCTGATAACCGAAATACAGGCTATGCCTAGTTCGGCTACAGACGCTAATCTCATCACCCTTTTTGAAATTGTTGCCATAATGCCATTGTAAAGTAGTAATAAGTTTATGGAATTAAATTATTATTATATTATTATTATATTGACTTGGCTCGCGAGGTTGTCGACATGTGGGATTCAGCGATCATTGTACCGATAGTCGTGTCAGCCAATGGCTTAATAGCCACGAGCCTCGACCAACACCTCAGGAGGCTCTCGTTAGGCGGCTGGATCAAGGGCTTGATTCAGAAAGCAGTACTTCTGGACACGGCTCGCATTGTCAGGCGGTTCCTCTCTCTGGAGCCTTGACCGCCGGTAGCTTGGACCCTGCTCCCGATACCGGTGGGATACTATTTTTTATATTTTTAAATGTTTTTTTATCTTTTTTATTTAAAAATGTAAAGAATATGTTTAAACAAATAGATAAATGGAATAATAATAAGGTAAATAAAATAAATGGAATAATAATAATATTCCACAACTATCACACAACGCCATCTAGTCCCAAGCTAAGCAGAGCTTGTGTTATGGGTACTAGACAACTGATGGTAGGTACTCATATTACTTTTAACACAAGTCACCTATGCCATAGTTAAAGTTTAATGTTGTTATTGTGTGTGATAAATTGATAATCTAATTTATTGAGAGTTAAATTTTTGCTTGCACGATGTAGGATATCTGTGACAGACGTCATGCGTAGTTCGTACGTAGCGGTATGGGTGCCGTCACCAGCAGTAATAGCTCAATTACACCTTCCGATTTCAAGGGACCCAATTTAAGAAACAGGAAGGTGTAATAGCATTTAGTGTCCGATTTAGAGAGACTGAAAGGTCCCGATTTGACTTCCTAATAAATGGTGTACGATTTAGGATAGCGTAATCGCATCCACTACGATTTAGAGCTAAGTGTTGCCAATTTAGCGACTTTGTCGCTACAAGTGGGCTATTAGTATTTTTATATGTGTTTAAAATAAAATTAAATATCCCAAGGTCCCTTCTTTTCCAGAAAAAAAATCTGACCCGCTCTTTTTCTTTTTGGTCCGCTCCTGGTAGAATTAGTTTTAGGGACTTTCTAGCGACTTTTGATATTCTGTCAATGGGGCAACTCTTACAAATTCATGTAAGAGTTGGCAGCACTGCCGATTTAGGATTCTGATTTAGGAGTCCAATTTAGGATAGTGTAATCGCTAGCTTCCTACTTCCTCGTTATATTGTTCCTAAATTGGGTCCCTTGAAATCGGAAGGTGTAATTGAGCCTTAAGTAAACTTGCCGTCAAAGTTGTTGAGCTCGATGAACTCGTTGGGCGGGCGGCGCTGCACCCGCACGGTGTAGGCGGCCACGCAGTACTCCGCGCGCCGCCGCGCCGCCGGCCGCTGCGCGCTCGAACCCGGCCTGGCCAGCGCCGGACCTGACAACTCAGCTTTGAACATCTAACTCTATACATACATATATGGCATACAAGACTAAGTTCCTGTTCTATTGCAACCGTTACTTTTTAAGGCCTTCTCAATTTTAATGGTCACATAAAAGAACTAAAAAGCAAAAAATAAATAAACCTTTTAAGTCTTGAGTATTGAGTTAAACTATCTTTTACATAAATTTATTTTTAGTCGGCACCAAACAACAAACTGATTTTAATCAGTTTGTTGTTTGGTGTTGGTGTGGTGATTTAGATATTTATATCTAAATGTTATACAGTAATCAATCAATCTATCCGCGCCTACTTCCCAACTATCTTGGGGTCGGCTTCCAGTCTAACTGAATGCAGCTAAATGTTATATGTATGTACGTAGAGATGGAGAAAGCTCTAAGTAGGTAATTAATAATTTGGTACCTACTTAAGTTGCGGGCGATGGATTCAAATTACCTCGAATTATAAATTCAAGTATAGGTACACCACCATCATCATGTCAGCCTGGAATGAGCTACTGCTGGGTACTATAGCTTCTTTTCCTTTCAGCCGTGCTTCCCGGTTCTGTGCGTCCCTCATACAGATAATTCCCGCATCTTTTATGATATCTAACCCAACGCACTTTTAGACGCCGTCATTATCATCAGCCGATTATATCTCATTGGAACATATGGTCTGGCTATGAGGATGATAAGAAGAATAATCATCAACCGATAGCAGACCACTGCTGGATTGGATATAGTGCTCTCTCATCGCACGCCGTTTATCTTGATCCTAGACTGCTCTCATTCAGATGATTTCGGCCATCTTACTCGTATCGTTTTCCGATTCGCGGTCTTATCTCGAGATCACGTCCACGCCAAACACCAACAGTTAACATTGCCATTTCAGCTTGCTTTTTGTCATCATCATTTCAGTCGAAAGACTTCCACTGCTGGACATGTGCCTCCCCCGAGGGTCGCTACATCGACCTGTCCTGTGCGTCTCGCATCTAGCCGTTTCCCACGGCCTACATCAGGTCTTCGGCCTTTCTTGTGGACTACGCTACGGTTTATTACTCAGCTGTGTACTGAGCGGTACACAGCTGAGGAATAGGATAGACCAGTAACTAAGACATAGGAGATTATATATAGGCGACCATTATTACCTGATCCCATTACGGGCTGCTGTTTAGACGTGGCCGACGTTGAAGCTTGAACCTCGTTGTCCCTATGTCTGAAAATTACGCGAAAAAATACGAATTCACAATCCACGTATTCACTATACTCCACATCCACAATTATTGTAATTGTTATGATGTGATTAGGTTATAACGTTCATCAACATCTTCGTGCCCTCGTTCCACGTTACTTGGAGTCAGCTATTTCATTCCGTCCTGTAAATCGACACGCTATCAATGACTTCCTTTTCTTTCATATCATTCCTCAAACCATATTTTCTTTACCCTCTCCATAGCGTAGTGATACAGATCAGAATACTTCGCATGCTCGACAAACGAGACCTTTTCAACTTTTCTGTCACTGGCGCCACTTACATACCTACCCATAATAAACTCATTTCTCTCACCTCATAACGTAATTTTAGTAACATTCTTACTGCAGGTCCATAATATACGCGGAGACACTCCTGGGCGCTCGCAGCAAAGAACTGGTGCCTCTCAGCCGATGCTCTGCGACTCCTCGAAGGAACTCCGTTAAGGGCAGCTGGGAGTTTGGCTGCATTCCTAGTTGTCTGAAATCGTCATACAGCTTAGGGTCTTAACAGACGGACTACATATTAACTGCACGCCAGCTGCAGCAAAATTGCAGTTTGGTTGCGGTTGACATGCCTAAGTGCATTGAAACTGACAATTGACTGTTATTAAAACTGCATGGAAACGTCATGTTAACTGGAGAAGCACCGGTTGCAGACTACGCAGCTGGTTGTCAGTTTCGAAGCAGGTCTGTCAATTGTAGAAAAACTGCAGCTGGCGTGCAGTTTAAATTCAGTCCGTCTGTTTAGACCCTGAGTGTTGAGACACAACGTAAGCAAAAATTTTAGGCTCTCAAATCCAATCACTGGACAGAAAACCAGAAACCAAATACTTGGATTGGTTAAATAATCAAAAAGACAGTGGAGTTGCAAACCTGAGGCAGACATCGGTATCCTTGGCCACACTGAGAGCGTCGATGGGCAGCTGCCGGGCAGCCCGGGACGCTGCCACCAGCTCTTTGAACTCCACATACTCCAGCTTCTGGTCGCGATTGTTATCGAAGTACCTGAACTTAGAATGTGTGGAGAATTGGTAATTATTTTATTTATCTACTAGCTGCCGCCCGCGGCTCAGTCCGCGTGAAATTAGTAGGTAAAGTTTTTGCCCTTTACAATAGGTGTAGCCTATCTGGATGTCTAGGATCTAACGAGTATAAAAAGACAGTTTCCGAAGCCGAAAGCCACATATTCTACCCATTATTTGGATCATTTTTCCACTAGACCATACCTGGGAATCCACTGGTTCTGGAGATATTGAAGGTCAAATTAGCAATTTTTTTTTACTTTTTAAAATGAATTCCAATAGTTTTAAGTACTTAATTAACCGACTTCCAAAAAGAGGAGGTTCTCAATTCGTCTGTATGTTTTTTTTTTTGTATGTATGTTACCCGATTTCTCCGTCAGTTGTGAACCAATTTTCAAAATTCTTTTTTCATCTGAAAGAATATACTCCCGAGGTGGTCCCATATAAATTTTATCGAAATTGCTTCAGCGCTTTTTGAGAAACTGAACAAAAACGGAAAATACGTGTACCTCGATGACGTTTTGGTGTTCTCCAAATGTTTAAATGCCACGTTCCATTATATTGGGGTTTTTAGTTCTGGGGTATAACAACTAAAAAGTGAAAAATAAAAAAAATTTTACTAAAATTTTCTCCAAACAAACTTGAATTTTCAATTTTTTTTTTGAAATTTCGAAATTACGCATTTGCAGTAACAAAAACGCAATGAATATCAAACGTATCCGACAAGTACTTACGTGGCTTAGAGCGAAGGGGCGGGGTTTAACTTCACTCGCCTGGGTTCGCGTTACATTGCGCGCAATAAAAAAATTTTTTTTTTCATACCTACCTAAAAATAAAAGTCGTTTCCCAGCAATCATTTTTGCGCAAAGCTACTTTTATTTCTTAGACGTACCTACAGTATGCGTAGTTGACGGCTATGTGGTGTGTCTTTTTACAACCTGTATATGTATTACTGTAAAGTAACTTATCCTAGTTTCATCAAAATCCGTTCATTAGTTTTTGCGTGAAAGAGTTACTACACCCATACATCCATTCATCCATCTGATCCATCCAACCATCATCACAAACATCCGCGTTTATAATAAATAGTAATGGGACTATATCGTGCAATGAACATAGCCCGAAGATTAAACAAATTAAACTGGCCGTAAACAGGGTGTAACGGAAAGGTGTGGTCATATTTAAGAACTGCATCTGCCCATCGACATGAACAACTTCAAGAAAACATGAGGAAATTCTCAAAAAATTTTTTTACGTCACATAGAAAATATATTCATCAACTTTGTATGGGAAGTGCATTTTGTTTTGGGAATTTTGTCTTTTTTTTTTTGGAGAAAGTTGTTCATTTCCATGGGCAGAACCGGTTCTTAAAATATGACCACGCCTTTCCGTGACACCTATGTTAGCAGAAGAATCGACGACGCCCTCAGGCTAGACAGGGGATGATCTTCGTAAGATTTGATCGAGGATATTGTTGGATGTCGAGCGACTAGGAAAACCAATGGCCAGCTGTAGGCTGCTCCTATAAGCTGATAAAGACCCTGCAGGTATGGGCTGACTCACCTAAATATGTATCTGCACCGTATTTCGGCTAGCGTGCCGACGTGCTGAGTGCCAGGTTCCAAAGCTGCTGTCCACAGCATCAGCTCTAGAAATGACAGACCTCCTCTGCCTGTCACGTCTGCCGCTCTGACAAGAAACTTTTCGTGTAAAGATCGTTGCTTTGAAAACTAGTTTGAAATTGAGAACTGAAATTATCATAACTATGTCGCAGCCAACTAACAGTCTAACCTGATAACGAAATGTGAATCGAATCGCCATAATGGCTGAATATTATACGGGGGGCTAGTTGAATAGGAAAGGCTAGGCCACGGAAGCTAAGATTGGTGCGTCCCGTGGCTCATTCAAAATTCAAAGCATTTATTTCAAATAAACCATTAACAGTGTAACTGTCCTTAAAAAACCCTATGCTGAGTAAAATTTTCGTTTTTCCTAAATAGATATATTTCATAGATATATATTTGGATTATGATACGGCTTCCCTTACAGAGAAGAGAAAGGGCTCACTCCCCGCCCTTCCTTGTGGATTTACGACAATTCCTGACATGGATAATCCCCCACCGTTTATTCGAAGTGAATTCCCATACTACAGCTCCTTGTTCCGACTTATATAAGCTAGGGAACAAGGAGGGGACACAAGGTGAGATTAATATTGGGAATTCACGGTTAGTATAGTAGTACATAAACTAAATAAAATAAGTAGTAGTAATTCATAAACAAAATAACTACAAGGTATGAAGTTAATGAGACAAGAGGGATGCAAAGTGCATTATATAAGGTGGGTGCGTCACGCTTTATGCTTAGGAAGTCCAACATTACAGTTACGTTAAATTATATGCCTAGCGCTCTAGGAACCCATTTAGTGACATGGAACAGTTGCCTCGTCATACGTGTACAGTTAGGGCTAATGCAACAGGACCACTATTTGGGCACTGTAGCTATTCTAAATGTACACGTTCCCTATGCTCTATATAAATGTCTTACACAACTCTAAGACAGAGAACTGCGAAGTCCACCTGCCGTTGAGGAAGACAAGTTTAGGTTTTAGGAGACTTTAAACGCGTACAAATGTAAACAACCCAATTACGTTAGCTTACCCCTTTTCTAAGGTCACACAGATCTTGAACAAGCGCTTCGCGGACACAGTCTGTAGCAGAATTCATTGCGACATCCTTGGTGCATACCGAAGTGGTTCAATCGTCACTCCAAACTTCCTTAAACGCCCCAGTTCGTGGATATACGGTACAGCCTAGAGGCTGATGCCATCCAATTCTCGTGTTTCGCCAAATAGTGTCGATTCAGATATAGGCCTACAAAACGGCCGGGGTTGGTTTTAACGAAACACGATTACCTAGCGTCCTTAGAGAACGATTAGTTTATGAAACCCAGTAAAGCCTAGGTGGTGAAGCCTAACCCATAGGAAATCTGTATTTACCAAGAATTACGCAGGCCTTCTGTGCTAGACCATAAATATAGGAAGCAGTAACCATCACCAGCGTTTAGTTAATCCTACAATCCCACTTACGGGGTGGCCATTAAGCCTGAATATCAACTGCTCACCCTCCAGCTTCTCTATTGCCAAACGCCAGTGACAAATATCTGCCAGGGTGTGAATTTAAATATATATGGGCACATATTAAAAAATGATAATATAGCAGTAACTATAAAATACGATAAAGTATAGAAATAGTCTCGCTACGCTAAGATAAATGTTTATAAATAAACTGATGCTCGCATAAAACAGCCAAAACTCACCCATTCATTCTCCATCGCAGTCACCGAGATTCACACACGTACCTTTACACTCTACTTACGGATATTTAAACCCTAGTATATACTAAACTCATAATATTCAAGTATAAACTAATACTCTTACCTAATCTCTTCAGAGACGCAACCACACACACTTCAAATACTAATTAACCTAACTGGACTAGTCCATTTATATTTAACTTAATAACGACACTCATACTTCTAAAACTACAACTGGACATAGGCCTTCTTCCTAACTCCTCGACCACGGTCTACGCTCTCTCAAGTCTCAAGTCCGTCTGTTCGACATCGCTTCGCTTCCGCCGCTCCAGCAACGTCATCCCTGCCCTTCGTTTTTCGAAAACTCCGCCTACGTCGTCCTTTAGCCACCTATCTCAGCCTCTCAAACTCCCAATTGTCATATTTTTGGGTTTGGTCCAGCCCACATTGCGAATGCTCAGTTTTTTCCAATATTCCCACAGTTTTTTCTGAATAGCACTTATGTTAGTTTTTGTAATAAAACTTAATGGTTTTCGGACTCAAAACTTTCTATCCCAACTTCTTAGAATTTGTAAAGATATCGTTTCTCAGCGACCCTTCAGACATATGTTTGCAGTAAAACACAATACTTTATTATAGGCACTTTCCAAAACTCTCAAATGTTTTAGTATTTTGCATGAATAGAGTATCCTTTTTTTGCTGTTAATTAGGGTCCCTTAATGTGTTTCCAAAAAGGGTCGACAGCCATTGAAAGAAATGTTGTTTTGTAAGAGGCCATTATCCCTAGATGTTATTTTAAACGAATAGATATTTCATTTTTAATTGCGCTCTCTTGTCAATCCTAAAATTCAGATGGAAGTGTGTTTCTAACGGACGGTCACAACAGGCACTTTTGAATTGTCAATAAGTCGGTCAGTCAGAAAGATGAAGCTAATTGCACATTCCAAAGCGTAGATCTCTATGGAGAAGAACGTGCAAGAGACTCCGCGGACACTTAAACCATGATACGTATTACAAAAATCCTGGTTAACCATTCCGTGGCCCATTCATTATCTATTTAACAATAATTTACCTGCTAACGTGCCATTTTATGATGGGTTGCATATTTAATGCTTTACTAATTGTGATACTCGTATTATACACGCATATTTAGACAGTGGGACCGCTGGATTTTATCTATGTATACTAAAACCTTCCTTAAAAATATACATTTAAATAGGTAACAAAAACATCATCCAAATCGGTGGAAGTCGGTGTTAAAAACCATATATGGCTGTCATGGTCTTCAGTTGTGAACAATAAAGAGAGGTAGGAACATAACACTCGAAGAACACGTACCATACCATATACGGGATGATTCTTGCCGAAAATCTAAAATAAATAAAATTAGGTAAGGGAGGGACATTCGGGTGTCGTCGAATCCGAATCCTAGGACTATCTTTCTGCCTATTTATTGCAGTGCAGATATCATGAACCAACATTTATTATCTTACTAGCTGCGCGCCGCGGTTTCACCCCCGTAAATGATAAATGTAAAAATGATAAATGATGTTTATTCAGTAAATAGGTTACAAGGAACACTTTTACACGTCAATGTTTTTTGTCAGTTTAAGCTAGATGAGGCCGGTGTTTCCTAGATGACTACCCTGAGAAGAAACACCGAAACAAACTCAGAGGTCAAAGTCTCTTTTAAAGTGTTCAAATCCATACAATGTGTACTGGTTAAATCATATGAGAACCATGTACGTTTATGTCTGAGATGAGCTTTTTGAAGAAAGCAACACACAAATTCGAGTGGACGTGTCCAGACAGTGCAAGCATTTGTCAGTCATCGCGAAGCTCAACTCAGAACTTTGAGGAGCTCAACGAACCGACGAACAATACCAAAGTAAGGTAAGTAGACCGGGAAAAAGTAAGTAGCTATGTGTTAATACAGGGTATAGCTATCTTCATACAAAATTTCATCTAAATCGGTCTAGCCGTTTGAACTTGAAGAAGTAACAAACATACAAACACACATACTAAAAAATTTTCGCCTTTATAATATTAGTGTTATTAGATAACGTGTTATATGTGTCGCAGCCATCTGGTTGAATTCGCCATTCAATTGGACGCCTAAGCCGTTCATTAAACGCCGGCATTCAATTAAAGGAGTAGAGTCGTCTCAAAAACCTTATTTATTACTTTATATATATATATATACATATATATATATATATATATTTGGTAGTTATTATATTAAATACATATGTATGTTTATTATTAATATATATATTTTCGTTCGCGTTTTTTTTTTAAATATTTCTACTTGGTGTTGCTTTGTTTGTTTTTTTTTATGCACCTGCCATATTATCTCTCCACCACCCTTGGTTGACTGGTAGAGAATGCCTAAGGCATTAAGTCCGCCTTTGTACTTTAGTTGCATGAAGTGTAAATAAATAAATAAATGGCTAGGCCAGTAGTTACGAGTAACTCAACTAGAATCACTGACAACTTGGCGTGTTGAAAGTCAGCCCTTTGAAGATGTCTGACCAAGACTCAGCCAAGTGATTCAAAACTTCAAGTTAAATGAAAAATGACGAAAGACAGGGCTTATTAAGGAGGGCAATTTTTTAATTATCTTTGCGATATTAATCCGAGATTAATAAAAAAGAAAAAATTGTGATTCAATTTATTTAAAAGGCGTAGTCGAAGCCACAGGCTCAATGGTTTAAAAAAAAAACGGTGCCCCATGTCCCAAGTTCGCTACGCTCGCTCTTGCAACCTTTTTTTTGTGATTGACATCTTCCGCTCTGGGTGCAGCGAGAGGGCGTGTCAAACTCTTACTGACTAAAACCCACCCCTGTTCCTTCCCTGCCTCAGTGTCCAGGGGAGCGGTAACTCTGTTACGAATTTATCCGCTACCCCTAGGCATACAGCTACCCCTAGGCGTCGCTCTTGCATCCTAACATTGCCTTTTGTACACACATAATCATGTTCAGTGGTATCACAAACTCATCAATACCCAATTTAACTAAATGACTAGACGACATCCCGCCATCTGGTAAACGTTGCACTCAACGACTTGGCTGGTTGTCCTTCAGCCATTTAATTGAATGCAGGCTTTTAATGAACGGCCTAGGCGTCTAATTGACTGGCGGATTCAACCAGATGACTGCGACATATGCACGAGATTGACCGGAGAAAGTAAAACACCGGAAAAAGTGAAAGGCCCACCACCCAGCCTCACCCAGTGATGGTACCAAGTAGATAGAGAAAAAAAAAACGTTTGAAG
The DNA here is from genome assembly GCA_951329385.1 of Polia nebulosa. Classification (NCBI taxonomy): domain Eukaryota; kingdom Metazoa; phylum Arthropoda; class Insecta; order Lepidoptera; family Noctuidae; genus Polia; species Polia nebulosa. The sequence goes on from OX589592.1 coordinate 33,625,607, forward strand.
TACGCAGATACAAAAGTCCATAAGAACGCTAAATATTACATTGCTACGAACCGAGCGAGCACGATACTTCCGTGCGTATGTGTGCGCGTGTAAGAGTATCCACATTCCACAGATAACACACACTAAGGAACTGTCGTCGCACTGAGCTTAAAAACATCATTGTTATTTTTCTGTGCTATTGAATACGCATCACACAGTCACAGAGGCGACTTGTTCTTACCATTGCATTGATAAAATTCGCGCAAATATGTCATGTAGCCGTATGAACTAAGTGTTGGATTCGCAAATAACGTAGCCCGAGTTCAAATCATGGTCGGTCCGTTGCGGTTATTTCTTACTTTGGAAATTCCCAATCTATATTAATATAGTTGTTTTTTATATTTCTATGAAAAATACTATTGCATTTTTTGCACTAAATAGATTGCAAATTACGAATATGATCTATTAACCACAAGAAGAATCACATTCGTAATTTGCAATTATTTAGTTGTTACATCTTTTCGATGTTGTAAGGTGGGAATAAAAAGACGTGTTTAATAAAAATGTTTATTCTTTATATTTACAAATTAAACATTTATGAGAATTGTGACGTCGAATTGTTACCTAGACAAAAAGTTATCTATGTTACGTGTAAGATTTTTTGTTGGAAGTATACCCACTTAGACCATTCATAATATGAATAACGTAACAATGAAAGGATATTAAAATTTTAATAAAATAAAAAATAATTGTTTATATCCAGTTATTTATTGAAAAGTGATATATGATTTAGACTTTGTAAATATTTTATTTTTATGTAACGTCACAATGAATGTATTGAGGTCATAGCTTAATTGTTCATTTTCTTGACTAAAAGAAGATTGAAACTAAACCTCAATTTCTGTTAAAAGAACTTTAGTTCTCACTAGATAATCGTCGATTAGATGAGAAAAATAAATTAAACTATTATGTTAGAACAGTGCGGGTAGAAGAATAAAAAAAAAATGGAATCATGATTATTGTCAACAAAATTGATAGCGAGTTCACTGCATTCTTAAGATAAGGCGATGGCTCAAGTTAAAAGATATAGCTGTTTTAAACAAAAGTAAACACAATATAATACAGTGTTTGTTAACGAATAATCACGGATATGTTAAAATAAAATGGCCTACTAAACATTTAGTTACACCGACAGATTTTACTAAAACTTAATATTTTGTATAACCCCCATTATTTTCGATACAGTCAAGTAGACGTTTGCGCATGGACCCAACAATATTACCGCATATTTCGCTCCCTCTAAAACTTTCCCACACCTCCATGCAATGGGTTTTTAATTGTTCCGTAGACCTCTTATTCCGCGAGTCCCACCTTTGCACCATCAAACCCTATAGATTTTCTATGGGGTTGAGGTCGGGTGATCGCGCTGGCCATGGAATAACAATTACTTCCGGGTGATTGTGAAACCACTCACGCACAGTACTCGCTCGGTGAATAGGACAATTGTCCTGGACAAACGGAAATTCTGCTAACTCATCAGCTGCGTAAATGTTGCGCACAGTAGGTAGCATAATTGAGTCTAACACTTCCACATAAGTTGAACTGTTTGCGCGTGGAGGAATGAAAGCCAGTTCTCCTGGTCCTGCTGCACTCATCCATCCCCACATATTAATTGTGATTCGACCTGATTCGGTGTTAGGAATAACGTTGTTATCACACCAGCGAGTGTTATTCTTGCGCCATAAGTGAAGCCTGCCCTTTTGACTGGATTTAAATGTTTTTTCATCTGAAAATACCGCAGTATTCCAGTCAAAATCTAAATAATCACGTGCGAAACGTAATCGTTCTTGTTTGTGCCTCTCTGTCAAGTACGGCTTTTTAGCAGGTTTTCTGTGATGCACGCCTTCAGCGTGAAGTGCACGGCGAACAGTATCCATCGAGGTGTCATATAATTCTGCAAAATGTCTCGTTGGTGCGAAACCATTCGTTTCGTATACGTCCACCATATGTCGTCGCTGCGCCTCACTAATAAGCTTCGGTCTCCCACTTCTCTTTCGACTAGCAAGGCTAACTTCTTCCTCATATCTTTTTATCCAAAGACTTACAGTATTTTTCTAAAACATAATAAAATATATTAGGCAGCTATACCTACTTGACTTCATTTTCACTATATAAAATGTTAATAATCATAATTATTGAATATAATTTTAAAATAAAACTTCATTTATAAATCCAATAACCAATCCAATAAACCCAACGATTTATGTATTTCTCTTTTAAGCCTCTTAAAGATACGATGGTTGGATTCATAAATGGCATACATTTTAATTAGAAGATTAATTTATAATAATATCTATTATACTCACATTCAGTTCGGTTTCTTCTGATATTTGTGTTTTATTAAGACCACTTTTATGCAGCCCAATGATAGTCGCCCTCACTTCAATACTAATATTAGCCTGCATTTTGCGAATATTACAATACTGTTAACCACACGTCACTAACCAAAAACTACAACCAAACGACAGTTCATTTCGGTCAAGTTAAAACTCATGTCTACCTCGCAGAAATCTAATTCTTTATTTAGTTTTTTTGTGATCTACCGTTCTAACTGTAAGAAATGTGTGAACAAGTTAAAGAATAATTTAATATAATTATGTAATGCTAATCCATAACTTTCAATCGGGTAAGAACTTACAAAAAGTCAACAATTGCGTGGGATTTGAACTTGCGGCACACTGATTTGCGCTTCAATCTGTGTGCTCTATACCACTGGGCCATCTTGACTTATGCTAAATTGATGAAATTGTGAATTTCAATCATTTGTTGGCGATAACTTGAAAATAGAAGGTCGTAAGTCAAACTAAACGTTAAACTAATACGTTGTGAGAATTCTTATCGACTTTTGCTGGCGTCTGTACCTGAAGAGACTTGAACATTGCGACCTCTGCCAGCCAAGATCGATCATGAACTGAGAGAATACGTGGACGCTCATGTAGATCGCGGGGAACACCATTAGCACGAACTCGCGATACATTCTGATTTGATCTGCAATCGAAACCATAGGTTACTCAAAGTACCACAAATTATAAGTCTCAGAAAACCAGCTTCTAAACGGGAGGAACGACTAGGACGGTTCGAAATCCTCGGAACTGCCTTCTTCCATCATCATCATCATTATCATAATATTATCTTCCTGCCCTTGCTTGGTCTGCGCAATACTTTTTAAGGTTCCGTACACGAAGGGTAACCAACGGAACCCTATTACTAAGTCTACGCTATTCGTCCGTCTGTCCGTCCGTCCGTCCATCCGTCCGTCTTTCTGTCAGCGGGCTGTATCTCATGATCTGTAATAGGTAGACAGTTGAAATTTTCAAAGTATTTCTTTCTATTGCCGCTATAACAACAAATAATAAAAATAAATTAAAGGGGCAGGGTACTAGAAAAGTGTATGATGGTACGGAACCCTTTATGCGCGAGTCCGACTCGCACTTGGCCGGTTTTTTCTTCTTCCAGTCGTCAACCGTCACGCTACCATCGCTGACCATCCCCAGGAGGAAAATAGCAAAATAAGTAAGTACAACCTACACCCTTAATATTTAAAAATAGTGCCTTGGTTTTTGTTTCTTCTGCGTATTTTCGTTACTTTTTTTTAGATAGATAAAACATTTATTCAGTGCACACAAAAGACACAGCACAACACACAAAATCACAATTAAATTATTAATTTATATGTAAGTATACAAAAACAAAGTGCCAATACACAAAAAAAAAACATAATAGAAATAAAAGGGTTTTTTGGCGGGATTTTCTCGAGTGCAGTTCAGTGGCTGTTTTAATTATTCGTTTATTGATTCCTAGTGGATATTGTGATGTAAAATTGGTGTAGGTTTGTGTCTCAAGTGTCTACGCAACTGGACAATATGTGGAATCATGGAAACAGGCGCGATCTCGGTAAAATGGAGCTCAGAATTTTATTGTAGTATTGACTACCTCAGTGAAGTTTGCCGAGAAGGCTGACTCGACACATTTGTTGCCAATTACTGCAAAAAACATTAGAATGTGTTACATCTGCATTCTAATGGAAAAAAAGAAGTAAAAATACACTACTAAAGACGAGGCGGTATGGTTTATGACCTTAGCAAATAGCAAATTTATTGTACCTAAAATCAAGAAAAAAATAGGTGGTTCGTTTAGATGCCAATGTGTATACGTTTCTATAATAAACTTCGCCAAATTCAAGAACTAAGCATAAATAAATTTAAATCATTTATTAAACGTAAGCTATGCCAGAAAGCTTTTTACACAATTAATGACTTTCTTGAGGACAAAAAGGCGTGGGATTGAGCTGCTGCAATGATATACTCGTACATGAGCCTGTTTTCATATGTACTACTTACTGATGAAATTTTTTTTATATATTTTTTTTTAATATTCGTTTTTGACATGAATACTTGTATAGTATTATTTTATATTATTTTTTTATTGACATTTTATTATTATTATTATTTTGACTTGAATACTTTGTTAAGTATTATATTTATTTTTTGATTGACATATTATTATTACTATTTTGTTTGACACGAATATTTACTTTGTAAAGTGTTATTTTTTTTTTTTTTGATTGCTTAATTATTGTAAATGTGAGGACTATGTGGGTTATTATTATTATTTTCTCCTCCTTTTTACAGTAATTTTTAACGTTGTCTGACTTTTGCGGCCTACCCAAATGTCGTTTCTTTGGTATTGTTCGTCATGTCATTGAGCTCCTTAGTGGTTTTTAAGTTGAGCTATTCGACTATTGACAAATGCTTGCACTGACTGGACAGGTCCACTCAAATATGTTTGGTTCTTTCTTCAAAAGACCACTACAGACACTAAGCTGCATGGTCCTCATATAGAATAATGTGAATGCGAGAACTATGTATGTCGTTATATTCATGTAGATTTTATGATTGTCTGGCAGTTTGAGTATTTTTGCGGCCTACTCAAATGTCCTTACTTTGGTATTGTTCGTCGGTTCGTTGAGCTCCTCAAAGTTCTGAGTTGAGCTTCGCGATGACTGACAAATGCTTGCACTGTCTGGACAGGTCCACTCGAATTCGTGTGTTGCTTTCTTCAAAAAGCTCATCCCAGACATAAACGTACATGGTTCTCATATGATTTAACCAGTACACACTTTAAAAGAGACTTTGACCTCTGAGTTTGTTTCGGTGTTTCTTCTCAGGGTAGTCAGCTAGGAAACACCGGCCTCATCTAGCTTAAAGTGACAAAAACCATTGACGTGTAAAAGTGTTCCTTGTAACCTATTTACTGAATAAACATCATTTATCATTTACATTTACCTAGCCTGCCCGAGAAAGGGCGTAGAAAAAAAAAAAGAAATAAAAGTGACACTTGCAACATTTCAAATAATAACGAATGTACACAGTGCGGTGTGCGTCTCAAGGTTGCACCAAATGGGAGTCCAGCTCAGCACGTGTCAGGCAAATATACCTGACGCTGATATTCTGCTGAATCCCTGCAGTGACATACGGACGCTGAGCAGACGTGATAATTATGTAGGTGTTGTGACATGTTATGGAAGGAGTATTTAATGTAAGTATACCCGCAATTATTTAATTACAGTAGAGTTACAACAAGTACAGTGTATTATACGTTTACAATAAATAAATATACATAAATAACAGTATGTGTAGTTTAATTATATCTAAGAAAAGATTTCCAAGTGCCTATACTCTTTGTTCACAGGTTTTGACCACGAGATACGCTATATAGATTGTCTCGGGAAGGATTTCACAGCCAGTTATATAACCGACGTATTCGAAACAGTCATCCCCAGTTTTTTCTGCGAGGCGATAAGAAACTGCCGCAGACGAACTCTGAAGGTTACAAGGCATTTAAGATTCCTTATCGGCGGGGGAATATTGTTCCAGCATTTGGATGCGGCGTATCTAAAACTTCATCTGAAAACCGCTGTCTTGTCCGAGTGAGTGGAAAGTTGCTGTGAGCACTGTTTTCTTGCGCATTCTCTTCTATTAGCGATCCAGCTCAGTTTATTGTACAGATAGGTCGGCTGCTTGTACTTTATAACCCCAAAAAGTAGGCATGCCAAATGCAACTTACGACGCGACTTTTCTTGAGGATTGAGGGGTTATTTAAAAATGGCGTCACATGACTTCTTGGTGGGATTGAAAAGCAGAATGGAGCGCAGGCGTTTTGCACTCTCTGAATTAGTCGCTCAGTTCTTGCCAGCAGTCGAGGGCCAATAACTACGTCCGCATTATATACAGATTAGACAGCACTCCAGACTCAGCCAGCTGGATTCGCAGCTCCTCTGAAAGATAAGGCCTTATTTTATAGAGGACCTTAAGCCGGTAAAAACCAGTGCGCACTGACTCTGACACGTGTGCTTCATGTCTCAACCCAGCGTCCATGTTCAGACCCAGATTACGTGCCTCACTGACTTGAATGACCGACTCACCCAGCAGGGTTAAGTTGAGTGATGCCGGCACTGCATCGATTTGGTTCTTGGTTCCAAACAGCATGTATCTGGTTTTAATGGGGTTAAGTACCAAACCGTTATTTTCAGCCCAACATGCTATTCTGTCAAGATCATCGTTTAGATCCTTTATCGCAATGTCATAGTCACTTGGCTTAAAGGAAATATAGACTTGTACGTCATCAGCATAAATATGGTAACTAGGTACAGCGCTTCAGGGAATTTATGATATCTGCACAATACAAAATAAAGATGATGGGGCCCAGTATTGACCCTTGCGGGACTGCTCTGTAAACAGAAGTGAGTGACGAAACAAGAGATGAGCCATTGCTCAGTCGTATTTCCACACGCTGACGTCGGTTGGTGAGATAGCTTTGGAACCAGTGTATCGTATTTTGGTCAAATCCATAGCTTGGATAGAAACAGATCTATATTTATGCAGTAAAAAGCTCGCGAAAAATCAAGTAGGACAAGTAGGGTGCATAGGCCCTTATCTTGTGCTGACAGAATGTTATCTGTCACGCTTAAAAGAGCCGTAGCGGCCGTGGCGACGTGGAGACAGCGACTGTCGCAACCCAGCGCTGGGCACGCCACCATCGCGGCGGTAGTGCCCCTCTTTGAGGAGTGGCTGGAGAAGCGTCACGGCGTCCTCACCTTCCGCCTGACGCAGGTCCTCACCGGACACGGTTGTTTCGGGAGGTTCCTGCATCATATCAGGCGGGAGAAAACGCCCGGGTGTTACCACTGCGCGGATCGCCCAGAGGACACGGTGGAGCATACGGTGGAGGTCTGCCCCGCTTGGGCGGAGGACCGCCGTGTCCTTGTGGATGCAGTAGGTGGCGGCGACCACTCGCGCCCGGCCCTGGTTCAGGCCATGGTACGGAGCGAAAGGGAATGGCAAGCAGTCTCCTCCTTCTGCGAAGCAGTAATGCTCGCGAAGGCGGAGGCGGGACGCGTGAGGGAAGCTCAACGGAGTGGCCCTCACGGCCATGGCCGCTACCACCGCAGGAGAGCCTGCGGACGGCGAGCAGTGGGTAACTCGCCGTCCGATCAGCACCAGGCCCGTGAGTCATCGGCGCGTAGTGTTCCACGCGCGCCTCAAAGAGTTGTTGTCAGCCATCACTGACGGGGCCCATCGTGGCCGGTGCCTGCATGCCTAGGGGTAGCGGATAAATTCTCAACATGAGTTACCGTACCCCTGGGCACTCAGGCAGGGAAGGAACAGGGGTGGGTTTTAGTCAGTAAGAGTCTGACACGCCCTCCCGCTCCACTCAGAGCGGGAGAAGTCATTAGATGATTTCCGACCAACAAAAGAAAAAGGCTATCCATCCGCTCATCAGAGGTCTTTATGGAATCCTTTAGTTGAGCCATTTCCGTGCGAAATTGTTGGAATTCCTGATGCATCAGGCGAAACTGAGCCACGCAGCTCCTCTTTAAATACGAGTAACCGCAGCTCGTCTGCTAAGTCGGGGGAAAAATTATTAGTGGCTTTCAACGCAGTGCCACGCGGTGGACTGTTCATGACTCCTCCGAGCCACTATGCCCATCTTCCTGGGCAGGTTCCGCCCTCGGTTCCCTCCGAAATTTGTTTGGCATAACACACTTGGCATAATCTTCTTTACACGAACATTTTTGGGGCATAAAAATAATTAAATATAATTATTGTCTGGCCGAATGTGTATATGTCCGAATTTACAATGGCATACTTTTAAGATGGCAGAATTTTATTTGGGCAAAGTTAAAGTTCCGCATAATTTCGCTAAGCATAACGTTTATTTAGAACTACAATGATTTGGCACAATTTCACTTGGCATACTATGAAGATGCCAGAATTTCATTTAGAGTTATTTTATTAGGCATATTGCCATTTCTATAAAAAATCATATTTAACCTTAAATTAAAATTAAACTATTGTCTTAAAAAGTCAATATGTTGTGACACAAAAGTTAGTGACGGAAACGAATCGCTGCAAAACCGACTCCACGTAGTCTTGTCTGCCCTACCCCTAGAGTGTAATTTAAGCCCGCGTCGGCGCGGAGGCGCGAGGCGGCCTGCGAGCTGAGGAGCAGGTGGCTTTGGTACGCCCGCCGCCGCGGCGGAGGCTGGCCGGCGGAGCCGGCCAGCAGCCGAAGCTGCGGTGGTGAACGTAAAAACTATCTGCGACGATAAGCTCGTTTGGGACCGCCAGAGCCCCGCAGCGCCGGAGCAGTGACAGAAACCCTGCCTGCTGCATGCTTGATGCATGATTGCTGCATGTATGCTGCTTGCTTGCTGCCTGCTTACTGCATGCTTTCTGTATGCTTGCTGCATGCTTGTTGCATGCACGGCATATACCGTATACAAGCATATATGCTTGTTTGCATATTTCATGATTGCTGCATGCATGGGGTGTGCTTGTTTGCATGCTTCTTACAGGGAATTAAAAACCATGTTCCCAATCAACTGTTTTATTTAGTGATAATTTATCATTCAGTAAAATAATTAAACAATTAATTTACAAAATACATACACAATTTACGTTCAACTAATCTTAAATCAATTTCGGTCGGTGAAGTATGCTAATGTGTTATCTTTTCATTCAAATGTCATGATTTCATGAAATTCTTACATTTGGCATCAATTCTAACTGAGTGAGTTTTATTGATGATTTTAATGATTATAATTCTATAAATACATACTTGCTACGTTCGCATTTCATATTTTTACCAAGATACAACCTGACACTGTGGTAAGAAATACAAAATTAATCTAATGTGATAAATGAGTTTTGCAATCTATGAAAAGATGATTCTAACTATAAACTTTCTGAGATATGATAGTTCTGCCTTTTAATGACTATAGATAGGAAATGTATGCAAAAAGAAGATTCTGCCTTACAAAATTACGAGTTTTGAATGTATGCTAAATGAGTGTCTGCCAAACAATTTTCTGCGAAATGAAGTTTATGCTAACCGCTGTTAAGCAAAATAATTTTATGATATAAAAAGTTCTGCTATAAAAGGTGGACCCTTCCGCCCTACCTCGAACTGGCGTCTCCGTCTTATTATCAGTGACCAGATTTTTTCCGTACTCAGGGCAGCGCCAGGTGGGTGCAATAGTACCCGTACTAGGCAAGGCCACGCAAGCGCGATGATAAAAGGCATAGCACTGGCAAAAACATACACTGATAAAATCATATTGTTGTGTATCTGTATGTCATAATTTGTGGCAAATAAATACTTTTTCTTTCTTTATCTTCTTCTTTTATTTAGCGGCCTCTATCGGCGATAAGAATTTGACAACAACGCACTTCGCTGCTGGCATGGTGTACTTCGCTCGTAAGTTTCACCTTATTATTGATTTCGCCAAGTCGTTCCACGCGGTGTCAATAGATGGCGCTGTTTTAAACATATACGAATTACGGTTCGATTTCTGGGACTTAAGGCGCAGGTTATACGACTTCTAATGGTTTTTAATTGAACATCACGTCTAAACGACTAGCCTTATTTAGTTTATTTAGACAATTTCCGTCGTGATTTGATCCGAGAATATTTGAAATTATATTTTTATAACATATTGTAATTAATTTGTAAAGTTATGTCTAATGCGGATAAAAAGTTAAGAATCACGCAAAAACTACGCCTTCAACCTTCACCATTTTAAAGATCATTTTATTATTTATAATTAAGTCTCAGTGTTTTAGTTTAATACTTGTTGTCTTAATGTAATAAATTAATAATGCGTCTAATTTCGGACAGCGCTCCTTGATGGGCGAGTCCTATTACTGGGTGGACATACGACGCGCTACGTGAGCTCAGCACAGAACACGTAAGCTGACCACTCAAGGTCGTTGGCAGCTAATAGCGCCTTAAATGTTTTGCGAACACCATACAACGACACTTCACTTCACGACTACATTTTAATTGATTTTAAGTATATTCACTAAATTGTTTCAATATTTTTAATGTAAAGGGTAGTTATAAGTCAGTAGTGTACAGATTAAAGTTTACACAATAATTACTATTTATACACTGCACTTGCGCACTGGATAACGTTTCGTGTCCTCTATTATTGTATGTAGAAACTTTCTGTATTATAATTTGTTTTTATTAAATGGGTTATTTTATTTTAAACACTAATCCACAGCAAGTAGTACCGCGTTTAGCCAGTGTCAAGATAGAAAGCATTTGGTTTTGCACTTAGAAACAGAATACTGTCACTTTTTTCCTATTAGAGTGCAGATGTTCATTCTAATGTTTTTGCAGTACCTATTAGGCAGCAAAGATGAGTCGAGTCAGCCTTCTTGGCAAGCTTCGCTGAGCAGCTTTATTTTACCGAGATCGTATCATCGCATATCGCATAGTGGATATATTTTAATATGGAGGATATTATAGATTTTTCTTTGTTTAGTTGGTTTTGCTTTAGCAGTTCGAAGAACCAAATGTTTATGGTACGGTACGGACTCCGTGGTGTCTAGGACTGATCACCCTAGGATTGTGGAGGTTCTTATAAATAATAATAATAATATTTTGTTTATTTATGGCAACTAGGCCCAATTGTTAGTAACATAATTCTTAAAAAACTATTGTTAGTAAACAAAATGAAAAAACACAGAAACAAATAAAAAGAAAATTGTAAGGTTAACTGTGGGTTCTTCTGACCAGCACCTCCACAGCGTGCGACAACCAAGGTGCGTCGCACTTATCCATCAACATACTTAGGATGCTGTTAGTACTAGACGCGCTCTTGATAAGACGGAATTTGTTTTTTTGCGCATTATGGCGTAAAAATCATCGGTATGCGCAAATGCGAACATACCGGACGTCGGACGTATTACAAAAGCGCGGGAGTCCCAACAGCATCCTGAAGCAGTTATTATATTAAATACGCAGGGCATCTAGCGATCTCTTAGTATGTCTTACCCACAGGTCGCTCGTGTAGAACGATTGGCAATACGCTTTAAACAGCATAATCTTTACCCCAATAGTACTTCGAGCGAACCTGTGTATCAGCATGTTGGCCCTGACCGCTAGCGCCCTGCGCTCTCGATCTACGTCGTCTTTGAAGTCTCCGGTTATAAGGTGTCCCAGGTATTTAAATTTGTCAACTCTTTTGAGTGGCAGCCCATTCAACATTAAAACTGGGTTGCTATGTACACGTCTACCGGAGGCCTCAAAAGCCATGTATACACTTTTATTTACATTGTAAACAAGCCCATGACTTGTGACATATCGCTCACACACGCGTAACAGCTCTCTGATCGAGCCAGCCGTCGGGCCCAGCAGCACCATATCGTCTGCATAACTTAAGTTGTTTACACAAACGTTGTCTATCCAGCATCCGACACGCATACTGCTGAGCCAGACGATCAGCCCGTCCATGTACAGATTGAAGAGCTTTGGCGAGGTCAAACCACCCTGTCTCACCCCGCACTCCAACCTGTACGTTTCGGACAGAGACCCTCCCCATCGAACACAAGCAACAAAAAGCAAGGAAATGACATTTAAATATGGTTGTTTGTTGTTTTTGTTTGTTTGTTTGTTTTGTTTTGTTTTTGTTATGTTTTTGGGAGAAAATGTTGCGTAATACTGATTGTACAAAGTTTTTTTTTCAAAGTCGCGCAATTTAATGTACTTATATGCCAGAAAACTCGAGTATTTATGTAAACTATGAATCTTTATCGGCATCATCGCGAGACGAGTTGTCGAGAGACATAGTCACTTTTTGTATTGAAAAAGGCATAAAAGAAGTTACTATTTTGAAAAATCGTTATAACGTTAATTTTATTACAAAAATGGCAAAATATTTGAAAGAAAATAGTAATTCGATATGTGGAGATTTTAAAATGTATAAAAATAAGATGGATGTACTTAATACATAAAAATAGAACAAAGTTATATTGTAAGAGTTAGAATATAAGTTTAAAATGTAGTGGAATGAAAAAAAAACCATTGTGTTGTTTTTTTTTTACTTTAAGAGGGGTGATGTGGTGTGATGTCACGTACATCGGCACATCACGTATAGTCTAGCACATAGTTTATGTTAAGATAGGTAAGCTGTTTTCACAGTTTTATTAGCATTATATCACGTACATACTATGTATATATACGTTACTAATTAAAAGAGGAAGACGAGTTGACTCATGGAGAAGTACGCATCATGTCGTTTACTTAACCCTCCTTCCCCCCACATCGCATGGCGACCCTGCCAGTCGGCTGGACATCGCACGCCTGTTTCAATTACTCCACATATTGTCCAGTTGCGTAGACACTTGAGACACAAAACTACACCAATTTTACATCACAATATCCACCAGGAATCAATTTGCGAATAAATAAAACAGCCACTGAACGTTACTTTAAAGTAAAAGAAGAAGAAGCCAAAACAATTTTATTGTTTTGTATAGGTATTTAGCTTGTACTGTCCCACTGCTGGGCAAAGGCCTTCCCAAATAGTTCCAGGTATTCTTTCCACTAGCCATCTCGAACCAGCCTTTGCGGTAGGCCGCTAGGTCGTCTCACTACTACCTCTTCCTAGGTCGGTCTCGGCAGCGCCGTGCCATCCAACCTCTGGCAACCACTTTGTAGAGACTATTTCTAATACAATTAACATTTTTTTTGCTGAACAGCTACAATGATAAGATTAAAAGAAGTTAACCGTCTCGATTGTATCCGGCAGCTAGCAGCAGCTGCAGGTTCGAAGACGCCATCGCCACTGCACCGCCAGCCACGTCCATTCCAACGACCACATTCTCTTCGCAGATTTCCACCAGAGCGCCACTGTCTAACTCCTTACAGAGAAAGCATTTCGAAATAGTATGAATTGCCTATTAATTGTTCATCGAGCTTTATGATTAGTATTATACGTGAAAATAGTCTTTCATCATTTCAGTCGAAAGGCGTCCTCTGCTGGACATTGGCCTCCCCAAAATGTCGCCACAACGACCGGTCCTGTGCGCCTCACATCCATCGGTTACCCGCGACCCTCACCAGGTCATCAGTCCACCTTGTGGGAGGCATTCCAACTCTGCGTCTTTCGGTACGCGGTTCCACTCCAGAACTTATCGGCCCCATCAGATGTGTCCTCCCCATTACCACGTTAGTTTGGGGATTCTTTGGGCTATGTCACCAACCTTGGTTTTCCTGCGGATATCTTAATATCTGATTCGATCACGCAAGGAAACGCCGAGCATAGCAGAAGGCTTAAAGTCTCCTAAAGAGCAATGGAGAGGCCATTGCTCTTTAGGAGACTTTAAGCCTTCTGATGAGGCCCATTGTGAGCGAACACGTTTCAGCGCCATATACATATAATGTCATCACTCGCTTTGATCATAGACTTTCGTCTTGAGACACTGTGGTTTGAAAATAGTTTTTAAATAACACAAATTGAATAGAGACAAATCTGCCTAGCCTTTTCCCAACTATTTTGAGGTCGGCTTCAAGTCTAACCGGATGCAGCTGAATACCAGTATTTTACATGGAGCGACTGCCTATCTGACCTCCACAACCCAGTAACTGGGTAATACTATACCCCTTGATAAGACTGGATGTCAGACTTTCGGGCTTCTGACGACCCGTAACGACTGTCAAAGATCCACGATTGACAATCGGGACCAACGGCTTAACGTGCTTCCCAAGGCAAGAAGAAGTCTCGGTATGTAAAGATGGTCACCCATCCATGGACCAACCCCGGCAAGTGTAGCTTAACCTGATGGATCGACGCGTGCGGCTGTTATTACTTTAGCCACGAGCTCCTCCACAAATTGAATAGAGACGTCATTAATATTTCAGCATGGTTTCATCCACTACTGCGTCTACTGCTGCTACTGCTGACTAGCAGTGGCAGCATGGGTGCATGGGTGGAGGCATGAACACGTCTCCTTTTATTTCTACCGTATTCCGTATTGTAGTTAGATTCGGAAATTCGATGCTGGCGCTGTCAACAAACATTTTTAAAATAAAATATGAACATTATGTACCGAATCCTTGTCAGAGTCTCTACCGCCGCCAAGGGCCATAGCAGAGAACACGAGTATCTCAGGACTGCGGAGACAGGAGTGGGCCCGTTGGCGGTCCAGCTCCGGTCCGCTGAGCCACTGTACTCGGCTCCGTAAACCCTGGGATGTCAGAAACACTTTGACAAATAATACAATGGGTATCTGCTGTACTATCGGTACAGAAAAACTCTACCCAGAGTGGTTTTGGACCCATGTAACCAGCATGGAGCCAGAGGTTTGCAGTTTACTTTGTGAGTTTCAACCTAACTGCCACTGATGCTGCTAGTTACAAGTGCTGCTTAAATAAATTATGCTAATCATGTATAGAACCAAGTGAGTGTAGTTACTTACTCTCACTTGGTTCTCTGCAAATTTACCTGAAAAGGGAATGCCCATCAGCCACACAAAAAAATCCTGAAATGGTCAGAAATTATTAGTAGTTAATTCTTTACATTATTTATATTACGAATATAATATGTACAGCATGTAACCCTAAACGAACCTAACAACCCTGTCCGATCCAATGAAGGCGTATTCCTGGTTTAACATGTAATACGTACTAGAAAAAGTTCCACTGGCCGGCGAAATCTTTTCATTTTTACCTATTTTTAACCGACTTCAAAACAAAAAAAAACAACCGACTTCCAAAAAAAAACACACTAAAAATGAAAAAATAACTTTAATTTCGGAAGTCGGTGTTTGTATTTTACTTCTTTGTTATTTGACACCGACTTCCGAAATTAAAGTTATTTTTTCATTTTTAGTGTGTGTTTTTTTTTGGAAGACGGTTGTTTTTTTTTGTAAAAAAGTTTTTTATTTTTCACTTTTTAGTTGTTGTACCCCATTCTACAACTAAATTAATAGTAAAGTTATACCCGAATGTATAACCCCAAAAATAGGGAATTTGAACATAGTTGGTGAAATTAGGGTGTATCAGGGTGAACTGTAGAAATCTGTATACCCCTTCAGAGCGTATCAGCGTGATGTAATGTTGTGAAGTGGTGAAAACAATACACAGACATGCGATTGCAGCAATTCTGGAAGGTTTACTATCATTTATTGAAGAGTTCCATGGTGTATCTCCGAAGTTCTTTATCAGATCTTCACCAAACTAAAATGGGACCACATGTGAAGCAACAGCTTTCAAATAAAAAAAAAATCTTCAAAATCGGTTCACGGAGTAAAGAGTTATGGGGTAACACACATAAAAAAAAAAATTTAAAAAAAATACAGTCGAATTGAGAACCTCCTCCTTTTTTGAAGTCGGTTAAAAAAGGAGGAGGTTCTCAATTCGACTGTATTTTTTTTTTATGTGTGTTACCTCATAACTCTTTACTGGGTGAACCGATTTTGATGATTTTTTTATTTGAAAGATGGTGCTTTACATGTGGTCCCATTTTAATTTGGTGAAGATCTGATACAGAACTTCGGAAATAAACAATGGAACTCTTCAATAAATAATAGCAAACCTTCCAGAATTGCTGCAATCGCATGTCTGTATATTGTTTTCACCACATCACAACATTACATCACGCTGATATGCTCTAAAAGGGTATACAGATTAGTACAGTTCACGCTGATACACCCTAATTTCACAAACTATGTTCAACTTCCCAATTTTTTTGGGGCTATCAATTCGGGTATAACTTTACTATTAATTAAGTTTTAGAATGGGGTACAACAACTAAAAAGTGAAAAATAAAAAACTTTTTACAAAAAAAAATACAACCGACTTCAATAAATAATACTAAAAAATGCAAAATAACTTAAATTTCGGAAGTCGGTGTCATATAACGAAGAAACCAAACTAGAAACACCGACTTCCGAAATTAAAGTTATTTTGCATATTTTAGTATTATTTATTGAAGTCGGTTGTATTTTTTTTTTTGTAAAAAGTTTTTTATTTCAAACGATACCACCCTGCACTAGCCGCGCTTTAGGCACTCTGTCTCGCTCAGGTGGCATCTTTGAAACGAAACAGTAGTTGAACTTTGTCGAGCGCTCAGTGTTGCCTTTGATAAGTTTTTTTTTTTTTTTTAAATTATTTTTTTTCATTGGGGAGAAATAATTACCTCGTATCCATTAAATGATTATGTATATGTGTACGCACTACGCAGTACGATACCAAGTAATACCCTTCAGGATCGGACAGGGTTTTTGTTACATGCTGTATAATGAAATAATTCTAAGATTGTTTAACCTTTATAGTCCCGATGACAACCCGGGCTGTCACCGGGCTTCTTCGACAACCCAAAGTTAACGTTTGCTTGGAAAAAAATTTAACCTCTTAGGATCCGAAACTCAACTGAGTTTGAAAACAAAAAAAAACAGCCTCCTACCTCTTAAGATCCGCGGACAAACCCGGGTTGTCGAAGAAGCCCGATGACAACCTGGGTTGTCATCGGGACTATAAGGGTTAAGTAGGGTAAAAATATAACGATCACTAAAATATTTAATCTGATATCCGCCCTGTAACGCAAAACCATGAGTAAACAATAAAAAACAAGAAATGCGGTAATGTCAAACTGTCAGTAAAGCAAAGGACATGTGATTCATACAGCCTACGATACATTTCCTATTTAAAAAATAATTGATTTGAATTAATATTACTCATATGTATAATACTTATATTTTTTTTTACTATATTTACGGTACATCTATGTCTAAATGAATGATAGCTGTGCACTAATTCTAGTACTTTGGCTGAATGTCACTTACTCATATCAAATAAATATAACCTCCAATAAAAATATAAGGTGGATGTCAAATTTAATATTTTAGTGATTGCTATATTTTTACCCTAGTTAAACAAACTTAAGAATTATTCCATTGTAGTTTCTGTCCAGTTCAGGCATTTTTTTGGGCATTCCCCTTTCTCTCCGCTCACTAACTTTTGCACACCCGCGATAACTACCAACTTTAGCTTACTTCTTTAAATTCTTTAATTGCCCATTTATTTGTAAGGAACTGGTAAGCTCAAAAGTCAGCGACTTGACTAATCTCAAACTAAATTTCGACTCTGATTCTTAGCTTAGCTTTATGCTAGCTGATGATTAGTATAAAGTGACAAACTGCTGAAGACTGATGAATTCTCTTTTTTTTTAAAGAGAAAAAGGTAAGTTACCTCCACACTAGGCATTACTCTTGTATCGTGGGTGCGTTCACAAACACGTAAACTCTCAGACACAAGACACCCAGATCCGGAACAACTATCTGTATGGGGAATCGAACCCACGACTCGCAGCGGAGCATCCAATCGCTCAACCACTGCACCAACCATGCCAAACCGTGAATACTGACGATAAACACTGAAATCATTTAAACCAGTCTTCACTTTGTGCTCACAATTAGGCAAATAAGTCATCCTATTTCTTAACCCAGAACCAGTTACGAAGGGTAAGGCAGGAGACTACTAACAGCTTTGGTCTTCAGCCTCTTCTTGATGTCTACTTTGACGGCCGCCTTGTAAACGGCATGGTACACGCATTTTAGAGCATGGTGCGGGAGCCAGATCTTGTACACCCGGATGGGATGGCAGGAGGTGCCGGAGTCCACGCCGAACAACTGCAGGAACATCATCAGGAAAAAAGTGTAACAGTAAAAACATTACCTTCATTTTTGGGCAGTTGGGTAAAAAGAAGAAACTCACGTTGATTAAACTTAAAAAATATAGACGGAATAGGTTAGAGTAAATCTCACTGAGCGGCTTAAGGTGGTTTTATAAATACCGGCGAGGCGAGGCGTGGATGGGATGGGTGAAAATTAAAATTACGGTTACCCTTTTACACCGAAAGATGTCCATCGCTATACCACGCCGTCTCGCGATGGCCAGCGCTGCCTCGCGCCGGCTCCCGATTTCACTCGCCGGCCATCGCTACCTCGCACTGGCTCGCGCTATCAAGCACCTGCGCCGTGTACTTTTATTTATTTCAGCTTTGTATAACAATAAATAAAACTAAGGAACACGTAAGTCGCACTGGGAGCTGGAGAGTATAGTATGCAGCGATGTCTCGTGATGGTCGGAGCGAGCCAGCGCGTGTCAGCGCAAAGCCTTCGCGAGACATCGCGAGTTAGCGCTTGATAGAGAGAGACCGTGCATCCCTCTCGACGCCCTGTGCAAGATTTGTATATCCGATATACAAAGTAAATAAATACTCTATTCTTAGAACAATAAAGTTCAACATTGTACTAACAAATATTTCAATTTTCGCCTCGCACATCCTCGCGCATCTAGACCTTTTACACCAAACATGGGCAGGGCGTGGATACAAATTTTGCCATACAAAGATCGCGGGAAAAATAACAGTTCCCGCGGGATAGGTCTTTTTTTTATTGTTGATAGTGACGCGTTTGACCACTATCTCACCTGATGGTAGGCGATGATGTGGTCGAAGATGGAGCACGCTTGCCTAGAAGTAACCTATTCACTCTTGACTTAAAGACTTCGAGGTTGTAGCTATCAGGAAACACAGACTCCGGTACGGAATTCCACTCCCTAGCTGTACGCACAATGAATATTTCTCAAAACGCTTTGTGCGTATGGATGGGATGTCCACCAGGAACCGGTGGCACTTCGCCCTACGTCTTGTGGTCCGTTGATGAAACGGGCTTGGCGGAATCAAATTATGCAATTCCGTCGCACACTCCCCAAAATGTAATCGATAGAAAACCGACAGGCTAGCAACTCGCGGTCTATGTTCAAGACTTTGGAGTTTCGACTCAACGAGCCTATCATTGCCGATGATCCTCTTGGCTCGTTTCTCAATTGACTCAAGGGCATCAAGCTGGTATCTGGCAGATCCGTCCCAAAGATGAGAGCAGTACTCCATACACGATCGAACTTGTGCTTGATAGAGTTGGAGCAGCTGTTCCGGCGTGAAGTACCGTCTCACTTTTGCGAGGATCCCCAACTTTTTGGCAGCCACTTGAGCCTTTTGTTAAAGTAACACCAAGAAGATCAAGTTGGTCGGTTATCGGCACGGTCACATCTCGGCAAGATGGAGCCGGGTGAAATTGGCTCCCCTTAGCGGAAAAACGACACGCCTGGGTCTTAGCAGCATTGAACTTGACCAGATTGGCATCGCCCCATTCTGAGACAGCCTGTAAGGACAAGTTCAAGCGCCCAACCATAGCCTCTCGGAGAGACCGGACCTGGGACCCACTAGCTCGTGCGTCAGGCACGTATCACTCGGCAACAGTGCTGTCGTCTGCATACCCAAAGGTACCGGGTTTTAGCAGATCGTTAATATGCAGTAAAAACAATGTTGCCGAGAGCACCGACCCCTGAGGAACACCCGCATTAATAGCCAGCAGTCCGGACGAGCAGCCATCTATGACTACTCGGATAGACCGATCCCTCAGGAAATCTGCAATCCAATCACACAAACCAGCGGGCAGACCAAAGGAAGGAAGCTTGACAATTGCTGCTGCCAGACCCGGTCGAAGGCCTTCGAGATGTCAAGGGAGACCGCTAGGGCTTCCCTTTGTTTGTCGATGGCCTCACTCCAGATGTGAATGGTATACGCTAGAAGATCTCCAGTTGACCGATTTCGGTGGAAGCCGTATTGACGGTCACTGAGGATATCGTTAGCTTCTAGGTATGCCAGGTACTTGCCATTCAGTATACGTTCCATACTCTTACAGAGTACGGAAGTTACCGAGATGGGCCTATAATTTGCTGGGTCAGCTCGACTACCCTACCTGGGCACGGGTTGCACGTTAGCTTGCTTCCAAGCCATCGGCACTTTTCCAGTCTCAAACGAAAGGCGAAACAGGCGTGTCAAAATCGGAGACAACTCAAGCGCACAAGTCCTCAGTACAATTGCCGGTATCCCGTCGGGGCCACTAGCCTTGTTCACGTCCAGGTTACGCAGTACCCCTCGGACATCCTTCTGATGAATGCGAATGTCTGACATAATCGACTCGCATCCACCAAGAGTACCAGGATTTACACTAATCAAATACAAGATAGATCAGCCTTGCAAGAGTTGCAAGCTTACTAGTGTACTTACCTCTCACTTGTTTTATTGTAACAAACAGGTTTAATCGTCATTTTTGCCTAAGCGGCATTACCCGTAGCTAATGGCACCAAAGCCTTTTTTATCACTGATAGACTTGAGCTTGACCACTATCTCATCTGATGGTAAGTGATGATGTCAGTAAGGGCGAAGCGAGGTACAGGCAGGGGAGGGCAGCTGCCCCCCTCTAGAAAGGTGAATGTAAAGTGGTCGCTGGTGGGCTGGAAAACTCACGAACCGGAGACTAAAAAATATAAATAAACAAAAGTAACGTTGCATGTGAAAATGTATCTGCATCCTGATTTTTATGAGCGAAACTAAACTGCTATCTACGTATTGCGTGGGAGAGGCGAGGCGGCAGAACACAACCCCATACTTAGCCTGTTTCACAATTTTTTTTAAATGATGAGTGTCCTGTCTGATATGTGTCAACTTACTAGGTTGTCGTCCGCTTAACCGGACTTAATAGAAATTAAGGCCTCCAGCCGGGGCTTACAATAGTTTAAAAATGTAGCGACTACACGCTAAGGGAACCCCCCATGTGGGGGTACGGACTTCTACCTTTGGCGTCATTCGGGGAAGGTCTGCAAGAGAGAGAGCCAACTAAGCCTTTTTACTTTTCGGGATATCGGTGGTAAACAGCGTAAAGACTAGGATGGCCTGGGGCGCTCCTGCTTGAATCGAGTTGTGGGAAGATAGTGCTCCCTCGATACGATAGCAAAAGTTGTGATTCAACAAAATGTCTCGCAAGTTGAGTACGAGACGGTCTGGCACACCGAGTTGGTATCCTAATCCTCCTAACATTATACATATAAGTATGCCAATGTCTGTTTTATTTTGTTACGCTTTCACACCTTCGCGGCTGAACGAATTTGGCTATACTTTTTATCCCGGGAGTATGTTCCCTTGACATAGTTTTCGAATTTTAGATGGGCGAAGCTTGTGCCAGACTTCGACGAAAGCTTTCGCTATGTCAAAGAACAAGAGGCCCATCATCGCATTACGCTGGAAACTAGCGCTTCGGTGCTCTACGATGCAGTGAACTTATTGGATACACGAGTGTTCGGTCCGAAAACCAAACTGCTCGTTGTTAAGACACTGCTTAAATAAGCCTCTCGTAGATTTTATCGAGGACATTGAGTAAACTGAGTCGGGTGGGGAAGAGTTTGAACACCTTGTTGGTGATACCTTCAGAGCCGGAGGCTTCCCCAAGCAGGTGATGACCTGAACCTCGTCTGGAGTGACGGGGTGCATGGGATCATCAGGATCTTCGAAGGGTGGGAGGAAAGCTCTACGTTCGATTTAAGCATCTGATCGACGATGACGAGGTGGGTGAGCTTTGTCTACTGGATGAGAGCTGGGTAAACATTGGGACTCTGGACTTTAGGCTAGGAATTCCGCTTTGTCGGCGTTGTCGAAAGCGACATTAATAATCGGGGCGAATGCTGTCCCACTGCATGTGCAGCATGAACCTATATATACCTTTTTTTTTTCGCCTGCCCCCCCTTTAACACAATCCTACTACGCCCTTGATGATGTAGTCGACGATGGTGTACGCTTGCCTAGAAGTAACCTATTCACTTGTCTTAAAGACCCCAGGTTGTAGCTTTCAGGAAACACAGACTCCGGCAGGGAATTCCACTCCTTAGCAGTACGCACAATGAATGTGTTCCCAAAACGTTTTGTGCGTGTTGGTGGATTGGTGTGAACGCTATTCCTCTTTCTTCCCCTATTTAAATACCTACTGTGCCTTGTGTCCTCTTCTGACACATCGGTAATAAAGTATAAATCAGGCAGTTACCCCAAAATAAATCTTATGAGCCGTCATTTTCCAGCAGTTCTTCTCACATTTACTGGAAGGTAACCATGTTTCTCCACTCCCCTCTTTGGTTAACAGATAAGATCTGTCGCTGGGACAATACACTATAAGTGACACCACATCACACAAATCTTTATAATTCTTAAACATTTTACGGTAAAATTAAAATATACGTAAACAACCAAAATCTGCGAATACGTTTCGTAAATCGTAGTGTAAAAATGTTTTCATGAATTTCTGAACCATCTTCTTGGCGATTTGACAGAAACTTGTTGATCAACAGTTTTCTGCTTTTTTAATTTTTTGAAGTAAACGGACTGCCAGTTTAGTAGAAGAAGGTCTTTTAAAGATTCGTCGTTCGTAAGATTACCTACTTACTTATGTAAACTAGCGACCGGCCCAGCTTCGCACCACGGGTGCAATGTAAATGTCTCAGCCATCTTAGAATTGTTGCATTTAATGACTTGGCTGGTTGACCTTCAGCCATTCAATTGAATGACAACGTTTAATGAACGGCCTAGGCGTCTAATTCAACCAGATGGCAGCAACATAAATATTAAATGTGGTTGTCAGTGTGCTAATTAAGTATAATGCACACGCCACGCCGCCGAAAGAAAAAAGAAAGTGTTTGTGTACTTATGTACGCACGTAAGAAGTTCTACTTCTTTGGCGTAACAAGATAAAAAGCCAAACTGTCACAAAATTTACAAAATGAAAACAATAATTCTTCATGAACCACAGACTATAGCTAACTTCAGGGTGTCGGTTCTAGCTAACTTCAGGGTGACGGTATTTTGTGACGGTGTGCGCTCGCATCGTAAAAATTTACTCTCATCGTTTTTCCCTAACGCGCCAAAAGAAGTATAACTTCAAAAAAACTCAGCAGCGGGAGGGCGTCTCAGACGCGTACTGACTAAAACCCACCCCTGTCCCTTCCATGAGTGCCGCAGGGGGCGGTAATTCTGTTTCGAATTTATCCACGACCCCTGGGCAGGCATCGGCCATGACGGGCCCCGTCAAGCATTGCTGACAAGTCTTTGAGGCGCACGTGGAACACTACGCGCCGACGACTCTCGGGCCTGATCCTGATCGGACGGCGAGCTACACTCTACTCTCAGTCCGCAGGCCTGCGTCTACGGTGACCGGAGATCGTCTCGCGACCTCCGACGCCCTGGGCGTCTCCTGCGGCGGCTGCTGCTAGGGGCGTGAGGGCAACTCTGTTGAGCCTCCCTCACCCGCTCCGCCTCCACCTTCACGAGCATTACTGCTTCGCAGATTAAGCGACTGCTTCCTATCCCCTCTCGCCCCGTACCATGGCCTTGACCAGGGCCGGGCGCGAGAGGTCGCTGCCTCCGATCGCCTCCACGAGGACACGGCGGGGCTCCGCCCAAGCGGGGCAGATCTCCACCCTATGCTCAACCGTGTCCTCTGGGCGATTCTCACAGTGGTAACACCCGGGTGTTTCCCTGTGCCTTAGCCTACACAAGAACCTCCCACACACACGGATGTTTAGTTTAGTTTAAGTGCCTGCGTGGACGCCGTGACGTCTCTCCAGCTACTCCTTCATGAGGGGCCTTACCGCCACAATTGCGGCATTCCCTAATCGCCACCCTGGCAGGCGGGTTGGCGATCGCAGTGTAGCTGTTGCACAATACACAGAGAATGCTGCTGCCCATTCTCTGGTGAGTCCCTTAGTCGCCTCTTACGACACCCACGGGAAGTGTTGGGATGGTATTACTCTTTTACGGCCGACACCATACGGAACACTTAGTTTATTATTTACATAACTAGCTGACACAGCGAACTTCGTACTACCTCAGAATCAATGAACAAAATATCCGTTCCATACAAAATGTATGATAAAATGATTTTTTTTTGTGCATTTTGCCGATTTTTTAACCGACTTTCGAAAAAGGAGGAGGTTCTATGTTCGACTGTATGTATGTTTTTTTTTTTTTTTGTATGTATGTCCGCGCATTTTTCCGTCGGTTGTGGACCGATTTTCAAAATTCTTTTTTTATCCGAAAGAATATGCTCCCGAGGGACACTTATATGGGACCACCCATATAAATTTTATCGAAATTGCTTTAGCGCTTTTTGAGAAACTGAACAAAAACGAAAAATACGCAGATCTTGAATTCTTGATGACGTTTTTATGTTCTCCAAATGTTTAAATTCTGCGTTCCATGTTATTGGGGTTTTTAGTTCTGGGGGTTCTATAACAACTAAAAAGCGAAAAATAAAAACTTTTTTACAAAAAAAAACAACCGACTTCCAAAAAAAAATACACTAAAAATTTAAAAATAACTTTAATTTCGGAAGTCGGTGTCAAATATCGAAGAAATAAAATACAAACACCGACTTCCGAAATTAAAGTTATTTTTAAATTTTTAGTGTATTTTTTTTTGGAAGTCGGTTGTTTGTTTGTAAAAAAGTTTTTTTAATAGTTATTCTGCTATTCGGGCGGAGACATTTCCAACAAATCAAAGACCATTTCAACGCCCTTCGTGTTCAGTACAACGACGCGCTGTGAATGGTGTTGAGAAAACCCCGGTACTTTATCGCCTCGGCAATGTTTGCCGGGGCGCGCACAGATTATTTCTTTGCCCTTATTAGGAAGAGGACGGCCGTTCAAGCCCCAACGCTATCCCCAGGGTGTTGGCTACCAAGATTGACAGCCCCTTCATTAAATACTGGGCGGGTAGATAGATGGTAATGTTACTTTTAAATACTAACAAATACTAACACCATTTTACTATGTCTTGAGTTTTATTTAGTGTGTGTTTTTGTTACTAACAACCTACTAACATTTTCTTTTTTTGTTTGTGTTTTTGTATTTAATTTTAAGTTGTTTTGTCTAATGGACCTGTGTCTGAATAATAAAGAATTATTATTATTAAAATTGGTCTAGCCGTTCTTGAGTTATAAATGGTGTAACTAACCCGACTTTGTTTTATATACAGGGTGGAAAATATCAATGAAAAACCAGAAAAATAGCGAGTGTTTATTTTTTTTAGCTGGTTCGATTCCCGGTTTAGGCAAGCTTTCGATAAATCTGTGAATGCAGATTTGTTTCTTTTTAAAAATAAAGGAATGTTACTTTAAGTAAAATAATCTAAGGATTTAAAGTAGTTTCCCTTCAGGGCCCATTGATATTTTCCACCCTGTAAATAGATAGATAACGTAAAGGTGTCCATTGACGATACGTCCATCCATCTAAATGCAGTGGACGTCTTCCAAAATTGTCCAGCTTTGGATTTCCAAACGGATTGAAATCCAATATAATTATACAAATTTTTAGAGCACGATTATTCTTTTAGAAATTGTACTTACGATTTTTTTTATAATTTAATTTTGTAGATTTGTACTAACGATATCGATATTTCCAAAAGCGGCCGCGACTTACAAGTTGTAACCACGAACAATTATCTAAATATTTAGAGGGTAGGTAAGTACATAGCATTTATTTAGAAAATAATTTAAATAAAATACAACAAAAAAAATAATAAGGTAGGTAGTATACCTAGTGTGGGACACGCATAAACTCAACACACTCGACACCGCCAACCTGCAAGCATTAAACGACCGCGCGGCACGGGCGCGCGGCGCACACTGTCGGTGTGTGTCGGTGGAACAACAAGCTCGCATCGAAGCTAATGAGAGACTGCTCGCCGCACGTTTTTTTTTTTTTTTTTTTTTTTTTTTTTGTGTGACGTCTTGCAGGTCAGCCTAGGAGGCTGTCGTCTGCTTAACCGAGCTTGCCTGTGAAGGCTCTAAATTATTAAAGCCTCCAGCCAGGACTGCTCGCCGCACGGCGGCGCTGTGCGTATTTATAGTTGGCGCACTCTGAACATGCTCCAAACTCCAGAAGACCGGGCAACCTATATCTAATTGGCTGAGCAATTTTGAGTATGATTCCAAACCACGACTACGTCAACTATTCATTTGTATATATTAGAAGTTAGGATTTTGACAATAAATAATTCCCATTTTGAATCTCCATCGTTTGTTTTATTCTGACTCCAAATTACCGAATACAAGTGTGGCAGATACCCCCACAATTGGTGACCCCGAGAAAAAAATATCGCAAGAGAAGATGAACACGAATGAAGAAAGCAATCCCATGAAGATGGACTCCGACCTAGCTGCCATATCGGTTCAGTCTAGATTGTTACCATTCTGGCGGGAGATTCCTCGAGCTTGGTTCATCCAGTTTGAAGCCGTCGTGGACCCTTTGAAGACCTCGGACGACCAGAAATTCCGCGTGCTACGGACAGCAAAAGCTACGTGTTGCAACAGCTGCAAACAACGGACCTTCAACATCTGACTGACATTTTATACAGTCCACCCTCCACGGAAAAATATAATGCTGTGAAGACTCGTCTGCTCGCCGTGTACGACAAATCTGACGTCAAGAACTTCCAAAAGCTAATCAGTGGCCTAGAGTTGGGTGATCAAAAACCCACACAACTGTTGCGCAGGATGAGAGAACTAGGCAGTGGCATGATCACAGACGAAGATTATCAGAACGAATATTTTCATAGTGTGATGTTATTTTCATAGTGTGATGTCGTACGGCATTCTGTTGTGGGGAAATGCCGCCGATATTCAGACAATTTTTGTTTTACAGAAAAGGGCTATTCGTGCAATTTATAAATTAAGTCCCAGACACTCCCTCAGAGACAAATTTAAAGAGATTAATATTATGACTGTTCCCTCTCAATATATTTATGAGAATCTCATGTATGCACATAAAAATATTAATCTGTTTAAAAGATACAGTGATATCCATAGCATAAATACTAGGAACAAACACAAATTTATTGTACCAAAAACCAGGCTCAAGAAAAAAATAGGTGGTTCGTTTAGATGTCAATGTATACGTTTCTATAATAAACTTCCTAGCCAAATTCAAGAACTAAGCATAAATAAATTTAAATCATTTATTAAACGTAAGCTATGCCAGAAAGCTTTTTACACAATTAATGACTTTCTTGAGGACAAAAAGGCGTGGGATTGAGCTGCTTCAATGATATACATGAGCCATTGTTTTCATATGTACTACTTACTGATGAAAAATTTTTTATATATTATATATTTTTTTTAATATTCGTTTTTGACATGAATACTTGTATAGTATTGCATTATATTTTTTATTTTATTTTTTTATTGACATTTTATTATTATTATTTTTTTTTTTGACTTGAATACTTTGTTAAGTATTATATTTATTTGTATTTTTTGGTTGACATATTATGATTACTATTTTGTTTGACACAAATATTTACTTTGTAAAGTATTATATTTTTTTTTTTTTTGATTACTTAATTATTGTAAATGTGAGGACTATGTGGGTTATTATTATTATTTTCTCCTCCTTTTTACAGTAATTTTCAAAGTTGTCTGACAGTTTGAGTACTTTTGCGGCCTACCCAAATGTCTTTTCTTTGGTATTGTTCGTCATGTCATTGAGCTCCTTAGTGGTTTTTAAGTTGAGCTATTCGACTATTGACAAATGCTTGCACTGACTGGACAGGTCCACTCAAATATGTTTGGTTCTTTCTTCAAAAGACCACTACAGACACTAAGCTGCATGGTCCTCATATAGAATAATGTGAATGCGAGAACTATGTATGTCGTTATATTCATGTAGTTTTTATGATTGTCTGGCAGTTTGAGTATTTTTTGCGGCCTACTCAAATGTCCTTACTTTGGTATTGTTCGTCGGTTCGTTGAGCACCTCAGAGTTCTGAGTTGAGCTTCGCGATGACTGACAAATGCTTGCACTGTCTGGACAGGTCCACTCGAATTCGTGTGTTGCTTTCTTCATAAAGCTCATCCCAGACATAAACGTACATGGTTCTCATAGGATCTAACCAGTCCACATTGTATGGATTTGAACACTAAAAGAGACTTTGACCTCTGAGTTTGTTTCGGTGTTTCTTCTCAGGGTAGTCAGCTAGGAAACACCGGCCTCATCTAGCTTAAACTGACAAAAAAACATTGACGTGTAAAAGTGTTCCTTGTAACCTATTTACTGAATAAACATCATTTATCATTTATCATTTATCATTGAAGGACTAAAAATCGAGTGGCTCAACCATCTACCCACACAGATGCGCGTTGTGCTTTCGGTCAACACGGAATCATCTCTAGATACCCTCGCTGCAATGGCCGATAAAATGGCAGAATACACAGAACCAACAACGGTTGCCGCAGTGGCCACGACCTCGCAAGATACCGTGACGTCAACTCAGCTAGAAGTCCTATCAAAGCAAATGGAGAAATTATGCCTAGAAGTGGCTGAGCTACGCGGACGAACAAGGGAACGTCATCAAAGACCCCGTTTCACATCGTTTAGGTCACGGTCACGATCACAGTCTCGCCGGCATAGCAACAAGACGTCAGTCAAACCCGGCGATCCTACATGGGAGTGTAGATACCACTTTCGTTTTGGCGACAAGGCGAAACGTTGCGAGTCACCGTGCTGTAGGAAAAACAAAAATAACACGTCGTTAAACTAGCTACGACATCGACGGTGGCGGAAGTCGATGTCCCCTGCACCACCAACCGCCTTTGTGTCTTCGATCGCGACACTCGACAGCGTTTCCTCGTAGACACCGGCGCCGAAATTTCCGTGCTAGCCGCCACAAACAAAAGAAAAATGAAGACAAGCGCCTACAAATTATTCGCTGCAAACAATACACCAATCGAAACTTATGGTGAAAAAACACTAAGGCTAAATCTTGGCTTGCGACGCAGTTTTCTATGGACGTTCATCATAGCTGATGTGAAAACCTCGATCATAGGGGCGGACTTCCTACGTCACTTCAAGCTGCTTGTCGACCTCCACAAGAAGAAGCTCGTCGACAATGTTACCGACATGTCAATCGACGCCATTGAAGTTGCAACGAGTGAACAAACCATACATGTCATCAGCTCCGACCAAGCGTACTATGACATCTTGAAGTTGTTCCCAGAGGTGCTGCGACCTATGTCCTTGAAGGAGCCAGCAAAACATGACGTCGTGCATCATATTGAGACGACAAGCGCTCCAGTCTTCGCACGAGCCCGTCCCCTGCCCCCCGACAAATACAAGGCTGCAAAGGAGGAGTTCGACCACATGCTGGAACTTGGCATATGCAGGCCATCAAAGAGCCCGTGGGCGAGCCCCCTGCATATTGTGAGAAAGAAGGACGGAGGCCTAAGAGTATGCGGTGACTATCGACGGTTAAACTCAGTCACACGACCAGACCGCTACCCTTTACCACGAATACAAGACTTCACGTACCAGCTGCATAATATGAAGATATTCTCGAAGCTTGACCTCAAAATGGCCTATTATTGGATCCCGATTGCAGAGGAAGACGCCCAGAAAACAGCAATTATCACACCATTCGGGCTGTTTGAATTCAAATGCATGACGTTCGGCTTACGTAACGCTAGTCAAACGTTTCAAAGGTTTATGCATCAAGTACTGCGGGGCATAGACAACTGCTTCTGCTACGTCGACGACATACTTCTGTACTCGAAAAACGAAGAGAGCCACAGACAACTTCTACAGCAAGTACTAGACCGCCTAAAAAAGTACGGCGTCATGCTAAAAGTTGAGAAATGTGAATTCGGCAAGGACAAGATTGATTTTCTCGGCTACGAAGTATCAAGCAACGGGATCAAGCCCACTGAAGAGAGAACCCAAGCAATATCAAGTTACCCTAAGCCAAAGACAATAGCAGAATTACGACGTTTTCTGGGCATGATCAATTTTTATCGTAGCTGCTTACCCCATCAAGCTGAACTACAGAACGAGCTGAATAAATATCTACATAACCAGAAACGGAACGACAAAACGCCCATCGAGTGGACGACGCAGGCAGAGTTGGCTTTTGAAAAGTGCCGTCAAAGCATTTTGGAAGCCACACAGCTAATTCACCCATTACCTGGAAGCCCCCTCGCCTTGATGACAGACGCGTCAGATTACAGCCTTGGCGCTGTTTTACAACAGAGAATGGAAGGCAAATGGAAACCTCTCGCTTATTTTTCAAAAGCGATGAGCATGACTCAGCAACGCTACAGCGTATACGACCGCGAGTTATTAGCGGTTTATACGGCTGTCAAGCATTTTAGAAACCTTATAGAAGGAGGCGATGTCACAGTGTACACAGACCATAAGCCGCTAGTAAATGCACTAACACGCCCACCGAGTAGCAGCGACACCCCGCGTCGAGAACGGCAATTAAATTTTATCAGCCAATTTTGTACGAGCATCAAGTACGTGCAAGGCGAAGATAACTCGGTGGCAGACGCATTATCACGCATAGAAGACATACAATGCCCATCCATCATCGACTACGCAACGTTAGCCAGCGAACAAGGAAAAGATCCAGTTTTGAAACAGCTCAGAAGTCAACCAAACTTGAAGTTTACCGACGTCACAATGCCCGGGATAAACCAGCCAATCACGTGCGAGACGTCCACCGACACACCTCGACCGTACTTACCCACCACTTATCGTTTTGAGGCATTCAAAGCTCAACACGATTTGTGTCATCCCGGCGTAAAATCCACTAGAAAACAAATGTGCTCAAAATATTTCTGGCCCAGCATGAATAAAGAAGTTAGCAACTGGACCAGATCATGTATCAGCTGTCAGCGAGCGAAGATTCATCGTCATGTTGTTACGCCACTGAACGAGTTCCCACCGTCGGCGCGCTTCGAACACATTCACGTGGACATAGTGGGACCACTACGATTGTCTAATGACCAACGCTACTGTGTAACTATCATCGATCGTTGCACCAAATGGCCAGAAGCCGTTCCTGTACCCGAGATTACCGCTGAGCGAGTCGCAAAAGCCGTTTACGAGAATTGGATTGCAAGATTTGGTTGCCCACTAAGAATATCAACAGATCAAGGACGGCAATTTGAGTCAACATTGTTCCGATCACTCATGAAAAAGTTTGGTATATCACGAATACGGACCACGGCATATCATCCGCAGTCCAACGGTATGATCGAGCGGTGGCACAGGTCATTGAAGGCAGCACTCATGGCGCGAGGTACTACTACACAGTGGACAGAAGAGCTTCCCACAGTACTATTAGGTTTACGTACGGCGCTGCGAATCAACAACAGTTTAAGCCCAGCGATGATGACGTATGGCACTACGCTTCGCTTACCATCGGATTTCATCGTGCCAACTAAGTCGAACATTGATGAGAACGACTATGTACGCCGCCTCACAGAAACCATGGCATCGATAAGAAGTGCGCCTCGATCAAACAACAGTCAGACAAAGCCATTCATTCATCACGACCTCGTCACGTGCACACATGTTTTCGTTCGCAACGACACTGTTCGTTCCCCGTTAACACCGCCGTATGAAGGTCCTTACGAAGTAATCGAGCGCTATGACAAGTGTTACAAAATAAAGTTACCGCTACGCACACCAGTAGTATCAATGGATAGGCTCAAGCCAGCCTACATATTCAACGAGTCTGAAGATGTGGATCATCGCACCCCTAGTCAAGCAAACCAGTCATACATCACAAGATCTGGAAGAACCGTGAAGCCCGTTGTTCGCTTCGCTTAGGGGAGAGTGATGTGGGACACGCATAAACTCAACACACTCGACACCGCCAACCTGCAAGCATTAAACGACCGCGCGGCACGGGCGCGCGGCGCACACTGTCGGTGTGTGTCGGTGGAACAACAAGCTCGCATCGAAGCTAATGAGAGACTGCTCGCCGCACGTTTTTTTTTTTTTTTTGTGTTTGATCTCTCGCAGTTCAACCCTAGCGGTTGTCGACTGCTTAAGCGGACGTGCCCGTGGTGGTTTTAATTATTATTAAAGCCTCCAGCCAGGACTTATACTTAAACTACTCGCGACTACGCTGAGGGCACCCCCTTTGGGGTACGGACCTCGGCTCAGGGCGTCGCGGGGGGAGGGCCTCAAGGGACAGCTGAATCATGATGTGATTATTTAAGGACGAATTTTTAAAACTACAGCTCAGCAGTGCGTGCTGGCTTGAGCAAAGGGACTGGGGGGATTTCTTGTCCTGTGTTCGGACATGCCGCGCACGACAGGGGGTGTCTGTACGTCAGGTTGCTTCACGACGAGCCTATATTAACTTAGGACACGCCGCGTCGCGGTGTGAGTCGGTGTCGTGTGAATATGTCATGCGGGCGGACTTGAAACTATCGGCACAGCGGCGCGGGCTGGCTCTGTCAAGGGACTGGTTGCTTGGCTCTGCGTGGGGACTCGCGACGGTCCTCGGCGGCGAGGACGGAAGGACGGTGGTCTGCGTCTTTTCAACGTGCTAGTTTCCCTACGGCTCTCTTGGAGCAGGGTCGTAGCGTCGTCGGGTGTGATTAACGTGTGCCGGGGTCGGCGAATTTTACTGACTTGGGAGGGAACGTATCGGCCGGCCGATACGATTAGGGGGTTCCTATGTTTAGCAGCCTTCTCGAAGAAACGCTTGGTGAGGCGTTTCATGAACTGCTGGACGGTGGGGAGTCTGAGATCCACATGCAGCTCCTCATTCCGAACAAAGTAGAGGGCTCCCACTGCTCTGCGGATGAAGCGGTTCTGCAGGGTCTGCATCTTGTGGAGGAGATGTGACTTTGCGTGCGCGAAGACCGCACAGGCGTACGTCATGATGGGACGGATCACTGTGGTGAACAGCCGCAGCTTGCACTTGAGTGACAGTTTACTGCGGCTGGACACCAAATTATGGAGTCTGCCTTGCGCGAAGTAGGCCCGCGAGCGGACACTACTTATGTGCTTGGCAAATGTTAGATGTTCATCTAATATGACTCCCAAGTATTTGGCTTGCTTCTCCCAGGAGATCGGCTTGCCATACATGGTGATCGGGCGGGGGGCAGAGATATAGTGATTCGGCCTCGAGTAGAGGACCGCCTGACTCTTGTCGGGATTCACTTCAATCCTCCATTTCCTGAACCATTTCCCCAAATTGGTTACCGCGGACTGGAGGTATCGGGCTATTGCGACTGGACTTCTCCCAGTGGAGTAAATAGCCGTGTCGTCAGCAAACAGTGCCAACCCGGTCTTTTTACTCTTTGGGATATCGCTCGTAAATAGTGTGAACAGCAGGGGTGATAGCGGGGAGCCCTGAGGGACTCCTGCCCGGATGGGGCGGGGGGAGGAGAGTTCTACTTCTATGCGATAGCGGAAGGTGCGATTTGACAAAAAGTCTCGTAGGATGAGCACGAGCCTATCTGGCACTCCGATTTGGTACAGCTTATAGATTAAGCCGTTGTGCCAGACTTTGTCAAACGCCTTCGCTATGTCAAAGAACAAGATGCCCGTTATATATTTGTTCATGAAGCGGCGCTTACATGCTCAACAATACGGTGGACTTGGTGGACGCACGAGTGTTCAGTTCTAAATCCAAACTGCTCGTTGGGTATCAGGCTTTTGGCTTCGGCATAATCCTTGAGCCGCTTATAAATAAGCCTTTCGTAGATTTTACCGAGCGCATTAAGTAAGCTAATGGGACGGTAACTGGAGGGATTAGACCTGGGCTTGCCTACTTTGGGTATTCCAATTACCGTGGCCTGTTTCCATTTCTGGGGGAAGACGTTATTAGTTAATGCGCCATTGAAGATGGCGGTCATTAAAACAATAATTTGGGCGGGGAGGAGTTTGATTACTCTGTTGGTTATGCCATCAGAGCCAGGGGCTTTCCTGGGTTGAAGTCTTTTGATAACCTCCTCCACCTCATCCGGGGTGATGGGTGGAAGGGGGTTATCTGGGTCTTCAACAGGTGGGATAGAAGCCCTCCTTTCGACTTCGGCATCCACCTCTTCGAGGTGGGCCTGGTCTACTGGTTGAGAGCTGGGGGAGCACTGGGCTTCCAGGCAGTCAGCGAGACATTCCGCTCTCTCCTGGTTGTCGAACGCCACACTATTGTCGGGACGAATGAGAGGAGGCATGACTTCCTCCGTGGACCTAAGTTTCCTCTGGAGATGCCAGAAGGCTTGGTGGGTGGGCTCCAGTTCGCCTAGCATCTTCTCCCAGCTTGCCGAGCGCTGCTCCACAATGCGTTTCCTCACAGCTCGCTGCAAGTAGCGCATGTGACTCGCCGCACGGCGGCGCTGTGCGTATTTATAGTTGGCGCACTCTGAACATGCTCCAAACTCCAGAAGACCGGGCAACCTATATCTAATTGGCTGAGCAATTTTGAGTATGATTCCAAACCACGACTACGTCAACTATTCATTTGTATATATTAGAAGTTAGGATTTTGACAATAAATAATTCCCATTTTGAATCTCCATCGTTTGTTTTATTCTGACTCCAAATTACCGAATACAAGTGTGGCAGATACCCCCACACTAGTATTCGTTTTTTTTTTTTTTTTGGGGGTGGGAAATCATCCTATGACTTCTTCCGCTCTAGGGTGGAGCGGAAGGGCGTGTCAGACTCATACTGACTAAAACCCACCCCTGTTCCTCCCTGCCCTGAATGCCCAGGGGCGAGGTAACTCTTTCGAATTTATCCTCAACCCCCGGGCAGGCATCGGCCATGACGGGCCCCTTCTCTTTGCTGACAACTCTTTGAGGCGCGCGTGGAACACTACGCGCCGTCGACTCTCGGGCCTGGTGCTGATAGGGCGGCGAGTTACCCACTACTCGCCGTCCGCAGGCCCAAGTACCTAGTATTCGTTGTGTGCGAAGTTAGCTGCACGTGCAACTGCGCGCAGGTACAGTCAAGTCGACAATAATGTAGGCAATTTAATGATTTATAGAACTGTGTGGAAGCTATGTTGTGCATATTTTTGATGTGGTATTCCCACATGCCATTAAGTATTACGAATATTATCCGCCTGGAAGTACCGGTACAGGCTTCAGTGCTAGCCGTCCTGTATGTTTTACATACGAAAATCAAAAATCAAAGCTAAACGTTGGCTTCGAAGCAATTCATTCTATCGTGTGCGTAGTCGCAGCGGAAAAATGTCGAATTTCTTGATTTCAGTTTAGCAGATATTTAGTGTATGACGCCGTGTAAATGTGTATGGTAAGTACAAATTTGTGCATCCAACCACTGGGGAGTTATTCAACAAAAACTGTTTCCGCTGGAACTACGTCATCCTAGCGTCACTTTTTTTTTCTTAGGGACGCACAAGAACAAAAATACTGTCAATAATTAGTGTGTAACGAGAGGTAAATGTGTATGTTTAAATGAAATTTGTGTGTCATAAAACAACGAAGATATTCAAGTTTCCGCTGCGCTGACGTTTGGCTATTTGATGAAAATCATATAAAACGGCTTAGTGCAGAGTTGTAATTTTTTTCGCTCGTTGCTTTGAATTTGTGTGAAATGTTTGTGAAAACAGATTTTGAAAATAACATACCGTTCAAAAGATAATTATACATATAAAAGTAAAATAAGGTTATTAGGTCTTAGAACTTAAAATAGGAACTCTAGAGCCTAACTTATCACATTTATTTGTGTCTTTTAAGGGTCTACAATGTCTTGCCAAGTTTCATTTATGTGCTCTTAGTAATTAATGAGCAATGGCATATTTTACTACGACTGGACCACTATATTTTATGACATCCGATTGAAGGACTTTTTAAAGGAAAATCATAATAAAACATATTCAGATATTTAGTGTGTTAATGCAACTATTCACATGTAAAATTTCAGCTCATTACGCTTAATATTTAAAGAGATATAATAAAAATACCAAAACAATCTCAAAAGATGGATAAACCGACCAAGTTTGAATGGCTACCAAAAAGCGGCCGTGCAGTATATGGAGCTAACGTTCTAAAATTTCCAGTGTTGTACCATTATTGGATTGGTACAGGTGGGCACACAATTCTTGAACAAGTAACTAATAACTTTTGTTATAAAATAGTAGGTTACTTGTTTTTTTCTAAACTTCCGAAATGATTACAATAATAATTGCATCTTTAATAACAAATGCATTTATTTGCTAGAACATTACAAAAAGTTGTTACAGTAGGTAACACATAAGACAGACAGAGAGTAGGTGGTATATACTGCTACATCCAGCGTATAAATATTTTGATGTTACACGGTATAATTTGATTAAATAGAAATACTAATAATTAGAAAAAAAATTAACACCAGTGGTTAATTCAAAAGACGAATTTAAAAACTTTACGGTATAGGTAGGTATCTTTTTAGCGTGCGCTTCATGTTCTCCTTTGTTTATTAGTCACAAATGTGCAGCCAAGGACAACGTGCGTACGCGCTGTTTATTTTGCCACCAACGTAATATTATGTACCTAATGGACTCGGATATTGACATAGTGTAAGTGACTGTGTCATGCTTAGTGAACCAGTAGCAATGTAGTGAAAATGATTGGAAGATAAACAAGGTAAGATCATAAATTACGTACTTACTACTAAAATAGTCAAAATATTTTCTGTTGGAAGGTAAGTAACAACTGTGTTTTGTTACTTACCTCTCGATGAAGTCGAAAACTTAAAAGTTGCATATGTCTGCTATGTATAGACCGATTCCAGTACTCTACAGTTTTTATGAAAGCCATTATGTAAATTTAATACAGTAAGTATAACTATTTCCTTAATGCCCCTCAGCAATCATCGCATTCCTGAATACAAACGAATGCAAATTTCCGTGTACATCAATTATTAGATTTATTTAGATAAATATAGGGTGTAAGGTAAATAAACGGACATACGTGTACCAGTGATTCAGTACATGATTCTGAACCCTCTAGCGTTGGAATTTTTTGTCGACTTTTCCTAATTTTTGAAAAAAAAAACTGCGTTTTTTTTTACATTAAACTGTGTATAATCGTTATACCTATCTAGCTCAATGACATTTTTAATTAAAAAGTAATTAGTTCGGTTTTTTCGCAAAAAAAGGCAATGTAAATAAAATTTCAAGAAGCTCCCTGCTCAGCTGATTTCCTAAGTTCACCGGAGGTCACCGCGTGCCCAATAGGTACGCACGCAACATCGGCCAAAGATCGCCGACGTTCCTTTGTCGGCAAATGCTCATACAGACCTATGAATCTAACAGACGCGACACGTTAGACATTTTAAGTGTCTTCAAAAATTGATATCCCATTGACTACTTTTATTTGAACTTATTTTGAGGCAATGTTATTTTTATAAACCTTCACCGAAACAAGTGAAGATCTAAAAAAAATGTGTTACCGTTTACTGATAACGACATAACTCTTAGATACATTTTTGTTATCAACAAAGTTAAGTTAAGTAATACAATACAACAACGTTACTTACTCATTTCGTTAAAACCACATTCCTAGATTTCGTATACCTACATCAAAATAATTACTGAGTGAGTAGGTACAACTTAATGCGATTGTACAGTCTATCAATTTTATTAATCTATGCATATGACCATGTCGGCACATTGAAAATGGTGCAAGAAACTTAATGCCTCATGCGATTATTTATACAACTAAATAGTCGTTTCTAATGAAAATTCTGAAATTAATGGTTATCTACGTAGCTACGGTTAGTTTCAGAACTTTTACTAGACACGATTTCATGGTTCATTCCATTAAAATGTTTCATACTACTAATACTTACTTACAACAATCGTTTCCTTCCTACCTACCTACCTTCATTGTAAATCTAAGTATGCAAGGTACTTAGACATACCGGATCGCTATTAATACCTATATTGTATTTTATCTGTGATTTTACTAATTCAGTTAAATAAA
Organism: Polia nebulosa; assembly: GCA_951329385.1. Lineage (NCBI taxonomy): Eukaryota > Metazoa > Arthropoda > Insecta > Lepidoptera > Noctuidae > Polia > Polia nebulosa. Next base: position 33,663,613 of record OX589592.1, read on the forward strand.
TCCTTAAAAGAATAACTAGTTTTATTTTTTTATACATATTGAATTTATAAGTAGGTGCAATTTAATGTATACATTAAATGTATAGTCGACTGTGCTTTGGCTTTGAGAAAGTCTTTATTTTGTAACATATAAGTACTTATTACGAGTGATCTCTGTAATTCCAGTGCATGTTACCATTTTATATGACTAAGCGCTTGAACGTAGATAGGTTGGTAGGTACTGTACTACACTACAAATCTACCTTCACAATTGAGTCAATTATTATTGATTGTATGACATATTTGTTGCTGTAAAAGCTCGAACGAGAAGACCAACTCCCGAAAATTTACTAGTAGAAACTAAAGGTGAGTATAGACTGGCATTTGTTAGAGCATTGCAATGTAATGTAACGTTCTTACAAATGGTACAATACAGATAAATGCTCATTTTTCTAAAGCATTGTTATGTGTCGTATCGTTCTTATGAATGTTCGACGCTGTGTTGGACGTAATGTTCACGGCGAGTGAGCATTTACCTTTACGTTGATATGTCGAACCTACAAGTTGCGTGCCTTTGCTCGAAACAATGTTACACCAAAACGCTCATTGGTTTTTAAAATCAGGTTGTTACAGAACATCGAGCGTCATGTTCGAAGTGTGATTCAAGTAAATTTAAAAACTGCGAATGCTCGATGTTTTGTTACTAGTAAATGCTCTAGTCCATATTAACCTTAAGGCGTCGTCCTAATAGAACGCGATAATCGCGCGAATATGCGATCGCTGCAGTCATTTGTACGACAAAAGCGAAAAGCGCCCTCTGTCTACGCAACAACGCGATCAGGTTTGCAATACAAATAAACACGAAGATCGCGTATTTGGGCGATGGTCGCGTTCTATTAGGACGACGGACGCCTAAGATTTACGTATGGGCTTTTACAGTAGGCAATATTTTGATAAATACGTTTAATAAAAAAATCTGACTATAAATCAATGTTATTATTACTTTGCTATTAAATGTTGTTTTTTATTTAATTAGTCTTTACTAATAAACACTTAGTACAAAGTTAATGCAGTTGTTTTATTTTCTACTAAAGTATTGTGTACGCACCTGTACGAAACTATTAAACACAATAACGATACTACACTGGAAATTTTAGAACGTTAGCTCCATATACTGCACGGCCGCTTTTTTGTAGCCATTCAAACTTGGTCGGTTTATCCATCTATTGGAATTGTTTTGGTATTTTTATTATATCTCTTTAATTATTAAGTGTAATGAGCTGAAAATTTACATGTGAATAGTTGCATTAACACACTAAATATCTGAATATGTTTTATTATGATTTTCCTTTAAAAAGTCCTTCAATCGGATGTCATAAAATATAGTGGTCCAGTCGTAGTAAAATATGCCATTGATCATTAATTACTAAGAGCACATAAATGAAACTTAGCAAGACATTGTAGACCCTTAAAAGACACAAATAAATGTGATAAGTTAGGCTCTAGAGTTCCTATTTTAAGTTCTAGGACCTAATAACCTTATTTTACTTTTATGTGTATATCTTTTTAACGGTATGTTTTTTTCAAAATCTGTTTTCACAGACATTACACACAAATTCAAAGCAACGAGTGAAAAAAATTACAACTCTGCACTAAGCCGTTTTATATAATTTTCATCAAATAGCCAAACGTCAGCGCAGCGGAAACTTGAATATCTTCGTTGTTTTATGACACACAAATTTCATTTAAACATACACATTTACCTTTCGTTACACAATAATTATTGATAGTATTTTTTTTCTTGTGCGTCCCTAAGAAAAAAAAGTGCCGCTAGGATGACATAGTTCCAGCGGAAACAGTTTTTGTTGAATAACTCTCCAATGGTTGGATGCACAACTTTGTACTTACCATACACATTTACACGGCGTCATACACTAAATATCTGCTAAACTGAAATCAAGAAATTCGACATTTTTCCGCTGCGACTACGCACACGCTCTATCAGCCCAAACTGATGCCCCGTAGGCCGTAGCACAAACAATACAACCCACCCACAAAATAGCGCCATATCCATCATGAATTAGGCGAATAGTCTAGTTTTGTAATAAGATAAATAAAATCGAATCGTTTCTAAATAATTCCTCTATTATCAAATTACCCGAGTAAGCAAATAAAATCTTGAACAGAACCTTTTCCTCGCAACCTTAGTTCACAACTATCACAGTAGATGTCACTAACTTCGAAAACAAAGCACAGAACTGTAGAAATATTAAAATGAAAAGGAAAATAGAACACAAACCTTACAAGGACGTCAGCCCATATTTTTAATAACCGCATCTACTAGCAATTTTGTACGTAACATTGTACGCACATTGTGTATTCCATTCATTGTCAGGTATTATTGATTCGTTTGTGCTATAGTAGTCTATGGTGGTGTATATGGTGACGTAGCGATCACGCCACCTTCTTCATGCCTATTCTAGCTCTGCGATTGGTCGAAGAGTGTGATCTCCCACCCCAAACAAAAATACGACACATTCAACACGTTTAGTGCTGCCAGCTTGAATCGATTTTTAACTCGATTTCAAACTCAAGTGGAACTGAGTTACATAGATTTTCGAAAAGATTCCTGTCAATATTTGAATGATATTTACCATTTCATTATATGATAAATATACTTCATTGGTTGCTTGCGTAGCATAAATGCCTTAAATCCTGCTGTAAGGTACTCAAAAACTAGTTTGAAAGTTTAAAATCGATTAAATCGAATGAGTGTCAAATCGTGAGGCAGACTAGGCAGAGTACATCACTAACTAGTTCGGATTTGCTAGACGTTAGGAATCCCGCTAGTGTTTACCTCAATTTCATTTGAAAATTTGGTGATAATTTACAAGTGTAATATACGCAGTGGGCCTGTAAGGACACTAGGTGAGTATTTCAGTTCAATAATTTGCTATTAGCGCTGTACGGAAATCATAAATTGATCGCTAAAAATATAACCTAAAAGAAAATTCTGTACAAGATTTTTAATAGAATTTACTTGTTTTACTTACTTTAAAGTTGGAATAGTTGCGGGAAATGTGTTTAATAAGAAACCTCAACGGATTTAGTTATAATATCTAGCTAATTTAACCCTTACTTTTGTTATAAATACCCTCCTAAGTTGACCAAGCACCATTATTTCTTTCATCACTACTTAGTAAATTAGAATATAACGGGAGTGGTTCCATGTGTGGAAACTTAATATAAAATAGTTGTATGCAATTTAACTATGAATTCGTTCCCCATGTTCAAACTTTATTCATTTATATTTTTATTTCAAAATCCAACTTCCAAAATCGAGTTGACTGCATTTGCGCTTGTGTTATTCTGCGCCAATCTATTTGTTTATGATTTTATCAAAACAAAACATTAGTTAAGATAATCATTCATATGGGCGATTATTTCAATAGATATGGTAGCTGATAAAAATGATTTCTTTTTAAATTAAATATTCTGGGTGTACCCACTAATTTAATGTTTTGCTAAGAGTCCCAAGACCCAAAAATTTTGGACAAATTAAAATTAATTTCTGTCAGAATAATTGATCTGTCCCGCTATACACCTTTTTCATATATAAAAATGAATATGAGACATTTTCTCCTGCAAAGTAATTAAGATGTGGTGTTAATGGCAAATGCATAAACATACAAATCATATTAATCACAATAATATTAGTAGTAGGTTAATTTATTGATAACACATTATGTAAAACTGATAGAAGAGAATGTAGTGTCTTGTTTATCCTAGTTACATATTACCTTTGTTAGTAGTAGTCATTCAAGGTAATGGCTATTTTCCATAGGCCTGCATTAAATTAAAACCGGACTCAACACAACCATATTCACTCTGAGACCATAGGTTACTGGGAACTAATTAAAGTTGTGTCTTCATTCAAATTAAATTGTAACAACTTACATCATATTAATAAATTATTATAAATTGACCTCTAGGAGTTAATTAAGTTTTTTGTAATAACAGTTAAATATCCTTGAATTTTTATAATAACAGTTAAATACTCTTGAATTTTTCTTGAACTTGTAAGCTGGGTTTAATAGGCTGTTTATTCTTTATATGGAAAATATTTCACATGTTCTTTTTGACACTTGCAAATTATTTGTACTTGAGTATATACTTAAGTACAAATAATTTGCCTATTACTTTACCCAAAATCCTTCTAATATGTATAATAAATGTGAAAGTTTGTGTGGATGGACATATATAACTCTTTGAACGGATTTTGATGAAACTTTTCGGTATTAGGGGTTCAGTAATAGTTCAATGCTGGAGAAGCCCCTGGGAGAAGCTAGTAAACAATATGATACACGCAAGCGGGTTTAGGTAATGTTCTAGATACAAGAATGCACAAATCTTTTAAAATTATTTGTTCTCTTATTGTTCTTTTATTTGATCGAACGTTTGGATGGTCAATGTTTGTTAAACATTATCCATCCAAACGTTCGCATTTATAATATTAATAGGATGATGATTACTGGTTTACATGTTAGTAGACTACACTGTTACTTAGCCTCAAGTTAAATACCATGAGATCCCTCGAATGTAAATGGCACCTGAACAATAATGTACCAATTCATTCTGACGTTTATTTTATTTGCCATAAGAGGCAGTATACGAAATATTGTCGATTTCGCTGATTTACCTACCTGATTTTACAGATGTAACTTTACAGTTAAAATAATGCATTTCTAATAGTTTTAATGCACCACATGAAAAAACATTTCAATTATTATCTAATGAATGAGGCAGATTCGAAACTTGCGCCGCGTATTATAAGTCGAGATTTGGGTTGTTTTAAAAGATTTTTTATTGCCAAATTTTTGTAATTTTTACATTTCTTTTTCTCAAAAAATGGATTGATTTTGAACTGAATTTTATTTCTTGCTGTTCTAATTTAATAAACGACAGTTCTTTGCCCATTTTCTCTAAAATTTGACTATGTTAATTATTTTTTTTACTCAAATTTTATATAGAAAGCTGGTAAAAAGTGATTCATACAATTATAGACGACTTTCACAACAATACATTCTAATTTTTAACCGACTTCGAAAAAGGAGGAGGTTATCAATTCGGATGTTTGTATTTTTTTTTTTTTTTATGTATGTTCGGGCATAACTCCGTCATATATTGACCCATTTGCAAAATTCTTTTTTTGATCGAAAGGGGTTTATTCCGAAATGGTCCCATTTAAATTTCAAAAAGATCTAATGATGGGTTTCGGAGACAGACAACGGAACTCTTCAATAATTGACAGCAAATCAACCGCGATTGCTGCTATCGTATGTCTATGAATTAAGTATTAACACAGTTAAATGGGGAGCCACAACTAAAAAGTGAAAAATAAAAAACTTTTTTACAAAAAAATAGAACCGACTTCCAAAACAAGTGCAAAATAACTTTAATTTCGGAAGTCGGTGTCAAAAAACGAAGACACAAAACAGGAACACCGACTTCCGAAATTAAAGTTATTTTGCACTTTTTTTGGAAGTCTGTTCTATTTTTTTGTAGAAAAGTTTTTTTCAGACCGTTTAGACGTCAAAACGATTCGTAATTATGTGATATTCTAAACCTCTCACAGCAAAAATTCACACAACCATCGTCGGTGTGTGGTCGATTAATCGTAATTATATAAAAAAAAAAACTAGCTCATACATTAGATTATAATTGAAATGATCTTTCATTTTGTGCATTAAAACTTATAGAAATACATTATTTTAACTGTAAAATCTCGTCTGTAAAATCACTTAAATCAGCGAAAAAGGCAAAATTTCGTTTAAGGCCTTCTTAAGGCTATAATTTTAATAGTCACTACGTATTATAAAACAAAGTCCCCTGTCGTGTCTGTTTGTCTGTCTGTCTGTTCGCGATAAACTCAAAAATACTGAACAGATTTTCATGCGGTTTTCACCAATAGACAGAGTGATTCATGAGGAAGGTTTAAAAAACTTTATTTTGAAACAGCTTTCAATAGGGTAATATGCAAACCATTTTGTTATTTACTAAATATATTATCTACTTATTAGATAAAGTAAACAACTATATTTTTATATATCTACATCAGAATCGGATTTATGAAGCTTTAAAGATAATAAATAGAAAGAGAAGTCGGACGTAACATCTGACGTCAAAGGACATGACGCCTATAAAGCGCCATAGAAAACGGCGTTTTCGAGAGAGGGACAGATACTCGTATATATGTTTAAAATTGATATATCTCGTTTGTTTTTCGATACTGTTAGCATTCCATCTTTGTATATTTATCGATATGATATATAAAAAAAACATGCATATTCCTTAGTACAATAATTTTTTTTTAATAAATAACTTTAATTTCGGAAGTCGGTGTTTGTATTTTACTTCTTCGTTATTTGACACCGACTTCCGAAATTAAAGTTATTTATTAATTTTTAGTGTATTTTTTTTTGGAAGTCTGTTGTTTTTTTGTAAAAAAGTTTTTTATTTTTCACTTTTTAGTTGTTATACCCCAGAACTAAAAACCCCAATAACATGGAACGTGGAATTTAAACATTTGGAGAACACCAAAACGTCATCGAGGTACACGTATTTTCCGTTTTTGTTCAGTTTCTCACAAAGCGCTGAAGCAATTTCGATAAAATTTATATGGGACCACCTCGGGAGTATATTCTTTCAGATAAAAAAAGAATTTTGAAAATTGGTTCACAACTGACGGAGAAATCGCGTAACAACATACAAAAAAATAAAAACATACCGACGAATTGAGAACCTCCTCCTTTTGGAAGTCGGTTAAAAAGACAAATATATTATCTGCATACTTGCTCCGAGATAGAGCTGTTACCTCACCCACACATAGTACCCACCGAGCTGCGTTTTCGCACGGCAGGGTCACGCAAGGCCGTGGACTTCGCACTTCCCGCTCAAGTCCCCCAAATTGCGCTCATCGCGCGACGCTAGCGCACGTGGCGGCGGCGTCGCCGGCGAGCTGACGATCACATCTGGAGTTTAGAATGTTTTATGCAAACTGATTTTTATATCACCTTCTAAATTTTTTCCAGCCACTAGGTAGGTACCTACGAATCAATCAGAGGCACGATTAATATTAAAAACCGGTCAAGTGCGAGTCGGACTCGCGCAGAAAGTACCATAAATTGAAAAACTGACGTTTCATGTTTTGCCCCTTTAATTTTTTACTATGTTTTATTTTTATTATTGGTTTTCTATTACGGTTCATTAGATAAAGCTCAGCCCATACAGACAGACGGACAGCAGAAATTTAGTAATATGGTTTCGGTTACACTTCGAGTACGGAACCCTAAAAAACAACGCTTACGATAGAAAAAAAATAAGCAATAAAAATGTTTATTACATTTTTTTCTGATAATAATCAAGCTGTATCCGCAATGTTATTTTTATTAGTTTTAGGAAAACTTACAATTATTACACTGGATATTTTCATTTGAATATCAAGTAACAATGTGTAAAAGATGGCCAAATACAAGTTTCCACTAATGAATACTGCGTGTGCGCAGAGACAAAGAGACTCGTGGTTACATGCAAACGGTCGCACGGGTCGATCGCCAAGGTATACCTAGGTACGGCCAGTCTTGCCAAGAGGTGTCATGTCACCTAGTTTCCGAGTTGTGGAGGTCAGATTAACAGGACCTCCATGTGCGGTGCATTCAACTGTATCCGGCTAGGCTGGAAGCGGACCCCAACATAGCCAGGTATACGCTAGGTAGTTTTATTAACTGTCTTAGGACAAAGGAGATACCCGTGGTTAAATTTTAAAAACTGACACTCCGGTAGTACCGACAGAAGTGAAAACTTGAACAAAATCAGTGTCAAGTCGCGTGTCGGTGTCGGTTTTCACTTCAAATGAAAACAATCCGCTACGAGTGCTACGACGGACGGTTACGCCGAGTTCAATAGTTTTTTCACATCTCAAAAATGCCCAACGCGCCTAAAGAAGTTTTCACTTCAAAAAAATGGGTGTGACCCGATGTGTGATGACTCTCCCGCTCTGGGTGGAGCGAGAGGGCAGACTTTTACTGACTAAAACCCACCCCTGTTCCTTCAGTTACCTAAGCAAGCAGTTGATATGGTTGTCATACGTAGATCTTCTTTACAGATCGCCAACAGCCCGAAAGTCTGACAATCTTCTTCTTTATTGGAATCGCTGGTTTCCTTACTTTATAAACTTTGAGCCCAGAAGCTTAGCTTAACATTAATTACAGTGTCAGTAACGTTCATCAGGTCCTCCGTAGTGCAGGTGTATGGCCACTTGGGACATTCCTGTATGTGAGTCTTGTTCCGGACGGGGGCACTGCACTGTCATTTGGTATCTAACGAGTCTATATAACCCCATTTTGCCCAGTTGTATTCTGACGACAATGACTCTACATGCAAAGCAAGGACCCGTGCTTAAAAAAAAAAAATTTTTTCAAAAAACCCGACTTAAGAAAAACATCTAAAAAAAGTTTCAAACAAGTTACTTTTCAAGCAGTCTGATGCAGTTTCTGGCATTTAATTTATTTTTAACAGACTTCAAAAAAGGGGATACTGTATTCGACCCGTATGTATGTATGTTTGTCCACGATTTTCTCGAAAACTACTGATACGATTTGAATGGGGTTTTCGTTATTCAAATGCATATTTTTCAGGGAAGGTTTTAGTATAATACATTAGGATCTGATGAAGAACTTCGGAGATAGACAGTGGAGCTTTTCAACAACAAACAGGAAATGATTCGCGATTACTGCGGTCGTTTGTCTATGTATTGTTTGCACAATTTAATCGGGAACGACAACTAAACAGTGAAAAATAAAAAACGTTTGTAACGGTGTAAAAAAGTTTTTTTTGTTCCTTCATTCGTCGTTAATTTGTGGCAAATAAATAGTTTTTTTTTCTTTCTTTCTAAATGGCCTCCTGAAGTCTTTTACTTTGATATCCCGAGTGACCATATTACAAAAAAACGACCATACAGCCTATGTCACTTCGGCTGTCAAGACCAATGTAATTATTCCTCATTTGTTAAAATCCAGCCAGCCGTTTAGGCTACTGGGTGTGTCAAAGAAATAGACATACAAATACATACTCTAGAAAAACATTACTCTTCTTTTGGGGTAGCTGGGTAAAAATAACACAGCACGGGTCGATATTCAAGGTTAAGCCGATGTCGGTCCGTGGTTAGGTTAGTATAAACTCCTTCGTGTTTCGGGAAACAAGTTAGTAGTTGGTCCCGACTATCATTCGTAGATCTTCGTCGTAGTGAGAAACCCGAATGTCTGACGAGAATGGCAGTCCATAAACAATGGCCTCATTTATAAAACTCGCTAACCTTATGTTTAGCTTAAATATTAATTAGCGGATTCTTAATTCGAATTCGCCAAACAAAATTTTGAATTAAAAACCTGCTAATCAGTGTTCAAACTAAGCACTTGGTTATTTTTAGGGTTCTGTACCCGAAGGGTCCAAACGGAGCCCTATTGCTGTCACTCATGTGTCCGTCTGTCTGTCGTCTGTCACACAGGTTTTACAGCCACGGTTGGAGCTAGTCTTCAAATTTTCACAGTATAAGCATTTTGTTGATCCAAAGCTTTACAAATAGTTAAAAATACATTTGGTACGGAACCCTAAATTTGCAAAGTCCGATACCCACTTGGCCGGTTTTTTTTGTAAGTATGTTTGAAAGGGTCAAGCATCACGTAAGAAGTCTTTTTATTCTGTGGCCAGGCGAGTAATAATAGTAGTATAGGGACTCCGTTGTCCGCACTTAGACTCCCATTTGGTCCGTTGTGTGTCCTGGCTAACATAGCCAGCCTTACTCCGCCCAGAAGCACAGAAACTTCCTGGGAGCTTCACAGGCTTCGCGGAGCGACCTCACTGTTCCGAGGATTTGTGCACGTTGGGTAGCCACGGCCTCGCATTCCAGGATGATGTGAGCGGCTGATTCCTCAGCGTCAAAGCAGCCTGCAGAGAGAGCTGTCCGTGGCGCCTAGGTTGAAAAGATGTTTGTTCAAGAGGCAATGACCCGTGATTGTCCCTATTATTATTCTGAGGTTGGCTCTACTAAGACTGAGCAGTTTTTTCGTGAGTCGTGGGTGTGACTGCCTGCAATCTGTTGCCCGTGACCATCTGTTGTTCTGGAGTTCAGTTGACCTCTGGCGGATCCATGTACGAATTTGCAAGAAAGGTATTGGAAGGAGTGGTTACGGGCCTAGCACTACCATCTCGGAACCTCTCTGCAAGTTCGGCCGCGGCATCATTGCCTAGAGATCCACTGTTCCCCTTGATCCACTGGAGGGTGATTCGGATTGATAACGAAATAGTCTCCATGACGAGGTGACATTCTTAAATTAATTTGCTTTTAGTTTGTTTGTTTTCCAAGGCTCTGAGCACAGTCAGACAGTCCGACAGGAATCTGATTCCATAAATATGTATCCCTACACATTGACATTGGAAGATCGAGCTGTGCTCGCCTAGTGGTATGTGGAAGTTAATGTTGAGGTCTAGAGAGTGTACACCAGCCCCTGAGCCGTTTTGTGTCTTTGATCGGTCTGTGTAGATGCGTACTTCATTGACTCCGGACTGGTCCCTTTCTTCCTCTGCTGTTTGTATGCGGTAGTTTTTGTTAAAAGTGATTTTATTGGATGTTCTATCACACGGGGCAGCGATAAGTGGTTTCTACTCAATCGCCCGGTCCAGGATACCCGTGAGAGCACTGATGCTTAAGCCTGATGGCCGCTAGTGCTGGTCTCGTGCTGTATGAATAAGTCTAGGGGAGTTAGTTGCAGGGCTATCTCCATTGCTGCAGTTGGGGTGGTTTTCATACAGCCGGTGATAACTAAAAAAAACCAGCCTCTGGAACTTCTGTAGCCTGTTAATGGTGGTCGAGAGTTCGGTCCTCGTCCACCACACCAGAGAGCGAGTATTACGGATCATTATGATATACAGCCCGCTGACAGACAGATGGACGGACAGCGGAGGCTTAGTAACAGGGTACGGAACCCTAAAAATTGGAGACTTCTCATACTAATTTTGATCCTCATCCTCATTTAGCTTAAACTGCCAAAAAAAATGTTGACGTGTAAAAGTGTTGTTAAATAACCTATTTACAAGAAAATCAAATCAGATCTGCTCGTGATAATCAGTTTTTTGAAGAAAGTTGTTTATTTCTATGGGCAGAAGCAGTATTTAAGGCGGAGGTTCCCGAAAACGGTCAAAATGGTGGTTTTTTAAAGCAGTGTATCTCTGAAACCGTAAATCATTTTACATTTGACAAATAAAAAAAAATTATATTTTCAAGTCCTATTTGCATACAGTGATGGAACTCAAAACATAATTTAACATACTTTAATGCATCAAAAATATCTTCTAACATACCTCTTTAAAAGCAGTTTATCCCTTCATTAACAATTATAATCATATTATAAAATATACCTTCAAATGCTAAACTGCATCCAGGGATGGATTAGTTTTTTATATATTTATTAGTAAGTCCTAGGTAAATCAAAATAAAAACTACATATTTTGCAATAAATTGCGAGCATTTGTCGTAGCGCATCTCTTTCTTTTCTATGCAGTCCGAGAGTGACCACGCTTTAGGTGATATCTCGGCCTTAAATAAAATATAACCAAGCATTTCAGTTACACGCTGTATATCGATTAACTATTACCTTTGTTAGAGTTCAGTCAGTCTCGGTAATTAGCTAACTGCTAATGTTTTGCGCAGTTATGTACCCACACCCAGCATCTACCTTCGTCTATGTTCTTTCAGAGCTTCCAATCATTTTTCCAACAAGAAATTGCTGAAACCTCGACGCAAAAAGTTGTAAAGTTATAACCCCCGAACCAAGATAGTTGGGAAAAGGCTAGGCAGATTGAACCCCCGACGCAAAAAGTGGGGTGTTATAATAAGTTTGACCGCTATGTGTGCGTGTCTGTCTGTCTGTGGCACAACAGCTCTTAAACGGGTGAACCAATTTGAATATTTTGAATGCGGGCTTTTTTTATTTGAAAGCAGGTTTTCTAGCGATGGTTCTTAGACATGTTTTATCAAAATCAGTTCAGCTATTTCAAGGTCTTTTAAGGTTGGGAGTTTCATATTTTATTTAATTGGTATATTGTCCTGAATGCCTCTAGGGTTTGTTAGTATTTAATTTTCTTGTTTTTGAAGAAATATCTATCTTACTTCTGATTATTTTGTCACTGAAGAATTGCCGTGAATTACTTGGTATATTTAAAAAATATAATTGACTCACAAATGGCTCACCTTGATTCAAGTTTTGTTGTTCTAGCCAAAAAATGTAATACGAAAATAGGACTTTGTAATTTTTTTCGTCATAATTAGCGGATTATAATTAACAGAGTTACCTACAAACAGTTGATTACGACTTTTATAGCAGCAATATTATCGTTTTTAACCGGCTTCGAAAAAGAAAGAGGTTCTATGTTCGACTTTATCCGAAAGAATATACTCCCGAAGTGTTCCCATATAAATTTTATCGTAATTGCTTCAGCGCTTTTTGAAAAACTGAACAAAAACCAAAAATACGTATACACACATAGATGACGTTTTTTTTTCAATTACTGGTAAGTATGTTTAAATTCCACGTTACATGTTATTGGGTTTTTTAGTTCTGGGGTATAATAACTAAAAAGTGAAAAATAAAAATCTTTTTTACAAAAAAAAAACAACCGACTTCCAAAAAAGAAAATACACAAAAAAATAAAAAGATAACTTTAATTTCGGAAGTCGGTGCCAAATAACGAAGAATTAAAATACAAACACCGACTTCCGAAATTAAAGTTATTTTTTAGTGTATTTTTTTTTGGAAGTCGGTTGTTTTTTTGTAAAAAAGTTTTTTTTTTACCAGACTATTTACTGCTGTACTACAGTACAGCAGTAAATAGGAATTAATATCAGTAGGCGTATTCGATAACTCAGTTGACATCAATTTGATAGGCACTTTACCGTACATTGCCTACGTCAAAGTAGCAATGTACGGCAAAGTGCCTATTTGGGATGGAACCCAAACTATAATGTTGCTGGATTGGAGGAGTCACTTGGTTCAATTAAACTCTTCTTAGATCTTGAAGACTATTTATTTACATTTCAAAATATGGTTCATAAAGAATATGTTACACAAACAATATATATAGTCGGTACAAGGTGTGGTACACGACAATGCTCAGTCGGTTCAAGGTGTGGAACACAACGAGACTTAGTCTGTTCAAGGTGTGGAACCCAACAAGACAAGTGTCTGTACAAGGTGTGGTACTAGACAATAGAGCGAAAGCCAGAGGACTTTCAAGCTCACTGAGTCAACTGCCGCTGAGTGACTGAATTTGACTGCCAGGGACGCCTATATTTATCACCCAAATTCCATGGGACACGTAGTGTAGCAAATGCAGACCCGGACAGCCAATACATTTTGAGAATTTCACAAATTAACTTGGACATTAACATTTGACCAATCACAAACATTTCGACATTCTGACGATAACCAATCAGAAGGGTTTTACAAATCTATTAGGTAATGAACACCTGCATATTTACTATTACATATTTACTGATCTTAATAATAACAAAACTGATATATATACATACTACAAAGTATGTATTCTATGGACAAACTGATTCTACGTTATATTCTACTTTTATATTCTATTTTTACATTATCACAAATCTATAAACTACAATAAAAACAAAGCAATTTTACATATGTATCTCGACATGTACATAATTTTACATGGTGGACTTCGAAAACTTTCCACTGTCTGTATCCAATCCATGAGAAGCATGAATTGGGACAACCAATCACTGACTAGCCAAAATTCCTAACTACGAGCTTTATTACTATTGGTCAATTTTAGCGCTGTGGCATGCACTACCTGCGCTATACAAAAAAGTTACCTCAGTGAGCTTAACATTAAAACATACTTTTATCCTTATTTCAAGACATTACTAAACATAATAAGATATAATGAAAACATGACAAATAAACTAAATTAACTATAGGTATGAACTAAAGCGATTACGCTTCCTACATACATTTGTTTGAGCGTCCTGCACATTCCTCCCGCCGTGCGACGCCCGCCGCTGACGTCGCAGTTGTAGAGATTCTGTGTCGCTGAAGCCTGGGTAAGTTCGTGGAATGGCCATGTGTTCCAACTTCCTGAGGTGGGTGAGCCATTTTCTCCAGCTGGCAGCCAGGTCACTGTCTAGGGTTTCGTCCCATGCTGTTCCACGACGCCAAACTTCTTGAAGTATTTGCTTGGCTCTGATGGTGACCGGTGAAACGAGTCCCAATGGGTCAAACAGGGACATAACTATTCTGAGAGCTTCTCTCTTTGTTGGCGTGTCGTTCTGTAGGACGTTCTGAGGTATGCGTGCAAGATTTAAATTGAATGTGAGGGAGTCTTCCGTTGGCTTCCATATTAGACCGAGAACTCGTTCTGTCTTGATGCTGTCGTCCAGCTTGATTGTGTCTTCAGTCTTGGCGACTTCCCCTAGCGCTTCTAGAAGGGTGCTCGAGTTAGATGACCATTTCTTGAGTTCAAAGTGCGCTTCTCTATGTATGTCACGCACAGCTTGCGAGACTCTCACGGCTTCCTCCAATGTGTCAAAACTATTCAGATAGTCATCCATGTAATGTTTTCTTTTGATAGCTTTGACTGCTTCTGGATGTTCCTGCTGGAATCTCTCGGCGTTCGTGTTTTTCACGTAGATTGCCGTCGCTGGTGAGCAAGAAGCTCCGAAGATTAGCGACTTCATGCGGTATTGTTCCGGCGGCTGACCGTCTCTTCGGTCTCCTCGCCATAAGTATCGGAGAGCATCCCGGTCTTCGGGTCGTAGTTCTATTTGCAGGAACATTTCGGTGATGTCAGCGGTCACGGCGATTGAGTGCTGACGGAAGCGCATTATTACTCCTGGTAGCGATTGCAGTAGATCTGGGCCAGTGAGTAGTTGGTCGTTTAATGAGACTCCTCTAGTCTTGGCTGCTGCGTCGCAGACAATCCTAAGTTTGTCTGGTTTCATGGGGTTGAACACGGCAAAGTGAGGTAGGTACCATGTTCGATGTTCCGATGTCGAGTGTGGAGCTGGTTCGGCGTACCCTTTTGATACTAGTGCTTCCATTTGTTCAGTGTACTTCTTCTTTAGTTCAGGTTCTTTGTCTAGCTTCTTCTCTACGCTCATGAGTCTGTTCAGAGCGCTGTCATAGTTGTCTGGCATCTTGACGTTTTCATCTCGCCATAATAGTGCAGTTTGATATCTTCCTTCTGGAGTTCTGGTCGTATGTTTCTGAAGGATTCGGAGTGCTTTTTCTTCGGGATCGTTGATGGGCTTCTTCGGATTGACTTGTATGTTGTCTATCGTGATGTATTCTTTCACCAGTTCATGAAGTTCGTCGTCTGTGTTGGCGTATCTGATGAAGTTTACTCTGTGGCCAAGTGTTCGCGTGTGACTGCCATGCAGGACCCAACCCAATGGTGTTAGTGAGGCCACTGGTTGGTTCTTTTTCCCAGTTCTGACCTCCGTTGCGATGAGGAGATCCCAATTGTCTTGGCCAATCAGAAGTCTAGGTCTTGCATCTTCTGTTACTATCTCTCTGGCGATGTCATGAAGATGTTCACAGTCTCTGACTGCTTCTCCAGGGATCTTCTGTGCGGCCAACTCTAGCTGCTTGATTGTTCTCGCTCGTAGCTTGCGTTCGGACGTGTGAAGTCCTTTGATGACGAAGTTCACTCTTCGAGATGACACGTCGACTGTGGGTTCTCCGTCAAAGGATGCTATTCGAAGTGGTTCACTGGATCCTTCTGCTCCGATTTGATTGGCTAGGCTCTCATCGATCAGAGTTACGGTAGAGCCGTCGTCAAGGAGCGCGTAGGTATTGACAGCTCCCGCCGGTCCAGAAAGGTGCACTGGTATTATTTTGAGAAACGATACTCTCGGTGTCCACATTGAATGGACCTTCTCTTGTTCTTTTTTGGAGCTATCGGTTTCTTCTTTCTTCTTGGATGCTGCACCATTGGAGTGTAGCATCTTGTGATGTAAGTGCACACAGTTGCCTATCTCGCATCTCTTTGGTTTACAGCTGTGTTGCTTTGTTCGAAATCTGAGGCAGTGAAAACACAGGCGATGCTTCTTTGCGATGTCCCATCTTGCATCAGTAGTTGCCTTCTTGAATTGGTCGCATTCCACGATGCTGTGCCCTTGACGATCACATAAGCCACAATTTGGTTTGCTTGCTTCTTGCGTGGCATGTACCCGCTGCTGACGTCGCTGCATGTTCTGAGGCGTTGGTGTTGTTGCAGCGATGTTCTCAGGCAGTGCATACGGGCTGCACATCTCTGCTTCTATCTTGATGAATCGGGTAAACTTCAGCAGATCAGGTTCGGTTCTGGGTTGTTCTGCTGAAAACTGGTACCATTGCCTTTTCAAGGTCGGTGTGAGCTTTTCAACCATAGCCTTCGTGACTTCTGGATTGAAGAGATAATGCCCGCAGTTGAGTGCTCGCAGAGTACCAATGATGTTTTCTACTTTGGTAGCGAAGGTGCAGACTTCACGTGGAGATTCAGTGAGGCGAGGTAAGGTTCGTAGTCGCTCCATCTCGGCCATGGCTATTGAGTCTGGCCGACCGAAGCGTAGCTCGAGTGTCTTCATGACTTCGTACGGGTCAGCGTTCACTATTAACAGACCCTGTACAGCTTCTTTTGCTATTCCTCGAAGGCTTCTTCTGAGTCTTGACATATTTTCTACTGCTGATAATCGATGCGCTGTCTCACAATAGGCGGCGCGGAACGTGAGCCAATCTTGATGAGCTCCATTGAAGCAGGGAAGTTCAGAATGCTTCATTGGCTGTTGGTACTGTGCGGTCTGCACAGCTTGCGTAATTGCAGCAGCAAGTTCTCTCATGTCCGTCCTTGTATCTGGGACGACTAGTGCTGTAGGTTGTTGCGCGACGTGGACTGATGGCGTAGACGGCGGTACCCAGGTTGCAGTGGCAGGTTTCGACGTGTAGCTGTGATGCGGCGCCGTAGTGTAGATCGGTTGCCATGATGTGTTCGGTGCCACGTGCGTAGAGTTCGATGGCCAGGGCGCGCCGGGTTCTATTGGCGCTGGCCTTGGTTGCGGTTGAGCAGGCACGTAGTTCGGTTGCCAGGATGCGGTGGTGATCACTGGCGGCGGGTTCAAGTGTGGCTGCGCAGGCGCGGGGTTCGTCTGCCAGGAGGCGGCGGCACTCACTGGCGGCGGGTTCGGGTGCAACTGTTCGGTCGCAAAGTTCGGCTGCCAAGAGGTGGCGGCACTCACTGGCGGCATGTTCGGGTGCGGCTGTTCAGTCGCAAAGTTCGGCTGCCAGGAGGCGGCGGCACTCACTGGCGGCATGTTCGGGTGCGGCTGTTCAGTCGCAAAGTTCGGCTGCCAGGAGGCGGTGGCACTCATTGGCGGCATGTTCGGGTGCGGCTGTTCAGTCGCAAAGTTCGGCTGCCAGGAGGCGGTGGCACTCACTGGCGGCATGTTCGGGTGCGGCTGTTCAGTCGCAAAGTTCGGCTGCCAGGAGGCGGCGGCACTCACTGGCGGCATGTTCGGGTGCGGCTGTTCAGTCGCAAAGTTCGGCTGCCAGGAGGCGGTGGCACTCATTGGCGGTATGTTCGGGTGCGGCTGTTCAGTCGCAAAGTTCGGCTGCCAGGAGTCAGCGGCACTCACTGGCGGCGGGTTCGGGTGCAACTGTTCAGTTGCAAGGTTCGGCTGCCAGAGGGCGGCAGCGACCACTGGCGGTGGGTTCGGTTGCGGGGGCCTGGTGCTGACTCCCGCTGGTAAAGTCGCCGGGATGTCCCAGGCTACGGCGGTCGTCACTGGAACTGCAGGATCGATCGACGACTTTACCTCAGATTGATAAGGTCTGTTGGAGATGGCGAGCAGCTGACTTGAATGGAGCCAATTAGTCACTCGATGATCATTTCCAGCTTCCGAGGCGACGGAGGATACGTCTTCATCAGTTGACTCAGCTTCGATTTCGGCTAGGCGCGCGGCCGCTAAATTGGCTAATCGTTGTGCCAGCTCTGCTTTGGCCCTGGCTACGCGGCGCGCTTTTGAAGTTTTATCACTCTTCTGTGACGTAGGTTTGCTGCGGCGACCACTTTCTTTGTTCTCAGTTGTGACGTCTTCTTGCGCGGCGTGTTTAACTGTAGACGCGGTGGCGGCTGGGGCTTCCAAAGTGTTGGCCGTTGTTCGCGTCGCTTCTGTAGCGCTTGTGTCAGTCGTGGCTTCTGTAGCGGTTTCCGTAGCAGTTTCCGTCTGTTCTGTAACTGTAGTCGACGCCTGGCCGCCTCGTTTTCCCGTAGACCTCGTGACTGGCATTGTAAATTCTTCTCAATAATGAATCTTCACAAATAATCTTCAATAAGTTCGCTGGAGTCTTTTCTATAGTGACTTTCCTCAGATCCGGCGCTCGAAGGACCAATATTTGGGATGGAACCCAAACTATAATGTTGCTGGATTGGAGGAGTCACTTGGTTCAATTAAACTCTTCTTAGATCTTGAAGACTATTTATTTACATTTCAAAATATGGTTCATAAAGAATATGTTACACAAACAATATATATAGTCGGTACAAGGTGTGGTACACGACAATGCTCAGTCGGTTCAAGGTGTGGAACACAACGAGACTTAGTCTGTTCAAGGTGTGGAACCCAACAAGACAAGTGTCTGTACAAGGTGTGGTACTAGACAATAGAGCGAAAGCCAGAGGACTTTCAAGCTCACTGAGTCAACTGCCGCTGAGTGACTGAATTTGACTGCCAGGGACGCCTATATTTATCACCCAAATTCCATGGGACACGTAGTGTAGCAAATGCAGACCCGGACAGCCAATACATTTTGAGAATTTCACAAATTAACTTGGACATTAACATTTGACCAATCACAAACATTTCGACATTCTGACGATAACCAATCAGAAGGGTTTTACAAATCTATTAGGTAATGAACACCTGCATATTTACTATTACATATTTACTGATCTTAATAATAACAAAACTGATATATATACATACTACAAAGTATGTATTCTATGGACAAACTGATTCTACGTTATATTCTACTTTTATATTCTATTTTTACATTATCACAAATCTATAAACTACAATCAAAACAAAGCAATTTTACATATGTATCTCGACATGTACATAATTTTACATGGTGGACTTCGAAAACTTTCCACTGTCTGTATCCAATCCATGAGAAGCATGAATTGGGACAACCAATCACTGACTAGCCAAAATTCCTAACTACGAGCTTTATTACTATTGGTCAATTTTAGCGCTGTGGCATGCACTACCTGCGCTATACAAAAAAGTTACCTCAGTGAGCTTAACATTAAAACATACTTTTATCCTTATTTCAAGACATTACTAAACATAATAAGATATAATGAAAACATGACAAATAAACTAAATTAACTATAGGTATGAACTAAAGCGATTACGCTTCCTACATACATTTGTTTGAGCGTCCTGCACAGTGCCTATCAAATTGATGTCAACTGAGTTAGCGAATACACCTACTGGCCATTAGGTTACTCTATCATGGCGTACGCTATAATTACGAAACAAAAAATCAAAACATATACTATACAGCTTTGGATATGAATACCGTGTAATATCTACAAGTTCTGCTTACCCCGTAAGAATATCTGTTTGTATATTCTTCCGTGACTGTCGCTAGCCTTCCGACTGTCACTAATGGATAGTACTCATACTATGTACATCAAATATGGCGGAATGCGAGGGGTCAACAAACTTACTAAAAGCTTCAGTATACAAAAGCTTTTAAATCTTACTCCCGTCGGGGCAACCTCAATAAAATATGTATTGTTACTGCTGTCTATACTTTATAGAAACACGGTGACTTATATTTTATTTATTTTACGAGTTTTTATTAAACTTGCAATGTTGTTGTATGTTCGGGTCAAATCTTGTAAGCTGAATTGGGACCACTTCCTTTTTATCTTACGGAGTTGGATTTTTACGTGGTGGTTCAGTTCCGATGACAATGTATTTTTACGGTAAACATGACCAAAATTGACATCCAGGATTAGCTCCAGATCAAGTAACTCAGTGGACACTGACAGTCGGGCTGGTCCACACATTCAAGTTCGCTCGGCGCGCTATGGAGCGGGCTATGTTAGGAGTTTCTTTGAAGGATAAAATCAGGAATGAAGTTGTCCGGAAAAGAACCGGAGTAACCGACATAGCTTGCAAACTGAAGTTGCAGTGGGTTGGTCATGTTTGTCGAAGGACCGATGGCCGATGGAGCAGACGAGTCCTGGAGTGGACACCGCATATCGGCAAGCGTAGTGTGGGACGCCCCCCAGCTAGATGGACCGACGACCTTAAGGCGCGGACTGACTACGATTTGAAACGCTACAACTGCACTCACACAACCGCGTCTGCGCGCTATACGGTAATACACACAGGCAAACACGGTTGTTTGTGTGCTAATAGGAAGTTGCATAGTATATGTAAGGAAATCAGATGTTTTCTGTGATATATACATAATGACGTGTGTACCGAAATTAATTTAGCGTACAGTTTAGATAAGTGCAATGATACAATAAATATTTATAATACTAATCCGTTTATTTTATTACAGAACATGACGAACAGAGTTGGCATAAAATAAACTAGTTGTTTTAAATACTCAATTTATTCAATCAAATTGAAACAGTAACAATTTTAATTATAAAATAACGAGTCAATAATCATAATAAGGTGTCAATAATCATTAATCATTATCAAAACACAGCTGTTTCACACATTTTGGTTAAGTGGGTATTGAACTTTTGTATGAAACAGCTGGTTTTTTTTTTCGTTTTTCGTTTCGAAGGTGGCTGGGATAGACTGGGATGCGGAAGGTGAAGGATAGGGTGTTGTGGCGCAGCCTGGGAGAGGCCCATGTCCAACCTGCGATAGGCTGAGTTGAATGATTTATTGAAAGGAACTCTTCAATGCCAACAGCACGGACACGAAATTTTGTGTTCACATTTGAGTTAGCCGGTTTATAAGCTTGTTTAAAAAAAATGTTATTTAACTATTAACTTATTGTCTTTTTTGTTTCATATATTGGGTTTAATATTTGTTTTGTCTTTCTTATTTCTTAAATAGGATTGGCATGGAAACAGCGAGTTAACCCAAATTATTGCTTGTTGTGAAGTTATTTGAACAAAATTGTTGTTGGTTTAGTTGCACGCAGCCAGCTTGACCGTTTCGCTTGACAAAACAAGAAAATCACGAGTGGTCAGACGACAGTGCAGCACACAGCGATGCAAAGTTTGTTGGGCCT
The DNA here is from genome assembly GCA_951329385.1 of Polia nebulosa. Lineage (NCBI taxonomy): Eukaryota > Metazoa > Arthropoda > Insecta > Lepidoptera > Noctuidae > Polia > Polia nebulosa. The sequence goes on from OX589592.1 coordinate 33,684,974, forward strand.
AACATTAGAAACGTGCGAAGAATATGCACTTCTATCTACAATAAGCGGGCCGCCAGGGTCGCGGGAGAGGTTGAAACAGCAGCCGCGGCCCCGGCACAGCCAACTGGGTGGGTTTTAGGCAGTAAGAGTCTGACATGCCCTCCCGCTCCACCCAGCAGCAGGTGTAGCATGACCAATTCTATCTCTATTCTATCAAGAATAGACAAAGTTCTTTTATCTAACTTGACATCCTTTCTGCCCGAGCATCATGCTATACATTGTAGACTTTTGTCGACTGAAGAGTAGAAACATTTCTTCTCTTCAGTTTTAACATAGCCATGCTTAGGAAGGTAGAAACCTTTCTACAATCTGTCATTTTATCTATTTTTCCGTCGACAAAACCTGTTTATTACACCAGAAACGAGATCACTAGGCATTAGTCAATTAGTTATTTTATTTTTGCTTGGATACTAGGCTTTTGTAAATTAATGTGCGTTTGTAATCTGTGCAAAATAAATAATTGTTCTTTCTTTTTTTAAAATTTTTCTTTCTAAAACCGAAACAACCTACTCAGTGAACCAAACGAGATCTTTGCTAACATGCTCGTCAATATGTGCGCATTCTTAAGCCATTGCACTTGCATCGAATGGACTACTAACCCTAATAAATTCAACAATTCACTCCACTATCTTCTAACTAATCAGTCAATTAACATTCTTTCTCTTGTCTTCACCAGAAATAGACTGAACTCTTGGACAGATAGCTTGTAGACAGTTATTTTTAGTGTTCCGCACCGTAATTGGAAAAACGGCACGTTTATGGAATTGGCGCTGTGCCTGTCTGTTCGCTTGTCATATCTTTCTTGTTCGCGTTTTATCATCTTGCTTACTTCCAGGAAAAATATTTTTTCTTTATAAATTACTAGCACTTCGCCCGTGACTTCGTCCCCGTGGATTTCTAAAATTTATAGCCTATGACACTCACAAATAACGTGGCTTATTGGTAAAAGAATTTTCAAAATAGGTTCAGTAGATCCAGAGATTACTCCCTACAACCTCACAAACCTCTTTATAATATTACTATAGATTAACATTGAATGAAGGGAATATGAGACTTGTCATTGTTGTAGTCTGAATTCTGTTTGAACAGTATTTGTCTGTAATGTCCCGATGTCCGGTCGTTCAAGATAATGCGCTCCCCGAGGTCATTATCTCATCGGGCGAGATGTTTTTGTCGTAAGAGTGCCCTTCCACGTGCAGTACAAAGTACGCTCAGACATCAGGCGAACCGCCTTTATCTGTGACCCACTTGTCTTTCGATAAACAGTACCCAAACACCCGCAGACGAGACCGAGGTGCGAAGTCAACTACCTGATAAACACTTGAGACAGCCTACACCCGCAGACGAGACCGAGGTTCGAAGTCAACAAACACTTGACACACTAGAGCTTGATCATGTAAGGACAATGTGTAGGGTAAATCTTATTTGTCATGCTTTTAAAAGCTTGATATCAGAGTCGAAAATTGCCTCCTCTTGTGATTAAGATTTTTTCGCAGATATTGCTGAGTCATCTGATTGGTAACCCCGATTCGTCACTGACAAGCCTACGATTCTTTACACAATTTCCAGTCTTCCTTATTTCTCAAATCTGGCTTATAAGCTGACTTTCAGCGTTGATTTGTTCCTTTGCCTTGCCAAGCAAAACGTATTAAATTTAATTGCATATTTTTCAACCCTTATCAATGCCATGGGTCCCGTAACCGTCGGGTGCACAGACATCATTATCTCCAACATGTCAGCGTTTATCTCATGGTCTGCCGACAGCTCTTCCTCCGATAGGCGGTTGACCTTCGATGGTTATCACAACGGTCTACAGTTCGTTATTGACGAATCTACTTATTTATATTTTTATTTATCACATGGTGGAGGAACACGGAAGCAGAGATGTTTTTAACCGTCTTCAAAAAAGGAAGTTTTTTATTCGACCTCGAAAACTACTGATCCGATTTGGATGGATGGGGCTTTCGTTATTCAAATGCGTATTTATCAAGGAAGGTTTTAGTATACATTAGGATCTGATAAAGAACTTCGGAGATAGACAGTGGAACTTCAATAACTAACAGCAAATGACTCGCGATTACTGCAATTGTTTATCTATGTGTTGTTACCACAATCTATACTAATGGGGAACCACAACTAAAAAGTGGAAATATAAAAAACTTTTTTACAAAAAATGTAATCGACTTAAAAAAAAACTGGCCAAGTGCGTGTCGAATTTCGCACATTAAGTGTTCCGTACCAAATATTGGTATTTGTTAGTAAAGTATACGTAATAATAAACATTATCACCAAATTTCAAGTTCAATGGGGAGTTGAAAAGTTCTTCGTAACAAAATTTTGTGACAGACGACGGACGGACAGACAGTCAGACGGACACGTAAGTGACAACAATAGGGCTCCGTTTGGCTCTTCGGGTACGGAACCCTAAAAAAACAAAGAATGTGGAAAATAACTTTAATTTCGGCAGTCGGTCTCAAAAAACGAAGAAACAAAACCAGAGACACCGACTTCCGAAATTAAAGATATTTTCCACATATTTTATTTTTTTCGAAGTCGGTTCTTTTATAATGATTGTAGTCATATTTTATGAAGTTTGGTAGGTACCTATATCCACTTGCGAAGTCGGATAGCATGTCTATCTTTTCGGTGTCACTATGATAACATGTTCAAGCGAAATATTAAATATCAACTCACGATCAGTTTCACTTTTACTAACCTCAATACACTTATACCAACACTTGCTTCTGACAGCGGCATCGCCCGCTTGAAAATCATCCCAAGCGAACATGCTGCGAGGATCGCCCAGTGGACACGGTGGAGCATACGGTGGAGGTTTGCCCCGCTTGGGCAGAGCACCGCCGTGTCCTCGTGGATGCGATAGGCGGCAGCGACCTCTCGCGCCGTGCCCTGGTTCAGGCCATGGTACGGAGCGAGAGGGAATGGGAGGCCGTCTCCTCCTTCTGCGAAGCAGTAATGCTGGCGAAGAGGGAGGCGGCATACGCTAGGGAGACTCGAACACAGCCGAGTCGCCCTAGCGCTCCCAGCAACCGCCGCCTGAGACGCCAGGGGGTTCGGACGCCGCGAGACGATCTCCGGCCACCGTAGACCCGGGCCTGCGGACGGTGAGTAGTGGGTAACTCGCCGTCCGATCAGCACCAGGCCCGAGAGTCGACGGCGCGTAGTGTTCCACGCGCGCCTCAAAGAGTTGTCAGCAAAGTGAAGGGGCCTGTCAAGGCCGATGCCTGCCCGGGGGTGGAGAATAAATTCGAAAGAGTTACCTCGCCCCCGGGCACTCGAGGCAGGGAGGAACAGGGGTGGGTTTTAGTCAGTAAGAGTCTGACACACCCTTCCGCTCCACCCTAGAGCGGAAGAAGTCATAGGATGATTTCCCACCCCCCCAAAAAAAAAAAAAAAGCGAACATGCTCCTGGTATAAAAAGTATACTATGTGCCATACTATAATCTATCTCTGTACCAAATTTCATACAGATCAGTTCAGCCGTTCTGGCGTGATTGAAAAACAAATATTCATCCATTTCGCATTTATAATATTAGTAAGATGTAGGATAGGATTAACTAACTAGGTACATATACATCAGGCGTTGCAGTTAAGGTATTAAATAACTTTCAATGCAGTCGTTCCCCTCGCCATAAAGCATACTTCACGATAAGCCCCGTCTAAAGGCTAGCACTACATAGATACAGCATTACAGCCTCTATTCATTAGGCTTTACATCTATATTATCAGTTCAATCTGACTTTATCTTTCGTCTGTCTGTCTATTGATCTATTTTCTGTACTCCATTTCTATCAAGCCTTTATGATTCACAATGCGGGTCGTTCATTATATTAATGTGATTTTCTTTAACTCATCTTGGTCTTTCGAGATGCTTTGTTCCCGTAATAAGGCACTCCTCTAAGTAATAATATACATTTACTCGGTCAAGGTTGACCTTGACAGTTTGTTTAGGGTTCCGTAACCAAAGGGTAACCAACGGGACTCTATTACTAAGCGCTGTCCGTCCGTTTGTCTGTCAGCGGGCTGTATCTCATGATCCGTAATAGGTAGACAGTTGAAATTTTCACAGAATGTGTATATCTGTTGCCGCTATAACAACAAAAAAATTAAAGGGGGCTCCCCTACTAGAAACGTGTTTTTTTTTTGCTTTTTATGCTCGATCATAATTCATAATAACGGCAGCCAGTAGACGCGTATAATCTAGTACGATGGTACGGAACCCTTGATGCGCGAGACTGACTCGCACTTAGCCGGTTTTTCTAGTCACGTTTCTTTTTCTAAAGGGACCTACAATCGTGGGGATCCTGTTAGTAATCAAGTAAAAAGGATATTAATGTGCTAGGCAAACAGGCAAAACCAGGACTGGTTGTCGCTCTCAATCAGACAATTATCTCGATTCCCAACACATCATTCCATCTGAGCTATTTGTGATCCTATTTAAGATCTTTATTGTATTAACTTTTGCCCGCAGCTTCGTGTCAATATAACTTAGTTACTTTTAACTATTATTGACGTTTAGTTTTTAGTTGCATTGAAGCATTTCCTGAACTTAATTTAGTTTGGGGTTGAATAACTGATGGCGAATGTATTGAATTTAGTTATTATTTGATGAATAGAATGCAGTAGTTTTTGTCGCGGACTATCACGAATGGTTAACATCTGCGGCAGTTTCTTCTGTAACAATAATTATGCCACCAACTGCATCATACTGCTTGAAAAGTGACTAGGAACTTTTTAGTTGTTTTTTATCAGTCGAATTTTTTGATATTTTCAATTTTTTTATTTAATGAATTTAAGTGAGTTACATTTTTGGAATCGTCTCTTCGAGCTCTTTAATTTGATACCCCACATGACCAGGTCATAAAAAAATACGACTACACTTACCTAATGGCGGTCGACTTCAGCAGTCAAAACCAATATAATAATACCTCGTTTAATAAAATCCATCACGCCATTTAGGCTACAGCGTCTGCCAAAGAAATAGACGTACACACATTATACATTATAACGGGTGTAAAAAGACAGTTTCCGAAGTCGAAAGCCATTCTACCCATTATTTGGAGGTAAAAGTCCCAATTTTTTTTTTTTTTTACTTTTTTGCGAAAATGAATTCTAAGTGTTATTACTAAACCTTTTTTCGAAATTTTTAAATTACGAATTTGTAGTTACGAAAACGCAGTGAATTCTTAGAGCTAAGGGGCGGGGTTTAACTCCACTTGCCTGTGTTCGCGTTACATTGCGCGGAATAAAAAATAGTTTTATTTTTCATACGTTAAAATAAAAGTCGTTTCCCAGAAATATTTTTTGCGTAAAAGTACTTTGTTAGACGACTTTTTATTTATTTATTTATTAAAACTTCATGCAACACAAATGCACAAAGGCGGACTTAATGCCTTAGGCTTACACCCTGTATACATACATAATACTCTCGAAAAACATTACCCTCCTTTCTGGGGCAGTAAGGTAATAAAAAAACCTTCTTTTTGAAGTCGGTTAAAAATATCGTCAGCCATACAATAAAGACCAGAAACAAGTAAACGTGTTGTATGCGAACTTATTTCGTCGGCTAGATCTTTCAGCACGCGCCGTGCAGCTAACTGTGTCAAGGGGGAAAGTTCATAGAGACACGCGTGTCGAGGCACACACAAGCACTTTAGACCGGGCCTGGCTGACACATGACATGACCGTTGCCTCCTTGCCTCTCGGTACTTGTCCGTCTCGACGATGTAAACTGACACACAAAGATTATGACACGGAGCAACAATCCTTGGAGTTTGTACTGGGATCGAAAGATAGCGGGTGCCATATTGTTTGTTTGGTGTGCGTTATCTTGGATGATCGATTTGTTTTGAGATGATGAATGGACTTCGTGAAGACGAAAAGTTGAGGTTGGATAATTTTAAGTACCTAACCTGTGTGCAAAAAGTTTTTTTGACACCGACTTCCGAAATTAAAGTTATTTTTTAATCTTTAGTGTATTTTCTTTTTTAGAAGTCGGTTGTTTTTTTTTTTGTAAAATATATTTTATTTTTCACTTTATAGTTGTTATACCCCAATAAAATGGAACGTGGAGTTTAAACATACTCGTAATTGGAGAAAACCAAAACGTCATCTCTGTATACATATTTTTCGTTTTTGTTCAGTTTTTCAAAAAGCGCTGAAGCTTTTCGATAAAATTTATGTGGGACCACCTCGGAAGTATATTCTTTCGGATAAAGAATTTTGAAAATCGGTCCACAACTGACAGAGAAATCGGTGGGCATACATAAAAAAAAACATACTTTTATGTTCGACTGTACAGTCGAACATAAAACCTCCTTTTTTCGAAAGTCGGTTAAAAATGAGGATGATACAGTGCGTTGCGTGATTGCGTGTGACGTATCATACATATCTCGTATCGTGTTCAATACACTTTGTAATGTTTAGTGACGTAACAAGCCCCCACTCCTGAACTTCGATGCGTTTTGTCTTTGTCAGTTTTAATTGGTTTGATAAAGCAAAAAATACGTGTCTAATATTTGTTTATAATCTAACTTACGGACTAAATAGAATTATAATTATAATTTTATACCCAGGAAACATCCCTATTACGGGTATCGCTTCGGACTTCAAAACTTGAACTATCAACCGGATGCCCACATGAAGTGACCGCCATGTAAATTATGTTGTGGGGGTGTAAACGAGAGAACAGTACGCCCATATTTGATTGCATTGGAAGTAACGCGGGCGTCTATTCTCGTCCGGGAGTATGGACTTTGCCCCCAGAACCGAGCCCGGCCATTATCCCATCGTCCCGTCTGCGCGCGAGTCGCTTTCCGGCGAGTGCCATCCGTTTGTAGGGCGACCAGGCGAAGGGTCCAAACTGGGACGTGTTAGAGCAACAACTAGCACGCGTAGCATGACCACCGTAGAAACGGGTTTTGTCGACGGAAGAATAGACAAAATTACAGATTGTAGAAAGATTTCTACCGTCCTAAGCATGGCGATGTTAAAACTGACGAGAAGAAATGTTTCTATTCTTCAGTCGACAAAAGTCTACAATGCAAAGCATGACCACCAATTTTTCTCTACTTTAACACTTTTTTTTTTAAGTGTTAGAAACATTTCTTCTCAACAAGTGTCAAATAGTCTACATCACATTGGACTTATATAAGATATATAATGAGTACTTGTATTGAAGCCTGAGCAAGTAAAGGATTCTAGGATTGAACCGATGACCGAAGCGAGTGGTTCAAATGTAGAATCCTGGGTGTAGCGAGGGTTTCAAAGGTACGAGACGCAGACTTTCAACTTTGATGGACAGACGGACAGGTGAACAGACGGACAGACAGACAGACGGACAGACTTACAGACGTACCTACAGACGGACATACCGACAGACGGACAGACGGCCAGATGGACAGACAGACAGATGGACAGACGGACAGACGTACAGATATACAGACGGACATACTGACAGACGGATAGACAGACAGACAGATGGACAGACGGGCAGACGGACGACCGACATATAGACAGACGAGCAGACGGACAGACGCACAGACAAACAGAAAGAAAGACAGACAGACGGACAGACGCACAGACAAACAGAAAGACAAACAGACAGACGGACAAATGGACAGACGGACAGACTTACAGACGTACCTACAGACGGACAGATGGACAGACAGACAGATGGACAGACGGACAGACGTACAGATATACAGATGGACATACTGACAGACGGATAGACAGACAGACAGTTGGACAGACGGACAGACGGACGACCGACATACAGACAGACGGGCAGACGGACAGACGCACAGACAAACAGAAAGACAGACAGACAGACGGACAGACTTACAGACGTACCTACAGACGGACATACCGACAGACGGACAGATGGACAGACAGACAGATGGACAGACGGACAGACGTACAGATATACAGACGGACATACTGACAGACGGATAGACAGACAGACGGGCAGACGGACGACCGACATACAGACAGACGGGCAGATGGACAGACGCACAGACAAATGGACGACGGACAGACGCACAAACGGATAGACAGATACGTAAGTGACAGCATTGGGCTCCGATTAGTCGCACAAAATTTTGTGACAGACGATGGACAGACGAAATTGAAAGAATGAATATGTCTTTGTCTTCATAGAAACGCGAGTCTACGTCCCGTGCTCGGGCAGAAGAAAACTCGAAGTCGACATAGTTGGATAGAAAGAACTTGTATCCAACTATCTAGTCTATCCTTACTCACGGCGTAGCATGACCATTTCTATCTCTATTCTACATAGAGATAGAAATGTTCATGCTACGCCGTGTTGGGGGTAGAAACATTTCTTCTCAACAGGGACAAATAGTCTACATCACATTAGACGTAGACAAGTTCTCTACTGATTTAAAAAAAACTCAATTTTGTGACTCATTACATACTTGAAAATTCAAAAATTTCAATTGAAAATTCGAAGGACAAACAGACAGACGGACAGCTGGACAGCTGATAACAGACGGACAGATGGGCGACGGACAGACGGACAGTCTCACAGACTGACAGACGGACAGTCTCACAGACTGACAGACGGACAGACGGACGATGGACAGACAGACAGACGGACACACGGACGACGGACAGACGGACGGCGGACAGACAGACTGACAGACGGACAGACGGAAGACGGACCGATCAGACTGACAGACGGACAGTCTCACAGACTGATAGATGGACAGTCTCATAGACTGACAGACGGACAGTCTCACAGACTGACAGACGGACAGACGGACGATGGACAGATGGACAGACAACAGACGGACACACGGACGATGGTCAGACGGACGCCGGACAAACAGACAGACGGACAGATGGACCGACGGACAGACGGGCAGATGGACGGCGGACAGACAGACAGACTGACAGACGGAAGACGGACAGATCAGACTGACAGACGGACAGTCTCACAGACTGATAGATGGACAGTCTCACAGACTGACAGACGGACAGACGGACGATGGACAGATGGACAGACAACAGACGGACACACGGACGATGGTCAGACGGACGCCGGACAAACAGACAGACGGACAGATGGACCGACGGACAGACGGGCAGATGGACGGCGGACAGACAGACAGACTGACAGACGGAAGACGGACAGATCAGACTGACAGACGGACAGTCTCACAGACTGATAGATGGACAGTCTCACAGACTGACAGACGGACAGACGGACGATGGACAGATGGACAGACAACAGACGGACAGACGGACGCCTGACAAACAGACAGACGGACAGATGGACCGACGGACAGACGGACAGATGGACGGCGGACAGACAGACAGACGGAAGACGGACAGATCAGACTGACAGACGGACAGACGGACGACGGACAGATGGACAGACAGACAGACGGACAGCCAAAAAGATGTACAGATGGACAGACGGATGACAGACAAACGGCCAGACGTACAGACAGGCTCCGATAAGACGCAATAATTTTTTTGTCAGACGACGGACAGACAGACAGATGGACAGACGGACAGACGATAAATAGTAATATATTTTAATAATTATTGAAAGAATGAATACATGTCTTTGTCTTCATAGAAACACCAGTCTACGGGTCGCCCGGCGCCCCATGCTCGGGCAGAAGACAACTCGAACTCGACAAAATTGGATAGAAAGAACTTTGTCTTTTCTTGGTAGAATAGAGATAGAAATGGTCATGCTACGGGGGTAGGTACATATTCATGCTCCTGTCTACTTAAAGATCATCTGATGGTGAATATTCAGAAGGACATTTAATTTGTAATTTAATTACAAAGTTACAAATAGTTGTCATAATTAATTGACCCCATACGAGCAGTTGAGGGCACTCGTCGAACTTTGACCGATTAGACTATTATGTAATTTTATTGACATTCAGGAATCGCAAACATTCATAATTATGCTTGTTTCCTAGTACCGTGTATTCTGTTTATTTGCCGTGCATGCTGTTTCTCCTAAATTCTACAATGTTACATTTTGTATGCAGGTAGTTTTACTTGTATACAATTATAAAGTTATAAAAGCGACACAACTTAGAAATTCTAAGTTGACTTGCGAACAACATTATGCTACCCGCTTCCGTGGCCGCCGAGAACTCGTAAGGAGATTCATAAATGCCGCCTCGCCGATGGTATTAGAAAACTTCGCTTTATGAATAAACTTGAGTTGCAATAACATAGTTACCGAGACTTTGTTACCATGTTATCTTTAGTTCAATAAACGTGGTATCTTTGAAATCGTTTACCTGTCTACGTCGAGTGTTTTCTTTTGAAACCTCTCGTTATTGTTTACTATCGTGCACTGCAATCTTATCTCCGCGAATCATTAACCCGCATGATTCATTCAATTAGAATGAACCGCTCGATATCTTGGCTGACTGTTTACGAATAGCGAATGAACTTACTCACGGGAGCGATCAGACCATTCCCAATTCCCAGATTGAATTGCGTCACTCATTCATTAATCCGGAAATGCATTTCCTTGTTTTGTGTACTTTGTATGTGTCGTCATTTTATAGTGATTTATAAACCAAAGCTGTTTTAAATCTAATGGTAGTTAAATTAATTTTCCTATGACTTCATGTTGAATACAATGTAACGTAGATTTCCCCGTAACATTTATTTTGTTCTTTGTGGTAAGCTCACACGACACAAATTTACGACATGTGCGTCACAAAAAAAAGCAGAAGAGCTAATCAGTAGGACCAAAGTCCGTAATAATATCTCCAACAACAAAGAATCATGGTCACTGCACACCGAGCGTGCTTAGCTCACTCCGGCGCACGTTCCCATTGTCTCACGTGTGTAGGAGTCTTTATAACACAACAAATAACTTGTCATCTTATATCCTCTGCTTCATTAGCTCTTATATCATCGTGTTAAAGTTCAGATTACGTTGACGCCTTCCGCAGGATGTCCCGATTTGATGTTAAGGCATTATTCTATTCGCAGATAGACGACTGTAATGATAAGTAATCGGTTTCTATTAAGCTCATTATTAAGAGGATCTCTGTTATCAGTGTCTGCCTAATTATTGGGAAGTATCATTTATGTTGGTATTATTACTTCAGTATTGTCAGTAAAATAATGGTTGTTCGCAAAATGTAACTCACCGCAAAGAAAGAAGATCTACACCATGCAGCATTATTTTTTCGTAACATTGAATACATTACCCAGCAGAACCATGTAATTGTATTCCAATATTAGTTTATTGAATAAACAAAGAAAAATTGAAATCCAATAAAAAGAATAGAATACTCTTTATTATGTACACCATATAAATTACAACAAAAATATGAGGAAAACATTACATAGGGTGACACAATGGGCGGCAAAAGAAATTAAACAAGTCTGAAAATAGCACCCAGCTCGGGGGCTTTCACGAATACAAGTACGCGAATTCATGATGACGTCATGAACCGAAGACTCAATATCTGACTTGTTCATGAAACTTTTTCTTGGCTATTGACTCATTCATGATTGTATCGTTATCAGTATCTGCCTACGGTTTATTGTTTTTTTTTTCGAGCTGACACGAGTACCTATTGATCAAGATCAATCACCTGCTAATCTGACAGGGTTTGTAAAAGTTACCTGTAGACGCTTATAAGAATGCGACGCTCAACTAAGTTGCACTTGCTATTCACAAACACAAAATTTCACCATAAAAGCATATATGCAATGGCTCCGAAACTATACAATAAATTACCAAATCGGATTTTAGTGGTTAACAACGTAAACAATTTTAAACGTCAGCTTTTTGAATTATTGAGTGAAAAAGCATATTACTCTGTCGATGAATACCTTAATGACAAATTTTGATATGTTATTAATGTACAATTTTATTTTATTCTGACAATTTTAGTTTTGATGACATTGTATTATTGAGATATTTGGTACGATTATAATTAATTTAATTTTGATAATTTTAGACTTTGCTGACATTGTATTTTTTTCATGACATTTTGTACTATTTCAATTACTTAATTTGACTTTGACAATAGCAATATTGCTGACATTGTATTTTCTTTTTCGTGCGATTTTGTACTATTTCATATAATTAACTTCATTTGTGATAATTTTCATATTTTGCTGACATTGTATTGTATGAGATTTTGTACTTTTATAATTAATTTAATTTTAAATATTGACATTAGCAACACTATTTTGTATGCCTTTTGGCGGAACATAGGATGAACTAAACATTTTTTTATAAAACATCATTGTACCCTGTGTTCACGAAATTAATAAATGAAATGAAATGAAAGAATAGGTAAACCTATTTGAGACATAGTTTTTTACTGTTACTAAACTCTACAAGTTGTTCAAAAACAGAATTGTGAACATGCCACTCACTACTTCATAGACCGCACATGCTAATCCATAACCTTCAAAGTCGCCGACTTTATTAAAACTTCTATATCTCCACAATTTCGCAATCGTCTCCCTATTTCCGTATGCACACCTCAAAGCCGAAGCTTGTCAATATGCAGACTAACTTGGGCGTTCTAATTACAAGAAACATGCACCCAGTTAGGTAAGTACTCCTATCATGTCGAAAGCCATCTTCCACAGCACGATATGTAATTTTTTGGAGACTACGGTTTTGTGACGATAGCAGTTACTACTACAAATATAACGCACGGTAACTGTTCTTATAGCTCTCGAACATCCCCAACTTTATCGACCACTTCCAAGTCTTTACAATTTCGCAATCGTCGCCGTATTCCGTATGCAGACCTCAAAACTATTTAATATGCGTTAACTTCGACGTTCAAATGACGAGGAACGTTCAGGTTCCTTAATATCTTGTCGATGGCTGGTGACGACCTTCCACAACACGACACATCAGCTACTACTACATTCATACTTTGATTAATGGAAGCGGGTTTGGACGGCCGGCTGAGTATGGATGCAATGGGCTGTGAAGATGTTTGTTTGCAGTGCAGTAGTGTTCACTGTTCAATGCCGGTATCGATGTCGATATCTGTCGCTGGTGAACCTGGAATGGATGAATTTGTTCCCAAGATCTAAATTGGTGTAACTGTATGAATATAGGTTCTATTCAAGTAATAACTTAAGTGTTGATGTTTTGATACGTGGATTAAAGTCGAGGTTTATCGCAAAAGCGATATGATGTTTCCAATTATAATTATCAGTAAGTATTTAATTGTTTAATGACAATAAAATTGCTTTTAAAGCTCGTTCTCTGAAATTATTAGGTATCTTTGTAATATTGCTTCATAATTACTTAAGTACTTGATGATGAGAAGTTTGATGGCACAATTGACTCGGTGTTGTAGCTACTTGTCGTAATCACGAGAATACCCATATATCAGCCCATCATTATGTGAAGTAAATTACGTATAATGAGGCTTAAGGTTTTTTCCTAAGGCGACTTATTGTTGTCGCTTAAAATTATGTGTTCAGTTCAAGGCAAGACCGATCCGCATAAATGGCAGTTCTGAAAACTATTTCGAAAGGCACAGTTTAAGGTAAATATTTTTATACGTAACAGAATTAACTGAGTGACGTAGGCAAGCTGGATGATGCGTCAACAATCACGGCCACGTGGGGTCGCACGATCACGCCACCGCGTCTACCACGGGCGCCTAATTCACTTCTATCCGATTCCCAACCTGCCCCAACTGTCCCGATTCTTTCAAACGAGAATTTAGCGTTTCGCCCGCGCGAGTAACAAGATGAGTTCGCCACACGTGGTACTGGCCCTTCACCGGTTCCACGTCACTGCTGCTTTTCGAGTTTCGACTCAGTTTCCGAACGCGCACCGCGCCGGCCGGACACACCGTGCGTTCGTCTTACGTCATTAAAAAAGTTATTTTTTATTCTCTCTTGTATCGAGTGGCTGTGATAGTCGTTAAGTGATATTTAGTATAGTTCTAGGTTACCAGTTACTGCTAAGTTGGTAAGTTTCATTAGTTTATTTGGGGCATGTGTTACCACGTGAAGTACTAAGTTTGACCGCTTTATGAACAGTTATTATTACCCTGTGAGCAGGGGTTCTTAGAAACAACATCGTTTATGATGTTTTAGAATAGGAACCTAGATATTACTCTACGTTATCAATATCATAGTAAACAACTTATTCAATATCAGTGAGAGTGCCGCGCGTTGATAGCGGTCTTTTCGCACCTGACTTTTATTTGCAATTCAATAAAAAGTTAACAAAGAAGTACGTTGATTGGTTTTACTTTTCCTTGTAAGCCTTCACATCAGAACTTTCTCATTTTGTGACTAATTTTTTCTCGCGTAATCTCGCAAGTGTTTTTGCGGGTAGATGTATATTTTATTTTTAAGTGAAGTTTTTTTTTTTCAAGAGATTTTACTTTAATTCAAAGTTATATTCATCGAATATTTCAAATTAAAGTTACCCATAGTTCATTCATAAAATCCAATATCGAATCAGCTGTTTTATAGTTGTCCCTCACCTACATACAAATGCCATTATTAACACAATGCATAATTTTATTCCAATCAGTCTGCTTCACGGAACATTCTAATAATTTAGCATACGATAAAATGATTCCAGCCCTATCAAAATTATTAATATCATCAACGTCATTGACTTGTGTTTATTTAGACAAAGACTGTACATCTTCCGAGGTCAATAGCTTGCTAAAATTAGATGCCACAGCCATCATCAGCTGGAGTTCAGTTTTACGATACATTATAAGAATGTGATAGTTCTAATCGCTGTGTAAATATTTTGACGTCTTCCACCTTTTTGTTGTGAAATGGTCTAAAAATATAATGCCTTCTGTACGTAATAGTCACGTTGAAGTGTGTTGGTAAATATTGAGTGCTACCATGTTTTTGGCCTTTCTCTCTAAAGCATTTAACTTTTTTTTGTCGATCTGTCTGACGTTAGTAAATTTGTGACTTTCCTCAGCGGATGTTGCTCCCTTCATGGCTTTCTCTTAAATAGCACCAATATCATTGCTCCTCAGCATTTTTGGATCATTAATCGCAGCTCTTCTCTTCTTCCTCATATACATATTTCGGAGTTATTCTAGCTACATAATACACATTCTAGACAGCTTTCTTCCTTGTACAACCTGGTTATAGTTGCATTCAGCTTTCTGAAATATTAAATCATATAGCGCAGAAGATAATTTGTGTTTGTAAGCTTGACTGCTTGATTGCCTTGACTTTTGTTTTGTCAGTTCTTTCAGGGTTAGCCTTTTCTGCTCTACTTTACTTAAACTTCTGCATCTCCAAGCCAGACTGCCATTTCATTAAAGTTGCATAGCCCGATGTGTAATTAATATACCACTAGCGACCCGCCCAAGCTTCGCACGGGTACAAATTATATACCTCAACCTTTCTCATGAATAATTTTGTTTTGTTTTGAAAACCGCATGAGAATCCATTCGGTAATTTTTGAGTTTGTGCGAATAGACAGACAGACGCGACGGGAGACTTCGTTTTATAAATATAATACATAGTGAGTGACTAATCACTGGTAACGTTTCATTCAGCATTAATAAATAAATAAATGACTAACATTCACATGAAGCTGTACTAATATAATAAACAAAGCAACTGTTACGATAACTGTAAAAACTTACCAATTCGTACTTGACCAAGTTTTAATTAAATAGTTATTTTAATGATGTTCAAATATTATTGTTTTATTTAAATAACTTGTTACTGAGTCAATAACTATTTTCAGCGGGTCATTCTACTCTTTAGCTACCGATTCACTAATTTTTTAACCGACTTTAAAAAAGGTTCTATGTTCGACTGTATGTTTTTATTTTTTATATCATTGATATGCTCGTGTTTGACCACAATCTCACCTGATGGTAAGCAATGATGTGGTCGAAAATGGAGTACACTTTCCTTGCCTTGCTTGAAAATGGTTTGTTTGAAATAAATACTGATTACTTTCTTGTAGTTTTATGCCCATGTTAAATTCGAGGTTATTTCCGAGGTTCTCCTCCTCAAGACTCATTTTGTATGCTCTTTGTAGCTCTTGTTAAGTTTACCCTACCAGCTACAATGTTTGTTTAACTACGACGTTGTTTCCAACGCAATAAGTGTTAATTTCGTTTGGAGTGCAACCTTTCTCCCCTTCAATAAAGCGAACCTTGACATTGAATGTGAAGGCCTTGGCCGGAAACACGCGAAACCGTTTAGAGTTTTTTTGTCCTCTCAAGACAAATCTACGCCACGGTTGGTAATTTCACCGGTCAATAACAATTGATTAACTGTTTTGGTATACAGTAAAGGATTATTTTTAACCGAATTGGAAAAAGGAGGAGGTTCTATGTTCGACTATATGTATTTTTTTTTTATGTCCACCGATTTCTCCGTCAGTTGTGGACCGATTTTCAAAATTCTTTTTTTATCGGATAGAATATACTCCCGAGGTGGTCCCATATAAATTTTATCGAAATAGCTTCATCACTTTTTGAAAAAATGAACAAAAACCAAAAATAAGTATAAGTACCTCGATGACGTTTTAGTTTTCTCCAATTACGAGTATGTTTAAATTCCACGTTCCATTTTATTGGTGTTTTTAGTTCTGGGGTATAAAAAATAAAAAACTTACTCTTACAAAAAAAAACAACCGACTTCCAAAAAAGAAAATACACTTAAAATTAAAAAATAACTTTAATTTCGGAAGTCGGTGTCAAAAAACGAAGAAATAAAATGTAAACATCGACTTCCGAAATTAAAGTTATTTTTTTAATTTTTAGTGTATTTTCTTTTTTGGAAGAAGAAGTGTTGTTTTTTTTTATTATATTTTATCGTAATATTGTAATAAATGTTGCGAGAGTGTAATCTCGCGAAATATCACTAGGTACATATTATAAACCTAAGTGCCCTGCCGTGTCTGTCTTTCTGAGGGCGTGTCAGACTCTTACTGACTAAAACCCACCCCTGTTCCCTCCCTGCCCTGAGTGCCCAGGGGCGCGGTAACTCTGTTTCGAATTTATCCACAAACCCTGGGCAGGTGTCTGTTCCCTTCGTGTGTCCTCCTTTCGTTTGCTGTCGTGACCGTGACTCCTTCGTAGATCTTCGCGATCGCTCGCCAACTAATGAGTTTCGTGGCTGGGTTTTCTTTGTACCGATTACATTAATGTAACGAATAAATGTATTAATCTCATTGATGTTTCCCATAATTTTCCTGTATGTGAGTGATAGTGTCCTTGCTTTGTAAGCGGATAGGTTTTGTATGAATCATAAATGGATAGGAAATATGATTGATACGATCAGTAGTTTTTGCCTGAGGAAATTATTTTGCTACTAACTACGCCCCGCGGTTTCACCTGCGTAGACCGGGATAAAAAAATAGCCTATGTGTTCCAGGGTATAGGTAAGGTATCTACAAACCAAATTTCATTCAAATCGGTCCAGCCGTTTGAGCGTGAAGAAGTAACAAACATACACAAATTTTCGCCTTAATATCCTATGTGTTTCAGGGTATAAGCTATCTACATACCAAATTTCATTCAAATCGGTCGAGCCGTTTGAGCGTGAAGAAGTAACAAACATACAAACACACACTCACAAATTTTCGCCTTTATAATATTAGTGTGATAATGATGGGGGACGTCACGATAGACGGAGTTGAGCTTAGTAGTGTGCTACTAGTCAGGAGTAAAAATTTTGGTTAATGTAACTTAATTTTTTTAACCGACTTCGAAAAAGGAGGAGGTATTTTTTTTATTTTTTTATTTTATTTTTTTTTATTTATGTATGTTCGGGCATAACTCCGTCATATATTGACGGATTTGCAAAATTCTTTTTTTGTTCGAAAGGGGTTTATTCCGAAATGGTCCCATTTAAATTTCAAAAAGATCTGATGATGGGTTTCGGAGACAGACAACGGAACTCTTCAAATATTGACAGCAAATCAACCGCGATTGCTGCTATCGTATGTTTATGAATTGTTAACACAGTTTAATGGGGAACCATAACTAAAAAGTGAAAAATAAAAAACTTTTTTACAAAAAAATAGAACCGACTTCCAAAAAAAGTGCAAAATAACTTTAATTTCGGAAGTCGGTGTCAAAAAACGAAGACACAAAACAAGAACACCGACTTCCGAAATTAAAGTTATTTTGCACTTTTTTTGGAAGTCGGTTCTATTTTTTTGTAAAAAAGTTTTTTTTATAGGGTCGATAATCATCAAATGATGCTCCCGCTCTGGGAGGAGCGGGATTGCGTGTCACACTCTTACTAAAACCCACCCGTTTTCCTTGAGTTGCCTGTCCCAGGGCTGCGGTAACTCTTTTAAACATACCCGCGACCCTGGCAGGAAAGTAGCTTATCTACAACTTGGTTTATCTTCTAGCTTACTTGTTAAGCACTTACAATGTATTTTACAGCAGTGGTGCCCCAGTGGTAACGGCCGCGACTTGCAAGTAGTAACTTAGTAAGTCGTGAGTTCAAACCCTGGCTGGCGCTTTACTTTGTGTAAATTATTTCTTCACCACCGCTCGCAAAACGGTGAAAGAAAACATCGTGAGGAAACCAGCATGTCCTAGAACCAAAAATTCGAAGACATGTATTGGCCCCGCGTGATGGATTACCTATACCCTCTCACAGGGAGGAGGCCTGTGCGGCCTGTGCCCCAGCAGTGGGGACATTAAGAGGGAACAGGGCCTGTAAGGAGTTTGAAAAATAAAAATTTGAAGAAACTATTGCCGTCGTGCTGCTTCAAGCCTGCCTTCGTAGAGTCCGATAGGGGCAGCTGCAGCTCAGACCGATTTTATCACAACATTTTTGACGAGATCGACGTTAAATATACCCCTTTTTTCTCTTCGAAAACTGAGCCGGTTCAATTATTTTTGGCACAAAATTTTTATCAAAGAGTATTGTGTAGGTTTCTATTAAAAGTTTTAAGTTAAAAACTATTCGAATTTATCTGGTAATCACGGCGGTAAAAATGGGTAATTTCTTGTAACTTTTGAAGAATCATTATTTTCTTTACTTGTTGCTGAAAAAAAGGAAACGACAGAGACGTGTCTACAGCAGACCTTAACTTTATGAAAAAAAAGATGGCACTAGAGGCATTATTCAGGCAGAAAAAAGGGGAATACATTTGTATGGAGAATCGCAGCCCCTGTTCCCTCTTAAGGTGCTATTAGCTGCCAACGACCTTGAGTGGTTAGCTTGCGTGTTCTGAGCTGAGCTCACGTAAGGGCCTATGCACACCACGTTTTTTAAACGCGCCGTCGACGCGCGTTTTGGGAACGCGCGTCGCCGGCGCGTTTTTATCCTGCAGAGCAGTTTGTTGTCGTTTGTATCGATACAAACGCGCGGCACCGGCGCGTGTGTATCGATACAAACGCGCGGCACCGGCGCGTCTAGCGCGCGCGCCTTCCCTACGGACGGGGTTTCCCCCGCAACGAGGGAAAGGGAAGTGTGAATCTACGCTAGTAGCAATCGAGCGATTTGGTGCACCGCACGTCTTTGGAACAAAAAAATGGAGCCTTTCGACACAGAAAACTTCATAACTGAAATTCAAAACCGGCCAATATTGTGGAATTCACGATTGCCGGATTATTCGAATAAAGTGCTAAAGAAAAATACCTGGGAACAAATATGTAGTCTATTTTGTGAGAATTTTGAGGAAAAAACAAATAAAGAAAAAAATCTTTTCGGTAAGTTATTCAAAGGATTTATTACACTGTTGAAATGCTTATATGCAGCCTTTTTACATAATATTTCGTTTGCATCGCGTCTGTATCGCTACACACGCGCGTCTGTATTTATACAGGTGTGCAAAGGTCTACAGGCTGCGTCTGACTTGCGTGCGTATCGCGTCTGTATCGCTACAAACGCGCGTCCGTTTAAAAAACGTGGTGTGAATAGGCCCTAACGCGTCGTATGTCCACCCAGTAATAGGACTCGCCCATCAAGCAACACTGAGACTAAATTATAAATAATTAAATAATCTTTAAAATGGTGAAGGATTCATAAAAATACGCTTTACATTTATTTCGCGATTCTCGATTTTTTATCCGCGTTAAACATAACTTTACAAATTAATTACTCTATGTTATAAAAATATTATTTCAAATATTCTCAGATCAAATTACGACGGAAATAGTCTAGAGTAACATATATTGTTTCAAAGAAATGAGACTAGTCCTTTAAACGTGATGTTCAATTAGAAACCTTCAAAAGTCGTATAATTGCGCCTTAAAAGGCTGATGATGATGTGTAATGCTTACTACTTTTATAATCTCCTTACAAAATCGTGTTTTTGATGAAGTACTTTGTTTCACTAAGTATTGCATGCTGTTCCACGTCTGTGCTCGTTATGCTACCTAATAACGGTCCGTGACGATTGTCGAAGACAATTCATGCGTGACAATCTAACAAATGCACGATGCTGCCATTTTTCTCAGAATATTAAATGAAAATTGTCATGCTGTTTACAACAAGTCCATGACCGAACCAAGTAGAATTTGATAAGATAAAGTTTTCCACATTTCCACGTGGAAAACTATTAATGACTCCTTTATCAACTATTTTCAGTAATGATTAAAGTATTTCCTTTATAAAGGAGGAGATATCTATAAAGGAGCTCGTGACTAAAGTAATAACAGTCGCACGGGTCCATCCATCAGGTTAAGCTACGCTTGTTAGTCCTTAGTTGGGTTAGTCCTTGGATGAGTGACCATCTTTATGGTGGCACTTCGCATCGCTATTCGATGTTCGGGTTTTTATTCGTCTTTGTTCGCTATATTCGTATTGAATGCCGAATAACACGAACACACCGACTACACATCGTTCATGAACAGCAAATACGCCGAACATTTACGAATGTTCGGGTATTTGGCGTATTCGTCTTGTTCGTGAGAATAGGCAAATATAGACGAATAGAGCTACTTCACATCGTCCTATTTGGGCGAATAAGACAAATACGCAAACACGAATAGCGCGTGTGAAGTGCCACCATAACATGCCGAGACTCATCCGTGCCTCGGAAAGCACATCCCGGCTGTCAATCGTGGATGTTTGACAGTCGTTACGGGTCGTCAGAAACCCGAAAGTCTGACAACCAGTCTTACCAAGGGGTATCGTATTACCTAGTTACTGGGTTGTGGAGGTTAGGTAGGCAGTCGCTCCATGTAAAATACTAGTATTCAGCTGCATCCGGTTAGACTGGAAGCCGACCCCGAGATAGTTGGGAAAAGGCTAGGCAAATTGTTTTTTTTATTAAAGTATTTCCTTCCCTGGATTAATCTCTGGATGAAATATGTAGACATCCCACTTCTGATTTATCTAGATCGTTCTGAAATAGACTGTCCAAAATGAAAACCTTTTCAAAAGCTGTCATCTAAAATTCTCAACGGTTTCGCATACAAATACCCTTCTTTGGTGGAGTGTTTTAATGTTGAAAGGGGTGTCTCGAAGATGTCTTAGGGCAGGGTAGGTTCGTATTGCCGTTACTGGGGATGTAATCGTGCCATTCGTCATCTGTGGTTCGTGATCCGTCCACGATAACATCGTATAACATGGCTAGTTTGTATTCAATCCGAGTTATAAACGGCCACGCCACGTTTTAGTTTTTATCCATGAAGTAAATTATGTAAATTGCCAGTATTTTTTATTTGCTATTTTGCACTACTACGTAGTTTATTTTTTATGTTCTACCGTAGTTTTTTCACCGGTCGAGTGATTCTCATGAGCGGTGCCAAGATTCAATATTGAATTGATAAAGCAGTTGCAGATTAAGAATTTCTTTACATAAACTTAAAATGATAAGAAGTGGACAATAATTATGACATTACAAGTGTAATCGAAACAGTATAGATTAAAACAGACAAATCATTGAGATAGAGAGGACAGTGCGTTATTGCAAGTAAGTACCAGGCGATAAGGAGTCACAAGGTGGTAAAGCACAGCAATTACAGTGAGTGACTATTAAGGAAGATGGCACGGAAGACAATAATCATATCTTAAATGGCAAGAATTTGAAGTTCGGAATACGTCTGTGTGAGCCTTCTTTTTACGCCTGTCTGTTTAATGCGCAAATACAGCTGTTGCCTTGTCATCACCGAGTACGCCATTATGCCAACGAATACGCGCTGAGTTCGTTGATCCGATCCCTCATTGTCTTCGTGCCTCGTGGCTCGACTTCTTTCACTTCCACTGATTGAAATGGTTCGCTAACAACATTAATATCTGGAAGGAAAAATAAATACGGCAGTTGTGCTGGTAATATAATATAAGAATATAGTCACGCGGCAGTCGACACACATGGCCGGGAAATCCTAACATGTTATCTAACTATTGCGTGTTTGATCTACAGACTGGTACAACAGCGTTTTCTCTTAACGTACCCATTTTCTTAAATTTTTAGAATAAAGTGGGTAGAACTAAAATAACAATTAACGACAGCTCCACTTTGGAGAAGACAAATGGCCTGAACTAATTGACGTGCTAATCAAAATTAAGCACTCGTAAAAGCCCTGGCTTTCTTAAACAGAGCTGCTGGACACCAAGATCGCATGAAGTAACAGACAAGTCTAAAATAATCTTCTAAATTACTATAATACTCAGGCGTTTATTTTGACTCCTCTGCGCGTATGGGTTCCTGGTAACACAAGCGCGGTACTTAGAATTCACGAGGCAAATTCCGTGACGTGTCCTTCTTATTTGACTGACTTTGATATCTGAATCGAGGTTACGAGGAAAGACTAGACCAAAAATAGCCTATATTTTTTTATTATTTTTACCTGCTCGAGTAGGCCACTCATTTAACTTGATTCAGCAGTGCAAAAATGTTCCATACCGGTCTTTGTAAATCCTAGGTACTTTGTTGACTTTGCTTTTGGCTTTCTCTTTGTGTGCTTTTCTTTTGGGAGAGCGGTGGGGCTGGTTTCTTTAAGAAATATTTTTTATTTGCATGGGTCCCCTTTCAAATATGAAGCTTAAGGTTTAAGGTTATTATAACCCTGTCAATACATCCAACGCTTCAACAATGTCGCAATATCTAAAAATAAATCTCAAAGCCCAAATTCTCCGCCGTGGAATAATAAAGTAACCTTCGAGCTATTGAACTCTCCAATGAGGTTATCGGTTCGTCCGGTTGTAGGTGTAGACCGACGGTGGTATCTCGTTAACCCTGTGATAACCCGTGAGATACAGGCGCCGTAAGGACACTCACGGACGGACCGTCGCTTGGCGGATACCGATAGCTAGGTATTGATTGATATACATGTTTGTATCCACTCGACTACATTGCTATCAGCAATTACTGATTATTGGTTTGAAGGAAATGCAACTGTTTTCTCGTTATCGAAAGTTATAAATAATTCTTTCATATTTATTGGAATGCTGGTTCTTTCGAGATACTGGTTCATCAGCTTCCACGAATCGACGGTATCTTTTGATTTTTTCTACACTGGTAGCTTAGGCATGAAATCCAGAGAACATTTAAATGCCCTAAGAAAAAATTGAAGAGTAAGGAAACAAAACCATGAGAATGCAACATAAGTTTTAAAAAAAAACCTCGAAGACCCAGCGCAACGCAGCGAAGAAATTACAGAGTTTCTATGCCGCAACACAAAATTGAGTAACGCGGTCAGTTGCACTCGGCCCCGTTGTAACCCGTCGCGTATTGCATTCGCTATTTCATATTGATATTACTAACCGGGACTTCTTGTATTTCGATATCAATTCCAATACTCTGCGTATTGAATCGAGAAAACTTCACAAAATATAAATCTCGCTCAATATCGTCGAGTATATCAATACAGTCGTAATATTTAAGTGTAGGGACCTCCTATGTATTCTTTGTCTCGTTGCTAGGTCTTGTTAGAATACTAAATTTCCTTATGTATGCAAATTCAGTTTTGCCCCTTATTCTTTTCCTAAAATGTTCAATTTCAATGTAAATTCTATTATACCCTTACAATACATCTGTAATTTCTTGTTTCGTTTAATTTCTTGGACGGTTGAGGATATCATAAGAATCTGTGCTCAGTGTTTTTGGGTCGTTGCTCTCTAATGGTCGTGAGTTTGAATTTCTCCACTTATTGCGGTTCATTCCTTCCAAGTGTTTGGTTTGATTGTGGAAGCAATAAATTGTTTACCTAGTGGGTATATGAGGAATTGAGAAGATAGTTTTGCAATGGAGTAGTTCGGTAGTCACGAGCCAAGATATGTAGTGGGCGATACATTTGTTGATAAATTATACATTTCAGAAAATAACTTTCTTGATGAACGCATTTCAAGTGTTCTTCGTTGTTTTATTTTTATTAAATTGATAGGCTCGCGCTTAACCAGCGATGGTGTGGTTGACGATGGAAGACGAATGGACGATTTGCAAAAGTAAAACTTCAAAGCTGCTCCAAAGAAATGGCGTATTTGACCTTGACATTGAAGCTTGAAGCCGAGACTATTGTACTTCTTATAGCACGTGTATGAAAAAATACTATATAATGTCCTATCGAGCATAGACGTGATCATACAATCATTTGCACGTTAGACGTAATAACAGAAACTGGTCGAAATAAAAAATACTAGACAAGTTTGTAATTTATTTAATTACCATAAATAATTAAAAGCAGGTTGAGTATTGAACATTGATAGTTGATTTGAACTTAGCAAAAAGCGGTTGGCTGGCTGAGTGTTTTTTGCAGTGCCATATTATATGCGTAATTCAAATTACAATTTTGGAAATATGTTTGAGTTATGGATCTTCCAAGGTCCAGGAGCACACAATGAAATGTGCTGTAAAGGCAGGTAGCATAGTTTTTGCACATCTACGGACTGATAGGATGCCTCCCTGATCTCTTATCTTAATTCAAGCAAAAAATTATCAGCTTTTATATGTACAATGCACCAGTTAGAATAAATCTTATAAACAAAAAGTTGTATCCTGTTTGCCCGTAAGACCAAAAATATTTTTGCACTCGAATAACAAACACCTACGTGCGAATCAAAGAACTTTACATATCGGGAAGTGACTCATACCTACAGACAACAAAAGCTAAGTTCAACGCCATTCCCTCATTATGGTAATTGACTTGACATTTGAACATGTATTAGTCTTCCTCTGGCTTGCGTCTATTGAACGATTTTCCTTTGATTTATTATGGGACGGCGGTGCTCCTAATGGCTTACTCTTCGTCTAGCTATACAAACAGCATTAAGTGTTTGGGGATTTCCCCCTCGTCACAAACTCTATTTTGTCTAGCATATTCAACTGCTGTACATGTGATTACCAAGCTACGCAAGAATACCATTTAGGTTCGTCTCCTTTCACATTAGCTTTGACTCAGCTACAATATTCAGGTCAGCGTGATTCTATTTCTCCCTAATCTTCAGGCAAATAATACCCCATTACCCTGAACCGTTTCATAACTGGCACGGATAGATAAGCCGATACATCGACTGGATAAAAATAAAATACTCGTTTACTTACGCCACCGATTTGCATGGCTGACTGAGCAAACGTCTCGTAAAACTACAGCCGGAATAATAAATCTCGATTACATCTCAGCAGTTAGTCGAATCGACTCGATAACAATCGAGAGCGTACAATACGTACTACGTCCATTCATCGTATGAATGAGGTATATGGTTCAAATGGTCACTCGCGTCTTAGTGCCCCGGTCCCGGTCGACGTCCAAAGTCCATGTTTTTATTTGGTTTCAATTCGTCATGATGTCACTGGTGAATGTGGTGCTGTGTTACAATTGATCAAGTGGACTTCGCACCATATTGTGAGCCTGTCGTGCTTCGGACCTAGGGTGAGTGCAGATAGCAGAATGTGTTGTCACAATAAATGTCAGTGTGCAAAGTGATGCGACGAATTTCATCGATACAGTATCGAGCGATGCAAAAGGTTTATATGAAAATTCTTTTATCGGCTTATTTACGGCATTCTGTATCAAAATAAAACAAGTATGTATAACGGATGCAAATATTGATTTAACCGTTGCCTTGCTTTCATAACAGTTCAGTGACATTTTATTGGAAAGACCTTCAATTCTGCATATTTAGACTACACTATCATTGTAGGTGACGTAGTGTTTATATTCGTTCTGTGCTTGGGTTTAATTGACCGGTGGTATCCATCACGTGCCGTCTTTATTCCCGTGTGGTGTGCGGTCGTGATAGCCCGTGCCATCGAGCTGTCTGTCTGTGTGTTGTTTACTATACTCCCTTGACGCAGTGTAGTGCGCGATGACGTGAGTATGCATGATTTTGGAGATGATAATAGCAGTTATGTGATCTAAATATGCATTTTGTGAATTGTGTATTAGTGGGACTGTATCAGCAATGCCTTCTTGGGAGGTTGTTGTACCTATGCCAAAAGATTTTTCGGACCTTATAATTACGTAAAAACTGAAGAATAAGCCAAATGTTCCAAGTGTTGATAGTGTTGATTCTGGCTTACAGAGTGGTTTGCGAATAGTGGGGCGGGCTTGTCCAAAAAAAAATGTTCCAAGTGCGTGTCGAAGAATATTGAAACTGGTTTTTGTGAAACGAGAAACTTTGAGAAGCCTTGAAACAAACTAAAGGAAATAATGAATCGTCTTACGTTTAGGTCTTCATTACGTGCCTTGCTTAGTTTTCATTAGGATTAATTGTCTGTGTCTACACACAGGACACATAATGAAGATAAGTTGCGAGCATTAATTGTTAAATGTTAATTAAAAGGCGCGAGCTGGTGTAATTGCGTTTGTCAGCTTTGCACGGAATTTGTTGACGCGACACGCCTCACGGCTACCTCTGAACTCATTTGTTTGCTCTAAATATACGAGTACGTAATTTCTAGTATCTTGTGCTAAAGAGAATACAGTGTACAGGTTAGCATGTCATATTTCTGTGAAATTGCTTATCTTTCTGAACAGACAAACAACCTGACCTGTCGAGTCATAATAACGGGTAGACAATGTTATAATTTGCGCTGAATATCTGAAATTCTAAACCTGTCTGTTAGACGTCACAATAATACAGTGTTATACGATTTTTCTTGAAGGCTGTATAATCAATCACTACCGCCTTCCACGAAAACATTTTGTTGGAGTATTTTAATATCCGGTAGTTTTCCATCGGTATCGTCGAAAAGGGGCCAATTAGACCGGTTCATTTCGCGCGGATTAGTTAGTATATACTCGGACAGGTAAACAGCTGATAACATCATGTTTTGACTAGCTTCTTTTCCCCACTATAAATTATTACACTATAGACTAATCTATCTCAGTGCCAAAGTTCATACAGACCCGTTCAGCCGTTCTAGCGTGATTGAGTTACAAACATGCATTCAAACTTGCGCATTTATTATATTATAGTACTAGCACTTCGCCCGCGAGTTCGTCCGCGTGGATTTCAAAAATTTATAGCCTATGACACTCAGAAATAACGTGGCTTTCTATTTGTAAAAGAATTTTCAAAATCGGTTCAGTAGATCCAGAGATTACCCTCTACAACCTCACAAACACAATCTTTACCTCTTTATAATATTAGTATAGATTACATAAACCTTTAAACGAAAGTCGTTTTTTTACAAAGAATGCGTTAAATTGAAGATAATGAATGAATGACAATTAGAGACAATGTGCTCGGAGCGCAGAATATAATTGGAGTATTAATTTACGTGTTCGTCTCAGTGTATTGTGGAATTAATTGGACTAATCGAGCTACTTACACTGTCTCGACTTCTCGAGGCTCTGACGTTCACGAATGTATCAGACAAGTACCTATATACTAGTGTCAGGTATAATGAAACTGGAAACGGTGTACCACAGGTAGACACGTGCGTATGTTTAAAAAATGACTTTCATGTCAAATTATAATATTATTATGTCCCATATTCTGGCACTCACAAAAGTTACTTTTTGGGTTACAGATGTTATTAATTAAGTTGCACATAATTTGCTAAGTGCAGTGCTTTTTGCAGCGTAGCAGACATTCTTGATTTTTCTTGTGTCCTCTTTCTTCTTTTATTTGTCCAGAAGCCAAAAACTCGCTATGATGCATATATACTATTTCAAACGTAGTTAATGCTGTTTGGTTTGACCCCTGACTTCAACACGAAGTCCAAATTCCCCTTCATTGTGGAGACATCATGTTTCTCTGAAACTCATTATTCATTGTTCACACATCCATGATAGTGCAACCTACTGACCTATGTACGTGCATAATACATAAGTTTCAGGTCCGATTTAACGGTATTGTCTGTCTGTAGGGGTTTCCCTAATAAATCTGATTCATGTTTTACTAATTAAGGTTTACTCTTAGTTTTCCTCATTGTATAATTTCGATAATAAATTAATTTGTGGCAACTTTTCCTCTGCCGAGTCATGAAGTGCAGGAAAAAAATACGAGTATAGCAATATGAGAAATCCCAGCTGATTATAAAAGTTATATAAAATGCCTCCGTAATAACCGTAGCAAATCCCGGGAATTTATTGACTTAAGACTGTAATCACGTGCCCTAGATCTGTTTACCTGTAAGAAAAACTTTTTACTAGAAAATGTATATTTGCAAGGTAATAAAAACTTCATAAATCTGCGAGATTCATAAACCAGACCAAATTAAACTGGCCAAGAAGTTTGGGAAACGTATGATGATGATATCGAAGTAGACGATTTCAACCACATTTATCCACAAACACGTGCTAACAAATTGAGGTCGCAGTCCATAGTTTAATTACCCGAACTCTGCGGTCAGTATATCAAGGGCAACCTAATTGTTACATTTGTTACGTTTTATCTCTGACCAGTTAATGCTTTTTGTTGACTAATAGCAGATTAAGATAGTAACTGCATGACTTTATCGCAATTTAAGCAGCAGATTAAGGTATTAATTCAAGCTTAATACTTATTGCGGTATTGGAGCTGTGCCCGATAAGAGTTGAATTCGCTTTCTTATCCTGATTATGTAAGGTTAGTTTGATGTTGCGAGGTGTGGGTGCACTTCTCCATTAATCCCCGTTTTTCTAATCGCTTACTTCGATTACTAGGTTACTAGTTCTTCTATCCAACGTTCTTCGGTTACTTCTAATTTATCTTCGTGTACATTTGGCACGACTAACTCGACTGCTCCCTCAACAACCAAATAAGTCGTGATCTGCCTTCCCACGGTCGTATTGATCAACAAGACTGTCTATTTCTTGTTTTCTTTCATTGTCTTTGACACTCGAGATGGACAATACCATACATGTGAATTCTTTCTACGAGTCGTTCAGGCACATTACTTGATGTGCTCTGGACAAAGAAGGTCACTTATATTTACCAAAAATTGTGAAAACAGTGTTGCTCTTGATGGTCTAATTTCCTCTAAGTGAAGTCCAATAAGACCACGACAATGTTCTTTTTGCGAATACAATATGGACGAAGGTAAACCTAATATTCATTTAATTGAATTTATACCTTGCCTTGCTATATTTTTTTGATGCATGAACTTAAATTTAGTTCGATTCGCCGCTGCTTAAAACTGTGGATATCCACTCGCAAATGTGTTGCTAGTGATCTCTGCGTGCGCCAATGCGTCTAAAACCTTTATGCTGTTGTCATCAATACGAAGTTTGACCTGTAAGGTTATTTCGTCGGCTGACATAAAGCCAATGTTTACCCTAAAGTATACCTACCTTGTTTGTTTTTGATCTAGGTTCATAATTGGGTTTTCTTTCTGAACCTTCTGTTTTCGAAGGTGAGTTCTCTATTTTGTTTGTTTGTTGCCGTAATAGGTTTTCTGGATGTAATTTTACGTTTGTATACTCGTAAAACCCTACTGACAAAGTAGGGTTTTATTACTGATGCTATTTCGTAAGGACATATTATTCTCTTTTGTACTACTTCTTTGGCATTACTTTTGTTACATTTGTCATTTTCATTTCTTGTCCAGATTATAGTCTAAGATGTCTCTGTTTCAAGTTATATTCTTTAATAATTATACATATTATTAATCTGATGTCATTTTGTATATGCGAACGGTTTCCAAAATCTAAGCAGCTTTAAAATGAAAGTCACTTAGGACTTATCGCCACTAATTAATTTAGATATTTATCAAGATCAGGAAAACTCACGCTATTTGCCAAATATCACACGATATTTCCTATCATGAACCAGCTCCGTAATCATGGAAATAATTATAGAAATTGAATCATGTCATATCTACATCATACACAGGAAAGTGATAATTAGCATTGTCATTCATTGTCAATTAACGAGTCATTGTACTTATTAAAATGAAGCTACTATTGTGAAATAACAGTTTTGATAGGATTACTGCGATATGATATTTTAGACTTTAAAATACGGTTAGTTTCAACCGCTCTATGTATAACACCAGCAATGATTGGTGTCTCATCAATAAGATTAATCGGCTTACTCGGATTCAATACTGCATTAAAATTTATCGCATTCTCGATGCCTATAGTAACAGCTACAGATTGCATCGATTCAGCAGCGCCGTTGACAATCCGAGTAGTTGATATTGCAATCTCGTTATATGAATTGAATTTATCTTCGGCTATTGGTAAAGTATATTCGATTTTAAACTTTTTATTTTATTTTTGTTTGTTGTTGTACACCTATCACAGAGTTGTCTATTAACCCTAAGGTTGACTGGTAGAGAATGACTTGTTGCATTAAGTCCGCCTATGTAGATTTTGTAGATGAAGTTTAAACAAATAAATAAATATCGTGGTGATTTATATCGATTCCTATTACTGATTTATTGTTTTTTGTTACAGGTCGAAGCACACAGAAATGTTTATAGACGAGAATGAGACGTGAGTTACTTTTTCCTTTATTTATTTAATATATCGCGTTGTCTTCAACTATAACTTCAGGCACATTGTGTTTGTTGTTCATAGTTTGTTGGCCTTCGTACACCCCACACACACACACACAGTTTATCCTATTATAACCGGCCTTCAATTAATATCCCATCGTTATCATCCGACACATTTATGACAGGATTCGTAGCCATGACTTGACCCTTTGATTAATTCTTGCCACTATTGAATGCCGACATAGCCCGAAGAATCGCCAAGTGGCAGTGGGCAGGGCGCACATTGCTCGCAGAACAGATGGTCGATGGGGCCGAAAAATTAAGTGGCGACCGCGTACCGAAAGACGCAGCGTTGGTAGGCCTCCCACAAGGTGGACTGATGACCTGGTGAGGTTCGCATGTAGCCGATGGATGCGAGACGCACAGGACCGGTCGTTCAAGGAAGGCCTGTGTCCAGCAGTGGTCATCTTTCGGCTAAAATGATGATGATGACTATTGGCTAAACCAACGGGTTACATTATTAATCAGTTTTAATGACGGCCATAAAAGTTTACAGGCTCAATTATGATAATCACGAGTGTGTTGTACAATTTGGCGTGTTCAGTCAAGGCCGGCTTATCGGTCGTGTTTGTTATTGGCCAAATGAGTAGTGGCAGGTAGTCGACGGATTATATCTGCAGTGCTGTCGCGATGTTTATGTAAGCCTAGGGAAATAACCTGTTTTTTTTTTTTTGTGGGGGTGGGAAATTATCTTACGACTTCTCCCGCTCTGGGTGGAGCGGGAGGGCGTCAGACTTTTACTGACTAAAACTCACCCTTGTTCCTTCCTTGCCTGAGTGCCCAAGGGTGCGGTAACTCTGTTTCGAATTTATTCGCGACTCCTTGGCATGCATGCATCGGTCATGACAGGGCCCCGTCAAACGTTGCTGACATCTCTTTGAGGCGCGCGTGGAACACTACGCGCCGTCGACTCTCGGGGTCTAGTGCTGATCGGACGGCGAACTACCCATTACTCGCCATCCGCAGACACGCGCCTACGGTGGCCGGAGATCGTTTAGCGACCCCCGACGCCCAGGGCGTCTCCTGCGGCAGCTGCTACTGGGGGCGTGATTCCGTTGAGTTTCCCTCACCCGTTCCGCCTCCTCCTTCGTGAGCATTACTGCTCCGCAGAAGGAAGAGACTGCTTCCCATTCCCTCTCGCTCCGTACCATAGCCTGGAATAGGGCCGGGCGCGAGAGGTCGCTGCCGCCGATCGCCTCTAGGGAAATAAACTGGACTGTGAATCTGTTATTGAAGGCTATTGCAGTGCCAATTTTAAAATTTACGCGTAGCAGCTGAAATAAAGAAACATTATTTATTTGATGATAATCACCAGGTACACACAAGAGCGTATGCCTCAGAGCTGTGCCAAAAAGGTTCATTTCAGCAATGTTGCCAGACAGATGCTGTCTGACGCTGGCCTTCCAATGAACCTGCACGTTAAGAAAGTAACGAACTTCATATTCCATGTTGTGAAAAGCTTGAATATTTTAAAATTAAATTCGAGTGCTATGAAGCAAAAACTAGGCTAGACGAGCGAAACGTTATTGCCGGAGCAATTGACAACATCCGCGCCACAGTTTTCCACGCGACGAAAATAAAAATCGATGGAAGACAATTCAATTTTGTACAGGTTCCTGATTTATGAAAACTGGGCAAAACACTTTGGTGTCGAGGGAGATGCTTTTTCGCGGTAACATTTTGTTACTGGATGAACCTTTACCCGTTACAAAAATAGTAAACTTTCATCTAATAGCAATGAAAGAAAGAAACAAATAAAACGAAATTTTTCTAAAAATCTCCGACTTCAATACGTAACGTGTTTGGATCTTTTAAGTTTTGTGAGTTCTAGTTTTGAAATCGCTCCCTCAAACCCTTTATTTTGATATACCACATGACCAAGTACAAGACCACACTTACCTAATGGAGGTCGCCATTTAGTTTTTTTTTTTTTTCAATATTCTTGTAGCTAATCTAATAATACCTTATTTGTTTAAAATCCATCCAGCCATTCATGCTGCAAGGTACGTCAAAGAAAATACGTAAACACATTCATATACATACTCTCGATCTCGAAAAACGTTACTCTCTGTCTGGGACATTTGGGTAAAAATAGTGAATATTTTTGGAGCTCGAACGTCGATATCAGCAACGTAATGGGCCATCGACATGGCGAGAATTTACGGCATCATATCAGACAGTAAACGGCCACCGCTGGGAATGTCCTCCTAATTTAGAGTTAGCAGCGTTGCTATGACCGGTCGTTAGGAAATAAGTATTGCTGTCATAACTTGTAATCACTACGCTACACCAAGTAAAATTGGTTATCGACGCACATGCTATGGGATAGGAGGACATACTATACAAATCGGTGGTCATATTTTAGATCTGCTTTGTCCATGGCAATTAAGACGCTATTAGCTGCCAATGACCTTGAGTGGTTAGCTTGCGTGTTCTTCGCTGAGCTCACGTAACGCGTCGTATGTCCACCCAGTAATAGGACTCGCGCATCAAGGAGCTCTGTCCGAAGTTAAACGCATTATTAATTTATTACACATAAAACAACAGGTATTAAACAAAAATACTGAGACTAAATTATAAATAATTAAATGATCTTTAAAATGGTGAAGGTTTCATAAAAATACGCTTTACAGTTTTTGCGTGATTCTCAATTTTTTATCCGCGTTAGACATAACTTTACAAATTAATTACACTATATTATAAAAATATAATTTCAAATATTCTGAGATCAAATTACGGAAATTGTCTAGAGTAACATATATTTTTTCAAAAAAATTAGACTAGTCGTTTAGACGTGATGTTCAATTAAAAACAATTAAACTTTTTTCAAAGAAGTCATGGTCAATTCCCTAAAAAATTTAACTTTCCGTACAATCTTATCATCAGCTGATCAGTATTAGTATAGGAGGTTGATTTTGTTCCGGAATTGTCTATGACTTTCTTGAAGACAGTTGTTCATTTCTATGGGCAGAAGCAGTATTGAATGTAGAAGTAAATATAATCCTCTGATATCGAACCTTTAGTGATAGCGCGCACGAGCAACTTTTGTCTCCGCAATTATTTTGTCTCTCACATTAAGTCTATGGGTTTGTATGAAAGTGCGCCCATGTGGCGACGTGTCTATGAGTTTCTTGAAGACAGTTGTTCATGTCTATGGGCAGAAGCAGTATTGAATGTAGAAGTAAATATAATCCTCTGATATCGAACCTTTAGTGATAGCGCGCACGAGCAACTTTTGTCTCCGCAATTATTTTGTCTCTCACATTAAGTCTATGGGTTTGTATGAAAGTGCGCTCATGTGGCGACGACGCGACAGCCGGGATAACTTTTTGCGACAAAAAAAAAATCCGACCAGCCCCAGCGACGAAGACAATTGCTTGGAAACTAAGTTGCTCGTGGGCGCCATCCCTTAAAGCCTTTTTACTACAGCCACGGTTACTTACTGGCCCAGGTGACCAATTTATTACTGTCCTCTTCTGCTGCGTCCATAAATAATTTATTGCTTTTCAGCTGAACAGTTTCAGCAAGTTAAGCAAATATTATTTTAATGTAACTCCGTTTTAATGTTGCAGCTTGCATTAAGATTTACTCTTTCTTAGATATTAACAGAGCTGGCTTAGTGCCAGAACACGGCGAGACGTCTCACTGGATCCCACTTTTATTTTCGTTGTGAAGGTTTTTTCTGCACTCATGTATTTCTGTCTGATATTCGAATATAAAAACTCATTTGACATTGAAATCGAAATGTTTTCTTTTTGGATCATGGCTTTCATAGTTCGAAGTCCAATTTTCTATGAAATATTTTGGTGTTTGATAATGATAACAATACGTCGTTATTGTTACAGCACAATGGATACATTAGCTGATAATTGTGTTAGTGACCCGGTCATTGCCCGAAGATAATCCTTCAAAGACTCATCATCAAAGAGTAGTTGTTGTACTGCGGAGTTTACGATAGTGCAGTAGAAACCGCGCGATGAAATATTTTCACGCGACTATTGTGTCTTCACCAAAATAAATGTAACTTGCAGTGACTTATTGCTTGTGCTGCTAAATTCTTATGTTGGTATCTATGAGTACATGTTATGGGTGTACTAGAACGAAGGTCAGTACACGATCTGGAGTTATCTTATGAAACTGTAGCGGATGAGATGCTTATTTCTTCTCATCTGAATAATATAAGTACTATACGACCTACATCATAAAAAGATTGAGTTCATAAGTCCTAAATGACCTGGGTTTTGTAGCCTAATAACTAATATCTATATCACCAATTTACCAAAATATACAGTAAATACTGTAATTTCCTAAATCCCCGGATAGCAGAATAAATTCGAAAGTATTGTCCATATTATTGTTTACTTGTTTCACAGTTTTGGTAAATATTCTCTACGTTACGATCACTGGTTATTACTTTCCCTTTGTTCATCATATTGGCCGGAAGGTCCCTTATACCGGAGGAAATTGCTAATATCTCTTCGTAAACATTTCCTTTGATACACCGGGCTATCTCGTCAAGCCAATATCGTTTTAACTAGAGTTCTTGAAATATTACGCCTACTTTACTCATTATTCAGAGAAAATTAGGAAAAACGACAAGTCTTCAAGGCGAGACGTCAAAGCAAAAGTTGAAAAAGAGGTAAAAAAAAACGTGATTTGTAACCCCATATCCTGATAATGAGGATGTTAAAATTATGTTGGAGTGGATTACGTTACAGAAAAGACCCAGAGCCAGACCCAGGAAGCGTTGGAAGCATTGTGTCTATAAAGAAAATAGGCAAGAAAACATCTTGGAGAAGGGAGGTCAGAGATAGAGCGAAATAGAAGAAGATCTCTGAGGAGGCCATAAGACCCGCAAAGGGTAGTAGCGCCGAAGGAAGCAAGTAAGACTGATAAGCTGATAACGAGCATACAGCCAGTTTCATTTAATCGACTACCGTCAACTCAAATGATACGATTTTGCTTCCTAGTGCATCTACGTTAGCTACAACTAGAACGCACGTGGCTAGTTCCAGGAACTTACAAACAATTGCCGTCGCGTGTGAAATCTGTTTATAGAACTTGATTAGTAACGACGATGCCCTCATCATGGTCACGGTCTAACTAACATGTCTAAGAGTATTCCGAACCACCCGGATCCTTCTTACGAAACCAATAAATAACACTTGTACTACCAAATTCTGGATTTAGATCCATAGTTTTGTTTTTGGAGCAGCACTTGGCCCACATATTTTCATTAATGTATTTCCTGCATAGGTTTTCAATTTAAAATCTAAATATCGAAACTATAAAATCATGATCGAAAAATCGAATAACTTATCTGCAATAATTGGCGAGAAGAAAGGCACCAATAGCGATAAGGCAACCGTAGTAGTCAACAAGGATCTTCTCTGTGTTATCATCATTGCTGTTTTGCAAACCATCACGTTTTTATGTCATTTTAGTATTAGCACATAGATTAGCTAAAGATTAAAATAATAATATATTCATACTCGTATCAGTAAAAGCCTGTCCGGCTGCAAATAGTATGGTTTAATTAATCAAAAGCATAGTATCTTAGTAACACAAAAAAAATACACGAGGCTTGCTTTCAGACACTCAAGTCCTTCGAATGAAAATAATATTAATCATTGTCATAGACAAAAGGATTAGTAGTAACATAAGTAGTATTTAGCGCGCAATCACGGCAAATGGAATTATAATAAGTGATTCATCGTAAAAAACTTGTACAAATTTTATTATCCTATCTGTCTAGGTATGGTTTTTTGGTATGTAATCTACAAATCTATGATTCATTGAGTCTGGATTATACTCATGCACGCCACGTGTAAAAGCTGTCTGGCTTCTTCTTTGTATCGATAATACCAAAATTAAATCTCTTTCGACCAAAATTTTGCTACGTCGACAGCGTTAGCTTTTGACTCGTTAGCATTTCCAGTTGCACTAAGAGCATGACAAGAGGTGAGGCATTGTTTGGGACGTAGCTCCGCAATCGCATTGTGGCTCATTGTAGTTAGTCAGATGGGGATACATCTGACTAAGTTGTGCCTGCAGCGACCCACCTGGCTTCGTAGTTGATTTAAAGATTTCCAGGTAGAGGGACCTTTTTCGCTGATTTTATAAAATTCTTCTTACCCAAAATGGACAGAAATGATTTATACTGCATTGGCGATATACTTTATTCAACTGCCCGCAGATGTGGTTTTATATACCTGGTTTTATGTTTCTTTTCTGGTGACTAATGCACTAGTAAAAACAGAAGATCGACAGCACAAACAAATCGTAAATTCTATTTTGATGCAATGTGCTGCGTTGGGAATACGCATACGATAAGCCAACGCGTACACTTTCTTACTGGATAAAATCAGTTCAGTGCCAGCGTTAACTTTTCATTCAAAATTTTATTCATCATCATGTTGCAGTCCCAATGTCTTTGTGTTTAAGAAGTGCAGCTTGTCTGGATTTTTAACCGTCACCTCAGAGTTCAATTCCTACTTAAACATATTGTTTTTCAATAAATCCATCAATTCTGTCTTTTGTAGCTGCTCCTTTCTCATAAATAACTATTATCACTCACTTTGCTTGTCTCATGATCTAGCAAGCCAATATTATTACAATGGCTTTTCTGTTCGCTAATGTACTTGATTACATAAACAGACTACTAGAGCTGTTGATCTTTGGTCAAGTGTCCACTGGACGGCTATCATCTTGGACATCGACAAATACTGTCGCAACACATCCGTCTCACATTATTTCTATATCAGATAACTTATCAACCTTATTAATAGTATTGCTTGATAATTCCTGCATATAAGGTTTATCAGTCATAATCCTGCCTTAGTTGACCGCAGTGAAGCGTGAGGACTGCTTGCATGTTCTTGTGCTTAGTGAAATTGTGTCAAAATGGGAATGCCAACTAGTCGGAAGTGAGTAGTTTTTATTTTATTTCCTTTTGTTACCAGTGGTGTGTTTTCTTTTTCAGTCTTTGTGTTTTTATCAAGTGTGACCTCGAAACCTAAGGAAAAATGGAACAACAGAACACGTGTGTGAAAATAGTTTAAAAACGAGACCACAGTGTATAAAGTCTGTCTATAAATGCGCTCATTTAAATTAAATTGAGGCCGTTCTTGACAATAAAGAAAATAGCATGCAGGAAATTGAAGCAGTTATTCTGAAAATTGCAAATCATACTGTAGTAAAGTTTGTTGTTCGTAATAGAGGATACAACAATTTATTTAAAGTACCAGCTCGATACTAGTTTACCCAACTGCAGGAGTCGGTACCAGTTCAACTGGTTTGAACACTAGCACAATAACTTCACTGGGCATCCTTGCAACCCCATGACGGCGATATAAGTCGCATACGCATCGCGTGACTACTACCTCCACGCGATGGCAATTAACATAACTACCTGCATACACAACTGGCAATAACACTACGGGCGGCGCCGAGGGAATTGTCAGGTATTGCAGTGTCCAATGCGCGTTTTGATCCTTCATCACTATACATGTATTGGATACATAAATGATTGGCTCTTTTCCAGGAGTCTTATTTTTATGGTTATCAATCGGTTGCATCCTATACACATAATTGATAACCTGGTAGATAGTCTTGATTCTCATTTACCTACGACATCATCCTCTCCTTGAAAACCAATAAATGACAACAGGACTAGCGAACGAAAGAAAAATAAGGTAATAGCAGCCGTACGGGTCGATCCATCAGGTTAAGCTACGCTTGCCGAGATGATCCATGGATGGGTGACCATCATTTACATACCGAGACTCTTCCTTGCCTCGGAAAGCACGTTAAGCCGTTAGTCCCGGCTGTCAATCGTGGATCTTTGACAGACGTTACGGGTCGACAGAAGCCCGAAAGTCTGACAACCAGTCCTACCAAGAGGTATCGTATTACCCTTTAACTGGGTTATGCAGACCATACGCAGTCGCTCTATGTAAAATACTGGTATTCAGCTGCATTCGGTTAGACTGGAAGCCGACCCCAAGATAGTTGGGAAAAGGCTAGGCAGATGATGATGATGAGTCCTGATTCTCATATACCTATACCTACGACATTATCCTCTCCTTGGAAACCAATAAATAGCAACAGGACTAGCGAAGCAAAGAAAAAATTGTGGCTCCTCAGACATCCCCATCCAACTGACTATGTTGAGCCTGCAGAAAACCTCCCTATGGACCCCCAACTGCAGTGGCCAACCTGGAAATCTCTAAATCGACTACGAAGCCAGGTGGGTCGCTGCAGGCACAGCTTGAGTCAGATGGGAGTACTCCAATGAACTACAATGCGATTACGGAGTTACGTCCTAAGCAATGCCTCATCTTTTGTCATGCCCTCTGTGCAACAACACACAGAGACTCTCGACACTCTGCACTTTGAGACTGTTACGAGGCAAATGCTAATGCTGTCGACGTGGCTAAATTTTGGTCAAAAGAGATTTAATTTTGGAATCATAGATACGACGAAAAGAAATTAAAGATCTTCTTTTTGTTGCTTTAGTCCCATATTAATTGAGGATGGCGCAATATGTTTTTCCTTTTCATTTTCCTCTGTCAGTTCTTTATCATTTGTTCCCTTTTCGTTTTATACGTATATATTTGACATTTATTTTCATACTCGTGTTTCGTTCATTATACGCACGTTCTTTTCGAAGGGCATCATTATATTCATTATCGTCGATAGCGTGTTACAGGCGTGAATCGTTAATTATTGTTCTATTTCCACTGTATCATATATATTTTTATTAATTTATTAGATATCGAATCCATTCGTTATCGCGACGAAATCTGGAAATTATCAGCTTATGATGTGTCAGAAGCCAGACATCGTAAAAGTATTTCGTAAGGGTGCGTGGATTATTTTGATTACACTAATAGATATTAGGCTGAAACATTATTTGTTACTAAGCATGAAATGTAATTTTCTTAGTCCATAGAATCTGACTGCTGTTAACGTGACTGAACTGTTCTGTTCTGTTAAGCTCCTATTGTAATTTGTTATGGATTATAATAATATTCCACAACTATCACACAACGCCATCTAGTCCCAAGCTAAGCAGAGCTTGTGTTATGGGTACTAGACAAGTGATAAACATACTAATATAATAAAGATTATATCTATCAATCTATGTTTAGTTGTTTACAAAGCTGTAGTATTACCGTTGGTCGGGCTTGAATCCGTAGCTTAATGAATAATTATGCATCTTAGATTTGAACGCTCCTTTTTTCTTCTACTTTATAACGCAAAATGTCATGTTTTCAGTTTCAAATCAAATATTTTTTCTCAAAGGAATACCGCTGCTCAATAAATTCCGGCGCCTATTAATACCATTTTCGGTACAATAGTCAAGCATCCAATTTACAAATATCACACACGTCCCTTTGAAACCAACTGCCGTGTTCCAAGGAGGATTCCGCGGAATTCGTACGGCCGCGATTTACCCGATCCAGTAAGAAAGACAAACAGGTTCACGTTTAGCACTAACTTTCACCGCGGCTGGTTCTGACCCGTCCTGTGCGACTGTAGATAGTACTCGAGTACTCGCCAGTCGCCATCATCCTTGTTACATAAGTTGGGTGAACAAGTTTATGTTGAGGTGCGTCCACACTGCGAGCATTCGCGGGCTTATAAGATTTTAATTGATTTGTAGCCACAAGGACTTGAGCAGCCTCTTCTTTGACTATAAAAAAAAACGTTTATTTGCGGTAAACATGACGCAAAGATAGACCAAACACAACAAAAAAAAATCTGGCCAAGTGTGTGTCTAATTTCGCACATTAAGGGTTCCGTACCAAATATTGGTATTTGTTAGTTAAAGTATACGATTATTCGTTACCTATTATTAGTTACGTAATAAATAACATTATCACCAAATTTCAAGTTCATAGGTTAATGGGAAATTAAAAAAAAATTCCGAACAAAATTTTGTGACTGACGACGGACGGACAGACAGACAGACGGCCACGTGAGTGATAACAATAGGGCTCCGTTTGGACCCTTCGGGTAGAAAATAATTCTCTTTAGTCCGTCAGTTAGATTAACCAAAAATATGGGTCAATTAATAAGGGTTCATTGTCTCTGGACTGCTTGCCCTCAAGTATAAGATTACGTTTTAACCATTTGCTGAATTTTTGAAGAGCAGATGCAAAAAAAAAATATATATATACGGTCGAATTGAGAACCTCCTCCTTTTTTTCGTCGGTTAAAAAGACAAACAAATAAAAATTGAAAAGATAAAACGCCTTCAAGTTCTCGAGTCGGCTTGTTACGTCACTTATTGTTGAAGCTTTGCGGTGAATAGGTGATGTATGGAGAGTACACAATACTCGTACGTTCACTTTATGAAAGAGATTTTCTTCCCACTTACTCTTAGGAGAATAGTCAAAACTTAATTACTTTAATGAGTAAATAACTTAACATATTAAGGTCGAATCAGCCACTAAGAAAACTGCTTTGTTGATGTTTGTGATCAATGATCACTCAGGTCGATAGCAGTTAGCTAACTTGAGTCTTTTGTACCAGCTCCGCACGTGTAAGAATTATACACACTGTTTGCGGCCAAGCCAGGGCAAGGATCCGACTTGAGGAGACAAGAGTGTGGAAGCGTGCCTGTCGGATTCCCGGCTCCAACCTGATCACAAACTTGTCTCCAAGTATGCAGAGCTAAAGAATAATTTACAAACGTATTGAACAACTTACCCAAGGTTTCCGAAGTCTTCGTCCAGGGAGCAATCTGGTTAAATGTGTGTATGTCAGAGTTAAATGTGGTAGTATAGTGCTTGTTAGTAGGTATTCCAGACTCCAAAGGGCGCCGATGATTCCACAAACGCGTAGTCTCTCGCGAACCAACCAAACTTCCAAGTATTTTAATAAAATAACCCGTTTCACCACTACATCAAATGGGGCTTTAATTAAACTTAGTTCAATAGCAAACAATTAGGTCCAAACCAATAGATTCAGCTAGATTAAATCCCAAGCCCAGAACTTTTTTCACTACGGTCGAAACCAACAAGTGAGATGGCAGAAAAAAACTCATCACTACATAGTAATACGGTCGACGTAACAATAGTATAAAACAAAGTCGCTTTCTCTGTCCCTATATCCCTATGTATGCTTAAATCTTTAAAACTAAGCAACGGATTTTGATGCGGTTTTTTTTAATAGATAGAGTGATTAAAGAGGAAGGTTTATATGTATAATTTGTACCCGAGCGAAGCTGGGGCGGGTCGCTAGTAGAGTATAAAAGGAAAGGTGTTACAGCCAAAGGCTGCGTTCGGAAATTCACTCGGACCGAACACACACAGACCTTCATCATTTATCGCTCTTTCTAATAATGATACCCGCATTAAAATATGTTGTGTGGCTTAGGAGGAGCTAGCGGAGAAACTAACAGACTGGGGAAACGACGTTTTATTCTATGTAAGGATAGATAAATGAATAGATCAAAGACATAACTTTATTGTTTAGTTAATGCCACTGGTGAAATATCTATTCACTCGGATGTTTACCTTAAAAGATAACACGCCGAGGTCATCTCTTCTCACGCAGAGTCTAGAGACACTTAATCAATGTCCAAGTAGCAAATAACTATGTACCTAATCTTTATTTAATGGGAAATTCTTTGGATACTCCGTCAACTATTTCATCCCTAGTTGTTGTTAAATCAATAGTCTGTGTCCTTATCATATTATTTTGAGTGCTCGGAATCCTCAAGAAATAAGGTAATTTAATTAACAATAACCTAATTCGAGTGGCCGAAGTGTTGTCGGTATGAGGAAAACGGAAAATCTTTGTAACCAGAAATAAACGCGATAGGTACTTGGAAAATATTAAGGTAAGTCGTATAGTGTAGTTGTTTCAAGATTAATCGGACAATGATAGACGAACGATATTGACGGTCAGTTGCAAGCATTAAAAATGCAGTACATTGCTGCTTTGACGTATAGAAAAACAAAAATGTACTACGTAGTGCCTATTATAATCGATGTCCACCGAGCAAAGCAGCAATTTACTGCAAAGTGCCTATTAAATTGATGTCAACTGAGTTAGCAAATACACCTGCTGATGTTTTGAATTATATGCGTAGATGTAGTAAAGATAACGGAAATAGTATAACATCACTGCTAAAGCAAAGATATAACCTTCGGTGTATTATACAATATAGGTACGAGTATATCTAACGGATATCTTCGGCTTATACATATTTCGGAAAAGTAGCCAACTTAGATCTTCTCTAGGTTCCAAATCGATGGTTAACTCTTATACAGAATGTACCTAACAGAATTGTCTGATCATATTTTAATTTCAACACTGCTTCTACCCGTGGAAATGAACCAATTTCTTCAAGGAAGGTATAGCAAATTCCCAAAGAAAAGGACTTGCCGTACAAAGTTATCCACCAGCTTATCAAAATTGTTTAGGGTTCCGTACCCGAAGGGTCCAAACGGAGCCCTATTGCTGTCACTCACGTGTCCGTCTGTCCGTCGTCCGTCACACAGGTTTTACAGCCAAACAGTTGG
Organism: Polia nebulosa; assembly: GCA_951329385.1. Classification (NCBI taxonomy): domain Eukaryota; kingdom Metazoa; phylum Arthropoda; class Insecta; order Lepidoptera; family Noctuidae; genus Polia; species Polia nebulosa. The sequence continues at coordinate 33,728,411 of OX589592.1, forward strand.
AGCTACAGTCTTCAAATTTTCACAGTATAAGCATCTTGTTGACCCAAAGTCATACAAATAGTCAAAAATACATTTGATACGTAACCCTAAATGTGTGAAGTCTTGCACATTTAGGGTTCCGTTCACGCACATGGCCGGTTTTTTTTTTTTAATTACTTGAAGAAAGTTTTTCTGTAAATACGACACGGTTGGCGCAGTGTTTGAGCGTTCGGCTGCAGCGCTGCATGTCGCGGGTTCGATTCCCGCACGGAACAAATATTTGTATGACCTACAGATAGTTGTTCCGGGTCTGGGTGTCTTGTGTATGTGAGTATACATGTTTGTGAACGCACCCACGATACAGGAGTAATTCCTAGTGGGGGGAACACATTAAAAAATTAAAAAATATATACTATATAAAATATGATCATAAATTTGCGCTACATCCTGTATAAGTTTGCCCCAATAGATAGCTGGTGTCCACGTAGGTAATTCCAATTGATGCATACCATGAATTATCTTACTGAAACAATAACTGAATACTATACCTAAGTTGTGTAAGTTTTTTTTTTTTGTACATTTCGCGGCGAATTTCGAAATAGTTACCGCGGCCCTTTGCACAGAAGGCAACTGAAGGACCAAGGGTGGGTTTTAGTCAGTAAAAGTCTGACACGGCTTCCTGCTCCACCCAGAGCGGGAGAAGTCATTGGATGATTTCCCAAACCCTCCAAAATATTATGTAACTGAATAATATGTTCTTCATGATATCTGATCTATTATTTATTGCCTAGACATGTTTATCTTAAAAGATAACACGCAGAGGTCATCTCTGCCCGGAGTCTAGACACTTAATCAATGTCCAAGTAGCAAATAACTATGTAATTTAAATTTAATGGAAAATTTTTGAATAATCCTTCAACAAATTTATCCTTAGTTAATCAATACGGTGAAAAGGCACTTCTAATTCAGTCATATTTATTATTCAAAGTTGTGCTAGCACAATCTTGGCAGAATAACCATGGAAATGTTGCGTATACTGCCGAAAATCATCCGCCGTTAAAACCTTCATTTTCCTTGACTAAAAAAACTACCAACTGCGTTATCGAGTCTGCCCATCATCGTAACCAGATGTGGCTGAATATGACCAATTTTGCAAATGCCATTTGAGGTCCGCAATCCAATTACAAGGCATCCCCGTGTATGGTGAATACCATTTTTGATATAAAGACATCTGCCCCCTAGCCATAATAAGTTTACGCTAACGCTTAGTGCAAAATGTATGGCAATGACATTACCTGCGATAAGTCACGTGACACTTATCTACGCAGGTAATGTCATTGCCATACATTTTGTACTAAGCGTTAGCGTAAACGATAATAGAAAAGATAATATTACTGAACTAGCGACCCGCCTCTCGTTTTTCAAAGGTACAAATTATACTCACGAACCTTCCTCGTTTATCGCTCTTGTTATTAGTGAAACCTGCATTAAAACTTGTTGCGCGGTTTAGGAGTTAGCGCAGAAACAGACAGACGCAGAAAGCGGCTTTGATTAATAGGTACTATGTATAAATTCAAAATCATTTATAGTATGTATGTTTATATGTAGAGATGATAATACATTCGACTCAATCAAATAAAGTTTCTCATCCTACTTGGCAAACATTTGACATTATGCTACCGATGGTTGATTTAACTTGATTTAGGTGGCAGACCTAAATCATCCATCGGTAGCATAATGTACAGGCAATTTGAAGTACTAGTACTTCAACATACACACTACAAGGATACTATTTATAGTAACGTGTAAATGATAATATTTATTTAATTCGATAAACTTATCGAGTGTGCGTTGATCCGGCCCTGAAGATATTTCCACGAGCCTTTGTAAATGGATGATTAATTTGATGAATTGATAATCGTATCCACCTAGCGATTATCAATTTAAAAAATATGTAGGAGTGCCGGTCGCACCTAATTTAATTAACGTAAAACAGTTAGTGGAGGAATTCCAGGAATTTATAAAGAACATGCGACGTTATAAATTAGAAGTTGGTGCACCATTCAGCAGGCTATGTCTGGAACTGAGGACCTTTAGATAGCCTGACGATGATGTACAGCCATCTGGCTTCTTTATAATTGTTGCTCATTAATTCAGCCTCATTATTCTTGTTTAAATGTCTAAAAACTTCAATTGGCTTCAAGACTTTGTCTTCATAAGTTAACTTTTGATAATTCCTATGCATTTATTTAATAAACACGCAAAACAAACCTGTTGCGGTGGTTACTCCGTGATAAATCACTGTTAATTACTTATGTATTACGTAAAGTTGAACATTGGCTTACAAATAAAAACTTTGCACGTGTTTAACACATCAATTATTTTGCCATTACTTTGTTATTATACTTAACGTACGTAATTGTGTATATAACTTGTGACACTTGCCGGGATTTTTATTAAAAAAAAAGTGTGAACTGTTAAGAAGTAGTGCGTAACAACTGTATTTTCAAATTATTGGCTTGATATTTTAATTATTTTGTTACTAATACGAAAAAAAGTTGCTATTTTTGTTTGTAAGGATAGTCGGGTCGTATCTCCTCGATTTGTAGCCGGATTTCGATAACCGTCTTGATTCATCTGTTCTCATGAATGTCAAGGTTTCTGTTTAGATACAGAGCACGTAATTATGTGAACTTTGTCTTACTGACTTGACCGTCATTAACCTTTATATGATTGGTATTATTCTTGTTAGTCTGTCTGCTGTCACCATTTGCATCGTTTTATCGAAATACGGAAATAATTATTCTGATAATTGCTACATTTCTATTTGTGTGTATCGCGACTTCACGAGCCAGTGGTACCAAGGGCACAATATCTAGTAACAGGAAACAAATAAAACGTCAAGCTTCGTTTGAAACAAGAAATAATGAAGGACGCGATGACACAACGAAATTGTAGTTTCCGTACCTTATTACTTTGTTAGCGACACATCTTCTGATTACATACGACTTTTTGAAACTCAAAATAGGACTTAATTAAGTCTTAGATCCTATTTTGTGTTACAGCAGTTATTTTTCAGTTTAATGTTTCTGATGACTTAATTTCTCTGAAATACTTAACTAGAATAAAAACAAAACTATTGTACACCAAAACAGTCAAACAATTGTTATAGACGTGCTTAAATCTTGCAGTTTCCAGAAATAAATGTCAGCCAGGAGGTTCCTTATAAATTACCTTTATAAAAATCACAACATAAGTAAGATTTGCAATACAAAGAACAAACGTCGATCAAAAGCTGTAACAGCCACATATAACGTAGTAACATTAATACTAAAAACAAACCATAAACAAATCATTACAGTCACACATGCTAATCTAATCGCTGGACTTCGTCCGTATCCGTGGAGGTAACTAACACATCAACACAACACATGGAGTGCGCATGACTGTGGGCTGGACACCTCGATCTGTGCCAAAACGAACGATAAGGATTACGAAATATAAACAAAGTGGACTTTAATTAATTACATCGTTATGTGGTAAGACAATACATGATAAGTTTACTGCCACTATTATAGACAGGTTTTTTCATCATTGTTAGACTTGCTTGACCACTATCTCACCTGATGGTAAACGATGATGTGGTCGAAGATGGAGCACGTTTGCCTAGAAGTCACTCTTGACTTAAATACTCCCAGGTTGTAGCTGTTGCTATCAGGAAAAACAGACTCAGAGAATTCCACTTAGCTGTACGCACAATGCATTTTGTTCCCAAAACGTTTTGTACGTGTGAGAGACAAAAGAAAAAAGAGGAAGATTTAAAATAAAGAAAATGGATTAAGTGAAAGAAAAAGTAAATAAAGGGAAGAATGTCAACGTTATCATTGTAGAATATGATACAGCTGTATGACTATTATTTTTAATTTTGAAGACTGGCTATAGTTGAAAGAAAGTATTAATAAGCACGGGAATAATACAATAACAACAATCACAGGTAACAGAAAAGAAAATAAAAGTATAACAAACAATATACGAGGTGCATTCAATAAGTACCTAGCCTCATCGCCAGAGGGCGCTGTAGTTTCAAAAGAGTTTTACCACAGTATAGCACATTCTTTTTTAATTCTTTTTTCAAATTTTCATTCCAATCCCTTCATTTGTTTTAATTTGACAACTTATGGAAGCGAACGTGTCGATCGGTTTTACAAAAATGGAAAAAGAGCAATATCGTTCGGTGATTCGATTCCTATTTTTGGAAGGGAAAACGCGCATCGAAATCAAAGAGCGCTTGGATGCTGTGTACGGTGACTCTTCTCCATCGATGGCCACCGTCAAGAATTGGTTCAACGAGTTTGCACGTGGCCGTACGTCAGTTTTTGATGAACCACGTCCAGGTGCACCGAAAACAGCTGCTACGGAGGAAAACATTAAAAAAATCCATGATCTCGTATTGGCAGATCGCCGATTGAAGGTTCGGGAGCTAGCTGAGACTGTAGGCATTTCAGAAGGAACAGTGCATCATATTCTTCACGAGGAACTCGGCATGAGAAAGCTGTCGGCGCGATGGGTGCCGCGTTTACTCACACCAGAAAACAAGCGCAACCGTGAGACCACATCGGAGACGTGTTTGGCGCTGTTTAAGCGGAATCCAGCGGAGTTTTTGCGTCGTTTTGTGACCGTCGATGAAACCTGGATCCACTGGTACACACCAGAGACCAAGGAGCAATCAAAACAATGGATCCAGACCGGGGAACGTGCTCCAAAGAAGGCGAAAACTGTAAAATCGGCCGGAAAAGTTATGGCCACCGTTTTCTGGGATTCACAAGGTGTGATCTACATCGATTACCTCGAGAAGGGTAAAACAATTACAGGGCTTTACTATGCCGATTTATTGGGCCGATTCGACGCCGAATTAAAGAAAAAACGACCCCATCTGGCGAAGAAAAAAGTGCTGTTTCACCACGACAACGCACCGGTTCACACGTCTGCCGTTGCCATGGCCAAATTGGTCGAATTACGCTACGAATTGCTGCCCCATCCACCGTATTCTCCAGATTTGGCCCCTTGTGACTTCTTTCTGTTTCCTAATCTGAAAAAATCACTCGCCGGGAATAGATATGGATCGAATGAGGAGGTTATCGCCGCCACGGAGGCCTATTTTGCAGAGTTTGACAAAAACTATTTTTCGGACGAGTTAAAAAAGTTGGAGCATCGCTGGGCTAAGTGTATCGAACTAAAAGGAGACTATGTTGAAAAATAAATTGCCACTTTTCCAAAATTTTCGTTTACTTTTTGTAGGCTAAGTATTTATTGAATGACCCTCGTACATAATTGCTTTAGAAAAGACCACAACCATAAATGGGATGTGAATTGAAAAGACCAACCGGGAGAATTTAATATTTAGGCATAAAATTGCATATTCTAATCAGAAGTCACTTCAAGCTTATCGATGCTCAAGTGGTAACTGGAAGCAATAAAGTTATTATGGGTACTTAAAATCGCATAATTATTACATCAACATACTACCTACCGTAAATAGATGGACCAGCTTAGCACCGGTTCACCGGAAAACGGTGTTATGAAGGAGGTCTACTTTTAGCACGCCAATGGGTTAATGTGACAGGAAAGCGAATAGTTATATTTCTGTATCGGTCGATAAACGATTTTATTGGAATGATGAGAAGAAGCTTTTGAAGATATTTAGTGCTTTCTTTAAGTCGAAGTCCCGTACAAAATAAAATATGCTTGAAGAAATATTGATCAGAAAGTCATAAAACAACCGTACGAGATTGCAAACGTTATTTTAGTAGAACTTCATAATATATTGTTGAGCAAGCGCACATTGCAAGAGAGTGATTCATTCATAACGGGGCCAGACATTGCACATGCAACGCGATTCGCCATGGTGTGTGGTTCCTTGTAGGTTGTATGACGGACTGACAGCTGTGCGGGTGTGTACGCTGGGGAATGTACCTACCTTACATAATGCTAATATACAAGGTGGAGACGACGATGCAAAAATAAATAAAAACACGGGCAATGCTCATCATTATGAACAACTTTTTACGATGGGACCAAAAGGGAAATCATAAAAATTCAGCTGTTCAGTAAGTACATCTTGTCGAGTTATGCAAACAAGGAAAGAATTAAAGAAAATACGTTTATTTGCGGTAAACATGACGCAAGGAAAGACGAAATACAACAAAAAAGAGAAAGCTGGGGGAAAACATGCGTCACATCCACGAAAAGAGGCCATCGCTCAGCATAATGCTGGAAATTGGTCAGCGGATTCGTCGAGATTTTAGTAATTTGTAAAAAGTTGTTGTTTAATTTATTGTTGTATTTTCGTCTCCATCTTGTACACGTAGAAAAAAATAACATCAAATTTGCATCCATCCAAGCAACAGGATATCAAGATAATGCTACATATTCCAAAGTTCAAACTATGTTCAAAGTCCAAGGCACTCCACGATTTATATCTAACAACATGCGGTAATAATATAAGCCTGTCTATAATAAATTATCTTATTGATATCAATTGATTTTAGATACTCTTGAATGATATTAGTTTTATTCAAGTCCAGTAATCCAGTTGTTATTAAATCAATCAATCAATAAGCACTTGAAATTAATGCGACTCTATAGTTACTCGTATATACTTACATTATGTTTACAAAAATTTAAGCTAGTGTTTTGACCAGTGTCTATTTCTGTAGTTGACTCTCAATATGCTATCTCATATTATTATACTTATCGTATTAAATCATAAGTCCATTGAAGTAATCGCTTCTAAAAATCGTCGAGTCTTGTAAAGAAGTTTTACTACACGTATCCTTCTATGATTGGTTGACGTATGACGTGTCGCGCTCGCGCCACCTTTTTGCATGTATGTCAGTTGAGCAATCATTAATATGGTACCTTATCGTGCTAAAGTATGTACCTCTTTATCTAGACGATTTCCCAATCTGCAAGGTAACTTTGCTTTAAGGATCCTATATTGAACTCGTTTGAAATCGTTTCCTTCATCAATAGTGACTTCTAGTAGCAGGTGAAAGAACACCTTCCTGAACTGGAAAACAACTGTATGCCTCACAGAATAAGGCTTGAAATGCAGTAGAACCTTCCATCGACAGAGATGACCTATGCATGCGTCGAGAGTTGCGAAATTGGTTCTGAAATTTCTCTCTTAGTGGTTTGGTAACAAACCGCAAACTTGTGGTCAGTAACAGTGCCACTTCTAACTGGAGTAAAGTTTTACTATCTGAAGAAAAAGTGGCTTCTGTAAGAAATAATTGTAAAGTTAACGATGTTGCAGTTTGTGGTCGTTTCAATGTAGTTCAAGATCGTACGATAACGTCCAAGGGACAGAGGGTACGTCCAGAAGACGTAAGTTTCCTACACTGACATTATTTATAGCGGCAAGGTGACACCGCGGTGTTGCCCTCATAACTCGGCACATAACCACTGTTTACCTACGTCACGATGTTATGACTACCTAATAACTTAATAGGGTAGTTCCGAGTCTAGATGTTTGTTCATGTAACTTGACTAATGGTAATGGCATGGCGACCTGACATGGGCCCATTAACGTGTTAATGCAATCCAAATACTCACATGAAGTTTATTATGAAGAATTCGATAACGCTTTTCCTAAATCAAATGTCGAATAGTCCAGTTACCGTTACATCCTGGGCGCAATCCCTGACATAATGAGGGAGGCTCACGACAAGGTCGTATAAAATCTCCACCCGTATAAAATCTTTTGAAAAGCTTTGGCATTATGTTGTCCTTTATATCTCAAGATCCGGTGTCTAAAGATAATTCGCTACGTTAGGTATATAAAACAACGTTTCCTCTCGTTTCTGTCTGTGGAGTGATCTTTGATCAAATGAGTCTCAGGAAGCGTGCTTAGCAAATTTTTTTGGTACTCGGATTTTCAAAGGGTTGAAGGTGTATTGATAGAAACTACACGTGCGTCTCGTGAGGGGCGTTCCAAGGCCGATCTACCAGAACATTCTTAAGAGTGGTTTTGGACGAGTTTTTATTAATATTAGCTCCAGTTTTTATTGGTGTTTTAAATAGCCATGATGCAATCGTGTTTGGGCCCCATTTAGTTTTTGTTCTTATAACCCCTCGACGGTCGAATAGAGGTAAATACAGTTTGATTGCTCCACATCTCTGCTGGATGCATCGTGGAGTCACTTCCAAATGACATTCAGTGGTCACCTTCTTGTTATTGAGTGGTGTGATTATTGTTATCGTTCAAGTTAATGCTTTTTAGATTGCAGTGTTATTAATATAAGTTTTATTATGTTCTGGCATGATTAGTGCATGTTTGTTCGACTGCACTACCTATTACGTGAGATTGCAGTCGCTATGGGAAAATGATAAACCCCGAACTGCCTTATCTACTCGTTAACACAACTGAAAATTCGCCTGTTCTCGGAAAGTAATTAGGCTTGCAACAGATATGCACTTACATATTCATCAGATCGGGGATGCATCCAGGACTGGGGGCGAGTACCGCGCATGCGCAGGGCGGGTCACGGTCGTCTGGCGGCGAGCGGTGCGCCCACAGGGCCGCGGATGCATTCGTTCGCCCTGACACTGACCTCGTATATCAATGTTGGGACGAAAGTTTGCGTTTAACTCATCTGATTGAGTGCGGTGTAATTGTAAGACGGAAAAATGTAGGTCGGGATTGCTGAATGACAGTTTTATGGCCTCTTCGTAGTTCTCTGAAACACTGTCTTTTTTTCGATGAACGATTTTGCAAAATTAAAACTAAACTGATCTAATCTGATCGGTCTAACGCAAGTAATTCTCCTCAATTTCACGTTATTAACTATTTTCTTCGAATAACTTACGCTTCCGCTTGCTTACGTAGATATTATTTTATTCTTCATCTTAATTAAGTCTGTTAGTGTGTTCCCCGAGTACAATTTCTTCAACAAGCTTTTCCAGTTAGCACTTCAACATCCAGCCTCCTACGCAAGGACTTACATGACGGCTTCTACTTGTACAAACCCACGCGCTCTGAGAAACGTTCCTGTTAATATTTTTATACTTAGTAAATTATGTTGTAAGCTTTTGTTTGAGGTAATTCTGAAGGCATCAAATGGGGCTATAAATAAATTCTAATTGCCACAACCTGGGGAAATAGGTTACTTCTAGGCAAGTGTGCTCCATCGTCCACATGATCGCTTACCAACAGGTGAGATAACTGTCAAACGCGAGCCGGCTATCCATCAATATATATTCAATTCAATTCTTCAAGATCGCTCCTTTCAAAGAAGTTAAGACTATTATAAACAGTGTAAGGACTACTTAAAAGGACGTTCTGTGCAGTTTCTATAAAAAGATTCGCTTGTTCCGAGCATATGTTGCTTTTTATGGTATAAGCGCCGGCCGCTTACCGCAATCGACCTCAAAATTACTGTCCATCTTACCCAGAAAGGCATCTTCAACCTTAACTTAATGGTGCAAGGTTCAAAATGGCACGATGGAAGAATGGATACTTTTTATTTGTAATGGTACCGCAAGTAGTGTGTGGGGTTTAAAGTGTGAAAATTAAATGTTCATTCATTAACTAGTGCTACAGAAGGCAAAATGTTATCTGCAGCAGACTCATAATCATCTCTTTATTAACTTTTAACCGACTAAATCGAAAAAAAAAAAAATTATGTACTCGTATGTATACGGATTTGGAAGATTCTTTTTTTTGTTCGAAAGAGGTTTATTCGAAATTAAAATTTAGTAGAGACGACAGAGAGAGACAGTCGGTGTCAAATAAACAACGACTTCCGAAATTAAAGTTAATTGTATTTTTTTTTTTTAATAGTCGGTTGTATTATCTCTGTTTTTGCCTGGTTTTCGAAACCATCTCAAAACTCTCCAAAAACTTTGTTAGAATTATTCTATATGCCACGGTTATATTATTATGAGAGCAAACTCTACACAGCACTTTGACAAAAAAAAATATAGCTCAAGTTGAATGCACCACGACTAGGTAACGAAATTTATTATGACGTCACCCAAAGTTATGCGAGGGAGCACCTGAATGAAAAATGTTGAATTTTGCGCTACATATTTGAAAAAATGGAGCGGGTAAAGAGAAAGGCTAGTGGTATTGATGACCAAAAATATTGACTAGAAATAACTGCCTCGGTTCACAAAGTTCCGTTGATTGCATATTCAGGGGATCTACAACATAATCGGTTGAGCCCCAATATGACAAAAGAAAATGCAAGACAATACTTACCTCAATAGCGGTTAGATTAAAACCAAGGCGAGCGTCGACGCTGCAGACATGTATACCTTGAGCTCTTTTGATATAGATAACTTATAGGTACTTTTTTTCGCCATAAGGACATAAATACAAACTGGGACCTATTTATTGCTATTACGTGATAGTCACGTCTGGGGTTACAAAGGTTATAACAGTCGTATATATCTTATTTAAAGAGCTTCACGAACCTTAACCTTTGATCAGGAACTTTAGGTGTTTTTGTTATAAATCATCATCATCATCATCAACCTTTTAATGTCGCCACTGCTGGGGCTCAGGCCTCCTCTCTGTGAGAGGGTGTTTTGTTATAAATATGGGTATTTTATGAATGACAGAGTTTGTGTGACATTCGTAGATTTTATAGAAATCATCAATAAGCTTGGAGGCAAATTATCAGCGGGTGTTGCAATGATCATCAAAATTCGTGGTCAAAACAATTTTATGTCCGGGTCAAAGTTTATGCTACCATAACTCTTGAAAAACATACCTAACAAAACCTTAGTTCTTCTAAACAATAACAACTAACTATAAAACCTGATATGATACGCCAAGCTGAAAAAAACTTATCAAAAATTGGATTCCTTCGTAAAATTCGTCAAGCAGCGTACTAAAGACACATGTCCTTTGTCCTCAGGCCGGAGTCATGGTGGGTATCGGCAGTACTGAATACCATCCGCGCCGTTGCGCTGGTCTTTGATATCATCACCTTCCCAGTCCACCTCATCGCGCAGAGGCCCTGGAGGAAACGAGCGCTCTCCAGACGAATTAAGGTAAGGAACAGCTATATCTTCGGATTATAAATATGCACGGGCGGGACGTGGCGTGTGGAATGACTGAGGAACGAAAGCGAAAGCGTTCGATTTGAGAGGTCTTTGTCCAGAAGTGAACTGCTATAGGCTGATGATAAATGCTGATTTTTGCTTAGCCTATTCATTTATTGATAGCATTGTTCCACCTGGTTCTGCTGAGCATACATTGGTACCATCCCCTTTGTGCCACGCTACCCTGGACTGTGCGAGTCTTATTCAGGTTCTCTCTCCAGTTTTCTTCATCATCATCAGCCTATAGCAGTCCACTGCTGAACATAGGCCTCTCCAATTGCACGCCATTCAGCTCGGTTCTCGGCGACTCTCATCCAGCTGCTACCAGCCACCCTGCGAAGATCATCACTCCACCTAGCCTGAGGGCATCCTACCTTACGTTTGCCGATTCGCCGTCTCCACTCGAGAACACGTCTACCCCAACGATCATCGATTCGACGGCTACGGCCCGTTGCCACTTCAGCTTGCTTATTCTGTGAGCTATGTCGACAGCATTGGTTCTCAGCCGGATCACCTCGTTCCGTATTAGATCCCTTAAGAAGACTCCAAGCATAGCCCGTTCCATAGCTCGCCGAGCGACCTTGAGTTTGGGCCATGGACCAAACGTACGGTGAGTGTACACGTTTCGGCTCCGTAAGTCATTCGGCAACAGGCAAGACGCACTGTTTGATGACCTTAGTCTTTAAGCTCTGTGGAATACGCGAAGCGAAGTCTTGACGAAGCTTCCCAAACGCTGCGCAGCCCAGCTAGATTCTTCTTTTGGCCTCCCTCTCAAATTTGTTTTTACCAAACTGCAGAGTTTGCCCGTTTTCTTATTAAAAGGAAATTATCAAAAAAAAGTACTTCGAAGTTTCATGATTTAAGTTTTCGGTTTTCTAGGCAACCGGAGTTTCACTTACCCTTTTAACGAAAATAATCTCATACAATATTAAACGTAATAGAAACGCCTCTACAGGAAAATTTATTTTCGGCATCAACGATGCAAAGTAACTTAGTTTCAGTTAGCTATTCTGGGTACAAAGACCTTTTTATTGACCCCAAAAGTCCCAACATTTTGGTCTCATGTTGTATTCATAATTGAACAGCCCAAGTTCGTCAACAACTTCTGAGATTACTAGGAATAATTTTATTATTCAGAACTAAAAAAAAGTTAAATTGAAATCATGGCAGAGATTAATAATTCGCACGGAGAAAAAGCTTTTGATTCTTTGCCAAAATGCAGATCTAAAAGTTATGATATTGATTTGATAAACGGCTCGTCAGACATTCATTGACCAGGTACACCGCTGTGTATACCGGTAAGTATTTCTTGCTGTGTATTACATAAACCGCGGATATTCTCGAACTGAACCAGTGTATTGTTATTTTAGTTTGACCTGTTTTAAAATTCTTTACGCCCACATCTGCTTGCGATGATGGTCGCACGGAATTGCAATCATGAAAAACTTGCGCATATTATGTTATCGTTGTATGCAAATAATTTTGTTTTGTCTCCGACAAAGATACGAGGATAACGTGGCATCAAATCAAACTCGAACTGTCATGTGTTTCTGTAGTAATTATTCATAAAATAAAAATACCATTTTATTTTATGAATTACTGCAAGGAAATTCAATACTCTGTGATTAATCACGACTGTGTGGACACTGCTATAAGACCGTAATTTAAGGCTCGGTTGCAGCATAGCATTGTAGTAAATTACGAGGTATATTATGCTCTGATCTATTAGACAATGCTTCTTGTTGTTTTTTTTAACTGGTCTAGTTGCATCTTACTTTCTTACGTCTTTCACATAATTGACTTTTCTGCGTTGTTGTAGACCTGGTCTGGGTCTAAAACAAAACATTTTGGTAGATCTTTTTAAAGGGGTCTTGTCTTTAAAAAGATCTAACAATTTTTATTAATTTTCTCGTCTCTGAAACCTAATCGTAACTTTTGTCTATTCTCCCCAGGCTCGTATAATCCAGAAGACAGCAAACACCATCACAACCCGCTCAGTGTCGTCACCATGCGACCTGCACCTGCGTCTAGTCCGCGATGGCGTCACTTCCATGGAGAGCATGCTCCGAGCCGCGTCCGCGCGCTGGGCCGACCGGCCCTGTCTCGGCACTCGGACCGTGCTGAGCGAGGAGGACGAACCGCAACCTAATGGCAGGGTGTTTAAGAAGGTAAGCTATTGACTAATATAACACCGAATGGATAGGAGCGACAAAACAATTTGGAGTGTTTCTAGATCTGACTAAGGCGTTCGGTACAATATCTGTTCCCAAACAACTTATAAAATGGTAAATGTTACGATCCCTTTGTCATTAATTGGGGATAACTTGTCTCACAGAACACAGTTGTGCATGTAGCCTAAGTCATTTTGAGAAAGGATAGTTTGGGGTACTACAGGGCAATATTTTGGGGCCCACACTGTTCTTAATATACATACATAAACGAATTTGTGCAACCTGATCCACTTATATGGAAGTACCACTTAATGGGAGTGTGTTTAAGAAGGTAATTAGACGCAAAATATACTATCGTATTGTCATCCACCATTTACAACGATTCTAAGACGACGGGCAACGGCACAAGTGATAGTAAAATTAAAGGACATCGTTTGTTTTGGTACGGGCAAGTGATGAAGAAAGATAAAAGGAATGTTAGTAAAACTGTGATGAACATAAACGTGAATGGTGGGGAGAGGAATGCCAAAGAAAAGATGGAAGGTTTGTGTGAGGGAGGAATGATATGAAATTAAAGGTAGTGAATTATATCGTGACGTGAAAAAGAAAACGGGTTGCGCCGACATAAAGTAACATGGGACAGGGAAAGGAAGTTGAATCAACCATCGACAGCAAACAGAATATAGGCTTCCAGGTCAACTGAATATAAAGCAAGTGTTTGTTCCCACGGATATCAGCGAATCAATCAAATCAATTTATTGAGCGATAGTTAGCAATTGATTGCTATCAATAGCTCTGACATTGAGCGTGTGACAGTAAACTGGCTCGGAACAAATGGCTAATGACTCAATTTGCAATAATCAGACACGTGCTGTTTTCCCGCGGTATACAGTCATTGATAATAGCTACGTAGACGGCTGTTCGTATGCAGATAAGGGGATACTATAACAATTTACAGGGCAAGTCAAGGTGATAGTAAATAGATGCGCTTGTGTGGTACAAAGTTGCATGTTTTGACAAATGATGATTTGGTATAAGAGTGTATGATTATGCAGTTTACTGTTATAAGACCTCTAGAGTAGTATCCTCCTCCATAAGCTAGACCCCAAAACGCCAAAACACTATTATGTTTCGCTTTTAATTCTTGCTTTTTCCAGCGGCATCCGTAATCCTATTTATCGTATCTAATTGGCCTGCTATGTGTCACTGCTGTGCTAAAGCCACTCTTTCCCATTTTTACACACGTCTGTCCTCTGGCGCTGCGGATTAGTTTTTCTTTAATACTAAAACCCCTTTTTCTTTCTTTTTCTTCTTTTCGTGGCGATTTTTACTCAGTTTGTCCGACCAGTGTGTAGCCACCTGGATAGCCCTGTCATTGGCTTCAATTAAATCATTCAAGGTGCAGGTGGTTGTGCATGCTGTGCAGGCAAGGAGGTGGCGCATGTCCTGTGAAGGGGCTCCACACTGACACTGAGTTTGGGATGGGTCAATGATACCTCATTTGGTCAGATTATTAATACTACAGCGACCAACCTTCTAATTTTTTTTTTGTGGTGGGAAATCATCCTACGACTTCTCCCGCTCAGGGTGGAGCGGGAGGGCGTGTCAGACTCTTACTGACTAAAACCTACCCCTGTTCCTTCCTTTCATGAGTGCTCAGGGGCGCGATAACTTTTACGAATTTATACGCGACCCACACAGGCGGGGTCCGCAACCTGTTTAGAGATTTCCAGATTGGCCACTGCAATTCCTTCCTAGAACCCTGAATATGAGCAGTTTAAGTAAGTTTAGTGTTTGCCCTTAGTTCAACATGGGCTCGTACGTGTGGCGCTCGTACGTGGACGTGGAGCGCGAGGCGCGGCACTTCGGCGCCGGCCTGCGCGCACTGGGCTGCCGGCCGCGGGAGAACGTCGTCATGTTCGCGGAGACGCGCGCCGAGTGGATGCTGGCGGCGCACGGCTGCTTCAAGCAGAGCATACCCGGTACGGTACATCAGCGCACAGCATCATCATTTCAGCCGAAAGACGTCCACTGCTCGACACAGGTCACCCCAAGTGTCACCACAACGACTGGTGCTGTGTGACTCGCATCCATTGAGCGCTTCAAACCTGTGAACACACTCACTAACTCTGATACTCAGGGGACGTCTCTACAGGTTTAGGCGAGTGAAAGGATACTCAATTTTTAAACGAAATAAACATAGTAACTGGCCTTCCAAGCCATCAGACCATTTGTGGTGACATGACTAGTGTAAGACCATGCTTGGTCACAAACAGACTGGTTGAAAAAACGCATTCGTTTATGGGGTAAACACATTTGGTTGCCATTAAGGTCGACGCATTTAGCGACTGACCTAATCTTAATTAATATATTCGTTTAGCGATTTTAACTTATAACTTAACCTAATGCATCTGACGCATTCGGTCACCAATCTAAATGAACTAGACAATTAATCTCCCGAAACATCTCCCAACTACGTTGAGATCGACTTCCACTCTAATCGGATGCAGCTGTATACCAGTATTCCACTTGGAATAATTGCCTATCTGACTTCCAAGACCCAATAACTGGGATTTCTTGGCTTATGATCAGGATCACTCGTAACGACTGTTAAAGAAAAGCGAAATAGACATTATTTTTTTTTTTGTATTTTTGTAGACTTCAATTTGTCTCCAGACATACTTGATATAAATTGGGGCTACCACTAATCCAAAAATGTCCAATTTCCAGTGGTAACAATCTACGCGACACTGGGCGACGAGGCGATCGCGCACGGCATCAACGAGACCGACGTGTCCACCGTCATCACCACGTACGACCTGCTGCCCAAGTTCAAGAAGATCCTCGCCAAGACTCCCAGGGTCGACACCATCATCTACATGGAGGACCAGCTCAAGACCATCGACAGGGACGGCTACAAGGACGGGATTAAAATTATTGGCTACAAGGAGGTTGTGCAGAAAGGTGCCGCTTCGAAAATTGGTGAGTTCTTAAACCATTTTTTTTTTTTTTTTTTGGTTTTTTATTACAAATGGTAGCTTAAAAATACTCGAAAACAACGTTAAAGTCGATGCTTAAGTGAACGGTGAAGATGAATGGCCTGGTTGGATGTCTGATCAACTTGTGTGATTTATAAAAGAAAATATCTTTTTTTTTTTCAAAATTCATGGTACAGAAGTCATGGAATTTTTACTATCAGAACTTTATAGTAAACCTAATATTTTTGTTTCCCGCAGAGCCGGTCCCGCCGTCCCCGTCGGACACGGCCATCATCATGTACACGTCGGGCTCCACGGGCGTCCCCAAGGGCGTGGTGCTGTCGCACCGCAACATGCTGGCCACGCTGAAGGCCTTCGCCGACGCCATGCCCATCTACGACGGCGACGTGCTCATGGGCTTCCTGCCGCTGGCGCACGTGTTCGAGCTGCTGGCCGAGAACCTGTGCATGGTCGGAGGTGAGATCAACTCGCTTTATCTAAAACTCTAGCTTCTGCCAGCCGCTTCGCCCGCATGTCAAGAACTAACCCAAGGGATCATATTACCTGGGATAAAAGTACGTTCAGCCTTTCTGAGGTGATTGAGTAACAGCCATCCATCCATCCATTAAAACTTTCGCATTTATAATATTAGTAGGATTACTACGTAACATCACACCTGAATTAGAGTTTACACAAAAGTGTACCTTTAAAGCTACGGTCCCGCGACTCGTGCTGAGTGTTCCCACGGCGTGAGGGCCTGGGGCAGCCTGCTGGCCGCCATTCATCCATCATCGCATTCATTCATACATCGCCCCGCGCCGTATCACGCCTTGAACAGTCCCTCGAGTGACACAATCTCTTCACACTCATAAAATAAACGTCGAACAAAGTCCACAAGTCACATCGATAGTTTATCTCGGTAGACAAGCAAACGGCTGTAAATACATTGTTTATGAGACGTCTCGCGTTTATGTCGTGTCATCTTATTGTTTGTGGATAATGCATGGTGATGTGGTTATAAACGTTAAATATACACGCGACTGATTGTTGGTTAAGTTACAAGACATGTGTAGCCTTGTATTAAAAGTAGTTAACATAGGATGTGTTTTTTTTACATTGATAGGCTAGCGCTTTGGTCAAGCGTTATCTCACCTGATGGTAAGCGATGATGTGGTCGAAGATGGAGCACGCTTGCCTAGAAATAACCTATTCACTTCAATCTTGTCTTAAATACCTCCAAATTTAAGCTATCAGGCGCGGGTAATTTCGTAACAGAGTTACTGCACCCCTGGGCACTCAGGCAAGGAAGGAACAGGGGTGGGTTTTAGTCAGTAAGAGTCTGACACGCCCTCCCGCTCCATGATTTCCCACCGCACATAAAAAATGTTTTAGTTATCAGGAAGCTAAGGTTCCGGCAGCGAATTACACTCTTGTTATTTAACAAAATGTTGAATTAGTAATGAGCAGTCATAGAATAGAGACTAAATTAGACTATAAAGTTATATTCTAACTTTTTTCGTCATTCACAAGTTTATCTGCATTTTATGTGTTACCACTGTTACCAGACTGCCAGAAGACGAATTCTCGTACCTAAAAACGTTAAATTCAAGCCGCAATATCATCTGTCTCAATTAAAGCTATTGCTCGAAGTCTACGATAAGTCACGAGAGAAGAGAGACAATACCCTATAGACAACAATGATTGTCTCAATAATCACAGCATTAATTCTAGTAACTCATGCTTATGTCACAAAATTTTAACAATATTGTAATGTACTTGCAGGCGTCCCTATCGGCTACTCAACCCCGCTCACAATGTTGGACACATCAAGCAAGATCATGAAGGGCACTAAGGGAGACGCCACCATCCTACAGCCCACCTGCATCACCACCGTACCTGTAAGTACACCTGCATAATAAAATCAATCTGTCTAGCCTTCTCCCAACTGTGGGGTCGGCTTCCGTCGGTCTCACCGGATCCAGCTAAATACCAATATTTTACATGGAGCGATTGCCTTCACGACCCAGTGAAACTGGGTAACCTTTTGGTAAGATTTAAAAAAAAGTGCGTAAGAAGACTTCTTTGGCGTAACAAGATAAAAAACCAAACTGTCACAAAGTTTACAAAAGGAAAACAATGATTCTTCATGAACCACAGACTATAGCTAACTTCAGGGTGTCGGCTTTTTGTGACGGTGTGCGCGCGCATCGTAAAAAATAACTCTATATGATAAATAACTCCTATATGATAAATAACTCTATATGATAAATAACTCTATATGATAAATAACTCCTATATGATAAATAACTCTATATGATAAATAACTCTATATGATAAATAACTCTATATGATAAATAACTCCTATATGATAAATAACTCTATATGATAAATAACTCTATATGATAAATAACTCCTATATGATAAATAACTCTATATAGGGAAAGATAATGATCTTTCCCTAACGCGCCGAAAGAAGTATAACTTCAATAACTAACTTGATGAGGCATTTCAAAACAGCTCACTGTATTTCCATCGTAAATGCCTATTATGAGAAGCCTATGTTTTTTTTTCATCATTCAATTATAAAATCTACAAATAAAGTGGTAGTAGTACGCACCCATATAATTGAGTACTACTACCACTTACAAACCAAACGTAGTGAACAATTACATACGGTAGTTTTATAGTATTATATATTACTACACCATAGTTCCTCTTATACTTAATTATAATAATAATTTATTAGCATAAATACACGTTTGACACATATTTTAGAGTACACAAAATTACAAGTAAATAGAAAATCAAACAGGAAAAGTAGTGTGCTCAAGATGGGTAAGGTAGGTACAGTCAATACAAGATTTGAGCCCTGCCTCCTAAACTAGGAGGATCCTGTATCTTAGGAGGCAGATACTACTCGTATATAATTATCTAACTACGCTTTAGAATGTGCAGCTAGCTTCATCTTTAGACTGACAGTTTAAAAGTGCCTGTGATGTGGTTTAATTGAAATAAATATTTGAGTTTTTGACTATAACACGGTTATCCTCCACAGCTCATCATGGACCGCATCAGCAAAGGCATCACGGACAAAGTGTCTCGCAGTGGAGAGTTCGCGAGTGCTTTCTTCAAGTGGGCCTACTCGTACAAGCAGACCTGGATGCGTCGCGGGTACGACACGCCCGTGCTCAACAGACTGGTAAGCTGTCATAATACTGACTAAATACCAAGCCCAAATTTCCCGATCTATGAATAAGTTTAGTACGAACTCAATTGCGAAAATCAGACCTTAGCTTTTGACGACGCTACTACCAAAAATAATAAGCTCCAACTTGAAGGCGGGGAAGTTTCGGTTTCATTTTCTAATATGATGCTCATTTTTTTGACTCATTGACCTCAGTTCGATGTTCAAATCCAACAAAGTAATTTGGTTTTCTTCTTCTAGATGTTCTCTCGCATCCGCATGCTGCTGGGCGGCAAGGTGCGCATGATGATCAGCGGCGGAGCGCCTCTGTCTCCCGACACGCACACGCAGGTAACTACTTACATATTATACTGCTTGCTGGCCACTTCGTTCTTTTACAATACAAACGTAAGGTGAAAATGACTCTGAATAGGAGTCCAGTACGGTATTTTATTGTGAGGTGGGAAATCATCCAATGACATCTCCCGCTCTAGGGTGGAGCGGGAGGGCGTGTCAGACTCTTACTGATTAAAACCCACCCCTGTTCCTTCCCTGCTCTGAGTGCCCAGGGGCGAGGTAACTCTGTTTCGAATTTATCGTCAACCCCTGGGTAGATGGTATGGTCGGTTGGAGGACCAATTGAAAAAGTTTTACGTCGGAAGTGTCAGATTGACAGTCTACTGCTATGTAGACTCGCCACCTTAGTGACTCTGTTTATTTAGTAGTTAGAAATGCATCTGTGCGGAGCGTTGTTGGGGCGAGC
This sequence comes from Polia nebulosa, assembly GCA_951329385.1. Taxonomy (NCBI): domain Eukaryota; kingdom Metazoa; phylum Arthropoda; class Insecta; order Lepidoptera; family Noctuidae; genus Polia; species Polia nebulosa. The sequence goes on from OX589592.1 coordinate 33,748,595, forward strand.
AGTTGATGATCCCGCCTATATTCGAAACGAAGCTAAGTGGATGTACTGTAGGTTAGCTGGTAAGTGACTATGATGAGGATCAAGATAAACAATCTCCTTTTTCATTCCCAGGTCCGCATCTGCCTGTGCGCGGACGTGGTGGCGGGCTACGGGCTCACGGAGACCACGTCGTGCGCCACCGTCATGGACCCGCACGACCGCTCCACCGGCCGCGTCGGAGCCCCCACCTCGGGCACCGACATCAAGCTGTTCGACTGGACCGAGGGAGGCTACCGGGTCGACAACAAGCCTTACCCGCAGGTACACGTGCACAGCGAACACTGTGCCATCTAGTCTTATAAATTCGGAATTTTCATCTTATAAATACTTGACATTGTACTATAGTTCCCGCACGCTCGCTAAACATTTTACTCACTTACCACTAAACACTACAGCGTTACCCATATGAACGATAAGGCAATAAACTAAAATCACCTAGCTGCTAAGGCGAGCGTGTCAACAAGCAGTCTTTCAATCGCGCATACATCGCCCACGCACCTATCTTTTCTCAGAGACTAAATTTATTTTTTATGTGTCTTGCCACAACGTACAATGCTTAATGATCAAGCTCCACGCACACATCCCGCCACATTTAAGCTGCGCGACCGCAACGTACATACAACACAGTTGCTATTCGTACGATAAACCAGTTCAAATCTGTTGAAAAAAAAAACATATTTTCTTATAATATTTATTTTGATTGAATATTTTCAGGGTGAGATAGTGATCGGCGGTGACTGCGTAGCGGAGGGCTACTACAAGAATCCCGAGAAGACGAAGGAAGAGTTCATTGATGACGAGGGCAGACGCTGGTTCAAGTCAGGGGACATCGGGGAACTGCACCATGATGGGTGCATCAAGATTATCGGTTAGTTCCTTAGCAACTTCATCTAAGAAAGAGACAGCTTTAAAAAGCAAAAAGCACTACTATTTGAGTCGTGGTAAAAAATTGCGATTATTATAATGATCAAGAAAAAACTTTTATGAGAGAAAATGGGTAAAACAACATTTTTTATTAAATCACATTCAAATTCAAGAATCATAAATCTTTTAAATAATCTTATATTATTCAACATCAACAACCCACCTAAGGAGTCGTGCCAATTTCAATCATTCTAGATCTATTTAACCCCTCCCATGACCTCCACAGACCGCAAGAAGGACCTGGTGAAGCTGCAGGCCGGCGAGTACGTGTCACTGGGCAAGGTGGAGGCGGAGCTAAAGACCTGTCCCATCGTGGAGAACATCTGCGTGTACGGGGACAGCACGCAGTGCTACACCGTGTGCCTGCTGGTGCCCAACCCGCAGCACCTGGCCGAGCTGGCGCAGCGCATGGGCCTGCCCGACGGGGACTTCGAGCAGCTGTGCCAGAACACCAACATGGAGAAGGCGGTCGTGAAGGAGCTGGCGGAGCACGCGCGCAAGTGCGGCTTGGAGAAGTTCGAGGTGCCCGCCGCCGTGAAGCTGGTCACGGAGGTGTGGTCGCCCGACATGGGGCTGGTGACGGCGGCCTTCAAGATCAAGCGGAAAGACATCCAGGAGCGGTACAAGGAAGACATCAAGCGCATGTACGCGTCGTGAGCGCTGCCGCTGTAGCGTGCTGTGCGCTGCGTGCTGCGTACACTAGCTGTGTGTGCTGCGTTCTGCGTACACGTACTGTGTGTGTGTGTGTGCTGCGTGCTGCGTACACGAGCTGTGTGTGCTGCGTCCTGCGTACACACCTGCTGTGTGTGTGCTGCGTGCTACGTACACACGTCCTGTGTGTGTGCTGCGTCCTGCGTACACACGTGCTGTGTGTGTGCTGCTACACGCGGGCTGTGTGTGTGTGATGTGCGGAGTGCGCTGTGGCGCACGAGCCAACTAGTTTCGTTAAGTTGTGTACATATTTGTGTCTTACGAGTACGTCTTATTATCGTAGTGTATTATTGTAATACAAAATTTTCGCTTGTGCGAGTGTGGACGGATGATCGTAATGTTTATGTATAAAAAGTAAGTACACCGTTTGACTGGTCGAACGCTTCTGATGAGATTCTTTGTATAAATTTAAAATTATGTAGATCTGATGTGGTAAGTGATCGGAAGTAAATTTTACAAGTCCTCGGATATCGTGTAGATATTGGCCTAGCGTCTCATGTGTAGATAGCTATTGTCCCGACCGTGAAACCCGCAGATTTGTTCCTACACGTTTATAAAAGACAAAGTCGACGTTTCGCGGTGGGGACGAGACTTCGCTAGACTAAGTAATTGTATTAGTACTTAGGGGGATCGGGGATAGTGTTTGCAATGTAATAATAATAATAATTTTGAAATAAATACTAATTTTTGTTCATCTGTTTATTTGTATTATAATAATGATGACTCATTTAAGAAATGAGTGTTCAAGGCGAGCTCATGGTTGCATAATGTTTAACAAAATGATATGTTTTAATGTAATACAGTTATGTTGACATGTGATGCATTCGTACAAGCATAATAAAACATTCATGATTATTTTATAAATATCATGCAACTATTTTATCATTGTACAACTACATACTGCATAAGTTTTACGTAGTGATCAAATGTGTGCGTGTCAACATAATTTGGTCGGATTATAAATTTGTTGATTAGTTTTTATTGTTTTGTGAATCATGGCTGATGATATTGTTTAGCGTGTGTAACAAGCGTGAGGTAGAGGCTAGTCAATGTTACTGGACAATGTTGCAGCATTTTATCCTTCTGGCCGCATTTCGCTGAGCATTTACATCCTTAATGTAAAATACAATTTTAAATTAAATTTAATATAATCAATGTTACCTGAACAAACGTAAAATTCCATTGATGTATTTAACTTGAGAAACTCGAGTGTTACGAACGGTATCGTTATATTTTTCGATGTAATCATATTGTAAGTGGAACAATCGTTCATGAACATCAGTGTACTGTTGTACTGGCGGTAGGAAGGTTGCTCAGTTCTAGTGACTGTAACTTTGTGTTTGAAATTCTTAAGCATTGCAATGAAAACCAATTTTGTATTATTTATTGAATAAATGTTAATAAAATCATTAATGCCTGTTATTTCTTCGTACCTTACATTAGATTTTTTTTTTTTTTTAATCTTTATTTTAAGGGCTTTGGCGATAACGTCGCCCTGTAACATCAACATCCTTTTATTTATTACAGTTAAAATAATTAATCTATTTCAAAACAAAAAATGCCAGTTTGTACAGGATTCTGGCTTGATCCGATAAAGGATAAGCCAGGATAGTATTACACTCTCCAACATCGTAATTATTTGTGGATCCGAGTAAGGTAAATCTTAGAGCTCCATTCCGCACACATTCCATCAAAACATGTTGCACATCTTCGACTACTCCACATTCCTCACAGTTGGGTGACGTAACTTTTTTCATCAGAAAACTAAACTTTTTTGATGGAATGTGACCGGAACGAAGTCTTAATGCCATAACTAAATCTTTTCTACTTAACACCTTTTGGTTAATCCAATTATACACTGGAAGCTGTGGTTGTATGGTCTTATACCAAATTCCCTTTTCTGTTGACCTCTGGTTGAAGTATTCACTCCACGCATCCAAACATTACTTTGATGTAATCGGTAAAAAGAGGAAGAATGTTTACAGGAATCCCATCTGTCACGGCTTGGTTAGCTAATAGATCTACTCTTTCGTTATCCTCAATCTGTACGTGAGACGGAATCCACTGTAAAATTACCGAAATTGAGTTCTGACCAAACCTGAACATAGACTCCAAAATCGTATAGGCTATCGGTACTCCTCGCACAGACGAGGTGCACCGAGCCAAGTGTTGCAGCGAGCTCTTCGAGTCTGTTAGGATGACAAACTTATCATGACTAATTGAGTTAGAATAAGAAAGAGCCTCTGCTATTGCAATTAACACGATATGCATCATGGAGATATCGGAATATATAGCAAGCTTGACAGACGTATTTAATTGTGGGTCCCAAACAGCAGCCCCACTGCCTGCACCAGTTTTAGAACCGTCTGTGTAAATCTTATGGTAATCAGCATATTTCTCATCTATAAATTTCGAACAGATCTGACCCAAATGGTTGCAATTATAATCTCGCTTAGGCTTAGTTATAGATGGGATATTATGTTTTATAGTTTGGTGAACATTGATATTGCTGATCCATGTCTCGAGAGAAAACATTTCAACCAACTTAATTGAGTGCACAGCAGAAGATTTAAGTTCGTTGTAAATTGAGACCAATAGGGGATGCTTCCTGCCCCTCCAATATTGAGAATTATTAATGCTTGAAGTTAGCGATTCAATCGAATTTGTTGCATTCTCCCGAAAAGACATACATTTTAAACAGAACTTGCCTCCTAGAAATTTCCTGTAGGCTGAATATTGTATATTCAGCCTACACAGACAAAATTAATTGGAAACAGCTCGACGAGGCCTTTGCCAAGAGGCACGCTTAAATGAGTGACACTGTGACAACATATTCGAACACATCGGACAAAAAAAAAACAGAATAAGTAGCCTACTCGCACTGCTGGGTTAAGACCTCTCCCGAATTCTTCCATCGAGCCAGTCCTCGAGGGACGAATTCGGGGATACGATTCGCGTGGGAGGAGGGGGGTCAGCCCCCGCTTCTCCCCCGAACTCAGCACAACGTGAAACAAGTCTGGGCTCTTCAAGTCACATCGCATCTCGGACTTTCAGTGTGAGCTGATCTGCTGAGCTGAGCAAAAAAGAGTTCGGAGTTCGCTTTTGCATGCTTTTTTCACTTTGTTTCTAAAACTTTCGTAATCTGCATGAATAATCGAAAGAATATCCAAAACGAACTGATATAGAGAGCTGCTGCGAAAATATTTGAACGTAAATTTCACTCACGTCTACATTCAGCCTTCATTTTCAAAACTACAAAAAAGAAGTAAATGTATATTTCCAAAGATTAAAAAATTCAAGCTCGCTTTTATGATGCCTTTTCTGTTAAACTTGAAGCTGCAGCTAAAATAAATGGAGCTCCCATTTATTTTAGCTTAGCCACCTCGAGCTGCCGACAAGCATAGTCTGCCATAGGATTTCAACAGCACAATTATTTAATCATTATTAATAGGTGTGAAAATAATAACAAGTTAATTCATTGCAGTTATATACTTTATTTATACTTCTGTAAGTAACATAATATTCTCATAACAAGTTTTAAATAAAGATTTAAGTTTGAAGTACATACGAGAAGTCGTACATAGAAGTTAGTATTAAACAGTCTGAAAATATGAATTGTTCTGAAAGCTAAGAAATATTTATATAGTGATTGAGTTCATTTTTGAGTAATTATCTAAGTTTATTAATCTAGCCTTGAAATATTGACTACAATAATATGAGTTACAGAATTCCGTTGTCAGTCGCTCCGTAGAAAAATACTGATAATATGTACCCACCCAAATTGCGTACAGTCAACCACACGTCAGTAGTAACTAGGTGTAGTACAGTTTTTATAGAAGGAGAGGGGTAGAATGATGAAAAAGCTTTATACTGGTTTTGTTACCACAGACGTGCGTTACTATACCACACTCCTATCGACAATCGCTTTCATTTTGACAACTCGTCGATGAGTATACGAATTCTATGAATAATTTAATATAAATTGTATGTTTATTTCCTAGCAGCATCAGCATACCACTGACTACCCCCGTTTTATCTTTAGTTCTTTCAGTCCATTCAAAGGTTGATTTGGTACATATCGCCATCACTCAATCTGCCTAGTCTTTTCACAACTATCTTGGGGCCGGCTACCAGTTTAACCGGATGCAGAAAAAAAAAAAAAAGCTGAATGCCAGTATTTTACATGGAGCGACTGCCAATCTGACCTCCACAGCCCAGTTACTGGGTAATATGATACCCCTTTTATTTATTTTATACGATACCCCTTGGTAAGACTGGATGTAGACTTTCGGGCTTTTGACGACCCGTAACGAGTGTCAAAGATCTACAATTGACAGCCGGGACAATGTGCAACGGCTTAATGTGCTTTCCGAGGCACGGAGAAGTCTCGGTATGTAAAGATGGTCACCCGACCGACATCGGTCGACGGAACATCGACCCGTGCGGCTGTTATTACTTTAGCCACAAGCTCCTCCGAGATGTCGCCATCACTGTCGATACGAATAGAACGAACGAAGCGATAAGACCGCCATTGTACCCATAGATTTCAGTTCGTGTAAAAAAAAGAGCTGTTTAGCTATTTTGGTGTGCAATAGTGTAAAACAAACACAATTTGCAAATTTGTTTTCAAAATGAAAGCCATTGTGATATTCTACACTAAACTGGGATGGCAGCTAGATCGTGAACGGTTCTTAACACAGATAATGTCAGACAGAAGTTAACAGTCACAACGAAATAAAATAAATTGTATCCCCTAAAGTAAGCCTAGTTTAGCTAAAGTTGTCAGAGTGAAGTCTACGCGGTGCTCATCTTGCAGAGGTGTCGCAGCTGCATGATCTTGATGTCGTCCGTGCCGAACTTGACCACGCCTTCTTGGTTCTCTATTGAGATCAGCTGACCAACAGACTCACGGTCTTCGCCGGCGATTACCTGAAAATAAAAACACATTTACTTAACAAATCAGATCAGAACAATAAAAAAAACAGAAGCTACGAACTTTTTTGCATCAAAATGTTTCACCTTATGTGTCATATTGTCATTTTATGCGTCGTACTGCCACAGTGACATACCTTGACGCGGTCCCCGGACTGCGGCACGACGGGCTCCAGCAGGTCGGCCAGCACGTTGACGACGCGGTCCTCGAGCGGCAGGTACAGGGCGCACATGCCGGCGGACAGTGACATACCTTGACGCGGTCCCCGGACTGCGGCACGACGGGCTCCAGCAGGTCGGCCAGCACGTTGACGACGCGGTCCTCGAGCGGCAGGTACAGGGCGCACATGCCGGCGGACAGTGACATACCTTGACGCGGTCCCCGGACTGCGGCACGACGGGCTCCAGCAGGTCGGCCAGCACGTTGACGACGCGGTCCTCGAGCGGCAGGTACAGGGCGCACATGCCGGCGGACAGTGACATACCTTGACGCGGTCCCCGGACTGCGGCACGACGGGCTCCAGCAGGTCGGCCAGCACGTTGACGACGCGGTCCTCGAGCGGCAGGTACAGGGCGCACATGCCGGCGGACAGTGACATACCTTGACGCGGTCCCCGGACTGCGGCACGACGGGCTCCAGCAGGTCGGCCAGCACGTTGACGACGCGGTCCTCGAGCGGCAGGTACAGGGCGCACATGCCGGCGGACAGTGACATACCTTGACGCGGTCCCCGGACTGCGGCACGACGGGCTCCAGCAGGTCGGCCAGCACGTTGACGACGCGGTCCTCGAGCGGCAGGTACAGGGCGCACATGCCGGCGGACAGTGACATACCTTGACGCGGTCCCCGGACTGCGGCACGACGGGCTCCAGCAGGTCGGCCAGCACGTTGACGACGCGGTCCTCGAGCGGCAGGTACAGGGCGCACATGCCGGCGGACAGTGACATACCTTGACGCGGTCCCCGGACTGCGGCACGACGGGCTCCAGCAGGTCGGCCAGCACGTTGACGACGCGGTCCTCGAGCGGCAGGTACAGGGCGCACATGCCGGCGGACAGTGACATACCTTGACGCGGTCCCCGGACTGCGGCACGACGGGCTCCAGCAGGTCGGCCAGCACGTTGACGACGCGGTCCTCGAGCGGCAGGTACAGGGCGCACATGCCGGCGGACAGTGACATACCTTGACGCGGTCCCCGGACTGCGGCACGACGGGCTCCAGCAGGTCGGCCAGCACGTTGACGACGCGGTCCTCGAGCGGCAGGTACAGGGCGCACATGCCGGCGGACAGTGACATACCTTGACGCGGTCCCCGGACTGCGGCACGACGGGCTCCAGCAGGTCGGCCAGCACGTTGACGACGCGGTCCTCGAGCGGCAGGTACAGGGCGCACATGCCGGCGGACAGTGACATACCTTGACGCGGTCCCCGGACTGCGGCACGACGGGCTCCAGCAGGTCGGCCAGCACGTTGACGACGCGGTCCTCGAGCGGCAGGTACAGGGCGCACATGCCGGCGGACAGTGACATACCTTGACGCGGTCCCCGGACTGCGGCACGACGGGCTCCAGCAGGTCGGCCAGCACGTTGACGACGCGGTCCTCGAGCGGCAGGTACAGGGCGCACATGCCGGCGGACAGTGACATACCTTGACGCGGTCCCCGGACTGCGGCACGACGGGCTCCAGCAGGTCGGCCAGCACGTTGACGACGCGGTCCTCGAGCGGCAGGTACAGGGCGCACATGCCGGCGGACAGTGACATACCTTGACGCGGTCCCCGGACTGCGGCACGACGGGCTCCAGCAGGTCGGCCAGCACGTTGACGACGCGGTCCTCGAGCGGCAGGTACAGGGCGCACATGCCGGCGGACAGTGACATACCTTGACGCGGTCCCCGGACTGCGGCACGACGGGCTCCAGCAGGTCGGCCAGCACGTTGACGACGCGGTCCTCGAGCGGCAGGTACAGGGCGCACATGCCGGCGGACAGTGACATACCTTGACGCGGTCCCCGGACTGCGGCACGACGGGCTCCAGCAGGTCGGCCAGCACGTTGACGACGCGGTCCTCGAGCGGCAGGTACAGGGCGCACATGCCGGCGGACAGTGACATACCTTGACGCGGTCCCCGGACTGCGGCACGACGGGCTCCAGCAGGTCGGCCAGCACGTTGACGACGCGGTCCTCGAGCGGCAGGTACAGGGCGCACATGCCGGCGGACAGTGACATACCTTGACGCGGTCCCCGGACTGCGGCACGACGGGCTCCAGCAGGTCGGCCAGCACGTTGACGACGCGGTCCTCGAGCGGCAGGTACAGGGCGCACATGCCGGCGGACAGTGACATACCTTGACGCGGTCCCCGGACTGCGGCACGACGGGCTCCAGCAGGTCGGCCAGCACGTTGACGACGCGGTCCTCGAGCGGCAGGTACAGGGCGCACATGCCGGCGGACAGTGACATACCTTGACGCGGTCCCCGGACTGCGGCACGACGGGCTCCAGCAGGTCGGCCAGCACGTTGACGACGCGGTCCTCGAGCGGCAGGTACAGGGCGCACATGCCGGCGGACAGTGACATACCTTGACGCGGTCCCCGGACTGCGGCACGACGGGCTCCAGCAGGTCGGCCAGCACGTTGACGACGCGGTCCTCGAGCGGCAGGTACAGGGCGCACATGCCGGCGGACAGTGACATACCTTGACGCGGTCCCCGGACTGCGGCACGACGGGCTCCAGCAGGTCGGCCAGCACGTTGACGACGCGGTCCTCGAGCGGCAGGTACAGGGCGCACATGCCGGCGGACAGTGACATACCTTGACGCGGTCCCCGGACTGCGGCACGACGGGCTCCAGCAGGTCGGCCAGCACGTTGACGACGCGGTCCTCGAGCGGCAGGTACAGGGCGCACATGCCGGCGGACAGGCCGCGCACGACGCCGGTCTGTCCCGCCAGCGCGTCGTCGTCGTGGGGAGCTCGCACGCGGACCTGGAAACGTAAATCATTTTTATTAGATTTTGCATAAACAAACATGCAAAAATATGCACAATAATCTAGCTCTACGCGTACTCTCGGTTGGGATGGCGGCACTGCAAGCGCTGACAGCTACACCGTTAACTTTGGGCTGATATACGAGTGTCACCAATGTCTCAACCAGGTCGGTAAAGACAAAAAAGTAACCATTTAGTGGATCAAAAAGACAGCGATTCCCGAGGCAACTATAGAGCGGACGAACTCGCCAGTAGGAGTTCGAGTATGGCAGCAATGGAGCATTGTGTCACTCCCCTTCGGATCCCACGCAATCTGGCAAGGAAACGCATCGGAGACCAAAACACCACAATAACTATGGGTTGACCACAGTGAGTATAGGCAGGCAAAGGACAGCTAGTAAGGCTAGACTAGCTCTAGTGAGGTTCAGGTGGCTGGAAAGGCGACACGCACTCGAGTGGTGGCGCGGGCGGCTACAGTTGCCGCAGTTTTCGCGCAAGCACGTCGTCGAAGCTTTCCTGCCGCACTTCGAGGTCTGGCTAAAAAGAGGAGAGTGCATCTCCTACAGACTCATTCAGGTGCTGACCGGGCATGGTTGCTTCGTGGGCCTCTGAGCGGCAGGTCTTGATCGCCAGAATCGAGAAACTGGAGGGAAGTTGCTTCTTTAGGAAACCGTGATGGTCCACAAGGAGGCCGCCGAGCAGGATCGTGAGAGAGCCGATCCCGCTCGGAGAAGGAGGCGTCGGGAGGGCAACCGCTTCGTCGCCTAAAACGCCGAAACCCCGCCTGCACTATTTAAGTTTGGACTCTGTCCGTCAACTGAGTGATTCCAGGAAAGACAGTGGTACAGTGATCACGTGCTGCCGTGCACAGCGAGGCGAGGGGGAGACCCCTTTAGTCTCCACAGGGATGTGACCTAACTGGCGTTGCACAGAGGGGGTTACAAAGTGGTATTTTAAGATTTAACGGGTAACCCCTTCCATATGCTGATGGTGATCACCCGGGTGGTTCTAGTCAGGTAAGAATCCCACACTTCCTGGTCTTTTTCCCATAAGTCGAGGCGCCTTTTGTAGGTTTACACAGATAACAAAAAAAGTTGGCCATCACGGGACGCCCGGCAGATATGAAACATCTATTTTAGTATTACAATTCAAAATTGTTGTTAGTTGTTGTTAGTGTTGTAGTTGTTCTTGGTTGTGGTTGTTGGTGGCGTTGTGTTATTGTTGTTGATTGTTGTGGTTTTTGTTGTTTGTTGTTGTTGATGGTTGTTGTTTTAGTTGTGTGTTGTTACTTTTTTCGCATAGATGTTTCTAGGGAGAAGGGAGTCGAGAGCGGCAGCGTAGTGGGGGCATCGTGGCATGACAGCATCAGGTGCGGTGCGTCAGGGGAGCCCCTTTAGGCACCACGCCCCCCCCCCCTTGGCCCCTTTTGCCCCTTTAGGGACGAAGTTCCTCACGCAGTGGACAAAAAAGAGAGAGCGGGCGCTGTGCGTAATGCTTGCTCGGCGTATGAAGAGGGTATAACGTAAAAATCTTACGTGACTTTAAATTTTCTCCCGAACCACGCCTACCGCAAGTCGCGTTAAGGTCGCGTTACTGTCCTTGTTTTATTGAATGTGCATTAGTCACTCATACCTACCAGCAGAATTAATGAAAACTAGTGTGATATATGCCTGTTTCCTGAATCTTTCCAGGGCGTTTAACCTTGTGTCATATGATGTGCTCTGGAAGAAGTTGGGAGATAGGAATGTACCGGAGAAGTTCTTAAAGTTCTGAAATATTGGTATGCGAACCAAACTAATCACGTGAAGTGGTCCAACATTTTCTACGAGGCTTATGGGTTGGAGTACGGGGTGAGACAGGGAGGGTTGACGTCTCCCAGGCTCTTCAACCTATATGTGAATGACCTCATGGTCGAGTTCGGTAGCATGCGTGTCGGCTGTCGGGTAGGTGATGTTAATATTAACAGCATCAGGTATGCGGACGACATGGTGCTGCTGGGCCCGACTGCGGGATCTATTGGGGAGATGTTGAAAGTTTGCGAGGACTACGCGGCTGCACATGGGCTCGTGTATAACGTGAAAAAATGTGAGTACATGATCTTTGGGGTCGCCGGCAAGTGTGCAAATTATTCACCTAACCTTACCCTAAATGGTTTGAAAATAAATAGAGTAAACCGATGCAAATATTTGGGACATATACTTGCCAACGACCTAAAGGATAATGTGGATATTGAGAGGGAGCTCAGGGCATTGGCGGTCCGCGGTAATATGTTGGTTCGTAGATTTTCTCGCCGTACGGACCAAGTCAAAATAACACTTTTCAAGGCGTATTGTCAGGGTCTGTGCTCGGGGGGTCGATGGATCAGCTACACCAAAAGGTCGCTATATGTTCTGGGCATCCAGTATAACAATATTTTTAGAATGTTCTTGGGACTGCCCCGGTTTTGTAGTGCGTCAGAGATGTTTACACAGTCGTTACTGATGGCTTCCACACAATTATCTGGCAGAAGATAGCGTTTTTGGCAGCTAGTACCCGGGCCAGTGGCAACAGCATTCTGAAAACAGTGGCCGAAAGTGTGTTTTCCCTATTCTGAGGCATTTTAAGGAAAGGACGACCCAAGTAAGAAACTTTTTGAGTTCATCTTCTGTGAAAAATGCTTCTTAAACTCAAATTGTCTATACTTTTTTTTTTTTGTACTAACACTAGATATAAGGTTTGTTACTAACACTATGGATTTCTGTGATCCGATTGTTGAAATAAATAAATAAAAAATTTATAGACAGTATACCTAATTAACTTCCATGTGGACGAAGTCGAAGGCAGAAGCTGTTTATAATTAAAGCATGCCTAAAAATAAGATTCCTGGCAGATGTTTTTCCTGTTATTAGTCCTCACCTCGACCTCCGTGGTGTGCCAGTCGGGCGCGGCGTCGGCGGCGGCGTAGGGCGAGCGCGGCGAGTACCCGCCGGGCGACGGCGTGGCCGGGTAGCCCGCCGTGTAGCCCGCCGGCGACGGCGACGGCCGGTACGGCGAGTACGTGTGGTCCGAGCCGTACATGGTGCCCGGCGTGGCCGGCGTGAAGGGGCCCGCGGCGTAGGCGTCGGCGCCGTCGTCCAGCGAGCCGTACTCGAAGTCCGGCGCCCGGGCCGGCGTGTTGGCGGCCGTGGGGTCCCACGCGCCGTGAGCCGGCGTGCGGCCGCCCTCGTGCGACGGCGTCGCCGAGCCGTAGTGCGGCGTCCTGCCGCCCACGTCGTAGATGGGCGTGGCGGAGCCGTGCATGGGCGTCTTGATGCCGGTGTCGCGGTAGGTGGGCGTGTGGGCGCCCAGCGTGGGCGTGCGGCCGGGCGTGGCCCGCGTGTAGAAGGAGCTGGCGCCGTCGCGCGCCGTGTTGGCGGCGCCGGCGATGTGCGAGCGGTCCACGGAGATGGTCTGACACGCCGAGTGCAGCTCCACGCGCGCCGTGCTGCCTGTGGCGTCCTTCACGATACCGACGTTACCCTTGTACGGTCCTCCTGTAATCTTTATAGTCTGTCCTATCAGTTCCCTGTCTCGTGTGACCCCACCTCCTCTGCCGCCCCTTCCCCCGCGACCTCTCGGTGTCATCCCACCTCTTCCCGAGGGATGCATAGGAGACTGTATCCTCGGCGACATAAACCCAAGCGACAGACCAGCTGACGCGTTGTTATTCTTGTTACCACCCGCTAACTGCAAGTGACGCGTCTTACACACGAATATACCACCGTTGTCTAGATACATACGAGACTGTAAGAACGCGAAGTTTCTGTACAAATGCTTGATTTCTCCGTTACGGCCGGCGTGAGGACCATCGATTACTTTGACGATGTCACGCTTCTGGATCGTGTTCTGTTCAGAGTCAAGTGCCATAGTGAATCTATTCTCACGTCTCTTCTGTAAAGCTTGTGGCTTGCACTCAATAACTTTACCTTGCATGCCCAGAACATGGAAGTTTTCTTTTTCTAGTCTGACGATGACGCCGACCGTCTGTGGATCCAGTTGGACCATGTCTCCCCACTGGAACTGACCCAGGGAGTCCACACCGGTAGCCATGTCGGAACATAGCTGCAGATCGCGCGGTAACACTTCAAGCTCGTGCATGGTGAGATCTGACACCAGCACCACCCGGTGGGGCTCCACACGCACGATCAGACCCGTATCGCCTTCGTACCGACCTGCCAACACCTTCACGTGGTCTCCTTGTTTAAAGTACTTTCGTAATTCGTTAGGTTTGAACACAAGAGGATCTTTCAATGCATCATGCTTTGGCATCACAGTTATCATTGACCCATCTATGGCAATAATCCTGGCTTGCAAGTTAGCCAAATCCCCAGAGCAAACTTCCACATTGTCACCCATGGAGAATGAATGTAAGCTAGTTGGGTCATCTTTGGCGGGTGCTGCTAATTCTATGTCAATTCCTTCAGGTTGTTCTTCAAACCTTTCTAATTCAGTCAGAGTTGGCTTCACTCCTTCAGCCAATATGGCTGACATTGTGAAGTTCTTGTATAAGAATCCCTTTCGGGAGTATCTGTTTCCTTCAAATATTAAGAAGTCACCATCAGATGTGACTTCGCCGCCTATCGCTCTGATGGCTTCAGGGTCGAAGGGTTTCGCAGCCGGGCGCCTCTTCTTTTTCCTTTTAGCTGCCTCACTCTCACTTTGGACAGTTCTGAGAGCTCCTCGGAGCCTTGTATAATCTATTCTAGGCAATAACTTCAGATGCACCTGATTCTGAGCTAGATCTACATAGTCTACTTGAGCAATGTCATCCTTGTATAAACCTCTCTTTAGCCTGACCCATTGCTTTGGCTTCAAACCTGACTGTTCTTTGACAACTCTCAATACATCTGTCATTTCCTTGATCGGTACCATGTCCTGCTTCCAGATACCCATCCTCAATGTTCCTACATTGTTTATGATATTCTTAACGTGAGTCTGTTTGTAAGCCTCAATGTAGATGTAGCCTTTCACACCTTCTGGGGCGACCACTGACTTGATCTGGAATGGTTCTTCAGAAAACTGGTAAGCAATGAACTTCCTCATGAGGAGTAGGACAGTGGCTTTCTCCTCACCTATCCGGCACTTGACCATCCATAGATTAGGGTCCTTGATGCCTGGTAGGAGGGTTTGTTGTGTGATTTCGTCTGACATTTCCTCGCCACCTTCACCAAAGTGTCGCAGTGCTGCTGACTCATCAGCATATTTGTTTCGGAGGTACTCTTCAATTTCTTCCTCTTTCTGTGAGTCCCAGAGATTGGTTCCTCGGCGTCTGCCCTCAATCTCACGGGCGGTGGGTCCGATCTCGTCAACTTCATTGCCCACAATGCCCATCTCTTGTGCTCCTTCTTCCCATTCGTCATCTTCGTCGACCTCGTCATCCACCTGTAGCAAGAAAAAGAGGTTTAACAATTTGGAAGATTTATACTGATGTAGTTAGACGACACTAACTGTGGATCGACTAGAATGACATCCGGCTGGCAATGCACTGCTATAAGTGAATCATGACAATGCAATATATCCAAACAGGGGTTAAATTGAAGAAAAAAAACGTTTTTATTTGTGATTTTGCTTTTCAATCAGCCTGTCTGATACAGTTGGCATTCAATCTGGAATTGAAGTAAAACAATCACCAATTGTAATTGTAAAAGTACCTTGTTTGGATCTTTTTAGTTGTTTTTTTGAATGAGTTTTTTTTTTATTGGATCTAGTCTTACCTCAGCTTCGTCAATAATGAATCCTCCATAGCGGCTGTCCTTCTTGCGTTTCTTCCTAAGTCTTTCTTCTTCTTCATCCTCTTCATATTCCTCAGAGTCTACTAGGTCCTCACCTTCGGGCTCTTGCTCGTCCTGAAAGAAATCAAATGATTTATTAAATAAGTGATGAAGTACGACATTGGATCTTGGATCTACATGTAATTCTTATTGGTAGTAGTTGTCTAACTATTGTACTGGACTGATGTCAAGAACTCCACTTTCAAATTTATTATTAAATCCATCCTAGCTCCTCAAGTTAGGAAATTAATACGAATTCTAACTAATACGAATCTATTTTAATAGTGTACTTAGGTTTGATCGGTTTGTGTGGTTTGTGTATCTATGGAGTTACTTGCACAGTTTTCTCCATAGAGATCTACTCTTTAGAATGTGCAATTAAGTTCATCTTTCTGACTGACTGACTTTACAATTCAAAAGTGCCTGTAAATGGTTTATTTGAAATAAATGCCTTAAGTGTAGCAATAAACAAACCTCAACTTCCTCATCACCAGATGCTTCTTTAGCTTCATCATCCCTGTTGCGACTGGCAGGCGAGGCAGAACCAGCTGAACGACTCCTAGAAAAATATAAATTGTTAATTAATTCAACAAAAAGAAAACCATATTTAAGTATACATTTAAAGGTTAACCACCCACCCAAACAAAATCGTTTGAAATTATGAGATGTCAATACTAATGCCCAACAGCATCTAAATCAATCAATCTGTCTAGCGTTTTTTCAACTCTGCTAGGGTCGGCTTCCAGTCCAGATGCAGCTGAATACCAGTAGAGGAGATTGGGTAACAGTGGATAACTTTTTTTGCTGAGTCCCAATGTTCCAAAGTTAATGGCTAAACTAGCTTACCCCATTTAGTACATCACCCCATTATAAAAGTTTCATCTCAAACAGTATCAAACATACTAATGAAGACAGAAGTGCATGGAGAGTTCCAAACCAAAATCGTTTGTACAGGGTTTCATCGCCTTAATAATACGTCTTGAACGACATAGATGGCGCTAGTATAGTAGTTGGATTGGAAAATATACATCTCTCGTTAAAGAACATTATCTTGTTTTTTGCTAGTTACAATATTACTTAATTTTAACACAAATTCTCCTACGACATTACAAACCTTATAAAGCAAAGCTCGTAATAACTAGGATTCGAACTCGGTGGCATAAAATTTACCGATACCATAGCCACTGGACTATTGCGTCATTACGCAATGAGTTGAAATTATCCTACTCTTTATTATATCGAAGTTGTTTAGCGACTTTAACCTGTATCATAAATCTCAAAAGAATTGAGGGTAGTTTAATATTGACTGTATAAAAATTAAATCTTTTTGTTCAATCATAACGTTCTTTACTATCTTTGAGTGAGTTCAGTTACGATTGCATTTAACAATTTTTTAATATTTATCTTTACCATGAGTTCGCGTTCTAATATTGATATGGCTACGAGGGCCCAAATAATAGCATTGCATAATCAAGGCCTAAATTATTCTGAAATTTCGAGAGAAACTGGCTTAAACGTAAGTAATTTTATAAATCACTGTTCGTTATTTATTTTATTATCCATGGTTATCGATACACGAAAATAATAAATAATATATTTCCCTTATAGGTAAAGACTGTCACTTTATGGATAAAGCGGTTTCAAGAAGAGGGTTCGTTGGAACACCGCAGTAGATCTGGCAGAAGACGCCATATTGACTCAAACCAGCGTCAACTTATGGTGCAAGGTTATGAGGAAAATGGCTTTACACCAACAAGATATTACGCACAGTTGTTTGATACATCTTTGCGGACGGTGTATCGTGCTCTTCATAGTGAAGGTCTGCATTATCGTCGACATGCTATTAAGCCATTGCTAACCGAAGCTAATAAAAGAGCACGATTGGAGTTCGCTTTGAAATACAGACATTTCGACTGGAGCAACGTTATCTTCAGTGATGAAAAGACTTTCAAGTCTAGCCAGCACGGGCGAGTTAGGTTGTGGCGTAGGAATAATACGCGTTATGATAGTGATCACGTTGTGCCTAACTCTGAATACGGTCGTATAACAGTGAACATTTGGGGATGGATGACAGCTGCAGGACCAGGAGAACTTACTGTAATACCCAGTCGTGCAAACAGTGTTAACTACTTAGATGTGCTGAATGACGTCATGTTGCCCACTGTGCGGAATGTTTTTCCTGTAGAAGACATGCCAGTAATAACGTTCGTGCAGGACAATTGTCCTATACACCGTTCCATAATTGTGCAAGAGTGGGCCAGCAATCGGACATACGAATTATTCCTTGGCCTGCGAGATCGCCAGATTTAAACCCCATTGAAAATTTATGGGGCGTTATGGTTCAAAAGTGGGACAATAGGAACGAAAGGACTAAGGAAGCACTGAGTACTCACTGCATGGAGGTATGGGATTCTATACGGGGTCGCAATTTATGTGAAAAATTAATAGACTCCATGGGTTCGCGGTTGCAAGCTGTAATCGATCAAAATGGCGGATACACGAAATATAAAAAAATATAAAGTGTTGACTATTGAATTGAGTAATAATGATTGAGTAAAAATGAAAAGACCGGGGTAGCTATTTTATATGATAAATTACAGTAATCAAACTTGGTGTAAGTTGGATAAATTTATACATTACTTTATAACAACAAAATGTTATTACACTAATGATTTTGATTTCTTATATAATATAAGAAATTAAAATAAAAACAATATAAATATAGATTCCTTTCCAACATAATAAATTATTTATTTATTATTATAAACAACTCGGTCCCAAAATGACAGCTATAACCCGGTCTTACAATTGTTATTGATTTTAGGTTTAGCTTCAATTTCTTCCTCCTTCTGGAACGAATACTTAAGCTATGAACCTTAGTCATAACATAATGCACAAATCAATCATTATAGTCAATACCACTAAACATAATCATGCAAAACGTAAAATTTTTATAATTTATGAGTAGGTAAAATATTTACAGAACTAAGGTTGCATATATAGTGAAAGTTATTATAACATAATGTAAATAAAACTAAATAATAGAAGAATAGCACAACACAGTTTTGATTTAGAATACTTATAATATCTATTATACAGTTTTACTTTGTTAAGGTCTTCTATTTTGTAATAGAGTTATTCAGTTATAAATTTTACTTGTATTTCTCCTTAACAAGTGAATTAAATCATTGTTAATTGGATGTAAAACTGCTAGGTTAGGTTATACATTCTATAAGAAAGAAAGACATAAATTGTATTCTTCTTTGAGAATTAAATGTCTTAAACTATAATCAATAAAATAGTTTCATTTCTTATCCTTTACGAGAATTAAACTTAGTAAATCTTAAGCTGTAAGAAAAATATATCTAAATCTTCTTACATAAATGTTTTTTACTAATAATACTAATACTTACCACCAATTATGAAAGTAATTTATATAATATATATTTATATAATGTTATATATAGTAGTATATGTATACTTGTATATTATCCCTATATTCATTTATACATCTTATACCTCATATTTTTTTTATTATTTATAACAAAAAATAAAATAAAAACGTTTAAAAATACAAAAAATAGAATATAAATTATATATTATAATAATTAAATTTAAAAAAAGTCGACAGAGAGCTGGGTTGCGAACCGGTGCCCTGTTGAACGATCTATGTTATTCTGCCATGCTTATCCACCTGAGCTACTGATTATTTATTCTGGAACGTGAAAATAAGAGCTACTTTGTGAATGTAGGGATTTTTATTATTTATGATCGACGCCATCTGTAGTCGAATTAACCGATATACCAATTGGCTTATTTAGTTTGGTTTAGATGGCGCTGTATTAAGTACTCGGAAATAAGAAAATATAGTAATTTTTGTTTATTTGAATATAAATATATTATTATTACTTAGTAATTATTTTAGGTATTAAAAACCTTATTACCTGCCTCTGCATAATAAGGTTTATAAGCTTTGCAGTGTTATTTTCATGATTGAACAGCGCCATCTAGTCGTCTCATGAAAGTCATGATACGTAATGCAAAACCTCACAGTCAAAAGTCGACCTTAGGCTCTCCATGCACTTTTGTCTTCAATAGTACATCCTCACAAACTTTCACATTTATAATATTAGTAGGATTATTAATCTCTGGGTGGATTAATGCATCAGGCCCCGCGCGTCGACATAACAATAGGTCTTTAATTGTGCCTGCTAATGAGGGACTTGACGCGTTAAAACACAATACGGGTGTCTAGTCTTTAAATAAAAAAAGGAAATTTTTGGAGAGTATTAAATAAACTCACAAGTTACTCATAACAACCAGTTTAAAACAAAATGGGAAGGAGCCACTGTGAAAAGCAGTCTACTGTGGCCCACAGATAAAGATAAAGATAATTTATTTGTCAAAACGTGTTTACATACAATAGACATGCAGGATGTTCACTTATCATTTAGCACTTACAAACATCGTGTTTGGTATTGTGGAAAGAATACTTTGATGAGAGGTCACTGAGTAAAGGGATTTGGTACAGGACCATTCAGCCCAGCCTTTGCCGCCTTCCGTGGTTTAGGGGCACGGAGATATTTCGTAGAGACATTGTGACTGCGTTCCGACTTCGTTCTGGACATATTCCCTTAAATAGCTTTGCGTTTTTGATGAAGAAGACTGACTCACCCAACTGTTCCGAGTGTGATAAAATAGAGGACGTCACTCATATTTTAGCGGAGTGCGTCCGGAACGAGGTTGAAAGGAGTAATTATGTATTAGAGAATAGTTTGGATTGTAATAATATTGGTATTTATAATAGTGTTCTGGCGGCTCCCCTGTCAAAAGCCGCCAAAGGCCTATATAACATTGTAAATTTAGGAATAAAACGTAGATAACTGTGTAGATTGTACTTATGAGGGTGGCGTGATCATACTGATCAAACCCTCTATAAATAAATAAAGATTAAAAAAAAAAAAAAAAAACATCTTGTGCCTAACGAGGTGTAAAAATATGTGTCCTACAAATGGAATGAAATACCTACTTGTGACTAATTAGGCGTTTTGGAAAAAAAAAATTACCTAATCAAAAATCTAATTAGCTTAACGCGTCAAGCCCCTCATTAGCAGACACAATTAAATACCTATTGTTGAGTTAGCTTATGGTAACGCGAGGGCCCAAACAACACAAATAACAATGTTACTTACTGAATGGAGTGCAACAGCACTTTTTCTCGCTTTGATACCAAGGTGATTGTTAATGTGGAGGAGAGGGGTATGGATTAGTGACTACCACAAGTTTTTTTTTTAGAATAAGCATAACACACTGAGTTATATTGACCCTGTGATCCACTGTGACCCTATCTCCCCTATTTCACGTAGAGCAACTGCCTATCTGACCATCACAATTCAGTAATTAGGTAACACAATACTGTTTGGCAAGACTGGAGTCAGATTTCCATGACCAACATAGAGAGAATAAGAAGTTTTATATAATTCTAGTCTCTATGGCACAAATACTATGCTATTTAAAACTACCAATAAAAAAAAAGGAAAGGATCGCTTTGCAGGCTGGAGTAAGTGTTCCAGATATCATCAATAACTGTGTAAACCGGACAGGGTGTGTCAGAGCTTCAGAATTTTATCTTTATATTTCATTGTTTGAGTATGTGTGAAACCCTCTGTGGACTCTGTGCTACTCATTATTGGAATGTATGATCATGCAAATTGAACAGCGAAAGTATGACAAAATGGGACTATGCTGTTAATAAGTTATTAATCACTAAAGATTTGCTAGGTTATCTTTCTTTTTAATTCAATTTAGTAAACCTCATGAATTGTGTAACAGCTTCGTAAACTATTTCCAGTGTTACTAAAGCAACGTAACAAGGTAACTAATATTAAACTGACTTAAAACAGTTTACAAACATCGACAATATTGTTCATTGTTATTGTAAGTAGTGCTTACCTGGAGCGAGATCGTGAGCGAGACTTAGATCTGGAGCGAGACTTTGATATGGAGCGAGACCTGGAGCCCCTCGAAGGTGTCCGCGAGATGCTGCGGCTGCCGGAGCGCGACCGGGAGCCCGAGCGGGATCGCACGGAGCGAGATCGCACGGAGCGTGATCGCACGGAACGGGCGCTTGCGGCGCTCCTCCGCGAACGACGGGATGCTACGCTACCTGCCTCAGATCCACTCCCTGAGTAATTACTGGCTTCCGAATCGGACATTGTCACTTTTTATGGGACTAGAATCAATTATATTGACCCATTAAAAATGATTTTAGCGAAAACACCACGGGTACGTAGAGTACGTACGTATATAGCAAAACGTCACCACAGATTACTAATATGTAATGTAGCTAGCTAACGTCACAGATGATCATAGACAAAATCATAGAGTAAATATTTTTTTTTATTATTATTTACCCCGAAGGAAAGGCTAAAGTCTTTTGACCATATTGCCTAGTCTTACGTAATGTATTTTTACTTTTTTCCAATGCAGATGTAACACATTGTAATGTTTTTTTGCAGTATTTGGCAACAAATACGTCGAGTCAGCCTTCTCTGAAAACTTCGCTGAGGTAGTCAATACAGGAGGTTTTTGGCAAGATTTCTTCGAGTGAAGTTCAGTGGCTATTTTAATTATTCGTTTATTGATTCCCAGTGGAAATTGTGATGTAAAATTGGTGTAGTTTTGTGTCTCAAGTGTGGCAAATGGACAATATGTGGAATCATTGAAACAGGTGCGATCTCAGTAAAATGGAGCTGAGAATTTTATTGTAGTATTGGCTACCTCAATAAAATTCTCAGCTCCATTTTACGTGATCGCGCCTGTTTCAATGATTCCACATATTGTCCAGTTGCGTAGACACTTGAGACACAAAACTACACCAATTTTACATCACAATATCCACTAGGAATCAATAAGCGAATAATTAAAACAGCCACTGAACTTAACTCGAGAAAATCCCGCCAAAACTCTCTTCCAGACGATTGGTGTGGTGTTACCAGTTACCACTAATCACAGAATACTTATTACAAACCCACTACTCTAATACCACTGCTGTTACCTGCTTGGCAACCCTAGGCTGGACTAGAGGTGAGTACTGAGCCTAGTAGAGTAGTAGCAAAGCCCCTTTAGTCGCTTTTATGAAATGAGGCACCAATCGACAATTATCACTGTACGCGCTATACAAGTGCACCCAAGGACACCAAGAACAAGACCCATCTTAAGACTATGGTCGCTGCCTAAACAATGTTACTATAATAGGGAACGTGCACGACGTAGTCTGTGCCATCTAGTGGAGTAAATTCGAAAGTTATACCCTTTATAAACTTGTCATTGACATTTCCGTGCCATATATGTATACACACACGTATCATGCACACATGCAGCACGCGTAACGTAGATTGCCATCTAGTGAGTGCAATCCGTAACTTGTATTGTAAAAATACTAGACATTGTCATGTATGTGGCGCCATCTATAGTTCCTGCACGTTCCTTATACATCGAAAAAAAAAAAAGGCAAGGAGTGACTTGCATACTCAATAAATGGGCCCCGAAAAACGGCCACGCTAGCACGTAGTAACAAGGCTCCTGTATTAATATATCTACTCTTTGATTAAAAGAAACATTATCGCACGTACGGTAGCTAGGGATTTCCAAATTTGTTCTAACTGAGTAGCAATGTTTACAAACTACGTAGGTACTCAGTCAGGTCTTCAGTAGTTCAATGACCGCTTTTACTTTTTCGCAAATATGATCAGGGCCTAAAGGCTCGAACAGACCGGATGCGTATGCGTAGACGTAAGCGTAAACGTGCACGTACCACCGAGTTGTAATGCTTGCGTAACGTAGACTGCGATAGGGCGAATCTTGAGGCGTTTTACAGAAAATAATGACGGAGTGTTGCCGATAATGACGAATCGTGGGAAATTCAACTTTAAAACACTAGTATTAAAGTACACTAGTACTACTAGGCAATGAATACTCATAGAGAACTTTAATACTGATATATTTAATGTTGAATTTCCCATGATTTGTCAGTGTCGGCACCACTCCGTCATTATTTTCTGCAAAACGCCTGGAGATTTACCCGATAGCGGTGTGTCCTGTCTTATACAGTTCCCTGCATTACAACTCAGTGGTACAAAGCGCGTCTACGCTTACGTCTACGCATACGCATCCGGTCTGTTCGAGCCTTCAATCGGTATCGGTAAGAGTCTACGGAACAGTTTTTAGTGCAAGTATTTTTGCTTTTACGGTTGGAACGGTTTGGAAGTATTTATTTTGGAAACGCCAGGGTAGACCGCGAATTTCAAATTTTCTTACGTTTTTTTGCAATTTGCAGGTCAGTGTCAGGTTGTATCCTATCAATACTAATCTCTCAGTTAGAATTGATGCCAAATGTAAGCATTTCATGAAATCATCAAAATCAAATCAAAAATGTTTTATTTAGTTACTAGCTGTGCTCGCAACTTCGTCCGCGTGGAATAGGTGTTTCAAGCTTCTAGCTCTAAAAATAACGATATACTTCCATACAACTTTTCATCCCCACCTTTAAAAAATAACTCACAAGTATTTCGAGTCCTGGTTTTTGTATTTTTTACTTTATTTTTGTACTTGGAAGTTGACCGGTACTCGACTTTAAAATTAGAGAAAAAGAAAGAAATAAAATATGTAGAGCGCGCGCACGATAAGTCTGCGCGGGGTCGAAATCGGAACTAAACCTTTTATTTTTTATAATTTTCTAATGAAAATAACCTAAGTACATTAAATATACATAACTAATTAATTCTTTCAATTAAAATTTGAGTTACGTAATAACATTTTTAATTGAATCAAGGAAAATAGATTTAATTCGGCTGCCAATTTAAAGCAGTGCCACCACATCAGCCACCAGCCGCGCGCAGACTTGTCGTGCGCGCACTCGACGACTCATTTGACTCACTCATGTGAGTCTATAAAGCGCATGCTACACGGTCGGCAACCGCGTTGCCGACAGAGGTGACCTTAGTTGGTGACCGGCAGAGCAGAATGAAATTTGTCAAAAAACACACGGTTGTTAACCACCAAGGTCACTTCTGTCGGGACATAATTGGATTGGCGACCGTGTAGCAGGCCCTTGAAGCAGGTGTATACTTTAACACCCTGACTTTAAAGCAGTTAGCAGATAATAGAGGAAGGCTTTACTAAAATTCATGGGTATACTGCATTATATTATTTAAAATCGACTAATTTTGTAAATTCAATGCTGCTGCTTGGAATCCCATAGTCTAAAATAGTCTTTGATTTGACTGGTTTTCTAAAAAAATAAGTTTGTCTATTGATTCATCGTTTGCCCCACCGACAAGTGAGACTTTTCAGTAAATTAATCGTTAATTTATGTTATACTGAGTGAAAATCCTACTAAAAATATTACAAATAATTTAGGACACTTCCATATAAATTGTTCTTGTTGAATAATATATATTTGGAAGATATATGAGGTCGATTATTGCGAAGCTCTTTTGGTGTCTCTCTGGCTTTTGATCAGACTTTCGCACGTCCTACAATAAACAATCATTAGGTTTTGTGGTGGTGCTGCATCGTGAATCGATCGGTGTGGTGTGGTGTTATTGCGTGAGTGTAGTGTATGTGGTGCAGTGCAGTGGTCAGTGCTGGTCGCAATGTATCAGTGAGGGGCTGCGGTGACCGAGCAGAGCCGTAGCTGGGGGTGTCATGCTGGAGACGCGGTCGGCGCGCGCCGCAGACTCGGTGTGGGCGAATAAGCCGCTGCCGGCGCCGCACGCCATGGCCAACACGAGGCACGGGAAAAACGCACAGGTATACCTTCACTTTACACCCACTGACGTACGTAGTCATCAGCTTGCTTAACTATTTTAATTTGGCACATCCTGTTGGGTGTTCTACTGACAAAATGTTCTATTCAATGACAACAAGTGAGTTGTGTTCCATAGGAACAGTTGCTTCAACTTATTTCACATAAAATTGCAGTAAGGTTGCCAAATTAACAAGCTGTTTGACTTTATTATGATACTGATTGGCCCTGAGCACTGGTAATTAGGCGGCAGTTGTTTCAAATTAATTACTGTGGAATATGATGAGCATAACTAGATATTTTTACTATTTTTTGCTCCTAATATGTCTGCTATGCATTATGAATTATTATACAAGCTCCTAGCACTTTCACTATTTTAAATCCATGTTTAGATAATCATCAGTGTGAATACATTTTGAATTCTTCTTGCATGTGATTATAGAAAAGAAATAGATTGGTAAAATGCTCATATTCTAAAACATCTGTTTATAGAGACCATGATTATCATATAAACAATATGAAGTTATCTTTCTCTCTGTTATGAAATAAACAAATTATTATAATTAAGAATGCAGCCTTGCAATACAAAGACTACTACTACCTATGACAAATTGATTCCCGAGCATTTTTGAGCTTTGAATTTCCCTAACACTAAGTTTCCTTAAACTTCTTGATACCTGAACTTTAGTGTTAGTCTGTGTCTAGCCAAAATCTAGATCTAGGTTTACTTACCTAACACACAACTTAGATAATAAGATTAACGCGTCAGGCACCTGCGTCGCCACCAACAATAGGTTTTTAATTGTGTCTGCTAATGAGGGACTTGACACGTTAAATTGGCTATAATTTACATGAGTAAAAGTTTATATCGAACCACTTTTACTCATGCTACATTTAATCTACCTGACAGTTAGGACTACAAAACTTCATAAATTGTTAAGCAAGTGACTATTGAGATGATGACAAATATTATTATAAATTTCCTGATAGCTATAACCTGGGAGTATTTAAGTCAAGAGTGAATAGGTTATTTCTAGGCAAGTGTGCTCCATCCTCAACAACATCATCACTTACCATCAGGTGCGTGTGATAGTGGTCAAATGCGAGTCTATGAATGATAAATTGAAATATATTAGGATATGGGCAGGAGAATGATGTGACATTGCCCTGCATAGTATTAATCTTATTGCATTCACCACAGGACAAGGTTCAATAAAATCCCGTGATCCACACAATAGGGAATATGCATGATATTTTTTTTTGGTTCAATTGGAGACTTATTAACTATAGTGAACAAATTTGAAGGAATTTACAAAATATCATCATCAGCAACGAAGGACATGACGCCCATACAACTGCCCTAGAAAACAGCGTTTTCGAGAGAGGGACAGATATATTTGTTTAATAATATTATTGTAAAAAAAATAAACTGGTTAGATAACAAATATTTTTTTCATGCATATTCCCTATTCTGCCACATCCATATAATGTTTGATCTGGTCACGCGGCACTGATTCTACACTAACTAATACACTGTATTACTAGATGTATATTTTTATTGCACCTTATTTGAACTCTGTTCTGCTATAGCGAACCCGCCGCACTGGCGTTGATGAGCGCGCCGCACTATCTTGCTGGACAGCAAGTATCTCTCTGAGCTCTCTTGCTGTCCAGCAATAAACCCATCAACACAAACAAATAATATTGTTTCAGTAATCCAGAATCAGTCAGCAAGTTTCAGTTGTAAAGTTAGGAAATAAGTTATTTATTATTTTATTAGAATCTTATATTAGTCATTGGGTTGCCCCTAACTCAGCTTAACTAATGGCGATGGTAAACAATTCATTTTCAATAACATGTGAGATCCTACCTTACCAATAGGCTAGTTTCCTAAAAAAATTGAACTAGTCCGTCAGTTAGATTACCAAAAAATATTATACATATATTGGCCAAGTATTTTATCTTTTGTCACATAAACCAAAAATGAGGACGATACAGTGCATTGAAATTTTGCATGACGTCACACTTCAATACACTTTGTACCGTTTCGTGCCGTAACAAGCTCCCACTCCTGAACTTTGATGCGTTTTATCTTTGTCATTTTTGATTGGTTTAACCAAAAAATATGTGTCCAATATTTTTTGATAATCTAACTTACCAACTAAATAGAAATATTATTTTTATATACGAGGGTCATTCAATAAATACTTAGCCTACAAAAAGTAAACGAAAATTTTGGAAAAGTGGCAATTTATTTTTCAACATAGTCTCCTTTTAGTTCGATACACTTAGCCCAGCGATGCTCCAACTTTTTTAACCCGTCCGAAAAATAGTTTTTGTCAAACTCTGCAAAATAGGCCTCCGTGGCGGCGATAACCTCCTCATTCGATCCATATCTATTCCCAGCGAGTGATTTTTTCAGATTAGGAAACAGAAAGAAGTCACAAGGGGCCAAATCTGGAGAATACGGTGGATGGGGCAGCAATTCGTAGCGTAATTCGACCAATTTGGCCATGGCAACGGCAGACGTGTGAACCGGTGCGTTGTCGTGGTGAAACAGCACTTTTTTCTTCGCCAGATGGGGTCGTTTTTTCTTTAATTCGGCGTCGAATCGGCCCAATAAATCGGCATAGTAAAGCCCTGTAATTGTTTTACCCTTCTCGAGGTAATCGATGTAGATCACACCTTGTGAATCCCAGAAAACGGTGGCCATAACTTTTCCGGCCGATTTTACAGTTTTCGCCTTCTTTGGAGCACGTTCCCCGGTCTGGATCCATTGTTTTGATTGCTCCTTGGTCTCTGGTGTGTACCAGTGGATCCAGGTTTCATCGACGGTCACAAAACGACGCAAAAACTCCGCTGGATTCCGCTTAAACAGCGCCAAACACGTCTCCGATGTGGTCTCACGGTTGCGCTTGTTTTCTGGTGTGAGTAAACGCGGCACCCATCGCGCCGACAGCTTTCTCATGCCGAGTTCCTCGTGAAGAATATGATGCACTGTTCCTTCTAAAATGCCTACAGTCTCAGCTAGCTCCCGAACCTTCAATCGGCGATCTGCCAATACGAGATCATGGATTTTTTTAATGTTTTCCTCCGTAGCAGCTGTTTTCGGTGCACCTGGACGTGGTTCATCAAAAACCGACGTACGGCCACGTGCAAACTCGTTGAACCAATTCTTGACGGTGGCCATCGATGGAGAAGAGTCACCGTACACAGCATCCAAGCGCTCTTTGATTTCGATGCGCGTTTTCCCTTCCAAAAATAGGAATTGAATCACCGAACGATATTGCTCTTTTTCCATTTTTGTAAAACCGATCGACACGTTCGCTTCCATAAGTTGTCAAATTAAAAGAAATGAAGGGATTGGAATGAAAATTTGAAAAAAGAATTAAAAAAGAATGTGCTACACTGTGGTAAAACTCTTTTGAAACTACAGCGCCCTCTGGCGATGAGGCTAGGTACTTATTGAATGCACCTCGTACCCAGGAAACATCCCTATTACCAGGGAAAGGACCAGATACAAAGAGAGCTGGAAAGATATAGTCCCAGGTCATTGCCCAGCTGTGGGAAAACGTGTGCTGATTGAAGAGAAAAAAAAACTGTGGGATACCTTTTTGTAATAAGAATTGCATTATCATCCTCTTACTTTTATGAATATTTATTTGGGGTTGATGCAGCAAGTCTTTCCAACAAAAATGCTAGTAAAACCTTCATTGAAAAGTATGCATTTGAATAAAGAAAACCCCATCCAAATCTGATCAGTAGTTTTTGAGAAAATTATGGACATACAGAACCTCGTCTTTTGAAGTCAGTTAAAAATAGAACAGAATGTGTAATCTCAGTATTCAATTCTTTGTTGCTATCATCTTTTATACAATACATCCATTATTACTGTTAACTTTGGTTATACCTCGACATTAAACACTTTTTTGATTCTGTAAAATATGAAAGAAATTATTACAACTGCTCAGGAAAAGACAAATTAATTTTTACAATTTGCCAAAATTAATACAACCACATGTTATGAATGACATTGAATTGTTTTTGGTTTTCCTTACATAATTGTCCTAATTTAAATATAAATATTACATGAATGAACACCTGTATGATATGTGACTGTCAGGGTAAAAAGTCAATAGTTGGCGGCGACCTCTCGCGCCCGGCCCTGGTTCAGGCCATGGTACGGAGCGAGAGGGAATGGGAGGCAGTCTCCGCCTTCTGCGAAGCAGTAATGCTCGCGAAGGCGGAGGCGGGACGCGTGAGGGAAGCTCAACGGAGTGGCCCTCACGGTCCCGGCCGCTACCACCGCAGGAGAGGTACTAGGCGTACTGGGCGTAGGATGTCGCTAGACGATCTCCGGCCACCGTAGACCCGGGCCTGCGGACGGCGAGCAGTGGGTAGCTCGCCGTCCGATCAGCACCAGGCCCGTGAGTCGACGGCGCGTACTGTTCCACGCGCGCCTCGAAGAGATTAGTGTAAGCCACCACTGACGGGGCCCATCGTGGCCATGGCCTGCATGCCTAGCGGTAGCGGATAAATTCTGAAAATGAGTTACCGCACCCCTGGGCACTCAGGCAGGGAAGGAACAGGGGTGGGTTTTATACAGTAAGAGTCTGACACGCCCTCCCGCTCCACTCGGAGCGGGAGAAGTCATTGGATGATTTTCCACCCCCAAAAAAAATAAAAGTGTAAAAAGTCAACAATTATAAATGTGTTTCGTTTGTACAAAGGCATTTTCAGTTTATTTTTAAGAGCGTTCATCGCGCGCGGGCTGACAACGTCGCGTTTGTAGAGGTTTTTTTTGTGATTTTATTAAAAATTTATGAATTTTATTATTTGTATAAATGAAAGTTAAAAATTTCCGTTTCCGTTATGTTACAATTTGTTGATTTGGAAGACCACACTGGTGTGACCGATGTATCTTTGAAGTTCAAGGTTCAATGCTATTAGGGTACCATGTAAAGTGTACTTCCTAAATGTATACCATTTGCATAGGATCTTGAACAAGTCATACGACTAACCTAGAACGCTAAATGCAACACAAAAAGAACCATCAAGATGGGTTCATTCAAACTCTTAAAAACTTTCCAACAATATGGAATTTGAATATAACTGGTGATAGGAGGGTGTACCAGGGTAAACTATACACATCTGTCTACCCCTTTGCAGCATATCGGCGTGATGTTATGTTATAAAGTTATGTAAACAAATAAACAGACATACAATTGCAGTGATTCCAGGAGTTTTGCAGTCATTTATTTAAGAGTTCGAAGAATCTTTGAAGTTTCATCAGATCTTCACCTTATTTAAACAGGACCACCTTTGGATTTTCCTTTCAAGCTAAATAAAGATCATCAAAATTGGTTACCAATTGGCAAAGATATTGCTGAACAAATAAAAAAAAGCATTCAATTAAATTGAGAACCTCCTCCTTTTTTGAAGTCAGTTAAAAATCTTGAAGGAATATTGCAAAACAGACAGTTAATTTTACAGCTACCAGCTACTGGTTAAAGAAAACCAAACAAAACAGGAAAAATATCCCATATAACAATAGCATAACCTAAATATCCAGTAAGTAACCTACTTTAACTGTGGTACATTCCGGTCTGGAGTCATCTTAAAGTATTAATCATTTGGAACTAGTCCTAACGTGTAATTATCCTGAACTGTGGTTTGTTGTTAAAGTACCTAACTAAAAATGTGGCATGCTTAGTTTACTAGAGTTCTTTGAAACTTAAAAGGATGAAGATATTTTAATGGATGTAATTCCCTAAGAATATAATCAATCTTCTTTCATCATCTTTCAATAGAGTATTTCTGATTTCAGATAGACTAAATAATGAGTACCACCTTAAAAAAAAAGAGTACATTTTATTTTTATTTTTAAAAAGATATTTTTTGTGCCTTTTGCGGCACATAACAATTTTTCATCATTTTTAAAAGAATTGTATGACTCCAAACAATCTTAATCTATTTTTTTAGCTTATTTTTTATTAATTTCAATGGACATGTTAACAGTAATCATCACATTTTTGGTTTATGACAATGGTACATGACTGGTATTAGTATAGTAAACATTGACGCAGATTCTCTTGTTCAATAATTAAACTAAAATTAGAGAATTGTTATTTTTTACTAAAAGGCAGTGCGAGAAAAGGACGGCTATAGCTATGAACTAAGTTAGAGATGTCAAACTAGTTTACGCCTTACGCTTCGCCGTGTTTTTAGACGACATGTTTTACGTCTACCCTTAATTTGTATGGAAATATTAGTTCAAACTAAATTTGACAGCTCTAATTTACGTCCGTCTCTTTCTTGTTTTATTAGAAAAAGATAGCAATAGCCTAAATTAAGTTTAGTTTGTGCACAACAGAATCAACACCATTGTGAAAAAAAGAAGAGTATTTTAGCGAACTCTATTAGTATTACAGATTATAGAGTACCTACATCTACATAATATACAATACTCTATTTTAGAGTATGGTTGGCAGCTGAGTTTACTAGTGGGTTAATTTTTGTTCTGGCCTGTAAACTTGGCATTTCTGATGTCTGGATCAATGCCTACCAATTCATGCACAGGAATTTTGACAGGCCTACAGGGACCTGTTTGTCTGTGCCTGTGATAGACTACGTGAGTAGAAACACCTCTCAATGTCTATTCTCGAAACCCGATCTTCAACGCCCTCAGCTTCGGTTTCTGACGTAAACGTATGCTGCATTCCACAATAACTATGAGATAATTAGCTGTTATTCTACAAATACGCCCACATAATTTAATCAGCGGCATATTATAAACAGATGGGGCTTTTCTTTCGTTAACACCTATCGAGCTGGGTGTTAACATCGACGCATCGTCTAGGCACTAAGACTGCTATTTTCGTTGATCTTGGCGGTGTCGGCAGGATATCGTAAACAGAATATTGATTCGGCAGAGCTGAGAGCCCAAAGCGGTTGGCGCCAGCAAGTATCGTCCACGTACACGGTCTGCCTTTCTGCAGCTTCTGTCTCCTGATTGGAACACACAACGTTGCGGTATGCGGTTTCAAAATGTCAAGATTGGCTTTTGTTCTGTCGCAGCACCGGTCAGCGGTGAGGAAGATTATGTGTCCGTCGCCACGTACCATAGCGCTGTGCATTCCGATTAAGGCGCTATTAGCTGCCAATGACCTTGAGTGGTTAGCTTGAGTGTTCTGCGCTGAGCTCACGTAACGCGTCGTATGTCCACCCAGTAATAGGACTCGCGCATCAAGGAGCGCTGTCTGAAATTAAACGCATTATTAATTTATTACACATAAAACAACAGGTATTAAACAAAACACTGAGACTAAATTATAAATAATTAAATGATCTTTAAAATGGTGAAGGTTACATAAAAATACGTTTAGGTTTGGCGTGATTCTCAATTTTTTATCCGCGTTAGACATAACTTTACAAATTAATTACACTATGTTATAAAAATATTATTTCAAATATTCCGAGATCAAATTACGGCGGAAATGGTCTAGAGTAACATATTTGCAAAGAAATAAGACTAGTCGTTTAGACATGATGTTCAATTCAAAACCATTCTAAGTCGTATAATTGCGCGTCTCGTATAAAGAGACCGAATCTTTAAAGTATTTTATTACACCCCTAAAGTAAACGTGTTTCGTGCGGCTTGCACGTCAGTGGTAAGAAAACCAAGTAAGAAGCTGACCAATTTTTTAACCGACTTCGAAAAAGTACGAGGTTCTATGTTTGACTGTATGTTTTTTATGTATGTTCACCGATTTCTCTGTTAGTTGTGGACCGATTTTCAAAATGCTTTTTTTATCCGAAAGAATATACTCCTGAGGTGATCCCATATAAATTTGATCGAAATTGCTTCAGCGCTTTTTGAAAAACTGAACAAAAACGAAAAATACGTAGGTACTTATACGTAGATGACGTTTTGGTTTTCTCCAATTACGAGTATGTTTAAATGCCATGTTTTTGGGGTCTTTAGTTCTGGGGTATAACAACTAAAAAATAAATAAACTTTTTTACAAAAAAAAACAACCGACTTCCAAAAAAGAAAATACACTAAAATTTTAAAAAATAACTTTAATTTTTAGTGTATTGGGGTGCCTGTTGCTGGTGTCACTGATCTGGTTAGGTTTTTCCAGTAAAGACGTGAAAAAGGTTACTAAAAACATGGTTAGAGGAAAATCGCATGGGCAATGATGGTCTCAGTATTGAGCACTTGCAGTTTGTAGGCAAGCATATATTTAGGGTCCTGGCCATGCTATCTACTTTCTGTACGCGACACTCTTACCTACCGGCAAAACTGTTGAAAACTATTGTTGTGCCGATATCCAAAAAAGTTACTGGAGACGTCACAGAAAGAAGCAACTATAGGCCAATCTCCCTAGCGACTGTAATGGTGAAGGTCTTCGATGGTTTACTTGACGCTCAACTCAGCAAGCACATTGAGCTTAATGACGCGCAGTTTGGCTTCCGTGAGACACTGTCGACTGAAAGTTCTATCTTGACTGTGAAGCATACTGTCAACTGTTTCGTGAACAGAAAAACACCTGTCTATGCATGCTTTCTCGACTTATCGAAGGCCTTTGACTTAGTGGACTACAACAGGCTCTGGGCCAAGCTTGGTAAGGTAGGGGCTCCCACTGAACTCATAAACCAGAAAAACTTTGTAAAGTGGGGGAATGTTTTGTCGGATGAGTATGCACTGGAGTGTGGTGTGAGACAGGGAGGCCTGTCCTCTCCAAGATTATTTAACTTGTACGTCAATTAGCTGATTGATGGGCTCAGTAACAGCCATGTCGGTTGTCATATAGATAATGTCTGTGTTAATAACATCAGTTACGCTGACGACATGGTGTTACTGAGTCCATGCCTCAGTGGTTTAAGAAAACTGCTCGGTATTTGTGAGTCTTATGCTGTGGTTCACGGTCTGAGATACAACGAGAAGAAGAGTGCGTGTATGCTCATTAAAGGTAGCAATAAACAGCCAGAGCATATACCACCTGTCCATCTGAACGGATTGCCTCTCGAACGTGTCTCGCAGTTAAAGTACTTAGGGTACATTGTGACAGAAACCCTGAAAGACGATGCGGATATCGAGCGGGAACGAACAGCGTTGTCGGTGCGTGGTAACATGTTGGTCTATAGATTCGCAAGGTGTACAGTAGACGTAAAAGTAACACTGTTCAAATCCTACTGCCAAAACTTTTACACCAGCGCTTTATGGTTCAACTACACCCAGCGGGCCTACAACGCTCTTTGCATACAGTATAATAACGCCTTTAGGATTCTGGTGAGGCTCCCTCGATTCTGCAGCGCGTCAGGCATGTTTGCTGATGCAAGAGTAGATGACTTTTATGCCATTATGCGTAAGAAAACAGCTTCTTTGATGCGCCGGATTCGGGGGAGCGCCAACGGAACCCTAAGAATGATCTCTGAGAGGCCAGAGTCTGCAGTGCTGGGGAGATTTATCCAGCTTCACGTGGCACGATGACACTTCATCGAAGGTCATTTTATTTATTTGTTGACATGTATTATTTTAATTTATTATTTTATATTTTTGGACAGGTTTTTTTTTTTTATTAATATAAATGATAATTTGATTTGGTTTTAGTTTTAGTACTGACTAACATAGTTTTTAAGACCTTTGTTACTAACAACTATGGACATTATTAGTCTGAAAATAAATGAATTTAAATAAAAAAAAATAATTTCGTAAGTCGGTGTCAAATAACGAAGAAATAAAATACAAACACCGACTGCCGAAATTTAAGTTATTGTTTTAATTTTCAGTGTATTTTATTTTTTGGAAGTCGGTTGTTTTTTTTTTGTAAAATAGTTTTCTATTAAAACACTTAACTGTCCTAGGCCAGCTTAATGTCAAAGTGTTACCAACGAACGTGCTACTAACCAATAGTTTCATATTGGTTATTGATTTTATTTACGCAACAAAAAGAGCTATTCTGTTGATAATACCCTGAACGCTTTCTATAACACGCACGGGATGATAAAAGAGCATGTTGTTGCAAGGAACCAGGCCACACATAATACGAGGGCGGGTCAATAAGTCCGTGACTTTTTGAATTTCTGACCTCTCTAATGAAAAAGCAACACTACTCCTGTCAACAGGCATCTGTCAGTTGACTCCTGTCAAAATTTGAACTTGCTGCGTCAGTTAGTTTGTGTTTGACAGCTATCTTTATCAGACTACCCAGTAATTTGAGGAAAAAATGGAAAAAAAGTGAATTTCGTGTGCTTATTAAGCATTATTTTTTGCGAAAAAAAACCATTACCGAGACCAAGGCTAAGCTTGATAAATACTATGGGGACTCTGCACCATCGATTTCAATGGTAAAAAAGTGGTTTACTGAATTTCGTTGTGGCCGTACAAGCACTGAAGATGCCGAACGTCCTGCCTGGACGCCCAGTTGAGGTCTCTTCACCCGAAACAATCGAAAAAAATCACGATATGGTGTTGGCCGACCGAAGATTGAAAGTGCAAGAGATTGTGGAAGCCGTAGGGATCTCGCATGGCTCAGTGGTTTCAATTTTGAATGATCACTTGGGCATGAGAAAGCTTTCCGCAAGATGGGTGCCGCGTTTGCTCACAGTCGACCACAAACGCAATCGTGTAACAACTTCACAGGAAGGTTTGGCGTTGTTTAATCGCAATATGGAGGAGTTTTTGCGCCGTTTTGTAACCGTGGACGAAGCATGGATCCATCACAACACACCAGAGACCAAACAACAGTCAAAACAGTGGGTTTCTAAGGGTGAATCGGCGCCAAAGAAGGCCAAGGTGGGTTTGTCAGCCAATAAAGTTATGGCGACTGTTTTTGGGATGCACGCGGGATAATCCACATTGACTACCTTCAAAAGGGAAAAACAATCAATGGGGAATATTATGCCAACTTATTGGACCGATTCAATGACGATTTGAAAAAAAAAATCGACCTCATTTGGCCAAGAAAAAATGTTCTTTTCCACCAAGACAATGCAAGGGTGCACACATGTGCAGTTGCCATGGCAAAAATCCATGAATTGGGTTATGAATTGCTCCCTCATCCGCCCTATTCTCCAGATTTGGCTCCGAGTGACTACTTCTTGTTCCCAAACCTGAAGAAATGGCTTGGTGGAAAAAGATTTAACTCCAATGATGAAATCATCTCGCAAACAAAGGCCTATTTTGAGGACCTCGACAAATCGTATTTTTTGGAAGGGATAAAAAAATTGGAGAAGCGTTGGACAAAGTGTATAGAGCTCAAGGGAGACTACGTTGAAAAATAAAATGATTTATTTATCAAAAAATCTGTGTTTTATTCCAAAAGTCACGGACTTATTGACCCGCCCTCGTACTTACAAATAAAAGTACCTAATACCCTTTTAAAAGTAGACCGTACCTCGTTTGGCTTGTTGGTCGCAAGCGCTACTGCAGAGTCCTGGGTTCAATTCTGAAATCAGGCAGTGTTATTGCGTTTTTCCATCTGGAATTACTCAGTAGTACGACTTTGGATTTGTGCCCGGTTGATGGCAACACGCTCGAACTTTATTATACACAACTGGCCTTGACTTAACATAACTGGCGAAATATGGGAGAACCTTCTATAAGTACACTTCTGCCTAACCCTTCGGATAATACACACGTGATGATCTTTTAACCGACTTCAAAAAGGAGGCCTGGGGGTCTACTCCAAAGTGTTTTTATGAAGTATCGTCCGAATGTTCGGAATGTTCACTTTAACACTTCACACAAATATGTTCGAACATTCAGCCGATACTTCGTAAAAACACTTCGGAGTAGACCCCCTGGTTCTTTGTTCGTCTGTATGTAAACTTTCAACTGATTTTGATGATCCTTTTTTGTTTGGAAGAGTATTTTATTAATTTTCCTATCCCCTTTTCCAGGACGATGTGTGCTACGTGGTCGCCAAGTACGACTACGCGGCGCAGGGCGCGCAGGAGCTGGACCTGCGCAAGAACGAGCGCTACCTGCTGCTGGACGATTCCAAGCACTGGTGGCGCGTGCAGAACGCGCGCAGCCAGTCCGGCTACGTGCCCAGCAACTATGTTAAGAAGGAGAAGCCTTCATTGTTTGACAGGTGAGGGTGGAAAGGGATTATGAATAATCAGAACGGTATCTCTACGTGCGTCTCTGTGAAGAGGGGGCATTCATAGAGGAGGGAGGAGGCTATTATTAACTCATACAAAGTTTTATGCTTTCATTGTATTTCGTATAATAACGTAAAAAACGCCGTAAAAACATTTCTTGTATGGGAAGCATACAAGAAATGTGTAATCATAATCAAGCATACAAATAAAAAAAAAATACGACTCTTATACTTGTTTTTTAACAGTTTTTTTTTACATTAACCTTTAATTTCATCATCATCATCAGCCCCTTTAATGTCCCCACTGCTGGGGCACAGGCCTCCTCTCTGTGAGAGGGTGTGGGCCGTAATCCACCACGCTGGCCCAATGCGGATTGGTGGAGGTCACATATCTTCGAATTTTTGGTTCTAGGACATGCCGGTTTCCTCACGATGTTTTTCTTCACCGTTTTGAGAGCAGTGGTGATGGAATAATTTACACAAAGTAAAGCGCTTGCCTGGGTTTGATCTCACGACCTGCAACTAGTAAGTCGCGGCCAATACCACTAGGCCACCACTGCTCTTTAGACATTCACCTTTAATTTAGTTTTTGTTATTTGTTGTTATAGCGGCAATAGAAATAGTCACTGAAAATTTCAACTGCCTATCTATTACGGTTCATGAGATAAATCCCGCTGACAGACAGACGAACGGACAGCGAAGGCTTAGTAAACTCTACATAGAAACACGATAGGCCTTCTGAAGACTCTACATTTTATAGGAATCTGATCCAAAATGGATCATCACCTGGTAAACATATATTTGTGTGAATTGTAGATTACTCATATCGAACTGGGAAATAATATTTAAAGTTACCTACATTATTGGTTTGATATAGTTTAAACCGTCCAAACGGCAATAAAACAACATAGTTGCGTCATACAAAATGCGGAAGTGTGTGTCACACTTACAAAATTCCAACCGATATTGTGTCCTGTTCCAAGGTCGCAGCTCTTCAATTCAGTCTTCATTGGAACACCAGCTTCTGCCAGCAGCTTCGCCCGCAGTCTTAATCTATCTCTGTGCCAAATATCGTCCAGATTCGTTCAGCCGTTTTGGCGTGATAAAGGCTGACGTGATTGAGTAGGTAACAAATAGCCTTCCATCACTCCAAACTTTCACATCTATCTATATACGAGGTGCATTCAATAAGTACCTAGCCTCATCGCCAGAGGGCGCTGTAGTTTCAAAAGAGTTTTACCACAGTGTAGCACATTCTTTTTTAATTCTTTTTTCAAATTTTCATTCCAATCCCTTCATTTGTTTTAATTTGACAACTTATGGAAGCGAACGTGTCGATCGGTTTTACAAAAATGGAAAAAGAGCAATATCGTTCGGTGATTCGATTCCTATTTTTGGAAGGGAAAACGCGCATCGAAATCAAAGAGCGATCGCTTGGATGCTGTGTACGGTGACTCTTCTCCATCGATGGCCACCGTCAAGAATTGGTTCAACGAGTTTGCACGTGGCCGTACGTCGGTTTTTGATGAACCACGTCCAGGTGCACCGAAAACAGCTGCTACGGAGGAAAACATTAAAAAAATCCATGATCTCGTATTGGCAGATCGCCGATTGAAGGTTCGGGAGCTAGCTGAGACTGTAGGCATTTTAGAAGGAACAGTGCATCATATTCTTCACGAGGAACTCGGCATGAGAAAGCTGTCGGCGCGATGGGTGCCGCGTTTACTCACACCAGAAAACAAGCGCAACCGTGAGACCACATCGGAGACGTGTTTGGCGCTGTTTAAGCGGAATCCAGCGGAGTTTTTGCGTCGTTTTGTGACCGTCGATGAAACCTGGATCCACTGGTACACACCAGAGACCAAGGAGCAATCAAAACAATGGATCCAGACCGGGGAACGTGCTCCAAAGAAGGCGAAAACTGTAAAATCGGCCGGAAAAGTTATGGCCACCGTTTTCTGGGATTCACAAGGTGTGATCTACATCGATTACCTCGAGAAGGGTAAAACAATTACAGGGCTTTACTATGCCGATTTATTGGGCCGATTCGACGCCGAATTAAAGAAAAAACGACCCCATCTGGCGAAGAAAAAAGTGCTGTTTCACCACGACAACGCACCGGTTCACACGTCTGCCGTTGCCATGGCCAAATTGGTCGAATTACGCTACGAATTGCTGCCCCATCCACCGTATTCTCCAGATTTGGCCCCTTGTGACTTCTTTCTGTTTCCTAATCTGAAAAAATCACTCGCCGGGAATAGATATGGATCGAATGAGGAGGTTATCGCCGCCACGGAGGCCTATTTTGCAGAGTTTGACAAAAACTATTTTTCGAACGGGTTAAAAAAGTTGGAGCATCGCTGGGCTAAGTGTATCGAACTAAAAGGAGACTATGTTGAAAAATAAATTGCCACTTTTCCAAAATTTTCGTTTACTTTTTGTAGGCTAAGTATTTATTGAATGACCCTCGTATATAAAACAAAGTCGGGTTAGTTACACCATTTATAACTCAAGAAGGGCTGCATGGACCGATTTCAATGATCTGTGATTTGTTGGATTTGTCTCCACTCCGAATAGCAGAATAACTATTAAAACATTGAAAAAATCACGAAAAAAAAAGCAATGAAGAGAATTCATTCTCTCATACATTTTGTATGGAACGAATAATAGGTTCATTGATTCTGCGGCGATACGAAGTTCGCCGGGACAGCTTAGACTACGAAAGGTTATAGACAGAGTGTCAAAAGCCAGCAATCTGAAGTACCAAAATGAGAAGCCGAAACGTCATCGTTATGTTTGTCGAGGTCACTCACACATTCTAACGATTCTGCTTCATTTAATGTCCAATGACGTTGCGTCTATAACCTGACCTTTCATAGTCTAAGCGGGACAGCTTGTTTGTAATATTAGTAATATAAAACCTAGCAACTCATATCATAAGTCTTACGATCATTTATATCAGTAAAATGGCTTTATTACAAAAACTATCGCAGTTTTACTATTGATCGGTAGAATCCGAGACTGTGTAGATGTGTGTATGTGTCATGTCCAGGACCTAAAAAATGGTCTGCAATATGTAAACAGTCTGTAAAAATACGAAAGATAACATTGTTTACTATGACACATGATTCAAGAAGATGTTAGGTAGCTAAACTACGATGGTTTACTATTTGGTTAGTCCATTGACCGTCTTCAGTGCAAGGAACTGAAGACGTGAGTGAGTGCGGTGCCCCTGATTTTTCAACCATTTTATATAGGTTACATAAAAAACAAGCAATATACAAATTTTATAAATTGTGACTAAAAGCTTA
Source organism: Polia nebulosa (assembly GCA_951329385.1). NCBI lineage: Eukaryota > Metazoa > Arthropoda > Insecta > Lepidoptera > Noctuidae > Polia > Polia nebulosa. The sequence continues at coordinate 33,789,197 of OX589592.1, forward strand.
CGTTTTTTATTTAAATCTGGCTCGGGTCGAGCAGTCGATGAAGCGTACCATCGATATGGTGTACTGTCGATACAACGTGTTATCGATATGATATACTGTCGATACTGCATACTATCGATTAGGCGTATTGTCAATGTAGCGTATCGTCGATTTAGTGTACTGTCGATATAGCGTACTGTTACGAGCTGGGTATGGGATAAATTATTTTACACCAATTAATTAACTACATATCCTTTATTAACTCAACAACTTATTAACACAAACACCAAATCGCTTATAATCACTATTCTCTTCGTAATCGCTTGTACTCGCTTCCGTTCGCATCCGTAGTCGAAAACAGACTGACTCACTCGCCCGCCGTCCGTCCTATTTATACAGTCATGGAAGTTTCTAGGACATTGTCGAACTATCCTATACTGGAATATTCTAGAAACATCTATGAACTTCTACACAGTACCACAATGGAATGTTCTCGAACGTAGTGGAAACTTCTGGAAACTTCGACTACATTCTCAAACGTTCCAGTGAAATATGTTCGACGTAACACCCCCTCCTTAGACATGCTCGTCCCAAGCATCATTAGTCCCGTAGTATCGCGCCAAACGGTCTACATGGACAATCTTAGGCGCACCTCGTGGACCCTTCTGTATTCGGTAGGTGACATCGTTGATCCTGGTCACGATTCGGTATGGTCCATCCCATTTTGCTTGCAATTTAGGAGACTTCCCTTTGCTGCGCGCTGGGTTATGCAACCACACCAGTGAACCCTCGTCAAAACCTCTATTGTTTGCCTTCCGGTCGTATCGGGTCTTCATCTTGTCAGACATTTGTTGGCTGGATTGTCTGATATGCTCATATTTTACATCATTCAACTTGGTACGCAAGTCATTCGCATAATCGGTTACACTGCGTGGGGCATCAGGGGGGGTTCCGGCGATTAAATCTGCAGGCAACCGTAATTCCCTTCCAAAGTTTGCGAAGGCTGGTGTCACAGTCGTACTTTCGTGAACTGCACTACGGTAGGACAGAAGAAATGGCTGTATGTGCTTGTCCCAATCCCTTTGCCTGCTTGCCACAACTTTTGGCAGATATCTCTCCAACGTTTGGTTGAAACGTTCTACCATTCCATCAGATTGCGGATGGTAAGAAGTGGTTCTGGTCTTGTGAGTACCCATCAGTCGACAAGTCTCCTGGAAAACTTGTGATTCAAAATTCCTCCCTTGGTCGCTGTGAATTTCCAAGGGTACTCCAAAACGACAGAAGACTTCCTGAACCAATTTATCTGCGACTGTTGTTGCTTCTTGGTTGGGAATGGCGAAGACTTCTGGCCACTTTGTGAAGTAATCCATGACAACCATAAAGTACTTGTTTCCGTTTTCACTTTCCGGAAATGGTCCTGCAACGTCTAGTGCTATCCGTTCCCAGGGGGCTCCCACGTTGTATACTTTTAAAGCACCTCTGCTGCGTGTCTGAGGTCCTTTCACAGCCGCACAACTGCTACATTAGCGACACCAGTCCTCAACATCCTCTCGACAATGGATCCAGTAAAATCGCTCTCGTATCTTCAGTAGAGTTCTTTTTACCCCCATATGTCCTCCTGAACATCCATCATGGTAGAGTCGTAAAACATCCGGTATTTTGACTTTGGGGACAACAATTTGTAGATGACAGTTGTCCCCTCGAGCGTTTTCCCATTTACGGCACAAGACTTCATCCTGGAGAACCAAGCTGTTCCATTGTGCACAACAGCTCTTCGTGATGGAACTTAACGCCGCAACATCACTCCACTTGGGTTTAGGAGCACCAGCTTTAATCCAGTCGAAGATCGGTTTAAGGTCAGAGTCATTTTGCTGAGCAAGCTGTAGGATTTCCTTCCATTCATTGCTGACATCCATTCTTAGCATCCCTCCTCCGCTCATTCCCGGGTCGGACCTATCGTCCGCATCGCGCGCGCACACTATCACACAGTCGTCCTTCTTGGAGGCCACGGCGCTGGCAACACCATGCGTGCCTGCACTCGCTTTACTCTTCACTTGCTCCTGTTTTATGCACTTGTCGGATCGGATGCCGCACCGACCTTGACGACATCACTGGAACTCTCACTTTCAGGGGCCTCCGCCACGGTCGTGCGCCATGTCGCACCACTCGCGCTCCTCCACCCAACTGGCCGAGCCGCCCTTCCTTGCTGGGATTGATCTTCTCTCAGTGTGCTTCGCTTTGGACAGCTTGACCGAAGATGACCCCTTTCTCCACAAGTGTAACATCTAGGGCTATATTATATCTTTGCTGACGATCGCATACAGGTGATGCCACAACCTCCCTGATACGGTGTGTTCGATGGTCTTGCCTCACTGCCTCTACTTCCAAGGCATGGGCCAAGGCGTCCTTCAGTGTCTCATGGTGCCCAAGTCTTACAGCGGCTCTAACTTCCAAGTCACGTATTCCGTCGACAAACGCTTGTACCAGATAGCCATTGATGACTACAGGGGCGGACTGGTATGCTTTCCGAACCAACTTTTCAACTTCCAAGGCCCATTGCTGTAGGTTCTCGGCACTATGTTGAACGCGATCCCTTAACTTAGCGCGAAATACGTGCTCCAAGTGCGCGTCGCCGTATCTGGACTCTAACGCTTCCAGCAGCTGCTCGTAGGTCACATCCTTGCTAAGAGCCTCAAGTATGGTTAGGGCCTGGTCTCGGAGGCCTAAGGTGAGCGCGGTCATAGCTTGTTCTTTGGTCCACCCATTCGCTTTCATAACTGCCTCAAATTGAATTTTGTAGGCCGACCATGAAGATGTTCCGTCGAATGGCGGCACCTTAAATCCACGTGCCGAAGGTGCAGCAACCACTGAAGGCACAACCCCGTCTCCAGCCCTAAGTTCACCTAAAGCCTTCTTCACCCCGGCAATCTGAACTTCAGCTTCTGAGATGCGATTCTCATGCTGGTGAACCTGCTCCTTCATCACCTTGAATTCTTTGCCAAGTGTTGAGTGAAGGTCTTTAATGAGGAGCATCTGGTGTTCTTGGCGGCGGGCCTGTAACTCTTCTTGGCGGCGGGCCTGCTCTTCTTGGCGCCGTGCCTGTTCTTCTTGGCGGCGGGCCTGCTCCTCTTTATCTTGTTGAAGCTTCTCTTCCATTCGACGGGCCTGTTCTTCTTGGCGGCGGGCCTGCTCCTCTTTATCTTGTTGAAGCTTCTCTTCCATTCGACGGGCCTGTTCTTCTTGGCGGCGGGCCTGCTCCTCTTTATCTTGTTGAAGCTTCTCTTCCATTCGACGGGCCTGTTCTTCTTGGCGGCGGGCCTGCTCTTCTTGGCGGCGGGCCTGCTCCTCTTTATCTTGTTGAAGCTTCTCTTCCATTCGACGGGCCTGTTCTTCTTGGCGGCGGGCCTGCTCTTCTTGGCGGCGGGCCTGCTCCTCTTTATCTTGATGAAACTTCTCCTCCAACCGACGGACCTGCTCTTCTTGACTTCGAGCCTGTTCCTGCAACAGCGCCATTAGCGCAGACAAGTCTGGCACCGCTGGTGCTGAAGAAACTCCACATGGGCCAGTGACTGGCTCTGTCGTAGGCTGAACACCACCCGGCGTCTGTATCGGAGAATTTCCAAACCGCCTCTGATCCACGTCTTGCTGCCGTTGACTCCTTGTACGAATACCGTCCGTGTCGTCCTTTGGTAAAATTGGCATAATTTATCTCTCACTTCTGACACCAATTTGTTACGAGCTGGGTATGGGATAAATTATTTTACACCAATTAATTAACTACATATCCTTTATTAACTCAACAACTTATTAACACAAACACTAAATCGCTTATAATCACTATTCTCTTCGTAATCGCTTGTACTCTCTCCCGTTCGCATCCGTAGTCGAAAACAGACTGACTCACTCGCCCGCCGTCCGGCCTATTTATACAGTCATGGAAGTTTCTAGGACATTGGTGCCGATTCTTTTGATCAATAACTTAACTAAAGTTAGAGAATCGCTATCTTTTACTAAAAGGCAGTGCGAGAAAAGGACGGCTATAGCTATGAACTAAGTTAGAGATGTCAATGTAGTGACAAGTTTTTACGCGTACCCTTAATTTGTATGGAAAAATTAGTTCAACTAAATTTGACAGGTCTAATTTAAGTCCGTCTCTTTCTTGTTTTATTAGAGAGAAGATAGGAATAGCCTAAATTAAGTTTAGTTTGTGCACAACAGAATCCGCACCATTCGAACTATCCTATACTGGAATATTCTAGAAACATCTATGAACTTCTACACAGTACCACATTGGAATGTTCTCGAACGTCGTGGAAACTTCGACTACATTCTCGAACGTTCCAGTGAAATACGTTCGACGTAACAGTACTATCGATTTGGTGTACTGTCGATGTAGCGTACCATCGATTTGGTGTACTGTCGATATAGCGTACCGTCGATTTAGTGTACTGTCGATGTAGCGTACTATCGATTTGGTGTACTGTCGATGTAGCGTACTATCGATTTGGTGTACTGTCGATGTAGCGTACCATCGATTTCGGGTACTTTCGATTCATTAACCTTTCGATGTAACGTTTTCGATATACCGACCGGCGATGTACTGACTTGATATTATGAACTAGACCCGTCCAGAACATGATTCATATACTGGAATACCCAAAGTGCCCATAACCTGCATTATTACAAAAAAACTCGCAGTTTTACGATTGATCGGTAGAATCCGAGACTGTGTAGATCTTGATCATGTCCAGGACCTAAAAAATGGTCTGCAATATGTAAACAGTCTGTAAAAATACGAAAGATAACATTGTTTACTATGACAAATGATTCAACTAGATGTTACGTAACTAAACTACGATGATTTACTATTTGGTTAGCGTATTGACCGTCTTCAGTGCAAGACGATGATTTACTATGCAGCGTACCATCGATATGGTGTACTGTTGATACAACGTATTATCGATATGATATACTATCGATACTGCATACTATCGATTAGGCGTACTGTCGGTGTCGATGTAGCGTACCGTCGATTTAGTGTACTGTCGATATAGCGTACTATAGATTTGGTGTACTGTCGATGTAGCGTACCATCGATTTGGGGTACTGTCGATTCATTAACCCGTCGATGTAACTTTTTCGATACAGCGACCGTCGATATAGTGACTGTCGATATTATGAACTAGACCCGTCCAGAACATGATTCATATACTGGAATACCTCAAGTACCCATACACCTGCACTATGGAGGACCTGATGAATGGACGCTGCTTTTAGGCTCAAAGTTAGGAAACCATCGATTCAGTAGATGAAGAAGTGCAAGGAAACTAGGGTTCTCTTCGTTCACCCAGTCATTGGGAAGATAATATTTTTTCATCCCGATGGCTCAAAAACATACTTTAACCGACTCTTTGTAAGCTGCAGAAAATGATGTGTTTGCTTGTTGTTTACTATTTACGCTCAGTTTTATATCGTACAATTACGCACTTATTTATGTCTTCAAATCAATTGGCAATTCAATTAAACCTATTAATGGCGTACAATAACAAATCTGCAGTATTTATGTGATGCTTTGTTAGATTCACAATAATTTATTCTCACGTATGAGAATGATGCTAACTCAAATCTAGTTTTTTTTTTCACCTTTTTTGTCCCTTTGCTTCTTTCCGGTGTGTTCCTTTCATTTCCTGGGCCTCCTTCGGCATGGACCGCCTTCTGGCTCCCACTTCGCGAAGACTCTAGATTTTATTTCTGGATTAGCGACCCGCTCCAGCTTCGTATGGATACAAATTATACAAATTACCTTCCTCATGAATCACTCTGTGTATTGGTGAAAATCGCATGAAAATCCGTAGTTTTTGAGTTTATCGCGAGCCAAATGACTTTGTAGTGAAATCAAATACATAATAAAGTAGGTAATCTCTAAGAATATGCCCAAAACAAACATCGCACGGTCTTGAGTTTTATCTATGTGTGACAAAGGTGACATTGGAGCTGCTATCAAGCTGCATGTATGCCAAAAATGCACTGTGTAAACATTTAATCTGTTTGTTTACAATATAAATATAAATCGGCGATGATTTATGTGAACCAGATACGAAGTAAACATTTAACTTTAAAATTTGCTTTTTAACGTGGCTATTAATGCACCTTTTTAAAAGAATGCATCGATGTTACGTTGTAGCCTCTCGGTAATTAAGTAACCTATCCTCTGCATGACATGAAATGGAAGAGGGTGCATAGTGGTGTAGTCAGAATATCGAAATAACTTTCCGGTTCTTCACCTATCCATGAAGATTACCTCGCAAAAATAAGGCTTTTCTGCCTTTCTATTTTAAAGCCTTTTATTAGCAAAATGAGCATATTACACAATGGATAGCGAACGTAAAGCCAATTACGTTTTTTGACGGACACTAAACTAAACATTTCTTTTTTTTTTATTTCGAATATGCATTCTGCTTTTAATTTAAACAGACGTTCTAATTTAGGTGCATTTGTACGGCTAGTTGTCAGACCATCTGTTATACTGTCCGTGTAGTTCCCATTGTCATAAAATATGCCTTACGAGGGCTTCTCACGCGCTTACAAAACATTTGTAGTAAAATATGCCTTACGAGGGCTTCTCACGCGCTTACAAAACATTTGTAGTAAAATATGCCTTACGAGGGCTTCTCACGCGCTTACAAAACATTTGTAGTAAAATATGCCTTACGAGGGCTTCTCACGCGCTTACAAAACATTTGTAGTAAAATATGCCTTACGAGGGCTTCTCACGCGCTTACAAAACATTTGTAGTAAAATATGCCTTACGAGGGCTTCTCACGCGCTTACAAAACATTTGTAGTAAAATATGCCTTACGAGGGCTTCTCACGCGCTTACAAAACATTTGTAGTAAAATATGCCTTACGAGGGCTTCTCACGCGCTTACAAAACATTTGTAGTAAAATATGCCTTACGAGGGCTTCTCACGCGCTTACAAAACATTTGTAGTAAAATTCTTGCTCAGTGAAGTATGTACACAAACATATTATGAGCGGATATCAGCTGTTACTCTATCCGTATTGAAATTGCGAGAGAAAATGGTAATTATTGTGTTTGAAGGATAGGGTAATTAGTGGGTGTAATTAGCACACTGCTACAGCCTTATTAATCTTATTAATCAGTTAAAATGTCGCTGTCTCCTTGATTTGATTTATTGTAGGTGGTACGGATGCGGGTACCATTTTACAGATTAGCAGATGTGCGTTAATTCTTCCTAGTTTACATAAATAATCTCAGATTTCCATTCTCACAGAGTAGGTATAGAACCCACGTATTTTCTTCGCATCAAAATTACCTACCAGGTACGACACCTTTTTTTTTGAAAATCTGTTTATTTGGGTTTACAAGAAAAAGCTATAAACACCACATTAACACTCGCTCGACTCACTGTACATTCACTTATTCGACGTTGACGTGACATCTGACGCGATGTTGACGTAAATTCCGTACGCGCTCAGCAAGACTTCATTCAAATACAATAATTATAATTATGTATGTGTCACTGCCTTCAGACAATGAGGGAAAACATCGCGAGAAAACAAGCGGCTATCAAATAACCTGAACAATGTTAGTTTGAAAGGAAATAACAACAATAAACACATTAGTTGTCTGGCCTCTGCCAGAGATACAGCACTTTCGTGGACCATTCTCGTACGCACATTATTCATAGACAGCTCTTTAAAAAAAAATGCTGAAATTGGACTTTAGAGACAGTTAAAGTCGGTCTGAAAAGTTTTATAAATGGCCATCTAAAATCAATTCTTCCACCAATTAAGTGCCACCCCAACAATGATGACTAACAACACCCCCGAAATCAATTCCAGTATTAAGAAGAAGGTAAAGAAAGGCTCCGGCTCCAAGACGTTACCGTCGAACAGTTCCCCGGTGCGCGGCGGCGGCGAGGCGGGCGCGCGGCGCGTGGAGCCGGCCGACGCGCTGGGCACGGCCGTCGTCAAGTACAACTACCAGGCGCAGCAGCCCGACGAGCTGGCCCTCACCAAGGGCACCCGGATACTGATCCTGGAGAAGAGCAACGATGGCTGGTGGAGAGGACAGTACCAGCAGCACACTGGGTGGTGAGTCTTTGTTTCTATTATTAAGAACGGCCATTGACAATCTTTCTATACTAATATTATTAAGAGGTAAAGTTTGTGAGTTTTTGAGGTTGTAGGGGGTAATCTCTGGATCTACTGAACCGATTTTGAAAATTATTTTACCAATAGAAGGCCACATTGTGTGTAAGTGTCTAATGCTAAAAATTTTTGAAATCCACGGACGAAGTCGCGGGCGAAGTGTTATGTTTAATAAGACAGAACTAGCACCAATACTCCAGGCACACTTATAAAATCTCTTCCATTCATTATCAAAAATATGATTAATTGCTCTAATCGTCAAGAAAGTGTTGAATGCTGTTATTGGTTTTATCACCTTGAGTTTTGGCTCTACTTCTGCCTTCTGATATTTTCTGTACATTTTTAGCCAACTTCATCAAAGCAAGAGGTTTTCAATTCATAAGAACTTTCTTGTAACAATTTAGTGGATAGTGCCTGTTTTAACACTGAAACAGACCTTAAAAAATTTCTGCTATTTTAGGGTTCCGTACCCGATGGATCCAAACGGAGCCCTATTGCTGTCACTCACGTGTCCGTCTGTCTGTCCGTCGTTTGTCACACAGGTTTTACAGCCACACGGTTGGAGCTATAGTCTTCAAATTTTCACAGTATAAGCATCTGGTTGATCCAAAGTCATACAAATTGTAAAAAAAATAATTTCAATGTTTTTTAACCCATACAGATAAAGGGGGGCGCGAAAAAAAATTTGACCTGTCGCACTGAATGGGGTATCGTTGTTTAGAGCTCGTTGAGTAGGCAAATATTATATTTTTTGTTTTAAAAAATATTGACCTTTAAGACAAAGGAATTAGAAGCCACCAAAGTCAGCGTTTTTTTTTACAATTTTTTTTACCGTCCCATTGACCTATGAACTTGAAATTTGGTGATTTTTCTTGGAAATTGCCTCATTTAGTACGGAACCCTAAATGTAAGAAGTCCGACACGCACTTGGCCAGTTTTATTCTTGACTAGCGACCCGCCCCAGCTTCGCTCGGGTACAAATTATACATATAAACCTTCCTCTTCAATCACTCTATCTATTAAAAAAAACCGCATGAAAATCCGTTGCGTAGTTTTAAAGATTTAAGCATACATAGGGATATAGGGACAACAAAAGCGACTTTGTTTTATACTATGTAGTGATTTACATCAATTAGTTATACATACTTCTTTTCTATGTACGAGGGTCATTCAATAAATACTTAGCCTACAAAAAGTAAATGAAAATTTTGGAAAAGTGGCAATTTATTTTTCAACATAGTCTCCTTTTAGTTCGATACACTTAGCCCAGCGATGCTCCAACTTTTTTAACCCGTCCGAAAAATAGTTTTTGTCAAACTCTGCAAAATAGGCCTCTGTGGCGGCGATAACCTCCTCATTCGATCCATATCTATTCCCGGCGAGTGATTTTTTCAGATTAGGAAACAGAAAGAAGTCACAAGGGGCCAAATCTGGAGAATACGGTGGATGGGGCAGCAATTCGTAGCGTAATTCGACCAATTTGGCCATGGCAACGGCAGACGTGTGAACCGGTGCATTGTCGTGGTGAAACAGCACTTTTTTCTTCGCCAGATGGGGTCGTTTTTTCTTTAATTCGGCGTCGAATCGGCCCAATAAATCGGCATAGTAAAGCCCTGTAATTGTTTTACCCTTCTCGAGGTAATCGATGTAGATCACACCTTGTGAATCCCAGAAAACGGTGGCCATAACTTTTCCGGCCGATTTTACAGTTTTCGCCTTCTTTGGAGCACGTTCCCCGGTCTGAATCCATTGTTTTGATTGCTCCTTGGTCTCTGGTGTGTACCAGTGGATCCAGGTTTCATCGACGGTCACAAAACGACGCAAAAACTCCGCTGGATTCCGCTTAAACAGCGCCAAACACGTCTCCGATGTGGTCTCACGGTTGCGCTTGTTTTCTGGTGTGAGTAAACGCGGCACCCATCGCGCCGACAGCTTTCTCATGCCGAGTTCCTCGTGAAGAATATGATGCACTGTTCCTTCTGAAATGCCTACAGTCTCAGCTAGCTCCCGAACCTTCAATCGGCGATCTGCCAATACGAGATCATGGATTTTTTTAATGTTTTCCTCCGTAGCAGCTGTTTTCGGTGCACCTGGACGTGGTTCATCAAAAACCGACGTACGGCCACGTGCAAACTCGTTGAACCAATTCTTGACGGTGGCCATCGATGGAGAAGAGTCACCGTACACAGCATCCAAGCGATCGCTCTTTGATTTCGATGCGCGTTTTCCCTTCCAAAAATAGGAATCGAATCACCGAACGATATTGCTCTTTTTCCATTTTTGTAAAACCGATCGACACGTTCGCTTCCATAAGTTGTCAAATTAAAACAAATGAAGGGATTGGAATGAAAATTTGAAAAAAGAATGTGCTACACTGTGGTAAAACTCTTTTGAAACTACAGCGCCCTCTGGCGATGAGGCTAGGTACTTATTGAATGCACCTCGTATCGTTGATTGTAGTGACTTTGTCTTCAGAATAAAACTGAAGTCGTTCGCAGGCAATGAAGCTTAATTAATTTACAGCGCAGTCTATAGTGACCATTTAGTTTTGATATTTTATATTAATGCAGCTGAATTAAAAATTAATCTTCTGTTGAAAAAACACTTATTAGTAATACTAATAGGAAAACGTTAATTTACACATTTGTAAGTACGTTACTCTGTTACATGACTAACGTCATTAAAATGATAATAAAAGGTGACTAGCTAGCCTTATAAATATTATAAAATAATAACTTTAGCCAACGACTTCGTTCGCGTGGAACTATCCATCGAGGACGTACTAGAAAGTATGTATAATATCTTCGAAAACCCGACTAAAAAACATCTAAAAAGTTCCAAACAAGTCACTTTTCAAGTAAGATGCAATTGGTGGCAGTTATTTTAGTTCAATTATAGATTTCATGCCACCATGGAACTTTTTATTTATTTATTTAACAATTTATGTACACACAGAACAGACAGGAATGAAACAGAAAAAAAAAGTTTTAGTGGTATTTTACAGTCGGGTTTTTTTGAAAATATTAATTTTTTTACCTGGGTACTTACGTGAGTAATGATTGAACTAACGAAGATATTCCCCGCAGGTTTCCTTCGAACTACACCAGTGAAGAGGGCGACAATGAAGACCCCGTGCATACGTACGCCATGGCGGAAAATGTGCTCGACATCGTGGTGAGTGTTAATAATGCATTTCATCGTCAGCAGCCGACATCTGTATTATCTTTTGATCTAATCAGTCTCGTTGCAATAAAGAATCATAACTATAAATAGAAAAGAAATGGTTTGAAAACATTTTTAGGGTTCCGTACCCAAAGGGTAGAACGGAACCCTATTACTAAGACTTCACTGTCCGTCCGTCTGTCACCAAGCTGTATCTCATGAGCCGTGATAGTTAGACAGTTGAAAATTTCACAGATGATGTTCTGTTGTCGCTATAACAACAAATACTAAAAAACAGAATAGAATAAATATTTAAGTGGGCTCCCATACAACAAACGTGATTTTTTTGCCGTTTTTGTAGATAATGGTACGGAACCCTTCGTGCGCGAGTCCGAATCGCATTTGGCCGGGTTTTAAAACAAGCTTTTATACCGGCTATCATATTTAAATGCGTACTCACGTGTCTGTGCTGTTGACCATTTAAGAGTTCCTTTATCTGGAGCTAATCCTGGATATCAATTCTGGTCATGCTTACCATAAAAATACATTGTCATCGGAACTGAATCAGTTGTTGCTGTTCCTACAAACTGTTTTCACAGTTATAAAATTATTTTCACAGTTTTTATAACTGTGAAAACAGTTTTCAGTTTTCTGTAAATTAAGATACAAGAATAATAAACATAGAAATGATATAAATATTCTTGCTGGACTCCAATTTTCCCAGTCAGTGAATTGCTAAATGTAGTATTGCTAAAATAGTCTCATATGCCCCTGGGTCGCGAGTTCAATCCTTTTAAAGTTTAAATAAAACAAAATGTAAAGCTACTTTATTAAAATAAATAAATTCAAAAGTAATTAATTAGATTTAGGCACACACAAGACATCCCCCAACCTTTACAGTTTAATTACAATGGTCTGCAAAAAATATCTCTCATTATTATATAATTATTATAGATTGAATTGAATACCTCTTAATGGGTACATAGTATTAATAGTTAGGTATCAGGTTTAATTTATTTAGTGGTAGTTACCTAATAAACCTTTTTTTACGATAATTTTTAATTATACATTTGAAAACTAGGACAATTTTAAATGTTACACAACATCGTAAACAATTAGACAACTGTTTCGTTTATTTAATTCACCACAAATATAACAAAACGCTTCTTTTTATAAGTTTTCGGGATTTTGTACTTAAAACAAAAACTTGCTATAAAATCAGAATGGTATCCTAACTAATATTATAAAATATGAAAGTGAGTTTGTGTGTTTGTTAACTTTTCACGCCTAAACCACTGAACCAATCATCCTGAAATTTTGCATATCGTTGTCAGGAGTACAGAAACGGACATAGGGTATGAAGTACTTGTGGAAGGTAGCGAAGTGGTGGACTCGTTGATGTTATTGTGCTTTTTGAATCATGATTGAATTATATTATTACTAGCTTTTGCCCGCGGCTTCGCCTGGGTTAATTTAGAATTTGACAATCAGTTCGGGTTGTACTCTGCTTGTAGGCTATAATTTATAGTGTGAAGAAGTTGCTGTCGAAAGCTAGTTGTAAATATGTGATTTTTATTTATTTAAAAACTGAGAAATTTCGATAATTTTTACAGCGTTTATCAATATCCATTAGATAAAAACTAAAGTAATAAACAACTTAAAAGGTATATAATAATTTATACAATGATATTAATATGTGTAAATGCATAAAACGGACAAAACAAAAATTTTGACGTGTAAAAGTGTTGTTAAACCTACTTACAAAAATAAAATCATTTATCATTATGAAGAAAACATAAATTACACATAAAAAAAATCATCCACACAGCTTATTTATTTATTTACTCTCTGACCCGACAGACGTCCTGACGCGCGAACTGTCAAACTGGCGAAGATTGGTTTTCTGAAATATTCCAATTTTCTGTGCAACTTTCCTAATATTTTTATTCATAAGAACCTACTCCTAACAATAACAAACACAACAAAAAAAGATTAGCGAAATCGGTCCAATCGTTCACGCGTGATGCCGTGACCAAGAGAAACAGGGATTAATTTTTATATATATAGATTACATTATAACACCCTTACAGACGCGACCAAGGCAATGAAAATTATAACATCAATTTTCAATATTAAAACATTAATATTACATACGTTTTTTATAAAATTAACAAAATTATAAGTTTAATAACTTTTTCAATTAATATCTGTGCCGTTTTAATGAATCTCGGCAGGTTTCTCCAACTTCGACCACATCATTGCTTACTATCAGGTGAGATTGTAGTCAAACGCTAGCCTATCATTGATGATAAAAAAAAAATCTTCTGGTAGCGCTACAATATTTATTACCCGTATGGCTCGCGACAAAGGGGCAAACTTTAGGAGGTTAGTCCGAGCAGACGGCACGTCTACAGAGCGGGGCCGCGCACCCTCCGGCAGCACGTCTGCCTGGTGCAACAACCCTAGCACGTAGCAGTACGCTAGACACGTACTGCGAGCCTAGTGTACCCGACCATGCCCAGGTCGAAGAGACTCGGGTACATGAGCGGATAAAAGGGGTATCTAGTGAACATATTTTGGATTTTTCCAACATGAGACTATACTTTTTCACAAGAGGATTCCAAATAATTGAACTTCTTTGCTATATAAAGAACTTTGACAGCATCTGTATCTCTAAAATTCTTACACTGTCTCAGGATGAAACCCAGATTTTTGAAAGCCCTGCCGCAGACCTCAACTATGTGTTTGCACAAGGTCAACTCGGGTACCATCTATAGGCCCAGCTCCCGCACCTGGGTGACGCGCGGTTCGATTTCTGATTCCATCCTGTACTGATGCCGCAATGAAGTATGCGCCCGACTAGCTCATCACACAGCACTTGCTCGCATTAAAATGCAGTTTATTAGATTTACTCCATGGGACTATATTGTTAATGCCGGGACTGGGGTCGATCACAATCTTCATCATCTTCCACAGGCAAGAATAACTTTAAGTCATCTGCAAATAGCAGACATTTTGAGTTTTTAACCACCGCGGGCAAATCGTTTATAACTAAAATAAATTCTAAGGGCCCTAAATTACACCCTTGACCCACCCCTGAGAAGGTATAGTGGGACCCACTCCTCATCCTTCAGCAATAACCCGTCCTTTGTGATTATAGGTTAATTGCGCCTAGCTTGTTTAGCCCTAATCAATAAACATACTCCAGAATGATTTCGGATCAACTTGAAGATTTTTCTGAAGTCTGTTTTGATAGGTCTACCTACGCAGCGATCTTAAGTTTCAGTCGAGTTCGATAGCGAGAAAAAACTTCATAATCTTTTTGTAAACCCGGTATTTTATATAATTTATGAAAAACCATCACGCTTATACTATTTTATAATAGTGAATACTCCTCCTTGTTTTCACCCGTCAGCTTGATCACATCGTAATATGTTGAATTCAGCTGGACGTCATGAATCCCATTATTGAGACCTAACTCCGTAATTGCAAAAGGTTGTCAATGCTAACACGTTGTTATGGAACGTCTTGATTTTCGTCCGCAATCATCTGACGTTCTGGTAATAGACTTGTATGTAGTCATTCCTGGCTTTGATTGCCTTTGGCTGGTTTACGAAAGGCGCATTTAATGGCCAACTATCAACATTATTTATCTTATCAAAAAGGGATTCCGAAACTCTCACCATAATTGAAGCTTATGCCGTTTTCGGGAATATTTTCTGAACTTTAATGTCCGTCGATCCACAGATTCTCGCAACGTGTTCAGTCACTGTCTCCTCAGTAGTGTCGGGATGCAAAGACCACACACGCAAGAACTTCTTACTCTGAATTGATTTAAGCGTGGCAATCTCCGCATTTCCTCCTTTTTGGACAACATTACTATGTCTTTTTGTTTTTTTCTTATTATTTACTAACTTCCATTCTTCAGACGTACCGTTGTCTACCTCCGCTATCTCGGCGGTATCGGATACACGGTTACTCGTATTCTGCGTTATGGTTGTAGACGCAGCCTTAGCGTCGCCACACACTTACCGTTACTTTTCTTTGCTTTTCTACCTAGAACAGATCAGAAAAGAATTGAAAACGGAAGGCAAGAATGCCATACAAAATGTACCGATCGTCACACACCTACCGTAGCGCACCGGTAAGAACCGGTAAGAATGCAACCGGCCGACGTCGCCGATCAGAACGTGCTGGCCAATCACGACTGAGCGCAAATCAAGAAAGCCCGGTGACCGGTAGGTGTGTGGCGATGCGCCCGTTTTCAATTCTTTTCTGATCTGTTCTAGGTAGAAAAGCAAAGCAAAGAAAAGAAACGGTAAGTATGTGGCGACGCTTATTCTTAGCACTCTCGGTCGCTCGCCGCGTACGTTCCGTCGTCGCCTTCATTTGCGGTTCTTTGGCTTCACTCACAATGTTCGTCTCGTTTGCCCACGGTGAAGGTGGTGGTGTCACGATATTTTTATCGTCCATCTCGCTCTTTGATGAATCTATTCGGACTTGATCTTCGAGCTTATCAATTTTGGCGGGTAAATTTACAAGTACCCTCGTCTGTACAGTAATGGTAACGAAATAATTATTGACCTTTCGCCGTTGATCTTCTATTATCTGGTTTTGAGACTCGATTACATTTGTTTGAGTCGTAATTTTTGTTGATAACGCTGCAACTGTCTTCGATAAATCGCGAAAAGCTGTTTCAACGTTGAATTTGGGTATTTTTACCGGTAAACGGAATAAAATCACGGATAAGTAAAGTAGTTCACGTGTCGAGTAGACAGAAACAAACATTTGTCAATGGAAAAAGTGCGCAAAACACTGGTACAGTTGCGCACGTAACTTGGCAAGGTTTTAGCGAAGTGAGCGTAAAAAAAAAAAATATGTCAATAATAATTATATTATATGTCAATAATAATATAATTTATTGACCTATAATTTCTTTTTTTTTATTGTTGATAGGCACGCGTTTGACTACTATCTCACCTGATGGTAAGCGATGATGTAGTCGAAGATGGAGCACGCTTGCACATTTTTAAACATGTTTGAGTAGAAAGTTAACAAGGAGAGGAATTTGTGAAGTTAAATAGGTGTAATAAATATGTGCAACTAAAAGAAATTTATTATACTACAAAGTATTTTAACTACCGTTAACAATCATGTGCCGTCGGAGTCACTCTCGCTTTGTAAAAGTGTTACAGGTCGCGTTATGTAAAAAAAAAGGTGACCTGGCGGTCATGCTGCGCATGAGTCGATATATCGGTCTATTTGGTTGGACCACAGATAATATAATACAGTAATACCCCGCTTTACGCGAGGGATACGTTCCACAAAATATCGCGTTAAATGAAATTCGCGTATATCGGGGTGTACATTTGATGTATTGGTGAACCTGGTTATATTGTAAAACTTATTGTGAAATCACCACATGTTTCTTGAGAACCCTTGTCATCTTGTGTATGAGAATCTGTGCCACATTGGGAGGATACTTGAAAGTTTGGTTGGTTAGCGAGAGACCACATGCTGTGTGGATTTCACCGGCGCGTCTTGAGATTCAAGAACTGGTATACCTATTGAATAAACACAACACTCCTCATTTAACTCTGACATACACACATATAACCAGATTGGTCCCCGGACGGAAGACTTCAGAAACCTAGGGTAAGTCTTGTAAAACATTTGTAGATTTTTCGATTAGCTCTACGTATCGCAGATAGTGTGCGACCCGTTGGAGGCCGGGGTTTCGGCTAGCACGCTTCCACAACTCTTGTCTCCTCAAGTCGGATCCTTTGCCCTGGCTTGGTCGCTTATATTTTGGTATACATAGTCAAAAATTTATACAAAAAAATACAAATCATTTGAATCAATCACTTAGATTCTAAGAACACTTTATACAGTCTTACAACGAAACAAACGAGGGAATCCCCATAGAAAAAAGTCGTAGGACGGTGAATCCCCCATTCTTAAATCAGAATGGTCAGAGAAAGCAGAGATTCCCACGACCAAATAGAAATAAATGACTACATTATGTACATACATATTGTTAAGTAATCAATTCGCGTAATGCGAGGCATTTAAACGCGAAATTTGATATTCGCGTTAAAACGAAACCGCGCATAACGGGGTCGCGTAAAGCGGGGTATTACTGTACTAGCGTGTGGTACTCAGTGCGGCGTGGGGCGGGCGGGTCTCGCGACGCATGCTTGCTGGTACGAGTACATTAAACGTTAATGGTTCTTCTGTGTCAGTCGACCTTTGCTTTCCGCGCTGTGTCTACGTTACGTTCGTTCTCAAAATACCATCGCGAACAAAAGTCTTTACTTACGAAATGGTTTTACATAAAAAATTATTTAATGAAGAGGGAGGCTGATATGCAGTTAATAATTTAAAACAATTTATGAAACGGACCGCGGGACGAATTGTAAAAGGTTCAAAAGATCGACGGCATTTCTTACTATCTGCCGGACTTCCGGCAAAAATAAAAGAATCAAACAAAAAACCAATAACAGACATTGACAGCTTTGACCAGGGTGTTATAAAAAGAATAATCCACAATTTCCTACATTTCCAAGGATCTGCAGCAAGTCTCGGGCAAATATTAAAAAAATTGAAAAAAAAAAACAGAAACCGATAGAAAATTTTTAATTTTGCAGTCATATATTCGATTTCAAGGAATTGAATATCTGAGAAAGATAAAATAGTTATAGATAGTTCCCATGCGTCACACCATTCTCGGACAGACGGTCCTATTAAACGCATTAAGAAACCTCTCTAAAATCTGCATATTATAGGGACCTGGAGCAACTTCTCTTAGTGCTGGTCCCCGGAGATTCCTTTTATGTTCCTGGGGGTTTGTTTTACTCGCTAGCGGTGCGAGAGTGTGGTGTATAAGAGTGACTGCTTATGGGTGATGTGTTATAAAAATAAGAGAACTGGGACACTAATACGTTATATTGAATAATCAGATTAATACAAGTGCCCTCTTCGAGCGGGCTAGGTGAAGTCTGCCTAAAAACTAAAATCTTCTTAATTCTAAATTCTCAATTGGCGTTTCAAGAGTTTCTAGAAAGTTCCAAACTTCCAACGTGCCAGTCTCCTCCATAAGGTTGCCAACATAAGGTCGTCACATGAGCTACGCCCCTACGAATAGAAGCGCAGACGCTAGTAAGTCTTCTATTCAATTAAATATTTGAAAAGCCGATTGAGACCTACCTAACCCTATCCAGTTTTTCCCTGCCTAAGTGAGGAGCTATGGAGATGCAGAAGTCCATCTATGGATAACCATACTGCAACCCGAGTGATGTGGTCAACTTTCTTTTTATTAATTTGAGCCATTCGGCACACCACATATCCCGGCAATGCACATGGCTTCAGTGAGGTAAAACCTCACTAAAAGCCACACTGCTCTGCTAAATTTTCTGACCTAAGATGCTCTAGTTAGCATCTACCCAGAAGGGGTTTACAAAAATAAAATTCAAAACTATGATAATTTTAACTCCATTGGACGTTTATGAAGACCAGGAGAAAAACGACCACTGTTCCCGAACTTCCCCCAGAGTGCTCCATAAATATAACTTGAAGTATACTCTCTAAATGAATAATACATAAAAATTGTCACGGGCTCGGTCACACCATACAGAATCAACTCGATCCCACTTTGCGAAGGCATTATACCCCATAAACAAAGCTGGTATAAACCGACAAAAACCCGGACACATTTTTCCCTAGGAGAGAGGACCGCAATTCCCTCTACCTCCTAACCGTAGTAACATCTTTATTAAAATCGCACTCTGGAGAAACTCATACCTATTTCTCACTAATAATCGCCTAACAAATTTAATTTTTTTCTCATAATATGTGGTCACATCTCCCATCAGTCTTCAGTCACGTCCGTGCAGCTCATCATATCGATTACATGAAACACACAAAAACACAACGATTAATATCACATAAAAAACAAAACAAATGAGAACCTCCTACTTTTGAAGTCGGTTAAAATTTAAACTTTTTCTATATTGTCAACCGTAATATCGTTGACGTACCAGATATCTGACAATTATTTGTCATGTCAAATGACATCTGACACCACTGTCTATTCTCTAAAAATCTTTTTAAAAATAAAATAATTTTCAAAAAACAATTTATAAATTTTTTCTTAAATTTCCAACACTTATATTTATTTACAGAATATTGCTTTAATAAATAGTTTACAAGCAATTCCTGACCTCTTTCGCATATTATTATTTTTATCGAAAAATTTGGGTCATCGTAATTACTAACTGTAATAATTTGTGGTAAGATAATAAATCTATTCTATTCTATTCTATATGTCCATACCTTATATTTATGGTCGAAAACTTGTTTGTCACGTTGCTATGACAATGCATGTCAGCTAGAATAAATAAAATTGATACAAAAATAATTTTATGTTTAGCAAAGAAATGGAAATTATCCTTCTTCGTACAATATGGGAGGACCCATATCTCCTCCTCCAGCCTATTCTGTGAAAAATGCTGTTCCGCTTGTTGTGAAATGTTGTGATGTTGTGAAGTGATATTTATGATGCAGTTTACATCCCGATAGATATCCGCTGGACCATCACCTATTGGAACAATAATAGCAGGATTTTGCATGACTTCCACCGGCACGCACAGCTCTTTGGACTCCACCGCCATTTCGAAGCTCTCCTGCTCACAAACATCAGCAGAAACATACTCAACTTGAACAAAATCATCGTTACAAGAACCATGTGTCTCCAACGGAACTTCCACCTCACAGCTTTTCATGTCGACGACATCAGCCGCAACAATTCCCAAACAAATAAAATTTTCATTCGACTCGTGCTCGCCAAATGTTTCTTTTACTACAATTATCTCTTGTTTCTCTGAAATATTATTACTAGGAATAATTGTAAATAACCGACCCGATTCTGCATCTTTATTATCATAGCTTCGGTCATCATCGCCTAGACCGCAGTCTTCATATTCCTGGACATTATTGACTAGGCCGGCATCAGCGCAGCTCTGGTCATCATCGTCCTCCTTTGCTTTAATTGTTGAGCTAGAAAATAATATTTCGTGATTATCTTCGCTCACATTATCTTCGGACTGTTCATCCGCCTCGGACACAACGTCCGGCCTCTCAAGATGATTGATTTTCTGCTTGCAAGACAGACACTTGCATGGGAATTCTCTCCTAAGCTCCGCGCACAGCGTGTCAAATTCCATCTCATACTGGAACGTATATTTAAAAAAATAATGCGCAGCTCCTTTTAACCAGACACCAAGAATTAACGAATAATCGCTTTTTCGCCACCCCTTGGCAATGGCCATCGACACAAACTCGTCGATAAATTCTTCGAGGCACACTTCATACGTGTGTCCCGAAAAGTATCGCATTTTCCTCTTTTAATATTATTTAACACTTAAATAAAAATGGAACCACTCAGCTTGGAGTATACTCCTCTTATCCTGATGCTGTCACTGCATCAGTCCTCAGTTTGTCCACCGCACACCGTTACCGTTGCCGTCACTCTTACATACGGCGTTCTTTCCCGGCGCTCGCCGCCACTTATAGGGACCTGGAGCAACTTCTCTTAGTGCTGGTCCCCGGAGATTCCTTTTATGTTCCTGGGGGTTTGTTTTACTCGCTAGCGGTGCGAGAGTGTGGTGTATAAGAGTGACTGCTTATGGGTGATGTGTTATAAAAATAAGAGAACTGGGACACTAATACGTTATATTGAATAATCAGATTAATACAAGTGCCCTCTTCGAGCGGGCTAGGTGATGCTGCCTAAAAACTAAAATCTTCTTAATTCTAAATTCTCAATTGGCGTTTCAAGAGTTTCTAGAAAGTTCCAAACTTCCAACGTGCCAGTCTCCTCCATAAGGTTGCCAACATAAGGTCGTCACAATATCTAACGACTTTTGCCAAGTTACGTGCCGGTAACTGTAGCATTGCTACGTTGGTACTCCAGGAGTATCGACAGAAGTGAAAACTTGAACAAAATCCGCTATGCGATTCTACAAGTGCTACGTCGTAGTACTTGTTGTGGATCACGTAGTAGTGTCGGTGTTGGTTTTCACTTCAAATTAAAACAATCC
This sequence comes from Polia nebulosa, assembly GCA_951329385.1. Taxonomy (NCBI): domain Eukaryota; kingdom Metazoa; phylum Arthropoda; class Insecta; order Lepidoptera; family Noctuidae; genus Polia; species Polia nebulosa. Next base: position 33,810,610 of record OX589592.1, read on the forward strand.
GCTACGAGTGCTACGACGGTCGGTGAGGGTGACGCGTGAGTTCAATAGTTTTTTTCCATCTCAAAAATGCCCAACGCGCCTAAAGAAGTTTTCACTTCAAAAATGCAGATGTGATAGCAAAAAATGGGAAACAGGTATAGATTCAGCTTCTTCAATAAAAGGAGAATTTTCTTGCAGACCAGTGTTACCTTGAAAATAGCCCGATTATGTCCATGTATTTGTTTACCTTCGAGTGCTGCATCCTCCCCAGTATTCCCCGCAGGTGGCGTTGTACTCGTTCACGTCGAACAACGAGCAAGAGCTGTCGTTCGAGAAGGGGGACCGCCTCGAGATCATCGAGCGACCTCCCTCCGACCCCGAGTGGTACCGAGCGCGCGACTCCCGCGGACACGTGGGGCTCGTGCCGCGCAACTACCTGCAGGAGCTGGCCGACTACCTCACCACGCCCTACAGGTACGTCCTGAGCTGTACAGTGACGAGATGACAGGCTTCTTGCTCTGGTGTTAACCACTACCTGTTCCCATAGTGACGGCGGCGAAGGCGGGCGTCCGACGGCCGGCGTGGCAGGCGGCACCAACCTGGCGGGTCGCGCCTGGTACTACGGCGCCATCACACGTACGCACTGCGACGCGCTGCTCAACACGCACGGACACGACGGAGACTTCCTCATCCGGGACTCCGAGACTAATGTATGTATAGCTACAGTACTGCGGGGCCGCCTGGTACTACGGCGCCATCACACGTACGCACTGCGACGCGCTGCTCAACACGCACGGACACGACGGAGACTTCCTCATCCGGGACTCCGAGACTAATGTATGTATAGCTACAGTACTGCGGGGCCGCCTGGTACTACGGCGCCATCACACGCACGCACTGCGACGCGCTGCTCAACACGCACGGACACGACGGAGACTTCCTCATCCGGGACTCCGAGACTAATGTATGTATAGCTACAGTACTGCGGGGCCGCCTGGTACTACGGCGCCATCACACGCACGCACTGCGACGCGCTGCTCAACACGCACGGACACGACGGAGACTTCCTCATCCGGGACTCCGAGACTAATGTATGTATAGCTACAGTACTGCGGGGCCGCCTGGTACTACGGCGCCATCACACGCACGCACTGCGACGCGCTGCTCAACACGCACGGACACGACGGAGACTTCCTCATCCGGGACTCCGAGACTAATGTATGTATAGCTACAGTACTGCGGGGCCGCCTGGTACTACGGCGCCATCGATGACGATCAACGACTAGTGCATGAAGACTAGGTTAAAATAAAACATATTTTGTCTCATAAATAAAATGTCATGGTGTTTGTCATCGCAGGTGGGCGACTACTCGGTGTCGCTGAAGGCGCCGGGCCGCAACAAGCACTTCCGCGTGCACGTGGACGGCAGCCTGTACTGCATCGGCCAGCGCAAGTTCCCGACGCTGGAGCAGCTGGTGGCGCACTACCAGCGAGCCCCCATCTACACCAACAAGCAGGGCGAGAAGCTCTACCTCGTGCGTCCGCTGCCCAAGGCCACGCAGCCCTGCTGAATGTGGCCGTGCCTGCTCCACACACGTACGGAACCGAGAGACCTAGCTACATGCCGATATACTTGTCGCGGTTTAGCATGCTGATAATGGTCATTGCCCTTTGTCTTTTTAGGAAAACAGAAAATAATCTGCTACTTTTTTCATTATTAAAAATGTTGAGGATCATGATCTGATTGACGGACTTATTTCCGTTTTTGGATTGAGAAATTCTGAACGATTAAGGGGCTCCATGACAGCTACTAGCATGCTAAAACGACACAACTATAGACTATTGATATAGAGTGGCCTGACAAGTGTGATATATTCATTTCCTACAAAATCTGTTATCGTATAATTTCGAGTCGACGAGCCGTTCCGTACAAATGTGTAACTATAATTAGCGTTTCCCGTTTTGTACTCCGGTGTCCACTATTTACTCGTTAAAACTAGTTCAGAGCTTCCGTATATGCATTGTCAATTTTGTACGAAATTTGTATCCAGGCTCCGCGCACTCGATCGGGACCGACCACCGTTAGTGAGGGTTTTGCACGAAAGTAGTCGATATCGAGTCGAACAGACTCCGACACGATCACATCACTCAGCAGTACAACGTCGGCGGGAGTCTGTTCGACGAACACCTATTATACTGACACGACTTAGTATAATACGGCGTTGAAGCAACGCCTAAACTTAATTAAACAACAATAACAAAACCAAAAATTGGCTTCTTTATCTCTATTAGTGTTTAATAACATTTTATAACATATTATTTAGGTAAGTTCGATAGTGTAATTTTATAATGAGTTATAGTTAAACTGTGTTTTACGCATATTATAATCGAAGATCGCGTCTCGGAGTGTCCGCGAATATACAGTGGACGCTTCAGATATGTGATGTATAACTTAATATACACGGACGCATTGTTGTGATGTTTGGCTAAGTAAGATATAATGTAAGTCATGATCAGGGAAAATCGTGGAATGTGTAAGGAAGGCAACTTATTGTAAGTGAGTGGGAATTTTGTAAGGTTTTTCTAACGCGCTCAACGTTTAGAGGATTCCGTTGCTATTGGCAGTGTGTATTGATTACAAACTCTGCTTACCGAAGAACAAATAAGCCTAATAAACTGTTTTCTTATAAATTTTCAGCATTTTTTTGACATTTAGAGCCACAAAGCTCAAAAAAGTATTAATAAAAACATTCCTTATGTTATAAAGCATTTTAGTTGATCAGTCACCACTGTCAGTGGCCACGCTGCCTCCCCCGCCGTCGTGCGGACGCACCAACTGTATAAGTCTGACTAGTGGAATCGCGTAGTCAAATATATCATGAGTAAACAATATTCCTACGTTTTAGTCTTTACGACAACGAATTAGGTAACGTTTGGTTGGTACCGCACCAGTTTACACTTACATTTCGATGGAAATAGGATGTTTAAGGAAGGATTCTGACAAAGTGGGACAACTTGTGTGATGGATTCGCGGTTCGCTTTAATTTATAATTGGACGCTCGCTGGTACCGCGTGTAATGTATCAAAAGTTATAAAACTAGTAGGTAGTCAGTTACTGTGTGTCTGGTCTAGACAGTTAATAACTACACCCAGTGATACAACTTGGATGTAATTACCCAAATTAAAAAGAAAGGGCAGCCTGATCTCTACTACTTAGATTTACGGTATAAATAATGTAGTTTAAACTGGTGTGGTGGGCATGGAATCTCAACGGTTTGATTTCCACTGAGGTGACAATCGCTAGTCAATATTATACGCCGACATCACAAACAGCTCTCCTTAATTTACTTTTGTAAACCTATAAACGTGCGTGCAATATGTCAGGGTGACCTAATCTAAGGACGAAACAATAAGATAATGCTCCAGTCACAAATACACCATAATATATTATTAATAATAAATAAATATATGATTAATTTCAAGGTTTAAAATTTAATTCTTAACCTATGTTAGTGTTAGCTTTAAATTAATGACGTCAGTTGTATTCGCACTGTTTTATTCTCGGCGATATTCTGTCAACACATGGTGTCATAGGTGACTTCGAATTGGTTATTATGAAGTGGAATTGAGGGTTGTATGTTATGTATTATAAATTATACGTAGCCCGGGCACGTTGCGCGCACACTCCGCAATTCGATCCACATGTAAAAAATAACAATGGCAGCTTGTTTGTTGTTTTATACACATTAATTGTTAATATACTAATTTTGTAGATACCAATATATAAATTAAAATGCGAATCACATTCAACGACTAATTTTAAGTTAAACCTTGACACGTTCAGTTGTAGCACCTGGAATATGTTGTGTAGTGTAATGTCCACTTAACTCCTAAACTTGGGTAACACTCCATAACGGCAAGTATTAAATAAATAGCTTTTACACGGGATCATTATTTTTGTATGGAGTTTTTATTTTACACATTGACAGTTGATGATGCACCAAGTGTAGAGATTTTTGTATGCGAAAACTTAGCGATAAGGTTAGGTTACACGTAACACTGTATAGTAGATGATTGAGGGTGTTTTCCTCGGTTCGTAATGATTCAGCGCGTGTGTGAACGATTATTTGCATTTATATTGTTTAGTAACGTAGTCTGTACGACTTGACTAATTTGAGATTAATTTATTAATGTCTCGTTAATTTAACAAAAGCTGCTTTGTTTAAAATTAAACTAAAATTATTATCGTTTATATGAAATTTTCTGGTCTCAGTTGCATTTGCTAAATGGATGCTTATCGCAAAATAGGAGTTGGAAGAATACGTCAAAAATGCTGCAATTATTTGTGACGTAGAAGATAATTTCCATAGATAAATAGAATGGAAAACATCCTTGAGGTGGCGATGTCTCGCGACATTGGTAACGCACTATAATTAATTACATGTGATACTTTTGAGATATAACTTTTGTCAACACGAGTGGGAAGAAGTCTTGGTCAAAAGTGAGAACGAAATAACGAAGTTGTGTTTGTATGATTTATTTAATGTAAATGTGCATACGATCTATCATATGCATTTTAATTAAAAAAAAAGATTATGGATTTCCGTTAAACTTTCAAAAAACATTAATGATAATGATAAATGATGTTTATTCAGTAAATAGGTTACAAGGAACACTTTTACACGTCAATGTTTTTTGTCAGTTTAAGCTAGATGAGGCCGGTGTTTCCTAGCTGACTACCCTGAGAAGAAACACCGAAACAAACTCAGAGGTCAAAGTCTCTTTTAAAGTGTTCATTATTATACTTACTGTGTATATTGTAATATTGGAGAGTTTTATTTTTCGATGAAGACTATTCGACCAAGAGTGGGTTCGATGAACCTAAGAGAAATTATTAGAGAATTATGTAAGTATACATACGAAATATGTTACATCATCATCTGCCTAGCCTTTTCCCAACTATCTTGGGGTCGGCTTCCAGTCTAACCGGATGCAGCTGAATACCAGTACTTTACATGGAGCGACTGCCTATCTGACCTCCACAACCCAGTTACTGGGTAATACGATACCCTTTGGTAAGACTGGATGTCAGACTTTCGGGCTTCTGACGACCCGTAACGACTGTCAAAGATCCACGATTGACAGCCGGGACCAACGGCTTAACGTGCTTTCCGAGGCACGGAGGAGTCTCGGTATGTAAAGATGGTCACCCATCCATGGACCAACCCCGGCAAGCGTAGCTTAACCTTATGGATCGACCCGTGCGGCTGTTATTACTTTAGCCACGAGCTCCTCAAGGAAATATGTTACATATTTATGAGATATTCTTTTCAAAAAAATGCTCCTCAAGGCAATTATAAAAACAAAACGAAACGAAACGAGTTTTTTTTTTTTTAGAATATCTCATCAAAATCATTTTCGTAAGTTATATTTATGTTTCTCAAAAATAATTGGTTGGGTATCTATTTAATATCTATGCTAATCATAGGACAAGTTATCTTAATGTACACGTGCGACACTAGTCATATCTCAAAACGTAGTGACCGTAAGTTACTAGATCTTTTTGATGTATTTAATACGTTTTATACTCAATAATGTAATTAGAATTAAATGCGAGGCAAACTCAATGTAGAGATTTATTAGTAAAAAAAAAATAGCAAAATGTACCGCCGCTGCAGGTTTTGAGCGATTTTTTTTACAAACAAAATGTTACAAGTTGTGAATAAGTATTCAACGCATCGGGTTATTTTGAAATTAAATCCGTATGCAAGGTGTATATTTGAACCTTAAGCTCGAAAGAGCTAGATCAAGAGAGACTAACTGAATTGAGTTATTGTTTTGGTGTACAATAAACTGTATTCTTTCTTCTAGCTATGAGTATCAAAGGATCTTAGCCTCTATCCAAGATCAACTTCAAAATACTCCCTGTATAACAAAGTCTTCCTAGAATGTTGCAGCATTTGAAGCCGCATTTATTAAATGCAAGCACAAAGCCAGTAGCGACCAGCACGGGGTAATCATTAAGATGGACATATTGAATTGTTTGAAATTAACGAGAGTAAGACGGTGTCATGAGTTGTATATTAAATGTTCGATTGACAGACAAACGAATGGTCATTGATTGCGAATGTGAAAACCATGGAGCACTAATTCTAACAAGCTTTATAAGATAAACATTGCCAAACTTAGAAAGGAATTAAAGCCGACTTGACATTCCTAATGCTTTTTATAATAACACTTGCGAAGATTAGCTTAAAACTTAAGTATTGGGTACTAAAGTACCGACCTACCAGTTTTTCAAAAATCGACTAAACTACATTACTGTATCAAACGTTTTAATAGTATAACTAGGTATAGATTATAGAGTGATTCGGTTTTTTTATTTTTATATTGCTCAAAGTATATTATTTTATAATTTGTATTTGTGAACTTGTGTTTGTAAGTTTTTGTGAATGTATATTATCCGATGTAACGAGCCAATGTAAGTGCAGTATGTAATATTTAACAATAATTTATTTATTAATTTGCCATCCGGTGTTTTATTCTAATAACACTTCCCACCACGTATCTTCCTGTTAGCTAATTAAATACCGACCTCATTTATATAAAAGAGATCATCCTTTTAATACAGCTAAGTTGTTAATTTTGTAAATATGGGTACAAACTACAGTTTACCCGACTCGGCTGGCCAGCGAAAGTGATCCGAAGATTTATGGCGAATTAAGCTTCCTGAAAGCTTAATCCGCCATAAATCTTCGGATCACTTTTTTAAGAGGGAACAGGGCCTGCGAGGAATTTCAAAAATAGGTACCTATTTGAAGAAACTATTGTCGTCGTGCTGCCTGAAGCCTGCCCCCGTTTTTTTTTTTTTTTTTTGGGGGGTGGGAAATCATCTTATGACTCTTTCCGGTCTGGGGTGGAGCGGAAGGGCGTGTCAGACTCTTACTGACTAAAACCCACCCCTGTTCCTCCCTGCCCTACGCGCCCGGGGGCGAGGAAGCCTGCCCCCGTAGTGTGCGATAGGGACAGCTGCAGCTCAGACCGAATTTAACGCAAAATTTTTGACGAGATCGACGTTTTGTATTCCACTTTTTTCTCCTCGAAAACTGAGCCGATTCAATTATTTTCGGCACAAAAATTTTAAGAAAGAGTATGTCTAGGTTCCTATTAAATGTTTTATGTTAAAAACTTTTCGAATTCGTCTGGTTGTCCTCAAATAACGGCTGTAAAAATGACCCATATTTTTTAATTTTTGGAGGGTCGTATTTTCTTGACTTGCTGAAATAAAGGAAATTACAGGGACGTGTCTACAGCAGACCTTGACTTTATGACAAAAAAAATGATTGCTCTAGAGGCATTATTCAGGCAGAAAAAAGGGGAATACATTTGTATGGAGCATCGCAGCCCCTGTTCCCTCCTAACCCAACAAGCCTCCCATTAGCAGACACAATTAAAAACCTATTGTGGAGGGGCCTTACGGATAAAACAATGATAGTGGCAATTCCTTCCAAATCTTACAAACGATGTATTAAGTATTATAAAATTTACAAACGATCGGAGTCAAGCAGAAAACACAAAGTATTGATGCTTGATTTTCCTGAAAAGTAAGTAATTAATCAGCAGTGAATTACATACACTACCGCTTTACTTGCGTGCGTAACGCAATCGTGGGTTGCGTGTCATTGATTGCAATCCCTTTAATTTTATCAATCCATTGCGTGTTTTACATTGTCGAACAGACGAATCCTTGAACAATTCTTGAACATATGAAGCTACAATTGGATTAGGAATCATAATCGTGATTAAAGCTGTGATTTACATATACAACCGTATTTATAAAACTCGCTAAGCGTAAGCTTAGTTTATACTGATTAGCGAATTCTTAATTCAAATTCTCCATAGAAAATTTTGAAATACGAACCTATTAGTGTTTAATCTAATCACATGGCCATTTTTTTTTTAATAAGGCTGCTTGTATTAAGTCACTTGCCTGCTCCCGCTGCCCTCTATGGCCGGTTACAAACTGTTTACCTTGTTTGACTCCGTTCTTAGTCACCACCACTCTTCCGTATGGATTTAATATCAGGGACTTTGCTTCGATCACTAAGGAACGGACTCCTAGTTACCGAAAGCTTTTCCTGCTTACGGTAGTAGTACCCTAGGCCTAGTTACAAACAGCTATTGATTAAACAAATACGTTCAAAATCAAAACAAGATCACGAGCTCGACTGTTGCTTGCTCCGTGTTATTAAATCTATCGTAGAATGTTATCACGAAGAGATAAACTACTGATCCAGCCGTGGGAGGACCGCAGATTCAAAGATCATCGTTCTAAAGTGAGTCACTGATTTTAAAGTTCATGTTTTCATACAAAATAGATGAATTACATTATAATTTACTAGCGACCCGCCCCAGCTTTGCATGGGTAAAAATTATACACCTAAACTTTCCCCATGAATCACTCTATCTATTGGTGAAAACTGCATGAAAATCCGTTCAGTAGTTTTTGAGTTTATCGCGTACAAACACGACCGACGACTTTGTTTTATAATATGTGGCCAAATGTCGCTTACATTAATTAGAGGCATGTTACAATATTCTTACGGAAGCGTTGAAACATCTGTCTTCAATTATTGTATTAAAATATACCTAATTCCTGAACCACCTCCATTTTGGTTTTGGAGGTCTGTATCTCTCTCTCTCTGAATAAGTTCTAGGTAAACATGATTCATCGTTGATCACATCATCGCTTACCATCAGGTGTGATAGTGGTCAAATGCGCGCCTATACATATAAGTAAAAAAAGGGTTCGTCGACCTGAATATCCTAATATTGTCTGTCTCAAGGGTCATCTATGTGATGACCCTTGAGACAGACAATATTTTTCATTCTCTTTCGAGGTAAGATCCGCTTTACCAGCGATAGACGACCGAGCCCCGGCAGCCCGGCCACACGTCGCGTTGAAGCTGAAGAAGAATCAGCGCGAACTGGACAGAAAGAACAAGATTCAGAGCGAAAACTTCAGCCTCCTGCAGCGACTGAACGATATCATGAAAGTGAACCGGCTTGATAACCACTGGGTGAAGCCTCTGCCGAAGTAAGTAAAATGGGAGGTAAAAAAAGCCCGGTTTCGAGATATCGACGCATCACAAATTATACGTAACTCAAGTGACAGTAGCTAACGCGCATATGATCATTCGTCATGAGTTTCATTCTACAAACCGGGTCTTTTACTCTTTCAAACACATTTTACACCTGCGACCCTTTTTTTTTGTTGGGGCGGGAAATCTTCCAATGACTTCTCCCGTTCTGGCAAGCGGGAGGTCGTGTCAGACTTAGGGTCAACTCACACCGAAAGAGCGCCGAAGGGCAGCGCAGTTTCAGTGTCATATGAATTTTAGCTTTATTTTCATTACTACAATACTTATTATCGCATGAGAAACTCGAGCCGCGCGGCGGCGCCGCGGGCATCCGCGCGAGTCGAGGCGACTCGAGTTTCTCATGCGATAATAAGTATTGTGCGATAAAAATATATCAGAAAAATTTAGTGTAGCGCCTTACTAATCAGACAATTTTTCTATAGTCAGAAATCATTAATAAGTCGTCATTCTCCTGCTCTTATCCCAATTTATTTGGGGTCGGCGCAACATGTCTTTTTCTTCCATACTCCTCTATTAGTCGTCATCTCTGTAGTCACCCCTTTTTTACCCATATCCTCTTTCACACAGTCCAACCAACGTTTCTTTGGCCTTCCCCTACTCTTATAGCCATCCACATCCATACACAAGACTTTCCTCACGACATTTTCTTCATTCCTCCGCATCACATGCCCATACCACGACAACCGATTTCCACACAACTTTTCAGTCAGCGGTGCCACTTTCAGACTTCCTCTTATATACTCATTCCTAATTCTATCCATGCGCGTAACACCACACCACACATCGCTCTTAGCATTCTCATCTCATCTACATGCAATTGCTTTTCATTCATCCCTTTTGTGGCCCAACATTCTGAACCATACAAGACAGCAGGTCTGACCATTGTTTTATAAATCTTCCCCTTAAGTCATTAATAAGTCGTATTGCGGTGTATTTACATCTATCATGCAAATTAATAAGTTGCAACTCTCAAATTCTTAGATAATCTTTAGACTAATATTATAAAGAGATAAAGCTTGTGAGGTTGTAGGGGGTAATCTCTGGATCTACTGAACCGATTTTGAAAATTCTTTTACCAATAGAAAGCCACGTTATTTGTGAGTGTCAACTCAACTGTTAAAAACTTAAAACGGACCTATAAGGTAGTGTATTCTTGTTCGGCCTACAAAAGTAGAGCCAACATTGCGGCATATTATCAACTATTTGTTAAAACACACTGAATGCCTGGGAATTCCCTATTCTGTTTGTTTAACACGATTATAATTTGACAAAAGAAAACCGGATTATATGATTACTTGTCAATTTTTATTGTAATCTACCAACTAGCATTTAGCTACTTTTAGCAACTTTTTGAGTAAAAAATCTGACAATCTAGCAACTTTTTGCAAAATGTCTAGTCAGTAACTAAAGGTTAAAAAATGTCTGAAAACAATTTTTCGGTAATCTCAGCAGTAATAAAAAAGATAAAAAAAATAAATAAACCAAGCTGCTATGAGACAGGTCGGTTAAATTTTTTGACATTTTTGAAAATGCGCTCAGGCCACATGTGACGCGCAAAATTTCTGAAAACCAACTTTTTCCTAATAAAATGACGAAACCGATAGACATTTTTAATATCAGTCATATTGTGATAAAGCAGTATGCTTATTTTTTTTGAGAGCAGAAATGGGCCTCCATAAAACCGAGACATTTTTGGCTGGTACTACCCACCTAGTTGGGTTCAGATTCATCTAGTCTAACAATTTGATACGGTTGTGGCCGTAAAACGATGGAACATGGTTTTGGTCGTGGGCTCTCGTACTATAATAATTTACATACATTTTGGCGGCTAGAAACTCGCACTATGTAAAGCCCGTCCTACTAGCTGTAGCCACACCTCGCTTAGGTACATTTTAAGTGGTTAATGGTGTGACCAACCTGCAATTGGCCCGCGAGGTCGATTACGGCCCACACCCTCTCAGGAGAGGAGGCCTATGAATGTCCCAGCAGTGGGTACATTAAAAGGCTATGCTAATGGTATGACAGGTGGCACAAACTTCAATGCAGCTTACCCCACTGAGAAATAGTGTGACAGTTTCTGACTAAACCATTACATAATATACAGATGTGTATGTTCGTAGAAGGTAATCTTTAGAAGTACGTTACGGTTTAAACGACTACGAAGTCTTGGATTACGGGAGCGAATCCGCAGGAGAAAGCTACGTTTTAACTGTTCTTTCAATAGTTTCCAGCAAAAGGTGGGCTTGTTCTACGACGCAGAGTCGTTGAACAGCAAAGTGACGGCGCGCTCCCTGCCCGAGCCCTCCGAGGACAGCTACACCAACGTCAAGTGCTACGCCTGCGAGCTCAGGAAAGTGAGTCGTCATTGATTACAGCCAATCGATTCTGTTAACTTCTCACTGTGAAAACTTAGATGGAGTGAGCGTGAACTCATTTCATTTTACTTCACCTAACTATTCACAATGAGATTTTACAGAATGTATGAACATGTTTAACATTCTGAATAGTGACAGTGAAATCACTCATATTCCCTACTCTTTGTTCACAGAAACAGTACGAATACATTTACAAACAGATGCATCAAGACTCACTGCCATCTATTTACTCAAATTAATATTGTAATCTCAGTTTTTAAAATAAAACGATTATTATATTGGACAGAATTTATTGGTATATAGATACAATACAAATGGGCTGAAGTCAACAAAATTCATATTGAGACAGCCGTTTCGGTCTCGAATCCTAGTACTGCATTTAATTATTATCGGTCGGAGTTAAAATCGAAACATAAATACTATGTTATATCAAAAGCATCACTTCAATCGGTAAGCAGATTACACTAAACGCATACGTCGCGTACGCGGCACTTAACATTAAAGCTATCCACTTCGTGTCCATCGTCCGTTACTCGGTACATTACGAAATCGAAAAACAAAGATGAAATATTCCAACATCACAATAGAGCTGTATCACACCGGACTGTGCACGCTCGCCTCTCCGCTGTGCACTCTACAGTCTGCAGTGCGCAGTCTGCAGCGCGCAGTCTGCAGCGCGCAGTCTACAGCGCGCAGTCTGCAGCGCGCAGTCTGCAGCGCGCAGTCTGCAGCGCGCAGTCTGCAGCGCGCAGTCTGCAGCGCGCAGTCTGCAGCGCGCAGTCTGCAGCGCGCAGTCTGCAGCGCGCAGTCTGCAGCGCGCAGTCGGCAGTGTGCCGTCAGCGCGGCGCGGGCCGGCGCGGGGGGCGGCCGGGCGGCGGCCATTAGAAGCGGAAGCCGTCGTGCGGTCCGGGCGCCGCCGCCGCGTCGAAGTGGAAGCCCGACTCCGCCGCCGCCGGCACCAGTGTCGCATCTTCCTCCTGCAAAACACATTTGAAGACCCATTATTAATGAACATTGTCAAACTGGTTAGAAAAGACGCCAAAGCCACACCTATTGCACTGGTACATTCCGCTCGATATAAGTATTTACAGCTCGCCACGCCCTCCAGACGTTAGTCAGTCAGGGAGCGAGACACACACGTACGACGTGATCACGTGACCCCCCGCTGCCGCCAACCGAGCGCGTGTTTTTTTTATGTGTAAATTATGTTATGAAATTAGTAAAAACTTTTTTACAAAAAAAATGGAACGAACTTCCGAAATTAAAGTTATTTGCACTTTTCTTGGAAGTCAGTTCCATTTTTTTGTAAAAAAGTTTTTATTTTTCACTTTTTAGTTGTGGTTCTCCATTAAATTGTGCTAACAATTCATAGACATACGATCGCAGCAATCGCGGTTGATTTGCTATGAATAATTTTGAAAATGTATTCACCCAAAATCCAGCTAATAGTCTACTTACACTCTTACAAAATATACAATGAGAAATGACAAAGTTCTTTCAAACGCAGCAATTAAGTGCAATTTAGCTTGCGCGGGGGCAGTCATTTTAAAGACTATTATAAAAGCGGCTTTCTTCAAGATCGGAAGGAGTGCCACTTCTGTACGTTAGTACTATTATTTATTCTATGCCAAAGCCAGCAGCAACTTCTATTCAGTAAAATTACACATAAATGAAATAAAAACCTTCATGACATAACAACTAAAACTTCTGCGCGACACGCCACTTGATAAAAAATCAATAATAAATGATGATTTGAATTTGAACCACTGAAATCATCTATATCCCTTTCTCCCACTAGCATTACATAACAGTAAATAATAAGAAATACGTCAGTACGAACCTCTCCTGCGAAGTATTGCTCAATGATATCATAGGCCATTTTGTAAATCTCCACCTTCTCGTGGCTCTGCAACGCCTCTATCTTGTCGATGCCGCCGCACTCCTCGATCATGTTGGCGACCTGGTCGGCGTTCTCGCCAGCCATCTTCAACATGTTGCTTAATCCGTCTAACACAACCTGGGGATAAAACATCCACAATGTTATTTGGTGGACTTAATCAAGTTGGCTATGATTATGGTAAGAGATTAGGTGTAAGGTAAATAAGGAGGCTGTTGGAGGCAGAATATATCGAATGATACACATTGCAGAAGATCGCAAAACTTGGAAACGTGTTGTGTGTGCTCGCGATCCTCAGCAGTGCGGAAACAACAAAAAAGAACAAGATTATAGTTAATTTACGTACATTTCGAAAAACAGAGTGTCACCAGGTTTTGCACCATATATTGTAGGAACATCTGACTATTCAAGATATAACCAAACAGGTAAACAAAGCATTATGAACACAAGAGTTATTTTGACCAAGTCAGTATTAGAAAATTGAGTGTAAAGTATTGTAAATACATCAAAACAATTGAAGTAAGAAGTTAAATTAAAAGGTAATCTTACCTTGTAATTTAACTTCTTCTAATTTAAATTTAACTTCAAGGGTAAGACAAGTATTAAGAGGTGTTATTTTCCCTGAGTTTCCATACCTCATTTATGAATTTCGGATATAACTCATATCTACTAGCCATAACATGACCTGCATGTCAAATACTTGACATAACTACTTGCTGGTGATATAAAACACAGCTTGCATTTAGTGTTTTTGTGTTGTTGGCATAAAAGAAACAACTTACATTAATAACTTGGGTGTCTTTACAAGCGAGCAATTTGCAGAAGGGCGGTATGACCCCGCAGTTGATGAGGGCGGCAACCTGTTCCTTGGTCCCGCTGATGCTGAGGTTGGACACTGCCCAGGCCGCTTCCTTTTGCGTCTGGAACTCGCCCTTTGTGAGGTTCTCCACGATCTTGGGCAGTAGGCCCGCGTCTATCACCGCTTGGACTTGCTGCTTGTTACCCGCTGTGATGTTTGATAAGAACCAAACGGCCTCTTTGCAGATCTTCTCTTTCTGTTAACAGAAACAGCCATCAGTAAAATAAAACGTTAATTTAGTACTTGCCCGCCTATATAAGACAGTGAAAGAGGTCTATCAATTTAATTAGCCATAATACAGTCCATGTTTACAATAACTCCTTATCATTATAATAACATTATGAAACTGCATCAATTAAAATTCTTATGGCTGACTCTTCACATTGATGTTGCAGTTCTTCTGCTGATTACAAAACATGCTGTGAATAATTATGAGTTCGTGTATGTACGTACATCCGATTGGGAGGCCGCAAGGCGAATAAAACAGTGCATTACACCGGTACTTTAGGTGAGGCTATAAATAGAAGGATGCGGACAAACAGATGTGGGAAGTAAATAACTTGGGAGTGGCCTATGTTCGGAAGTGGACTGTGATCGAACGAGAGGATTGGTGTCTAAATAGACGTATTTAATAAACGTAAATAAGATAATTCAGCGAAACCGCAAAATGTTAGCGGCAGTTAGCTGAATTAATAAAATGACGAAAATGAAGGTCACACATCTGTCGCGTTATCACTATCAGTCAATGACCATTCAACGAAGCGTGTCAATGTACTAAAAATCTAATATTTTATGTCAACGGATTCTGAGCAGGCAGTCTGTTGACTGCGGTATCGCGCGCGTACAATAATAGATAATTACCATCTTGGCTGCCGACCAGACGCGAACACCTCTACTTGTTCACACATTACACATTTTATGTATTTCTGTGTGAAACAGTCCTGTGTGCATATTTTGTTTACATTCTATTTTCTATGCGACGGATTGGCGCGGTCCTATTGGCTTGAACCTCGTTGGATACGTAAATTTACAGGAGCAGACTATTAAACATAGTCTTGAAATAGCCACTGTTAGCAGCATTATTCAAGACTAAGATAATAATAGAGTAGTGAAAATTAACAAAAAAAATAGTGCTAATGAACTGGGAAACAGTATTCCAACCTACGTTACTTAATAAGCATATGGTGGTTGGCATAAACTTAGTGGCACATGTGTGAACAGCCCAAAACATTCCAATCTCTTTGACTTTGTTTACAGAATACTAATTTATTTATTTTGGTGAAATTGGCAGGTTTACAAAACTAAGCTCCACTAGTCTAATAAAATTAAATCAAGCATACCTGATGTGACAGTAAGGAGGGGAAGTGCGAGAGTGCATCACAGTTGAGCACCACTTGTGTTTGCTCATCGGTGCCTGTCACGATGTTACCCACTGCTCTCAAAGCTGCCGTCTGAACCTTCACCTCCTTGTGTGACAGCAAAGGGATCAGCTTCGGAACTATTCCCGATTCTATCACCATTTGGATCTGTTCGTTGCCACCATCTGTTAAATAGCTGATTGCCCAAACTGTGTCTACTAATATCTGGAAAATATCAGATAAATAATGTTATTCATATATAAAAACCACAGAAGATTGTAATTAACCACATGGTGTCAGATAGTAATAATAGTATCATGTTGTCAGGTTGATACACACTTAAGACTAATGTATTCAGAAAGAAATTCAAGAACAATTTATCATGATGTTTACTGTAGAAACAATAACATTTAGATTCTTATTACTCTATAAAGATAGTTATTATTATCTTAACAATTCACTTTCAGATAAATACCTACTGTTGTGTTTAATTTTAAAATAGCAGGAGATAGTTGGGATATTAAATCATCATCATCATTCTCCTGCTCTTATCCCAATTTATTTGGGGTCGGCTTAACATGTCTTTTTCTTCCATATTCCTCTATTAGTCGGACATAATTAAGTTTAACATTATTTGGTACACAGAAGAAAAATGTACACATGGCAGCATGGAATTATTTGAAATTATCAATTGAGGTGCCACAGATTATTCCATCAGATAAGTTTGCTTTTATCATTTTTGTGGTCAGATAAATAAATTGAAGCCAAAAAAACATGTCACAAAGCTGACTTTGTCATAAATATTCATTTAACCCCGTTGAAGAAAATTCTTATAAGTTTGCCTAAAGTTCTTGTAAAGCCAACATTTTTACAAGAGGACATGATTTCCACTCAATAGATTTAGTAATAGATCTAGTTTATTAACTAATTGAGTGACTCATTATGACTGTCTGTGTTATCTATTCACAGAAATATCCATGATTTAATTGATTCCAAATTATAACCAATGAGACATGTTTTTAAAACATGTTTGTTTACTTTGAAATAAACAACACAACAAAAATTTTATCTTACATTTTTACTGCATTCAATGAATTTTAATGAGATTAGAAAATAAGCAAATGGCCTCTTGTTAGAATTCTTTTATTAAAACTGTAACTTCCTGAAATTGTAAAACTACCTACAGTTTATAAAATAATTTATGTTTTTAATGCACTTTAAACTTAAATTTCAAAAGTTTAACCTAGTCTTTTACTTTGGATAATGGTCTCCTAAAGTAACATAGCATGTGTATTGAACATAAACATGGTATTTTCTATCATTGGAGTTGAATGAACTTCAGTGGCCTAGCTTCACAAAGTAGGTGATTAAAAAGTTTACTAAGTACTTACATTGTTATCATTGTGCGTGATGAGGACATTGAGTGCCGGAAGGATTTCTTGAATAGTCTTAACGGGTGGCGGTGGGTCCTTACTCCTGCACAGGTTGACGATGACCCAGGTCACATTACGCAGGAAAGAAATGGGGATGTCTGGCTTGATGAAACTCAACAAAGGCTTCACCACTCCCAACTCAATAACAAAGTCACGAAGCACTGGGCCATCTCCAATGATGTTACCCAAAGCCCAAACTGCCTGCTCACACACATTCTCGTGAGGAGACATGAGCAGCTGGAGGAAGACAGGGACGGCACCAGCATGGACAACCTTGTTTGTCTGTGCGGAGGTGCCTGAGGCGATGTTTGTTAAGGCCCAAGCGGTTTCGAACTGAAGTGTGGGGTTGTCAGCCCTAGAGAGGCACTGCACGAGGATGGGGAGGATGCCGGTGGCGATGAGCTCGTCGATGGGCGGGTTCTTGTCGGACGAAAGCAGCTTTCTGCACTGCTGCACGGCGGCTAGCTGCACGTCAGGGTTGTCCCCGTTCGCTGCGTTCATCACCAACTCCTTGAGGTCCGTGGACGCCAGGGTCCTCTCGATTTCATCCTCGTCTGTTGAGTAGCTGATAGGCACGTTACGACGTTTCTGTAGCGTTTCGTCCCTTTTATTTTTTCTCAGTTCTACTGTTACTTCGTTCCTCCGTCTGCGCATTTCCTAAAAATCACACGCGAAACGTCATTTCATTTTCACAAACTATCTTTGCTATAATTATATTATTAGGAGGCATTGAACTACGTATCCATACTTACGTCGACATCTTTGCCAGTGTTCTTGAAAACATGCATGCGGTTCTTCACTTGATCAGTCGCCATTTTATTTTTGTGCTCGCAGTCTCGTTATAAACGTGGTAATTACACAATGAAACAAAGGATCAACATAAAATAATGACGAAGAAAACTAATCAAACATGTTTTAACGGCACTACTAGCGTTGCTGATTCATTAACCTCTTTTTAACACAGAATATTCTACAACACGAAATTATTCGTCCGTTTCCTCCTCGAATTTCTTTCTATCTTTTTTTCGGTTGAACTAACTATAGACAAGTTACATCTCATCTCAATGTTGCAAACATCAATCTTTTTCTACCATTGAAAGCAAATCGTGGCACTTGAAATCAAAAGAATCGAATGATTCAAAGAGTAATATAATATGAATGAATAGTCCCACGGAAATATCGACTAAGATCAGGTTTTGTTTGACAAAAGATTCAGTGTTGCAATAAAAATATAAAAACTTATAAATATTTTCGTTGTTGGTAATAATTTAACACGATATTGATGAATTTTCTCTCATATCGCACTTCCGTATTTGTTTCAGACAAAACAGGAGTGTTGTTGTAAAATATAAACAATTTATTGGAATTCGATCAATATATCTCGTGAAGATGACGATATTGACGAAACCAAGCCTCACAATAAAGAAAACCCCGTTGATAGACGAAAGCAATTCCGATGAAGTATGTATATTTATTTTATTATTTATGCACATGATTCTTGTGTAAATTTTTCATCGATCGGGGGTGCAGTTTACTCTATTCGATGCGATAAATTAGAAGCGATGTAAATCTTGATCTTTTGAAAAAATTGGGCTTTATTTTTATCACCTATCTAGCTTCGTATTGATTAGTAAGCTGCGCCTGTCGCGCAGTAATATATTTTTGATGCAGTTACTGCGACATAAATCTTTATTGATTTTCAGTTTACGGACGACGATTGTGTAGCTAAAAATACCGATACTGAAATATGTATGCCGGTAGGTAATTCTTTCAATTCCGCGCAATCATCTAGCCCTTCAAATGGCCGGAACGCAGACCCACAACGCAAGAATAAAAAGAGAAGGAAATGCTTTGTTGCCTGTGGGTGCGGAATTAATGTGGGGCATGTTGGCGTCAGAAGGGTGGTTAAGGTTAATATCTGTTAGTTTTGTATTTAATATTGATGGTGTTGTAAGAAGAAAACGTAGCAGATGCACTTTGCGGGATTATGGTTTTGCGGTTGTAGGTGTTTTTGCATGTTTCTCTTATAAAAATGAGGACGGACTTGAAAATATTGTTTTTTATTTATCTTCATACATATTTAGGTACATTTAATCATAATATTCAATTCATAACATTCATTGAACAAAAATAGAGCTCCTACACGAGGACTACAGACGAAAAAATTCTGTGTCTTTCTCAGGTCATCGAGATGCCGGTAGGTCCGCCGGGCAAACGGCGCGGCGTAGGCGCCATCCTCTGCATGGCCATCACGGTGTTCCTGCTGGTGCTGATGGGCGTCATCACGGCGCTGCAGATCTACGAGCAGGTCACCAGCGACGTCAACCAACACAACCACTACCAGGGCTTCTGCTCTATCCCTCTGTCCAGGGTATGTATTGCGCGATGTTCTTGTGCCTTTTAAGAATTGGCGTTGACGACGGCAGAAAAGTGAAGCATTGACTGACGAAAATGGTAGGTAAGTGTTCATATGTTGGCTCAGGCTCTTATAGCTAATATTACAACCATTCCACAGAATTACGTTATTTATGAGAAGAAAAAACCAGAATCTGACTTGTTTACATTCAGCGATATTTTGGTCTAGAAAATTCCGTTGTATAATAACGGCCGCACAGGTCTGGATCTGCATGGTTTATAACGCTTGCCCAAAGTAGATCTGAGGACGGGTGCCTATCTATAACATAGGTACAGACACAAGACAGGTCTTGCCACATATGCCTCGGGATTCGGAAACAAAATTATTGGGAAAAGGTCAGGCAGATGCATTAGCGGCATGACGATATAACGGTCTAAAATGACATCGATTTCGACTATTCGACTTTCGTAGGTCTTTGAAAATCGGTACGGTCAGTACCACGACCGAGTACGAGTGTGTGACAAGCAGTTTTGTCAAAGTAAGAAGGGGTACACAGTTAGAAGCCAAGGCTAGTCGGACGCCTGAAAATATGCCAGCCAGTCTTGGGATAACGGGGATAACGGGTTCCAAAGTTGGTTGCGGAGGTGATAGACAGTCGCTCCACATATTTGTATTCAGCTTTATCCGTTTTAGACTCGAAGCAGACTTCAACATATTAAGGTAGTTGAGAAAAGGCGACGAAAATGATGTCGATTAGCTATAGAATTTCAATAATTATTGGACATAAAGTAATATGATAACATTTTTCGGGCGGGCCAAAGTTTTTAATGTGGTGTGGTTATCAGTTCACTTTAGCCTCCCAAAATCTTTGTTTTCCTTATCTTGCAATAGTTTGACACCAACCGGAGGTTGTCCTTGGGTACACTTGTATAGCGCGTACAGGGATAATCGTCGGTTGGTGCCTCCTCTCATAAAAAGCGTCTAAAGGGGCCTCAGCGAGTTGGCTTCGGCCCCTCGTACGCCTTTCAAAGGTCCGGGACCTCAGAGTCCCGAGATATCTAAGAAGTGATAACTACTTCTCTAATATCTAAACGGTATAAAACAAAGTAGCTCTCTGCGTCTGACTGTTTCTCCGCTTATTTCTAAACCACGCAATGAATTTTGATACGGTTTTCACTAATAGAAAGCGGTAAACGAGGAAGATTTGTGTATATAATTTGCACCCGGGCCGGAGTATATATTATAATTCACTAGCTTCTACCAGCGACTTCGCCCGCGTGGAATTAGTAGGTACTCAAATTGTAAATTATAACCTATGTGGTTAGACTATGACAGGTTATAGACGGAGTGGCAAAGTCCAGCAATCTGAAGTACCATAATGAGAAGCCGGCTTGTATCTGTACACGCGAAATAAGTTCGTCAAGGTCACTTACACATTTTAACGATCCTGTTTCATTTAATGTCCAATGAAGTTCCGTCTATAACCTTTCATAGTCTAAGCCTATGTGCTACCCCAGACAATCTAACTCTGTGCCAAATTTCATCTAGATCCGTTCAGCCGTCCTGGCGTGATTGAGTAACTTGCCATCCATCCTAACTCGCATAATTATATAATATTAGAAGAAAGAGAAAGAAAGAAAGAAAACTAATTTATTTGGCACACACAGATACCTACACACAATGTAGGTACAATAAAATTTAAAAAAAAAACAACTTAATTTATAACAATTAGGTACATCGTGTGCCCCGCGGCTGCGCCAAACAGGTCTAGTTCAGCAAAATGCCTGACAACTAGTAGTTGCCTGACGCTGGTTTTCAACTAAACCTAATGTTGAAGTGTACGGATGTGAATCAGGTTTTTTAAGTAGTTAAATATACAGTTAAATAGATCAATTTTAATGTGTAGTAAATGCTATATATGTATAATAATTTGGCGTTCAGTGATAAATATAACAAATAAAATAAAACAATAAGTTAGTGTATAAAACAAAAAATAAAATGAAGCAACATGCCATTTTTAACCCACAGGCCTCCCAAATTAGAAGGAAAGCAGGCATTATATGTTTGTGCAACTTAATTCGCAAACCAACACACACACACACACACACCAAATATATTCAACTGCAAAATAGGCTCGACATCATATCAGTGAAAGGTTCAAGTGAATCAAGTCTAGTTTCCGTTGCGCGTCTATTAAAAACTGCCGTAAACGTCTTCTAAATGTACCTATTGTGTTTATTGCTCTAATAGGCGGCGGTAGATTATTTCATACTTTGGATGCTGCGTAATGGAAACTCCCTCTAAATGCTGCTGAATTATGGGGCTGCGAAGAAAGTTGCTGTGAACATTGCCTTCTTCCACATTCTCGTCGTTCAGCGATCCAGCTCAGCTTGTTGTAGAGGTAGTCTGGCTTTTGAAATTTAATGACACCGAACAACAGACAGGCCAAGTGTAACTTCCGTCTCGATTTCATTTTAAGAGTAAAATGTTTGTTAAGGAATGGCGTTATGTGGCTTCTGGGAGGATTTTTATAGCAAAATACGAAAACGAGCTAATAGGCGCGGGCCGTACACCGTGTCTGCATAGTTTAGCCTGGACAAAACAAGACTTTCCACTACTTAGTTGTTCCCGAAGTGTTTCTGATAGGTACGGCCTCATTTTATATAGAATTTTGAGCCGGTAAAAACAGTTTCTAACTGAGTCGGCGACATGCTTTTCGAAACGGAGGTCCTTGTCCATGGTAAGACCTAGGTTCCGCGCTTCATAGACTCTGTCAATTGATTTGCCCATTAGTTCGACCATGAAAGTTGCGGGTAGCTTAGCTAGCTGTTGTCTTGTGCCAAGTACCATGAATTTAGTTTTGTTTGGGTTTAGCGACAGACAATTATCTTCTGACCAGGCAGCAATTCTGCGAAGATCTTCGTTTAGATCTTTTATGGCGCTATCATACTTCTTTGGATCAAATGATACGTACAGTTGAACATCATCGGCGTATTTATGATACCTGCATTTCTGAAGACATTTAATAATATCAGCGCAGTACAGAATAAATTAGTAGTAATAGTAATTCATTACGAGGAAATCTATACTTAACTAAGCTATGTATAACTATTTAGATGTATGTCATTTATAAACTGTGCCAATGACGATAAAATATAAAAAAGTAAAAAGTTTTTATTTTGGAACATACACAGTTGGGCAGTTGGTTAAAGCATTGCCTTATTTAACCTTCTCTAGCACGCTCGCCTAGCTCTTCGAATCGATAGTATATCGCTTCGCCCCCTTTCAAGCAATCAATTCACCTTCTAGATGAATTTTAAATGACCATTCGAAGAAATTTTACCCTCAATGAACCGTTGTAGCCCTTGTAGGTAGTGTACAGTTTCAAGGGCGTGCTATATCAGTCAGTGAGCTCCTTTCTGTATGAATTAGGTAGATAGGGTGACACGCTTGTTTTGAATTTGCTCTTGCCCTATTTACCGAGGGGGAATTTGAACATGGCATGTCTGAAGCCGTTGATGCGTGTGTGCAGATATTGGGTGACTGTGTGAATGGGACGGTGACATAGGGATACAGGACGACGAGGGCACCGGTTTAAGCTACGCAGTTGTTTGATCTATAATAAAAGCCGTTTAACATATTCTCTTTGTACAAAGATTTTGAAGAATATTTTACGTTGGTGTAACTGTCATAACGGTCAGTCAGTATCTTTAATAGTCGTTAAGACAATATTTGGAATCCGAATCAAAATAAAGGAAATTACCTTTTGTAACAGAACATAATTTTGATAGCGAAGAACTACATAATGTATGTCGATACGTAGATACGCATCGAATTTAATTGTATACGCAAATTTAAAGCTGCAAAACCAGGCTTGCTTACCAGATCAAAGTGCAGGATGGAAGATTAACTCGAGCTACCAATAAGCGATATAGGAATGGTCTGGCTTCAATACAAAACAATGGCCCATCGGTTGTCCATGAGACATCTACTGTCTTCTCCGTTTCAGACCTACTGGTAAGGATTTGCTTATCTGCCTAGGCTTTTCCCAACTATTATGACTATGATAGGGTTGGCTTCCAGTCTAACCATGGCTCCATCTTTTCGAGGTGTAACCGTACCAGTAACGGACCAACTTGTTCTTCTTGGTGTTACGTTGTTATCTACCCTTAATTTTGGTCCCTTCATAGAGGCAAAGGCTCAAGTGGCTGCCAAAAAGTTGGGGATCCTCGCAAAAGTGAGACGGTACTTCACGCCGGAACAGCTGCTCAAACTTTATCAAGCGCAAGTTCGATCGTGTATGGAGTACTGCTCGCATCTTTGGGAAGGATCTGCCAGATACCAGCTTGATGCTCTTGAGACAATTGAGAAACGAGCCAAGAGGATCATCGGCAATGATAGGCTCGTCGAGTCGAAGCTCCATTGTCTTGAGCATAGACGCCGAGTTGCTAGCCTGTCGGATTTCTATCGGTTACATTTTGGGAAGTGTGCGACGGAATTGCATAATTTGATTTCACCAAACCCGTTCCATCAACAGACCACAAGACGTACGGCGATGTGCCACCGGTACATGGTAAACATCCCATCCACACGCACAAAACGTTTTAGGAACACATTCATTATTTATTATTTATTTATCTTTTATTTCAGGCAACTATGACCCATAAAACACAATACATATATAAGTATAAAACAATAATTACTATAAAGTAATACATATTTTATACAATAAACAAAAACTACTGTACACGAAGTGACGGCGTCGTGTTACGCTGCAAGGTGTCGCGTAGCTGGCCGCGGAAACGACGATACAGCACACCTTTCGGCCGAAACTCTTCCTTGAGGAATGCGATGGCGCGCCTCAACCTCTCCACCCTCAAGGTCCAGTTGGTCTTCACCCGAATGTACTCTACGATGTCCTCAGTCTTTGTAGAGTGGTGCAAACGGGACACGTACAGCTGCGTCGTCGGTACTGCAGGACGTAGCAACATGTTGGATCCTGCCGGCGCTGTCCCGACAAAGATCAATCCTTCTAAACTTTCGCATTTATAATATTACTTGCTTCTGCCAGCGGCTTCGCCCGCGTGGAATTAGTACTTCCCCCGTTACAAACTTTCAACCCCCTTTTCCCCCCTTCAAGGGTTGAATTTCGATAAACCCTTAGTGGATACATATTCTTCACAAAGAACACACCCTCCAAATTTCATATCTATAGGACCAGCGTTATAGGCTGTGTTGATAAATCAGTCAGTCAGTCAGGACTTTGAATTTTATATACAGTATGTAACAAAAACCCTGTCCGATCCTAAAGGGTAGTGTTTGGTATCGTACTGCGTACACATATACGTAACCATTTCATGGATATGAGATTATTATTTTTCCCCAATGAAAATAATTAATTTAAAGAAAACAAAGAAAAACTTATCAAAGGCAACACTGATCGCACAAAGAACACCTACAGTTTCTTGTCAAAAAAACCGCCTGAGCGAGACGGTATTTTTGATCCTTTCTTATGCGCCCTTTGTCGCGTGCCGCCAAAGCGAAAAGGCTAGTGATGGGCGGTACCCTTTGAAATAAAAATATGTAAAAGTGTCGTACCAGAGCTATTTACATAAACATACGCAAACGTATTACATCAAACGGTCCAGTGTCAAACCTATCGCTTACAGCTGTGTCCTCTCGATCGTTTTCAATGTCGCGTGCCATTACGTCAGCAGGTAGGTACATACATCCTTGCCTGGGTCATTCTATTGACCCGCCCAGTTGACTCCAACCTCCAATAAAGACCTCCGCCGTAATTGGATGTAGTATGGGAAGTTCGTTATTTTCTAACAATTTATTGTGATCTTGTTATGCGCTTGCGTCACAGTAGGATAGGAGATTAAACTGATCCAGCTGCAAGTGCGTTTTATACAATTTGCAGGTCAGTGTCAAGTTGTATGTTAGTCAAAATGTGATTCGCGGCCAACCCTTTATAACTCAATAAAATATTATTTAATAAAAAGTAGCAGTTAGGATAGGATTTCGTAAATAAAAAAACACGTAGGTATTTTTTTAATTTTCAAAAAGAATTTTAATATTTACCTCACAAAATAAAAAAAGGGAATGTACCATTACGGGTACATTGCTGCAATGTGTTCCACTAGGAAGTATGGAATGATTTAAAACAATTGTTTTGTTTGTTATTGCACAATGCAACTCCGCACTTTTCACAAATGGTCTGTGATTTGCCGGAGCATTTAGGGAACTTGCAGCGGATACGTTTTTCGGCCAGTGGTCTTGGCGCACAGCTGCTGGAGGCACGAATTGAGCTGGACCCTTGCGTTTTTTCGCCTGGATGTCTGGTTCAATGCTTCGGCGTTGTACGTGTGCTTTTATCCTCATCTTACAGAGCACCGTACCTATCTCTTCACGAAAGTCAGCAGATGACAGCAGTGGTCCATTCGTATACTTAGACTTATAAACCCTTTTGTACAGTAACCAGGCATTGGACATGGCAAGGTCCAGAAAATGGTAAAACATTCGAACCTGCCATCTCTTGCTTCGTAGTTTTATTTTATATCTACCCATTATACTGTCAATGAGATCGACACCGCCCATGTGGCGGTTGTATTCTCCTACCACGTTTGGTCTATCAATGGTCACATACCTCTTGTGGGGCTTGTCGTATCTAGATACTTGTGACTTGGGTAGTTCACCCACAAAACTGGAGGCAAGTGTGACTATTTTATTGTCTTTTCAGGCCACTGTAGATATGTCTGTTCCTTCAACACAGGCAACATATTCGACTGAATAGCCACGTTCTTTTTTGGAGATTTCTTTTTCTGGGGGTTTGCAATTTTTTGCAATTTGCAATCAGGTATTCGGTTGCGTTGAATGGTTCCCAAGCTCAATATTCCTTGTTTTGCGAAATATTCAAGTAGCAGCAGGGATGTGAAGTAATTGTCAAAATATAGACGGTAATTTTGACTGCGTGGTATTTCACGAGCTAGCCTGACGACGACATTTGGTGCAGCACCCAGGTTCGGCTCATTGGGGCCAACTACATTTTCAGCTCCAGTTTCTGGCTCAAACTTGTACGCAAACCCGCTCACACCGCTCAGGACATAGATTTTGTAGCCCCATTTATGGGGTTTCTTAGGATTATATCTCTTGAGGGTGTGTCTAGCTTTCGTGGAACAAATCTGTTCATCCACGCAGAGATACTTCTCAAATGGGACATTGAGGCAAGTTTCATTTAGTTTCGACACAGTTGGCCTGATTTTATAGAGCCGGTCATGGTCTGCGTGATCGCGAGAAACCATGTTCGAGTTATCGTTGAAGTGAATAAATCTTCAGATTTTTTCAAATCTGTTTACCAGCATTGTATCTTTTACTAGAGGTGTTCCTAAACTACCACTCCAATGCTTCGTCACCCTTGGTAGATGCACTAACGACATGATGAAAACCAGACCAATAAATTGCTGTATATCTGTCTCAGTGACCCGGAATGGCATGTTAGTATCTTTCTGTACGATGTAAAGGTTAGTTTGGTTGGCAATTTCTATAAAAAGTTCCTTGGGAAATATTTTGTAAAAGAACTGTACTGGACTATCAAGTTTTAGAAACTCTGCTGGCAAGTCTTCGTCACCCGTAAAGCAGAGTTGCTGCTCATTTAGCTGAAGGATCTTTTTTTCCAACGTAAATTCAATTTCTGCTTGGCTTGACTGCGTCTTGATGGTCCAGGTCTGGATGATGGTTCTGGTTGAGGAACGGTTTCAGAAGAAGTTGGCGGTTGGGAAGCAGTACTTGAATTCTCAATATTTTCAATGATTGTGTCAATATTCACTCCATCGACCTCTTCAAAATCATCCACTTCTAATGGCACATGCAAATCCGGAACAAAATCAGGATCTGCGATGCTGTCATCATCACCGTCAAATCCATCTTCACTCTCTGCATAATCAAAGAGGAACTCCTCTATTTGTTCATCTCCTAGACCTCTGGATGCCATTCTGTTGCAACAATAAAAAAGTGCTCAATGTATGACACTAAATGTACTTATTAACACAATGTACCAGAACTGGCACAAACACAAAACGACAATTATTTAAAATGTCTACAATAAATAGCAAAGAACATACACTTACCTAGTAAAATCACACCACAAACAAACGGTTTTTAAAGTAAGAATATTTTTCGTCTATTTTCAAAACTTAATAAACAAACGTATTTTACGAAACGTCAAATTGTTCGATTCAAATTCGTTTGTCTTGAAAAAGCGCCATCTGTGGGCTATACATTATACTAAATATTGAAGCGCGCTATGTTCCAGAGCGGGAACTCTGTTCTATAACCGAAAAAATATTTTGCTTTAGATTTTATATGGAAAAATTTGGTATGTTCCAATACTGTCCCACGGTGATATAAAGGGAATTGTAGAATCCCAGGCACTCTTGTGCCCTGCAGGGACCCTGGACGTTCTTCGAAGTCCCGGGGACGTCGCGTAGCTTGGCGACTCGTTGACTTGGCGCGAGAGGACTATGTCGTAGGGATCTGTCTACTGGCGAATAAGGGAAACTGCTGAGGGCGACTTCAATTATACTATATTGAAATAAAAGGGAAACACGTATGCCCACTTGATCAGGCTGAACTTCTATCTCTCTCTCACTGACACATACGTCAAGCCTATCATTTATTCTAATATTCAAACGGTTTTCCAATAAATCTAGAATGTTCTAGCCAACCAGTTAAGGCCGGTGCACACCCGCTAACAGACGAGGGAACAGGGCCTGCGAGGAATTTACAAAATAGGTATTTTAAGAAACTATTGCCATCATGCTCCCTCAAGCCTTCCCCTGTAGAGTGCGATAGGGCAGCTGCAACTCGGACCTATTTTATCACAAAATTTTTGACGAGATCGACGTTTCATATTCCCCTTTTTTCTCCTCAAAAACTGAGCCGATTCAATTATTTAGCATCAAATTTTTAAGAAAGAGTATGTCTAGGTCCCTATTAAATGTTTTATGTTAAAACTTTTCTAATTAATTGTCTGGTAGTCTTCTACGAACGGAGGAAAAATATGGCCATTTTTTGTAATTTTTGGAGGGTCATATTTTCTTTACTTATTAGTTGCTGAAAAAAAGGAAATGACAGGGACGTGTCAACAGCAGACCTTGTCTTTATGAAAAAAAAAAAGATTGCTCTAGAGGAATGCCTCTATGTACACCCGTTTTTTCTTCCTGAATGATTCAGGAAGAAAAAAGGGGAATACATTTGTATGGAGAATCGCAGCCCCTGTTCCCTCTTAACAAGTATGTATTAGAGAATTATAATCATTAAAATTTTGAATTAAAACTAAATATTAAAGTTACGCCCGAATTGATAGCCCCAATAACATGGAACATGGAATTTGAACATACTCATAATTGGAGGAAACCAAAACGTCATCTTTGTAAACATATTTTTAGTTTTTGTTGAGTTTTTGAAAACAGCTCAGAACCAATTTCGATAAAATTTATATGGGTAAATTTTTATGTGTTTTAAAAAGAATTTTTGAAAATCGGTCTACAACTGACAGAGAAATCGGTGGAAATACATAAAAAAAACATACATTCAGTCGAACATCAGAAACTCCTCCTGTTTTCGAAGTCGGTTAAAAATCTCGTGTCACAGTGTTTGTGGGTGCACTCCTCCGAAACGGTTCGACCGATTTTAATGATTTTTGAAGTGAAACTTCTTTAGAATCGTTGTGATTTCAAACCGGATGCAACGGAAAAACGTCAGGTAAGAGACACAAATACAAAAATGTGTAGGATGAAGCCAGGAAAGAATGAGACAGAAATATACATACTATTTTATATTATCGGTCTCTCCTCTTTGTCTCATACTTCGTAGCGTCCCCACTCCCGTCTTCTAAGCATAGTCGCCTGTAATTTGTGAGCCAGAGCGAGAGAGCAGATGTCGGTGTGTATGTATATTGCACACTGTTTAATACGTGCTTGTATTTGAGCATTTGCATTTTGTCGATTTACTGAAGTTTCACTTCTATCGTGTGTGAATCGCACACACACCTTTTTTTTTTGTATATTTGGTAGGTATGAGAATAGGTCGTACCTAAAGTATTTTTTACTTACTCTACCTTTATATCTTTCCTACCTCCAACCCCAATTTTTTAATCGTAACACAACGTTTGCTGGGTCAGCTAGTATTTTTATAATATAGCCTATGTCACTCAGGAATAACGTAGCTTTCTACTGGTGAAAGAATTTTGTAATTCGGTTCAGTAGTTGCAGAAATTACTTCCTACAAACTTACAATCTTTACCTCTTTATAATCTACTAGCACTTCGCCCGCGACTTCGTCCGCGTGGGTTTCAAAAATTTATATTATTTATAGCCTATGACACTCACAAATAACGTAGCTTTCTATTGGTAAAAGAATTTTTAAAATCGGTTCAGTAGATCCAGAGATTACCCCCTACAACCTCACAAACTTTACCTCTTTATAATATTAGTATAGATACACACTTGTTCGTACTACCGGACAAGTGGCGCCCTCATTGAATAAAAAATCGTAGCATAGCATAGAAAATAAATATTAAAGAATCCAACGTCACGTTTGTTACAAAGAGGATAAAGTATTTTTACGTAGTTTCTGACACCTTTGCCTACTACTTTGGATACGAAACATTCTGAGACCTGTTTTAACAACATAAAAATACTTTATCCTATTTGTAATAAACGTGACGTTGGATTCTTTAATATTTATTTTCTAGGCTATGCTACGATTTTTTATTCAATTCACTTGGCCGGTAGTAGACCCTTAAGTATGTTTTTTCTTCATTGTTATTTCTTTGTACCGTGCGTGTTTCGTGAACTGTTGCTAAATAAATTTTATTCTTTCTTTCTTATACAGGGTGTAACGGAAAGGTGTGGTCATATTTTAAGATCCAATTCTGCCAATGAAAATGAACAACTTTCTCTTTAGAAAAAAAAATCCAAAAAAAAAAAAATTTCTTTTTTAAGTTATCATCAGCTGATCAATTTTTGTATGGAAGGTAAAAAATTTTTTTTAGAATTTCCTCAGGTTTTCTTGAAGAAAGTTGTTCATAGCGATGGGCAGATGCAGTTCTAAAAATATGACCACACCTTTCCGTTACACCCTGTATATAAAACAAAGTCAGGTTAGTGACACCATTTATAACTAAAGAACGGCTGGACCGATTTTAATGATGTTTGATTTGTTGGATTTGTCTCGGCCCCGAATAGAATAACTATTAAAATATCGAAAAAAAAAATCACGAAAAAAAATATGAAGAAAATTCGTTTTCTCATACATTTTGTATGGAACGGATATTGGTTCTGAGGCGGTTTGAAGATTAGTATAGATTACAGAATAAACATTATAAGATGGTCCTGTGTAAATAAGTCACTAAAAAAAAAGGCATGCACATCATTCACAGAACGTTATAATTGTGTTGTGTTTGTCCGTAGCGGTTTAAATTGCATAATATCCATTAAAGTTCACTCCTAAACAAATCCAACAGTTGGTCATCCTTCGGCTGGCTTGTTCGAATATTATTTCGTTATCACGCATTTAGTTAATTTAGTTTTCCTTCCTTTCCATAAATGTTTGTTATTATATACCATTCCATTAATTAATTATTTGTAATTTTCCGCTTATTTTATGGAACCATAAAGAATATGTCGTGGTTATGAAACGTTTATACAAATAAATTACGTATGATTATTCATAGTTGTTTCTCGGAAAGTTTCTTGCTTTTTGTTACATTCCTGTTCGAGTAATAGCTGGTGGTAGGGTTTGTATTGTTCACAATGTCTCACAACTGCAGATTAATTTACTTTAAGAGGATCTTCAGGTTTTCCATCAGAAAAAGAATTTTCATTAGCGGTAACGCATGAGGATCTTCAGGTTTTCCATCAGAAAAAGAATTTTCATTAGCGGTAACGCATACACGTAATCGGTAGCGAGCGGTGCATCTATTATGTCCCCTTTTTATAAAGGTTAAGCTAAATTCATAAAAACACGGAAAAATCCTAATTGATTTTGTTTCCCAATTTTATTCGTAATGAATATTTAAAAAGGCCATTGACGCTTCACTAGTTGGTTTGAAACCAAATATCTTCTCAATTGTAGACACGGTACGCCGAAAAGGGTATCATAAAAGGACAAAAAGGATATTCATGTGTTAAGTCTCTCCACTCTCCACTCTCGTACAATTTACATTTAAGATACGTTACGTGAAAAGCTTAATCTGAACAGGTGAATGATGAATAATAAATGTTGTTTATTCAGTAAATAGGTTACAAGGAACACTTTTACACGTCAATGTTTTTTGTCAGTTTAAGCTAGATGAGGCCGGTGTTTCCTAGCTGACTACCCTGAGAAGAAACACCGAAACAAACTCAGAGGTCAAAGCCTCTTTTAAAGTGTTCAAATTCATACAATGTGTACTGGTTAAATCATAAGAGAACCATGTACGTTTATGTCTGGGATGAGCTTTTTGCAGAAAGCAACACACAAATTCGAGTGGACCTGTCCAGACAGTGCAAGCATTTGTCAGTCATCGCGTAGCTCAACTCAGAACTTTGAGGAGCTCAACGAACCGACGAACAATACCAAAGTAAGGACATTTGAGTAGGCCGCAAAAATACTCAAACTGCCAGACAATCATAAAATCTACATGAATATAACGACATACATAGTTCTCGCATTCACATTATTCTATATGAGGACCATGCAGCTTAGTGTCTGTAGTGGTCTTTTGAAGAAAGAACCAAACATATTTGAGTGGACCTGTCCAGTCAGTGCAAGCATTTGTCAATAGTCGAATAGCTCAACTTAAAAACCACTAAGGAGCTCAATGACATGACGAACAATACCAAAGAAAAGACATTTGTGTAGGCCGAATCTACGGCAGTCAATTTAGTTATTGACCAAACAGCAACTGTATATGTATGTACGTATGTCGGGCTGGTTCCCGCAACTCCACGCTCAAGGCGCGTATTTTGCGTACAGATTTGTCATTCCATCCCAGCTCCTCCAAGAAGGTCAGCAGCGCCCTGTAACAACTGTATACATATACTAGTACATGTTTAAATAATGTATTTCTATGAACTAAGGTTAATATTCCTATTATTATAAGTTACTCGTAACACGGTGCGGTGTTAAGCATGGCTCATAAAAGTAAAAACTTTGGACAATCCAAAAGTTCACGCCTCATAACGTTCATTTCTTTTTGTACTAAAAAAAAATTAAAAAAAAAAAATGTGACTGACCTTCAATGTCTCCAGAACCAGTGGATTCTCAGGTATGGTCTAGTGGAAAAAGACGATCCAAATAATGGGTAGAATGTGATTTCGGCTTCGGAAACTGTCTTTTTACACCCGATATACAAAAAATGCTACCAGTAATCACTTTTAATTAAATATTTAAAAAATGATAGAAACTACGATAGTGAATATAGAAAGGGTTCATCTTGAGTTAATTCTGAACAATATAAAAAAACCGCTCTCGATACGATAATTTTTTCAGCAGTTATTCGGACTACATACAAAAAGAATTAATACATACAGACATCGGGACGTCCAAGTATTTTTTTTTCAACCTCTTTTTTTCTTTAAAGTAGGAGGGAGATCAAATGTTCGCATTCGCATAGTAGGAGGGAGAACAAATGTTCTCCCTCCTACTATCGCGAACTCTGAAAGCGCTGCTTGTCTACGCATTTGTATGGGATAAACACGATAGCAATTCGTTTCTTTATGGTTTCGTTACGAATTATAACATTGTCTACCAACTTGCGATAACGATTTCGACAGTCGACTGACCACGTGACTTAGCGCGGTTTATGTCAATCTCATACATTTTAGTCTTTTCTAACTTCGTTATCGTTTTTAAATTGTTACTTTGTCTAAGCCCCCAGGTGAGATAGTGGTCAAACGCGTGCCTATCAACAATAAAAAAAGAAAACATATTATCCTATGGATGAAATATGAACGTAATAGAGTCATTTTACCAGGAAATTGCTTGGCCTTGACGTGTTGACAGTGGAGCACTACCTCAAACGCTTCGCGATATGAGACGTGCAAAACTTTTTGCTACAAGTTTCCATATTGCTATAAATTTTCCGTTTAGTCAGTTTAAATAATTGAACCTCAAAATTGTTTTGTCAAAGAATGTTTGCGATATGGGATTACATGTGGAATCCTGGAGGAGCGCGGGCCTGAAGCTGCGTAAGAGAACGTG
Source organism: Polia nebulosa (assembly GCA_951329385.1). NCBI lineage: Eukaryota > Metazoa > Arthropoda > Insecta > Lepidoptera > Noctuidae > Polia > Polia nebulosa. The sequence continues at coordinate 33,844,275 of OX589592.1, forward strand.
TGTGACCCACCGCCGCCGCACATTTGGTGTCCACCAGCAGGTGTATTCGCTAACTCAGTTGACATCAATTTGATAGGCACTTTGCCGTACATTGCTCGGTGGACATCGATTATAATACGCACTACGTGGTACATTTTTGTTTTCCTCTACGTCAAAGCAGCAATTTACTGCAAAGTGCCTATCAAATTGATGTTAACTGAGTTAGCGAATACTCCTACAGTTCACCGCGCACAGGATGTTTAAATAAATAAAAATAATTGAAGGACAGTAATAAAAAAAAAATAGGCAGTCATGGGGACTACCGATATAAGTGAATACTGTGTGCTACGTGTCGTAGCACTCGTAGCGGTGTCGCGCGAGTTGAATAGATTTTTCCCATCGCCTAAAGAAGTTTTCACTTCAAAAACTTAAAGAACAAAAGTTTAATAAAACATATCTGACTATGAGCATCACATAACTAGGCAAGGTAGAAACACTAACGATGACACTGTCATTTAATCGATTTTCTTCAAGTAGCTAGTAGTAGCCAGTAGCTGAAATCGTTTCGGCCGTCAACGTCGAGGCCGTAGCAGCTGCATATTATGTAGTTATTTATTCATTCCAAAACTTCCATCTCTCAAACTTCATCATTTTTTTTTTTGTATGTATGTTACCCGATTTCTCCGTCAGTTGTGAACCAATTTTCAAAATTCTTTTTTCATCTGAAAGAATATACTCCCGAGGTGGTCCCATATAAATTTTATCGAAATTGCTTCAGCGCTTTTTGAGAAACTGAATAAAAACGGAAAATACGTGTACCTCGATGACGTTTTGGTGTTCTCCAAATGTTTAAATTCCACGTTCCATTATATTGGGGTTTTTAGTTCTGGGGTATAACAACTAAAAAGTGAAAAATAAAAAACTTTTTACAAAAAAAAACAACCGACTTCCGGTGTTTGTATTTTTACTTCTTCGTTATTTGACACCCACCCATATTTGACAAATTAAAGTTATTTATAAATTTTTAGTGTATTTTTTTTTTGGAAGTCGGTTGTTTTTTTTTGTTAAAAAGTTTTTTTAAGTTAGTAGGAACTAAATTAGGTTGATCTTGCAATGTTTTTTTTTTTTACTCTACTATGGCACGCAATTTCTTTAACACTCTGTATAATTTGCACCTGTGCGGAGCCGGGCCGGGTCGCTAATTAAGAATAAAAAAATTACGTTATCTCATACTGTGGCATAATTATGATGGTGGCTATACTTAGTTATGCCTTTTTCTTAAATACTACCTATGTGTTATATTATACTAGCTGACGGCAAACTTCGTATCGCCTCAGAATCAATAAATGAATCGGTTCTTGAGATATTATCAATAAAGCTATTCCCTACAAACAAATATAAAAATAATAAACAAGTGATAATAATAACACAATATAATGGCTTTATTGATAGCCATTCCATGTGTGTGCCCATGTTTCGCAAATAATTGATTGATTGAACTATTTGTGGCCAAACGGTTCTGATTGTGTATATTGGTTTCAACATACCAGATAATCATCTTTTGGAACAAAACAGTTCAAATTTCAGTGCAAGTATTGCAATACATAGGCCTTTCTTAAGGCTCTATTAACTGCCAAAGACCTTGAATGGTTAGCTTGCGTGTTCTGTGCTGAGCTCACGTAACGCGTCGTACGTCCACCCAGTAATAGGACTCGCCCATCAAGGAGCGGTGTCTGAAATTTAACGCATTATTAATTTATTATATACAAAAAAAACAAGTGTTATAATAAAAAACGTATACTAAAATATAAATAATTAAATGATCTTTAAATTGGTGAAAGTTTCATAAAAATATGCTTTATACTTTTTGCGTGATTCTCAATTTTTTATCCACGTTAGACAACTTTACAAATTAATTAAAACACATAATTTCAAATATTCGCATATATTTTTCCGCCCAGTTTTAAAGAGGAGTGTCAAAGAACACTATCTTTCCATTTCGTCATAGTTGCATATAAGTATGTATTATTTATTTCATAAATTATTTAGTTTTGTATATAGTATAGTAATATTTATTTGGCCTATGTATTTATTTGTATATATGATGGTATATGTTTGCATGATATGTTATTTTATTTCATTGTTTTATTTTTTGACTGTATGTATTCTTTTTCTCACACAGTGTCCTTATATACTTCTCTTTTTTTCAACTCCTTTCGCAAGTATGCTGGAAGAGATTTCATTAGAAATAAGCATTACCTTTGTACATTTTTTTTCTGTTTCCTTCTTGTCAGTTTATTTGTGTGTACATAAATTGGTAAATAAATAATAATAAAAAAAAAACGAATAGAAAAGAATAGTCGTTTAGACGTGATCTTAAATTAAAAGTCGTAAATGCGCCTTTAGATCTTTAAAATACAAATAGTCAAATCAACTCTTCTTCTTTTCGTGTTGCGGTTATTTATATTATATATATATTTTACATTTAATTAGTTATAGGTACTGTTTGGGCCTATTAAGTGGTCACGTTTAAAGCGGCATCGGAGGCCATGGTCAAGTCATCGAGGGTGCAGGTGAAAGCACATTAGGGATACTCCAGTAGATAAGACATAGTTTGTTCAGGAGCACCGCACTCGCACTAATCCACTTCGCCAAATTGTATTTGCTGCTGTTTACTTGAGTACGCAATCAACTTAAAACATGTTTTGATGATGCTTGAGTTGGTGGCGATAGATTGAAATTATCTCGAAATATGTATTCAAGTATGACCTTTAAACTGAGTCACTGTTGATTCACAGTCGCCATTATGGTTTATATCTTCATATTCTCATAACGGTCTGTCTATGTATTCCAGGACCTGCAGATGTTGGAGTCTCGCAAGATGCCGCTGCGCTGGAAGAGCGCCCCCAATGTCGGCCGCGTGGAACCTAACATCCAGGTAGGTCAAGTAATCGTAAAGGCTTGACATAACTGCATATTAACTAACCGACTGCGTAGTCCGTTTGGTAGAACTGCATGCCAACTGCTGCTGCTCTAAACTTAGAGCCTAAGGACCTACCTTCATATACCAGGTAGACAATCAACAGGTATCCAATTTTTTTCTAAAAGCACATATTTTTCATGTGTTTTTTTTTATTTGCCACGTCGTCATGATTGTAATGCAATTAGGAAGCAGCAGCTCCTTTTAATTCAGTATTTTTTGTTACTTTGAATAAAGTATTTGGTCAAGAATAGTCAAGACCCAGTAAAGGCTGCAAGGGCATAACAGGGGTTAGCAAATATACCACTGCGCCGATATAATTCTTCTATCAATTATCAATATCCAAGGTCAAAGAGATTCTGCTGAAACATTTACGGACAAAAGACATCGTTCCTTTAAAAAAACCCTATAAAGGCAACCAAACATGAACTCTTCTTTAAAGCCCGAAAGACGAAGAAGGCGAAGAAGGTCGCCATTCTAAGGCCTAATAATAATAATGTGAGGCCCCTTTTTTCTAACATACCTCTTGAACCATCACTTGAGCATAACTTTATAACGTTTGAGATTCGTAGCCGCGCTGCGAAATGCTACGTGCAATAGAGTGCTGCGCCGGTAGATGGCGACATTCTGATAACCGGTTCGCAGCCCGACACACGGGACATGCGTCCCGATCGGTGTGTCCGTAACTCTACATGTCAATCAATTCTTAATAATGTTCCCACTGCTGGGACTCGGGCTCCTCTCTAGGAGAGAGAATGGGCCGTAATCCACCACGCAGGCCCAATGCGGGTTGGTGGATGTCACATGTCTTCGAATTTTTGATTCAAGGACATGCCGCTTTCCTCACGATGTTTGCTTTCACCATTTTGCGAGCAGTCGCAGCACCATACTAAGGGCCTGTACCTATTACGAAACTACTAAAGTCTCAAGCAATGCTAAAAACTAGGCCATTTGTTTGGTTGAAGCCAATTTTATTTAAGCTCCGGCTACATTACTGTGTTATGTCGTATTGTGACGCCTGGTACAGTTGATTGGCTACAAAAGTCGTTGTGATATGATGTAGGAACGAAACTGATTGATTCGTGAGTTCCGCATCACGACACACAGTGATGAGAACCTAGGCTTAGTCTTGCTTGAGTGAGGTTCTGTTTACGTGTCCAAGAGCTTAATTTCTCTTGTGACCAGGTGGTGAGCTTCATGGATGAGGACCCCGACCATATCTTCGACCTGCTGCGCGAGGTCTTGGACATCGACATTGACGAGTCGGTGGAGAAGATCTCCGTCTTCAACAACGGGCACCCTGTCAGCTTCGTGCACGACTTCGAGTCTAATGTCACTGGTGAGTACAATTATGCTGGAGTGGATGAGAATGTGGTAGAAATAGATCATTTGCATTTGTTGGTTTAGTTACGACATATTGGGCTAAACGATAGCTATCCAAAAAAATGGCCCACTTGACAGGTCCATTTGATACGTAATATGATAAATTGATGTAGCTTTTAACCGACTTCAAAAAGAAGGTGATCAAGTCGAATGTTTATATATATATATATTTTTAATGTATTTTCGGGCACAACTCCGTCATATACAGGGTTACTGGTAACTCAACGCATTCCTTGCAGGACGTCATAGTAGGATTAAAATGTAATAAATTAATCACTAAATGTTCTACGGAAGTTTAGTAGTTTTATTGTTACGTTAGATTTTTAGTTTTTTTATGAAAAATCACAGATTATTTATTTACTTGCTCTCATGCACACAACAAATGTTACAATTTTTACAAAAAAAAATATGATAACAACAACAACACAACACAACATTTTCCTAGTAATTTGTACACCAGGCGTATAATTTTTTATTGCACTAGACAATATTTTATATGAAGCAATAGCAAAAATTTACAAAAAAAAAAATATGTTTGATTAGTGATCTTTGCTAAAGTTTTAGGCATTTTTGAACATTCAATTATTAACAAAGATCTGCTACGGCATCAACTATGATAAAAACTAAAGTTTCAGTACAGTCGCGCCGTAAATCATTTTTTAATCGTCTTCAAATGAGTCAATCTGGGATTTTTCATGAAAAAACTAAAAATCTAAGTAACTCAAAAACTACTGAACTTCGGTATAACATTTGGCGGCTTAATTTGCTGCATTTTAACTCTACTATGACGTCTTGCAAGGAATACGTCGAGTTCCCAGTAACACTGTCTAGACGGAATTGCAAAATTCTTTTTTTTTCGAAAGAGGTTTGTTTCGAGATGGTCCCATTTCAATTTCATATAGATGATCTGATGATGGGTTTCGGGGACAGACAACGGAATTCTTCAAAAATTGACAGCAAATTAACCTCGATTGCTGCGATCATGTGTCGATGAATGAATTGTTAACACAGTTTAATGGGGAATCACAACAGAAAAGTGAAAAATAAAAAACTTTTTAACAAAAAAATAGAACTGACTTCCAAAAAAAGTGCAAAATAACTTTAATTTCGGCAGTCGGTGTCAAAAAACGAAGACAGAAAACCAGAAACACCAACTTTCGAAATTTAAGTTATTTTGTCCTTTTTTTGGAAGTTGGTTTTATTTTTTTGTAAAAAGTTTTGGTGAACCTCATCATCATCATAATCAGCCTTTTAATGTCCCCCAGTGCTGGGGCACAGGTCTCCTCTCTGTGTGAACCTATTGCGCCGAAATGGATCAAGCTTTTAATAGCCACAAGTTACATAACGTTGGTTTTTTTTCTTTTTAAATGTTCGTATGTGTCTGTATTTAAGAAATCGTAGCTATTTTGTCGCAATAATTCCAGGCATCATAGACTCGGAGCGTTGCTTCACAATGGAGTTGGACCCTGAGCTGGTGCTGCAGCCGGAGCTGTTCCTGCTGGGGCTGCAGCACGGCGACGAGTTCGACGTGAGCCGCGTGCGGAGCCAGCTACGCGCGCTGCTGCCGGCCGCACGCGACGCGCCGGCGCTGGCCGCGCTCGACAAGTGCAAGGGCAAGCCCACCTACAGGCTGCAGAAGGAAACTGGACTAGTTAGTGAGTACACATTCTTTATTCGTCCTTCTAGAATGTTTTTTAGTTCTGGCATATATGTGTATGGGTAGTGGTGGAGCTGACTGCTTATTTTTTTATTTATTTTATTTAAAAAACAAACAGTGACACTTTCCACCTTGCAGAAAACAATACAGTATAATGTGATCTAATGTGTAACCACCATTTTCCTTTTCACGCGCAGATGCGCGTGAAAAGGAAAATGGTTGGAATGGTTGGTTTGGGTGGTGGTGGTGGTGGTGGAAAATGGTTTGGTTAGATAACATAAAACTTATAAATTACAACAGCCCAGAATTTTAAAAACATTGGTTTAAGCTGCTATTTGGTTGCTACGTAGAAAAACATTAGTGGACCGTTGGAAAAAATAAATAGGTATAGCTCGCATGCGTTTAATATACGGAAAAAATAGATAGATTTTTTATGCCAGAATATTCTAAGAACTATTTAAATATTAACAGCTAACTGGAGGAAATAATAAATATTTATGTATATTATTTCACATAAGGATTATAGAGTCTATCGTCCGCTGCTTCGTCATTTGTTATTGTATAACGTCAGTCAAGACCACAAACCACCACCAGCCTCATCTAGCTTAAACTGACAAAAAAACATTGACGTGTAAAAGTGTTCCTTGTAACCTATTTACTGAATAAACATCATTTATCATTCATTTATCATTTATCATTTATCACCATTGAGGTATCCAAGAAGTGGTATAACTCAAGTCTATTTATATTTAGAACACCTACATATTTATTGATTACGCGGAAAACTGTGTCAAAACTTTATCTAACAACTTGGTGTAAGCACCTGAACTTGGGTCGTTTTTAAGAACAACAAAATATGGCGGTACACAAAAATAAAAATGAAAATGAAATGTCTATTGATGAATCCCCTGAACATCTACATTAATAAAGAAAAGCCCACGTACCGTGTGTCTTCTTGGAAACCACAGCTCAGGCCCAAGTCGAGAAGAAGATGGAATCCGTATGGAATTGGTAAACTTGCTTGGAGCAAATCTTGATTAATCTACCGATTGAATCCTCGAAACTCCATAAATTAACACTGCACTATAAGTCCACAATGTCCCAGAAATGCAGGTCCATTTATAAAGGATAAGCTAAATATATAGTAGTTATTACGGAAAAATCCTACTTGATTTTAGTTCCTGATTTATTCGTAATGAATATTAAAAAAGGCAATTGACGCTTCACCACAACTAATTCTGTGCTCACTTAATACAGAAATAGGAGCTATTGTGATTACTTTCGCAGATAAGTGGCAATGTATTACTTATACAACAGCGAGCGAATCGAGCTCGTGAATTTTTGCATCCCGCGTTTGATAAATTTGTTTTTCATTTATCACTTGTACAGAGATACCTGTTGGGTTAAATAGAATGTAATGTAGGATGCAAAAGCGAGCTCGAACATTTAGCAACTCTACTTCTAAAGTGTACTTAGGAATGGAATTCCCTGCCAGTCTGTGTTTTCTAATTGTTACAAACTGGGAGTCTTGAAAAAACTGAATGTAACCTATTCATTGTTGACTTACTTTTTATATTATAAAAAAATAAAAGGAGGTTCCCCCCTTAAATGGAGAAGCCCCCTTTAATTTTTAATTTTATTTTTTATTATTTGTTGATAAAGCGGCAACAGAAATACATATTCTGTGAAAATTTCAACTGTCTGCCTATTACGGATCAAGAGCAACCCGCTGACAGACAAACGGACAGCGGAGTCTTAGTTTACAGTCCCGTTGGGTACGGAACCCTAAAAAGGTGCGGGCCCACCTCCAACTCCAAACTAAATCTTATACTTATTGAACATGGTTGTTCGCCTTCCCGCAGTCTGCCAGTGCGAGTGCCACAGATATTATAGTTGATATCCACGTGAACAAAATCGCGGGCAGGTGTTAGGTAAAATTGAAAGTGAACGAAATGATTTGAATATGTAATATTTCCCCTTCCAGTCCGCAAGCGTTCCGCGGACGCGCCGCCGCACGACTTCATGCAGTTCGCCGGCAAGCGCGTGCAGGAGATCGAGATCAGCAACCTCGCCGAGCTGCTGGAGTACGAGCAGGACACCAAGCGGGACCAGTAGGCCTCCGTGGGACGCCCACTGAGGCGGTAGTACATGGACGACTTAGTGAGGGAATCAGTTCAGACCCAAAGCAGCAACATACAATAGATAACATGTGAATAGTCGAACCTTGAGAGCACAAAAGCTTACATACACTGGGTGTAAACGTCTAGTCAGTTGTCTTAAGAATCAGTTCTCTGCCGATGTCTTCTAATTGTCAAGTTCATTATCGAGCGACAATGACGCTTGCAAGCGGAAGGCGGCTGACAATCTTCGTTGTGTTAGTACCGCTTCAAAGAAGCCATCTTTGGTATGGCGAACTAATCTGCCGAAGTTTGCACACGACCTAGTATGAATGAGCCATAACTGTCGCAGTAGACACAATAGTTAAACAATCGCCATTAATCATAATTAACACCCATTCATGATTTATAGGACGGTAAATATCTCAAGGACAGTTTATGTATGAGTCGGCAGTCGCCCCTTCGGGTTAAGGGCAGACTATATAGCAGAGGGTAAGGTTGCAACAGCGAATGAAATAATTAATTTGTCTGTCTATACCTGAGGGTGATAAAGCGACTGAAAAATTAATAACATCAATTCACATTTGCTTTGGTTAGCAGTATTTCTCGATAATACTAATAACCTAATATCGCTCTAGACAGGACTTGCCAAATGACTGTCTGATTCGCAAGTTCGCTCTCATGTTAATACTCCATTTGCTATCGCTTCGGTGTCCGAGAATTGCCGGTGTGGATGTAGGATACGAGTGTACTAGGTTATGGAACTATTTTAGTCGATTCTCAAAATAACTCGACTAAAGTCGTTCTGAATGGAAAGATGGCGTTATTACTGTGATTGTTTAGTTTTAACTTAGTTTCTTATGCTCTCTATTTTAATTTCATGAAATATTGTAATAAATGTACAATCAGTTTGAAACTGATTTGTGGATAAATTGGATGGTTTTTTTAAGAGTTTGCGCACATAATGCATGGTTGTGTATGTCATTGGATATAAGGATGGTGGGCATAGCTTATTATAAGCTATTGTTCTATTTGTAACTCAAAATTTATAATAAATTCGTATCAAATAATCGATTTCAAAAATCGATTCCACTGTTTGTATTTGATATCTGTAACTTTTCAATAAATAAAGATTCGTCTTCGTCTTAATGTAGTAAGAATGCTTCTTGCATTTCCCTACTGCCAGTCTTCTTATACTGTTATGTTTTATTGTCTATGTTTGTCTTTTTTAATTTTATGAAATGAGAATGGTGGAGATATCTGTACATTGTAATATAACATGTTAAGCAAGATAACTAATAAATAAATTATAAGGCAAATAATATTTTGTGCCAAAAACAACACTAAACCAACCTTTTTTCAAAAGAATAATTTCTTTTGCTGAACTTAGATTGAATTAGCTACGTTACAATAACCTAATGCTTCATGAGAAATGCCAATATCACTAAAATATAGATAAAAAGGTAACTTTTAGATAGTTGCAACATGTTGTATTACAGAAGACAGAAATATTCTCCTATATCCACATCCAAGTGAGAATAGTTAAGATTTAAAATTAGTCCAATTTTAAATGTAAGCACATAATACTCAATGTTTTAAAATTTTAAACATTAGTTCAGTTTTAGTCTAATATTGACTTTTAATCGATTATCTGACACTGTTTGATTTAGTCGATTATTATCTGACACTATTTGATTTAGTCTATTGCAAAAAAGTATTATTTAGTTTATTATTCTAGTGCCATATTTTATTTGGTTTAAAAATTAAGTATACAAGATGATAGATCTTTAATTTTAAGGATTATAAATTAATCGTAGAGCACGAAATATCGTGTATTAAGCACATATTACATAAACGTAAATAGATGTTATAGGATCTCATTTTAAGTAGATTTCTTTCCCAAATCTTTAGTTCACTAAACCTTAGATCATTTTACACCATGATGTTATTATTACTGGCTCCGGTAGATCTGTTGTTGGTGGCATTTTAGTTAAAATAGTTTTAGTTCACTTTGCTTGTCCATGTAAGCGACTTATGACAGAATAAAATGTTTAATGTGATTTGTGTTTTATTTATTAGTTTTAGTAGTCCTTTGAACTCTAGTTCCTGGTTTATTTGTGGTCGGATTACCGGTTGGATGGTTTGAGTACCTACCTAGGTACTTAGTTTATGCTGTTTGGATCTAGAGGCAAATAAAAAGGATCTTCTACTGTGATGTGCCAAGCCCTTCACACACTCAATGCCAACGAACACCTACGAGGACATTCTCTCAAGCTACAGGGAAATTCATCCAGGAAATAGCCTTTTGAAGCAATTCCTGCCTGACCGAGTCGTAACAGCATGGAACAAGCGCCCGGTGTGATTGCTCCAACACAACTGCTTCAAGAACCATTGGACGTGAGCGTTACCCCAGCCAGATAATGTCGAAATTAGTCATTTAAATGACATAGATAATTAGTTGCCTATCTTCTGTAATTGTTGCATACATGTTCAAGTTTGTTGCACTTTTATAGTTATTTCACAAAAACATTTCCTGCTGGGATAACGTTACCGCAGCCAGACATTTTCTTTTTTAATGGGAATATCGAAATAAGTATTAGCTATATAATTAGTTGTCTAGACGAGGTAAATGTTGCAACTTATTTTGTATTTGCTCGTTCTTTGGCTGCGAAGTTATTCGAGATCCTGCTGGAGTAACGTTTGTGGTTTTTCTTGATCTCTGAAACGGATAGGCGGATTCTTATCATCTTTTGTACATGACTTCTTAAGAATTAGTTTTAATTAGTTGTGCAATAAAAAAAAATAATGCACCGCTCAAAGGTTATTTAACTAAATATAAAAACACTTCAATATGTCCTAACATTTTGAATAAGAGCTCTAAAGACTTACTTTAAACGTTATTTTGTAGCTGGTGACTGTTTTCAAATGTATGTGAAATTTCATTAGTATCCTGTTAGGAATTAACAAATTATGATGAAATTCAGTTCTCCACGTTCATGGTCATAATGCGCGCGGAGTTATTTGGCCACCAATTAACCTGTATGTGGATATATAAACTGATTTATATATCAATAATTAGTTGTTTAGTTCAGTTTTATACCTGTAAAATTTCAGCGTAGTACATCATTCTCCTGCCCTTATCCCAATTTATTTGGGGTCGGCGCAACATGTCTTTTTCTTCCATACTCCTCTATTAGTCGTCATCTCTGTAGTCACCCCCTTTTTACCCATATCCTCTTTCACACACTCCAACCATCGTTTCTTTGGCCTTCCCCTACTCTTATTGCCATCCACATCCATACACAAGACTTTCCTCACGACATTTTCTTCATTCCTGCGCATCACATGCCCATACCACGACAACCGATTTCCACACAATTTTTCAGTCAGCGGTGCCACTTTCAGACTTCCTCTTATATACTCATTCCTAATCCTATCCATGCGCGTAACACCACACATCGCTCTTAGCATTCTCATCTCAGCTACATGCAATTGCTTTTCATTCATCCCTTTTGTGGCCCAACATTCTGAACCATACAAGACAGCAGGTCTGACCATTGTTTTATAAATCTTCCCCTTAAGTTTTAGGGGCATGCGGGAGTCACAGATAGTCCCGGTGACCTGCCGCCATTTCATCCATCCAGTGTTAATTCTGTGCTTAACAGTCCGATCTATTTCGCCATCGCTTTGCACGAGTGAACCGAGATACCGAAAATCGGAGCAGACTGGGAGAAGCGCGCCATCTAGCACTACAGCTTCAGAACTGGAGAGACCGCCGAAATCGCAGAACATGTATTCAGTTTTGGTTCTGCTGATTTTCAAGCCAACTTTCTCCAGCTTCTGTTGCCACTTCTCCAATCTGCTCTGGATCTCAGGTCCATCTTCACCGACCAGAACAATGTCGTCGGCAAACAGCATGCACCAGGGTGCCTCTTCCTGTATTTCCGACGTAAGAGCGTCCATAATCAACAGGAAGAGGTAAGGACTTAAAGCCGACCCTTGATGCAAGCCTACAGCCACACTGAACTCATCGGTGTTGCCAGCAGCCGACCGGACGTAGGTACTAGATTGTCTGTACATAGCACGAATCAACTCAACATACTTCCCAGGCAAACCTTTCTCTTTCAAGGCCCACCACAACACATCCCGAGGTACCCTATCATACGCTTTCTCAAGATCAATGAACACCATGTGCAAGTTCTTGTGCACACGTCTGTACTTCTCGCACAATTGACGGAGAGCGAAGGTGGCGTCCATTGTCCCTCGACCTGGCATAAACCCAAACTGGTTCGGGGTAATCTCACTCTCCTCTCGCAATCTTTTCTCTATCACTTTCTCCCATACTTTCATAGTATGTGACATGAGCTTTATCCCTCGATAGTTGTTGCAGTCCTGTACATCCCCTTTATTCTTGAAGATGGGCACTAGCGAACTATTGCACCATTCTTGTGGGATCACTTCTTCATACAACAACTTATTGAAGAATAAAGTCAGCCACATACACCCATCCTCTTTTAAACACTTCCATACTTCTACTGGTATGTCATCAGGTCCCATGGCCTTTCCATTTTTCATACATTGAACTGCCTTTCTTACTTCATCCATGCTAATTTCTCTCACCAAACCCATATTTACTTGTACCTCTTTGAGCACACCATTCCATTCATTCTCTTCGTTCATCAACTTTTCAAAATAAACCTTCCATCGCTCTTTTATTTCGTCATCTTTCGACAAGACTTTACCGAGTTCATCCTTCATACATTTTATGTGCATTATACCCCTCGTTCTCCTTTCTCTTAATTTTGTAATCCGGTAGAGCTCCTTCTGGCCTCTAGGGCTGTCCAATAAATCATATAACTTTTCCTGCGCCTTAGCCCTGGAAACTGCAACCGCCTTTTTTGCCTTCCTCTTCCATTCTTTATAAATTTTCTTTTTCTCTTCTTTCAAATTATCATTTCCGGTTTCTACATTCTGCCATACTTTAAACGAAATTTTCTTTTCTTTTAGCATCTTTTGCACATCTTCATTCCACCACCATGTATCCTTTTCTATCATGCCTTTACCTTGCGATTCTCCAAACACATCTTTTGCTACTCGCCTTATACAATCCGCCACCTCTTTCCAACATTCATCCACAGATTTTCCTTCCATATCCTTCATGTCTAACATTTTATCTACCACTTGACTCTTAAACATACTTGCACACTCCTCATTTTCCATCATACGCCATCTGATTTTGGGTGGGGGCCGTTCTTTGTTCCTACTGGACGAGGCACTGACTGTTACGTCCATCATTATGAGCCTGTGTTGAGAGACTAAGCCTTCGCCTGGCAACACTTTACAGTTTTTGACTGTTTTGAGACTGTTTCGTTTCACCAAGAAAAAGTCAATTTGGGTCGCGTGCTGGCCACTTTTGTACGTGATCAGGTGTTCGTCTTTCTTTTTGAACCAGGTGTTAGTTATTGCCAGGTCAAAAGCCGAAGCAGCTTGCAGCAATGTCTCGCCATCAGTGTTACGGTCTCCGTACCCCCAACCACCATGCACTCTCTCATAACCGTACTTCAGACTTCCTACATGCCCATTAAAATCACCCCCCACAAACACCTCTTCACTCTCCTGTACATTCATCATCACACAATCGAAGTCCTTCCAAAACTTCTCTTTTACACTATCCTCACATCCTGATTGGGGTGCATACGCACTAATAACATTTACTATCATACTCTCCACAACCACTTTAATAGCTATCACTCTATCACTTACTCTTTTAACATCCACCACACATTCTTTTAACTCACTATCCAAAACTATGCCCACACCATTCCGTTTGCCATCACTTCCACAGTAATAAAACTTATATCCTTCTCCTAATTCTCTTGCTTTTGCACCCTTCCATTTCGTTTCTTGCAAACACGCTATATTTATCCGTCGCCTTTTTAAAACATCTGCTAACTCTCTTCCTTTTCCAGTCATAGTACCTAAATTCCAGCTCGCACACCTCAATCTTAATTCTCTCACTCTCCGAGCTTGCGTCTTACGTCGCACCCGCCCGTTCTGGTGCGACAACCCTTGTCCATTTCCCACAGGAGCCGGGTGCTGCCCCTGCGCGTCGCCTGTGGGGTACGCCCTAGCCCTATCGCACATCATATTTTTCCAGACCATGTTGCAAAAAGGTTTTGGCAGAAGTTTTATAGCCGGCCGCCTGCCTGACGCCAACCCTCCTTGGGAATGCTGTTGTTGGTGGTTTACCCGCCACCGCACGGGTGGCCCATGGTGCTATAGTAGTATGCACTAGGTCTCAAGCTCCCTTAGTCGCCTCTTACGACACCCACGGGAAGTAATGTAATACATACAGTAATTAATGAAATAATAAAATAAAAGTCATTAGAAATAGCAAGACCGCGGTAACCCGACTATATTTAAGAGGTTCCAAAAAAGCGACCGCGTAGTACTTTATGCTATCTTCTAAAATATGTACTCGTAGGATAGTAATACAAGTTTAGTACAGATGTGTACACAAGTGTTAAAAAAAACTGGCGTCCATGAAAATGATTTCTATTTCAAGAAAATCGATTGAGTGTAATGAGGATGCGGAAGGTTATGAAATACGGTGAGAGTGTAATGAGGAAGTTTGGAGGGTAATGAAAATGATGAGAGTGTAATGATTTAGTACGGAAGGTAATGAAAAGTTTGTGGGTGAAATAAAGTAACTCATAAATCTTTAGCATTAAAATAAACAGCATAGGTACCCTACTGGCAAATTCATATAGGTAGTTAAGATATAAAATACACCAAATGAGTATAACTTTTGAACTCAGTTTCTTAAAACGTTTAAAACGGCCCCGACACGTTCAATTGCGATTGTCGATGTGCTACGTTATTGACAATTGCACTTGAAGGTGCCATTGATGCAATTCAATTGCAATTGTCAATTGTTTGCGCTAACTCTGGACGATTGCGTTATAAATTCCCGGTCCTCGATATTACGTGGGCTATCCGCCATGTTTGTTTTCACTGCTGTCAGACGCGCAAATGACGGAAACGATTGTCAATGACTCAGTTAAACGATCAATTAGCAGCTTCAATGGCTCGTCAATGAGCATCAATTAAATTTTTCATCAATTGCTTTCAATCACGTAACTGCGATTGAATTTTTCTTGGCTTCCTTGAAAAAAGTTGTTCGTTTCTATGGGTAGAAGCAGTATCTAACATATGACCACCCTTTTCTGTTACGCCCTGTAGAATGGTATCTAATAAACAAAACACCTGAAAACAGCATTTAAACAGAATACATAGGCCACAGCGCAATATTGCCATCTTAGCATAAATCTGCTAAATAGCAGTACAATAAAATATCCAAACAATTGCACCGGAGCATATATAAATATGTCAACAAAAGATTTACAAGCCATGTATTCCGTAGTAAACTAGAACGAATTCCTATACAGAGTGGCGCCATTGTGCCGGGACAAAACTCTCAGAATGTACGACGCGCCCTTTCTTCCATACTTCCATTTTTGAATTTTATAGGAACGCGGGCTGTGCACGGCTCGCGGCGGCATTCACCTGCATGCGCACACCACTATTGTTCGCCACGTGAATGCCCATCCTTTGCTATCTCCGCGAATTTCCCGATGAACAGTTTTTGTGGAAATCCTTTTACTCAATACAACAACGTCGCCATCTTTCACTCGGCTCCGCCGCAAACCGCGCTCATTTACATATTTCAACAATTAAACACTGGATCCATTATAATTAATCTGTAATTACGAGAGTGTCGTATCGTTCCCTATGGTTTGTTTGCGAACCCGTGTCGGTTGTTTATTGAGCCAATATTAGCTAGTATCGGGATCGGGACTGCTCAGTGCTCAGCTCGCTAGAGTATTGGCCAGGCGCTCTCACGGGCGCGCATTAAGATATGCAAATGTTATTAGGAGACTACGCGCGCATTATCTTTTAACTGGCGCGGAGATACGGCGATGTTTTCCCGCTTATAAACAGCCATTGTATCGGAGATCTCTCTAGATAACGTGATCATTAACGTTCACTTACAGACTCGGCTGGCTAATAACTAGGTTCTGGGTTATCTTGCGGGATATTGAGGGCTGTGAACTTCGATATTAGATCATTAGGTTCTCAATTAAGATACCTTACAAACATTGAAGGCGTCATTGTGGTTAGCCGTTACTTGAGAAGGTACTGTCTTAAGAGAAATATCGGATATAAACATGGAGATAAAAACACAACGGTAAAAGAAAATCGAAGTTATCGTTTTAGCTTAATCGTATATCTCTATCTCTACATACTCGTAGTTTGGGTACGCCACAATTGCGGCGATAAACTCTTTGAGGAGTGGCTGGAGAGGCGCCACGGCGTCCTCACCTTTTGCCGAGAGGGGAAGCTGAGAAGCTATCACCTCCTTCGGCGAAGCAGTAATGCTCGCGAAGGAGGAGGCGGGACGCGGGAGAGAGAGGCAATCCTCGCGCCCGCACGCCCCGAACCGCCGCAGGATCGGGACTAGTAAGCCGATTCCCGGCCTCCGTAGGCGTGGACTTGCGGTCGGCGAGTATTGGGTATAACTCGCGGTCCGATAAGGACTAGGCCCAAGTCGACAGCGCGTAGTGTTCCACGCGCGCCTCAAAGAGATGTCGGCAGTAATTGACGGGGCCCGCTATGGCCGGTACCTGTCAGGGTCGCGGGTGTGTTTGAAAAAGTCACCTTCCTCTGGCACAGGCAACTGAAGGAACAGGGGTGGGTTTTAGTTAGTAAGAGTCTGACACTCTCCTGCTTCACAGAGCGGGAGAAGTTATTTGAAGATTTCACAACCACAAAAATAAAATATATAAATCAAGTCGCTTCCCGCGTCTGTCTATTTCTCCGCTAACTCCTCCTAAACCACTCAACGGATTTTAATGCGGTTCTCACTAATATAAAGAGCTATAAACGAGGACGGGTTTTCTGTATAATTTACACCCCTGCGGAGCTAGGCCGGGTCTCTAGTTTTATATAACAGACGTGTTAAAAGTACTTATTGATTAAAAATAACACATAAATCAATAAGACATTTATCTCACCTTTATCACAATATATTCGCCCACTAATCGTAAGCCAATAATGCACTGACCTAATTATCCATCCGACCTTCTTTGTCAAAGGGCATCCCAATCGGATTAAAGTTATGCAAATCCCTGGCTGGCCAGTCCCTTGCCCTTTTGACTAGGAAAGGATCAGCAAGTAAATTATGCAGCTCCTGATGGAAAATAGTTTCAGAATAATTAGTTTCTCGGAAGCTGTTTTTCGTGTTGGTGTGGAAATTGAGTATTAATTTATTTATTGAAAGTTCTATAAATACGTTTTTTTTATTAATTATTGAGCAGGTGGTCGCTAATTTGGTGTCCGATATAATAGAGGGTATGTGACCTCTGACCTAATTGTGCAATTGTTTTGTTTTGTTGTTTTGTTTGTATGTAGTGTCTGTAGTGTGAAACTAGTTTTGTAGCCTTTCCCACTACGCCGTAGCTGCCTACGACGTAGCTGGGCTGGTGGGTTAGCTGGCGTTGTGCTACGAATCTCTCTTCATCAAAGATCAAGGCTATTGACAAATTGAGTTGGCTATAAAGTTCCTAGTACATATTATATTACCAATCGAATCTCGTTTATTATGGGATATCCGATCAGTATTAAGAGTGGTAATTTTCCGAAACAGTGGTTGTTCATTTTATCGGTTTTTCTCATCCTAACTTAATATTATAAATGCAAATATGAGTTTGCTTGATAAGCAAAGCAGAAAAAGATATAGGGTACATTTCAACCAGACAAAAAGTACTGTCGCGATCGGAACCACGGGGAAAAGCTAGCGTAAACTAAATTATAAAGAGCTGAATTGGTTTATCAGTTTATAGGTGGTAATCTCTCATAGGTTACTATGTGTCCCGGAAGAATTGAAAGATTTTTGTGGCACACCTAAATCTGGGGAGAGAAGCCCCGGAAAAAAAAGTGCGAAAATAGAGATAACTCTTTTTAAGAACAGTTTACTTTATTTATTCCTTAAAACTCAGTGTAACTGGCAAGCTTATTACATACGCGGTCGCGAATCCCGCAGTACATAATATGCAAACGGGCCGGTTTCGGTGGCGCGCCGGCACAACGGACCGGAAGCGATAAACACGGACACAATACGCGCCGGACGGCCGCGGATCCCAGATATACGGACCGGACGAGACTTTGTGTTCTGTTATGTTATTGTGCAGACGAATAGAATAAATGTAAGCTGGAGTAAGTTCTCCTTTTTCGAGAATAGTCTATTTTTCGAGGATAGTGTAATTAAGAGGATAGTGTATTTTCGAGGATAGTGTAATTAAGAGGATAGTGTATTTTCGAGGATAGTGTATTTAAGAGGATACCTAGTGTATTTTCGAGGATAGCGTATATTCGAGGATAGTGTTTTCTAGGATAGTGTATTTTTACTGAATCTAATGACATGTATCATACTAGCTTCTGCCAGCGGCTTCACCCTCGTGGAATTACTACTTCTCCCGTTTTAAATTTTCTACCCCTTTTTCACCACCTTAAGGGTTGAATTAAAAAAAAAACCCTTTCACACCCTCCAAATGTGATCTATAAAATATATCAGTCAGTCAGTCAGGACTTTGAATTTTATTTAAACAGATAACTCCGTGGTCTAAAACTTGAAATACCTACATAAAACGAAGTACCTAAGTGGACATCGTAATCCATCGATCCGTATCATTGCATCCGTGCAATAAAAGCAAAGGTTGAGCATGAGAAAAGACCATAGAAACGTCGAATGGTGTCGGTGCGACCACTGAGGCGGCCATAACATTAGCTCATACATAACATTAGCTCATACCAAAAGTCATGACTAATGATCGGAGTAGTAGTACTATTTTTTTGTAATTGCGACACGTTGTCTTAAAATGGACACTCCAGGAGTCCCGGGATTTGAAAAATATATGATTAAGGTGAAAACTCCACCCTA
The DNA here is from genome assembly GCA_951329385.1 of Polia nebulosa. Classification (NCBI taxonomy): domain Eukaryota; kingdom Metazoa; phylum Arthropoda; class Insecta; order Lepidoptera; family Noctuidae; genus Polia; species Polia nebulosa. The sequence goes on from OX589592.1 coordinate 33,863,390, forward strand.
GCCCGCGAAATTCAAATTTTATTACGTTTTTTGTAATTTGCAGGTCAGTGTCAGGTTGTATCTTGGTCAAAATTTGATTCGCGGCCGTAGCAAGTATGTATTCATAGAATTATAATCATTTTAATCATCAATACAACTCTCTCAGTTAGAATCATTTTGCAAAAAACGTAAAAAAAATTGAATTTCGCGGGCTACCCTGGAGCATCCACCTTAAATAAGTAAGAAATTACTTTCTAAAAAGCTCTCTCCACCCCTCCGACGGGTAAGTATAAGACGGACACGTTTCAGGTTAATCAAATTAAAAACTGATGTTAGTTTGACAACGTCGTACTCTCCACTGCCAATACATAAGACAAGCTTTCTTTTATCCTTGTTAATAAAAAATCAATGTATTTTTTAGAATCACGGAGTTTTAGTTAGAATCCCGGGGAATGTCCATATTAACATCAAGGTTTGCCGTCATTGAACCAAAACGCTCTACCTACTCCGATCACTGGTTATGACTGATGGTTGAAGGATGCAAAAATCAAAATATCTCCAACCATCAGTCAGCGTACTAGACGGCTAAGCTTTAGATGATGTGACACTTAGAATAATTTATCGTCTATTGCCGATAAGTGAAACTAAACGTGAAACGACGCCATTTTACAACTGTTGTCATATTAATTCAGTGTTGCCTACCCAGTAAATTTTCCACTACATGTGGTGGATGGTGGTCTAAAAGGAAAGTCTAAAACTTTCCTTATAGCAAATAAATATTGGTTTTAGTGGCTAGTGGATTAATTCGTAGTGGCATTGATTGCTTCAGTAAAATGGTTAGGTTAGGTTAAAACTGTGACCCCCTACAGAAACGACTACTTTTTTAACCAACTTTCGAAAAAGGAGGAGGTTCTATGTTCGACTGTATGTATGCTTTTTTTATGTATGTCCGCCGGTTTCTCCGTCTAACGAAAAATACGTATACCTCGATGACGTTTTGGTGTTCTCCAAATGTTTAAATTCCACGTTCCATGTTATTGGGGTTTTTAGTTCTGGGATATACAACTAAAACTACTACTAACTTTAATTTCGGAAGTCGGTGTCAAATAACGAGGAAGTAGAATACAAACACCGACTTCCGAAATTAAAGTTATTTTTTAATTTTTAGTGTATTTTTTTTGGAAGTCGGTGGTTTTCTTTGTAAAAAAGTTTATTTTATTTTAAGTAGACTACTCGGAACCAAATTAGTTAGATTAGGTTAATTATTTTTTAAAAAGTGGTTAGGTTAGGTTAGAAAGAACCGTGACCCCCCACGCCAGAAACGACTAAATTATAAAGAAAAAAATCGTCTGGTTAAGAAAATGTATTACAAAAATGATTAAAAAAAAGGGGGGGGCGGGGTATCCGCAACTTTTTCTTCACAGGGGGTTCTACAACTTCCCCCCTCCCCCTTCCTCCCTTTAAATTGACAAAAAATTACGTAAATATAACCTCAAAACACGATTTAAAAAAAAATCATAAAAATGGAGGGGGGGGGGTCCGTGCTTTTTCCTTCATAAGGGGGGGAGGGGGTCTATACCTCCCCTCCCCCCTCCAAATTTCATCCCTTAATTCCAAGTCACATCATCTAAAGTCGTACCTACTAGACAATCAGTCAAACGTCAGTCACAATTTTGTCTGTGATAAAACTGACAGCAGGACTTACCGAGAAATGACGCCTGAGATGACAGAGAATTATGGAAGAAGAAGACATGTGGCGCAGTCCAAATTGTGATGAGGGCAGTAGAATGATGATGCAAAAATTGCCGAGGACCCTTGGCTGTAACGGTCTGCTTGAACAGAAGATTGAACTGACCATTACTCTGCTGCCAATATCGGGTGTAAAAAGACAGTTTCCGAAGCCGAAAGCCACATCTGCTACCCATTATTTGGATATTTTTTCCACTAGACTATACCTGGAAATCCACTGATTCTGGAGATATTGAAGGTCAAAGTCACAATTTTTTTTTTTACTTTTTTAAGAAAATGAATTCAAAGTGTTATTACTTAATTTTGTTCCAAACAAACATTACCTGAATTTTCGATATTTTTTTCGAAATTTCGAAATGACATTTTTGCAGTTATAAAAACGCAATGAATATCAAACGTATCCGACATGTACCTACGTGGCTTAGAGCGAAGGGGTGGGGTTTAACTCTACTTGCCTGGGTTCGCGATACATTCGTCGCAATAAAGATTTTTTTTTTTTTCATACCTAAAAATAAAAGTCGTTTCCCAGCAATAATTTTTGCGCAAAGTTACTTTGTTAGACGTACAGTATGCGTAGTTGATGGCTATGTGATGTGTCGTTTTACACCCTCTATAATATTTTCACGAGTCTTTATTAACAAAAAAATCTAACTACAACTCTTAGACTATGAAAGGTTATAGAAGGAACGCCATTGGACATTAAATGAAGCAGGATCGTTAAAATGTGTGAGTGACCTTGACGAACGTAACGATGACGTATCGGCTTCTCATTTTGGCTATGTGAGATTATTTCACGTGTACAGATACAAGCCGGCTTCTCATTCTGGTACTTCAGATTGCTAGATTTTGACACCGTCTATAACCTTTCATAGTCTAAGTTACAACTAAACCTAACTACGTATATATACCTATTATTACCATTATTATGGGTACCATTCAGGCGTCGAAGTACTCCTCCACATCGCTGTCATCTGGAAACATACTCAGAAGACTGGCAGCATTGCTACGTTGAATTATGGCAATGCTAATTCTTTGGGCAAAGAACGAGTCAACCACAAAAGTGTCGATCAGTCAGCGAGAAATATCCTTGAAATGGAGACGCGCACTCGGACCCCATGACGTAACGTTACGACCCCAAACGGCTCAAAACTACAACTGGGTTAATTTAAGTGTTAGCAGACAAACAGAAGTATAGATAAAAAATCCATGCCGCAAATATAAATCTATCAGATATACCAACATCTTCCGTATGAAATGCTTTAGTATGTAAACAGGATCATCCCTATGTAATGATCGCAAAGCTAAGCAAGTCGTGATGGAGTCAGCACCCCACCTGTCTTGGAAGACTTGTAAGGATATTACGTCACTTCCTACACAGAGGTCAAGTAGGATGGAAGAGCAGTAGGTGCAGTCCTAACATCGATATGGATATAGTGTTGGAAAATATGACTAAACTTGAAATCGGCAGTTAATGAGGATTTTCAGGCATTTACACCACCAGTGGGCGCCACTTAGGCGACAGGTCTTCTTCCATGAAAACGTAACATAATGAGGTATACATGACGTTGACGTCAATTTAACTAATGTCAGTTTTTGACATACATAAGTTAAAGCGTTTTGACAGGTGTCTGGACCTGACGCCTCAGTGCTGCCACCTGGTGTATATCATTTCTGAAAATCCTTATCGGCGGTTATCAGCATTATTTCAGCTGAAAGACGTCTAGTGCTGGGCATAGGCCTGTCTTCTTTGATCCAGTCCATCCTCTGGATATGATTGTTTAAACGGTCCAGGAATACTTCTACTGCATTTTCGTTGTACCGAACTACTTGTCCATGTAGCTTGATCAAAACCGTTTTTGCCAGGTTTATTTGTCGCGGTTAGCATTCATATTCGTGTGTCGAGCTTCCTACACTTGTAGGGCTTTTGAGCTTATTTGCATTGTGAAAACAGTGTTATTGAGTGTCGGGAAGTGCTTCTCATGTCAGCTAATGGAATGCGCTCGTGGCGTATTTTGGTTAGTTTTAGTTTGAAAACTATGACTTAAAGTAACTTAAAGCACAGATAATAATTATAATACTAGTGTCTTAAGGCGCAGTTATACGACTTTTAATGGTTTTTAATTGACCATCACGTTTAAACGACTAGTCTTATTTCTTTTAAAAAAAATGTATGATACTCTAGAAAATTTCCGTCGTAATTTGATCTCAGAATATTTGAAATTATATTTTTATAACACAGTGTAATTAATTTGTAAAGTTATGTCAAACGCGGATAAAAAATTGAGAATCACGCAAAAACTATAAAGCGTATTTTTGTGAAACCTACACCTTTTTAAAGATCATTTAATTATTTATAGTTTATTTTAAGTGTTTTAGTTTAATACCTGTTGTTTTATGTGTAATAAATTAATAATGCGTCTAATTTCGGACAGCGCTCCTTGATGGGCGAGTCCTATTACTGGGTAGACGTACGACGCATTACGTGAGCTCAGCACAGAACACGCAAGCTAACCACTCAAGGTCATTGGCAGTTAATAGCGCCTTAAGGTGACGAAGGGTCCACTACAGTGTCTAACGGAAATACGCCGTCATATTTTAGATCAGAAAGAGAGAGAGAGAGAGTATTTTCAGATTTTTTTGGTTATTTTTTGTTCTTCTGCCCGTGGAAATGAAAAACTTTCTTCAAGGAAATCATACACAATTCCGAAAAAAAAAAACTGGCACTCCGGGAGTACAGACAGAAGTGAAAACTTGAACAAAATTTTCACGCTACAGTGTGAGTGAGAGAGTGCTACGACGCTACACGTCGTAGCATTCGTAGCGTGAAAAAAATAATATTTCTATTACCATAGACATTTTCATACATAATTATTGGAGATCACCTTTTAAGAAAATTTTGTAGCGGATCGCGTAGCGGCGTCGGTGTCGGTTTTCACTTCAAATGAAATCAATCCGCTACGAATGCTACGACGATCGGTGACGGTGTCGCGCGAGTTCAATAGTTTTGTCCCATCTCAAAAATGCGCCTAATGAAGTTATCACTTCAAAAACTTTTTTTCGGAAGTCGGTGTTTCTAGTTTCGTTTCTTCTTTATTTGACACTGACTTCCGAAATTACCTAGAAAAAAGTTCTGAGGTCAATCAATCTGCCTAGCCCTTTCCCAACTATCTTGGGGTCGGCTTCCAGTCTAACCGGATGCATCGGTTGTCAGACTTTCGGGCTTCTGACAACCCGAAACGACTGTCAAAGATCTACGATTGACAGTCGGGACCAACGGCTTAACGTGCTTTCCGAGGCACGGAGGAGTCTCGGTATGTAAAGATGGTCACCCATCCATGACCAACCCCGGCAAGCATAGCTTAACCTGATGGATCGACCCGTACGGCTGTTATTACTTTAGCCTCAATATCTGACGTAAAACATATGTAAAAAAAATACTGTCGAATTGAGAATCTCCTCCTTTTGCTTATATATTAGTTTGGGAAGTCCAAACTTTTTTTGAAGAAAGTTGATAATTTCTATGGGCAGAAACAGTATTTTCAACATGACCACGCATTTCCGTTACACCCTGTATAAGATATTGGGATGGGTAGAACTGTAGAAGCGTCAACTGTAAGCTATATGTATAACAAGAAATCATGATCACCAATCTGTCAACAATTTATCAGTAGGATAAATGGTTCACGCTTACAAATCTTCCGAACGATGTATTTCCACGTACTGTGTGGTAACCAAGAGCGGTTGGCATGGACATTCTATGCTTTTTTGTGTATTCGAGAATGAAAAATTCAGTGAGTGGGACGTTTTGAAATAGGTTTTTCTAAGAAAGGAACGTTTGACGACAGCCAGCTTGACCATTTGTTATTTTAGGACATCCTAAACCTTAATTGTTTTTGGCTATTTTAAGAACTCAGAAAACGTACCTAGGTACCGAAAATTATTCATCATTCTCCTGCCCTTATCCCAATTTATTTGGGGTTGGCGCAACATGTCTTTTTCTTCCATACTCCTCTATTAGTCGTCATCTCTGTAGTCACCACCTTTTTACCCATATCCTCTTTCACACAGTCCAACCTTCGTTTCTTTGGCCTTCCCCTACTCTTATAGCCATCCACATCCATACACAAGACTTTCCTCACGACGTTTTCTTCATTCCTCCGCATCACATGCCCATACCTCGACAACCGATTTCCACACAACTTTTCAGTCAGCGGTGCCACTTTCAGACTTCCTCTTATATACTCATTCCTAATTCTATCCATGCGCGTAACACCACACATCGCTCTTAGCATTCTCATCACAGCCGCATGCAATTGCTTTTCATTCATCCCTTTTGTGGCCCAACATTCTGAACCATACAAGACAGCAGGTCTGACCATTGTTTTATAAATCTTTCCCTTAAGTTTAAGGGGAATACGGGAGTCACAGATAGTCCCGGTGACCTGCCGCCATTTCATCCATCCAGTGTTAATTCTGTGCTTAACAGTCCGATCTATTTCGCCATCGCTTTGCACGAGTGAACCGAGATACCGAAAATCGGAGCAGACTGGGAGAAGCGCGCCATCTAGCACTATAGCTTCAGAACTGGAGAGACCGCCGAAATCGCAGAACATGTATTCAGTTTTGGTTCTACTGATTTTCAAGCCAACTTTCTCCAGCTTCTGTTGCCACTTCCCCAATCTGCTCTAGATCTCAGGTCCATCTTCACCGACCAGAACAATCTCGTCGGCAAACAGCATGCACCAGGGTGCCTCCTCCTGTATTTCCGACGTAAGAGCGTCCATAATCAAAAGGAAAAGGTAAGGACTTAAAGCCGACCCTTGATGTAAGCCAACAGCCACACTGAACTCATCGGTGTTGCCAGCAGCCGACCGGACGTAGGTACTAGATTGTCTGTACATAGCACAAATCAACTCAACATACTTCCCAGGCAAACCTTTCTTTTTCAAGGCCCACCACAACACAGCCCGAGGTACCCTATCATACCCTTTCTCAAGATCAATGAACACCATGTGCAAGTTCTTGTGCACACGTCTGTACTTCTCACACAATTGACGGAGAGCGAAGGTGGCGTCCATTGTCCCTCGACCTGGCATAAACCCAAACTGATTCGGGATAATCTCACTCTCCTCTCGCAATCTTTTCTCTATAACTTTCTCCCATACTTTCATAGTATGTGACATGAGCTTTATCCCTCGATAGTTGTTGCAGTCCTGTACATCCCCTTTATTCTTGAAGATGGGCACTAGCGAACTATTGCACCATTCTTGTGGGATCACTTCTTAATACAACAACGTACCGAAAATTATTATCTGGAGAAAATATTACTTTAGCAAGAAATAATAGAGATAAACCTTATTGCCCTAAGTTCGCAGAAATTCGTCAAGTACCTACATAAACCAAATATGGAAGATATTTTATGTTTGTGTTCATAATACGACGCGAGTTCTCTCGAGAGGTTTGTCGCGAACCTCGTGCCCTACACGTGTGGCCGTACAGGTTAGGTCAGTCAAAATAATTATGGCTTGTTTAAATATTTGGCATTATTTCAGTAGCCCGTAAACTGTAATGTTTCCGGGTGAACATGGCTTAACATTGGCATGGATTTCCCAGAGGAAGTTTAAAATGCAACTGTTGTAAAGTCCTTCATTATAAACCTTACTTGATATACTTAGTATAAAGATTGGTGCCGTAGCACCCAGCACAGAGTATGTCTATGTTACCTATACGACGTGGACTTAGTGGGATGACCTCAATTCGGCCAATATTATAACCAAATCCGTATATTTTTCTTCAATTCCGACACATAAATAACAAAATAACAGTATTATACAGACTTAATTAAGCCCTTATCGGCGCCAAACATAGCCAATAGGCCGTTCACACACGATCCAATCGCGCAGATACAAGACGTGTGCGAATGAGTTGTTTTGTCTGCACGTTTGTGTCGCACCGATATCATTTGCATATCTTAATCCGGTGGAGGCGGCGCCTGTCCCCGGGGCTTCGGGCTTCGCCTTTATAATGCTAACTGACGCCGGATGTAATCAAGGTAGACGCTGGGTACCTACATACACAAGTAACAACCCAGGTGTTTTGAAAAGCCAATGTTGTGCTGTGACTTCTTAAACGGCGCAGTGGAGTCGATTTCTGTTCTTGTTTTGTGAACACCACGTTGTGTTTTCTGATTATGACTTCTTTTGATCGGAATCCTGATAGGTATTGAGGAAGATGGGAAATGGGAATCCTGTCAGGGGAAATTTTCTACATCTGATACGTATCTCGAAGAATGCAGTGTTGTGTCTTAGGTTAAAAGGAGTCTGCTTTAAAAATATTATGTATCTTACAAAATATCTATAACTTCGCTAAGTAAGTACCTGTTCAGCAAAAACCAGCCAAGTGCGAGTCAGACTCGCACACGAAGGGTTCCGTATCATAAACTGAGGGCTGTACCTATCTCATGATCCGTAATAGGTAGACAGTTGAAATTTTCACACAGCGTGTATTACCCTTGTTTAAAGTTTCTAACAGCCGCTACACGCTATAACAACAAATAATAAAAATTAATGAATTATTTTTAATTTATTTTAATTTTATTATTTATTTGTTGTTATAGCGACAACAGAAATACACATTCTGTGAAAATTGCAACTGTGTAGCTATTACGGATCGTGAGATACAGCGCGCTGACAGACAGATGGACAGCGGAGTCTTAGTAATAGGGAGCTCGTTGGTTACTCTTTGGGTACGGAACCCTAAAAAGTATCTAATAAGTCATGGTCTTGTTTAATCCTACTAATATTATAAAAAGGAAAGATTGTAAGTTTGTATCTTTGTGTCTCAATCTCGCAAAAACGGCTAAAGGGATTTGATTGAAATTTTGCCCACAGATAGATTATAACCTGGACTAAAACATAGGCTACTTTTTACCATGCGGGCGTAGCCGCTGGCAGAAGCTAGTAACTTCATATATTGTGGTAAGATTTAAAAATCCAGTTGGCCTTTACTAATCCCACTAAAAGTAAAACCAGATAACTTCTCTAATTCTTCTCCACACAACAAGCCAAAGTTTAAAATTGACATTATTTTAAGCAAACCACTTTGTTAACTCGCTAGCCGCGGCATGCGAACACTCACAAGTCCTCTTTGAAGTGCCGACGCTAATACACACAATGAAGCGTATGTCATACGAGACCGCCTGCCGAAGCCGGCCAGACTTCAACTATTTTAATCTAACTTGCGGCCCTTGGACCGTCTTTGTAAAATTCGCAGCGAGTATTACCCTTGTTTGACGTTTCTTAATAAATAACCGCAAAGTTTACATTACACTCAACTTCAACTTTAATTACCGAGATAGAAGGGCGATTTTCCTTTGTTACAACCCCCAAGCCTGTGGTTTTTAAGATGTATCATGGCATCGCAAAAGTTCGCAGGATTTTCGTTATTGAATTTTGTTAGTGAGATATAAGGTTAATGGCAGTGTTGCGGCTTCACGCTGGCAGTCACGTAGGCAGAAGGTAAGCAGAGAGGGTTTATTCAATATTTGCTGACACTTTGCACTGTTCACGTACGATCGTTTAACTGAATGTGGTTTGGTAGGATGTGTTAAAGCCGCTTTTTCGAGGTTTGTGCGGTTTAAGTGGAACGAAGACAATAATATCGGGTTATTTGCATCCAAATAAGTGTGGTGGAAAAATGTTGTGTTTTCTGACTTCTGTTATTCGTGTGATTATTTGCAAGCTTTCCTTTGGTCGACATTTGGAAAACCATTTTCAATAACCAACGTCGTTTTGTATTTTTAGTACTACACGACAGTAATAACAAGAGCTACGATTCAGAAACTTAATACTATTGACCAAAGATGTATAGACTAAGGTGACCATAATTTTTGAAACTATATCGCGGACAAAAAATAATATTTTACGTTTTCGCCTATGCTTTTAAAATTGGAATTCTATATATAATGTCTATATCTATATTCAAATGTAATGTTTTTCTAGGGGGTTCCATGATGCCATAATAAAGGACAATGTGCTTTACGACGTCAACCCGCGAACTTTGCCTATAAAGTGTGGAATTTGGGCGGGAGCACCGCAATGGCGCTCCGTATGCATAATACAAATACATTCATGAATTATTCGCCAACATGGCGGATGGAAACGTTATTGAATGTCATTCGTAGCCGTAAACGTGTGCTTTCCGAAATATCTAGTTCTGGCTGCAGGTGTTGTCGTATAAAAATATGGAGCTATGATTTCGGGTTGCTTAAGGTTTTTGAGGTGGAACTATTGTCATCCCACGTTGTCTGAATGTTGAGTTTTCCTTTCATATTTGCCAATTAATGAAAAAAATATGAAAATTTTGAAATAACCCAGCAGCAAAAAACTTTTTATTTATTTTTTGTAAGTATTCTTTTAATTTCCTTCATTTTAGTGAGTTATATTTTGGAAACGTTTCCTCGAGCTCTCTATTTCGATGACCACATGGTCATGTCAAAAAATAAATAAAAATAGACGTTTAAATTTACCTAATGGCAGTCGCCATTTTTTTTCTTTAAAATTCATATAACAGCCTTATGTGATGTCGGGGGTCAAGCAAGACCAATCTAATAAAATAATTTTTGTTAAAATCCATCTTACCATTAAGACTACAGAGCATGCCAAAAAAATAGACACACATATTAGGTATTATTTGGAATTTATGACATTGAATAAGGTGTTAATTGTAACTTATGGAATTGTATAACGTATCAATTGGAATTTATGACATAATTTTAATGATAATTTTGCATGCCTGAATTGGTGCAACACAGTGAACTGCGCATTCATCTGGAAATCTATGACTATGTACTGTTTTGAATAAAAAACATTTGAATTTGAATACATACATACATGCGAAAAACATTACCGCTTCTGGGGCAGTCAAGTAATTACGGTCACTTCTTTAAAATTTTCTTTTAAAATGTGAGTAAACTTATTCGTAGATCAATAACCATCCTATTACCCATTTTTCCGGCAAAGTTTCGAGTGTAATTAGATGCAGCGGAACAGCATTTCATATGCTAACGATGCAAACGTGAAGATCAAAGAGAAATATGAGGAACATAAGTTTTTCTTTACGTCAAGAGTTGGAGCAGGGCCGCTCTTTTACATAGTTAAAACATAAATATTTCTCGAACAACCTGTATGTGAGTTCGAGGGAGTCGGTAGACAGATGTTATACACAACTTAGTTTGCACTTTGCAGTTTGTGAATTTTTAATCATTTACAACATCGCTACAGCAGAATTAATAACATGAAGACTTAGTAAACAAGTTATTCAAAATTAATTTAAACCCCGATTTTATACTTGCTACTTTATTTTATATTTAATATAATTTCAGCGTCTTAACACACGTAACCTGCATCGCGCAAGCAGAGTTCTCCGCGCGATTTGAACATATACAACAGTCCGAAATCAACCATCGGGCAGTTGTCCGGACCAAACACAACACCCGTCTGGTCGGAGGAACCGCCCGCATCAACGGAGGTTTGCGGGGCTTTACCCCCACATGCCTTCAAACTGGTCACCCTCTCTCACATTTATGGTCAGCATCCTCAGCCTCTTTCATCAACCTCAACTTCATCAGCGATCTTGGCGCAGCGAATATCTTCGGCCGGTCGAAGAACCTCTCCTGGTCGACGCCAGCAGTCAATCCACTACGTCGCTCAGCACCGCTCTGAATCCGACCCACTGGAGCCCGTAGCACTACTCCGACTCACTGGAGCCTACAGCATCATCCCGACTTACACACCCCGACTCACTGGGGCATCATCCTGACTCACTAGGACAGTGTAGCGACATCTATGACGCCGCACACGAATTAAAATAACAAAATCCCACATTGCGCAAGCAGAGTTCTCCGCGCGATTTAAATGTTTATTTTTTTAATTTTTATTTATAGGGCTCTAAGTAATATTCTATCAGGAGAAATGATTCCCAAACGATAGAATAGAATAGAATAGAATAGAATAGACATTTATTTTGCAAATATGGGTAATACACAATAGATGTTTAGATACATTAAAGCACAGCCATATTTCACCATTCGGCATGCAAACATTTATAATATAAAATTAACAAGATCAATTGATTGATTTGCGATGTCCTTTCGGTAGCGTGTGTCAATCATTCCGACTTCCCTCAGTTTTCTACAGCCTCTACTGTTATTGATTGTATCTACAATAGTTGTACTTAGTTCTAACTTTTTATAGGCCACCCCAATTTTTAAGCGTGTTCCAAGTACTCTATTTACTGTTAAATATCAAAACATCTATTGCTTATACATAGACATAGATATACCTTGTGGAACATGGAAAATGAAGTTTACTTAACCTGTATTTCGATAAGTGATTGATGGAAACGAAGTTCTTCGGAATAGCCACGAAATACGAAACGAGAACACTTGCACAACTTTGGAAGCTGTGTAAAGTTAAAAGCTGCGCCAGTTTCAGATAGTTTTGTCGGGTATCCAGTACGTAGTTACGTCAGAACCTCTGTTTCTTTTCTCTAACACTACTAAACAGACCCATGAAAAAGTAAGAATTGGTTTTACAAGAACCTCGAGATTAATTTTTTATCTGTTTACTGATTCAGGCACATAATTAAAGTAAACTAAACAGCATTCACTTAATTTAGTCCAACAACACTCGACTAGATTACATGCGTAGCTATGCACTCGATTAGCTACATTATGTGCATCTAAGGATTTACATATGTATGTGGGCTTCCAAGCAAAAAGGGTCCAGTAGTGGGGTATTGAGCTAAGACTAAATTCGGTATTGTGGCGATTGTAGACACAGCCTAAACTCAGCGGGTCTGCACCGGCATCTAGCTGGCTGTTTAGAATACTGAGGAGTCGTTCGAATGTTAAATAAGATTACTTTTTTTTAAGGATGTTTCTATTTTCCAATTAATATAGTAATCCTCAGTCTATCCCTCTTTCTTTCATCACACTCCTCATATTAGCCAGTCAGTCTCATACACCACACCTTTGAGTAGCCAGCGAGTGAGACATTCCCCCAAACATATAGAGCACATCTAGAGCCCTGCAGGCCTTACTGGAGCCCTGGGGTGCTACAGTATCTAGAAAAGTCAATTGATAATAAGGATTAAAAAGCATTCAAAAACTGGCCATATTTTTTTTTAGCAAACGATTGAAGTTGAAACTTTGAAAAAGATTATTTTGTGAAAAAGCGTAAAAAGAAATTTAAGCAAAAAATAAATATCTGGTACTTAGAAACATCATAATATAAAGTCATTTACTATAATATATGAACTTGTAGATAATTGAGCATTAATTAATAATCAATTAAAATCGCGAAATACTATTTTTCACCCAACTTTACAAAACTGCGATCGCGGCAACTAAATGCCAAGAACTGAACCCTTTTTGCTTGGACACCCACATATTGGTATCTATGTGTGTATGTATTGTTAATACAAGCTGTCTAACTAGTGTCAACAAGAGGTCTACTTACTCAATGTACCTACTTGCCGAAGTCTGAGCACCAAATTAGCGAGGTCGAAAGTACCTGCTACATATCTGAATAATTTATCTTACCATGTTAGATATATAAATATTGTGATACTTAAGAGCTGATACTGAATGATTAGTTTGAAACTGTTACATTGTTAACTTTTATGCGCAAGGAAGGGTTATAAACTACAGTGTTCAGCAGGCGTTTTATTTTACCAATTCCCAAATTACATTCCTATTACAAATACAGACAGATTTCTGATTCACGATTATAAAGTTTTAAAACTTTAGTAGGTATGTATAATAAACTATGACCGAAAAATTTGTGGCTAAGAGCACTTTTCAACACATGTAAGTAATTCTTCTTTATGTCTATGGTACAGATACATTTTGTTGTGCCAATAGTTCTCCACTATCATGACATCGTCAGTGGCAGCTCGTTAGGTCTTTTGTCAGTAGGTTGAGCTTGAGGACAAATTAAACATATTGATTTCAGTCAATTACATACTGTTATCAGGCAATTTGTAGAACAGGGGCCGGATTACCGCGAGTCAACTGTATTTAATCATGTAAAACATGCATAGTTCGGATTTTCAACATAATAATTATAATGACACTGGTTGGTGCGTATTTTCTCCGGGGCCTAGTTAAGGAGAGTCGCAGAGTCGCCAACGCAATGCTATCACTGTGACAACCCGCCCATGCACTAGGGAGGTGATAGGCTTCAATTTTCAGACAGTGTTAGTGTTATTCGATTTACGATTTGTGCGACGGAACGAATTCCTTTGTGACATTAATTAAATATAAAAATATGTATTTAAACGTTCTTCTTTCGAATTCTTTGATCAGAATTGAGTAAACGAAAACTGTTTTAAAAATACCGAAACCTTTAAACCACTTAAATATTTCAACACTCATTCAGAATCTATTTGCACCTTTTTTTAAGCGCTACCCAAATTCTTAACCCTGCGTACTTATTATTTAGCGAGCGAATCTAAATTCACACTATAGAGTGTTTTTACACTGGCCGGTTCCAATGTCAAACAGGCCGAATAAATAAAACAATTGCCCATCGCTTCATGTTCGAGTTTTAAATTGTTAGAACGATGTCGGCTATTGACATGTGAACTGCAACAGTGACTCGAATCGTTTGGAATCGGTTAGTGAATCGATATTCATCTTCATACGAGTAGCATCTTCTGATTATAGTCATATCGTGTGTCAGATTCTCATATTTCATTCAACGTTTGACGTTTTGAATGGTCTGCGGGATATGGCGAGGCGGCGTTTGCCGAACGTTTGCTACGGTATGCGATTATGCATTGGTTTTGATTCGATTTGCTTCGTTAGTCGTTAACTTGTGATTGTTGAACGTAAAGTTCATGGGACGAAAAGTTTTATGTCCCTAGTAATAAAAAAATGAGGTTTAAATGAAAAGAAGATGTAGCGACATATATTTAAAAGAGTAGGTAGGTAAATTAAAAATTTGTTAAATTGCTTATTCACGTTGAAAGGATAAATTAAAGTCGACTAACAAAAGGAATTTACAAGACAGCTGCAAAAGGAAACGCAAAGGCAGGGACAGTATACATTAACTATAAATATTACCATGGCGTCAAAATCAAAGGAATTACTAATTCACCTTCTATTTGCAGATGACATTGTCTTAACATCTGAAAACTATTCCACACTACAAAAGATGTTACAAAAACTTACAGAACCAGCACCAGAAGAAACCATCATCATAGAAGAGATTATAGAATGTATAGAGTATAGGTATGTCAACTAATACATTTACCTGGGGTAAGACAAATGATTTCGTTCAGCAGGCAAATGGAACAAGAGATAGAGAGACATATAACTAGCATAGAGTTTTTGGCGGGCTTCTCTCGAGTGAAGTTCAGTGGCTGTTTTAATTATTCGTAAATTGATTCATAGTGGATATTGTGATGTTAAATTGGTGTAGTTTTGTGTCTCAAGTGTCTACGCAACCGGACAATATGTGGAATCATTGAAATAGGCGCGATCTCGGTAAAATAAAGGTAAGAATTTTGTCGTAGTATTGTCGTAGTATTACCTCAGCGAAGCTTGCCGAGAAGGCTGACTTGACATATTTGCTGCCAGATACAGCAAAAACATTAGAATGTGTTACGAGTACATCTGCATTCTAATGGAAAAAAGTGACAGTATTCTGTATCTAAAACCAAATACTTTCCTAACTTGACACTGGCTAAATGCACAAACCATGCGAAACCAAAATAAAAAAAAAAAACTAGCATACATGAAACAAATACTGTGCACTCAACAAAGTCATGAAAAATGCCCAATATCATCGAAAATAAAACTATTCAATACATGCATTCTTCCATGCCTTACCTACGGCTGACAAAAATTGGCATTGTCTGAAATAACTCTCCAAAAAATATTATTAACTAGCTTCTCATAGCGGCTTCGCCCGCGTGAATATCGAAAACCATCCCAAGGGAACAAAAAGAGAATAAAAAAAGTATCCTATGTGCTATTCCAGACTATAGTCTATCTCTGTGCCAAATTTTTAATCGACTTCCAAAAGGAGGAGGTTCTCAATTCGTCTGTATGTTTTTTTTAACCGACCTCAAAAAGAAGGAGGTTATCAATTCGGATGTTTATATATATACTTTTTAATGTATATTCGGGCATAACTCTGCATATATTGCCGGATTTACAGAATTCTTTTTTTGTTCGAAAAGGGTTTGTTGCGAAATGGTCCCATTTAAATTTTATATAGATCTGATGATGGGTTTCGGAGAAAGACAACGGAACTCTTCAAAAGTTGACAGCAAATCAACCACGATTGCTGCGATCGTATGTCTATAAATTGTCACAAGTTAATGGGGAACCACAACTTAAGAGTGAAAAATAAAAAACTTTTTTACAAAAAAATAGAACCGACTTCCATAAAAACTGCAAAATAACTTTAATTTCGAAAGTCGGTGTCAAAAACTTTTCTGACACCGACTTTCGAAACTAACACTTTTTTGTGTGTATGTTACGTGAGTTCTCCGCCACTTGTGAATAGATTTTGATAATTCTTTTTTTATTTGGCAGGCCATCGAAATTGATTTAGTACTTTTTGAAAAAATCAACATAAACATTCAAATACAAAATAGTTTTATTGTGCCAGAAAAATAATTACATATAATCGTGTATGAATCCTCCTTTTAAGCAAACAATGGCTGTATTAGGAGGCTCCGCTCTTTCAGTTCATTGTACTAACTATACTTAATAGTGTACTGTGACCTTAAGGATAAATATGCAGTGTGATATTACGTTTTCTGTCATCATCATCTTCCTGCCCTTATCCCATGTTACTTGGGGTCGGCGCAATACGTTTTTTTTCTTCCATTCTGTCCTGTCAGCCGTCAGGCTATCACTAACTCCCTTTTTTTTCATATCACTCCTCACACAATCCATCCATCCTTTCTTTGGCCTCCCTCTCCCTCTCCATCCCTTCACATTTATATTCATAACTCTTTTAGTTACATGTATTTCATCCCTCCTCTTTACATGACCATACCAAGATAAGCGGTTCCCTTTCAACTTTTCTGTGACTGTGGCCACTTTTAAACTACCTGTAATGTACTCATTTCTCACTTTATCCATTCTCGTTACTCCACACATCCATCTCAACATTCTCATCTCTGCCACATGCAGTCTTTTTTCATCCGTCTTTTTCACAGCCCAACATTCTGACCCCATACAGTACGACAGGTCTAATCACGGACTTATAGATTTCCCCCTTTAACTTAAGGGGCATCCGTCGGTTGCAAGTTGTTCCAGTGACCTGTCGCCATTTCATCCATCCTGAGTTGATCCTGTGCGTTACGTCTCGGTCTATATCGCCATCCCCATGAACAAGCGACCCGAGGTACCGAAAGTCGGAGCAGATCGGTATAGGCGTTCCGTTGAGAGCTACAGGCATATAGTTATATACCGCTGAAATCGCAGAACAGATATTCCGTTTTGGTTCTGCTCAATTTCAGGCCTACACTCTCCAGCCTTGCCACTACGTCTCCAATCTGCTCTGGACCTCTGAGCCGCTTTCGGCAACCAGTACAATGTCATCAGCAAACGGCATACACCAAGGAGCATCTTCCTGGATGTCCGACGTCAGAGCGTCCATTATCATCAGGAAGAGGTAAGGGCTGAGAGCCTACCCCTGGTGCAAGCCGACCGCTACACTGAAACTGTTAGTAGTGCCCACTGCAGACCGGACTTGGGTACTGCATCGACTGTACATCGCTCTGATCAACTGCATATACTTCCCAGGCACACCTTTCTCCTTAAGGGCCCACCACAAAACCTCTCGAGGCACCCGGTCATATGCCTTTTCGAGGTCAATGAACACCATGTGCAAGTTGTTATGCACAGCTCTGTATTTTTCGCACAGCTGGCGAATAGCGAAAATGGCATCCGTTGTACCCCGACCAGATATAAAACCGAACTGGTTTTGTGAGATTTCACTCTCTTCTCTCAGCCGCTTTTCAATAACTTTTTCCCATGCTTTCATACTATGTGACATTAGCTTTATTCCTCTATAGTTGTTGCACTCCAGCACATCACCTTTGTTCTTGAAGATGGGCACCAACGAACTGTAGCACCATTCAGCAGGTATGGCTTCTTCCAGCAACAACTTATTGAAGAACAAAGTTAACCACGTCCATCCATCTACCCGTAATGACTTCCACACTTCAATTGGTATTCCGTCTGGACCAATTGCCTTACCATTCTTCATTCTATTCACTGCTATTCTCACTTCATCCACACTGACCATTCTCACTAACCCCTCATTCATCATTGGTTTACTCTCTACAACACCACTCCAGATATTTTCCTCATTCATCAATCTTTCAAAATAGCCCTTCCATTTATCCTTAATCATTTCATCCTCTGATAGAAGCATTCCAGCTTCATCCCTCACACATCTTATTCGACTAACATCCTTCGCCTTCCTCTCTCTGGCTCTAGCAAGCAGGTACAGATCTTTTTGGCTAGCTGGACTGTCCAGTGTATCGTACAGTTTGTCCTGAGCTTTTGCTCTCGCTATTGCCACGGCTTTCTTAGCCTTTTTCTTTAACGCACCACACTCGCTCTTGTTTTCAGCTTTCAAACTAACGCTTTCCAGTTCTACACTCTGCCATTCCTTGAATTTTTTCTGTTTTCCTTCAACACTCCTGTATTTCTGTAGACCACCACCTCTCTATTGTGCCCCTTCCTTTTGTCTCTCCCAAAATATCCTTCGCTGCATCCCTAATACACCCAGCTATCCCATTCCAGCTTTGATTTACACTTCAATCATTCATGTCTCCCATTTCTATCATTTTGTCTACTACTTGCTCTCTAAATTCCTTCGCACAATCATTCTTCTCTAGCATATGTCACTTTATTTTAGGAGGAGGACGCTCTTTGCTTTTTGTACACTGTGTTTTTATCGCTAATACCATAACCAGGAGCCTGTGCTGTGAGACCAAGTCTTCTCCTGGCAGCACTTTGCAGTCTTTGACGTGCCTAATATGGTTGCGCCTAACTAGAAAATAGTCTATTTGGGTCTTGTGGTTAGCACTTTTGTATGTGACTAGGTGTTCATCTCTCTTCTGGAACCAAGTGTTGGCTACTGCCAGATCAAATGCGGTAGCAGATTGCAACAGCGTCTCCCCCTCATTATTGGGACTTCCAAAATCCCACCCTCCGTGTACATAACAATTTCTCGTTCTACCTACATGCCCATTAAAATCACCTCCAACTATCAATTCCTCATGCACGGGGATGGTCATTACCGTTGTATCAAAATCCTCCCAAAACTTCTCTTTCACCCTTTCGTCACATCCTACCCGCGGGGCATACACACTAACTATATTCAGCATCACATTGTCCATCATAACTTTCACAACTATCAATCTATCATTAATTCTTTTAACCTCCATCACGCTTTCTTTTAATTTACTATCTAATACAATAGTATTAGGAATACCCACGCCATTTCTTTTACCGTCACTTCCACAATAGAAAAACTTGTATCCTTCACCAATTTCACTCGCCTTTGTTCCCTTCCACTTGGTTTCCTGCAAACACGCTATATTTATTCGTCTTCTATTGTATTTTCTATATTAAGTTTGTTTTTTGTATTAAGTTTATATTAATTTATCGTTTGTATTAAGTTTGTTTTAATTTGTATTTTCTGTATTAAGCTTTAAACATTAAATTTTAATAATCTTGTGAAAATAAAAATAAAAACACGAGTAAAGTTGCAAACATCAAATATGTATACACAGATGACGTTTTGGTTGTCTCTAATTATGCTCAAATTCCATTTGCGCATAACTTTATTATTTTGTTTTAGTTCTGGGGTACAGCAACTAAAAATTGAAAAATAAAAAAATACAACCAACTTAAGTGTAAAATAACTTTAATTTAGGTAGTCGGTGTCAAATAACGAAGAAACAAAATATAAACACTGACTTCCGTAATTAAAGTTATTATGCAATTTTAGAAGTCGGTTGTATTTTTAATAAATAGTTTTATATCCAGAACTGTTCAGCCGTTCTGGCGTGATTGAGTAACAAACATCCATCCATCCATTCATTCAAACTTCCGCATTTATAATATTACAATATAATATTATTATGATAAGATTTTTACGGTCTAGTCTCCAACTAAACAGAATATCGGTTGATTCTTGTTAGTCTTCGCTTCTCTCACTAACCTCTAACGTCGCATGAATTTCTATCAGTTCCACCTCAGAGACCAGTTAGCTAGGAAACGGTTCTTTTAGTTCAGCAGCCCCGTTATTAGTCTGCGGCAAAGTATTAATATTAATGGATAACTACGAAACTAATTTGGTAAAGTTGCGCCACTAAGTTTATCGTAGTTTCTTGGGATTTTTAAGTAGTTCTGTCACAGCTTGTTTTGGCGTGTATCCTGAATGAAAATAAGTAAAGCAGAAAGGTGTAACAAGCCTCTCCATTATACTTAACAAAATGTTTTTCGCATATGTTTAAGTATCATTAATAATTTAATCATGACGCTATAAAAATATGAATGATTAATTTACTCGTAATAGGGATGACAGGACTGTCCCGCGATGATTATAAAATTTGGTCACATTAGTCACATTCTAGTGACACACTGTCCGGTTCTCTCTGAACTTGCTCTGCATTTGTTTTTTTCTGTAAACTGAAATTCGGATAATTAACATCACATTTTGTTAGAACCAAAAAGTTTTTTTAATACCATAGTTCGGTTTGTACAGTCCTTTGTCAAGTTATGTGTAGAAGAAAAGAATTTAAAAAAAATCTTGCATTAAACCTCAGTTATTTTCAACAAAAGTTTTATTTGAAACAGTGCGAACGGAAATCATAATCGCCTCGTTTATTGTCGCACACAGCTCAGCACTCTCTTTAAAAATCTGCAGCCACACATAATCTAATATCTCACTGCAGTTAATTTAATTGTCCGTGGCTTCTGCATTGTTTTTCGGCAATAACTTTAATTTTTAGCGCGAGCGTGGCGGCTCGTCGTAACGGAACGGTGAATAAAGCGCACCATGCATGTGTGTATTGTTGTTAATTCTGCGACTAAGACAAAACCTCGCCAGTCGGCCTGTCCGCGGGCCCCGTGTAGGAAGCATAAAAATAATTTATATGACGCTCGCCGCTGACGATGTTCGGCGTGCTACTGTTTCGGGAGTTTGTTTCGATGCCTGGCACGCGTTGCTATTATTGTCACGGTTTGTAAGTGTAAGTGGTTGGCCGGAAGACGCAGCGTTGGAAGACCTTGCACAAAGCGGACTGATGACCTGGTGAAAGCCGTTGGAAGGAATCCGCTGGATGCGGGACGCACAGAACTGGTCGATTGGCTGACTAATTGGCTCCCCTATGTCCAACAATGGATGACTTTTGGCTTATATGATGATGATGTGGTTGGCCAAAGAAACTGCTGAAAACAATGGAGCATCGGGAGAAGATCTGTCTTTTATTGACTGTACCCACGTAGATGTAGTTTCATTTCTATAATCAGTAGACGTAGTATGGAAGTTTTCATGTAGTATTCTTGTATCGGTCTTTAATCAACTAGTTTAATTTCCACTATCAGTTAATGTCTTTAGTTTACTCCGTGACCATGATATATAATATCAGCTGTTCGAACCGAAAGCCATTCTGGCTCAGCCAACAGAGGTCACGCTTGCAGTGGTATCGCTCGCAGTCGCTTCTGAATTATAGAAGAACAAGACAACAATACTCAATGACAGCTGTACGAAGCAGTAGCTGACCTCGCTCACAAATAGAGGACACACTTGTGGTGGCATCGCTCGCAGTCGTTTCTGAATTACATAAGAAGAAGACAAGTATACCCAATGACAACTATGCGAAGCAGTAGCCAGCTTCGGTCACAAGCAGAGGTCACGCTTGCAGTGACATCGCTCGCAGTTGCTTCTGAATTATAGAAGAACAAGACAGCTATACCCAATAACAACTGTGCGAAGCAGAAACCGGCTTCGCTCACAAACAGAGGTCACGCTTTCAGTGGCATCGCTCGCAGTCGCTTGTAAATTAAAGGAAACACAAGACAAGTATACCTAATGACAACTGTGCGAAGCAGTAGCCGTCCTCGCTCACAAACAGAGGTCACGCTGGCAGTGGCGTCGCTCGCAGTCGCTTCTGAATTACAGAAGTACAAGAGAACTATACCCAATGACAAACTGTGCGAAGCAGTAGCCGGCCTCGCTCACAAACAGAGGTCACGCTTGCAGTGGCGTCGCTCGCAGTCGCTTCTGAATTAAAGTATCGCGGCTACGTGTTACAAACCGCCATTTTTAACGCAGCGCCATATTTTCGATACGGAAGTCTAACTAGAAGTTATTATAATGCGAAGTGCTGCTCTGAATGAAAATATCGTCGGAATACAAGATTTTAAACAAGGACGCTGAAGGCTTGTTTGCAAAAGAAACGGAGTTAAAGTATGGAAATGGGAATTTGTCTTGTTATTTTGCAGGTAATGTTGAAATTTTTCTTGGTTTCGTCTTGTTCTCGATTTATAGCAAGTTAGGTCAGGTTATATATAGGATTTAACTTATCCTGGTATGGAAATCAGTGATAGCGTAACAGTTGACAGAACAGAACGGAAGAAGAAAACGTGTTGCAGCGACCCCAAGTAACAGGGACTAAGTAACAGCTGGAAGATGGTGATTTGTCTCGCCTTGAAACTTGTGTCGTTTACAAACGTCATAGCTATTTTGGGACGACAACATAGCCAGTATTAGACGGGACTTCTATTTCTATGCATCAGTTCGTTGGCACGGGTCCCTTTCTTTTAGACAAGCATGAAGACGGTTCGAGAGGGATTTGTCTGTTAGGTTCGATTTCTTCTTCTCTTCTTCTTCTTTTTTTCTTGCGAACCTCTTATTAAATTCATAAAATACGACCTATATCCGTATTTGCATATTTAATTTATCTAATTTCCTCGTCATCTAATACGATACAATCCAATACAGAGTATGAAAGAATTTCCTTAAATAATTACTTTTTGTAAAGTTCATGCTTGCTTAGCATCTCCTTAAAGTCTCTGTTCCCCAAAATATTTCAGATAAGACTCAGCACATCATCAGACCACTGACCCTTCTAATTGTTCCCCGTACGAAGTCTCCAACTAATTAATGGCCATTACACGTTGACAGTATAATAGACACATGCATCGGCCGCGTCATTACATGTTGACAGTAGTGACGTCATTAGCAGGTATCAGGTGAGCGATGACAATGAGTGACGGTTGTGGCAGGCAGCGCAACAGATGATAGGTGTTAGTTCACGAAATAAAATTATCTAGTGCGATTTATAATGGAATCTAATTCTGGCTATGAAATGAGAAAGCGGTTGGCCTCTTTTTCACTTTTTTTTATGCAACAAAGAAATATTTTTTTTTAAATGCTTTGTCATTTTTGTTGGCAATGATTCAGGGTTTAATTGCTCCAAATGCTAGAGCAATTCATTTGTTATAACAGTTAAAAAAATACCTACTAATAGGTACAGTCGTGTTATGAAACTTTTCACTATTCAAGAATAAGATTTTTTTTTTAACTCAATTTGTTAAAAACGTTTCAAACACAATTTTTTAAATTAATTAAACGTTGAGACGTTTCAAAGAAGTGCTTTGATCTAAGAATGATTTTTTCCTATCATAGAAAAACCTTGAGGTCGACCCCGGCGACGATTTTTTTTTTTTGGAGGAGTGGGAAATCATCCAATGACTACTCCCGCTCTGGGTGGAGCGGGAGGGCGTGTCAGACTCTTACTGACTAAAACCCAACTCTGTTCCTTTTCTGCCTGAGTGCCCAGGGGTGCGGTAACTCATTTTCAGAATTTATCCGCTACCCCTAGGAGGCATGCAGGCACCGGCCACGATGGGGTGACGTCAGTGGTGGCTGACAACATCTCTTTGAGGCGCGCGTGGAACACTACGCGCCGTCGACTCTCGGGCCTGGTGCTGATCGGACGGCGAGCTACCCACTACTCGCCGTCCGCAGGCCCAGGCGGCGAAGGTGGAGTGACGATCTATAATCGATATAAGACAGAGAGGTTTGGAGGGAGAAACGGGAGGCCTTTGCCCAGCAGTGGCACCACGTAGGCTAACAAAATAAATAGAAAAACTTAGGCCGTATTTAGTGGGACCGACGGTCAGCGCTGACGTCTGTTGAACGTAACTATATCAATGAAAACATAATTATGAGCACGTACAGTGCAACGCTGATCACAAGGTACGCGCGTACAGCTACGTCGCGCTGACGAGGACCGTCGGTCGGTTGACGTGCTACGGCACGCGCGTATTAAATCATACGCGCGTGTGTCTCGTCACGTCGTTAGTAAGCACTAAACGTATGTTCACGACCGACCATCAGCACGGTCTGCTGACCGTCGGTCTAGCACTAAAACGGCCTTAGACTAGTGATATTCTGTAGGCGATAACGATTTTCAAAGAGTGTCACGAGTGTATGGTATTGACAATCGCCAGTAGAGGTCAATACCATACATTTTGAACTTTCTGACCATCCTAATCGCTGATAAGTAGAACGACACTTTATCTATCTAGGGTTCTAGCCTATAGTGATCATAAAATAGTCATACAATTTTTTTCGTCTGTAATCTAAAATCAAAACAGCTACAAAGTTATTTCCCATTGCAATCACTCGCAGCGTGTACAAGTCTAAGATTAGCGCGCGAAGGGGAATACCTCACTGTTGACTACTGAAGTATTGACACCGCTGCGCTCCGCTATAGTGATCTAAATACAAACCCATCTTAGAGGAGCTCGAGGGAGGGGAATCTACCTAGCCCTTTCCCAACTATCTTAGGGTCGGCTTCCAGTCTAACCGGATGCAGCTGAATACCAGTATTTTACATGGAGCGACTGCCTATCTGACCTCCACAACCCAGTTACTGGGTAATACAATACCCTTTGGTACGAGTAAGACTGGTTGCCAGACTCGTGCTTCTGACGACCCGTAACGACTGATTGACAGCCAACGGCTTAACGTACTTTCCGAGGCACGGAGGAGTCTCGGTATGTAAAGATGGTCACCCATCAATGGACCAACCCCGGCAAGCGTAGCTTAACCTGATAGATCGACCCGTGCGGCTGTAATTACTTTAGCCATGAGCTCGTATCCTACTAATATTATAAATGTGAAAGTTTGTGAGGATGTATGTTTGTTACTCTTTCATGCAAAAACTACTGAACGGATTTTGTTGAAACTTTACAGTAATATTGCTTATACATCAGAATAATACATAATTAAAGCCGCTGGCAGAAGCTATTCACACTAATATTATAAAGGCGAAAGTTTGTGAGTGTGTGTTTGTATGTTTGTTACTTCTACACGCTCAAACGGCTGGATCAATTTGGATGAAATTTGGTATGTAGATATTGTAGGACCCAAGGCACCTTTACGGCCTGCAGGGATCCTGGGACGTTCTTCGCAACTCCGGGGGATGCCACGTAGCTTGGCGACTGCGAGAGGACTGAACGAAAAAGGATACTTGCTACGGTTGGATAAGAGAACGAGCTGTGGGCGATTTCAATTATATATATATTATGGTAAAAGGGAAACACGTATGCCCACTTACCAGGGCTAAACTTCTATCTATCTCATTGTCACATACGTCAAGCCTACACAAAATGTCTACGCCTTCTAAATTCAAGCGGCTTTCTAATAATTCTAGAACATTCTAATCAACCAGTTAAGGCCGGCACAGACCCGCTAACATAAGGTTGTGACTATAATTGTCACATGAGCTACGCCCCTGCAAATAGAAGCGCAAACGCTAGTAAGGCTTCTATTTAATTGAACAATTGAAGAGCCGGTTGAAGCCTACCTAACCCTAACCATAATGCCCTACCTATTTTCTGGGCTATCTATGGACAGCCACAAAAAAAAAAAAAAAAAAACACCCACCACCCCACACCTATTTCTTCCTAACAAACTTCTAATATAATCAATTCCTTGCTCGCGGTATGTGGTCACTTCTCCTATCGGTCTTCGGTCACGTCCCTACACCTCATCCATTTCGATTATATGAAACCCACAAAAAACAACGATTAATATTACACAAAATACAATCTAATTGAGAACCTCCTACTTTTGAAGTTGGTTAAAATTTAAACATTTTTTACATTGTCAAACGTACTAACGTTGACGTACCAGATGTCTGACCATTATTTGTCATGTCAAATGACATTTGACACCACTGTCTATTCTCTAAAATTTCTGTTCTAAAGAACAAAGTAAGTAAGTTAAGTTAGTAAGTAGTAAGTGAGTGTAGTTAGTAAGTGGTAAGTAGTGTAGTTAGTAGTTAGTTGTTAGTTGAGTTAGTAAGTAGTAAGTTGCGCATCCCTGGTGCGTAGAGTACGTGGCAGCGCCAACAGCATCCTTAGCATGATTGCTAGTCGTCTGGACTGCGATTACATCGGTCATTGCTGCGCCATTTGTCATGGAATGGCGAGGTAGTGATAGATGGGTTTACTGTCTTTTTTTTTTTTTTTGTGTTTGGTTGTGGGTAATTTTAAGTATTATTAACACTAGTCTATAAGAACATTGTTACTAACAAAATGGACATCATCTCTGGTCTGAAATAAAAATTATATTATTATTATTCCATTTATTCAATTTTATATACATACAATTTTAAATTTTTAAATATTTAGGTACTTAGAAAAACATAAATAAATACAAAAACATTTAAAAATATAAAAAGTAGTTGCCCACCGGTATCGGGAATAGGGTCCAAGCTACCGGTGGTCAGGGCTCCTGAGAAAGGAATCTCCTAACAATACGCGCCGTGTCCAGGAGTACTGCTTTCTGGATCAAGCCCTTGATCCAACTGCCCAACGAGAGCCTCCTGAGATGTTGGTCGAGGCTCTTGGCTATTAAGCCATTGGCCGTCACGACTATCGGCACAATGACTGCTGTATCCACCTCCCACATGTCGACAACCTCGCGAGCCAGATCAAGATACTTTGTTTTTTTATCTTTCTCAGCCTTCACGAGGTTCTCGTCATGAGGAACAGCTATATCAACAATCATTGTGCGACGCTCTTGTCGATCTATCACCACTATGTCAGGCTTATTGGCAACAATAGTCCTATCAGTGATGATAGATCGATCCCAATACAACGTGATATTGCTATTTTCGAGAACTGGGTCGGGCTCATACCTATAGTACGGTACTTCAGATTCCACAAGATTGTATTTAAGAGCAAGTTGCTGGTGGATAATCCTGGCTACAAGGTTGTGTCTGTGCAAATAGTCTCCGTTAGCTAGACGAGAACAACCAGAAATAATGTGTCGGATTGATTCCCCGGGCCGGTGGCATGCCCGACAGATGTCAACCGTACCGTCCTTCACAATATATTTCCGGTAGTTATTCGTCATCATAACTTCGTCCATAATCGCACAGACAAAACCTTCGGTTTCCCCGAATAGGTCACCAAAGCGCAGCCAGGCTACGGACGCTAAGAAATCTACATCGGGTCCATGTAGGACCCGGTAAAAGCGTCCGTGAAGCTCCTTGCTCTGCCATACTTCCCTGCGGTCATTAGTATCCAGTACTTTAAGTTTGCGCCAGTTCTCGTTTGCCAAGGAGAGCGGGGTGAGGCCCTTGTCCACAGCGACCACATCTCGATGCATACCCACGTCGGTTTCTAGGAAATATTCCCTAAGGCTGCATCTGCATACCTCGCGGTTGTGTAGGGTCTTAGCATTTAAGAAACCACGACCCCCACACTTCCGCGGGATATACAGCCTCATCACCGATGATCGTGGGTGATGCATCCGATTTGCGGTCAGCAGTGTGCGGACCCTCCTATCCAGGGCGTCAAGTTCCGTCTGAGTCCATTTGAGTATGCCGAAAGAGTACATCAATACCGGCATGACCCAACCGTTGAAGGTTGGGTCATGCCGGTTATTATTATTATTATTAAAATAATTTAACAACAATTTATAAATTTCTTCTTATATTTCCAAAATTTGTATTTATTTACAGAATACTACTTTATTAAACTATTTACATGCAATTCCAGACTTCTTTCGCATACTTTTATTTTTATCGAATAATTTGGATCATCGTATTTACTAAATCCATACCTTATATTTATGGTCAAACTTGTTTGTCACGTTGCTATGGCAATACACGTCAGCTAGAATAAATAAAATAGACGCATAAATAATTTTATTTTTATCAAAAAAATGGAAACCATCCCTCTTAGCAAAACACGGGAGGGAACAGATCTCCTCCTCCAGAATATTCCGGGAAAACAGCCGTTCCGATTGCTGTGAAATGTTATGACGTTGTGAAGTGGCATTTATGATGCAATTTTCACCCCGATAGATATCCACTGGACTATCACCTATTGGAACAATAATAGAAGGGTTTTGCATCACTTGTACCGGTACGCACCGCTTTTCCGATTCCACCCTCATCTCGAAGCTCTCCTGCTCGCAAATATCAGCAGAAACACACTCAACTTGAACAAAATTATCGTCACAAAAACCATGTGTCTCCGACGGAACTTCCACTACGACAACATCAGCCGAAACAACATCTAAATGAATAAAATTTTCATTCGCCTCGTGCTCGCCATGTGTTTCTTTTAATAAAGTTGTTTCTTGGTTTTCTGAAATATTATTAACAGGACTAACTGAAAAGAACTGACCCGATTCTGTATTTTCATCTACGTAATTTTTCTTCGCCTCATTATCAACCTGTCCGTTATCGTCACAGCTTCAGTCGTCATCACCTAGGCTGCACTTTTCACGTTCTTGCACATCATTGACTGGGCTGGCCTCAACGCAGCTCTGGTCACCATCATCATATTCATCCTCATTTGTTTTGATTGTTGAGCTATAAAATAACTGTGCCTCATTATCTTTGCTCCCATTATCCATTGACTGTTCACACGCCTCGGACACAACGTCCGGCCTCTCAAGATTATAAAAACATTGATTAATCCTCTGCTTGCAAGAAACACATTTGCATGGGATTTTTTTTCTAAGTTCTGCACAGAGTGTTTCAAATTCCATTTCATACTGGAACGTGTATCTAAAAAAATGTTGGGCTGCACCCTGAAGCCACACTCCTAAAATAAGAGCATAATCACTCTTACGCCAGCCATTGCCAATGGCCATCGACACGAACTCGTCGATAAATTCTTCAAGGCACACTTGATATGTGTGGCCTGAGAAGTACCGCATTTTCCACTCTTATATGATTGACACTTATAAAAATAGAACCACTCAGCTTTGATTATACTCCTCTTATCCTGGCACTCGTACCCGGCGCTTCCACCACTTGCAGGACCCCAAGGCACCTTTACGGCCTGCAGGGATCCTGGGACGTTCTTCGCAACTCCGGGGGATGTCACGTAGCTTGGCAACTGCGAGAGGACTGAACGAAAAGGGATACTTGCTACGGTTGGATAAGAGAAAGCGCTGAGGGCGATTTCAATTATATATATATTAAGGTACAAGGGAAACACGTATGCCCACTTGCCAGGGTTAAACTTCTATTTATCTAATTGACACATACGTCAAGCCTACTCAAACTGTCTACGCCTTCTAAATTCAAGCGGCTTTCCAATAATTCTAGAACATTCTAATCAACCAGTTAAGGCCGGCACAGACCCGCTAACATAAGGTTGTGACTATAATTGTCACAATATTTATAACATTTTTTTTTGGGCTGGTAAATCATCCAATGATATCTCTATCAACGGGAGGGCGTGTTAGACTCTTACTAACTAAAACCCACCCCTGTTCCTTCCTTGCCTGAGTGCCCAGGGGTGCGGTAACTCTTTTTCAGAACTTATTCGCTACATTTTTTATTCAATGAGGGCGCCACTTATGCGGAGGTAGGCCCTAAAGTGACCTCTTTAGGGCCTACCTCCGCATAAGCCGGAGCCTCTTCCATGTGCGGTTTTAGTGAGGTAGAAATCCCACAATTCTTGGTCCATTCCATAAAAGTCCAGGCGCCTTTTGGAGGTTCCTCCGAAAACAAAGCTGATCATAGCCTATTTCCTAGCGTAATAATATTCACTCACAATGATTGGCCCCAACTAAGAAGCTGAAATCTAGAGAAAACAGTTTTCTAATGATGAAATGATGTCATATTTTAAGTAGGTAAAAGTTACCAAATTATGTAAAAGGTAACAAAAATTTCCATTTTTAACCGACGAAAAAAAAGGAGGAGGTTTTAACCGACGAAAAAAAAGGAGGAGGTTCTCAATTCGACCGTATATATGTTTTTTTTTGTGTATGTTCAGCCCTCACTCCGTCATTTATGAACCGATCTTGATGATTATTTTTTTGTTAGATAAAGTATACCTCAAAGATGGTCCCATTTCAAGGAAATCAGGATCTGATAATGGAATCCTGATAAAATTGAGAGAAAATCTCGAAAATTTTGGGCACGTTTAGCGTTTCTGTACGTATGTTACGCCCTCACTCCGTTGTTTATGAACCGATTTTGATGATTCTTTTTTTATTAGATAGGGTATACCGCAAGGGTGGTCCCAAATCAAAAACATCAGGATCTGATCATGGAATCCTGATAAAATTGAGAGAAAACCTCGAAAATTGTTCACGAATATTGTTTCTGTTTACTTTTCATAACTTAATCAGGTATTTGCATTTAGGAATCATCACATCATGAAACTGAGCTGATGATGGAAACCATACCTTTCTTAAACAATAGAAGTTAGATATAAAAAATTGGTTTTAGTGACAGATTCCACTTTATATGCTTTGAAGAAAAGACGTCTTTAGAATATTGGAGGTACCTAACCTCAACTGGTCAATATTCTGGGAACCTCATGGAAAGATGGTTACATCATCAGCTCAGTGCCAAGAGGAATGATGAAGGATTAGAAATTAGCCTCAGACTATTAAAAGATGATGGGAGTCACAAAAAATCATAAAACAAAAAACTTTTTAACAAAAAATTCAACCTACGAAAAAGAACTAAAAAGCAAAAAATAAATAAACCTTTTAAGTCTTGAGTATTGAGCTTATTTACCTACATAAAATATCAAATTTTATATAAACTAATTTTGAGTCGGCGCCAAATAATAAAATGATTAATTACATTTTTTACAATTTAGTCTTCTTCATTTCTACGTACATATAAAATTTAGATATTTAATAATCAAATTGTTGTTTGGCGCCAACTCAAAATTAGTTTATATAAAATTTGATATTTTATGTACGTAAATAAGCTCAATACTCAAGACTTAAAAGGTTTATTTATTTTTTGCTTTTTAGTTCTTTTTCGTCAGTTGATTTTTTTGTTAAAAAGTTTTATTTAATTTTTTTCTAGTCGAAACGAACTTGTTTTTAGGGTTCCGTACCCAAAGGGTAACCAACGGGACCCTATTACTAAGATTCCGCTGTCCGTTCGTCTGTCAGCGGGCTATATCTCATGATCTGTAAAAGGTAGACAGTTGACATTTGAAACTTCACAGAATATGTATTTCTGTTGGCGCTATAAAAACAAATAATATAAATAAATTAAAGGGGGTTCCCCTACTAGAAACTTGTTTTTTTTTGGCCATTTATGCTCGATCTTAATAATGGCGATAGGTAGAAAGTTGAAATTTTCACAGAATGTGTATATCTGTTGCCGCTATACCTACAAATAATAAAAATAAATTAAAAATTAAAGGGGTGAACCCATACAAGAAACGTGATTTTTTCAGCTTATGGTACGGAACCCTTCGTGTGCGAGTCCAACTTGCAATTGGCCGGTTTTTTTTTAAAATTTATAGGAACTCTTCAACAGTCAACAGCACGAACGAAATATTCTGAATGAATTTCAAAGCTTGTTTAAAAAAAATGTTTTTTTTACTATTAAGGGGCTATTAGCTGCCAACGACCTTGAGTGGTTAGCTTGCGTGTTCAGGACTCGCTCATCAAGGAGCGCTGTCCGAAATTAGACGCATTATTAATTATTACACATAAAAAAAAACATGTGTTCAACTAAAACACTGAGACTAAATTGAAAATAATTAAATGATCTTTAAAATGGTGAAGGTTTCATAAAAATACGCTTTATAGTTTTTGCGTGATTCTCATTTTTTTATCCGCGTTAGACATAACTTTATAAATTAATTACACTGTGTTATAAAAATATAATTTCAAATATTCTCAGATCAAATTACGACGGAAATTGTCTAGAGTAACATATATTTTTCTCAAAGAAACAAGATTAGTCGTTTAGACGTGATGTTTAATTCATCATCTTCCTGCCCTTATCAATTAAAAACCATTAAAAGTCGTATAACTGAGCCTTAAATAGTGTCTACTCGTATTTCCTAAACAAATCCGACTGCTCCACTTGCTTTTCTCGCCACATTTCTCTAATAAGGCAGCTGATTCAGCTGATTACATAAGTAGCTTATAATCGTCATAATCCTGCAGCTATACAGTGGTTCACAGAAATAAGACAATGCCCGTATAATCCAATTAGCCTTGCAAATAAATGGCTTAGCGCCATCATTCATGGGATTGAGTGCAGTACACAATGGGACTCAGTGGTAATCAACGTCATTATGATTTTGATGTGTATTGTGAAGGACATTTGTTTTGTAGTATATATTTTTCTGATGGTTTTTGAGATAGTTTTGCAAGTGGGTAATTTTAATTGGTAAGGAGCACAAATACAAGCAATTTTTTTTTTAACTTTTCTCCTTATTATCGTGTATATCAACTGTATCGTGGGTGCGTTCACAAACATGTAAACTCACATACACAAGACACCTAAACCCGTAACAACTATCTGTATGCCATATAAATATTTACAGCACGGGCTCGAACCCGCGACACGCAGCGCAATAGATTATCTATAAACTCATGCACATGTTTTGTAGGCTTGTGGAATAAATAGCGATACATCGATATATCGATATTATTTGTTCGATGTATCGATATTTTTAAACGTTACTTAATTTTTCGATATATTGATGTCAATCTGCCTAGCCTTTTCCCAAATATCTTGGGGTCGGCTTCCAGTCTAACCTTTATTGTAACGACTGTCAAAGATCCATGATTGACAGCCGGGACCAACGGCTTAACGTGCTTAGTAAGCGTACCTTAACCTGATGTATCGACCCGTGCGGCTGTTATTACTTTAACCACAAACTCCTACGATATATTGATGTATCGATACAAAATTCCAACTATCGAAAAGGTATAAAAACCGATTTTTTTTTTCAGACAGACAAACTTATTACTTCCGTTTTTACTTTTATTTAATTATATTTTATAACTCATTCAAAAAATGTTCGTTACCTATTTTTTATTACTTAGTTTATTATTACCTACTGTAGTTACCTTCTAACATAAGATGATTATGGTATGTTAGGATAAGTATACTAATTTTTAGAGCACGAATCATCTCATCTTCCTGCCCTTATCCCATGTTACTTGGGGTCGGCTCAACACGTTTTTTCTTCCATTCTGTCCTGTTAGCCATCACGCTGTCACTAACTCCCTTTTCTTTCATATCACTCCTCACACAATCCATCCGTCTTTTCTTTGGCCTCCCTCTCAGACTCCATCCATCTACATTTATATTCATTACTCTTTTAGTTACATGTGTTTCATCCCTCCTCTTCACATGACCATACCAATATAAGCGGCTCCCTTTCTACTTTTCTGTGACTGGCGCTACTTTTAAACTACCTCTAATGTACTCATTTCTCACTGTATCCATTCTCGTAACTCCACACATCAATCTCAACATTCTCATCTCCGCCACATGCAATATTTTTTCATTCGTCTTTTTCACAGCCCAACATTCTGATCCATACAGTACGACAGGTCTAATCACGGACTTATAGATTTTCCTCTTTAGCTTGAGGGGCATCCGTTGGTCGCAAGTTGTTCCAGTGACCTGTCGCCATTTCATCCATCCTGGGTTGATCCTGTGCGTTACGTCTCGGTCTATATCGCCATCCTCCTGGACAAGCGACCCAAGATACCGA
Source organism: Polia nebulosa (assembly GCA_951329385.1). Classification (NCBI taxonomy): domain Eukaryota; kingdom Metazoa; phylum Arthropoda; class Insecta; order Lepidoptera; family Noctuidae; genus Polia; species Polia nebulosa. Next base: position 33,897,198 of record OX589592.1, read on the forward strand.
ATGTCGGAGCAGATCGGTATAGACGTTCCGGTGAGAGCTATAGATATTGGATTGGGGAGATCGCCGAAATCGCAGAACAGGTATTGTGTTTTGTTTCTGCTCAATTTCAGGCCAACAGTCTCCACTCTTTGCCATCACGTCTCCAATCTCCTCTGGACATCTAAGCCACTTTCGGCAACCAGCACAATATCATCAGCAAACAGCATACACCAGGAGCCTCTTCTTGGATTTCCGACGTTAGAACGTCCATTATGATCACGAAGAGGTAAGGGCTGAGAGCTGACCCTTGGTGCAAACCAACTGCCACACTGAAGCTGTCAGTGGTGCCCACTGCAGACCGGACTTGGGTACTGCATTGACTGTACATCGTTCGGATCAACTGCACATACTTTCCAGGCACACCTTTGGCCTTAAGGGCCCAACACATAACCTCACGCGGCACACGGTCATATGTTTCGAGATCAACAAACACCATGTGCAAGTTTTTATGCACAGCTCTGTATTTCTCGCACAGCTGTCGGATAGCGAAAATGGCATCCATTGTACCTCGACGCGGTATAAAACCGAACTGGTTCTGTGAGATTTCACTCTCTTCTCTCAGCCGCCTTTCAATAACTTTTTCTCATGCTTTCATAATCTGTGACATTAGCTTTATTCCTCTATAGTTGTTGCACTGCAGCACATCATCTCGCCAGCGAACTGTTGCACCATTCATTAGGTATGGCTTCTTCCAGCAACAACTTATTGAAGAACAAAGCTATTCACGTCCATCCACCTACCCGTAATGACTTCCACACTTCAACTGGTATTCCATCTGGACCAATTGCCTTACCATTCTTCATTCCATTCACTGCTATTCTCACTTGATCCACACTTACCATTCTCACTAATCCCTCGTTCACTGGTTTATTCTCTAAAACACCACTCCAGATATTTTCCTCATTCATCAGTCTTTCAAAATAGCCCTTCCATCTATTCTAGTGACTTCATCCTACGATAGAAGCGTTTCAGCTTCATCCCTTACACATCTTATCCGACTAACATCCTTCACTTTCCTCTCTCTGGCTCTAGCAAGCCGGTACAGATCTTTTTGGCCAGCTGGACTGTCCAGTGTGTCATACAGTTTGTCCTGAGCTTTTGCTCTCGCTATTGCCACGGCTTTCTTAGCTTTTTTCTTTAACTCATCATACTCACTCTTTTTTTCAGCTTTCAAACTCACGTTTTCTAGTTCTGCACTCTGCCATTCCTTGAATTTCTTTTTTTCTTTCAACACCTCCTGTGTCTTTGTCGACCATCACCATGTATCCCTCTCTATTGTGCCCGTTCCTTTTGTCTCTCCTAAAATATCCTTCGCTGCGTCCCTAATACACCCAGCTATCTCATTCCAACTTTAATTCACACTTCGATCATTCATGTCTCCCATTTCTATAATTTTGTCTACTACTCGCTTTCTGAATTCTTTCGCACAATCATTCTTCTCTAGCATTCGCCATTTTATTTTAGGGGGCGCTCTTTGCTTTTTGTACACTGTGTTTTTATAGCTAATACCATAGCCAGGAGCCTGTGCTGTGAGACCAAATCTTCTCCTGGCAGCACTTTGCAGTCTTTGACGTGCTTAATATGGTTGCGCCTAACTAGAAAATAGTCAATTTGGGTCTTGTGGTTACCTTTTTTGTATGTTCATTAGGTGTTCATCTCTCTTTTGGAACCAAGTGTTGGCTACTGCGAGGTCAAATGCGGTAGCGGATTGTCTCACCCTCGTTATTGGGACATCCAAAACCCCATCCTCCATGTACTCTTTCATAACAATTTCTCGTTCTTCCTACATGCCCCTTAAAATCATCTCCAACTATCAATTCCTCATGCACGGGGATGGTCATTACAGTTGTTTCAAAATCCTTCTAAAACTTTTCTTTCACTCTTTCATCACATCCTACCTGCGGGGCATACACACTAACTATATTCAGCATGACATTGTCCATCATAACTTTTACAACTATCAATCTATCATTAATCCTTTCACTTAGTTTCCTGTAAACACGCTATATTTATTCGTCTTCTTTTTAATACATCTGCTAACTCTCTAGCTCTTCCAGTCATAGTCCCAACATTCCAATGTGCATACCTCAATCTCACTTCCCGAGCTAGCTTCTTACGTTGCCCACGCTCGAGGGCAATGTTCAGAGCGCGAATATTCTTTTAAAAATTGTACCGATGTACCGATTTTTTTTTTTTGTGAAATATTTAATGTCGATATCGATATTTACAAAAAAAAATCGATGCGATATTTATCGATACTTATTTACATTTCTGACATCCCTAATGTTTTTTTCTACCTGTTATACACAATTTCTTTGTAGTGTTAGGTACTTAGTTCAGTCTGGAACCTCTCCACTCTTCATTCTAATTTACAAGAGAAATGAAATAGTGTGGCATAATTCTTTCAGCGCGTAAACCAAGAACTAAATAAATGGTCGTAAGTAATAGCTTTTTAAATATTATAATGGCTTTTGAACGTCTCGCTAAGCGAGTTGTGACCGAACAGTTGCCCGTAATTTTATTTATGCGAATTATGTTTTTTTCTGTACCTATTTTTATTTTAAAATTACTTTTCTAAAAATATGGAATTGGTTCTGCTATTACGTGGCACGACCACGTAATAGCACGACCCTTGAGTTTAATAATGATTTCGAATTCTATTTACTCTATCGTCTATGAGGTAGCTATGTTTTTTGCTGGAAAAGTTGTTTTTGAGACACTAGTTTTTCCTGCGGCCGATCTTGATGAACACGTGCATATTCCGTGCGTAAAAAGTAGCCTTATTACACTCGGAGATAAGGGGAAAAGGCCTTGTCCCCAAAAATACTAATTCTAAGATTAAAAAAAACATACATAATATAATTCTTAACTTATAGGTTATAGAAAAGCCTATAAGAAGTATATATTTTATATTTTTTACAGGTAACATATTTAAATAAAATATTCGTTCGGAGCTGCGACTCGCACTTGAATGGCTTTTTCTAATCGGATCAGTAGTTGAAGAGATAACTTTTAGCTCTAAATCTATCTCTTTTCGTTCAGTCCATCCTAAGACTGTCTGTAAGAGATTGCGTTATGACATCAGAGCGCCGCGCCGATTGTACACTTGCTTGTTTATAAATGTTTTTCCTTTGTTAGGGTGCGTTTACACTGAAGCGGAGCTGGGCGGAGAACAGCTGACACGTGCAGGAATCGTCCAATCATAGGCGAGACGAGTGACGCGATGAAGATTTCAACCATTGGGATTGGTCGTCGAACGCACCCTTAATGTGAGGTGTACCTACGATAAAGTACATAATAAAAAAAAACAACGGGTTGCCCTCCGGGAGTGCCGGCAGAAGTGAAAACTTGAACATTAATGTTGTGCAATTTTAATATTTTGGAATCGTGTTACGAATTTTCGATCAGGTCACGTGTCCTGACGCGAGTTTAACATTTTATACCCATCCCAAGAAAAGTGTTCAACGCCGCTAAAAAAGTTTTCAAAAACTGACCAAGTGCGAGTTCGACTCCCGTGCAAAGGGTTCCAAACGAATCATATTTTTTTCGTGTGTAAAAAGCAACTCGGGTCGAGTAGATTCGGAGCAAATTGGCTGTGACAGACGGACAGGCAGACAAGTGATCCTGTAAGGGTTCCATTTTTCATTCGGACTTCGGAAACCTAAAACGATATAAGCATACAAAGAAAGACTTTTAACTCTTGATGTATTCGTTTGACGATCAGAACGTCTCACATAACGATCAGCAAATATTAATTCAGCTATTTGTTACGTCTACAACTTCCAAATTCCAAATTCTACAAATTTGGTTGACAAAAATAGGGTTAGAAGATTCCCAAACAGCTGTAGGCTGTCTAAGCTCGGCACTGGGTACTCAGTCGACAGGAAAAAGGTGTCGCTAGCTTCTACGATATCCCTAAGGAATGTTGGGACGCTACGAGCGCAGGTTTGCCGCAATTTTGTGGAGACAGGTGCCACGATACGAACTATTCTGGGTTGTTATCACTAGCTAAGGATATTTATAAGAGTGGAAGGTATAGATAGTGGTTCCATCTTATTTATTTAAGAAAAGCGCCACAACTTCACATACCTACTAATGCTAGAAACAATCTTAATAACTAAGGTCTTAATGCACATGATAATTAAGGCGTACATAACAGGATAGCATCTGTGATTCATGACCGATCGTTCTCTATATTAGAAGAAGCCCTGCGGTGAGACATTGCTCTTAATTATTATTAGTTGTATTGTGAACTGTCGAGGGCTGGGAGAAGTTGTTGCAGCTATAAGACATATGTGTGAACTTGAAAAGACCCTTCTGCTTTTCTGAATTTTAGGTAAAAAGTCAACTTCAGGTTTTCAGTTCGTAATAAAATGTTAACCTTCATATAGCCATGCAAAGTTTTGTGACACTTATTCCCGCATATGGTCTAACAGACCGAAAATTGGAAACAAAATTTCATAATATAATATCAAGAAAATACACATTCAAATGATATTTTCGGAAACTAGGAATATCGTGAACAATTCAACAACAAATTTATCAACAATTTACAATTAATTTACTGAGTAAGAGTCTCTGTAACAGTCTCTGAAATATAGCGAGATTTTCGTACGAGTTTACAAAATGCAAGCAAAATTACATGTTTGTTTACATGTGTGATGTCGTACGGCATTCGGTTGTGGGGAAATGCCGCCGATATTCAGACAATTTTTGTTTTACAGAAAAGGGCTATTCGTGCAATTTATAAATTAAGTCCCAGACACTCCCTCAGAGACAAATTTAAAGAGATTAATATTATGACTGTTCCCTCTCAATATATTTATGAGAATCTCATGTATGCACATAAAAATATTAATCTGTTTAAAAGATACAGTGATATCCATAGCATAAATACTAGGAACAAACACAAATTTATTGTACCTAAAACCAGGCTCAAGAAAAAAATAGTTGGTTCGTTTAGATACCAATGTATACGTTTCTATAATAAACTTCCTAGCCAAATTCAAGAACTAAGCATAAATAAATTTAAATCATTTATTAAACGTAAGCTATGCCAGAAAGCTTTTTACACAATTAATGACTTTCTTGAGGACAAAAAGGCGTGGGATTGAGCTGCTTCAATGATATACATGAGCCATTGTTTTCATATGTACTACTTACTAATGAAATTTTTTACATATATTTTTTTTAATATTCGTTTTTGACATGAATACTTGTATAGTATTATATTATATTTTTAACCGACTTCGAAAAAGGAGGAGGTTATCAATTCGGATGTTTGTATTTTTTTTTTTATTTTTTTTTTTTATGTATGTTCGGGCATAACTCCGTCATATATTGACGGATTTGCGAAATTCTTTTTTTGTTCGAAAGGGATTTATTCCGAAATGGTCCCATTTAAATTTCAAAAAGATCTGATGATGGGTTTCGGAGACAGACAGCGGAACTCTTCAAAAATTGACAGCAAATCAACCGCGATTGCTGCTATCGTATGTCTATGAATTGTTAACACAGTTTAATGGGGAACCAACACTAAAAAGTGAAAAATAAAAAACTTTTTTCCAAAAAAATAGAACCGACTTCCAAAAAAAGTGCAAAATAACTTTAATTTCGGAAGTCGGTGTCAAAAAACAAAGACACAAAACAGGAACACCGACTTCCGAAATTAAAGTTATTTTGCACTTTTTTTGGAAGTCGGTTCTATTTTTTTGGAAAAAAGTTTTTTATTAATTTTTTTTATTGACATTTTATTATTATTATTTTTTTTTTACTTGAATACTTTGTTAAGTATTATATTTATTTTTTATTTTTGATTGACATATTATTATTACTATTTTGTTTGACACGAATATTTACTTTGTAAAGTATTATATTTTTATTTTTTTTGATTACTTAACTATTGTAAATGTGAGGACTATGTGGGTTATTATTATTATTTTCTCCTCCTTTTTACAGTAATTTTTAACGTCGTCTGACAGTTTGAGTACTTTTGCGGCCTACCCAAATGTCGTTTCTTTGGTATTGTTCGTCATGTCATTGAGCTCCTTAGTAGTTTTTAAGTTGAGCTATTCGACTATTGACAAATGCTTGCACTGACTGGACAGGTCCACTCAAATATGTTTTGTTCTTTCTTCAAAAGACCACTACAGACACTAAGCTGCATGGTCCTCATATAGAATAATGTGAATGCGAGAACTATGTATGTCGTTATGTTCATGTAGATTTTATGATTGTCTGGCAGTTTGAGTATTTTTGCGGCCTACTCAAATGTCCTTACTTTGGTATTGTTCGTCGGTTCGTTGAGCTCCTCCAAGTTCTGAGTTGAGCTTCGCGATGACTGACAAATGCTTGCACTGTCTAGACAGGTCCACTCGAATTCGTGTGTTGCTTTCTTCAAAAAGCTCATCCCAGACATAAACGTCCATGGTTCTCACGTGATTTAACCAGTACACATTGTATGGATTTGAACACTTTAAAAGAGACTTTGACCTCTGAGTTTGTTTCGGTTCTTCTTCTCAGGGTAGTCAGCTAGGAAACACCGGCCTCATCTAGCTTAAACTGACAAAAAACATTGACGTGTAAAAGTGTTCCTTGTAACCTATTTACTGAATAAACATCATTTATCATTTAAAAAAATAAGTTTAATTATATTTATATCAACTTTAGTACAAACTCACAGAAAATCGTACCATATCCGTACCCATATATGTATATACTCAATTGTCACCAAATATAATAACTATGTGCTACTTTCACAAACACAGTTTGTGTCTTAAAATGATCGTAGCATCGGATCCGGGCGCTAACGGAAAGTACAAAATGCCATCAACGATCACAAAGGAAAAAAACACGAAAGAGTGTTTTGTTAGCCTCACAGACCAACACCCAGCACAACTGCAAACAACAGTAAATATTTAAAATATACAGGGTGTAACGGAAAGGTGTCGTCATATTTTAAGAACTGCATCTGCCCATCGATATGAACAACTTTATTAAAAAAACCATAGAAAATTCACAAAAAAATTATTTACCTCCCATACAAATGTTGATCAGCTGATGATAACTTTGTTTGATCAACCCAATTTTTTTTTGGAAATTTTCTATTTTTTCTTAGAGAAAGTTGTTCATTTCCATGGCCAGAACTGGTTCTTAAAATATGACCACACCTTTCCGTTACACCCTGTAGAACAACTAATAAAGTTCGTCATGGCACTGTACTCAGGAAGATTAAAAGCATATTATGTCGGATTTTCTTAGTCTTTATGGTTATTTTATAAAAACTTGAACATATATAAAAATTCTGTGCCATGACGGACTTCATTAGTTGTTCTATATTTTAAATATTTTTTGTTGTTTGCAGCTGTGCAGGTGTTTTTTTTATTATTTAATTTAAATAGCCTATGTGGTTGAAGATGGAGCACGCTTGCCTAGAAGTAACCTATTCACTCTTGACTTAAAGACTCCCAGGTTGTAGTTATCCTAAAACATAGACTCCGGCAGGGAATTCCAATCCCTAGCTGTACGCACAATGAATTGAGAACTATAGGTATATGTAGGTAAGGTACAAAAGCAAGATCAGCCTAGACATGAGATTACGTGTTCCCACCTGCCTGTACTTAGCACAATAGTAGTTATAATTACAGCAATATATAGAATTAGTCGCGTTCGGCGTGTTTAACCGTGACGTTGTTATATGCTAATGTCTGATGTATTGTCTCACTGATAGGGGAATTAAACAAAAACAATGGCAAGGATTATTGCGTATGGGAGGTAGAGTGATTGAGTTATTGAATATATTTATAGATAAATATAATACAAATAAGTAATAAAATATATAAAATACTAGCTTCTGACAGCAGCTTCACCCGCGTGGTATTATTACTTCCTCCTATTATAAATTATAGTCTGTGTTATTCTGAAGCATAAGCAATATTACTGTAAAGTTTCATCAAAATCCGATTAGTAGTTTTTGCGTGAAAGAGTAACAAACATAAATCCTCACAAAATTTGACATTTATAATACTACTAGTAGTATGTACAAGCAGCCTTAAAAGGGAGTCATAGAACTCATTGTGCATCGAAAAATTCGTCCGCATCGATGTCAATGGGAAAAATGCCTAAAACACTGGCAGCATTGCATTACCATACGTAGCTACGTGGCAATGGTTGCACATCAGGCAATGCTGATTTTTTGTCGAGAAGAAGGCCAGTGAACAGAAGTCACGCGAAGAGTTTGCTAGCTGCTTGCTGATGTTGCGACAAGTTCGATCTCAGACCCCATGGCCCTAGTGTCTCAACCCCAAAAGGATTAAACATAAAACACCCAATAAGGTTGTTATATTTGCGCCGTTTTAGTTTTTCTGTGCCTGCAGCAGCTGCCACAGCATAACCGGTCGCGGGTTATTATTGTGCAAAAGTAAAATTTAGGAAATAATCAAAATTAAAATATCAAAAAACCCTACTGACAAAATACAACGAAAGTTCCAAACAAGTCACATCCGGGTTTTTTGATATATTATTTGTTTTTATTTCCTAAATGTTAATCGAGTTATATTTTTAGAATCGTCTCCTCGAGCTCTTTATTTAGATACCCCACATGACCACGTCACAAAAAAAATACGGCTACACTTACATAATGGCGGTCGCCGTTTTTTATTTTTTTAAATTTATATAGCTTATGTCACTTAACCAGCACGAAACTTTATAACCAGCTCAATAAAGTACTAAAAATCTTTCCTGATACTAAATATCAGTTGAAATCTAAGTTACAGGAATATCTTCTAAAACTAAGCCGAAACCCCAAGTTATTACTATATATATATAAATATTTATTGGTAGTTATTATATTAAATATATATTTATGTTTATCATTCATTCATTTTTATGTTTATTTGTTTATTGTTTATTATGTTCTGCATCTGCCCATCGATATGAACAACTTTCTTCAAGAAAATCTGAGGAAATTCTCAAATTTTTTTTTTACCTCCCATATAAAATATTGATCAGCTGATGATGACTTTATAGGGAAAGTCCAATTTTTTTTTGGGAATTTTTCAATTTTTTTATAGAGAAAGTTGTTCATTTCCATGGGCAGAACCGGTTCTTAAAATATGACCACACCTTTCCGTTACAGCCTCTATATAAATATGTATTGGTAGTTATTATATTAAATATATATTTATGTTTATAATTAATATATATATATATTCGTTCACGTTTTTTTTACAGCCTCTATATAAATATGTATTGGTAGTTATTATATTAAATATATATTTATGTTTATAATTAATATATATATATATTCGTTCACGTTTTTTTTAAATATTTCTAATTGGTATTGCTTTATTTGTTTTTTTTTTATGCACCTGCCATATTATCTCTCCACCACCATTGGTTGACTGGTAGAGAATGCCTAAGGCATTAAGTCTGCCTTTGTACTTTAGTTGCATGAAGTGTAAATAAATAATAAATAACTAACTTATCGCAATACGGAGGATCTACTCTTGGGAAATTTTAGAAATATAAATAAATAGTTTTTTTTATAACGGTAATTTACGATAATTATTATACTCTTGCATACGCTCGCACACACACTCAACTTGCACTCACAGTCACACACTCTCTTTCACAACTAAACACACACTATCAGACATCTACACACACATACAAACACATTACGTTTTACGACAAACCATTGGTTGACAGCCGTTATCGCTGGTAGAAAGTGAGTTTGTCCAGGTCCTCATGGCATAAATTAGTTAGAAAAGCGCCAAAGCAATTAGTTTAGGGTCACAGAAGTATTCGAAAGTCATGGTGACACAGTCACTACATGTGATTTCGATTTAGCGCGAGATATCTGTATCCCTGAATTCCTTACCCATGTGACATTCTCAATCGTCGGGGCAGTATGACGTGATTGTCGACACTGGTACGTGCTTACCCCATGCCATTAGAGGCGCAATTATAATAAGAGGTTTGGATTGTTAGCAGTCATGAACAGAATGAGAATAGATTGGTAGACATGGGTTTAGAACCGATTTCGAGGAGCTTTGACAGCCGAATCTTTCGAACTTCGTCGTATGAAGGAGTTATCTATGTTAGATGAAGAAAACCGCAACAGAATCTAGAAAAAACTTTCGCTTTCTTACTAATTAAGCTCATCAGTGTATTTTTGCGTTGATTTGAAAACAATCCTGAAAAATAAAATTTAAAAATGACATAACAAGATATTGAAATTGGTTTCCGGTTTTTTCAGTCCGAATCAAACTCAAACTGTAGGAGGAAAAGCCTGAAGATTTTCCGCAAACAAGGTGTTTAAATAATAAAAAACTCCATAAAACCCTCTATCACGGCGAAGTGTCACCGAATTTAAAGTTCATTAATCATTTTTAAGAGGTCGGTAACTTATTTTCGTGGAAATATCAATCAAGTTAACGTGATCTCCGATTATTTAATTGAAGCGGCGTTTTTGACAAGACACTCCATTCGTTTTTTATCAATATCAAATTTTGATTGATGAAGCCGTCGTGCGGGAAAAATAGAGCTCTTGAGGTGTACAAATGGTGGAGGCGCTTCCACTTTTACTAAGACATACCACAATTTTCTAAAAAGGAACAGTTATGGCCTCCGTCATTCCGGTTTCTGATTGTTTTTTACTGTTAATTTACTCTTTAATTGGCCGTAGGTTCTGATTTGAAAATTAAGCGAAAATTTATAAAAAAGTTTCAGGCAAAGTTAATAAAAAAGCGTCTCGAAATTACTTAAGTATTTGTTTCTAGCTTTTGCACTCGCCTTCACTCCTGCAGCCTTTTTCACAGGAACCTGTAACTTACGGCATTAAATGTAATCTATGGCATTCAGCTATAGTGAAGATTTCCGATTGTGAATGAATTTTCGTAATCTGATCAGTATTTCTGAGATTATCTTATATCACGTACGGCCGCAGTAGTATTAAGGGTGTGACTGTACATGAAAATATATGACAAGTTAAAGGACCTACTCAGACTTACCAGCCTAACATTCCCTACGACCCTAAGACCTATCAGCCCTATGTAGCCCTAACCTAACATATACCTAGTATATGATAAATAAATATATATAGATAAGTTCAGGAAGTCTGCACCATGCGTCCTAAGGTTACAGACGGATAGTGGACAGAAATTCCAGGTTCGGGAAGCTACACTCACTGCCAGTCCCGCAGACTCACGAGACCGATCAGAGATGGCTAAAGGTGTCTTGGCTACAGTGAGGGGTAATGAGATAAGAATATAAAATTCAAATCTGATTTATTCAATATGTTACAGCTTATATACTACTTTTTCTTAACACAAACTATTATACAAAAATCTTTGTGTCCTTTGCGTGTAAGATGATTGTAACCAAATCATTATTTTAACTAGGCCGCGCGTCAGCCGGGCCGAGTGCTGATTCAATATCCAAAGGTAACATTGAAAAATCTTCTACGTATAATCTGGCGTCTTTTTAGTATTGGTTTAGAAAAGAGGATTAATGTTGTTTAATGGCATGCATTAATTTTATCATATTGACAACTATTAACTCTCCAACCAAACTATTGCTGTATCATGTAATCCGGCGCGTGAACTCAATACATCAGTAGGTATATCTTGTATCTGTCCATCAACTCCTCTGAAGTGGCCAATGATATCAGTGTCGGATAATTAATTAGTGCATTACCTGTAACTAAATTAATTAATGTCTGGACTTAATTAACTGGATATTGTCATGATAATGCTGGACTTGCTTGGTGTGAAGAGTCTTTGACCTGGTTACTGTTCTGAGAATGGGAGTGTTGTAATATTTGTGAACCCTATTTGATCTTATAAACATACTTATACTGTGTTATTCCTTATTACAATAAATTCGTTCACGATGATCATATTTAAAAAAAAAATTGTTAGGTTCGCACTTGACCACTATCTCTTTTAACGGTAAGCGATGATGTGGTCGATGATGGAGCACGCTTGCCTAGAAGTAACCTATTTACTCTTGACTTAAAGACTCTCAGATTGTAACTATCAGAAAACACAGACTCCGGCCGGGAATTCTACTTCTTAGAAGTAGAATTCCTTGCCGGAATCGGATTCGTACGCACAATTAATATGAACCCAAAACGGTTTGTACATATGGGTGGAATGTCCACCATGTGGCGCCGGTGGCTCATCGCCATGCATCTAGTGGTCTGACGATGAAACGGACTTGGCAGAATTAAATTATAAATTAATTGCAACCGATAAGAAATCGACCGGCTAAAAATTGGACGTCAATGCTCCAGATTTTGGAGCCTACACTCGTCTAGTACATGATTGCCGATGATTCTCTCGGCTCGTTTCTCAATAGACTCAAGCGCATCAAGCTAGTATCTTGTAGATACATTCAAAGATATCTTATTAAGAGCCATACCTGTCACTGCTTTAAGTTTGTTAGCCAGAGACAAAGTTGGGATGTCTCACCCATTTCATACATTTGAAACCAAACCACAGATGCTGCTTGCCGATAAAGAAGAATAAACGTGGCAACTATCGCAACTTACTTGACGGGCTCTTGCAATAGGAACTCGACTACGACAAAATTGACCTCATAACTCACAGTGACTGCTCCAACACAATAGAACCCGAAATAATCACCTGATGCATTCCACCAATCCCGGATCACAACGGCGCACTTACGCACAAGCAAATGATTCCCCTGCACACATTTAGATACTGAAAATGGCTCTTACCTATATATTTAGGATAGTTTCACGTGCGCGGCGTATCTTCATAATGTTTTTATATTATGAGTTTGTGTCGGCGATGTCAGAGCGCTCGTTATGGCGGGAACGGCGGCCATTATGGACAAACTACGTCACTAAATAATAGGCTCTGCCCGGCGAACAGTGGCTACAGTTGCTGCTCTACTATAAATTATTAAAGTCGTGTTTTTGGATCGGATGTGCAGTATTTTTGGGGGTTTAAGGGGTGAGGGATGGCTGTTGAGGTTAGCGGCTGTGTCTTGACGTTGCTTTGGTTGGTCTACAGGAATCTGTATTTACGATACGACGTGTTTGGACTTCTATTTGCAGCTTATAATTTTTATAGATTTATCTCAGGCAGCTGTATAATCTACAATTGTATAAACCGACTGCAAAGCAACGTAGTCTTTCAAATGAAAAACGCTGACAAACAAAATCTAAGCCACACCATTGCTGAATACTCACGTAACGTGCAGAGTTCAAATCCAGATCTATTTAAAGACAAACAGTCACACATCACTCAACAAGCAAAAAACCCGCCTCCCACCTTTCACCGGCCACCATTACAACCCCCCTAATTAACCTGTCCATTAATTAAACATCTCATTAATAACCGTTAAGCACATAAATTGAAACTAGTGGGACAAAGGGCCGGGCGAAGGGGCGAAGGGGCCGAAAGGGGCACAATTTGTTCGCTCGTTACTAAACAAAGGCAACATTAGGGGTAATCTCGGCACTGTCTCATTGTCGACACTGTGATGCGGCAGGTCGCGCAGGGCTGCCTAATGTGTACCTGTGGGCTGTGGCTGAATCACCATAAGGCATAAGAGGGTGTGTAAAACAGGAAACTGTATTTTCGTTGTAGGAAGTAACTGCGTTGGCGTCTGTGGCTAAAAATAAATCAGTTTAGTCTTGTTTATGGCCATGAACGATACGTGACATTTTCGTTCGTTCTAGTCAGGTTATGGTCTGGTTCTGGTCCGGTTCTGATCCTTTGAGGTACAGATGTTAGTTTTGTTAGGGTACAGAAGACAAATCACTGAATGAAGATAGTTTTGTTAAAAAATACAACGAAAATGGTTTAGTCGATTAGTCCGATTTGATTTTCACGCCCTGCATCCTAATATCTCAGGTCGAGTCATCCTATAACGTAGGCTATACCTCTCCGAATCTCTAATCCGAAGCCTTACTAATATTCTTACAACTCACCAACAAAACCAGACACAATGAAGTCTAACATCCTCTTCAATACTGCTCGCGCCAAAGAGGAGTGCTCAGTGCACCTCTGAGGTAGCTCAGTGCTTCAGTGAGCTCATTGTCAGCCCTAGTGAGCGCACTCGGGGCACATAATGAGCACATTACATAAAAGAGCTCACTCCATTCACGGGAATAAATTAGATTCGCACAATGAGCTCTGTAGACGCCGCTCGTGGCGCGTCGTCTGCCGATAATTATATGTACAATGGAGAGATGGTAATTGGTGATATGCGCCCGTTGTCGTCTACACAGTGGTTTATGTTGGCCAGTCTTTATTTACCTACCCACGTGCCTATACTCTTGTGAAAGATTTCATCCGGAGAAGTGCTAATAGGTATACGTTTCAGGCGCAGCATTTCTTTGAAAGGGTGGCAAATTGAATAGAGGAAAGAAAGAAAGAAAATACATTTACTTTCGGTAAACATGACGCAAAAGACTAAACAATAAAGAAAAGAACGATGAAGAAAAATATATGCCTCATGTTGAAAAGCTATTCGAGACTTTTAACTATGTATCCGTTGAAAGTTGCAAGATTTCACATCCTATGGGACTACGTTTTATTTACAAAAAAAAAACAAAACATGTTTACATATTTTTTAAAACAAGCTGTTATACCGACTATCTATATCCGTAAACAACCCGTTGAAGAGTTCCTCTATGTGAAGGTAATCCGAAAAAAAACCTGGCCAAGTGCGAATTGGATATCGCACATTAAGCGTTCCGTACCAAATATTGGTATTTGTTAGTAAATTTTTTTTTTAGAATTTCCTCGGGTTTTCTTGAAGAAAGTTGTTCATATCAATGGGTATATGCAGTTCTTAAAATATGACCACACCTTTCCTTTACAGCCTGTATATATTATTAGGTATATATTTATGTGAATATACAGGTTGTAACGGAAAGGTGTGGTCATATTCAAAGAACTGCATCAGCCCATCCATATGAACAACTTTCTTCAAGAAAATCCGAGGAAATTAAAAAAAAATTGTATACCTCCCATACAAATATTGATCAGTTGATGATAACTTTGTATGGAAAGTACAATTTTTTTTTTGGGAATTTTATATTTTTTCTTAGAGAAAGTTGCTCATTTCCATGGGCAGAACCGGCTCTTAAAATATGACCACACCTTTCCGTTACATCCTGTTATTCTTTGTGTACATAAATTGTTAATTAAATAAATAACATTGAACGTAGAATTTAAACATACTCGTAATTAGACGAAACCAAAACGTCATCTACGTTTAAGTATTTTTCGTTTTTGTTCAGTTTTCAAAAAGCACTTAAGCAATTTCGATAAACATTATATGGGAATATATTATTTCGAACTGACAGAGAAATCAGTAGACATACATAAAAAAAAAGATACATATCTACAGTCGAACATAGAACCTCCTCCTTTTTCGAAGTCGGTTAAAAATGTATCATCTATGAGTGAGAATTCCTTTTAAAAGTGCATGCAACACTATAATAAATACGCTATGTAAACTGAAAGCCAGCTAGGACACCAACTCTGTTAACCCCGTTTCGTTACAAAGCGAACCAGTCGAACTCAAATTAAACTGAAAAGCGTTGTTGAAATTCTATTTCCAGTGCAAATGTTTGCTTCGCCTTTGTCGGCAGGATTACTTAGGCTAAAGTTGAATCTAGATAGAACCTGTTACCTGCTTGACCTGGCTCTCGACACCTAATCGAGAGCCTGGTATACTCCTCAAATTGGGGAAATACCCAAGACCGATTTTGAAACAGGTGAATTGTTTTGAACTTGGGCATTAGAAATCTGAATAGCACAAACAATAGTAGCAGCAATTCTGAGGCAATGTTAAGAATCTTGAACGTTTATGAATTGATATGATCTTTTTGATCCAAGTTTTACAATAAAAGGAGAAGATCCAATCAACATTCTTCAAACTGCCAAAATCATCATAGAAATTAAAAAACTTTTCATAATCTGCATAGTACACGATCTTAAACTTTTAACAGTGTGCAAATAAAATTATGGGTCGAATAATTGATGGGTTCGTTCAATCAATTAATTCTATTCATTAATATTCACGCCGCCCGAGGTGACGATGAAAAACAGGGGAAAAATGAGAGGGCGACCCACGACCCGCTAGGACCTCTGCTCACCCCACTTTCAATACGAGTTAAATATTATTTTATAATTTGATTCTTTAAGATGGAGGCGTCTCGGTGCATTGAGGAAAAATTTTATGAATCGTTTTAATAATTTTTCGTTTCATTTTTAATGACTGGTTTTTATCCCCTTGGTTTGAAAATGCAGAGAGTGTTGGAGCGCAATTTATTCATTAGTGATCTACGTAGTAGCCTAATTTGACGATCATGACGTAATAAGATCTGTGTTAAAAAGTCACCTTGCCATTTAAAACCTCTCTTCTTCAATGTGACGACACGGTTGGCGCAGTGGCTGCCCTGCGTGTCACTGGTTCGATTCCCGCACGAAACAAATATTTGTATGCCTACAGATAGTTGTTCCGGGTCTTGGTGTTTTGTGTATTTGAGTTTACATGATTGTGAACACACCCACAATACAGGAGTCCGGACCTGCGGACGGCGAGCAGTGGGTAGCTCGCCGTCCGATCAGCACCAGGCCCGTGAGTCGACGGCGCGTAGTGTTCCACGCGCGCCTCAAAGAGAAGTCATTGGATGATTTCCCACACCTCCAAAAAAAACCCACAATACAGGTAATTATAAGGTAATTCCTAGTGTGGGGCAACGTTTTTTAATAAAGAAAGAAGAAGAAGAATATTCTAACGTTTCAAACTTGAAACAAAGGGTTTATCAAGTCCAGCTTAAAAGGCGAAATGCGTAGCTGACTGGAACGACACGTGTGTTTAAAAAATCTAAGAACGTGGACGAGGTAAAAACAACAACATTAAGACGTGCAGCACGCACAAAGAGAAAGCTCACAAAAATGCATGTAACCTTTAAAAAGTTAAGACTCAACGGTACGGGGTAAGACGTAGCGTCCGTGTGCGTAGCGCAATCATCTGATTGCGCTGTTTAGTTGTTTACGCAGCGCAATAGAAAACATTGGTATTAACACTGCGCCTCCGGGGAATGCCTGCCGGTTACGTGCACTGCGAGCACGAAAAACGTATGCATTTACCTATACACGAATCTATAATTCGAGATAATTTCAATCCATCGCTACCGACTCAGTTGATCTAGAAGACTTTTAATGATTTTTAATTGAACATCACGTCCAAACGAGTAGTACTATTTCTTTGAAAAAAAAAACCATATGTTACTCTAGCCCATTTTCTTTGTAATTTGATATGTGAATATTTGAAATTATTTTCTTTAACATAGTGTAATTAAAATTGTAAAGTTTTATCTAAAGCGGATAAAAAATTGAGAATCATACAAAAACTATAAAGCATGTTTTTATGAAACCTTCACCATTTTAAAGATCATTTAACTATTTATATTTTAGTATACGTTTTAGTATAATACTTGTTGTTTTATGTATAATAAACTAATAATGAATCTAATTTCTGACAGCGGTCCTTGATGAGCGAGTCCTATTACTGGGTGGACGTACGACGCGTTACGTGAGCTCAGCACAGAACTTGCGTGTTCTAAGCACTCAAGGTCGTTGTGTCGGTCGGTGCTGTGTCTGGTCTGGGCAACTGCTAGATGGGTGATTTCGGACTGTTGAATTATGTTCAAATCACGCGGAAACCTTCCATTGCGCGATGCTGTATTTGTGTGTTGAGTTTATATGTGGCGACATAGATGTCGCTACACTGATTTAGCAGCATCCGTTTGGAGTGCTAAAAACATGCTTGGTAGATTGATTTTCTGGCACTAATGGAGACATAAAATTTGGCCAAATAGTATCTAAATATCTTTTTTTTCTTTGTTTGTCGAACCCAGCGGGTGTCTACCGCCAGGCTATAACTGAAGCTAATGGGTACGTCATGAAATCCACTCATAATAAGTTATCATTTACAAAAATCGTAGTTGATGGTTGCTCTAAGTTTAGGGAAAAAGATTTCCAGGAATTTCTTGTTTTTATGTTTACAAAATGCTTTCAGAAAGCTGCTGTTATACCATTTATAATGTTACAAAGATTTTAAGAAAATGGAAGGTGTTTCTTAAGAAAGTTCCTAATTAATAATGTATTTTTTTGGAAGTAGAATGAATTTTCAGCGATGTACCAGCTTGATAAAAGAATTTTCGTGACCTAGAGAAATTGCTGGTTTTAATCTCTCTTCAAGTAATCTGTTTCTAAGCCCAGACTTACAGCAAACTACTATATCCCAAATACGAAAAAAACTTTCCAAAAAAGGGATTATTCTTGAAACTACAACTTATATTAAAGCCAACCTTGGCGTAAATCCAAAGTTTCACAAGTTCCCGCTTCTGAATATTTATAATTTTCCGTGTGTGGGTAAACTTTCGGGGCCGACAGTGTACGTAGGAGAAACTATCGCGAGGTATTGCTCTATTGGCCGTGGCTGTTTGCTTAGGCCGGGAAACTTTACACAGCAAATATCATTTGCCACCCGATTCTGGCCTAATAGATTTTTATTGGAGCTATTCAAAACGGGTGTGAATCTCCCCGCAGTTAGCGAGTCAGCACTGATCTTATGTGTTTTCTTATTCCCGGAAATAGTTTTCGGATGTGAGGCTTAGGGAGAGCGGACATGAAACGTTTGTTTTTGTTTCTAACTTTTTCAGACATCTTTGCTGCTTGAAAAAATATGTCTGAATTGTCCTCCTACCTAGTTTCTTTGAGCAATAATTCTGTTTTAAAGGTAATAGTCATTATAATGATATCTAACCAATTACAAATATTGCAAACTAAAACTCAAACTTAAAACTGTATTTATCTGTATATAATATATAAAATTCAAAGTCCTGACTGACTGACTGATGTATCAACGCACAGCCTAAACCGCTGGCCCTAGAGACATGAAATTTGGAGGGTGTGTTCATTGTGAGGAGTAGGTATCTACTAAGATTTTCTTTTGTTAAATTCAACCCATAAGGGGGTGAAAAAGGGGTTGAAAGTTTATAACGGGAGCGAAGCCGCTGGCAGAAGCTGGATTCAAATAAACCATTTACAGGCGCTTTTGAATTGTGAATCGTCGGCGTCGGTCATTCACACATTCTAAGGCTTAGATCTTTACGAAGAAGAACGTGCAAGAAACTCCATGGACGCTCTTTTAAATCATTTTATGTAAAACAAAAATCTTGGTTACATATTTCTTGTTGCTTCTATTTTGTGAGAACGATAAATAAAAAAAAAATAATTGACTCAAAATATAAGAACAAAAAAGGCCAGTGGCGGTTATGACCAGACTCAACTGACAGTTTACAATGACATTACAAATTTCAATAAAACTTATGTAATCAAGTTTCATAATGAAGTCTAGTTTCAATTTGATCCAAGGAAATAGTTTACAAGAATATTTTGCTGAAACACTTTGCAGAACAGATATTATAACGCTGTAGCTCTGCATGGCATAAAAAAACGTTATGGATACTACATAAGTACTTAATTCTAGATCAGTTTTTTTAAATTATTATTGAAGGTTTTAAAATAAACTTAGTTCCAACAGTAATCTAGGCACACATTATCCCTGAGCACATTCGCTCCGATTAAATTCAAATATCGCACTGAAGCAAAGAACCGTTAAAACGAATCGAAGTAAAATAGTACTGAATCCGAGGAAATCGCCATTTTACTATGAATTGGATTTTATACATCCCATTTTTATAAACTTTCTGGAGATACATTATTATTCATATTTACGTATATGTTTCACGAGTAGTTTTAGTTTATGAGTCCAACTCAATTTGGCACACCTCTTTGAGATGAGCTAAGAATAAAGGCTCCATTCTAGTTCATGTGACACTGACACGAGTAAGTCCTGGGGTCGTGGGAGTCCACTGGATATGAGTAGCACAGGATCGGTCTATGTGGTGACGCTTTGGTGTGGCCGATGTCCAGCAATTTACGTCTGTCGGCTGAAATGATCATGAAAACCTTATCGAAAAACCGATACTTTTCAAATCTACCACTACTAATACTTTTTAACGAGTATTTACTCCCTAAAAAGTATAGAAAATCACTTCCCCAACTAGATCAAAGCACAAATAAGGCTTGAGCCGGTAAAGAGCGGCAGTATGTTGAATAGTTGATGCCCCCAGTCACACATAGTTGGCAACAGTTACCGACCAACAATCCCGAACTCGGCGGCTTAAGTAATCGCCGAAGTGCGCCGAGTGAGGGAAACTCTGAGTTTTTCTTTAATCCCAGCTTTGTTACGTTTCGTCTTTATCTTTTTACGTGAGTTTCTGTAATGTGTGTACGTTGAGAGTTCTTTTATACATACTTTGGCAGTTTTTTCTAGTGCTTACTGTGTGTTCTAGAAGTTCTTTTTAGTTTGGTGTTTGAAGTTAGCCTTATGCTTAGTCTTAAGGGAATAATATTTGTATGTAATTTCACTAGTAGGTATAAGGGCATAACTGATTAACAAGTCTCTCGATCACTAGGTACGTCATCATCATCATCATTTCAACCGAAAGGAGGCGTGCACCTCATTAGGCATCGAAAAATTCTTCCACATCGCTGTGAATGGGAATTCCCCAGAATGCTGGCAGCACTGCCATTTTGAATGGCAATGCTGCTTCTTTGGCTGAAAAAGGCTAGCCTTCGAGGGCTACCCTCACGCGCGACTCTTCACGTGACCAGATCTGGTCACGAGAAGAGTCGGCTAGCTGCTTTAGTGTGATGGCTCTAGTTTATCACTTGTGGCTTCGAATCACAGCCCTTTGATAGATTCTATCGTTGCACGTGTAAGCAGGCACACCAGTTATGTATGAAGGCTTATTTAATTTGGTTTAGTGTTTATGCTTGAGTTCGTTTTTAATGGCATAATAGAGTGTGCTAGCTAACAAGTGGCGGATAATTTAATTTTATGATTATATTTTAGACTATATATCTTTATTTTTCTGTTTTACCTAAGTTACATACACATATGTTAAGATTGTTGCATATAATTATATAGATTCAAGTTATTCAAACTTAACCGACAGATGTGTTGCTGGGGAGTTTGTTGGCCACTTCTTCTTCACAGCTAAAACACTAGGAAGTGGTACAGGCGGGGGTTTTTCGGGGACTGTCTTTATGTAGAACTTTGACGTTCAAAAAGTGCTGGCTCTCAGCCTAGTTTGAATAAATGACTTTTGATTTTGATTTTTGTTTTCGCTTGCTGCATTGCAAGTTAAATAAAAGTTTGTAAAAAGAGACTTTTGGAATGTATGTCAGCACTCACACTGACAGACTGCATAAAATTAAATGGAATATTACAAATTCCAGCTGATTGTTTTGCTAACGAACTTTTTGATTTAATGATATTAACCTTTAATTAGCAGAGGACACGGTGGAGCATACGGTGGAGGTCTGCCCCGCTTGGGCGGAGCACCGCCGTGTCCTCGTGGATGCGATAGGTGGCGGCGACCTCTCGCGTCCGGCCCTGGTTCAGGCATGGTACGGAGCGAGAGGGAATGGGAGGCAGTCTACGTCTTCTGCGAAGCGGTAATGCTCGTGAAGGCGGAGGCGGGATGCGTGAGGGAAGCTCAACAGAGTGGCCCTCACGGCCCCGGCCGTTACCACTGCAGGGAGCGAGAGAGAATGGGAGGCAGTCTCCGCCTTCTGCGAAGCGGTAATGCTCGTGAAGGCGGAGGCGGGATGCGTGAGGGAAGCTCAACAGAGTGGCCTTCACAGCCCCGGCCGTTACCACTGCAGGAGAGATACTGGGCGTACTGGGCGTAGGACGTCGCGAGACCATTTCCGGCCACCGTAGACCCGGGCCTGCGAACAGCGAGCAGTGAGTAGCTCGCCGTACGATCAGCACCAGGCCCGTGAGTTGACGCGTAGTGTTCCACGCGCGCCTCAAAGAGATGTTGTCAGCCACCACTGACGGGGCCCATCGTGACCGGTGCCTGCATGCCAAGGGGTAGCGGATAAATTCTGAAAATGAGTTACCGCACCCCTGGGCACTCAGGCAGGGAAAGAACAGGGGTGGGTTTTAGTCAGTAAGAGTCTGACACGCCCTCCCACTCCACCCGGAGAGGGAGAAGTCAGCCTCAAAAAGCCTTTAATTAGCACGAAATTATTGCTGACAAATAGCTATTCGATGCATTTATTATCATTCTGGATGAACCAATTGTTTGTAGCGGTAGTACTTGGGTATTTATATTACTTTACCAGACCAAAATGCTACAACACAAAGGATTTCATATCAGCTGACTCAGCTGTCCATATCTTTAATACATAAATAATTCCTTCAGAGTAAACCCAAATTGTAATACAATTCTAGTTTCAGTAGATCATGAAACTTATATGTCTCATGCAAAAATAAAAACGCCAACTGAACAGCTATTTAAACCTCAAAAAAGCAGAATTACATAATATGCGTCGCACATTTAATTCCGAACTTATTTTATCGTTCCAATTACCGCAGGGATTACATTTGCATGGCATTCCGCACTTTTTCATACAAACAAAAATATTCCTGATTTAAACCATTGATTGCTAGTTAATAAACGGACAAATATTTGTTTTAAAACTTTAAACATTGGGAAAAGCCCGCGGTAACAAACTGGAGAACTGTATGCATTTGGGCAACGCATGTAATTGATTGGACTCAACAGGTTAACTTGGCTAATACTAACTATTCAGATTTTGGTAAAACGTACCTGAAAAGAATTAAGTAATGATGTACCTGGTGATTTTACCTTCTGATGAGGCTCACAATGGGTCTCATCAGAAGGCTTAAAGTCACCTAAAGGACAATAGAGAGGGCCATGCTCGGGTTTCTTTGCGTGATCGAATCAGTAATGATGATATCCGCAACAGAACCAACAATACCGACATAGCTCGAAGAATCGCCAAACTGAAGTGGCAGTGGGCAAGGCACATTGCTCGCAGAACAGATGGTCGATGGAGCCGAAAGGTTCTGCAGTGGTGACCGCGTACCGGAACACGCAGCCTTGGAAGGTTTCCCACAAGGTGGACCGAGGACCTGGTGAAGATCGCAGGTAGCCGATGGATGCGAGACGCACAGGACCGGTCGTTGTGGTGGTGACACTTGGGGGAGGTCTAGATGTCCATTAGTACGTCTTTCGGTTGGAAAGATAGTATAGAAGTGCAAATTGTTGATAAAAGTGGAAAAAACAATTAATTCTCCCAACTTTACATAGCTTTTCAAAATCTAGAATGGAATCTAAACTAGCATCGATTAGCCCGACTCGGTGGTTTGTTTTCACTAAGAGAGCAGTTCTAAGGCATTACAATCGGGCGGTCCTAAGTAAGCACGGACTTCAATGGCGCCGGACTTCGACTTCGGACCCTTTGCCACAATTAACGACTAACTGCCGAATTGGCAATATTGTTGTGTTTGACTACTTCGATTAAAAGTTCGGGCTGGAGCCGAAATTGTGAGTTATAGCGAGAAAAGTTAACAATTTGATGATGTAGACGTATCGATCTGATGAAGTTCGCTGTTAGAAGTTAAAGATAATTTCGAGTTATCTTTTTCGTGGAATATTGAAGTGAAAGTTTAAGTTTGAGGCTTAGAGAGAGGTTTACTTGTTGAGAATTGGCAGCAATTTATTTGAAGATTAATCTTTTAATGAGTAAGGTTACGTTGGTTTGGTATTAGTTGGTAAACTTAAAACGATTGCTTTTAAAAACACTGTGTGAGGTGCTTTTTAGGGTTCCGTACCCGAAGGTTCCAAACAGTCCTATTATTGTCACTCACGTGTACGTCTGTCTGTCTGTCCGTCCACCGTCTGTCACAAAATTTTGTAAGTAAGAATGTTTTAACTTCCCATTGACCTATGAACTTGAAACTTGATAATGTTTGTTTTGGTGTTATTATTACGTATACTTTACTAACAAATACGAATATTTGGTACGCAACCCTTAATATGCGAAATATCGACACGAACTTGGCCAGTTTTTTAAAACTCTGTGTGAGGTGCTTTTTAGTGTGTGAGAATGGTCAGAATGCCCGTGTTTTGATGATTACAACTGCGAGATTAACCAGCTCTATGAAAACTTTAGGTTGTTGGTTTTTGTGACGGTGTGCGCGCGCATCGTAAAAATTTACTTGTATAATTTTTTCATAACGCGTCAAAACAAGTGTAACTTCAAAAAAAAAACAAAATACGCAGTCATGGGGACTGCCGACAGAAGTGAAAACTGTGTACTACGCGTCGTAGCACTCGTAGCGGTGTCGCGCAAGTTCAATAGATTTTTCCCATCTCAAAAATGCCCAACGCGCCTAAACCTAAAGAAGTTTTCACTTCAAAAACTCCAACACATTTCATGACCCATACCGTTACATATCAATTTGGATTTGCACTCTTAAAAACAAAAAAATATAAAGTCTGAACGTAACTCGTAGTCTGTATCTAAAACAATAACTTGTTCCCTATAAAAGTGTTCATGTTTTTTTAAGGGGTGGTTTCGATGCGACGTGCCGAAGAGAGAGGAACTCGGTTTGTTAAGAGGCAATGAATTGTGATTAACAGTTTTTAAACTGTTTGAGTTTTGAGACTATGTTAGTATGATCCTAACATATAACTTTAATTCTTTTTTCAATACGTGAGCATATGTGTGACTGGATGTTTTAATTTATATTAGTTTTGAGGATTTCTTGTATTTTCTTTCCCCATTAATTAAATTAAATAAATCATGTAGTTAAGAGATAGCCTCCTTCTTTTTGAAGTCGGTTAAAAATAGTAAGTTTTTATAAATTGAGGTCTTCATAAGAAATTGTAGGTATTTAGATACGTACATACATATTCGGCATCCTTTAATAATATAACTACAAATATCTAACTAAAGGAGTGAATAAAACAATGCTTAAAGTGGCACTTTCAACCATACGTTGAAACTTTCCCAAAGCAAATGCACTTTTCGTATTATTTTACGACGACCCCCAATTTATAGACGTTTTTATTAGTTTGCGTCGTCGCCACGAAACCGCACCTTATCCGCAGTTAAGCCGGGATCAGATTGAGCGGTACAGCCGCGCGTGCGGAACTCATTGTCCTAAATAAGCAAGCTTTACGTTAAGACAACATGGTGTCGCGCAAGACTCAAGTTATGCTTCTATGGAGATTATATGAAAACAATCTCTGTTTGCTCTTTAGGATTTTTATGGAAAGCCAAAATTGGTGATGTATTGTATTTACGTCTAAGGTTCTTTTCAGACGGTTCGGTTTTAACCCATCGCGCGTCTAGCTAACTAACGTCTAGGTGACTTCTAATGAAGTCATTTACACTAAAAATATTAAAATGGCTGAGCTAAACCAAAAAATAGTAAATTTATTTACGGGAAAATTTTCTTTTTAACCGACTTCAAAAAGAAGGAGGTTATCAATTCAGATGTATGTATTTTTTAACCGACGAAAAAAAAGGAGAAGGTTCTCAATTCGAACGTATATATTTTTTTTTATGCTGGCGCCATAACTCCGTCATATATTGACGGATTTACAATTTTTTTTTTTCAAAGGGCTTTGTTCCGAAATGGTCCCATTTAAATTTCATATAAATCTGATGAGTTTCGCAGACAGACAACGGAACTCTTCAAAAATTGACTGCAAATCAACCGCGATTGCTGCGATCGTATGTCTATGCATTGTTAACATAGTTTAATGGGGAACCATAACTAAAAAGTGAAAAATAATAAACTTTTTTACAAAAAATAGAACCGACTTCCAAAAAAAGTGCAAAATACTTTAATTTCGGAAGTCTGTGTTAAAAAACGAAGACAAAACCAGAAACACCGACTTCCGAAATTAAAGTTATTTTGAACTTCTTTTGGAAGTCAGTTCTATTTTTTTGTAATAAAGTTATTTATATTAAATTTAGCTTTATATTCATAAATTATATTGAAAGCAAATTTTAAGGAATAAAAATTTCTATTAAGGCCTAAAGAATAATTTCTTTGTAAATAATTTTGAAGATTATTAGTTTTATTTAACTTAAAAAATAATAAAAAAAGATCTAAAAATTATTCCAGTTAAAGAAATAAATGAGAAAAAATAAATTGCTGTGAAATAATTATTTACAAAAAAATGTAATCATTTTATTTTGAAATAATTAAATGTGAAAGGAGAATATTATCTAATACGAATATATACGGTAGCCGGAACTGTCCCACTGCTGGGCAAAGGCCTCACTCCATTCCTTCCAACGGTTATGATTTTTTGCTACTTCTTTCCAATATAATAATATATTTTTAAATTGTTTACGGCCCATGCGCTTTCCGCCAGACACGTCGCATGTTAACACGCTTTTATTGGCTTCACCTGTAACTATGTAAAAAAACTTAAAAGTTCAATTTGACCCAATAGTAGGGGAGCCCACGAGGCTAAATGGGGATTTACTCGAGCGTCGTAGAGACCTATTGGGATGCAAAGCTTAGATGATAAGAAGAAAAAAATGTTATATGATATATACCTTTACATCGGTGGGGGAAGCGGCTATAGATTTTTAAATATGTAAAAAAAAACTGTTGCATGGACATCCTCGAGCGCGTCAGATATTGATAGCATCAATGCCCTACGTATTTTTAATAATGTACGTATGTTAATCTGATCGTTTGCATGATGCGGGTGGTTGTATTTAAGGGTTGAAAATGAAAAAAAAAAAAAAAAAAATCGAGCGCGTCAGATTTTCTAAGGGAGTGTTAAGTGCACCAAAAAAAAGCTCTCATTCACTAATCTGACGATTTCGATGGGACGCAAACTCGCGGCCATTTTCATAATGTGCAAAAAAAATTCGCCATTTTGAAATACTCAAGCGCGTCAGATTAAGATATATATGGTTCATCTTTATGTTCTAAACGTACTGTCTCATATTCTGACGATTATCTAGAGGGATTCGCCTGATCTGACAAAAAAAATTAGAAAAACGGTTCTCCTTAAAGGCCATCCATGCAACTTCGCGCTAATTCCATTCCAGGGCGCTTAAAATTGTACTTATGACATTTTTGAGCTCAAAATATGATTTATGTGATATTTTGAGCTCGCTGAGTTCAAAGAAATAATATTTCTATGCATTTGAGCTCCAAAATTAGTTGATTTAGAAAAATCTTAAATAAAATTGAATTAAATTCATATGATAATTAATAATTATATATGTGCCAATATTTTATTATGTGCCAAAGAAGTACAACTTCTAACGCGTGTACATGAGTACACACACCATTTTTTTTGTATAAAAGTTTAACTAAATAATTTTTTTCAATGAAAAAAATTTTCTATAAATACTTATGAAACTGAAGTTAACAGACACTTGACAATTGTTTGATTTTTCTTTAAAAATAAAGTAGACATAGAAAATTATTTATAAAAATCTCATTTATAATTTTTCAGAGCTTCTAAAAATGAAATTTTTAAATAAAATTAAAATAAAATTAAAATTAACCAGAGTGGGGACGGAGTGAGAGAGTAATAGATAGAGAAAGAGTGAGAGAGGAATAGAAACGCGGAGAAGGAAATGTAGGCATCACGCAGCTGCACGCATTTAACTTTATCGACGAATTTTTGTTATTTCGGCTTGCGGAAATCGTCAGATTATATATTTTTCATTATTCTTGAATTATTTCCTTCAAAATAAAAAAAAATTTAGCTACGCTCGAGAATGTCGAGATGACGTTTTTTTTTTACGACTTTGTTGCCCTCCCCTTTTTTTACGTCACTCTCAAATTGTCAGATTAGTGGAATATACACTTTTTAGGATGTAACTAACTCACCCTACCTTAATCTGACGCGCTCGAGAATTTCTGATGGTCAATTTTTTTTTACTAATCTGATCCTGTATCCTTCACGGGCGGCCTTATATATGGGCCTCATGTTTTGTGGAGGTACTTAACCGGGTACAAGGTATCCCCCTGTATATTAATCTGCCGCGCTTTAGTAAATCCCGAAATCCCCGCTTGGGCTCCCCTACTACAATTCCTGGTTCCTGATTGAGCTGAAATTTAGCATACATGTTTTTTTTGACAATGCATGGTTAGGTGAAGTTATTTTAAATCCAATGTGGCGGACTCGCCAAGATAGTTGTCTAGTTATTTTTTTTGCATTCCCATGTAACAAATCGATTGCTGAAAAAAATACAAAAAATAAAAGAAAAAGCGTGTTTTTATTGTTCCGTACCCGAAGAGTCCAGACGGAGCCCTATAGCTGTACTGTGCTCACGTGTCCATCTGTCCGTCTGTCCGTCGTCAGCCACACAGGCTTTACAGCCAAACGGTAGAAGCAACAGTCTTCAAATTTTCGCAGATTAAGCATTTTGTTGACCGAAAGCCGTACGAATAGTCAAAAATACATTTGGTTCGGAACCCTAGATGTTCAAAGTCCGACCCACACTTGGCAGGTTTTTTTTGTTTTTATACTATAATATTTTAGACAGTTACATTCTGCCTAATCTCCTATGTTGGGGTTGGCTTCCAGTCTCGTCTGACTTCTACAACCCAGTAACTGAGTAACTCGATACCCCTTCGCAAAATTGTTTCCGATTTTCTGATTTCTGACTTCCCGTTATGACAAAGACTACAAATGACACCCAGTCAACTTCGGCTATATGGCGCCGAAATGTAAAAAAAGCTTACATACACATAGCACGATATTTTACCCGGCTAGCAAATACCGGGTACCCTGTAGCTACCCGGCCGTCGGTGCGATGTGAAAAGAGCCTAAGGGTAGTCGAAGAAAAAGTTATTGTAGGTTTGTGAAGAAATAAACGGATCCTGTGAGTTTTTTAAGATGGAAGTGGGGAACAGCAAATAATTGAGTGGCCAACGTTGTTCCAATATTTATTGTAAGTTTCCGAAGTGGTGTTTAAGTGTTTGTACAGAGATCACCTCAACCTGATTTAGAAACAGAAAATTACACTTTTAATATTTTACTTCGTAGACGTGTCTGTCTAGAACTTTAGAGCAAGACTAGAATAAACATGATTTTTAATTAATTCTCTCGAACTTTAAGACTTTTCTAAGGTTCTAGAACACAAAGAAAGAGTTCCTAATCTTTGATGATTTATAAAAAATCTATTGAGACATTAAGACCCAAATTAGCAACCAAAACCTTGTATAAACTTCCTTTGATTTATACCAAACCAAGCCAACCGCATTGCCGTATCGGTAAAACGAAAAACCTCAACAGGATCCGGGGAACGGCGCAAAAAGAGCATTAGAGCTTCCGTGCGCGTAGTGACAAGCGCGCACAATAGATGGCGCTGCATCGTCGTAACTCGCACACGTCGCGTCGGCGCAAATCATCGTAAAAAGTCGCGAGCAGAGCCGGGGAGCCAGTTGAAAGGACTTTTGCTATGTAGCTGGGATATGTAGATGTTGTTTTAGACCTAGGTTCTTGGTGATTGTATTGGAATTGAGTTGTAAGGGGAAAAGCTGGATTTATTTTTTTCATCTTTATCAGAATATGTCGTGGTGAATAAATACCTACTTGCTGTAAACTGACTTAGGTGCACTGGACGAAGGTACTCATTCGTATCGTCTTTATTCGTGAGGGCTCTTATTATGCCACTCGATCATAGAATGTTGTTCTATTTAGCACCCTTGAGAATTATTGAACTTTACATAAATATGGGGTTCGACTGATTCCATTCAGAAAAGTGATTCTGAAAAGCCGAGCCACTCACTATATCTATCTGATAACTGACTGTCGGGACCAATGATCTTTCTTATGACTTACTGGTCAAATACTAGCTCAAGTTAGATGGGCTGTGGAGTCATCAACATCATCGACTTTTTAATCCTATCCTGTTTTATTGTGTATGTGTGTGTCTATGTGCTACTAACATAATATGGACATATAATTTATTACTAGTGTGAATTCTGAATTAAATGATTTGAATTTGAAAAGTTATGTTTATTTAAAAAGTAGATCTGTTTGTTTGTTTGTTACCTCTTCACGCCTAAACCACTGAGCTGATCATCGTGAAATTTTGCGTAAACGTTGTCAGGGGTACAGAAAAGTTCCAGAGGGAAAGAACAATAACTTTCGACGGTCATAATTGGTTTAGGACGCTAGATGGCGTTACGCGTCTTTTAAATAATTTTTCTCCCGTGCAAAACCGGAGCGGATCGCTAGTCACTAATAATTTGTACAACCAAGTACTGATGCAGCCATTACCGTTATTGTCCTGCACAATGTTGTAGTCGAAATAAGTGAATTAAATAACGCTGCACGAAGACCACAAGTACCAGGCACTCAGAATAAGTGAGGACATAAACAGATCAGGGTAATTTAACACATAAAGTAGCAACCCACGCCGTCGTCAACGGGTTTATGGTGGTGTGAGCGATAAACGGACCGCCACTGTATCCGAGCGAACTCGGTAATCGAATACTAGTGCACTAACATTTTTTACGTCGGACCGAATAGGATCAAATATATTGAAGTACTCCAACCTGTATGACTCTGAACGGTCGATTTGCCGAATGAATATTTTGATGAAAAACATTTTTCTTTTTGTTTTTAATCAAATGTGGCTTTTTTCAAATTGCCATTGGTTGTATTATTGGGTTATGGTCCATGTATTTTGGTTGGGGAGATCGCTTACACTTTCAATATTAATGTTGTAGCTTGTTTGTAAACAGTGTCATGGAGAGATTTTAATTTGACTGGCCAACTGAGCGGTTTGGGCTTTTATGAGAGAGGCGTTTACCCAAGAGGGAACAGGTAGCCATGTTGGTTGCCCGTTAGATCCTAGATGCAGTTGATATGAGATGATATATGAGAGGAGCACTGAATAAAGATCTCCCTAGTTTTAAGGCGAATCCTCATGGATACCCTCCGTCTAGGGAGAATGGAGGGTTACGTCGAGTTGACATGGTGGACATCTCACCCACACGCACAAAACGTTTTGGGAATATTCATTGTGCATATAGCTAAGGAGTGGAATGCCCTGTCAGAGTCTGTTTCGTGATAGCTACAACCTGGGAGTCCTTAAGTCAAGACTGAATAGGTTACTTCTAGGCAAGCGTGCTCCGTCTTCGACCTGGTCAAACGCGTGCCTATTAATGATAGAAAAAAAAGAGTTCCTAACAACTAAAACCTCACAGTTCCTATTGTTGTCATAAGTCGGGAGCCAGGGAGATACTCGTCAGTACAGTCGTTCAGTCACTTGCGCCCGATTTATATATAAGCTGAGCGTGAAGGCACTTGTACGATATAGGTGGATACATGCAAAACTAAAACTATATACTTCTTACACCATTTTTAGGGTTGCGTACCCGAAGTGTCATAACAGAGCCCTATTGTTGTCACTCACGTGTCTATCTATCCGTCCGTCATCTGTCACAAAATTTTGTTACGAAGAATTTTTTAACTTCCCATTGACCTATGAACTTGGAAGGTGATAATGTTTATTATTATGTATATTTTATCCTCTAATCCTTAATGTGCGAAATCCGACACGCTTTTGGCCAGTTTTATTATTTAACAATTTTATATTCATAGACGAGTGAAACATTATTAATAATCTATAAGCGAAACAAAAATTGTTAAATAAAAAAAATGTAGCAAAAGAATATGGTATCAATTAAGTATTATACCTACTGGATACCAATGATCTAATAACCAAATTCACCATACCAATTACATTATTCCTAGAATTTGAATCAGTGCAAAATAAAGCTTTTGAGCAAATATTCACTATCGCATAAAACAAATTTGAATGCAAATCAATTCACACACGATTGAACTAAATGGAAAGGATCGCATTCGGTTACAAATATACGAGTAGGTTATGTTGGGAACTAATACTTTTAGTTCAATGAAAATACGCGGTACAAAGCAATGGTTTAAGGCGCAGTTTTAGACTTCTAATGGTTTTTAATTGAACATCACGTCTATACGACTAGTTTTATTTTTTTGAAAAAAGTATATGTTACTCTAGACAATTTCCGACGTAATTTAATATGTGAATTTTTGAAATCACATTTTTATAAAAAAATCATCAGCCTTTTAATGTCCCCACTGCTGGGGCACAGGTCTCCTCTCTGTGAGAGGGTGT
Source organism: Polia nebulosa (assembly GCA_951329385.1). Lineage (NCBI taxonomy): Eukaryota > Metazoa > Arthropoda > Insecta > Lepidoptera > Noctuidae > Polia > Polia nebulosa. The sequence goes on from OX589592.1 coordinate 33,929,342, forward strand.
GGGCCGTAATCCACCACGCGGGCCCAATACGGATTGGTGGATGTCACATGTCTTCGAATTTTTGGTTCTAGGACATGCCGGTTTCCTCACGATGTTTTCCTTCACCGTTTTGAAAGCAGTGGTGATGAAATAATTTACACAAAGTAAAGCGCCTGCCTGGGTTTGAACTCACGACCTACGACTTGTAAGTCGCGGCCAATACCACTGGGCCACCACTGCTCATATTTTTATAGCATAGTGTAATTCATTGGTGCGCAGGGTGCGAACCAGTTATAATAATAATAATATAGTTCCAGCAGCATCCTGGGCATGATTGCTGACAGACTGGACTGTTGTGTTATTAATCGTTGCTCCAGTATTACGGCTGGAATGCAGTAGCAATGAATAATTTTTTTTTTTAATAGTTTGTTTATGTGTGTATGTCGCTGTTGATGTTATACGGTCTTATGTCTTACTAACACAGTAATAAGTCAATTTTTTGTTACTAACTCTATGAGTCTTGTTGTAACTCGAAATAAACGATTAAATAAATAAATAAATAAATTGGTAAAGTTATGTCTAACGCGGATAAAAATTTAGAATCACGCAAAAACTATAAAGTATATTTTTATGAAATCTCCACCGTTTCAAAGATCACTTATTTATATATACTTTAGTATACGTGTTTTAGTATAGGTAATACCTGTTGTTTTATGTATAATAAATTAACAATGCGTCTAATTTCTGACAGCGCTCCTTGATGGGCGAGTCCTATTACTGGGTGAACGTACGACGCGTTCCGTGAACTCAGCACAGAGCACGCAAGCTAACCACTCAAGGTCATTGGCATTTAATTTAATAGCGCCTTAAAATGTAAACGAGTACGTTTGGACGGTAAACATGTGGAAAACTTAGGGCTTGTTTTTTTGATCTGTAGTTATCTTAACCAATAGTTAAAAATAGTAACTATTTTTTCAATTATGCTAAAATCCTACTTTAAATTATTATAAATGCTAAAGTTTGGATGTTTGTTACTCAATCACTCCAGGAACGGCTGAACGGATCTGGATGATATTTGGCGCAGAGATAGATTGTAGTTTGGATTAGTATATAATAACGCGGGCGAAGCCACTGGCAGAAGCTAGTGTCTATATATTTTCTTTTTCTTTCTTGACTAAAAGTTATTTATTTGAACACTGACCAAACTAACAATTAGAAAGAACAAAGAGAAAGAAAAAGTTTATTTTGTGCCTCGCACATATAAAGACAAAACTTTTACAAGGCATTTTTACAAGTGATAGAAATAATAAACAAAATAAAATAAAAATAACATAATATAATAACAAAGATCTGTGCGAGGCAAAAAAAAACCGACCGAGTGCTAGTCGGACTCACACACGAATGGTTCCGTACCATAAACTGTTTATAAACCCAAAAAAAACACGTTTATAAAAGCGTGTTTTTTTTGGGAAAAATTAAAGGTGTCAAAATTTCAACTGTCTACCTATTACGAGTCATAAGATACAGCCCGCTGACAGACGGACGAACAGCGGAGTCTTAGTAATAGAGTCCCGTTGATTACCCTTTGGGTACGGAACCCTAAAAAGGACCTATCTCAGCATATGCTGCGATTAGTAAAATAAATAACGCAGCGCCGGTAGTTATTCTGATAGGGCTGGTATGTGATGCCTCGGACACACTCACTGAACACATTCTAAAAAAAAAAAAAAAAAATTATTGACAACGTATTGTACAGAATTGTACCTATTGGTTAATATTTTTAAGTATTGGTCAATTTAACTACGGATTAGAAAACTCGCCCTTAGCCTATAATAACTGGCTAAGAATACCGCATGTAGGTAAGTATGCGAAGTTCAATATTTGCAGAAAGCAAACACACCTCATGTTGGGGTATGTTGATCCAACGAGATTCTTCACCATATTATGTTGTTGTTTATTTATTACTTTATGCACACAAGAGTACAGGTGCGGAAATGCTTGAGGTATTTTCTACCAGTCAACCTTTGGCAATATTAACAGAAAAAAAAACCGGTCAGAAGCGAGTCGAACTCACATGCATAGAGTCCCGAACAAATCACGATTTTTTTTAGGTATTTTTTTTTTCAACTATATACTTCATAGAGGTTATTCTGTAATCTAGAAAAATTACAGAATTTTAGGCCCATTGGTTTCGGAGGTAAAGATGAAGATAAAAGAAAAAAAATATTGGTCATTTTTCATGTACTAGCTAAATAATAATGGATAATAATAACTTAAAAAAATATATTTTAAAATTATGAAAGAAATATGTTTCTCTCATAATTTTAAAATATATTTATTTGAGACCTTTACAACAAGCTCTTTCATTTGGTATGTAGCACGGTACAGTTTGCAAATTTTTTTTTTTAATTTTCCGATTTGCACGACCAAATTGACCCCTATATTCTAAATCTATTTATTTTCGTTACAGTTTCGTATTCGGGTCACAGATATTTACGTGTGTACCAAATTTCAACTTAATCTGTTCAGTTGATTCGGAGAAAATTGACGGTGACAGACGGACAGAGAGACAGCAGACACACGAGTGATCCTATAAGGGTTCCGTTTTTCATTCGGACTTTCCGAACCCAAAAAACGGATACTTACAACGATTATACTAATATACCATAAAACAAAATTATATACTTAATTATTTTTTTTTCTAGCATATAGTGTTAGCGAGTTTTATAAATAGAGGGGAAAAATCTTTACACTCATTTCACAAAAGGTACAAAACAAAACATAAACGTAAGTAAATATTAGTACGTTAGAACGCTGCAGTTATTTATGTGAACATGAATTTAAAAATATTCATTATATTTTTTTTTCAGTATACAGGGTGTAACGGAAAAGTGTGGTCATATTTTAAGAACCAGTTCTTAAAAAAAAAATAAAGTTATCATCAGCTAATCAATATTTGTATGGGAGGTAACTTTTTTTTTGAGAATTTCCACAGGTTTTCTTGAAGAAATTTGTTCATTTCCATGGGCAGATGCAGTTCTTAAAATATGATCACACCTTTCCGTTACAGCCTGTATACTTTATTTAAAATAAAAAAAATACATAATGAATATTTTTAAATTCATGTTCACATAAATAACTGCAGCGTTTCATTGTTAGTAAGATGAACAACGTACAGAGTTGCTCATAAACTTCATTATGCTAATAACATGATCTTAAACAACCCCTGTGAATGCCTAAGCATCACAATGACTAAGATCTAAAATTCAGTCATGTTTAGACACCTTAAGTTAAACATCGAAGAACACAAGCCCCAAAGTAAACCTTAGCAATAAAACCTCATTTTGATTAGACCTACAATTCCGGTATTATATCTGTGAAAGAACCCGTGACCCCCACTCGTAAAAACTTGCAACAAAATTTTAGACTATCCATTTAGCTACCTAATTCTTATGTCCATAAAAAATATGTTTTATGCCTCAGTTATGGGTGGTCGTAATACCGTGATAGAGGAAAGCACAGAAGGCTTGGTAGCAGTTTATAAATAGTTCGCTTTTAGTTAGTCCAAAGTACAAAGCTGGTCTATGTACAGCAATGTATGTTTTGCAACTGACATCAATGATATTATAAAGGAAAGATACGCATCGTTAATACAAAGCGGCGTTCAGATATCGGTGAGTTGTTATTACAAATGGGTATGAAATTCCTTTACTCTTACTTAACTTGGAACAATAGCGTTTACACTCTTAAAACACAATTTGGCCTCATAGATATACTCGTATGTATTATTGTTATGACACGGATACACTTTTCTTCGCTCGCTGCTGTTTGCCGACTAAATCAAATTGCAACAATTGTCTGAATTTGTCTGCAACAATTTAGGCGCTAGTGCGATATCTACCTCTTTTTTATATACACTGTGTAAGGCACCTAAGCGCACATACGTGTACCCAATTTTTTAATTTTTATGCAGTTTTTTTCAGTTTAGACTGATCAAAATCGTTATTCCTATCCAACCCAATGAGAGTTTTAATTAAAAAGTAATTAAATCGCTAATTACACTAAAAACAGCAATTTTTAATAAAATACGTACAGCTGTTTCGCTAGAGTTCATTCACGTCACCGTCCTAATACCTACGTAAATACCTAAGGGGGGCGCGGCGCGCTCGGCCGGAGTGAGTGTAGGTAAGTAGTAGTGCGGAGCGTTGAGATCGCATTATTTACAATACATTGCGCGCTCAAAAATGACGATTTCTGTAACCGATCATTACCGAGATTAATGACTATCATAATTTTGTTAGTGGCATTAGGTGTAACCTTTTCGCGAAGTTTGCGGTATCTTGTTGCTTACAGCCTGTTTACCATTGACTGACGTTATTATAATTATGATGCAGTCCCGTATAGAATCAATTCCCGTTAATCACTCACATATTCTGTGTGGGGTGGTAGAATTGGTAAGAAGCTACTACTAACCCCTACCCCCACTACTAATCCCTAAAACGACACCCGATAAACTTTGACTACACGGTATGCGCAGTGGCTAAGCAATTGGGTGCTGCACTGTCCGCGGGCTCAATTCCCGCACGGAACAAAATATTTGTATGGCCTACAGATAGTTCTTCCGGGTCTGGGTGTCTTATGTTATCAACATCATCATCCTTTTAATGTCCCCACTGCTGGGGCACAGGCCTCCTCTCTGTGAGAGGGTGTCGGCCGTAATCAACCACGCGGGCTCAATGCTGGTTTGTGGATATCACATTTCTTCGAATTTTTCTAGGACATGCCGGATTCCTCACAATGTTTTCCTTCACCGAGAGTAGTCATGATGAAATAATTTACACTAAGTAAACTGCGTGCCTGGGTTTGAACCCAGTCCCAGAACCCAGGTGTCGTAAGTATGTGAGTTTAAATGTTTGGAAACATACATACGACATAGGAATAATTCCTGTGTCGGGGTGCCAAGCTCGAGTTTAAGCTCGTTAGCCAATAGGTACACAGAAAACTCAGTATTCTGTGTTTCTATTGGTTAACGAGCTTGAGCCAAAGTTATACCCCAGGGCCAAAGTAACCCTACTTTACCGGTATAGGGTTTTCAGCGACCACTTGAATGCCTCGCCTCATTCTTCAGTGCCTGGTACATCAAGGAAAAGTTTGAGGATTAAGTTCTCAATGTAGCTCCTATAAACTTTGGCAGGGTGGTTTCTAGCAGTTAGACAAGAGTTGTCGAAGTGCGGTTGAAGATGCTCATGCACAGCAATGTTCCTTCTGTTAAAGGCTGATGATGATGAAAAAGCGGTGTTTTTCTTTCATTCCATCTCTTCGACATGTATTAAATTCAGTTGTCGTGCGGAGTAGACCTTCTCTTTTCATCAACATGGCGGTATTGCCAGGGTATCGGAACTCGGAAGCCGGTGACGCGGCCGAGTCGTAAAGTGCCAGTCCGATGCGATACGGCCGCGATAAAATAAACTATCAGTGTGTGCGCCTGATCTGGCAACATCGTACGTTATGGCTCATGGCTCGGTGAAATTAATAATATAAAAAATTGAGGAAGCACGGTGAAACTGTGAATGAAAAATGCACCGAGGTCATGATTTTGCATTATGTTGCTATTGAAAAAGCGAATTAGTAAAAATAATAACGGAATGGAAATAAGAACAGAACCAACTTCCAAAAAAGAAAATACACTAAAACTTGAAAAATAACTTTAATTTCGGAAGTCGGTGTTTGTATTTTGTTTCTTCGTTATTTGCCACCAACTTCCGAAATTAAAGTTATTTTGCAAGTTGTAATGTATTTTTGGAAGTCGGTTGTATTTTTTGTAAAAATGTTTTTGAATCACGCAAAAAACATTAAGCGTATTTCTATGAAACCTAAACCATTTTAAAGATAATTTAACTATTTATCTTTTAGTATACGTGTTTTAGTCTAATACTTGTTGTTTTATGTACAATAATAAATTAATAATGCGTCTAATTTGGGACAGCGCTCCTTGATGGGCGAGTCCTATTATTGGGTGGACGTACGACGCGTTGCGTGAGCTCAGCACATAACACGCAAGCTAACCACTCAAGGCCGTTGGCATAATTATAGTGCATAGCTTGTACCTGTGCTAAGCTAGGGCGGGTCGTTAGTAAATAATAACGCAGAACTCAGTTTCCAAATCTGCTCTCTCCTCTAAAACGTTGGACAGGTGATTTCGACAGCTCACCTCTGTTGATCGATTACGAAAGATGGTCATCGCTGCGCGTGCGTTACTTGCTAGGGCTGATTTTACTTATATTTGATGATTGAATAAAATGACTGTTGGACAGCTTTTTCAAAATATGTCAAAACGTCATGCGTATTCTTCCGATAAGTTATCAGACTGTTGAAAATCCTTTGTTACAAATTGTAAAGGTTATTGTATTTTGTGCGTGTATTTTTACCTTACAACCTTACGGAACCCATTAATGCCCACCTACAGCTGAGCTAGAAATTAGTTTATTGTTTAACTCCTGAATGGTGTCTGTTGGTTAGTCCTACACCCACACATTATTAGAATTTCTTGATATCAGATAATGGTTTACTACTGTGTTATTTTCTGCTCTTACGTATTTTGACGATATCTCCTAAAATAGCTTTTGGAGTAGGTCTTCAAACGTAGGTAGACTATCAAATAGATACGAGTACGTGTTTGTTACTCAGTTTTGACCTTTGTCGGACGATTTTTGAAGTGAAAACTCCTTAGGCGCGTTGGGCATTTTTGCGATGGGAAAAACTATTGAACTCGCGCGTCACCGTCACCGACCGTCGTAGCACTCGTAGCGGATTGTTTTAATTTGAAGTGAAAACCGACACCGACACCGACACCGCTACCCGAACCGTTTTTTTTTTGTGGGGTGGGAAATCATCCAATGACTTTTCCCGCTCTGGGTGGAGCGGGAGGGCGTGTCAGACTCTTACTGACTAAAACCCACCCCTGTTCCTTCCTGCCCTTAGTGCCCGGGGGCGAAGTAACTCTGTTTCGAATTTATCCTCAACCCCCGGGCAGGCATCGGCCATGGCGGGCCTCGTCCTTCTTGCTGACAACTCTTTGAGGCGCGCGTGGAACACTACGCGCCTTCGACTCTCGGGCCTGGTGGAAGGAGGAGACTGCTTCCCATTTCCACTCGCTCCGTACCATGGCCTGGACCAGGGCCGGGCCCTGGACCAGGGCCGGGCTACCCGAACCGCTACGAGTGTACTTGTAGCGGATCGCGTAGTGGATTTTGTTCAAGTTTTCACTTCTTTCTGTGTACTCCCGGAGTGCCTGTTTTTTTTTTTTAAACAAACCTGCGTGAATGCTAAAGCAACTCTGTATGTATGTTTGTAGCGTTTGCACGTCTAAACCGTTGAGCAAATTTTGTTGAATTATGGCATAGAGCCAGATTTGACCTTGAAGATGGACCAGGATACTTTTTATTCCGAGAGCACCTTCCTTTAGGATGATCTCCAACATTCAATCAGGCGAAGTCACTGCCAGAGGCTAGTTTCATATACTTACTTAGGTATGAGTGAAGATTCATTTTGTTGTTACCTTCCGTTCCGTAACGTAATAAATAAACTTTAAATTATGGCTCGACAAGAAATCCCCGCATTTCTATTACAATTTTCGGCGTCATAAAAAGATATACTCCAGTTTCGACCCCCATTATAATATTTTTGCTACGAGTTTGATACATGGCGACTCTTCTAATTTCGCTCGTTAGATTCTTATTACGATGGAGTAAGGTTGGTTTTAGTTAGATTTTGGTGTAGAGTGATACTTGTTTTCATGTATAAATAATTCATTGGCGGTGGACCGCGTTGGATTAACTCCGCCGCGCAAAACTGTTCATCTTTCTGTTAGTTTTTAGCGAGAGAACTATTAACATAAATGGTTTTGTTTTAATTGTCCGCCCACCGTGTGTTTCATTAGGTAATTAATCTATTCTGGGTCTTATTCAAAATTAATTGTTTGCCTTTAGTAAAGTATTCATTATTATTTAGAGCAGTGGTGGCCCAGTGGTAACGGCCGCGACTTACAACCTTACAAGTTGTAGGTCGTGAGTTCAAACCCAGGCAGGCACTTTACTTTATGTGAAGTATTTTCATCACCACTGCTCTCAAAAATAGTGAAAGAAAACATCGTGCGGAAACCGGTATGTCCTAGAACCAAAAATTCGAAAACAGGTGGCATCCACCAGCCCGCATTGGGCCCGCGTGGTGGATTGCGGCCCACACCCTCTCACAGAGAGGAGGCCTGTGCCCCAGCAGTGCGGACATTAAAAGGCTGATGATGATGATAGTGATATTATTTCCTTAATATGAAACTTATAGTTTTGGAATAGTTTAAACATGCAGACAATGGTCTAATAGGTAGCTATTGGTTTGATTAGTACGTATTGCTATATCGTTGCAATTCCAATCAAATAAATATTTGCAAAACACTGCCAAACTGAATATTAAATCCAACAGTCACATCACTTTACATGCCATGTTTCCGTTCACCTAGCTGACGTGAGTTAGCAGTTCGCTACAAATATTGAAATTAAATATTCATACAACATTTGCTTTCATATCGGCGAGTAAACAATTTGTTTAAAATATTAGTCAAACGGCAAGTTGCCGCAAGCCCTCGCCGAATTTATTAGCTCCACAAAGTGATTCGAGTTCATTATCGCTAAAGTTACGAACTATAAACAAGTGAACAAACGTAAATCGCGCTCATCATTTAGTTTGCTACTCTGTGTGTGTGTGTGTGTGTACATGTGAAGGGTCGTAATTTGCGAATATGTTGATGAATTATCCGTGGAGAGTGAATGAAGTTGTCATGTTGAACAGTGGTTATTATATAAATCTGCCCGCGCCTTTTCCCAACTATCTTGGGGTCGGTTTCCAATCTAACCGGATGCAGCTCAATACCAGTATTTTACATGGAGTGACTGCCTATCTGTCCTCCACAACCCAGTTACTGGGTAATACGATAACCCCTTGGTAAGACTGGATGTCAGACTTTCGGCCTTCTGATGACCCGTAACGACTGTCAAAGATCCATGATTGACAGCCGGGACCAACGGCTTAACGTGCTTTCCGAGGCACGGAGGAGTCTCGGTATGTAAAGATGGTCACCCATCCACGGACCAACCACGGCAAGCGTATCTTAACCTGATGGATCGACATATCATATACATTACTTTGGAACGGTTAATTTTTTAAACTCAAACTTTTGTTTCACATTCCTATTATGGTGATTGTAGTGTGGGATACATACAGAGCTATAATATCACATGCACATCAAATACTCTTTTCTTCTTTTCTTTTCTTTTTAAAGAAAACGTTGCCCCACACTAGGAATTACTCCTGTATCGCGGGTGCGTTCACAAACATTTAAACTCTCATACACAAGACACCCAGACCCGGAACAACTATCTGTAGGCCATACAAATATTTGTTACGTGCGGGGATCGAACCCGCGACACGCAGCGCAGCAGTCGAACGCTCAACCACTACGCCAACCGTGCCCGCCGTGCGTGACTCTGACCTCAACAAACACTTTCTGCGGGCTACTTAAATATTTCTTATAAAAGAACAGAGGCTCGAATCACGAGGAATGATTACATTATGATCGTCAATTCAATCACATATTTATCTTCACCACATTCCGAACTTATAAACAACTGTCGAAGTATTTCGCGATCGTACAAACATCGTATTATTGTCACTAGAGGGCGCCCCAGGCCAAGCTTGACAAACTTTTTATTTGAACCAGTGTTTGGCAAACTTTATTTGTGGCGGTGTTTGTTTTGGCGTGCGGGGATTAAGTTTGGGATGATTGTGTAACAGTGAATTGTATGCTGCTTGATGGATAATGTTATAGATTTAAGATTTTATTATTGATGTGAAACATCTATTGCCGTGGCTTGGCAATTAAATCGACTCGAATGCCGTGACGGAAAACGGTATGACGCTGTCGTGCCACGATGTACCCACTACGTCGCCGCTTTAGACTCCTTAGAAACATCTATGCGAAAAAAAGTAACAACACACAACAACAACAACCAACAAGCACAACAACCAACAACAACAACCACAAAAACCAACAACAACAACCAACAAGCACAACAAGCAACAACAACAAGCAACAACAACAAGCAACAACAACAGCAACAACAAACAATAACAACACTACCAACAACAACAACTAACAACAATTTTGAATTGTAATATTAAAATACATGTTTCACATCTGCCGGGCGTCCCGTGACGTTTAACTTTTTTTTATGGCTAAATGGAATAAAATTTCTAACCAAAATATTCCTGAAGTTGTATGCCAGTTCGCCGTTTTGGGGCAAACCATCTTGAAATTAGGTTACTAACTCCAAAATATATTTTGAGTATTCCTAACGAAAGATAACGAAATAAAATTTTCGTTATTTTTTAAGCTGAATTTGAAAGTAACACTATAAAAGGTGCCATAAAATATAACGCTATGAACTATACAAATAATTTTCCACTATTCAAAGTCAAAGTAGGGACAGTCTTTTAGTTTTTCTGATTAAGAACGCCACAGTTGGCCATTTATTGCAAAATTCACCGTCGAACTGTTCTTAAATGCTCCTAAAGATGGCGTCAAGCATCCACAGCCGCATAGCACCTTAGCTCGTAGCCGCGTAGTACCTTCACTGCGTAGCACCACCGTAGCCGCGTAGTATGCCATGTTCATGAATTATTCAGCCGCTACGAGTTGTGCCAATTCTGTTGCAGTTAGCACAACTTGTTGCAGGAATAACTACCGACAGTTGTGTATAGTTCACTGTTACTTCATGCCTTTTAAAATAGTTCTCAGTTGACTTTTATAAGACCTTGTTACTTGGACTTTATGTGGGAAGTGTAAAATAGGGGTTTTTAGCTGAGCAAATGCTTATCGATACACTTTTTCAAACTGTAAATAGTGCCAATGTTTTTTTAATCAGTCATAGTTTCACAGTTGAGTCATTCTGCCCAAGATTTGAGATACCAAATTGAAATAAATAGGAAGTAAGAACATAAATTAAGAACATTAGTTAGAAAAATACTCAGATTAAATTTAAAAAAAAACCGGTTAAGTGCGACTCGGCCTCGCGCATGAAGGGTTCTGTACCATCGTACAAGATTATACGCGTCTACTTGTTGCCATTATTAAGATCGAGCAAAATAAGCCAAAAAAACACGTTTCTAGTAGGGGAGCCCCCTTTAATTTTTAATTTATTATTTGTTGTTATAGCGGCAACAGAAATACACATTCTGTGAAAATTTCAACTGTCTACCTATTACGGAACATGAGATACCGCCCGCTGATTGACAGACGGACAGCGGAGTAATATAGTAAATAGTCATAGGCCCCGTTCCGTTGGTTACCCTTTGGGTACGAAACCCTAAAAAATAAAACAGTTCAATGACATAGACGCGTACCGTGGGCTGATTCGACGGGGCTCGTGACAAGAATATCTGGAAGGATTTGGGGGATCCCTTTGCCCAGCAGCGGGACACGACAGGATAAGAAAAAAAATTGTTTAATGCAATAAAATCAACCAGCCAAAAGGTAATTTATATATATATATATAATGGACAAAATAAAATCAAAATGGTAAAATATAACTCAATATGGTAGTTTCGATAGATAACAATTCTATTTAGTCTGTAAGTTAGATTATCAAAAAAAATTGGACACGTATAAAATTTCAGACAGCCAAAGGGTCGCGAATAAATTCGTAACAGAGTTACCGCGCCCCTACACTCAGGCAAGGAAGGAACAGGGTTGGGTTGTAGTCAGTAAAAGTCTGACACACCCTCCTGCCCCACTCAGATCGGGAGAAGTCACAGGATGACTTCCCAAACCCACAAAAAAAAAAACACAAATAGTAAACCAAATTAACGAAGCCTCCAAGCATATTATGGTGTGCAACGGCCAGACCAAAAGCCACTATAAAGTCAAAGACACTTTCACTATTCAGAAATGAATATAAACGACTAAGTCTCCGTAAGCTATGGACGCAAACTTGTTTCTATTTATGTGACTTTAAATCAGTTTCAGGATTTAACTTGCACACTTACTTAACAGCCATTAACTTTAATGAAACAACAAATACTGGAACTACTGTTAAGGGCTAATAAAACACGACTTAGGTGTGGACTTAGGTTCCCTCGGTTGAGTTTCGCCAACCCGTTCAATTATTATCAGGCAGTCTTGGCTTTTCAACTATGCTGTGTCCTGCACCCAAATTGCAATACACATGTTTTATTGCAATCTGAAGGATTTTGAAGGAAGATAAAGGGTAATAAGTAGTATATTGGTGACCCATTTCATAAAAGCTAAGGTGCCTCTGCGTGTTGACTGCGGCCCCTTGTACGTCTTGCAAAAGTCGAACCCCAGGGTCCCAAAAAATCAAAAAAAAAAAAAAATAACCGTTTATTTCGAACAAAAACAAGAACAAACACAAACAAAAATGTTAAACGATGATAGCTGCAAAATTTTAAACTGTGGCCCAGCTCTCTCGCCTAGGGGTAGCGGATAAAGTCTGAAAATGAGTTACCGCACCCCTGGGCACCCAGGCAGGGAAGAAACAGGGGTGGGCTTTAGTCAGTAAGAGTCTGACACGCCCTCCCGCTCCACAGAGAGCGGGAGAAGTCATTGGATGATTTCCCAACCCCCTAAAAAAAAACAAAGCCACTCATACCAACGCCCGACTTCTAGAGAGAGGGATGGTTGTCCCAGGTTAATGTTTAACAAATATTTTAATAAATAATAATAAATGGAAACAACAAATCTAAACAATAACTTCAGTGACATACACATATACAGAAGAATCATATTCTTCTGTACATGCGTATGTCATTGAACTCCTCCTAAACGGCTAGACAGATTTTGGTGAAAATATTTTGCGTGTATTTTTGTTTTTTTTAATGACTGTTTCGCCGTCTGTCAGGTCCGTTACTATAAAAACTTCTACTCGACACTTTGAATAACTGATAGGTAAAGCCATTGACCTGGTGAGGATTGCGGGTAGGCGATGGATGCGAGACGCACAGGACCAGTCGTTGTGGTACACTTGGGGGAGGCCTATGTCAAGCAGTAGACGTCTTTCGGCTGAAATGATGATGATGATGAAAGCCATTCATTGTGGTAACGCTAGTTAGCGATGTTCGACGATACATTTTGAAAATTGGCATTGTAGCAAATGAAGAAATTATGTACGATCTGTATCGACAGAATTCAGACAAAAATAAACATTGTACGACAGAGGACGATTTGCTTTTTCATGACTCGATGCTGTGATGATCTTGAGGTTGGAAGTTGTTTATGCATTTAATTTGCAAATACAATTTTGCGAGTGACTGTTCGAATGTGGTGGGTACCACTTAGCCGAATGCGCGCGAGTCACTTCAGTGTTTTGCCCCGTTCATATGCGTACAAAGGACGGAGATGGGGATAGGAAATGCAACACTTTGTTAATAAATATTGTCATAGTGAAGCAACACACAAATAGAGAAATTTAAGTTGAATTGGTGTCACCAGCCACGTGTATGTTACGCACTCTATTGGTGTTACCAGCCACGTGTATGTTACGCACTCTATTGGTGTCACCAGCCACGTGTATGTTACGCACTCTATTGGTGTCACCAGCCACGTGTATGTTACGCACTCTATTGGTGTCACCAGCCACGTGTATGTTACGCACTCTATTGGTGTCACCAGCCACGTGTATGTTACGCACTCCATTGGTGTCACCAGCCACGTGTATGTTACGCACTCTATTGGTGTCACCAGCCACGTGTATGTTACGCACTCTATTGGTGTCACCAGCCACGTGTATGTTACGCACTCTATTGGTGTCACCAGCCACGTGTATGTTACGCACTCTATTGGTGTCACCAGCCACGTGTATGTTACGCACTCTATTTTCAATCTAACCAGATCAGTGTTTTACATGGATTGTTTCTTGAGATCTGCTACCCAACATCTGGCGAAACCAATTTTCTTAGTTGAGAACGATTCAATTTTCCGGGTTATAACTGTGGAGTATGACTATCGGCAGTCCATGGTGTTCTTTGTAGCGTGCAGGGGTCGCAATGTGTTAGGAACATTAACCCATTGATCTTGAAAAACTATTCAGAAAACCCATTAAGTGCTGCATGTTGACAAATCAAGGGTTTGGCAGTGGTGTTCTTATAGTACAGAAGCATTTTGCTAGGTGCGTTTAAGTGCTGTAACAGAGGATAAGCCTGTTGCCAAAAACCGGACACTAATCCAGACGCCAGGCAGCTGCTGAGAAACCACCAATAAAACATTACCCGAACCCGGGAATCGAACCCAAGTCCTCATGCTCAGCAGACCCAACGCCTCAAGACCAAGCAAATACTCACATCATCTAAACCAGCGTTACCCATTTGCCGGGTCTCGACCCGGTACCGGGTCATCAAAATAAAATACCGGGTCACAACATTCCCGCCTTGTTTTAAAAATAATACCTACTACCGAGCGACGCATCGTACATATTCGTAAGCTGTCAACTGACACAGCACTCAAGGATATATTTAACACGAGACCATTGATAGATTTTTGGTTATCTTGTCGTCAAGAATACACAAAATTATCTCATCAAGTAATAACTTTTTTAATGCCTTTTGTCACAACTTATAAGTGTGAAGCTGGGTTTTCAACACTAGTTTACCTTAAAAATAAATAAACGACAAATAAAAAAAATAAATAAAAAAAAGGTACATACAGTCGAACATAGAACCGCCTCCTTTTTTGAAAGTCGGTTAAAAATAAGCAGCAGCTGCATAATTCGCACTAAAATTTGTGACTAAATAGGCGATACCAAAATATGTACTATAAATAAAACATTTTTACTATAAATGTGTATTATTTTACCTAATGGAACCAGCTTGGGTTTAAAAGTATTAAGTGGGTCACGAAGGAGCAGTGTGAAAATTACCGGGCCATGGCAGAACAATGTTTGGGAAACACTGATCGAAACCGATCCCGTATCATACCTCCTTTCCATAAATACGAGTATGTAGGCACCGCGTTTCACAACAACACTTTTCTTCCAGACACGTCGTGGGCAGCACAGAGCACATGACTGTGCACAGGTCTCGTGCACAGCTGCACATGTTTACGGCACTCGGAGCACTCTTATTGACTCAGCAGATAGAGAGATTTGTGACTTGTCTTGTACCGGCGCGCCGTGCTTCAGCTCAAATTATTGCCCTGTATGGCTGTTACCGGTGTTGCAAGTTACGCGACCCGGATTGAGATGTATTGTGTGGTTGTGTGTGGGCTTAGGTGGATTGGAATAAATGATAACAATAACTTCTTTATTTCAAGTAACAAGACATGGAAGAAATAAAATTCATTAGTCCGGTATTCCAGCCGAAACACTAGAGATTACCACTGAGCCTCTTAGCACAGACTTAGGCACAAAAATCTAAACAAAAGAAAATAAAAGAATACCTTGTTATTAAACTACTAGGTACTAAGCAGCTCCATTTTTTGTTATTAGACTTGTTTTAAGAAACATTGCGCCTCTTTTTGACCTAATAACTACAGGAATGTTACCAGACTTAACAGGCATCATCTAATTGCTCCATTTTAGTAATAACCACAAAAATAATTACTATTGTCCATTAACAAGTTTCACTAATGAATCTCTGTTTAATAAAATCCCTTTGGGCTACAGATAAACAATAAAAAAAATAGCGATCCCTCTTCCATCTCAATTAAGACTACTAAAAATACACAGAATAGAAAAGTACAAAGAAACAAGTAGCACTAACAATGAAATAATTTGTCGTAAGCAGTGGTGGCGCCATTATGGCCACCGAGAGGCAACTATTCAATGTCTCTTCGATTTATTTTAATTCACCTCGTACTTGTAAAGGGCTATGCTTCAGGGCTGTCAAGCGTGTTACTTAAACTATGATAGTTACGGAACTTGTTACTTGCAGTTAGCAGTTTTCGACTTCGCCATATTGTCATGTGGTTAACATCCCCTTGGGGGTACTTTTGGAGGATTTGTCCACATTTAGGCATGATGTTTCTCTTTGTACTTTTGCAGCATCATGAATGTCAAGACCTTTTCATAACGGCGTAGATAGGTCTCCAGGAAAGACTTTAATGGTTTCTTGTCTCATGTGTCCAGTAAACGAAAAAAATCATAACCAATCATTTATCAATCTGCGACCTCATCAAATGAAGCGGTTCGCCAACCCTACTGGCACATTTTTCTCCACACCATTTGGCTCATTGTGTCGGCCGGCTCAGTGCGACAGGCTGACTTCCATCTGCGTCTAGATGGAAGTCGGCAGTCTCTGACTGGAAGCTGCGGCACTCGTCGCGGAAATGCACTTACTTAGGCTGCTTCCTTCGCTTGATTTTAATGTAATATTCTTAGTCGCGCTTCTGAAATAATGTTTTCGAACATTCCCAGTGGCGCCGACTTTAATTATGCCTGGAAGCCGGCACGTTTAATGTGTTCTCCGCTTAACGTTCGCTGCATAATCTCTGTGGAGGAAAGTTTCTGTACGCTGATGTCTTTGTAGTTTATTGGGGCTCTTACAGTTTTTATTACTTAATTAGATCATTAGTTATGTTTGTTTATTGATTAATTAGTTTGGCTGTACTCTTCAGCGTTTTAATCGTTACATTGTTGTACTGCTAAAGAGTTGTATAACCCGACTGCAAAAAAATATTTAAAAGTTCCAAAAATGTCACATCAAGTCAGTTGGTGGCAATTATTTTAGTTCAATCACAGATTTGAGGCCATCAACTACATCAGACTGCTTGAAAAGTGACTCGTTTGCAAGTCATTTTTTTTATTTCCTACATTTTAGTGAGTTACATTTTTGGAATCGTCGAATGTCTCGATAAATTAAGACTTAATTACCGATCTGCACATCGGCACTTAAGTCGAATTTAATGATATCTTATTTTTAAAAATCAATCATAGAATAGTCATATACATATAGGTGCCTGGAAAAACATTACCCTCCTTCTGAGGCAGTTGGTTAAAAAAATATTTTTTGCCTGACCTATTGCGCAACATTTAAGGTTATAAAAAACATTTATAACAGACATCCATTACAATCCATATTTTTACTTTTTTTTTTACTACTACGTTTGTTTAATAAACTCCTTCATTTATTGAACAATTTCAATTGGAAAATAACCTCCAAACCTTACAGTAGTCACTGTAGCCGCAAAGCAACAAAAACATTTCAAGTTCAAATCGAACAGCCCATCACTATCTGACACCAAAAACCGATAAAAAAAAACATTAATAAATTCAGTAACGTAGTACGTCATTATTCGGGGGCGGGCGCGCCACCAAATGTCCCGGAAAGATAAAAAAGTAAAAAGAAAGAAAGTCTCGTCCTAAATCATTCTGTATCAAGCGGGTTCAGGGCCTTTGTTCAGCGCGCACTATGGCTATAGTGGCGAGTACATTCGTATGGAAAGTATTCAGATAAGTTCGCTCATAAAGGGAGGATTTTTTGTTACGTCATTCTGGATTATCATGTTACTTTCACTGGAAGAGGAATGAGAATGATGTCTTAAAATATGGTTAGTCTACTAATGTTATAAATGCTTAATGCTGTTAGTCAATCACGACAGAACAACGGAACGAATCTGGATGTAATTTGGCACAGAGATAGATTATAGTCTGCATATAAGCATAATTTATAATGGGGGCTAATGAAGCCACTAGCAGAAACTAGTTATTGCGTTACGTTTTATGGCTTTCTTTAAATTAACCAATACCTAATGTACACTTTTTTTTTTCGGGGGTTGCGAAATCATCCAATGACTTCTCCCGCTCTGGGTGGAGCGGGAGGGCGTGTCAGACTCTTAGTGACTAAAACCCACCCCTGTTCCTTCCCTGCCTGAGTGCCCAGGGGCAAGGTAACTCTTTCGAATTTATTCTCAACCCCTAGGCAGGTATCGGCCATGACGGGCCCCGTCATGAATGCTGACAACTTTTTGAGGCGCGCGTGGAACACTACGCGCCGTCGACTCGATCGGACGGCGAGCTACCCATTACTCGCCGTCCGCAGGCCCGGGACCTATTGTCCACTGCTGGGTAAAGCCATCCTCATACGATTTATCGTCATTTGGTAGTCACACTAGCAGTGGTTTTGGTCACTAATTTCAACTCGCTTATAGTATCACACAAAATAAACTGCCCATTTTTGAGAGTATCAGTATGAATCACAATGTATGTACTAAGTGATGCTTTCATTTCAGTCTATAAACTTTCAGTCTTAAAGTAATAAAAACCCCGAAATACCGTAAACTTATTGGAGAGCTTAAGATTAATTGCTGGTAGCCAACTCTTTGCACCAATAAAATATTTACCCGAAGACAATGGAATAGGCTAGTTTCCTAAGAAAATCTAATAAGTCCGTCATGTATGTAGATTACAAAAAAAAAATTGACATATTTTTTTTTTTCACGTAAACCAAAAATTTAGTAACGTAGTAGGTACGTTGTTGAAATACAGTGTGTTGAAATTTCGCGTGACATCACACCTCGATACACTTTGTGCCGTTTAGTGACGTAACAAGCCCCCACTCCTGAACTTTGATGCGTTTTATCTTTGTAATTTTTATTGGTTTGGGAAAGCAAAAAATACGTGTCAAATTTTTTTTATAATCTATTTTACGGACGGAATTGTTATTTTTATACCTAGGAAACAACCGTATTCTACAGATTTGAATTGAATATTGACCCCTTTAACTGTGAATAGTAAGGGCCACTATTAATGTGTACATTTCGTAATGCTTTTCAAAACTAGATTATCTACAGAATTGCAAAAATATTAATTGTCTTTTTCCCGTATTTTTAACCCACCCTCGTTAGTTTGTACTCACACAAGCACCCGCACCTACGAACATAATAAATACTGAAGCACAAAGGTCTAGCAAAAAGCAAGCCATTTCGGCGAAATGTATTATTTTCGAGAAGGCAAAAAACGGCAATTAGCAACGAAACGCCGCTTTGGAACCACCATGTTTTATTTTTTAAAAGTTTTTTCCCGAATCTTCTAATGGCGACAGCGGATATAAAACTCAGAGTTTATCGCTTAAAATGCAATATGAGTGGAGTTTGCTTTATTAGCATATAAATAGAAGTGTGGTGTTGTGGTTTTTGTGCGCCGTACATCTTCGGCGCGCTGAAAGAATACTAATCCCGGTGCATCGGGAAAGAGATTAGAACCAACGCAGTTTCACATAAAGTGCGGTAATAAAAGCCGGTGATAGTGAACTGAGGTTCATATTCAAGTTAAAGTTCAGTTTATTTACGGGAATATACTTAAAATTGGATTTCCGTGCTGAATGCGGATTTAAGAACCGCGCTTCGAACGAATCGCACTAAGACAAGCGATGCTCTATTAAAAGTTTCGTCGCTTAAGTTCTGGGGATTGTTTTCTAAATCCAGTAATTTGACTGAGAAGATTTCGAACAATAATACCCTTAAAGGATGAGCCATCAAACGCCTGAAAATTTTACAGCATTAAAATCAACGACGAATTCCAACAGCCAAACAATTCCTTGACAATCTCAAATCTCTGAAACTCAATAAAGCTAAAAGCGGCGAATCGGGATCATAAAGCGTAGTCATCAAATAATATCATAATCAAATCTACAATGCTCATTGATATCGCGATGTGGAGATACCGCACATTATCCGAAAGAGGGAAGATGCTCAATAAAACTTATCAAGCAGTTTTATTAGAGCTGCGCCAGTTAAACGGGGATGCTGTATCGGTATGATAAGGCTCGAGAAGATAAGCCTACCGGCGTAACGAGCAGTGATGTGATGTGGAGATGTATATTATTTTGAAGACGTGATGCTAATTTCTGGTGTTTGTTTTCGTGTTTTGAGTTGAGAGTGGAAAGTTCTATAAAGCTTTCTTTGGGTAAACCAGGTGTTACCTTTCATTTTCAATGTAACTTACTTTTTTTTTTTTTTTTTTTTTTTTTTTTTCTTTTATAAAACGTTGCCCCACACTAGGAATTACTCCTGTATCGTGGGTGCGTATACAAACATGTATACTCACATACACAAGACACACAGACCCGGAACAACTATCTGCAGATCATACAAATATTTGTTCCGTGCGGGAATCGAACCCGCGACACGCAGCGCAGCAGCCGAACGCTCAACCACTGCGCCAACCGTGTCGTCGAACTTACTTACTCGTAGGCTTTACCTAGTTTTACTTGAGCAAAACAAGTTATCTAGATATTGGTAATCGCTTACTTGTGAACCGGGTGGCTCGTGTTCTTTACATAACGGACTGTTTTTCCAAAAATAAACCTATCGAAATAGTATGTGAGAAGAATGGTTGGAGTAATTTGCAGGTTTAATTATTGATAGGTTTCCGTTTGACCACCATTTCACCTGGTAGTCAGCGATGATTTGTGGTCGACGATGGAGCTTGCTCAGAAGCAGCCTATTCACTCTTGACTTGAAGACCCCCAGGTAGTAATTATCAGGAGACACAGACTCCGGCAGGGAATTCCACTCCTTCACTGTACGCAAAATGAAAATGTTCCCAAAGTAGTATGAGCGTATAGCGTAGGATGTCTACCATGTACCTACTGGTGGCGCATCACCGTATGTCTTGTAGTCCGATAATGGAAAGCGCTCGGCGGAATTATTTTAGTAGTAGTTTTAGTTCAATAAAACTGTGTGCTTTGCTATATGTTCAATACGTTTTCTCCTATACAGCGTACATAAGTCGTGAAGGCTGCGTCCTAACACACCCAGACTATATTAGCAGGGTAGGTAATCCTGATGCTAAGCCCCGAACACACGGGGAGACGCCACACGACGCCACACTACGCCGCGATATGCCACGCCACGCCAGGCGGTTATTATCTACGCTGTAAATTGGTTGATGCCTTTATAAAGCACGAGGAGTTATAATATGTGGATTTATAAGATCTAGGTTAACTTGATTATTATGTTTAGCTTATTTACGACGGGTTTACTAGTTTTCCAAGGTTCAGTTTTATTAGAACTAAGTTCTTGATGATTCTTTCGTTGGGTCCTTTACTTTCTTATCAATACTGTTGGTACTTGGACGAAAATGAACATGAATCTTCTTTTACTAAATTACCATCAAGTCATTTTTTATGAAGCGAAGAAAGTACATTTTTATTAAGAAGATAAAACGGGCATAATTACAACTCTATCTGGGGGCAGTGAATCAAACATTTTACGTGTTATATTTTATGTTTTATCAAAATTTTACGAACGAGTAGCAATAAAAGTTTTTTTATGTAAAACGAATTTACGAGTTCGCTGGCAGACATTTTAAATGTACAGTCAGAGACGATGGAGCGTCTGAGACAACATTTATATTAGTCACTAGTGCTTGTTTCATTGCCATGTTATGATGCGCTGCAATGTAAGCTTTTTTTATATGAGCATATTATATGAAATAGTCTTCTTGTGACTGCCTATTGTTTGGTCTATGATGAATGAAAATGAGGAAATTTTTTGAAGTGAAATCTTTTTTGCCCGACGTTAAAAAAGGAGGATCTGTATTCGACCCGTATGTATGTATGCTTGTTTGTCCGCGATTTTCTCTCCAATTTGCGTGTGGTTTTCGTTATGCATATTTTTCAACGAAGGTTTTAGTATATAATACATTAGGATTTGATGAAGATCTTCGGAGAACACAGTGGAACTCTTCAATAACTAACAGCAAATGACTTGGGATTACTGCGATCGTTTATCCATGTATTGTTAACATAATTTAATGGGGAACTGCAACTAAAAAGTGAAAAAAAAACTTTTTTACAAAAAGTCGAGCTGACTTCCAAAAAGAAACAAAAATAGTGCAAAAATAAGTTTAATTTAGAAAGTCAGTGGTAAAAAAACGAAGAAACAAAACCAGAAAAACTGGTTTTCGAAATTAAAGTTATTTTGCAATTCTATTGTTTTTTTTTTAGATATCGGTTCTATTTTAACCGACTTCCAAAAGAAGGAGGATAACAATTCGGATGTTTGTATTTTTTTTATGTATGTTAATAACTCCGTCATTTATTGACGGATTTTTTTGTTCGAATGAGCTTTATTCTGAAATGGTCCCATTTAAATTTCATATAGATCTGATGATGAGTTTCGGAGACAGACAACGAACTCTTAAAAAAAAACTTTTTTACAAAAAAATAGAACCGACTTCCAAAAAAGTGCAAAATAACTTTAATTTCGGAAATCGGTGTTTCTGGTGGTGTGTCTTAGTTTTTTGACACCGACTTCCGAAATTAAAGTTATTTTGCACTTTTTTAGAAGTCGGTTCTATTTTTTTGTAAAAATGTTTTTTATTTTTCACTTTTTAGTTGTGGTTCCCCATTAAATTGTGTTAACAATTCATTGACATACGATCGCAGCAATCACGGTTGATTTGCTGTCAATTTTTGAAGAGTTCCGTTGTCTGTCTCCGAAACCCATCATCAGATCTTTATGAAATTTAAATGGGACCATTTCGTAACAAACCCCTTTCGAACAAAAAAAGATCCCGAACAAACATAAAAAAAAAATACAAACATCCGAATTGATAACCTCCTCCTTTTGGAAGTCGGTTTGTTTTACCGTATTTTCCTCCGAGTACCAATAGATGAGAAAACCAGACTAATGTTAATTATTAGAATTTAAAAATTATAACCATTTAATTATTCGTACCGTCTTTAATTAAAATAAAAAAAATCAGTTATTCCCAAGTTTCAAGGTTATTCTTCCGTCGACAGTCCCAGTGACTGTACATTTTTATTTTTTATGAGTTCCCATGTCATTGGAGGAATAATTTGTGTCCTTACTAAAAAGTGGCTTCAGAAAGCAAGGTTCAATATAATATGTATTATGTGTAGGAAATTGTGTGAGCCCTTAACTCATTATTGTTTTTACGACCACGTCAAATGTTTTATGGTCCTCCTAAATCAGCAACCATTTAAAATATTCCACCATCCGTACCAATCCATCCTCATACTTTAACAATTCTCCAACTCCCATATATATTGAATCGGCGCCATTATGGAAACGTTCGTTATCCATTAATTAAACGAATATAATACAATTGAATTTCACAGGATTTAAGTCGCATATGTTATCCGCGTAATAGCTATCCGATTCCAGGGAGAAAGCCAGCTTCTAATTTATGAGCAAATCGCCAATAAGTTGTACGTTTAATGATTCGTTTCCTTTTACACTGCATTTTCTATTAATAAAGGAATTATTGTAAATTGGATTTCTAATCGGGAATAGCTCGTAAATGTTATGAACGGTTTGGTTGGTTTTGTAAAGTTGCCAGTTTTGGTGGGAACTGGGAACTAGGAAACTGAATCATGGTGGAATAAACTAATAGGCATCTATAGCTACAGAAAGTGTGTTGTTAATTTTAAGTATGCATTTTGATGGTTATAAGTTTTACCAAGGGGTATCGTATTACCCAGTAACTGGGTTGTGGAGGTCAGATAGGCAGTCGCTCCATGTAAAATACAGGTATTCAGCTGCATCCGGTTAGACTGGAAGCCGACCTCAAGATAGTTGGGAAAAGGCTAGGCAGATTGATTGACTTCGAAAAAGGAGGAGGTTCTATGTTCGACCGTATGTATGTTTTGTTTTTTTTTTATGTATGTCCACCGATTTCTCTGTCAGTTGTTGACCGATTTTCAAAATTATTTTTTTATTCGAAAGAATATACTCCCGAGTTGGTCCCATATAAATTTTATCAAAATTGCTTCAGCGCTTTTTGAAAAACTGAACAAAAACGAAAAATACGATAAAAAATAGATGACGATAATATACATAGATAAATGACGTATTGATTTTCTCCAATTACGAGTATGTTTAAATTCCCAGTTCCATGTTACTGGGGTTTTTAGTTCTGGGGTATAACAACAAAAAAGTGAAGAATAAAAAACTTTTTTACAAAAAAAAAAACCGACTTCCAAAAAAGAAACGAAATTAAAGTTAATTTTTATTGAAGGTTTTTTCTTCTTTGGAAGTTTGTTTTTTTTTTGTAAAAAAACATTTTTTTATAAATGAGGCCCAAATAAAAAAAAAAATATAAAAAAAGAACAACCGACTTCCAAAAAAGAAAATACTACGAGTATTTTCTTTTTTGGAAGTCGGTTGTTTAATTAACTAGCAAATACGTATACCTTGACGACGTTTTTGTTTTCTCCAATTACGAGTATGTTTAAATTCCACGTTCCATGTTATTGGAGTTTTTAGTTCTGGGGTATACTCGTAACAACTAAAAATTGAAAAATAAAAAACTTTTTTACAAAAAAACAACCGACTTCAAAAAAAGAAAATACACTAAAAATTTAAAAATATGTAACTTTAATTTCGGCAGTCGGTGTCAAATAACTAAGAAATAAAATACAAACACCGACTTCCAAAATTAAAGTTATTTTGCATTTTTTAGTATTATTTATGGAAGTCGGTTGTATTTTCTTTGTAAAAAGTTTTTTCGAAAGTCGGTTTAAAATACCCTAAATCAATGACTGAGAACTTAGTACTATAATAGTTCTGTTCCCTCTCAGTAACTCCATAATATTTTAATTTTCTTTATCGACTTCTAAGAGTTTCTCAGGCAAAAATTAACTAATGAAACCGTAATTGTAAATATTGGCTTTTAGTTGATTAGAAAACTTTAGTTCGCCACAATATAAATACAGTAACCTGGCACTCAGATTAAGCCAGAAATAGCCACGAGGCAGGTACTACGCTACAGAAAAAAGATTAATGTCAAGAGACATAAGTCTATTTTAAAACTTCATTAACATATTTCGGTATTCCTAACTTTTTGTTTCAATCTTGAAATAAAAGAGTAAAGCTTATGAGACAGAGAATACTTATGACAAGTATTGCTTTGAAGAAAGTATAACTTAAAACAATTTACATGGTACAGGATAAAGCGTTCAAAAGTTTTGTGACTCAATTAGCGTGGATTGTTAAAGAAACAAGAAATCCTGGTAAAATATAAAATAAAATAAAATGAAAAACAGCAAAAAGACATTGCATCGACCGGGAATCGAACCCGGGCCGCCCGCGTGGCAGGCGAGCATTCTACCACTGAACCATCGATGCTGATATACATAGCATCAAAATTATTGAATATAACCACTAACGTCATAAAGTGAACGTGCTTACACAATTATTACGTCATCGGTATGTAATCATGTTTTGCTATAGTTTGCATTCTCGCTGTGATGTTTTGTATTTTGCTTGTTGTAATAGTCGCACTATGTCTTTTAAACGTTTTTGACTTAATTTTTTTTGCAGATTTGAATAATATCGTCAATAGAATTAGAATGTCACTGCATGTATTATATCTACTAATAAACAGATAACTAAGTAGATACCTACATTCGAGCTGATAATAATACCTAGATAATATGTAAACGCGTATAAAAAGAGTTCATTCGGTTTTTTGTTTATCAATGTTCAACAAATTATTTGACGTTATTATGTAGGTTAGGTATAGTAGATTATTTTGTGAGTACCTAATTCGTTTAATTATTCAAGATACCGTCTCAATGACTGTAACGTCATCGAAATTAGTTGTTCATTTTTCCCAACTTTACAATAACTCTCAATAGATTGCAATTTCACCAAGATTGAAAAGCAAATTGTTTCGAAAAAACAATCTTGGTGAAGAAAACTACTTTTCAAGCTGTCTGCTGGTCACCCATCCACGGACCGACCTCGGCAAGCGTTGCTTAACCTTGACTCTTGCGGCTGTTATAGGGTATTACCTGGTATTACCACATAGCCAAACCAGCTAAGTGCGTGTCGAGCCACGCGCATGGTAGGGTTCCGTAGATATTTCATAATTTTTTTTCAATTATTTTGTACGAAATTTAACAAGTAGAATTAATTTATAAGTTGGGCGACTATTACTCCACAACTAACAGAGCTAACTTAGCTGTGATAGTTTTTTTTTTATTTTTTTTATTTTTATTTTATTTTTTTTTTTTTTTTTTTTTTGAGTGACGTCTCGCAGGTCAGCCTAGGAGGCTGTCGTCTGCTTAACCGTGCTTGCCTGTGAAGGCTCTAATTTATTAAAGCCTCCAGCCAGGACTTATAATTTCTTACAAACTAAGTAACTGGCTGAATCACGTTTCCATTATTTGGGGGCTCAGTTGGCTCAGCGGCGCGTGCTGGCAAGAGACTGGGAGGGCATAGTTTTCCTTTTAATTTCGTTATATATATACTGCCGTGAATTTTCTTCGCATATCCAAAAGGAACCATTTAGCTGTTAGGGAGGGGGGGGGGGGCGATGGGGACACACTTAACTACTAAAAATTTGCAATTTGAAGCTTTTTTTTAGAAGAAAGAAAGAAAAAGTATTTATTTTAAAATGGTTTTCACAGACCCGTAATATTTTTGAATCGATCCAATGACACCCCGCACCATGGGGTACATCCCACTTACTTCTACAAGAGGTACCTACCATTTATTTTTTTTAATTCTGATTTTAATTTACCACTTGGTCGGTGTCATTAATATGGATATCCATGCCAGATTATAGTATTCTAGTACAAAGAGTCTCTGAGCTAAGCTGCGGACGGACGGACAGGCGGACATGGCGAAACTATAACGTTTCCTTGTTGACTACGAAACCCTAAAAATAAACTTGTCATGTTATGGCCTGCAAGTGACATTGAAACACTAGGAGATAACCAATTAATTTCCCTGACTGTACAAACGTCACCCTATAAATACTTAACGCCCCAAACTTGTGGGATCTGGAGGCAAAAATCCTCGCGCACCTGTACGAGTGGCGCGAGGAGGCCAAACGCCGGGGCGAAACTCCGCTGCCGCGACAACTCGCGGCTCGGCGGACCGAGCTCCGGCAGGATCTCATGGTGACATGGAGAGAGCGACTGTCGCAACCCAGTGCTGGGCACGCCACCATCGAGGCGGTAGTGCCCCTCTTTGAGGAGTGGCTGGAGAGGCGTCACGGCGCCCTCACCTTCCGCCTGACGCAGGTGCTCACCGGACACGGCTGTTTCAGTAAGTACCTGTGTCCGATCAAGGCGGAGGTGACCCCCGGGTGTTTCCATTGTGAGGATCGCCCAGAGGACACGGTGGAGCATACGGTGGAGGTTTGCCCCGCTTGGGCAGAGCACCGCCGTGTCCTCGTGGATGCGATAGGCGGCAGCGACCTCTCGCGCCGTGCCCTGGTTCAGGCCATGGTACGGAGCGAGAGGGAATGGGAAGCCGTCTCCACCTTCTGCGAAGCAGTAATGCTCGCGAAGAGGGAGGCGGCATACGCTAGGGAGGCTCGAACACAGCCGAGTCGCCCTAGCGCTCCCAGCCGCGACCGCCGCCTGAGACGCCAGGGGGTTCGGACGCCGCGAGACGATCTCCGGCCACCGTAGACCCGGGCCTGCGGACGGCGAGTAGTGGGTAACTCGCCGCCCGATCAGCACCAGGCCCGAGAGTCGACGGCGCGTAGTGTTCCACGCGCGCCTCAAAGAGTTGTCAGCAAAGTGTAGGGGCCTGCCAAGGCCGGTGCCTGCCCGGGGGTGGAGGATAAATTCGAAAGAGTTACCTCGCCCCCGGGCACTCGAGGCAGGGAGGAACAGGGGTGGGTTTTAGTCAGTAAGAGTCTGACACACCCTTCCGCTCCACCCTAGAGCGGAAGAAGTCATAGGATGATTTCCCACCCCCCAAAAAAAAAAAAAAACGCCCCAAACTTCAACCTTACCTAGTAGCACCTTATATAACCTAAATTTTTAAGATTATTGTGATAAGAATCATAAGATATATTTCATCCACCATTCACCGTGACCCCCATAACATCTTCCGAGTCAATAAACGCCAGTGTGCCCCGAGACCTTGGGACCCCGCGACCCCGTCCAACAGGCTATAAATTTGCCTCGTAGCTGTGCTCGGCTCAATAAACTAAACTGGCTGGAATGTTTCTGAACTTCTTACTTTATTCAAAAGTATTTTCTCAGAATTGTGTCTCTTATGAAGCTGTAGCTGCTGAGGAGCTCGTGGCAAAAGTAATAACAGCCGCACTCTTACGCTTGCTGAGGTAGGTCCATGGATGGGCGACCATCTTTAGACTCCTCCGTGCCTCGGAAAGCACGTTAAGCCGTTGGTTCCGGCTGTCAATCGTGGATCTTTGACAGTCGTTACGGATCGTCAGAAGCCCGAAATTCTGACTACCAGTCTTACCAAGGGGTATCGTATTACCCACTAACTGGGTTGTGGAGGTCAGATAGGCAGTCGCTCAATGTGAAATACTGGTATTCAGCTGTATCCGGTGAGACTAGAAGCTGACCATAAGATAGTTGGGAAAAGGCGCGGGCAGATTGATTTTAATGAAGCTTTAGCTGCGATTATTTGCTGACTGACTGATAAGTACTAATAAGAGTACATAATAATAAGTATTTATTTTCTCACCACAATAAACATTGCATTATTACACTAAGGTACATACATATTATTATAACGTTTACTGTAGGAGTTTGGTGCCTAAGCTAGGCTTTATGGGCCTGTGTTTCAGGTCACCAGGTCTCCACCCTCTAGCAGTTACTATAGAAATAAAAATGAAAAATTAATAAAAAAAAAATGCTTTAAAATTATATTTAATTCTGTCTGTAGCTCAACATATTGTTTTTTTTGTTAATGTAAAAAACTAAAAAAAAAAAAATGTATGGTTTGGCGTAGTGTTAATATTGTTAGTTGTAGTGAAAGCGTGAATGAGTAGATGTGTTCCGTGTGTATATGTCTGAGAGTGCATTTGTGGAGATGCGTGTGTAGGTGTGGGTGAGGATTTGGTATATATTAAGTCACGGTGGTAAGTAATTTTTCGGTGTCATCATAACCAAAATACTAGACTTGATCAGGTTAATACTGTTACATGATTTATTATTATAGGGTAGAAGTGGTCTTCGTATACAGGGTGTAGCGGATATGGGAGGTCATATTTTAGATACTGTTTCCGCCCATGGAAATGAACAACTTTTTTCAAGGACGTCATAGAAAAAAAATAACGACTCCATACAAAGTAGTCCAAGAGCTGGTAGACATTTTTGGGTAGGTATTTAAAGCAAGCTGAAAACTTGTCTTAAACCTCTCCTATAGATACCCTTAAGCAGAACTGCAGTCCTGGCTGGAGAGTAGTGGGGCTGAATCAACCTTTATATTTCCAAAGTTAGGATCTTTTTTTGCAAAAAATATCCTTGAAGCAATCTGAAATTTTTGTACTTACTTTTTGAATATTAGAAGAGTACAAAAATAAATAAGCCAGATTATTGAGTCGGGTCTTCAACTTTGCCAGGTTTTTGCAAAACTATTTTGCAAAAAAATTTAAAAATATATTTGAGGCAAGTTAAATATTTACAGGATATTATTTATGATAAAAAAAAATATATACTTACTAAAAAAATGGTTAGTTTAGGCTAAAACTGTGACCCTACGCACGAACCGAGCGAGCGAAACGAATGACTAAATTATATAGAAAAAAGACAGATCATTTCGGTGGGAAATTTTACCTGCCAGGTTATCGAGAAAATTACTTGTGTGTGTAAGTGAATGGTGCTATCAATAAACCGGTTAAATGCGTGTCGGACTTCGCATATTTAGGGTTCCGTACCAAATCTATTTTTGACTATTTGTATTGCTTTGGGTCTACTAGATGCTTATACTGTGAAAATTTGAAGAATGTAGCTCCAACCGTTTAGCTGTATAGCCTGTGTGACAGACGACGGACAGACAAATAGACGGGCAGATGGATAGATGGACAGACGGACAGACGGACACGTGAGTGACAACAATAGGGCTCTGTTTGGACCTTTCGGGTACGGAACCCTAAAAACGCATCGACACGTCGCTCAACCAGAGTGACAATCAGCAGCCAGTGTCATCATTATCCGACCTTCGATCATCCAGTAACTTTGTAGGTACCAAAATAGACGGCGCTGCTCCGTACGCCGATATATATTTTTTTTCTTAACCTGTGATGCTTACTTATGGTTTCTCAGTAGGAGTGAACAATGCAGCCATAATTTTTAATAGCCCGCATTGTGCCCCACTGCTGACAATAGACCCTTTCTCCTTCCAGACCTCTCGGTCTCGCGCAATCTCTGGCCAGGTTTGCCCCTCAAACTTGATCAGATCGTCACACTATCTTCGCCGCGGTCGACCTCGATGGCGACGTTCTCCCTCATGGCACGGCAACTATTAATACCCACCAAGTATCTCTATTACTTCACAGGTATACACCCGGTTTAAGATCCGGTTCTGCCCATGGAAATGAACAACTTTCTCTAAGGAAAAATAGAAAATTTTCCAAAAACAAATAAAAATGCTTTCCATACAAAGTTCAGCTGATCAATATTTGAATGGGGGAACTGATATGAAGATTCGAATGACGTTATTGCGACGCACGCTATTTCGAAAAATTGTTATTTGAAATTGTTATGAAAATTACTCATTGAGTCGAAAACCGCTATATCGAATGACGTTGTCGCGAACACGCTGATTCGAAAAACTGTTACGTACGCTGTACGAAAGTCTTGCTATCAAAATCCACTTTTGCGAATAGCATATTCCAATCTGAATTTGTTTGGGGATCGAACTTGCACCTCGATAAAAACTTACCTTTGTATTTGTTCGTTTTGGGAAACAAGAGCAATGAGAAGCATTATTTTAAGTAACTTTTTAATTTCCTTATGTAAATAATCAACAAATCAAAATTATAGGTGGTCTACTCATTAGCAGATGTGTGAATGAGCGCTGTTTTACATAACTAAACATAATTACGAGTATACAAAGCAATCTATAAGTTTTTTTTTACAGCAAATTAGGGTTTTCAATAATAAGTAGAAACAAACAGTTAATTGTAACCACAGCAGTAACAAAAAAATATCCAGTCATTTTTGCTGAGGTGGGGAACCTGCGTTTCGCTTTTTATAATTATAGTGGGCGAGTTTTCGTCTTTCTTGACGAAAAGCTAGCTCAGTGTCAGTTGTATCATCGCAGTGTTGATAGTTTTTGGCAATCACTGGGTCGCGAGTTCGATCCCCAAACAAATTCAGATTGGAATATGCTATTCGCAAAAGTGGATTTCGATAGCAAGACTTTCGTAAAGCGTACGTAACAGTTTTTCGAATCAGCGTGTTCGCGACAACGTCATTCGATATAGCGGTTTTCGACTCAATGAATAATTTTCGAACTGGCGTACCAGTCGTAAAATTTTTCGAAATAGCGTGCGCCGCAATAACGTCATTCGAATCTTCATATAATCAGTTCCCCCATTCAAATATTGATCAGCTGGATTCAACGTCATTCGATATAGCGGTTTTCGACTGAACGAGTTTTCGAACTGGCGTACCTCTCGTAAAATTTTTCAAAATAGCGTGCTTCACAATAACGTCATTCGAATCTTCATATCAGTTCCTTGTATGGGTAGTAATAATTTTTTGAGACCTTCCTCAAGTTTTATTGAAGAAAGAGCAGATGCAGTTCTTAAATATGACCACACCTTTCCGTTACACCCTGTAGAAACATACACACACAGCTCAAAGAAACCCGTTTCATAAAACGGGAATTTCTTAGGTAAAGACCTAATATGTATCTACAATGTATTGAGGTATTACGGTAACTGCGGCAGTCAGGCGTCGTGTTTAGCTAAGAATTTCATCCGACGGCATCGGCGATGTATAGACGGTTGTATTGCTGCAGCGGCGCTGCTACTCACGCGGACGGTTCCACTTGGAGCCAGACTAAGTGGCGACGAAGTTATTGGCCATCTGTATGTCTTGGTCTAAAGGGTTTAGAATAGAATATAATAGAATAAAATTTTATTGTACACCAAAACAGTTAAAACGGCCGGCGTGGTCGGTTTTGAATTATTTTATTAAAGTGTGTAACGGTAATTCGTGGTAATTTTTTAAATACTGCTCTCAAAACGGTGAAGGAAAACATCGTGAGGAAACCGGCATGTCCTAGAATCAAAAATTCGAAGACATGTGACATCCACCAACCCGCACTGGGCCCGCGTGGTGGATTACGGCCCACACCCTCTCACAGAGAGGAGGCCTGTGCCCCAGCAGTGGGGACAATAAAAGGCTGATGATGACACCAAAACAGTTAAAACGGCCGGCCGGCGGTGGTCGGTTTTGAATTATTTTATTAAAGGGTGTAACGGTAATTCGTGGTAATTTTTTAAATACTGCTAACTGTAGAAATGATCAACTTTCTTCAAGAAAAGTAATAGTTAATTCTGAAAAAAAAATTATGACTTCTCATACTATCTCATACGATCAGCTGATAATTTTGATAAATTTTTGTGATAATTTTGTAAGGCGGGTAGAAGCGTTTTTTAAAAGACTTATTTTTAAATTCACATAAAAAAACTTATCACCCGTCAATTTATTTACATGAATAAAATATTTTTTACGTCATAGTAATTATTGTAAATCAAATAATTATACTGATTGCATAAAATTAAACAGAAAGTTTACCATTGCGACGAACGTTGTTATACTTAGGGCACCCCGACACGGACAGGTTTGGTTCGAAGGGGATGACGGGGGCTACAGTGAACGAGCAAAGCGAGCGAACATCCTCTTCGTGTTAGGTTCCTTTAAACCCTGCAGACAGAAATAGGAGCCCTCGAGTGTCAACCTACCGTACTTACGACTGTCGTTAACCTACCGTACTTAC
Source organism: Polia nebulosa (assembly GCA_951329385.1). Taxonomy (NCBI): domain Eukaryota; kingdom Metazoa; phylum Arthropoda; class Insecta; order Lepidoptera; family Noctuidae; genus Polia; species Polia nebulosa. Next base: position 33,962,073 of record OX589592.1, read on the forward strand.
GACTCTCGTTAGCACATTTCCGGCTGAACATTCGACATTGTATAGAATGCCTAGGAAAAGTTTGGGATAAATATAATATTTTCATTATCACCTGTATCAGCAACACTCCTTTTCAAATTATTGCTAAATTAATAATATTTTGAGGTAGCTATTTTGCTGTGCAATTTTTGATTAGGATTGGGATTTTTTTTTTTATAAAAAAGAAAGATTTTTTGATTTACAATTAAATACTAGCCTTTTTAACG